>CM064331.1:27755297-29047797 GCA_032595735.1 Pelochelys cantorii | reverse complement strand
AGATTTAATTAAAGCATAATGCATTCTTATATAAGTATACTTTTTTTAAAATGTATTTTGCATGGGTTTTACATTTGGTGACTGGTTAGCAGTGTGCTGGCCATCTTTGGTTTGTAGAGGAAATCTTAACCATGAACAATCAAGGGGGATCAAATTAACTTTAAAAAAAAAATCTAGCTTTTTACTCACTCATGTCTATACTACATCACTCCACGTTAATTAGAACCACACATCACAAAATTGCACAGGGATTACAATATTACATCCAGTCTGCATAAATCGAATTCCACTACCGACCAGGTCACAAAATGGCTGCACTTTCTAATCTAAAACTAATTTGCATATTGTACACATGGACTTTTTTAAACTTGAGTCACAATAATGCATGCAAGTTTGTTTTTTGTAACAAATTTTGTAATTTGCTCATGCTACCTAGATTCAAGAGAGCTTTTTTGAACATTTGCAATAACTCACCTCTTGTTAATTAACAGTTCTAGTGCATGCATATGGTGTATACAGGTAAGTAAACATGCAGTTTTTTCACATTCTAAAACTATGGCAGTTTAGGCCATATTGTGCTGCCTGCATTTTATCTGTAATGCAGTGTCTCAAACATTTCAATCCCGTATTAATAGGTGGCATTACACATAACACCTATATAGCAGCATAGCTAATACAGCTTGTGATTAAAAGTGTTTAAAAATAGCTAATAAAATCAGATTATCTTGAGGTATTATTTCTTGCAAGTCAAAATGGAGAGCAAAAATCAACCCTAATTTTAGTTTATGTATACACTGAAAATAGCAACAATAAAAATAAGCTTTTTGTAGCAGACATATTCCATCTTCACTATTTTGCTACCTTTGGTAAATTACTGGGGCAGATCTTGAAGTTAAAAACCCATGTTTAGAAATAAGTGCACGCTTCACCCACTAAATATAGCAGCAGACTGTGTGCCCCTACGCAAAAAACATTCTCATATCTAATTTTAACTTTACATATAAAAATAACTTGGAGGAAATACAAAAGAACATTTTATTTTAACATGAAAATATCACAAAAATTAGTAAGCCTGAGATGTAGGGTTTTGGTGAAAAACAAGAGGCTTGTAGTGTTTTGGCTGCTGATAAAGATGCATGTATTGATAGCTGGGGTGAAAAGCAGAAGAATGCACTTATTTCTTCTGCATGTCAGTATCTTCAAACACAGTAAGCCACATGCACCCTTCTTTTCTTTTGTGGACGCTGGTTCACCATGCTTAATTCCAGCGGAAGTGGATCTGACGTGGGCGGTCAGCCCCCTCCTTTACCAATGGCTTATGGAATTCACGTCCTGCACGAGAGTGGATGTTTGCCCAGCAAAACTCACAGTAATACTGCAGGCAAGTGACATTGGCACAAAAGAAAGGAGCAAACTTTCCACCACATCGTGCACCCTGGCATTCATCACACATCTGGTCATCCAACACATATGGCTTTACCTCCACCTGTTGGGACAAAAACAAAACAAAACCAACCAATCCTAGTTAATATTTTGTATTTCTGCATCAGAACACTGTCAGAAGGTTAAGCATTCTCAATTTGTTTTATGGTTGCACAACAAAAAAATGTGTGAACATTAATGCTACAGGAACACATCAGTAGATCATGATTTCTTAGAGGTACAAAAATGTATTTATAGACAAATGCAGATTGAAGTCTCATCCTTACTTGGAGAAATGCAAATTAAAGCAGAATGAGGAAGAGGGAGGGACATAGAAGCCTTAGTCACTCACAATGCCCAGTAGCATTCATTAAGAGGCAAAGAGATTTATTTATGTAAATAATTTTACACATACATTTCTAACAAGTTGTTTTGCTTCAAGTTGCCTTTACCAAATTTACTCACATAATGCACGTTACTTTCAACTATTTAGTAGTGATCAAATGATGTGCTCAGTGATTTCAAACATGCTTCAAGGAGCATACACTAAGTTTGTTACAAAAGATTGCTTGAGAGTATCCAGTTAATCTAGGTTAATACAGAAGCACTGGTTGTGAAAAGCATTAATTGTTCAAAAGGGACCTGAACCTGACTTTTAAGGGTATGTCCACAATACAATTAATCCTCCTTCCACTCTCTCCCCCAAGCTGGCCCATGTTAGCTGACTAACTATGGAACTTTTATAGACATTCAGACTCAGGCTGGAGCCTAGGTTCCAGGACATCATTGGTGGGGAGGATCTGAAAGCATAAACTCTAGCCTAAGCCCTAATAGCTACAATGCAATTAAATAGCCTGAGTCAGTTGACAGATTCCAGCTGTGGGTATTTAACTGCAGTGTACACATACTCTAACTATGCACACACAATTTTGCATGCACAATTATTTGATCAAGCAACAATGTAGCTTGTATGCAAACAGGAGTTACATTTGTACCTACCTTACCAGATAGCTCACATTCAGTTTCAGGAACACAAATGACTGTTGTGCACAGATCATGTGTGCAAATTAACAGCCAACTTGGAAATAAGGTGCTTCAAATATTTAGCTACCAGCCTTGGTCATGTATTCTTCCAACTCCTTCTAGAGCCATTTTAGCTGTACACAACTTGTTGTTGATACTGTGTATTTCTAGGGGTGTAAAAATCCACCTTTGCAGCTCCCAGACTATCAGACACACCTATCTTGAATAGACAGTTTCCTCACTACCAAATGCATCTGACTGTCAAAGTAGAAAAGTGGCAAGTGTCCAATGGCTAATTTGCGTTGTCTAACTGAACTGTAACAGATTGTGTTCAAAGAGGAAAAAGAACTTTGTTTAAGTACAAAGGAATTGACCACATCTTAAACTTGAATAAAGAAAGTATTTCAAAAGTATCAAACTTATGAGAAAATTGGATGAAGTGTGGACAAAAAACAGCCACTTTGATGCATAACATTAATCAGCACTTGCCTTTAAAAAAAGATGTGATCTAATAAGTAGGCAAGAGTATTTCTGTTGCAAACTAGCTAGAGTTATTATTTCAATTGATGTGGGTAATCAATACAAACTCTTGAAAATTAATCCCCAAATGTTTTACATCAAAAGTCTTTTACAAAGTGTTCCATGAATGATTATCATTCCTGAGTGGTCTACAGTACATCAGAATGTAGTGGGGTAAAAAAAAGGAAGCACACCTCACTGCACTAACCTCTATTTTAATGCAAGCTCTACATTCTGTAGCAAAGTGACTTGTTGCAACGATACCAGTTAAAATCAAAGCTTTTAATATGAAGAGGTACCTCATGCAATAGTTATCTTTACAATTTAAAGTAGGGCTGTCAAATGATTAAAAATTTTAATTGCGATTAATCACAAAGTTAGTTCCCAGCTGACCCCGGGCTCCATGTAGCGCTGCCCCTTGGAAACGCCGCGGAGGCGTTTCCAAGGGGCAGCGCAAGGCGGAGCCCAGGGTCAGCAGGAGTCCCCAGCTGACTCTGGGCTCCATGCAGTGCTGCCCCTTTAAGGCGCCGGAGAGGCACTTGAAAGGGGCAGCCAAAGCAGAGCCAGGGATCATAAGCATTAACACTTATGATTAACGCGTTAATTTTTTTAATGCATTAATCCTGTCTTGCGTTAATCGCAGGCGTTAATGCAGGTCAGTTGACAGCCCTAATTTAAAGCAAAAAATGAAGTACATTTTAATAAGAATAAATGTTTGGGGACTGAATATCAAAATTCAAGGATCTCTGATTATCTATTGCTAGGGAAAGTGCTGTCATAAAATGTGTGTCAATAGCTTCTTAGACACTGAAAGGATCCTAAACCTTCAGTGGTTTCAGTTCAACAATAAAATAGTGTATTAATTTATAGCATACGAGAACATTTCTTTTAACACATGTACATTTTCTCTTCCTCCTTTTCCTCACCTCCACACCTATTAACATGAGTTTGATTAAAAAAAAAAACACAGAGACAAACAAAAAATACTGGATAATTTAAAAAATGACTCAGTTAGGGAAAAATCACACTAAAACAATCACCTTCTAATTAATGAAAGATCACACATAACAGTGATATATGCTGAATCAAAAGCCAGCAATACCCCTCTGCCATGTATATTGGCCAAACTGGACAGTCTCCACAACAAAAGATTAATGAACACAAATCAGATATCTGACATGGTAACACACAGAAACCTGTGGGGCCACATTTTACCTGCCTAGGCACTCATTAATGGATTTAAAAGTAACCATTCTTTTACCAAATAATTTTAGGAACCAAATGCGGAGAGACTGCAAATTTGACACAGTCTCTCAACTGGATGGGCTGTTATAGTCAACACCCAAATGACATAAAAAGCTAAGTATGGGGCACTTACATCCCACTCTATTAGAATCTTTTTGCATGGGCACTATAATTGACAGTGTTTTTTCCCCCCCTCTTCCTCCTTCCTTCATTTTCTGCTTTTAATTTGGGTTTTCTGTCCACTTTGCTCCACTCATCTGAAGAAGTGAGTTGTGCCCATGAAAGCTCGTGATACTATATTTATATTTTTGTTAGTCCCCAAGGTGATACAGGACCACTCGTTTTTTAAGTTAATCTAGTATCACATTAGAAGACAAGCCCATGTAACTATGATGTACAACAGGCATGTCAAACTCGAAGCCTACTGAGGGCCACACAAACGAAAACTGATAGCTTTCAGGGCCACCAAAGAAAATGTACTTCTATTGGAAAGTCATAATTATTTATTATGATAGATTATGTTTTAGGTATATTTTATAATTTTTCAGGTCTTGTTTTAATATAATACAATAACTTGATGTGTAAAATTGTTATTTGCCCATATAAAATATTTTTTAATTTAAATATAAATTTAAGGTACTTTTTAATTTTGTATATGATACATAACTTGTTTTGTTGAAATAAAAACAAGTATTGACCGTGGTTAATCAAATAGAACAGGCTTCTGTGAAAATTTCAGATACTTTGTAAGTTTGAGATTTTGCATAAACATATAAAATTAATGCAATTGCAAAAAATTGACATTTATTGATATAAAATTAATATACATTTTGTGATTTTATTTGGGAATAAATAAATAATGAAATATTAACAAAATATCCCCCTCCTCCCCCCAAGAGCCAGGCATTCCCATACCCCTGTTCTAACCCAATCCCCCTCTGCTCCCCCAGAGCCCCACCTCTGCTCTAATCCAATGTCTCCTCCCTCCCCCAGGTTCCCCTAACCTAATGCCTATAATATATGGAGATATACTGATTTCATAGAACTGGAAGGGACCTTGAGAGGTCATTGAGTCCAGTCCCCTGCCCTCACAGCAGGACCAAGCACCATCCCTGACAGATTTGCCCCAGATCCCTAAATGGTCCCCTCAAGGATTGAACTCACAACCCTGGGTTTAGCAGGCCAATGCCCAAACCACTGAGCTATCCCTCCCCCTCTTCCCCCAGAGCCAGGCACCCCCCAAACCCCTCTAACCTAATGCCTTCCCCTTCCACCAGAGCCAGGCACCCCCAACCTAATGCCTCCCCCCTCCCCCAGAGCCAGGCACTCCCAGACCCTGCAACCTAATGCCTGGGTCCCGTAGCCGCCCCCACACATTTTTTCCTCAGGTGCTGGGGCGGTGTGAGCACAGCGGCCAGCTGTGAGCAAGCGCTTGATGCCAGAGAAGAGCAGCCTGGCCGGCTGTTTGCACATGCTAGAGCGTCCAACACAGAGTGGCCCGGCCGCCTGAGAGCACTGCTGGAGTGCCCAGCACAGAGCGGCCCGGCCAGCCATGAGCACATGCCTGAGTGCAGAGCGGCCTGGCTGGCCGTGAGCAGTGGCTGGAGTGCCGAGTGGCCTGGCCAACCGCGAACAGTCACTGTGGTGCCGTGCGCAGAGCGGCCAGTTGGCTGGCTGTGATCTGCACTCGGCCATGTGCTCCAAGCGGCCAGGGGGCCGCACTTTATTCTTCTATAAAAATGTAGTGGCGGGCTGTAAAAAATTTCGATTGGGCCGCATGCGACCCACCAGAGGCCTGTTTGACATGCTTGATGTACAAGATTGGCTAGATGTGCAAAAACAAAGAACGTACAACAAGTATAGTATATGTATGCACCCAGTAAAGGCAGCCCATACCCTGGAGAGAGACCAACAGACCATCTTTGGGCCAGAATTACAAAAATAAAGTGGGAGAGAGAGAGAAAGTAAACTGTGTTGAGAAAAGTAGAACTTCATTGCATAGTTCAGTCTCTCAGAATGGACTTCCCTGATTCTCCAAATTTCATGTTGGGGAAAAAACATCGGTGGTAGGAAAATATAATCTCATGAAACATCTAGAGAGACTTCTTACCAGAACTCAGAAGAAGCTTGTGATCATAATAAATATTGATATTAATGATGTAGGATAGGGTAGGAGTAAAGATCTGCAAGATAAATTTAGATGGCTAGGAAGCATGTTCCAGATCACTGTTAGAACACTAACATTCTATGAAATACTTCTAGTTCCACATGCAGAGCCAGCTAAGCAGGGAGAAAACTTCAGGGTCTAATGCATGGATGAGAAGAAGATATAAAGAGAAAGGTTTTACCTTTATTAGGAACTGAGGAGCATTTTAGGAAAAGGAGAGTCTATAGAAAAAAGGATGGGTTTCTCTTTAACTAAAGGGAAATCAGACTGCTGGCACATAAAATGAGGGATTGGGGGAATTGTTCAAAGTAGAGCTGGGGTGGGGAGAAGGCTTAAGGAAAACAAAAAGGCATCTCTGTATCAAGTAAAGGACAGAAACAGCTGACCTGGGTCAGGCAGAAGTCACCATCAGAGGTAATTTCTGTTAAAATCAACATGATGTTAGATTAAGGAGTTAAATAAAAATAGGCATGTAACCCAAAACTATAGATGTGCAAGAAGATGAAGAGCACAATTATGTGAACTAGAGTGTCTGCCCATGGAAAATGATCATGACATAACAGATATTACAGAAACATGGATAAATACAAACAACAAAACGAAACTGGGATAGTGTAATTCCTGGGTATAAATCAAATACATATTAGATGCAGGAACGGGAGAGGAATGCCACATCTAAAATATTTCATAGATTCTATTCAAATATAACTTCTGAACAGTGAGGACTCACTCCATTATACGAGTATGAAGCAGGTCTGTATTACTACAGATCAGAAGAAGGAAACTGAGTTCAGAACACAGAGAGATCAAAGACACAACAAAGTCTAATAACATTATATTAATTAGGACTTAAATTCCCTTCATATGAACTTGTCAAATTTCTCAGTGGGACAAGAAGAAAATTTATCAACATCTTAAACAACTAATTTATGGAACTGCTAGGGCTACTGAATAAATAATCTAATCCCAACTTAGTCTGAAGTAACACACGGGACTTGGTCCAAGAAGCATCCACAGTTGAATTACTACTAAACAGTACATACAATAAAATTAAATGCAACATAACTGTGGGGAGAAAGGTACTAAAAGTTGAAAAGGGGGACTTCATAAAGACCTGAAGCTAAAAGGGTTACAATCCTAACATGTGGCACAGATGCTACTTATTAAAAAAAAAAAAAAAGACTCAAGAACATGCACAATTTTAAACTACAAGAAAAGCAGGAAGCCAGGAGGTAAATTACTATACCTAAATGGCACGTTTCAAGAGGTTATTTAAACCACAGATAGCTTTCAGAAAACAGAAAAATCAACATCAATGAAAGACCAAATAATTATCTTCCGACATAGTATCTGATGTAGTAAGAGGAATCAAATGAAATTTGAAAAGCAAATAGCTGGAGGTAAAAAACCCAAACAAGTTATTTGTTGTTTAGTTAAGCCTCCCCATAATTGCCCTCATGTTCTTAATTTAGAAACCTTTATGTTGAGTCATGATTAATTTTAGTTATATTCAAGTGATGTTTGACATTGAAATCTTGTGGGTGTACGCTGCACCCAAGTACTGTCGTACTGAATGCTAAATACTGTTGATCTATGTATTTGTTGTTCTCTGCCCTCACCTCTGAGGAAACTGTAGCACATGCCAGCATCAATTTTACTTTATTTCATTCAAGTATTTCACTGCCACCATCTATATTATCATATTATATCCACTTCATAGAACCATACAGTTAGAAGGGACTGCAAAGGACTCTAATCTCCTGCCAAGATACAGGATTTGTTGTTGCTAAACAATCCAAGACAGATGGCTATCAGGTCTTTCTTAGAAAACTTCCAGGCCAAAGAGATTCCACAACCTTTCAGGGCAACTGTTCAACTGTCCCACTTTCCTTACAGTTAGGAAGTTTTTCCTAACATTTAACCTAAATCTATTATATTGTAGTTTGGACCCATTGCCTCCTGTCTTTTCTTCTTTGGCAGTGTGACCTTAGACTTTTGGAAAGGCTGTAAACTTTTTAGCAAATGACGTTGTTTCTGCTGGACCTCCGTGAGCTGCACTTCTTGGCTATCAGCAACTCATTTGAATAGGTCCTGGAATTGGTGGACATTGTCTGTAGGTGATGAATCCCCCAGAAACACTGCATCGTTGGGAGAGGACCAGGATGGGTCTGTAGGAGAAACTCCCTGTGGTTGCTCCTGGTCAGACAAACAACCCTCCTCAGGTTCCGAATGTTAGGGGGCCACAGGCTTGTTCCCGGCAGGAGTGGGAGGTCTGGTGCCAGAAGGGGTCTTGCCGGCCCTGACATGTGCCCGGTGGCAGCACGGTGACCTTTGTCGAACGCGTTCCAGCGAATAGGAGTGACGCCGGTCAAAATAGCTGTGACCATAGTGCTTGTCATAGTGGCATGTGAATACTGGAGAGTATCTGGGGGAGTATCTACTCCTGGGTGTATCATGGTATCGGGAGTAAGCCAAGAGTGTGGGTGATCTGGGTGAACATGATCTTCCCCTTGAATGCACCAGGGACAATGGTGAATGTCGGTGCCGATAGTAATATGGAGGAGACGGGGAATTACGTGCCGATGGATAATGATGTGATTTCGCAGAGTGGTATCTTGGCATATCTCCAGAATGAACCAAGAGAACTGATGAGGGTTAAGGCGGCTCTAGCGAGAAAGAAATATGATCCGCGCTCGGAAAAGAAGTGAACGCTCCCTGAGACTTCTGGCGTGCCTTAGCCGGTACTGGGGAGTGTTCCCGTGGTGATGCGGCTGTACTTGTTATCAATGCCATTGCCGTTTGCAGTGCCATCTGATGTGCCAGCGCCCTCGGGGTTGCAGGAGGCGGTGCTGTTGCCTCGCCTGTCAGCAGTGTGGGTTGTGTTGCCGGTGCCGAATCAATCTCGGCGCTGTAAAAACCACTGCTGCCAACTTCCTTTGTAGGGCTGAACTCGGTGCTGATGTACTTCGGCCCACTTTCTGTTTGTCGGGGCGGTGAATGGGGCCGTGCCCGAGGGGCCCGGTTTGTCTCCCGTACTAACCTGCATTGGCAGCAGCGAGCAGAATGGGGAGGGCCTCTTTTTCGTACGGGCAGACTTCGGCGAGGCGGCCCAGCACCTGTCGGCTCCAAGGGATTCCGAGTCAGGTTGGGAGGAATCGATTTGATGCCTTGTTGAACAAGAGCATTTTCAGACTCATCTCCCTGTCTCTCCTAGCTCTTGCTGTGAGCTTAGAGCAGTGAGGGCATTTTTGAGGAATATGCCCCTCACCAAGGCACCTAATGCAGCGGGAGTGTCTGTCTGAAGAGGGCGTAGGCTCCCGGCATGTGCCACACTTCTTAAACCCGGGAGATCCTGGCATACTTGAATTGGAGCTATTGCTCTTCGTTTCTTCTCGTTCTTTTTTTTGGTGTTTGTTTTTAAAATGAAACTAACATTACCACTACTAAATGGAACTATAAACTACTACAACTAGCTAAAGAATTATGAACTATTAACAATCTTTCTTTTCAATTCCTGTCAGGATCTGACGAGCGGGAGCTCACTCCATCTGCGACTGAGGACCGTTAGGAACTGGTGGAAGCCGGACCACGCACTCAGAAACGGCATGAGGCGCCAGGTGCACACGCACGGTCCGGCACACCACTGATGACAAATCTCTGATCTGCAGCACTGAGACAAGCACGACACCTACAGTGGTGCACCCACGGGGACACTACTCGAAGAAGAACTATTACTCAACGTCTTAAGAAAACATTAACTGTAGAAAGAATTGGATAAGGAAAGCATTAACAAATGACCAAATCTAATAGTCATCCTCAAGGAGTTTTATACTCCTGTCAATTTGGAAACAGTAAATGAAGAACTGAAAATATTTTGCTCAGTAAAATTTTATTGAATTGGGCAAAAACTTACATCCTATTTTGAAAAACTAATCTGTAAAAATGGCATTTTAAGGAGCATTATTTTTGTCTCAATAACAGGAAACTTGGAAATAGCAGAGGTGCTTAATGAGTTCTGTATTTCGGTTTTCACCGGGAAGATTGATGGTGACTGAATGCCTCATGGAGTGAATGCTAGTGGAAATGTGGTAGATTTAGAAGTTAAAACAAAAAAGAACAAGTTAAAAATTACTTAGAAAAGTTAGATGTCTTCAAGTCACCAAGGCCGGATGAAATGCATTCTAGAATACTCAAAAGATCTGAAAGAGGAGGTATCTCAGCCATTAGCTATCAGCTTTGAAAAGTCATTGAAGTCAGGAGAGATTCCAGAGGACTGGAAAGGGGAAAATCTAGTGCCCATCTATAAAAAGGGAAATAACCACCCAGGAAACTTCAGATCAGGCAGCTTAACTTCTGTGCTAGGAAAGATAATAGAGGGAGTAATTAAGGAATTCATCTGCAAACAATGAAAGATAATACCGTGACAGGTAACAGCCAGCATGGATTTGTAAAGAACAAATCATGTCAAACCAATCTGGATAGGATAACAAGTCTTGTGGATAAGTGGGAAGCAGTGGACGTGGTATATCCTAGACTTTAGTAAGGCATTTGATACGGTTTTGCATGACCTTCTTATCAGGAAACTTGGGAAATGCAGCCTAGATGGGGCTACTATATGCTGGGTGCATAACTGGCTGACTAGCCGTTTTTAGAGAGTAGTTATTAATGGTTCGCAGTCATGCGGCAAAGGCATAACAAGTGGGGTTCCACAGGGGTCCAGTTCTGTTCAATATCTTCATCAATGATTTGGATGTTGGCATAGAGAGCATGCTTATACATTTGCAGATGATACCAAGCTGGCAGGGGTTGCAAGTGCTTTGGAGGATAAAGTCATGATGCAAAATGATCTGGACAAACTGGAGAAATGGTCTGAGGTAAATAGGATGAGGTTTAAGAAGCACAAATGCAAAGTACTCCACTTAGGAAGGAACAATCCATTACACACATACAGGATGGGAAGCAACTATCTAGGAAGGAGTACTGCAGAAAGGGATCTATCGAGGGGTCATAATGGACCACAAACTAAATATGAGTGAACAATGTGACACTTGCAAAGAAAGCAAATACGATTCTGGGATACATTAACAGAAGTGTTGTGAGCAAGACATGAGAAGTCATTTTTCCGCTCTACTTTGCATTGATTAGGCCTCAGTTGGAGTATTGTGTCCAGTTCTGGGCACCACATTTCAAGAAAGATGTGGAGAAATTAGAGAAGGTCCAGAGAAGAGCAAGGAGAATGATTAAAAGTCGAGAGAACATGACCTATGAGGGAAGCCCGAAAGAACTGGGCTTGTTTAGTTTAGAAAAGAGAAGACAGAGGGGACATGATAGCAGTTTTCAAGTATCTAAAAGGGTGTTTACGAGGAGGGAGAGAAATTGTTCTCTTTGATCTCTGATGGTAGGACAAGAAACAATGGGCCTAAATTGCTGCATGGGAGGTTTAGGTTGGACATTTGGAAAAATCTCCTAACTGTCAGGGTGGTTAAACAATGGAATAAATTGCTGAGGAGGGGTTGTAGACTCTCTATCACTGGAGATATTTAAGAGCAGGTTAGACAGACATCTACCAGGGATGATCTACATAGTGCTTGGTCCTGCCATAAGGGCAGGAGACTGGACTTGATGACCTCTTGAGATCCCTTCCAGTTCTAGTATTCTATGATTCTCAGTATCTCAAATTAAGTTTACTTGCTATACATTTACAAGGATTTTTCTTTTAACTACAATCCTTGAAAACTCATGATGGGATCTTAATGTCAAGCTGTATTTTTTTTTTTTGGCTCATGTATCAACACCACATATAAGATTTGTTGCCTGAAGTTCCAATCTCTCTCTCAAAGTGGTGCGCAGAGCCATTACTTTTAATAGAACTCAGCAAAGACATGGGGGTTTGCCTGTTCAGGAGCATTATGGGAATCGGGGCCCAATTCTGCCCCTGGATTACATCTACACAATGTTGTTTCCTTTAATATTTAGTTTGAATTACATTTATTAAAGAAGACTTTTGTTTGAAGTCAAAAGGGATATAAAACTCCTCATGCTTCAACACACAAGTCAACATCTAATTGACAGGGATTAGGTAATATTTCCTTTATGTGCCACTTATTCCATAATTGCCTCCACATCAGATTTCTGGCACCCTTCTTGGTAGCTTCTGTTGCTGGCAGGATACCAGACAGGATACCAGACTAAATGGCCCACTGGTTTGATCCTATATAGCTTATCTCTATGCTCCTGCAAGTGACCTTCATAAGCTAAATTGTCTAGTAGCAGAAAGACAAAAGGAGAAAGAGAAAAAGTTCCCCTTTAAAATTGCATTCAAGTTTCCTTCAAATATATACCCAATGAACAAGATGCTGTCAACATATGATCATCTGCTCTAGACAGTTAATTTCTGGTGGCCCAATTTATCTTTCATTTTTAATAAGAATTTTTTAAAAAAAATGAAATCCTCAGGAGATTTCTGCTTCCCAGTTTAATGAATTAGTGTAAACTACTTCATTATACTTTCATTTACAATATTTACAGTGGAAAAACTAATCTAAGTGTCAACATGGAGAATTTATATATTTGAAATATTTAACAGCTACAAGAACCTTTGATAACACTAAGGGGATTTCTTATGTTAAATTTAATGCCAGAAATTAACAACAGTCCAACAACCATAATTACCCAGTTGCTAATATAGCAAACTTTGCCTATTTGTTTGCCATCTCGGATACTGAATTTAAAACAAAGGCATTAAGTTCTTTAGAATCATAGGGCTGGAAGAGACCTCAGGAGGTCATCAAGTTGAGCCCGCTGCCCAAAGCAGGACCAATCCCAACTAAATCATCCCAGCCAATCATTTTGGTTGCCCTCTGCTGGACCCTCGCCAATGCGTCCATATTCTTTCTGTAGTGGGGGGCCCAGAACTGGACACAATACTCCAGATGTGGCCTCACCAGTGCTGAATAAAGGGGAATAATCACTTTTCTAGATCTGCTGGCAATGCTCCTGCTAATGTACTGTTAGTCTTCTTGGTTACAAGGGCACACTGTTGACTCATATCCAGCTTTGCCTTTTGACATCTTATGGTCCAGAAACTTCCTGAACTTCAGTGGCAGTGTATTATTTATTTAAAACAGAAGCGTTTCAAATCTTTCAGAAACTGTGAATCAGTATTACGCAGTTTTCACACTATTTTATTACCTTCAGAAAACTGTGTACATGTGCATCTGTCCAAAAGTATGAGGTTTAATACCCTTTATGTATCTATAATAGTCTTCTTTTCTACATAGCAGTATTTGGATGAAATCATAATACAAAAGCCCCAAAACAGATTGGGATCCCATTATGCAGGGGAATGTACAAACAAAATGTGAATGTAACAAATCGGAAATGATGGAACAACTGAGTAACAAACAGTAGAATCAGCAAGATAAAATAATAAGGTCACAATATTTCATAGCTTAGCTATGTACAAAATTTGATAGCTCTAGCATATTGTTTTCCTTCAGAAAATTGAGAAGCTGTCTCTGACTACAGATCAACATGACCATCACTAGTATCATGATTTACTATACAAATGTAGCATTTCAATATAAATTATTATACAGTAGCTGTGTGGGTAGGATAAACAGATTTATCCAATTCAAAGCAACCATATTACTTAATCCGTTCCATTTGAAAGAGATATATAAAAGATTAGACCCTTATTTTAGGTCTCCCTAAATCTAATTATGTGTTCTAATACAGAAAATCTAATTATGTGTTCTAATACAAATCTCATTAAATATGTCCTAACACAGAAAAAAGTTTAGCACAACAACAATCTGAAAATGAAAATGACTAGGAAATAAAACTGGAATTTACTAATCTATTTTCAGGGATCCAGAACAGCAAAATGCAAACCCAAAGATAACAGTTTAACAGGGAAATTCAAGGTTCCAATTATTTATAGAATAAATCATAGTAAGTAATATGTAAGATTGAATTTAGGAGAACTAAAAGATTTTGAAGGGGAAATAGAGGTAAGTATAAAAACAAACAAGAAATCATTCAATTATATCAGATGCATAAAGACTGCACACAAATCAGAGTGCCTTCTGAGTTGCTCAGGGACAAAGGAGGCAATTAAAAGAAGATAAGAACATTGCTGACAAGCTAAATAATTTCTCTGCATCAGTCTTCACCTCAGATGATGTTAGGAATGTGACTATCCTAGAACTCCTCTTTTTCTGGAAATAAAGATAAGATATTATCAGACATTGAGAAGTGCTGAAACAAGTGGATAATCTGAAATGCAGCAAGTCACTATGTCAGGATGGTATACATCCAAGAGTTCTGAAGGAGCTCAAGGAATGAAAGTTTATGAAAGAAACAACAATACAGGAATGATAGTCTGGTGCTTTGGTTCTCAGAACACAAGAACTGAGTGATAATCAATGATACTAAACAGATGCAAATTCAAGATTAGCAAGAGGAATTACACCATAAGTGGAAAAAGTATTTCAACTGTAGAATTGGACAACCACAGTATGCCACTGAAGCTAAGATGGACGTTTACATGGCTAACAAGACTATCCAAAGTTATACCAGTTAACACAAGCCCAGTGTTTCGGAACACATACACATGCACTCTCTCTTTAGTGCTTACAACTGTCTCTATTAGGGAGCAGGAAGAGAACTTCACAGGGTAGATTATAATCACTTCTGCCTCACGTGGGATTCCCTGCACCTTCCTTTGAGGCATTTAGCATTATTGGAGACCAGATACTGGACTAGACTGACCATCAGTCTGATCTGGCAGAGCTATTCTGATAAACCTTTTTCAATTTCCCAGTAACACAGGTAAGGAATGTTTAAACAGAATTCATTATCTGACAATATCCCTCCAATGTTCTTTTAGAAAAATTAAATGACTTATTTATCCCCATGTCTTGATAAATTTTCTATCTACATGGTCAGCATCACCATAATATCAGAGTCCCTTGTAATTATTAATGTATTTATGCTCGCAACACCCTTGTGGGATAGAGAACTACTATTATTCCCATTTCACATTCAGCTATGAGCAGCAATGGACACGCTGGAACCATTCATTTGCAAACTTGGAAAGACAGCACTTTCAGTGGTGCAGATTTATATGGGAACAGACAGAATGAGTGACTTGTCTGAGGTCACAAAGGATAACTGAGGCAGAGCAGAAATTGAACCCTAGATTCTAGAGTCTGAACCCAGAACCACAACTACAAAGTAATCTTTTTCCTCATACAAACACCTATTAGCCAAAGGACTACTGATGCAAAAGATGAGCAGGAAAGGTCTGACCAATAACATTAATTTTTAAGTGAAAAGTGTAGTCCACTCTCTCACTCCACACATAAAATTGTTGGAAAACAGGATTCTGTCACAGTTCCTACCTGAGGGCTTCAACTTCTATTTCATTCTCTAGGTAATATGCAAATGAAAAAAGTGAAGCTATTCCTCAATCTTCTCGATTTGCTCACGGAGATAAGGCATTTCCTCTCTCCACAACAGCTAGGAGGGTCTGATGAGAAGTACTATTTTCCTCCAAGCCTTTGGCCTACTATAAGGAAAAAGGAATCTCCACTACCACTTCCTCTTCTTGACCAGATTCCTTTTTGGGAACATGCTCTCCATAATAAAACTTCAACAATTGCCAACTCCAATAGTTTTCCAAAGCAGAAACATACTGTATTTAAACTGAAATAATCTATATCAGTTCCTTGTTAGCCACATGTTTCTAAACAGCAGTAGTGAAACCGACTATCTTAACAGTGTAAATTGGATTTTTGCTTTGGGAAGCTATGAGCAGCAGTGGATACACTGGAACCGTCCATTTGTACACTTGGAAAGACAGCACTTCATTGGTGCAGGTTTAAAAAGCTCTCTCTGTGATTTTACAAGCTAGCAATATCTGATTCTGACTGATCAGCTTGAGGCTCACTGGGACATATTTTTTACAAATTTTGAACATTTACAATCAAGGGACACTGCATATACTAAGCTGCTCTGAAAATTCAACCTAAGGAGCCTCTGTATATAAGGATCAGAATGGTAGACGATTCCATTTCTTTACTGTTTTACTTAGGATAATAGGAATAAAAACTAAGAATATTTTAAGCCCTTTGCCGTTGATATCAAAAGGGGCTATGTCACTAGATGAGGAATAATATATGGCATATAATAAATCACAGGAACAAACTGTTGCTTTGTTGAATGTATATTGCACAGTAAGGTTTTAATACCTAGAACTCCAGCAGTTACGTGACTATTAAAATAAATGCAACTAAAGAGTTAGTATCAAAGCCAAGCCAAATGCAACGTCAATGAATTCTGTGGTGTGTTTTATAGCTAGCCACTCATTTGCAGAGAAATGCAATAAATGTTGTAAACAATTCATTCTGTACAACTTACTCGTTTATCGATATCGCCATGCTGAAGTTGAACAAATCGAGCACTAATGGCAGCAATGTAACTCTGCTGATTGGAAAATGCAACACGCCCAGCACCTTTGGGGTATTTCAGCTCAGGGTCAGTATCAATTCCTGCATAACAAACTCCACCATACAGACGGTCCATTATCATAGCCAATTCAACTATGAAGGAACAGAAGAATACAGGAGTATTTTAAATAAGCAATGTAAATGCTGCCAAATGTATTATTTGAAAATTTATAGAAAAGAAAAATGAGTAATTTATTGTGTCATGTGTACTATTTCAGAACAATAGTTGCATCCCTCAAATGACTTTCCAAAGTCAAAACTCAGTAGAACAATGAGTCAGTCACTGCAGCCACCTTTGTGTCCTGGAGCTGAAGTCCAAGGGGGGTTTATTCAGGGAATGCAAGAAAGGATTTCTGGGCAGAATCAGGGGCTGATGGATGTGTGGATTATGAACTAGGTGAAATTCCTACAAATTCCTTGTGTATGGGTTGGAGCAGGCCACTATTGTTTGGCTGTATAAATGCTCTATACCCTGCCTACATTTGGAGTTGGGGTTTCTATCCTCTAAACCCCCATACAAAGCTTGCTTATCTGGACTTAGTGTGCAGAAACAGACTTTCAGAAGAGTGAATTTCAAATGTTAGAAACCAGATATTCTCACAAAGCATTCAGTTACTGCAGCTGATTTAACCTATGTATTACTGAAACTTTACACGACATAGTTGGTGCACTAAGCTTCATACTAATTTTTATCAGCTGATGGTGCTGTTCTGTTGTACTGTTTATTTTAAATGAATATATGATTGCAAATAAAATAAAAAAGTGAGTTAAATGTCACTATTTAGTGAGGACAAGATAGTCATCACATGAATGTCACAGAAGCTCAGTTTCAGCAGATACTATTACTATGATAAGCAGTAGAACATTGTTTGTATGTTCAAACAATGAATTTTAACAAAGTAACAGGAAGCATTTTGACTGAACTGAAGAAAAAAATCACCATTGGAACCATTTGGAAGAAAAAGGGTATATAATACATTTTTGCTGCAGTGACAAAAAGCATAATGTTTTTACTATGGCTAAAGATAGTTTTTTGCAAAAGAAAAATTCCATGAATCCAGGAAATTCTAGGTCCAATAATTAAAAATGGAAGATGTTTTACACCCAGATCTTAGATTGTCAGTTGTCTGGTTCTCAATTTCCTGCTGGATTAGTGGATGCCTTCTGTCTTTTTTCTGACTGCTGTTCTTTCTATAATGGAATTAGGCTACATTACAAGTTCTGGTATCACGAGTGGCACTCCTGTAGTCTCTCTAATAGATGCTGGGATTTCTAGCACACTTAACAATGATTCTTTTTCATACAACACACGGACTAGAAGAATGCCATGGGATGCTAGTAAGACCAGAACAGCAGTAGTAAAATTACATGCAAGTTATAGTGCAACAATGGGAGTCAGCATGGACTCTCCTTCCTACATTTTTTTTTTTTTTTTAACAAAACCAATCTGTAAGTGACACATTTTACATTAAAACTTTGCCAAGTAATAGGAGTGAATTTTCTATAGCTTTAACTTGGACACAACCATGAAGAACTTGATGCGTTTTGATTTATGTAGACATAAATGATGAGCAGTGCCTACTTAAATCCTACCTAGAGAACTTGCAGGACAGAAAAGATATTTCACAAGTAGTCTGCCATCAAGATATTCTTGTATATAAAACTTACACAAGATGTATGATTCAATTTATTACTGACCATAGTCCTTTAAGAATTGCCACATTACAACCAATGTTCCCTCTAATCTTTTCCATCCATGTGCAGAATATTTTTTGTGTGCACTGAGATAAGTACAAATGTGTACCACCAATAGAAACACAAAATCTAGCTGTGGGTGCTCTGCTAATCAGCTAGGTGGCATCTGAATTTCTTCTGAGTGGCCACACAAGTGCACAATTTACAGAAACACTGATTACAATATCAGTTTTATACGTACCAGCTCTTAATGGCCTCGGGACTCCTCCAACAAAAATTGTTTTTCGAGGATCAAGTGGCTGTGAACCATCCATCACAAAGTCACTATCGCTTAAGTTCCAGGGACGAATCTGAACCTATTTAATAAAAGAAGAAAACTGCATGCTACTTTAAGTCTCACCACATTATGTTCCTTAGCATGTTCATCAGTTTAAACTGTCAGCTAGTCACAGCCTCATTAACTGAACGTGTCTAGTTGCTCTGTTTTAATCCTATTAATTCAAGACACTGCAGTTTTTTAAATCATTCAGCTGTCCCAGATGTTGAACTCTGCCAACGGTAGTTTGCTTTTGATTATTTTCACCATCATCATCTCAGGAGCAGCTTTAGACAGATGGCAGCTATAGCCTGGAGGCCATCTACTGTTTACTTACTGGCTTGTCCTTGATAGTAGGACTGGAAACACATAGATAGAGCTTTCCATCTTCTTCAATACAGGCATCAATCAGTGCTTGAACAGAGCTCTCTTCTTGGAAAAGGAGGAACGCGTATCCTGAAGCAACAACAAATAATTAGCTCAAAGTGTGCAATATTTTCTCCCATATTCTTCATAAAAAGTTTCTTCTCCATGCAAACATATTTATTTGCAAAACAAGAATTCAAAGTAAGCCTAATTGTTTATAAATCAGACAGCAATCTTAAATCTCTTTTTAACAAAATTCTACATGAATAACTCAGTCTTTAGTGCTCTAAGAGAGACTATCAATCACACAATGGGAATTTCAAGATAATGTTTTACTGAAGACCCAAAACTACGTTTCACTGGTAGTAAGAGACATACGATGAAAATATGATTTGGTACAAAAAGGCTAAACTCAATTCTAGAGATATGAGCCAAGTACTCTGTTGCATAAGTGACCTAGCAAGCCTCTCAAACCCTATGCAAATAGGAACTCAAATTCATAACTAATGCTATGGTGGAATTTAACTGCCAGAAAAGCATTTTTATTGTTCTGGTTTAATAATGACTTTTCCCCCCAACTGTGGAAGAAACCAGCAGCAACTCCACAGTTAGATTTGCAGTCTGAAATACATTTAGAAACTCCCCCCCAAATCAGTGTCAAATTTTTAACACTGTTTTTAATGGAATATATTTTCTATAACATTTTAGTTTACTTTTACTCTTTTATTTTTTAAACAGGATTTTTTTTGAAAATGGGCTCTGGCTTAAATTTTTCCTTTTCAGTTCAAATCTTCACTATTGAATGATATTTTAAAAAAACATTTCTCTTTATGCAAAACTTGGCAGAGAAGAAGTGTTTCCTGTATAGATCAGGGGAAATGAGAACAATTTTCCTTTTTGTAAAAGTGACAGATTTAAGTTAATTGTTGATAACCACAGTATAATTGTCAGTTTATGTGGCTGGCGTTCATACAAACTGTTGACTGCTGGCCTGAGCACATAAACTGGATTGCATGATTGTGGCCAGCTTCACACAAATATCCTTGCTTACCTGCTTGGGGAACAGGTGCACATAATCCTGCTTGATTGGGCAGGTGGGAAGCTTGGTGCTTCAAGGGTGTCTACACACAAGTCTGATTATTTGGGGGAAAACTGGGCACTCAAGGCTTATTGACTGGACCTCAGTGTGTGTAAAATCTTTTCTATAGATGCTTCTTTTCTGTAATATTTTATCCAACAGACAGGAGGAGTTCAAGCAGAGCTGTTAATGGATAAAATATTCTGTCTGCAACTGCACTTCTACCTACCACAGGTCTAAACTGCCTCTTACAAAATCATACAAACATAGGGCTGGAAGGGACCACAAATGGTGATCTAGTCCAGTATTTCTCAACCTTTTTTTTTTTAAATAAAATACCCCTTTAAAAAAAAAATTATAAGTACACCCAGTACCTACAGTTTTCAGACACACAAAGGCTGTGTCTATACTGGCGCGATCTTGCGCCAGAGCTATGCAAATGAGGCTCAGCGTGGAATATCGCCGAGCCTCATTTGCATAACTAATGAGCCGCCATTTTTGCGGTAGAGGCTCTTGCGCAAGACGGAGCTGTCTACACTGCCCCTTCTTAGGCAAGAAAAACCCTCTTGCACAAAGCCGTTATGCCTGAAAATAATCAGCTAACGGCTTTGCGCAAGAGGGTTTTTCTTGCGCAAAAAGGGGAGTGTAGACAGCTCTGTCTTGCGCAAGAGCCTCTTCCGCAAAATGGCGGCTCATTAGTTATGCAAATGAGGCTCTGCGATATTCCACGCTGAGCCTCATTTGCATAGCTCTGGCGCAAGATCGCGCCAGTATAGACACAGCCAAAATGTTTTTCATTTGTTTAAACAACTTAATTGTAGCCGGGCAGACTATGAAATTTTTGGGTGTAAAAAGTACAAAAATAATAAAACACTGTAAAACAATGCAAAAATTCAGTTTTCTCCAAATTTCAGTTGTGTTGATGTACCCCCCAGACTTCTCTCGAGTACCCCTAAGGGTACTCGTACCACTGGTTGAGAAACACTGGTAGTCTTTCCCCTAGCCTCCTGCACTGACATAGGACAACTTATATATCAAGACCATCCTTATCAGGTATTTTGTTTATCCTATTTTCAAAAACCTCCAGTGACATGGATTCCAAAACCTCCCTTGGAAGCCTATTATAGAATGTAACTTTTATAGTTTGAATGTTTTTTCTGAAAGTCTAACCTAAATTTCCCTTGTTGCTGATTAAACCAATTATTTCTTTTCCTATTCTCAATGGATATGGAGTACAATGGATAACCTTTCTCTTTATAATAGCCCTAAAATTATCTGCAGATTGAAGACTGTTTTCTAGTCTTCCTCGCTTCTTCTCTCTTTTATGAAGATTAAACACAGTTTTTTAAAAAACTTTTCCTCATAGGTAAAATATACTAAGCCTTTTACCATCATTTTTGTAGCTCTATCCAATTCCGTCTCTATCTTTCTTACTGTGTGGCACCTAAAACTAGACAAAGTATTCCACAGGAGACCTCACCAATGCCGAGAACAGGACAATTATCTCGTGTCATGCATATGGCACACCTGTTAATACATCCCTGAATATTAGCCTTTTCCCTCAAACTGTATTACAGTAATAGAATCACAGAAGACTAGAGCTGGAAGAGACTTCAGGAGGTCAGCCAGTCCAACCCCCATTCAAAGCAGGACCAACCCCAACTAAAATCATTCTAGCCAGGGCTTTATCAAGCCTGGCCTTAAAAAGCTCTAAGGATGGAGATTCCACCACATCCCTAGACACCCATTCCAGTCCTCACCACCCTCCTAGTGAAGTAGTTGTTCCTAATATCCAACCTAGAACTCACCCACCACAACTTGAGACCACTGCTTTTTCTGCCATCAGCCATCACTGATAAGAGCCTGACTCCATCCATACTATCACCCAGATCATTAATTAAAATGTTGAACAAACTGGCCCCAAGATTGACCCCTATGGCATGTCAGGGTCTGAGATGAGGATGACTGGTCTGTAGATCTGTAGAGCTTCCTCTTTCCTTTTTTTAAAGCATGGGCTCTGTATTTTACCTTTTCCAGTCATCTGAGACCTTCCCCAATCACCACAAGATAATGGCCAATGACTCTGCAATCACACCAGCCAACTCTCTCAGCATCCACGGATGCATTAGAACTGGCACCATGGACTTGTACATGTCTTGTTTTTATAAATAGTCTTTAACCTGGTTCTTTCACTACCAAGGATTGTGCATCTCCTTTCCATTCTGTGCTGCCCAGTACATCAGTCTGGGAGCCGACATTGTTTGTGAAGACTAAAGCAAAAAAGCATTGAGCACTTCAGCTTTTCCCACATCATCTGACACTAGGTCACCTTCTCCATTAAGTAAGGGTTCCACACTTTCCCTTACCTTGTTCTGGTTGCTAACATACCTGTAGAAACACTTCTTATCCTTCACATCCCTTGCTAGCTGCACTTCCCATTGTGCTTTGGCCTTCCTGATTACACCCCTGCAGGTTCAAGCAATATTTTTACACTCCTCCCTAGTCATCTGTCCCAGTCTCCACTTCTTGTAAGCTTCCTTTTTGTGTTTAAACTGACAGAAGATTCTCGGTTAAGCCAGGCAGGTTGCTTGCATATTTGCTATCCTTTCTGCACATTGGGGTGGGTTGTTCCTGTGTCCGCAATAAGACTTTTTCAAAATACAACCAGCTCTCTTGGACTCCTTTCCTTCTTATATTAGCCTCCCAGGGGATCCCGCCCATCAGTTCCCTAAGGAAGTCAAAGTCTGCTTTTCTGCTGCTCTCCTTTCTTCCTTTTGTCAGGATTTTGAACGCCACCATCTCCTGGTCACTGCTGCTGAGTGTCACAAAATTCTACTTTCCCTACCAATTCTTCGCTGTTTGTGAGTAGCAGGTCAAGAGGAGCATGACTTCTAGTTGTTTTCTTCAGTACCTGTACCAGAAGTTGTCCTCAACACTCTCCAAATACTCCCTGGATTGTGTCTACATTGCTCTCCTAGCAGATGTCAGGGTGACTGAAGTCCCCCATGAGAACCAGGGACTGTAATCTGGAACATTTCTGTTAGACAAGGCATTCTTTGGACAGCTCTCTCATCCTCTTAGTCTGGCGGTTTATAGCAGATGCCCATCACATAACTCGTGTTGCTCTCCCCTCTAATCTTAACCCAAAGACTCTCAACAGGCTTTTTTTCCAGTTTCATACTGGAGCGCTGAGCAATCATACTGCTCTCTTACACACAGTGCAACTCCTCCAACTATTATCTCCTGCTGTTCTTCATTTTTGGTTCATATTCCATTTGTAATTCACTATAACCCCATTATCTATTTCTGCAGTACTACTGCCTAGCCAGTTATTCCCTATTTTGTATTTCTGTATTTGATTATTTCTTCATAAATGCAGTACTTTGCACCAGTCTTTACTAAATTCCATCTTATTGATTACAGACAATTCTCCAATTTGTAAATGTAGCTTTGAATTCTATCCTCCAAAGTGTCTGCAACACCTCCCAGCTTCGCATCATCTGCAATTTGAAAATGAAAAAATGAATGGAGATGCCTATCTCCTAGAACTGGAAGGGACCTTGAAAGGTCATTGAGTCTAGTCCCCTGCCTTCACAGCAGGACCAAGTACCATCCCTGACAGATTTTGCCTCAGATCCCTAAATGGCCTCCTCAAGGATTGAACTCACAACCCTGGGTTTAGCAGGCCAATGCTCCAACCACTGAGCTATCCCTCCCCCCTCCTGAGTGGTTCCTGTTCAGTGCCATGGCCGCTGCTGCCGCCCCCCTCGAATTTATAAGCATAATCTCCATTCTACTATCCAAGTCATTAGTGAGAACCAAGACAGAGCCCCTATGAGTCTCTATTAGATATGCCCTCCCAATTCGGTAAAAAACTATTTACAAGTACTCCGAGTATGCTCTTTGAGCGAGTTGTACACCCACCTTATAGTACTTTCAGTGAAACAGAATGTTCTTATGACAGTATAATGTGTGACTGCATCACAAGCCTTACTAAAAACCAGATATATCAATGACTACTGCTTCCCCCAACCCATACACTAGCATAGTAACCATGTACAAAAAAAAAAGAAATTAGATTCTTCTGACATGATTTGGTTCTTGACAAATCCATATTGGCTATTACTTATCACCCTATTATTTTCCAAGTGACAATAAACTGATTTTTAATGATTTGTTCCAATATCTTTCCAGGTATTGAAATTAGGCTCACTGATCTATAATTCCTCGGGTATTCTTTGTCCACCTTTTAAAGATAGGTGCTATGTTTATGCTTACTTAGGCCTCTGGGACCTCACTCATCTCCACAAGTTCTCAAAGATAATTGTTAATGGTTTCACAATTGCTTCAGATAATTTCTCAAGTGTCCCAGGGTGAATTTCATCTGGTCCTGCTGAATTTAATTAATTTTAACTTACCTAACTATTCTTTAAGTTGTCCTTTCTCTATTCTTGTTTGTGTCCTGCCCCCCCCCCCCTTTTTTGGTTAATATATTTGGTCACAATGAACCTTTTTAGTGAAGGTTGAAGCAAAGTAGGCAAAACACACTTCAGCCTTCTTGATGTAATCCATTATTAGCTCTACTTCCCCATTAAGTTGAGGGCCTATTCTTTCCCTCACCAGCAGAGAGACTAACTTAATCTGCCCAGGTTTACAGTGTCAGATCTTGGAATATCTAACAAGAGTGGATAAATAATATATGATCAAATTAATCACATTGAAGTTTACTTGAAATTTATAGTTTACAGAGAAAAAGCAAATGATTTGGGACACACACTAGGATTACAATTTTGTCTTCAAGTAAAAGTTAACCAAAGATTCTCAAACTCTGAAGGGTGTATCCATAGATAATATTTCCCTTTGAAGAACTATGTTGTTTATAAAGCCTAGATCAGATAAACCAGTGGTGGGGAACCTTTTTTGGGGACACGCACACACAAGTGAGATGCAAAGAAAAAACAAACAACCCCCCTTGCTGAGAAGGAGAGACACTTCCCACATACCCCTCGAACACCAGAGCTTGGGGGGGGTCAAGGTTAGTAGGTTTTGTGTGCTCCAGCTCCATGTGGGAGATAGCAGGGGAGCTGGAGTGCCAGCGCGGGCTCCCCAATGTGGGGGGGGGAGGGGGGAAGAGAGCCCTGAGCCTTGGGGGATGGATCCAGACAAGCTGGGGGCCACATCTGGCCCCCGGGCATGAGGTTCCCCACCCTTAAAATAAACCCTTTAATAGCAACAGTTAGAGTTTGCCTAGTAATCATTTATAGGCAAACAATACCATAAAAACCACCTGCAGCACTCTCTGCCTTATCATCCAGCCCTAATCCTGGATGCAACACTAATCCTGCCCCAGTGTGGAAGGAAGGCCCTAGGGCGTGAGACTAGAAATCATCCTGTCCGATATTCACATGCAGCAACCCCTCCTTTCAACAGAACAGCCATACTGGGTCAATGGTATTGGCCATTGTGGAGGACAGGATACTGGGCTAGATAGACCTTTGGTTTCACTCATTATGGGCGTTCTTATGAGAGCTTTCTTTGACAGGATACCAGGCTTGAGGATGAGGGGGAAGCAGTAGATGTGGTACATCTAGACTTTAGTAAGGAATCTGATAGAGTCTCACATGACCTTCTCATAAATAAACTGGTAAAATACAACCTAGATGGAGCTACCATAAGGTGTGTGCATAACTAGTTGGATAACTCTTCCCACAGAACAGTTATCAATGGTTCAGTCTTTTGCTGGAAGGACATAAGTGGGGTTTCAAAGGGATCGTTTCTGGGACAAGTTCTGTTCAATATCTTAATCCATTATTTAGATATGGAATAGAGTGTACTCTTATTGTTTGCAGATGAGACTAAACTGGGACAAGGTTGAGTGTGCTTTGGAAGATAGGATTATAATTCAAAATAATTTAGACAAATTGGAGAAATGGTCTGATATAAACATGATGAAATTCCATCAGAACAAATGCAAAGTACTCCACTTGGGAAGGAGCAATCAATCAGCTGTGCACATACAAAAGGGGAAATGACTACCTAGGGAGGAATACTGTGGAAAGTGATCTGGTGGTTATAGTGGGCCACAAGCTTAATATGAGTCAACAGTGTGATGCTGTTGCAAAAAAATAAAACATCATTCTTGGATATATTAACAGGAATGTTATAAGCAAGACACAAAAAGTAACTCTTCCACTCTACTTTGCACTGGTTAGGCCTCAACTAAAGTATTTTTCCAGTTCTGGGTGCCACATTTCAGGAAAGATGTGGAAAACTGGAAAAGATCCAGAATAGAGCAACACAACTGATTAAAGGTCTAGAAAAGATGACCTATGAGGGAAAACTGAAGGAACTGAACTTGTTGAGTATGGAAAAGAGAAGACTGAGGGGACATAAGTATCTAAAAAGCTGTTACAAGGAGGAGGGAGAGAAATCATTCTTATTAACTCCTGATAACAGGACAAAAAGCAATGGGCTTAAATTGCAGCAGGGGAGGTTTAAGTCAGACATTAGGAAAACATTTCTAACTGTGAGGATGGGTAAGCACTGGAATAAATTGCCTATGGAGGTTGTGGAATCTTCATCACTGGAGATTTTTAATGGCAGGTTGGACAAGCACCTGTCATGGACAGTCTATGGTTCTTAGTCTTGCCATAAGTGCAGGGAACTGGCCTTGATGACCCAGTTCTAATATTCTATGATTTCAATGTAGCTGGTATCCAATATAATATAGGCCTTGTATAACAAGACAGAAAAAAAATCAAGGCTAAGATCGGTTTACCTTGGATATTATATGAAAAACACAACAATTATTCTCACAATATGAAAGTCCCTTCCAAGTAAGGCTTAGATTCCTAATGGATATCAAGAGGCTTTTCTGCTCTTCTCCCTTCTTTCGCAAAGGAGGTCCTCTCTTGGGTTATATTCCTTCCTGACCTCAAAGGTGGGCTGGAAGGCAGAGTACAAGAGTGATGCACTCACCACCTGCCTCTGCCATGATGACAATATGAAACTGCGAACTGGGAAAGCTGGAATCATTGCATCATTCACCTAGTTGGATAAGATTTGTATGCAACTGTATATACACACAGCCTTATTTCCTGGATTTCCCACCCCACATTTCCAGCGAATGCAAAATGTCCAGTTAGTGTAGAATTCAATACGAGGGCCCTGATAAACTCAAAAGAACCATGAAGCAAAATTTAGGCTCTATCAATCGTTAAATAAATGCACATCATTACACCTATATTCTTGGCCACATTACTGAATATCATCTAAACTGGATATTTGGATACTTGGATACATCCAAACTTGGATATTTGGTAGAGAGAATGAATACAAATTGTATTTTAGTTGTTAAAATAAAAGGAGAGGCACTGCTTGAATAGGATGTTTGTAACATAAAACCTAAAAGAAGTTTGTTTGTGTTTAGCTTACTCAATGGGAACACATACAAATAGTAAGAGAATGTACTTGAAAATACCTGTTATCGGCCTGTAAATGTGATTAAAAATCTATGACTCCTATATTCTCAAATTTGAATAGATTTATAAATTAGTGAATTTTTTTTCTATGCTTTCCAGAGTTGTTATATCCTGACTTGAACTGAAACAGTCCTTTAATGGCAAACCAGACAATGCACAAAAATACAAAGTGTGCACACAGGCATTAATCCTAAACATATGCCCACATGAAAACTCCAAGTTGAGAAACTATGTAAAACACCTGATGGCCATACCTAAACTTCAGGCTCTATCGATCGCTATGCTGCTAAAGCACTGCAGTGTAGCACTTCCTACAGCGATGGAAGCAGTTTTCCCTGTCACTGTAGTTAATCCACCTCTTTAAATAGTGGTAGCTATCTTGCATTTTCTGTTAACCTAGTCGTGTCTATACCGGGAGTTAGGATAGCATAGCCCAGGTGCTAAATGGTATGAATTTTTTACACCCCTAATGTGCTATACCTAATGTTAACTTTATAAAGCAAGTGTAGACAAGGCCTAAAGGGATATTTATTATATGCAAAGATAAACCCTAAAGGTTATACCCTGCAACATGACCGCAGTGCCCTGAGCTGCTATTTGGGAGAACCAGATATGAAAAGTTACTTCAGAAGTCCAGCACTGAATTGATAAACAGGCACCAGCAAAGAGCCAAACACCCTCAGTGTCTAGGTTTGGAATGAAACAAAGCCATGTATGCACACCCCTACTTGTACAGCAGTATTAACTGTTAGGCATCTAAGGGCTTGCCCACACTGCCCTGCACATCAGACTCTGGGGGCGTAAACAGCAGTCCATTTGAAAATTCTGCACTGTAACTTGCCAATGTGGATATGTACTTGATGTTGATGTAGTCCTGTTTGAAGACAATCATGTTACAGCAAATTGGGAACCATACAGTTTGTGCCTGTGGTGTTCACCAACGCGAATTATAGCACAGCACTTTGATGTGCACTGCTATTTACACCTCTATAATCCAAACTGTGGAGCAGTGCAGACAAAACCTAAGAGGCTGCAAATTAAACCATTCAGAAGAGAAAGAGGCATGAACAGTGTCCAAGATTAAGAAGATTATACAACCCCCCAAAAATCTCTCATTATATTACCTTTTGGTGGAAAGTAGGACTTGCTTTCTGCTTTGTGAGGCCAGTCTACTACCAGAGGCCCAAATCGTCTGAAGCTAGCAGTAATTTCATCTAAAACAACCAAAACAACCCACGTATAGTAGTTAGAATTAAAACAGATGACAGTTCAAAGTGATGCTTTGTTCATTTAGTCTATATAAAATGACAGTTTCTAGCAAAAACAGTATATATAAAAAATAAACATGACATAAGATACTTATTCCAGTTTTAGGAACCTATTTACAAACCATGCCCCAAATAATTTTAAACCTAACTTTAGTTAAATAAAATGTGTTTGAATCATTTCATAAAAGGAGTATTTTAGAGCAATTTGGGTGGAAATAGGAAATCAGTAATTTTAAATTTCCTAAAGACTCAAGGTCTTGGACAAAAGTGATTAGTATTCAATGGCCTATGGTCCAGATACTATTAGGCAAGTGTCCATCCCAACTACTGGTACTTCTATAAGAAGTCTCAGCAGAGGTTAAGTGCAGAATGGGCCTGGAGACTAAACTGCTTTTTTATATTTAGAAGTGGTCCCTCCATAACAGTAGACAGGCCTGTCTTCTCCCATCCCCTCCCCACTTTGGTTATTTAGTAGAATGCTGCTTTGTATGCCACGTAGGGAAGTGGACTAGAGAGGAAGAATTGAAATTAAACGAGTCAAAGTAAAAAAAAAATCACAACTTGTCACGAATAACATGTGTCTGAGGTAGAACAGTTCATTCCGATATTAGTAACATGACAGGCCTTTATTTTTATTTATTTATATATATATAAAAAAAAAACATTCTATGCTAAAATATCAAGCTGAGTGATTCAGGTAAAGATACAATACTGAGCAGCTGTGACAAGCTGACTCAAGAAAAGTTCTCTGCCTTCAATATATAATGTAAGATTTACGCCTTAGTATTATTGCTTTTATTCTCTGAAAACATATATAATTTTCTTAAAGAAATTTCATTTAAAGGCAAGTCACATTCAAGATCTTTGTCAGCATACGAAGTCCAATTCTCACTGTGTAGACTTTGCTGTGTAGACACACCCTAAAGAGACTAAGCAGCCTTCTGCCCACTCTAGACCAATTTCTATTCAATTTCAGCCAGCTTACCTTCATCAATATCTGGTGGAAGGCCACCAACAAATACTTTCCGAGAGAAACGTTCTATCCGTTCTCCATTCTGATGAGCCGAATAGCAAGTAGGTGAATTCAAGACACCAACTTGATCGCTATGGCCATCATCCAGCAAACCATCATCTATTGGAAAGAGGGAAGAACGACCTAAAAAACAAGAATGAATTTTAAAAGAATAATTTTGTAACTGGTTATCATCATCATGTAACCCAAGGAAAAAGGGACATAATTTAGAAAGCAAAAGAGTATGAAGAAAAAATAAAATGAGAAAAATTCAGAATCATCAGATGCCATGCTTGCAGGTGGAACATTTAATATTATAGTTACATTTTTAGGTTTTTTACTCCAATCCAATAGGAAATCATGAGTTTGTTTTTAAATAAACTATTAAGCAACCATGTTCAGATTTAAAAATAATATCATCATCATCAACAATCATGGGCTCAACGCCCGTTGGTGTCCAGTGCCTCCCTCACTATTTCCTTCCATCTTTCCCTGTCCAGGGTGGAGTAGCTTAGTTTCTGTAGACTAGATCCGCACCAATCTACTATATCATCTACCCATTCTCTGTGGGGTCTCCCTCTCCTATTCGGACCATCCATTATGCCAAATTAAAAATAATATGCAAATTAAAATTCTATAAGGTGCCAAATCGGAATAACTTTAGTAGAGGCAGTTTTGGAACAGGTTAATATATTCAACAGTAATAAGTCACCAGAACCAGATGGTATTCACCCAAGAGTTCTGAAGAAACTCATACATGAAATTACAGGACTATTAACTGTGGTATGTAAGTATTGCTTAAATCAGCTTCTGTACCAGATGACAAGAGGATAGCTAATGGGACACCATTTTTAAAAAAGAGCCTTATGACAGGGCGTTTGCCCTGCACTGGCCCTTTAAGGGCAAAAATCACAGCTCTGAGTGAGGGCTGAGAGTAAAGCTCCAGCTGAGGCAGCTCTGTTAATGAGGGCCAAACTGGGGGCTAGATATAGGAGGACTCTTGGAGGGAGAGGGGAAACAGACTGCAGCTCTGGACAGAGAGTAGTAGGGATCTGACTGCCAGGAAAGCAGGCGGCTTCCTGGAGATAGAGCAGTGCTGGGGAAGGAAGGCAGGTATGGGGAGGCTCTGGCCAACCAAGCTCCCAGGCTGCAGAGCCTGAGGCAAGGCCTGAAGCTACTGGGGCTGCAAGGGGCAGAGGCAGCAGGTCCACACCCCTTCACCAGTGATGAGTGGCCATTACAGACTGCAGTTTGCCCCTGAGAACGGGGGCTAGATGAACACTGACAGTGGGTCACTGAGGCTAGTTGGGTACAGGGGAATTGGGTGTTCCCTGGGAGAAGAACTGGGGATCCCTGGGGAGGGGAGGACCCTGGAGTGTGCAGTGTAGGAAACACCCCCCCCCCCCCATAAGGGGGTGCAGAGAGACTGGAGTGAGCACTGCCAGAGGGCAGTGTCCTGAAGAGGATGCCGTGGTCAAAGAGAAACATGGGGGGACACCAGCTAGAGAGGCATCCAGCGAGTCAACAACCTAATTCCCAGAGCAACCAACTGGAGGCGCCATGGTGGTGAGTCTGCCCTGTGACACAGCTCTAGAGGTGATCCTGGCAATTACAGGTCAGTAAGCTTAACTTCAGCACCAGGCAAACTGATTGAAGCTATAAAGTTAACATTTATCAGAGGAACATGATTTGTTGGGGAAGAGTCAACACATCTTTTATGAAGGGAAACCATGCCTCACCAATCTATTAGAATTATTTTTTGGGAGGGTGGGGGAATAAACATGTGGATGGGGTGATTCAGTGGCTAACATGTACTTGGACTTTCAGAAAGTTTTTGACAAGGTCTCTAACCAACATTCTCAAGCTAACTAAGCAGTCAGAGTAGGAGAAAAGGTTCTCTCATGTCAGCAACTGGTTAAGAAACAGGAAACAAAAGGCAGGAATAAATGCTTATCTAGTTCTCCAAGGATCTTTACTGGGACCAGTGCAATTGAACCTACTCATAAATGACCTTAAAAAAGGGATAGGTGAGAAGACAAAGTGTGAAAGTGATGCAAAATTATTTCAGATAATTAAGTCCAAAGCTGACTGTGAAGAATTACAAGGCATAACACAAAACGGGGTGATTAGGCAAGGAAATAGCAGATGAAATTCAGCATTGATAATGCAAAGTAATGCATATTGTAAAACATAATCCCAACTAGACATAGTTAATTTAGACTCCATAATTTTATATTACAACAGAAAAAATATTTTGGAATCATCGTGGATAGTTCTTTGAAAATATCTGGCCAATGTGTAGTGGCAATCAAAAAAGCTAACAGAACGTTAGCAATATCAGAAAAGCAATAGATAAGAATACTGCATGCAGGTCTGGTCACCCCATCTCAAAAAAGATATATTAGAAATATAAAAAGATACAGAGAAGGACAAGAAAAACTAAGAATATGAAAATGCTTCCATATGAGGAGACATTAAGACTAGGACTGTTTAACTTGGCAAAGAGATGAATAAGGAGGGATAGGACAGAGGTCTACAAAATGATAAATGGTATGAAAAAAAAAAAGAAAATGTTATTTACCCCATCATGTAACAGAAGAATCCTGCATTGTTCAAATAAATTAATAGGCAGCAGGTTTAAAACACTCAAAAGGAAGTACTTCTTCACACAACACATAGTCAACCCACGAAAGTTGAGAAGGCCAAGGGTATAATAGGGTTTAAAACAGAATTAGATAAGTTCACTGAAGGCAGGTCCATCAATGGGTATTAGCCAAGACAGTCAGGAATTAAATCTATGATCTGAATGTCCTAAGCCGCTGACTGCCAAATGCTAGGACTGGATGACAGGGAATGCATCACTGTTCTGTTCATTCCCTTTAAAGCATCTGGCATTGGACACGGTTGGAAGACAGAACCAGTGGGCTAGATGGATCATTGTTCTGACCCAGTATGGCCATTATGTTCTTCTGTGACATTGGCTCATCTTCAAGTTGGGGTGACAGTCTCTCCAGTGAATGAATATGTTGCATATTAAAATTGTTTATAGTTTGATGAGGTTGTGGGAGAAGAAAAATGTATGGACAGAACTAACTTTTAAAATTCAAATGCAATTTTTTAAAAAATGAAATGCTGGTGAACTGGGAATAGGTTTCACTTCTAAGAAAGCAGAACGATTTTGTAATTGACAGGTATAAAACAACTCTTGACAAATGATCTAGGAGGTCATTAAATAGGCATATCCTACTTGCTATCAGTGCTCACAATATACTGTAACATTTGGGAGTATATGAAGTAACTGAAAGCTCCTGACAAACCAATGCTGAGGGTCTCTGAGGGCTAACCTGTAACTTAAAAAACAACAACAATGCATAGTCTTTTAGCATCTTAGAGACTAACAATATGTAGTTAGTATCATGAGCTTTCATGGGCGAAACCCACTTCCTTAGATGATCAGAGTGGAGAAAAAAGGGGGAACCTCATAATATAACAGAGAAAGAAGGGAGAGGGGGAAAAATATCTGAGTAGTAGTGCCCATGCTAACTAGGTTAACTGAATGGGCTGTAAGTGTCCCATACTTAGCTTTTGACATCAACTGGATGCTGAATATTATGGCCCATACAGTTCATGTCTTTATCTAGGTCCCAGGAAACAGTGTCAAATTTGCATATGAAAGCCAGTTCTGCAGTTTCTTTCTGTAGTTGGTTTCCAAAATTCCTTTGTAGAAGAATGGCTACTTTTAAATCCATTAATGAGTGCCCAGGTGGGTTAAAATGTGCTCCTAGAGGCTTTTGTGTATTCCCAATTCTCGTATCTGACTTGTGTCCATTCATCCTTTGTTGTAGAGACTGTCCAGTTTGGTTAATATACATGGCAGAGAGGCACTGCTGGCAATTGAAGAAACAGATTGACAGAGCCAGATGAGTACCCAGGAATCTGCTTCTTCAAGATAGGCCCAACAAGGAAAATAACAGGATACACAACCTCCAACTTAAACCCCTCCAGTGCATCACTGACATTTTACAACCTGTCCTAGAAAATGATCTCTCTCACAGACAACCTCCTAACCTGAAGCAAATTCTTTCCAACAACCACACATCACACCTCAGACATACTCACCCAGGAACCTACCTCTGCAGTACCCCATTGCCAATTCTGTCCACACATCTATACAAGCAACACCATCACAGGGCCTAACCATATAAGCCACAACATCAGACGCTCATGCAACTGCAACATCCTCTAATGTGATATATGCCATCAAGTGCCAGCAATGCCAACTACAGAGAGAAACTGTGGAACTGGCCTTTATGTGTACATTTGACACTCTCTCTCACGGCCTGAACACAGACATGAACTGGATGGGCCATTATATTCAACACCTAATTGACATCAAAAGCTAAGTATGGGACACTTCCAGCCCACTGATTTAGCCTCATTAGCACCGGTACTACAATTGACAGGTATTTTTTCCCTCCTCTTCCTTATTTTTCTGTTATATATTGTAAGGTTCCTGGCCAACAATACCACTTCCCACAGCTTTCATTGGCCAGGAACAGCAATCCACGGCCAATGGAGCTACGATCTCCCACATCTGTGGAGGCTCAGATAAACAAAGCATCTTGCAGCGAGCTAATGGCTTGCCCTTACAAGCCATAACCCAGCATCTGAAAACCCTTGTTAGACAACCTGAAAACATGTGAGTTATTTGCATAGAGATTTACATTAGGTTTATATTCAGTAAGTTTTCTTTGCAGTGATGTAGGCCAGAAACTTACTTTTCTAAAATGAAAGCTTAACCTTGGGGGTAAGTCCCTCATTTCTCAGAAAAGTTTCCTACTTGCTAATGGTGAGTCGATTTATCAAGTCGTGCAAAAAAGAATTTCACGATCATCATTTTTTAAATTTCATTTTTATAATTATTATTTATTCAAATAGATTGTTTGGAGGAAGGAAGTAGAAACTTTATGGGAAACAATCACCTCCTTCCTTTTAAAACCCCTTCACAGAGGTTCAACAGGATCCCAGCTTGATGGATTTAGAGGGGCAATAACTAAGTTCTGCCAGATTCTCCCACTCCAGAGCCACAGGCTGGAGAAAAATATATTACTGAATGTGAGAATCTGTTGCAACTTAGGTGCTGTACACACTAGGGCTGTAAATATCGTTTAAAAATCTAACTATGTAACTATTAAAAATCCTAGCAGTTATACATGCTGCGGGCTCTGCAGTATAGAACTTATAAAAAGCTCTATACTGAAGATCCTGCAAAGCGGCCAGCTCCCTGGGAATGAGGCTGGTAGCCAGGAGTCGATGTATGTGGGGATCCAGTTTAGAAGCCAGCTCCCAGCGTGCAATAGCTCCCAGCTGCTGGCCCCACTTTCAGGGACCCCACTTTGCAGCGGGCTCTGCATTATAAAAATTATACTGCAAAGCCAGCAATGAAGCTGGCTCCCTGGGACAGGACATGTACCCATAAAGGAAACAGATAAGCGAATGCTTATTGGCTAACCATTTAAAAGGTTACACTATTAAATCTCTGGTCCACATTGCAATTTGGAACCTTCAACCTTAGGAAGTCTAACTGTTAGGAAAGACTCTTGCAGCATAATTAGAGCCCTACCAAACTGATGGCCATGAAAAACACATCACGGACTGTGAAATCAGGTCATTTATGTGCTTTTACCTTATACTGCACGTATTTCAGAGGGAGATCAGCATTTTTCAAACTGGGGATCCTGACACCAATGAGGGTTGTGAGGCTTGTAAGCAGTGCAGAAGTAGAGGGAGCAATACTGCAATCCCCCTACAAAAACTTTGTGATCTTCCCCACAACTTCTTTTTGGATCAGGACCCCTATAATTACAACACTGCAAAATTTCAGATTTAAATATATGAAATAATGAAATTTATTATTTTTAACAACATAACTGTGAAACTGACCAAAATGGACTGTTAATTTGGTAGGCCCCTAACCATAATTCTTAGATGAGTTCAGGGATCAGTGGAGACTGGTGAGACCAGACAGCCATTCCTCTCCAAAGGATCCCTGAAGAGCCATGGGATTATAGGGAATATGTGGATTTGGGGGAGGTGATTGAAGAACTCTATTATTTGTCTTGTGGTGCCTTAAAAGCGCCATTCAGGAATCAGAGTCCCATTAAGATAGACACTGCATGCATACATAACAAAAAGATGATCCTTGCCACCAAACAGATTATAATCTAAGTATAAAACGAAAGACTAGTTGATAGAGCAAAAAGACAAGGGAAGTGTAAGATAACACTGAGACTATTAAGGTAAATATAATTAACGGTAGTCACAGCACACTATTACCTTAGCTACTGTCAAGCATTATGCTAGCACTGCATAGAGATGATTTTTAGGAGAGATCTGAGGGAAGATAATAAAAAGTGACTGAAGATTATGCATGGAAGGCATTCCATGCAAATATGAAGTGCTGAGGGAGATATACAAAGGCGCTTGTGGGAAAATCTGATGGGCAATAAAGGTTTGCATCTTTCAAGTGGAGGTGGAGTTGACAATTAATGGCCAGCGTGGCTTCTCAAGCAGTCAAACTGACACTGAGGAAAGTGAGTTTGAGGTTAGTAAGACATGTACAGTGATATATTTTTTCCTCTGAGGGATATTCTAGATTTGGAGGCTGAACCCCTCATATTTTCATTCCCTTCTCCAAGCCTCTGTGACTTAAGAGGACCATTCCTAGGCACAGTACATTCTTAAATTTTCTAGGTCTTCTGCCTTCACCCCGAGTTTTGAAGCATGAGGGTCAGCCTTTCCCCAGCCCTTATGCCTATTTTTTTGTATCGTATATGTACAATGAACATTGAAAAACTCAAAATACAGCTGTAATTGTTAACAAACCAGGGAGTCAGAATACCTCACTTATGACTATAGTGCTACTTCCAAACATTATTCAATATATATCAAGGGTATGCATTACACAACCCCACTAAATTGAATATTAAAATTTATTTAGGAAATGTTAAAAACTTAGCACAATACATGGAATTAAACCAAATAATGAAATGCAACAACTGTAAAAAGTACTGTACTACTGGCAAAGGACACTGTAGTCCTCCAGCTAGCCAAACAATTAGAACTGAGAGATTCTCTACAGAGCTTTCATCAATAATAAACTTCACTACAAACAATATTCCACGAGCAGCAAAAAGGTAATTCAATTCCTAATCCCACTAAATAAGAACTGACCTGTGCTGAAACTTCCACAAATTGTAAAATATAGTTGTCTTAAAAATACAGATACCTGAACAGTACTGGACCATAAACTCATTTCTCTAAATGAGGGACTAAGGAGCTATCAGATAATGATCTGTACTGATATAGGAGAGATGTGAACCAGCAACTTAGACATCTGTATCTTGTTAATATCTGGATCTATCCAAAAATCTTAAGATTCACACATAATACTCAATCTAGTTTATATAGAGACCATGGGCCAGATTCTCATCTGATTAAATTAGAATAGCTCTTCTGAAGTCAAGGGAACTATGTCAATTGACATCAGCTGACAACTAGTCCCCTGTGTACTGTTTCTCAGAATGTTTTCCACAATTCGTTATTAAACCCATGACAGTTCTTTTAAATGAGCTGTGTTTATCATCACTTATATGAAGGCTTAAGGGAAGAATAATTGTGGAAAAACAAATCAGTTACAGATACTTTTAATAAAGACAGTACAGAGAGTATTTACTTTAAGCATTAATGAAATTATGATTAGTGCTTCAATGTTTTAATTGATTAAAAGATCTGTGATTCAAACTAACACAAGATCAATGACTAAAACAAATAACTTTTTCCAAAAACTGATTCCAACATGCAGACAAAACAAATCTAAAATCAATAACATGGCGTAATTAATCACAATGATCAGTATCAGCCCAATTAGAATACTACTGTAGCAAACATAAATGAATTACCTCGTCTTCGCCCATAACTCCTTGCTGCATGTAAACAAAGGACAAATTGTAAAATGTCAAAGAACTGTAGAATGCCCACATATAAAAATAGTTATAGACAAGAACTATGTGGGTAACTAATGTGTAAGACTGATATACCAATGTGATCACATTAAACTACATCCATAATATTTTGCTGTTTTACTTTTTTGTTGCCTGTGTACCAAGTACTGGATTACAAGAGTATGCTTTATATTTCATATAAAATAATCTGCATAATCTCTTTAATTTCATAATCGTTATTCTTAATCATATTCTTTCGATTAAGTATTACATTTAATATATTCTCTGTAATTTATCTTCTAATTTTCACAGCTTTGTCTCAGACTATGATGGCATTTAAATAAATAATGTATAAAATTTTGCTAAGAAAGCTGTGTAGTAAGTAAGTGTTACATGAATCAGAGAAACATCCTGGTCCATGGAACAGTTTGTACAGTCCTTTGTAGTGACAATACAAATGCTAAGCCATGACCTTCCTTTTCCATGCAAAGAGCTAGCAGAAAATTAACCACAAGGTTTTGTTTTAAACAAAAGACTCCTTGTGGTACTAAACAAAATCAGAGTGTAAGTCACAAGAAATGACATATTATAAATGCTGCATAACCCTTGTATAAAGCCAAGGAAACAAAGTCAAACACACTACAACTAAATCAAGATTTTCTTCATTTTTCAGTAATCCAGGACTCATGAAGAGATTGTGCTAATGGTTACAATCCAGAACTTTCAACACTGGCTATTTTTCAGCACTCTTACCTTTTTTTTTGGGAGGAGAGCAAAATATTAAAATGTAAAGAGGTAAATAAGTTACATATAAATTGTTTTTCAGTACCATGCTTCTTCCCAGATGTAATACTTGAGAAGGGTTTCTTTAATGATAGGAAATGTCAGTATCTTCGTGTTCTAACTACAAGTAATACTTTAAATAGAAGTATCAGAGGGGTAGCCATGTTAGTCTGAAAAAGCATCTGACGAAGTGGGTCTTTGCCCACGAAAGCTTATGCTCCAACACTTCTGTTAGTCTATAAGGTGCCACAGGACTCCTCGCCACAATTTAAATAGAAAACATTCTTATGACCTCTAATCTTGCAAGTGGACCCCTGTGTCCATTCAGGGCTCCTTTGAGTTCAAGGGGACTATGTACTCAGATCCACCTATGTAAGGCAAGATCAGACATGCAGATAGTCTCAGCAATCAAATAACCTCTTCTGTTTTATTCATCCCCCTCACTTTGATATAATCTAACACTGGAAGAATTACCCAGCATTGACTGGATCCTTTAGGGCAGGAGGCTGGAGGTGTGGGAGAGCATAAGTCGGGGCAGGTGTTGGTGGGGTGGGTAGTGACAGGAGTCACGGCGGGGGGTGGCACAGCTTGTGGGATTGATCGCAGAGAGGGTGCATGGAGAGAGGTGTTTGGCCCACCGCCCAGCTGTGCCTGGGGGCCAGGGTGCTTGCTGCCCCCCTTGTGGTCATTCGTGAGTAAAAAACTGTCCCAGTTATCACACCCATTCCTTTCCGTTTGATGAAAAACAGTCATATTCCATGCACATCCCATTGTCCTGGCACAATCAAAACCTGACCTTGCTTTTAAGTTATGAAAGTTAGGTGAAGGCTGCATACCAAATTTGATGGTCCTAGCTCTTACCATTTAACAGGAATTCTTGAACAAACAGAACCACAGATGGACACAAAGATGCACAAAACTCTCTCAAATATATAGTAAATTTTATTATAGTCGTGCCCAATGGCATATAAGTTGTCTTCAATTTTACTTAGTACCACATTCCTTTTCTTCTATAGTTCCTTTCCTTAACCTGGTAAATCAGTGATATTTACAGAATTCCCCTACATTTTTTTTTCTAATTTAACCATTTTACGCGTGAATCCTCAGACAGCCAGGCCCATGGACAGAAGGGTACGGGGGTGGGGATGGAGTGGGGAGAGGAATTGCCCTGGGGCCCAGCAATTCAAAGGGGCTTGGGGGCTCCCAGATGCCACCGGCAGTGGCCAAAGCCCCGGATCCTTAAAATCGCTGCTGGAGTGCTGCACGGAGTGCTGGGGGCAGCTCTTAGAGTTACCTGGGGAGGCAGAGGCACCCTGCTGCATGCTCCAAGCAGCTGAGAGAACTGAAGGAATGCTGCAGTCCAGGCTGTGCCAAGGGATGGCTACTCCATCCCCATCCCTTCTGCCTGAGGCCCTGCTCCTTCCAGGGATGTGAAGCTCCCTCCCGCACCTTGCCCCGAACTCCGTGGAGGCTATCAGCACCCCTTCAATCAGTCACCATTTTTTCCCCTAGTTATATTGTACTGGACTCATTTTTAAGTTAATATTGTTAGTATCACCCACAAGAATTACTGGCGCACTCTACCCCTGCACTTGGAAATGTGTTGGTCCCCTCAGAACTTCCAATGCCTTTTGATTTAGGAAGCAAAGTGACTGTCACTTCAGTAGAAATCACTATGCCACCGACACAACCCTTTAATATATATTTTTCCCTGGGTACCAAAAAGGCAAAATTTTAAAAAAATTAAGGGAACTAGTTAGTGATATGAATTGGACTGAAGAACTCAAGGATCTGAATGCAGAGGAGAGTTGGAATTTCCTTAAGTCAAAGATGCAGAAGCTGTCTGAAATCTTACATCCCAAGCAAGGGGAGAAATTTCATAGGGGACCAAGCAGAACAAACCAGATGAGCAAGAATATCTAACAGGTTATTAAGACAAACCAGAAAGACTGCAATGAATGGAAGATGGGATGGATCAGCAATGAAAACTACCTCTTACAGGTCAGAGAGCATAGCAGAAAAAGTGAGAACTATCAAAAGTCAAGCAGAGCTGGACCTTGCAAAGAAAATTAAAACCAATAGTAAAAAGGTTCTATAGCTACGTAAATAAAAATAAAAAAATATTGGGACCACTAAGCATTGAGGATGCAGTGGATATGGTCCCACACCTAAATGAAGATTTTACCATAATTTAAAAAAAAAAAAAAAGGCAATGAGGAGTTTAGGGGTAGTGGCAGAGTAGCTAACAGAAATGAAAATATGGAAGTAGAAATTACCACATCCAAGCTGGAAGTCAAACTCAAAAAGAATAATTGAACCACATTGGGGGCCCAGATAATCACCATCCAAGAATTTTAAGGAATCAGACACATTGAAGCGAACAGGCAAGCTCGATAGGTGTTGTTTCATGTGACTGTAGATTGTAATATAATGTGGACACAAGAACAAATGCTTGCATTTTTAAGAAAGGGGAAAAAACTGATCTAGGAAACAAGTCTATTAGTTTGACCACAATTGCATGCAAAGTCTTGGAACAAATTTTGCCAGAAAAAGTAGTTAAGGACATAGAAGTGAATGGTTATTGGAATAAAATCCAAGATGGTTTTACAAAACAAGTCCATGCTGATCTCCTTCTTTGAAATGGATAACTAATTGTTTAGATATACTGCATTTCTTTTGTCTAATCTACCTGGATTTCAGTAAGGCATTTGATACAGTACTACATAGGATATTATTAGTTAAATTGAAAGAGTTGGGAATTAATATGACAATTGAAAGGTGTATAAGGTAACTGTAAGGTTGGAGGGAGGTTACTAGTGGAGTTCCTCAGTGGCGGGTCTTTGGACCAGTCTTACTTAATATCATCATTCATGGTCTGGGCACAAAAATTGGGAGTGTGTGCTAATAAAATTTGTAGATGATACAAAATTGGGAGGTACTGTCAATATGGAGGAGCACTGGAATATCATACAAGCAAATCTGGATGCCCTTGAAAACTGAAGTAATAGAAATGGGATAAATTTAACAGCGCAATGTGCAAAGTTATGCACGTCAAGACTAACAACAAATTTTTTAAACAAACAGGAGACTTATTAGTTGGAAGCAACAGACTAAGAGAAAGACCTGGGTGCACTGAGTGATCACAGAATGGCTATGAGCCATCAATGCAATGTGACCATGAAAAATGCTCACAGTCCTAGGATGCACCAGACAAGGTATTTCCACTTGAGCACCATTATATGAGGCATTGGTGAAACCCCATCTAGAATATTACGTGCAATTTTGGTTTCCTGTGTTGGAGAAAGATTAATTCAAACTAAAACAGGTGCAGAGAAGGACTACTAGTATGATCAGAGAAATGAAAACCTTATTAGAGAAAACTCTAAAAGCTTAGCTTGTTTAGCCTAACCAGCAGAAAGCTGAGGGGAGAAATGAATACTCTCTGTAACACACCACAGGAATAAACAACAAGGAGGAGAGGGGATGAGTTAAGTGCCAATGTGGACACAAGAACAAATGCCTATAAACTAGCCATTAACAAGTTTAGATTTGAAATTAGATGAAAGTTTCTAACCATCAGAAGAGTTAAGTTCTGGAACAGCCTTCCAAGGTGAGCGGTGAGGACAAAAAAACCCAACTGGCTTCAAGACAGAGTTTGATAAGTTTATGGAGGGGATAGTATGATGAGACAGCTTACAATGGCCTGCAGCCCCACTGCAAATGCAAGTAGTAAATATCTGTAATGGCTAGAGATAGGACATTACATACAGAGGGCTCTAAGTTACTCCAGAGAATTCTTTCCCAAGTGTGAGGTTGTGGGGTCTTGCATAGATGTTCAAGTTCCAACTGATCAGTGTATTTGGGGGTCAAGCATTTTCCCAGGGGTCAGACTGGCAGAGACCCTGTGGGATTTTCCCCCTCCCTCTGCAGCATGGGGCACAAGTCATTTCCAGGTTTAAACTAGAATAAATGGTGGATTCTCTATAACTCAAAAACATTAAGTTGTGATTTAAAGGACTTCAGTAACTCAGACAGAGGTTATGGATTTATTACAGGAGTTGGTGGTTGAATTTCTGTGACCTGCAATGTGCAGCAGGTCAGATCAGTAGGGATGTTAAAATGTGTTTACTTTTGTAAATACAAACAACGAGAAGTCCTGTGGCACCTTATAGACTAACAGATTTATTGGAGAAAGTGGGTCTTTACCCATGAAAGCTTATGCTCCAATAAATCTGTCAGTCTGAATCTGCATAAACAACAAGAAGTCCTGTAGCATCTGATAGACGAACACGGCTACCCCTCTGATTTTTGTAAACATGTAACTGCTGAAATTTACAGCGGTTACATGTTTACATGCAGGGGCTAGGTGGGAGCCGATGCTCGCCTGCCTGCCTCCATCTCTCCTACACATACTGGCTCCTGCACTGCCCCCCGGCTGCCTGTATATCAGAGGCAGTGCAGGGTGGGGGCACAGGTGGCTACACAGGAGCTGATACCAGCTTCCGTCTCCCCCCTCACCTCTGACATAGAGGCAGCGGGGTGGAATGAGGGGAGTACTGCGTGTAACTGTTAGGATTAACCAATGAGCCCAGGCTCATGATTTAATTGTGTGAACAGGTACATGTTCACATCCCTACAGATTAGATAATCATGATGTCCCATCTGATTTTAAAGTTATGACAGTTAGATCCACGATCTTACTTATAATGAAAAAATTAAATTCTAGACTAGACAACTAGTAATACTTTTCTAAGCTTAATTATGAAAGTCAGAAACACAATATGAATTTGTGTTATACAACACATTTGTACATATCATAAAACTCAAGAGAGTATTCTCCCTGTAATGATATGGTCAGAGTCCTGGAAGAGAAAGGAGTCCATCCCTTTCCTACACATGCTGAGCATCATAGTTCAACAGAAGAGAAATTACTCTTTTCCACCTGTGTCTATTTCTTGTAACATTCCTCCTTTCAAGCTAGATGCAGTAAGTTACCAGAAGTTCAGCAGTATAGGATTCAGAATGAGTGAAAACATACTAAACACACATAAAGTTACCTACATTGGCTTTTTTATGCACAAAAATAGGACTTAAAGAACATTAAAATGCTATTGCACTGTTCATTGTTTCTGCTGTTTACTTTTTGTATTTATTTAACTTGAACAATAAAAGTACACAAGTCAGTTAAAATGTTTACACTTTTGTAAATGTGTAACTGCTGAAATTTACAGAAATGACATGTTTACGTGCAGGGGCCAGGTGGGAGCCAATGCTTGCCTGCTCTCCTGCATCCCCCCAGGAGCCAGAATGTGCGTACTGGCTCCCAACTGCCCCCCCGTTGCCTCAGTATCAGAGAAAGCAAGGGGTGGAGGAGGTGGCAGCTCTGTGGGAGCAGGTACCAGCTCCCACCTCTGAATGTTTTTCTTTGTAGGGGAACATTTAAATAATTCAATTTAAATAAAATCATGAAAACTTTAAATATTAGGTTTAGTAATTTTGTTACCAGACATGTAGAAATAAAGTTTACTTACATGTAACTCGAGTTGTTTGACACAACTGTGCATACCACCACTTATGCATAATGTGCCATCCTCTGTAGCTTAATGGGAGAACTTCCTTCAAACAGTTCATGTTAGAATACATATGCTGCCCTTCTACTTACTCCCTCAAATGTTCTAGGGCAAGTCTATGTAAGATGGCTCTCTGCCTTCTCTCACTGACCCAGAAAAATCAAGATATGGGTCTGAGAAAGGAATAGGAGAAAGGTGAGTGGGAAGCGTGAATATGCAGTCATCTCAATGAACTCCATTTACAAATATGTAACCTTCACTTCGAGTGGCCCTTCAAGTGGGTAGTTTGACTAGTAGTTCTGAAAACACTCAGGAGTTCGAGTTCTAATTAAACAACTGAACCACTCCTTTACCAAATCTAGCATCTGCTCTTGAAAGCAGATCCAAAGCATGTGTGCATTGACTTCCCAATAGCAGCCTTACAGATTTGCTACACTACCCTCATGGAAAGAGAGCTCACAGTAGTAGACACAGAAACTGGTGCTAACTTCTAATATTCAAAAACACATGGTTTAATCCATATGGAAATGGACTGAGCATATACATTCTAACCCATATGATTCTTAGCATAAGAAACAAGTAACCATAAGACTTCCAAAAATCTGAAGTATGTAAAGCAGACTGCCCTTTATTTAGCATGCAGCTTTGGAAAAAAAAAACACTAGTAAATTAGTTGTCTGATTGATGTGAAATTTGGATACTGTTTTTGGTAATAACCTGGGATCGGGTCTAAAAACAACCTTGTCTTTATGAAAAAGAGCAAATGTCAGATCTGTAGTTTTAACAGTTAAAATAAGGAACATACTACCAAGGCTTCATAAACCTAGCTAAAATCAAATCAAGAACCCATGGTGAAAACAGACACCCCCAGACTTTAAATACAGGTTGGACCTCCCTAGGCAAGCACCATCAGGACCTGACTGATCCCAGAAGAGGGATTTTGCTGGACCACAGGAAGTCAGATCTGGCTCCCTTACTACCAGACCTACCCCCTGCCCATCAGGCTTCCTGGATCCCTGGGAAGCCCAGCTGGGTTGTGTGCCAAGCTTCCCAGCCCCCATCCCTCCCTCCCCAGCCCAGCTGGATCATGTGCCCACCCCGCTCCACAACCCAGCTGGATTGCGTGCCTGCCTCCTCCCCAGCCCAGCTAGGTCATGCGTGTGTGCCAGGCTTCCCACTCGCTTTCCCTCTCCTGCCTAGCTGGGCCATGTAGCTACCTTCCCACCTCCGCCATGCCCTCCAGCTCAGTTAGCTGTGTGCCAGACTCCTGTCCCTGCATCTGGCTGCCTGCCCTACAGCAGGCTGAGTTCCCAGGACCCACCACCCCACACAGCATGCCAGGACTCTCTGATCCTGAAATACTGCAAAATACAGGGAATAGAATCTCTAACTGGTGGGTCAGATTTGCCTTATGTTCAAGAAGCAAATCTAGCCCATTTCAAGTAGTAACTTTTCTTCACATATTTCATTCTAGAATTAAGCAACCCATTCTAAACCAAAGAACTTAGTTTGAGCCCTGTGAGTCCAAGACAGCCGATACATGCCTGCAGTGGGTTTTAATTTCAATGTAGATATATCCTTAAGGTAATCAGTATGGTCATTTGATGCTGGAAAGATGTCTGAACAGGATAAGTGTCTACTATATCCTGGATTTTTCTTCTTTGGTTTCACTTTCACATGGAAACAACTAAACTAACTATAATTACAAACTCTAATATTTCAAGCTACCAAAAATTAGCTAAAACACTAGTATAACAGGAAAAACATCCAGCAATCTAAAGCCAGAGTGGTTCACTTCCATCCAGAACAAGCAGTTGGAACAAACTGACATGGTAGAGGTTCTACCACTGTGCTAACTACTGCCCACAACTGGGAAAATGCAGAGCCACACAAAGAAGAACCTACTATAACAGACAGTAGTCCCCTTCTATTAAGAAGATCAGAATCAGTTTAAAAGCAATCTATGAAATCAGACTTTTGAATGACTTTTTAATAAGAGCAATAAAACTTACATATATTTAAGGTTTTTAAAGAACTGCAGCTATTATGCTGACTGCTAACTTCTAACAGCAACGGGGAACCAATTCTGATTCCTCTGAAATAAATGGCAAAATTGCAAATGATATAATCAACAGATCAGTTTTCAGATGGAGAGTGTCTCTCTCTTTGACAAGGTTACTCTGTTTGAGTGGGCCAAGATCATTGATTAAAGCAGAGAAGCCACAAAAATATACCATTACATAAGTTAATGTAAAAGAGCAAGCATAGTGGGAAGAGAGAAGCCTCATAAATCTAAAAATGGTAGCTGATTGAAAGCTGAATCAGAAATATGAATCTCCTACATTGGACTATACAGTTGCTCATAAAATAGCACTATTAGTAGTAGTAGCAGCAGCAACGGCAGCAATTTCCCTTATATCCAATTTCATTTAAATGAGTGGACATCTGCACTGGCCTGAGTTATCTCTATGGAGCAAATTCCAGAATTGGGATATCTAGTATGAAAGTTTCTGGTCTGCCCATTGCTATTTTTAAGGTATTGGAATCTATCACGGTTTGAAAAGTGAAGAACTGAAATGAACAGAGGGTCCTAGCATCCACAAGTTGCTACTTAGCTTTGTGGTTGTAATTGTTACTGTAACTAAGTCCTTGCTGGAGTAACTTTCATAATATCAAGCACATCCATATGTAATCCAGTTTTCAGCCAAAATTTGGGAATATAGGGTAAGTACTGCCATGTGGTAAATTTTATTTCAATAGTAAGCAGCTTTTTCTCCATCCACTAGGGTTTGTAATCATCTTTAGAAGGTCTGCACAGTACCCAAACAGTCTGATTCTCCAGACTTTCCCCATTGATAGAACTCAACTTTTTCTGCTGTAACACAGTACCAGATCAGAATACTCTACTAATTTAAAATACTCTACTGGAAAATTCTGATTTTATAGCACTTTATACCTCATTTTGCATAGGTGCCAATCACTGCACAAGGTGCCAAACAATGGAAAAAAACACCACACCCAAGGACTCTAATCTTGTTAGAAGTCTTCTTCCTATGATTGTGTTTTTACCAACAAAGCTTTGACTCATAATTCTCCACTGGCATCAACATACACTATGTCTACACTTAACAGAAGCATGTAAAATATATAAACAGCATGCTCCCTTAGTACAGGGATAAAAAGCACTGTCTTGCTGTCTGTGTTGTTTAACAAATAAAGATATGCCAGAACATTTGGGTATATACCTACACAGCTATCTACATGACCAAGCAGTTCCTCCACCTCTATGGTGCTATTTTTAGCAGTGTAGAGTCCTGCTGCCTCTCTGTTGTTGGAAACTTTCCAGGTCACAGAAAGAGTCTCTAGCAGCAGGGAGGGCATGGGGAAAGGATCCAGAAACGGGGAGCTGCTGGAGCCTGATGTGCCACAGCAAAAAGTCTCCAGCAGCAGGAAAAAGCAGCAAGTTAAAGACTCCAGAAGTTCCCTGCCACCAGGCTCTTTTCAGGCTCCAGGGAAAGACTCCAGAAGCAGGGATATTCTACAAGCCTCTCTTCTGTGACCCCACTAAGGAATACCAGGTAATAAGATAGGTAATCATTCCTCCTTTGAGTTCCTGTGCATGTGATTCCCACTTGTGTTGATTAACTAGCAATTCGGTGTTCCAGCTGGTATGAGCTATTTGAAAAAACTGTTCATGACGCTCCCTGATGCTGCTCAGGAACAAATTTACACTAACACGCCCCCTAATCCCCGACCAGGAACTTTCTATCTGCTACCCAAAATACACAAACCTGGAAATCCTGAATGGCCCATCATCTCAAACATTGTCTCACTTACTACAGGATTATCTAGGTATATCAACGCCTTTCTCAGACCCTATGCCACCAGCATTCCTAGCTACCTCCGCAACACCACTGACTTCCTGAGGAAACTTCAAAACATCAGTAATCTACCTGAAAATACCATCCTGGCCACTATGGATGAAGAAGCCTTTTATACCAACATTCCACATGAAGATGGATTACAGGCCACAGGAACACCATCCCCGATAACAACACTGCACACCTGATTACAGAGCTCTGCGACTTTGTCCTCACCCACAACTATTTCCAATTTGCAGACAATCTGTATCTCCAAGTCAGCGGCACAGACATGGGCACCAGCATGGCACCACAATATGCCAACGTCTATATGGCTGACCTTGAACGTTTCCTCAGCTCTCACCCCCCAACACCCCTACTTTACTTACACTACATCGATGACAGCAAGAGAAAGCTGGACCCACGGAAAAGAGAATCTTGAAGAATTTCACACGGATTTCAACAACTTCTACCCCACCATCAACCTCAGCCTGGACCAGTCCACATGAGAAATCCACTTCCTGGACAGTACAGTACAATTAACTAATGGACAAATTTCCACCACCCTAAACCGGAAATCCAGAAGCAGGGAAAGTCACTGATGGAGCCTTTACCTGCTGTTGCCATTCTGCCAGAGCCTTTTCATTATCTGCTTTTCATTGCTGTGTGTAACTACACATGCGACACACAGCTGTCAATGTAGATAAGGCCATAAGAGCAAAAAGATAGCACTGAATACTGAAGCTTCCACTGTTGTCAGTTTTCGTGAAGCTGCACTAAACAATTACAGATCTACATTTTTTTTTAGCATCCACAAGATCTGTGTCTAAAACCTCTGAATTATTAATGCACTTACATGATCCTCTAACTCTGTTTTTTATATGTATAGAAAGAGGCAATGTAATCAAAGTTCATAACATTACAGAAACATGCCTCCATTGAGAAACTGATGTTTGTGAAGTTTTGACATATGAACATGTATTCTCTACCTTTAACATGGCTGTCACACCTGTACTCACAAGAAACAGTTTACTTTATAGTAATAGTAGTTGTTTGATATATTCTGTACATATGGATTCAACTTACAATGCTCTGTTGCTGCCTTCCTCCTGTCTCTCAGGAGTTCAGAAGTTGTAACAGAGGTGTCCCTCTCCCTTCAAGGGCATATTTGAACAGCATGAAAGGGACAACAAGCCTGCCCATTGCTCAGTGGTTCCTTTGCTAACCAGAGTCCCATGAAAAGTCTCTGAGCTGCAGGAATGGACGACTGTCATGGGATCTAAATGCAGAACACCTCAAAGAACAAATAGGTACTATAAGATAGGTAATCATTTCTCCTTTGAGTTCCTGTGCATGAGATTCCCACTTGTGTTGATTAACTAGCAATTCGGTGTTCCAGCTGGTATGAGCTATTTGAAAAAGACTGAAGATCTTTTCCAACCTGAGTATTAGCTCTGGATGCTGACTAGTGTTACCTCTAAGCTGCAGGGCAGCACAGCTTCACAGGTGATTTCTCAGCCCCACCTAGATAGTCAGCTGCTTGCAATGAATCCTGAGCCTCTGACTGGGTGGGCTGATAAATCACCTGTGAAGCTGTGCTGCTGCAGTTTAGAAGAACCACTGACGCTGACACCAGAGTATAATGGTTGGCAAATGTAGGCAATGAGGACCATGTTGCTGATCTACAAATTCCAATGATTGGAACACTACTGAAGCACCCTGCTGTGAAAGCTTGGGCTCTAATCCCTGGAACTGGATGTTATAGCTTACCAGGGTATGCAATCTTGACACAGTCCACAATCTATTTAGATAATTTTTGAGGAGGGACTGCTCTAACCTTTGATAAACTGTAATAAATGATAAAACATCTAGAGAATCTCCAGAACAGTCTCATTCTAATAAGATAGTAGAAGAGACTCTCTCTGCCATCCAAGATATGTAACTTTCCCACATTAAAGGATGAATGAGGCTTTAAAAAAAATACAGTAAGTGTATATATTGACTAATGTGAAAGTTGCAAACAACCTTTGGGATAAATTTAGGTGAGGCCCCATTCTTTGCATAGAAAAAAACAGATATGGGAATTTGATACAAGTGCTTGGATCTCACTTTCTCCACAGACTGAAGTGACTGCCACAAAAAAATTCACCCTTAATGATGGAGGAAGCAAGATGAAAGGGGAACACAGGGAGGTTCCATTAATGAAGAAATGACTAAACTCAAGTTTCACAAAAGTGGTATCTCTTTTACTGATGGAAAGATCTGCAATACCCTTTCAGGATTCCACAGTGTTTTCCCATTGAAGCATCATAAAGATTCTGAACAGGAGAAAAAAAGTTGTAATTGCATCTCAGTGAATTTTAAATTGAGCTAATGACAGGCCTGCTTACTGTTTCTAAAGTAATGCAGAATCTAGAATGAATGGAATAGGGTCAACAGGATTAACAGTAGTGAATCAAATGGTCTCACCTTCACCCATAAGGAAAAATGCTTCCACTTAGCTGTATGTTTTCCTAGTTGAAGATTTTCTACATTCTGTGAGGACTGCCTGTACCTTGGCAGAACTCTCCCTATTTGTTGATGTTAACTAGACAGTCTCCATGCTATCCAATGAGGAGATGTTTGGTCCAGATGTATGTACCTGGAATTTTGAAAGTTTATGCCTGTCAAAAGTGGGAGTGTTATGAACCAGTGACTGGAGAGATGCAGTAATTCTGGATACCAGAGCTGGTAAAGCCATGATTGACCCACCAGCATCATCTGAGCTCCGTCTTGTCTGACTTTCCTTAGTACCCCAAGGATTAACAGGAATACCAGAAATGCATACACTAGGTGATCTGACCATGGAATATGAACTGTATCTGCTGAAGTACCCTGACTGGCCTTGTAAACAACAAAACAGATGACACTTTTTGTAATCTCTGGCCACAAAGAGATCTATTTGCAGAAACTCCTGTTTCCTGAATACCCTGCTAGAACTGCATCTTTTAAAAACCATTCCTGGGAAGATAAATTCCTTTTGCTTAGCTGATCTGTCAGAGGGTTCAGTTACCCTGGAAGATATCAGTGAAACAGCCTCTTGACACAGAAGGTCTGATTTTGCTGCGACTTGCCTGTTTAAGTAATATATTGTTATGTGTATTGCTTGGTGCTTTAAAAAAAGATAGAAACAATTTGCAAGCCCAGCAAATCACCCTCAATTCTAGAATGGTTATGTGAACTCACAAACCTGCGGGTATCCATAGATTATAAATGTGGAACTGTTTTCAATATGTACCCCAGCCCTTTCCAGATGTGTTTGAAACTAATAGTCTTTATGGGCATTATCAGAGTGAAAGATAACCTTCAGCAAACATGACAGAATCACCCAAGGGATAATTGTTTGTCAGTTCATACCGTGCACGTGTGAATGATAAACTGATTGTTCCAGAACTGAAGAGATCTCATTTTGGAGAAAGGCATCATGTGAGTACAAGGACATTCAAGGTGACAGGCCCTAACGAAATTCATCCTAGGTTGCCGAAGCGATGTCAGAACAGTTAGCAATTATCTTCAAAAACTCATGGAGAAGTTCACATTCAAACTGGATAAGCCTACCTAATGGAGTCAGTCCCACAAGGGGGATCAATTTGAATACAGTATTATTCAATATTTTAATGACTTAGAAAATGGAATGGAGAATATGTTTATAAATTGCAGATGACACCAAGGTGGGAGGGGTTGCAAGCACGGTAGAGAACAGGATTAGAATTTAAAATGAAAAATTACAGAATTGGTCTGAAAGCCATGATGAAATTCAGCAATGATGAGTACAAAACATTTCACTTAGGAAGGAAAAATTAAATGCACAACAAGAAAATGGGGAATAACCAGGTAGGTGATAGTTCTGCTGAAGAGGAGCTGGAGATTATAGTAAATCACAAATAGCATATGGAGAACACTAAGCTTTTCTGACTCTCTGCTGAGCAGTTAGAAGGAACTGTGTGGTAAGTGGAGTTGCTCTGACCTTTATGCTCTCAAGGGTGGGGAAGGGGTGCATGCACAATTCCTTCTGGGCACTAGTTATAAAACTTCTGAACTCCTGCTTGCTGGAGAGAAACAATCATACTGTACATGGGAACTATATGCACAGGAACTCAAAGAAGAAAGCTAGTCCTAAATAATCTCACATACACTGAAGCATTACTTCTGATTAACCCGGCCTTGCTTAATTCACCACGAAATGTACTATGTCAGAAATCATGCTTTCTATTTTTCTAGTTTTTGCTTTCTATAACATTAGCTGTTTTCTGGAGAACAGAATAGTGTCTTCCTTGAGAACAGAAAATAAGAGTACATTTTCATATGAGAATTTTGGATGTAAAAGTAAGGTAAGTCTAATTAATATTTGTTGTAAGATTAACTCTTACCATTTAATGCTGAGAGATGGTGACAGTCCCTGGATGCAGGTAACTCAGTTAAAGAATACAATATTCCATTTTACATTAACATTTCAGATTTAAGCTAAGATAGAAATAATTAAAAACTGATAGATTATTTCTTACCATTTAACATCAGAAGATTGTCAGTCCCTGGATGTGGATAACTCAAGCGACCTTCAAAAAAAAAAGGTACAGGGATTTAAGCTACTATGCTTAAAAAAGAAGAAAAAAAAATCACTCGATTACAGTTTGGAAATACAGTATATATTTATTTTGCCTAGGGGACATAACATAAAGAGCTAATATTTAACTCCAAGAACATTAGCAACAATACCCTTGACCTAAGTTTAAGTTGACAAGAACAAACTTCTTAACCTTAGTTCTGCGGTCATAAGATCTGCAGTGTGATTTTGGGATCAGCTCCAATAGGATAGGATAAAGCCACTTTGTGTTTCATGAAACCCAGAAATAGTGCTGGTTGCACTAGTATTCTCTTTCCTACTCACTGTGAAAACTTGTTCACATACACTTTGTCTAGAAGAGTCTAATTTTTGCAATTTAGAATTTCTCCATTGAATCAATGTATCAAAAATCATGTTAAGAGTTCAGATAAAGGACATTTAACTTGCTTTTAACTGATTTATAACTACATCTTGTTGCACTTCATATAATTGCTGCATATATTGTTCTTTCCACTAAATTAGTTTGACAAAACCAAAACAATTATGATCCAGTTACTGATTTTTCTAAAATCCTTTAGAATGCCAACATTCTTTAAAGTCTTTATTAACTAGTTTACGGATTAAAAACGTAAAACTGTAAAACACAAAAATGTGCAGCAAAAATTACAGGAAATCCAAATGTAGTCACACTAGGATTTTAAAATATTTATTTTAACTTATTTGCAGCAAATAGGATATTGTCAGTTAAATTTGATGTTTAAAGTGCACAGAAAAATGCCTTCTCATTACAATCTCCTTTTTATTAAAAGGAGAAGTTTTCTGCTCACAGGAAGCTGCAAACATGACAGTACTGCAAACTGACCTACACAGAAATTTACAATAGCTGCTCTGTTTCACTGCAACATGCCTTAGAGCACAAGTAAAAAAAAAAATCCCAACATATCTGTACACTTTGATATTAAAATACCTTGCTTGACAATAATTTCAAATAATATATATTTAATTTGTATATTCAATATTATTATACCGAAACCAGACAAGTGCAGAGACATAACGAAGGAACCAATCCTGCAGCCTTGCATATGTTGAACTCATACTGATTTCAGTTGGAATTGGGCATATAGAAGACTTGCAGGATAGGACTCAATTATTGAGTAACTATTGTTAAATAATTTTCTGCATACTTATACTTTTAAAGCATGAATACATACACACCAGTACCCATCTTCACTTAAAAGCTGCCTAACACTTCCCATTATAAGAAAAATTCAGACTTTTTCCCTTGTAAAACTAAAGCCTCCATTGTTTGCTGGCAGAACCTTGAAATGTGGCAGGAGGATAGACCTCAGGCCAATGCACCCCAGAAAAGCTTTTTGCTGAAAATCTATTCAAACAGAATTTGGTTTTGGCCTTTTCCTTTAAGAAAAACAAATAAAACGTGAAAATTACATAGAAAAAAGTACAAAAAAGAATATTGACTGTGTTGTTTATATACACTATGAAACATTACATGATTACATACTACTTTTTCCACAGGTTCCCCTCCTCATTCAGCATATAGACTGCATGGTGCTTAAATGAATCAATCAGGATTCTGTAGGATCCCAGCATCATTTACATTAGAAGTTGAAGATATGTAGAATAAGGCAGATGACCGCAGGAAGAAAATGGATGGTCTTTGAGGCTAAAGCAGTTGATTAACTCCCCCAGAGCTCTGTTCTACCCCTAGCTTTGACAGACTTCCTACATAAATCTGGGCAAAGTACTTAAAATACAAAATTTTCCAGATGGACAGTAATTTTATGTTCCTCACTTTCTGGGCTCCAAAAGTGAGATAACTGACGGCCACTTTTTTACTGTGCATTGAGAATTCACAGTAATCAAAACCAATGGGAGCTGTGGCTAGTGAGCCTCTCTGGCAGTAAGGCATTAAGTTCTGGAAAAATAAGCAGAGAACTGAAAGTCAGATAGTAGCAGATCCAGAATTAGAATTGTGGACTGAATTACTATGTGAAACTGGGTAAATCACTTGGCCTTACTGTCTCAGTTCTCCAGTGCTAGCCTGTAAAGGGGGGGGGGGGGGGAAGAGAGGGGGAGAAATAATGCTCATCCAGAGACAGGGTTGTTGTGAGGATTGATTAATTTATATCTATATAGTACTATATGGTATTATGTGCAAATATAAACACACACTATTACTGCTGTTTGATTTTTGCAAGCTCCTCAGCTCTCCAATTTTGTTTCAATTTGTTTAAAGTTGTAGTTTAATAAAATTCTTATTAAAGGCACATTTGAGTGGTCAAGCACACAAGTCTAAATTTAAAGAGACTGTCAATCTAAAATAAGTCAATTTTAAAAGCTAAGTAAGAGAAGATTCAGGTACTACATTTTCCCATGTCTATCAGCTTTTGTTGTTTTTACAACCATATTTTCCTATTTTCAAAAGTTTCTCTTTCCCCCGATTGTAAAAGATCTACAGACACACTGAATATGTAGGAGAAACTGTGAAGCCAACCTCACACAGAGTTAAAAAAAAACAAAACAAAAAGTCTCTTTCAGGGGTAGTACTTTCAAAAAATAAAGTAAGTGCAATTTTTAAAATGACATCTCCTTTAGATTATTCAACAATATAACTTGGCTGCATGTTGTGTATTTTATTAAGTATGGTGGTGCCCTGTTGCATGTTTTAATGTTACCTAAGCAATATTAACTTTTAGTAAAGACATTAATATTTGAACTTGTAATCTTACTGTTGCACTAATGCTAATTCTTTTGCATTTCATTTCCTAAATTCTATTTCCCGGGTGGTGGGAAACAAACAATGACAAAAGAAAATGTGTAAATGCTGCCAGCCATTCTTATGTCCCTCCCCTTCAATTCCAGTGAGCATTAAGGATGTTAAAAATCGACTAAGTGACTAATCGAATAGTCGATGCATTTTTCATCAATTAGTTGATAGGGCGATTCTGCCTTTGATGCGCAGCAACAGTCCTATGGCTCTTGGTACACTTCAAAGGCAAAAGCGCCACATGGAGCCCGAATTCAGCTGGGGACTCCAGCTGATCCTGGGCTCCACATGGCGCTGCCGCATGCAGCCTAGGAACAACCTCAGCTGCCCCAAGGCTGCATGCGGCATTTCAAAGCAGCAGCGCCATGTGAAGCCTGGGGTCTAGCCCCAGGCTTCAAGCGGCACTGCTGCGATGAAGAACCTCCCCTCCTTTCCCTGCCCCTTGCTGCCTCTTTCTAGTATGTCGACTATCCAATAAGCATTTGCTTATCGGATAGTCGACTAGTCCTTCACATTCCTAGTGAGCATGTTCCAGCCGGCAGCTTTTAAAACAAGGTCTTCAAGTGTGTTGAGGCTCCTAAGTAATATCCTAGGAATAGAAACTACCAATAAGAAATGCTGATACAGAGAACCGTCCAATCATCTCAAACTCTTTTTTCCATAGGTAAGCCTATATTGTAATTCTTTTTTCATGATCTCCTAATGTCTATTACAAAAAAAAAAAAAAAACCCAACAATCTAGTATTGTAATATTCCTAACAATTTCCCCAAGTTTCTTTTCCCCATATATAGAAGAGTAGAGAAAGATGTGTAATGCCTGTTTACCACTACTTTATAATATGTGTGTTAGGGATGTTAAATTTTGATTAATCAGCTAATTGAGTAGTCAATGGAATTACAACTTTTAAAAGGCAGAAGAGCAGCAGGGAACATGGGGCGCTGTGCCTCTGCCTCCCCTGCCCCCCGTGGAGATGATACTGGGGGGGAACTCGCTTTTATGCTAGCTCCCCCCAGCACTAGCTCCTGCTTTCTCCCCCCTTGCTGCCTCTCTCTGACAGAGGCGGCAAATGATGGGGGGAGCAACTAGTTGAGTCACTACTCGACTACCCAATAAGCATATGCTTATTGGGTAGTCAACTAGTTGACTAGTCGCTTACATACTTAATGGCTGAAAATTGCCACTTAAGTATGTAAGTAGTTAGCTCTAACTTGTTAGTATTTTACATCCACTTTGCACAGGTGTAAGTGGCTACAAGAAAGCAAACAGTAGTGAATCAGGCTTCACGACTAATACTGCTTCCTTTCAATGTAGGATATGTTAGACATGCACACACGACTCCAACCTGCCCACAGTGGAGATCCCATTCAAGTTTTTAACCAAAAATAAAAGGAAACCCCAAAGCAATACCATAAGACTCTAAGATGCATATTCAAAAGCTTCAGAGGGGTAGCCCAGTTAGTCTGTAACAGGAAAAACCTAACACACAACAAATAGTCTAGTAGCACCTTAAAGACTAACAAAACATGTAGATGAAAGCCCAGCTTTCCTGGGCACAACCCACTTCTTCTGATGGCTCATGATACCTTCTACATGTTTTGTTATAAGATGCAAGTTACTTCCTCAATTATCTGTTAACATGACCTAGTCCAGGTTAAGAACACTGAGTTGCTTGCTGTTTTAATACCTATAAATCAAGTCTTCTCAGTGTGTTTTTGGCATCAGCAATAAACAGTTTGGAAAAAACTCAAGACCAGTTCTGAAAAAGCTTTGGGATCAATATTCAGGTACGTCAACTAGACTGTTCTCTGATGTTTTCTAGAGATTCTCAAAACAATTTGACTCAGAGGTTAAAAGAATCTGTAAGGAACAGCTTTATAATTTTGGTACATGGTCTCACACTGTTTAGCTCAAATTCTACTGACCTTAAAGTTAGCATTTAACTTAAATGCTATTTACTAATATTTTGATCTGAAATGCATGGTGAGAAAACAGTCTGGGTAAAAGATCAATCCAGACATTAAATGTCACAGATCTTATTTTTCTATTGCATCAAGACCATTCTAAAAATTTACAAAGTTAAACACTGTTTCCAGAGACTTATCTAAAATTAGGGATGTCATCATGTAGTCAATTACACTATTAAATGATAAGCCTGGGTTTATCGGTTAATCCTACCAACTATAAGCACTCCCACGCTTGCTTTTAAGCTGGCTCCTCACACATGCCAGCTCCCGTGGAGCTGCCCCCCTCCCCTGCTGCCTCCCACAGAGGTAGCAGCACAGGGGTGAAGGGCCAGGTAGGAGCTGGTGCTTGGGCGGGGAGGAGGGGAACTGGCTTAAAAGCCAGCACCCCCCCGAACACCGGCTCCCGCGAAACTGCTTCCTCCCCTTTGCTGCCAACCCCCACTTGCCTCCCACAGAGTCAGCTGCCCCTCCTAACCGCGCTGCTGCCTCTGATAGGCAGTAGCACAGGAGGTGAGGGGGCAGGCGGGAACCAGTACATGCAAGAAGCAGCTTTCAAGCCAGCTCCCTGCACATAATTGGCTCCTAGAGAGCCACCTGCCTACCCGCGCTGCTGTCTCTATTAGAGGCGTGGGGAGAGGTGGGGGGACAGGCGGGAGCCAGTGCTCATGAGGAGCCAGCTTTAATGCTGGCTCTGCACAAGCACTGGTTCCGCTTAAGCCCCTCCCCACTCTGTGTGTAAATATGTAACCGCTAAAATTTCCAGCAATTACAAATTTACACAAATACCTGATAATTAACATCCCTATCTAAAATTAAATAAGAATTACTTACTTTGATCAGAGACTTTAAACTTATTAAAAACTTAGAATAAATATAGAACTGCATATTTATAAACATGTTAGTTCTCAGAACATGTATGAATTTTACAGTAGAAAGTATATTGATTTACAGAACTATGGATTTTATCTCCTCAGACCAAAAACAGTGAAATCCCCATTTGGTAACAAATGGATTTTCAAATACAAGATACAAAGACAAATGCTGTAAACTAGTACATACAAAGTCTGTTTTACATTCTAATAATCTTAAGACAAGTTGCTTAGTCATACTCCAGACACTATAAGCTAAATCTGAAACACGTGCTTAAAATTCCAAGGACTTTTATTTTACCACTGCAGTGCTACATAAAAGATGCATTGTTTTACTTAAATTTACAATTGAAAAAAACTTGTTATAAAAACATTCTTGTTATAACAAAGCATACTATTTACCAAGAGAGATTTTATTAAGCAGGCACATTCTACAAATAAATATGCTGGGTATGCAGTTAACTTTAGAAATACTTTATTTTCAAGGGCAGAACACTCAAAAAATTAGCTAATGCAACACTGTAATAGGGCCTGAACTTACATAAACTAAGGTTTTGTAGCTTCTTTTGTCTTGCATCTTAAAAAAAAATTGAAGTTGCCAAAAATCAAAGGAATGACATGTAGAGAGTTCAACAAGTAGGGAGTGGTGGAAGGTTTTTAAGCTACTACTGTGGATGTAATTTTTTCCTCCCATTTATTCTTAAGAAACATAATTGAATATTTATTTATTTATAGGGGTCAGTGTTCCCTCTAAGATGCGGGGCATCACAGCTCCACAGGTGATTAATCAGCTCCATGCAGGGAGCCCTGAGCCTCTGACTAGATGGGGCTGATTAATCACCTGTGAAACTGTGCTGCCCCGCATCTTAGAGGCATCACTGTCAGGGGTGTGTAATAATTTTTAATGGGGGCCACTCCAAGATTTTGGAAAGTGGTCAAGGGCTGCACTTCTATGGAGGGGTTGAGGACCTAGGAAAAGCTTTTATTTGAGAGGTAGAAAATAATCCACATTCACCAAGTGAATTTAAATTCAGTAATTGAATACATCTGTTTTAAGTAAATATCTTGATCAAGGTATTACTTCTCTTTGGGAATGTATTTCTTGACCAAAATGAAAGGGATAAATTATTGATTTTATATATTTTTTTATTTTCCTTGTAATCAACCCTTACATTTGACTGTCAGAAAGCATGCTCAACTAAGAAGTTTTAGTACACTCACAGCATCAGCAATCATATTATGAAAATGTCATTGTATGTATAAGCAATGTGTAGGCCAACACACAAAATGTCTACACTTCCCATTAAATTCAGCAGGATTTTAGAAATTCGTAAGTTGGATATGTTAATGTTAAACACATTAGTTTTAAAATTCTGTCTTTGTGAAGGTGCAAATTTGATGAGAATTATTCAAAAAAACCTCATGGGTTTGCTTTAAGACAGTGATGGATAGAACAAACAAAACCCAGTTTCACATCCTGAAAAAATTAATGTCGTGGTAGGTTTAAAAACTTACTTCCATTCATAAGGACATGAGACCCAATTTCCCTGGATGTACTCAATGTATTTCAGAATCAAGGCTGAAAATTGCCCAGCACGTAATATGTTGGAGCCATTTGGGGAATTCTGGATACACGCCCGACGTGAGATGTGCCACATTCACTGCAGCCCAGTACCTTGATAGTATAGATGTGGGGCGAACTATGGGTTAAGTTATACTGCAGAAGCACTTCCGAAGTGCACATCCTTAACTGGAATTTGAACAATCAAGTTATTATGATTGAAATTACAATACTTTTTTCCAAATGCAGACTACATTTCTAAATGGGCTCTGAAAACTTAACAAAACAGGTGGCTAGAATGTAAAGTGATCTATTGAGAAACAGAGGGTTTGTCACCTATGAACGAGAAGTGTGGATATTTGCAATTGCCTAACAATAGGTCTTTTGGCAGGATCTCTCTTTTAATGTGATTACACAGTGCCTAGCACAATGTGCGCCTTATCAAAATTGAGACCTCTCTGCTAATGTAGCATTAATATTATTTAGAAGTTTCTGGAGATAAAAAATGAGTGGATAAACACAGGGTATCATACATGAACAGTAATTATTTCTAACCGTAACTAGTTCTGAACCTAATTTCTTTGAATGAGAAAAGGCACTTTTCTTGTAATGAATACTAAATGTATAGCAAGTTTGATGTCATTAAACCAATCTAAATTGGAAGACAAATAGTCTAAACATAGCATTAAAAATGAAACATTTCATTTGCACAACTCAGATGGCTAGGGTTTGTTCAAAATTTTAAAAATAAGGGCTTGTCTACACTGACAATTTACTGCATTGAAACTCTCTCACTCATGGATGTTAAAAAAAAAAAAATCACCTCCCACTTCACCTTGAATGATCTCTTGCAATGTGTGTTAACTTCTTACCTGGTCTATCTTGTATACTGTGATACTCTGAATTAGGGATGTGAATGGGTAATCCTTAATGGGTAATGCTCATCCCATCCGTGGCCTGCTTGTCTCTATCACCGACAGAAGTTTGTCCAATAAAAGATATTACCCTCATCCATCTTGTCTTGTTAGTAGTTTGGAACCAACATGGATATATGAACATATAATTTTATGAAGGCAGCAGAAATATGTTGCAGATGAAGAAAAACTTTTGAGTCAGCCTGTTCTTCAACTAAACTACTTTATTTCTAGCAAAACTACAAAGGACTCCAAATATTGCAAATTTTATTCAACTGTAAATCAATATTTTGCATATAATATAGATTTGGAATGATATTGCTGTTGGTTGAAGAATCAATGCAATTACCAATTCAAAATGAACCTAAGCTCTAAATTAACAATGTTTATGCAAACAAAGAATGGGTGACATTTTCTTTAGCATACTAACATACCTTTAAGTGGATCATGCTCTGCTCTCATGATGTCAATAAGAGAGTTTTCCAACGAGTGCATATTCAGACTGTCATACATTCTATTTCGATCCTAAAAGGGAACAAAATTTCTTAGTACTAGAGTACAAAATTTGTACTTTTTAAACAGGGAAACTTGACAGAAAGAGACTACTTTGAGGTAGTGCATTCAGAATGTGGTAATGAATGGCACTATAAAAGCCCATGGTGGTGAAAACTGACTTGCAGCTGAACTCCACTGCTTATTAATCTCAATATAACTTTCCTAAAAGTAACTTTTATGGTATCTAAATATAAAAACAGTGGTGCACTTTGAATATGGAAGAGGTATACTTCAACATCTTTTTCTTCACGCCAAGTTATATATTATATACAGACATACACCCTACATTTAAAAGAGCATTATACCAAGACTGCAAAATAAAAATCAAAACCTAAGAAATGCCACAATTAAGACTGTACAACCTTAATTAAAAACCCCTTTGTTTATGTACATTGATAAACATGTAGTTACATGACCACAAACCATTATTTTCACAAGCCTCATTCAGTGCACAGGATGGACCAGTGCACAGGATGCTCTGGGGATGAATCAGGTATGTATTGTGAAAACTTGTCTGGAGAATCTTATTAAGTTCATCACTTACTGCTTGGCACCTCTTTATGGCTTCTCTCCCCCTCTCTTTCTATATCTGATTGCTTCCTCTTTGGGGCTTGCCCCTGGTCTCTCAAAATGGAAAAGTAATTTTGTTAAAGACTTCCACCTCCACAGACTCCTCCATGAGTTTTACAGCTGTTTTCTAAGGTGACAGGATAGTGTCTCTACATCTACATTCTAGTAACCTCGGAAACTCCTTTGTAGGTTAGCCCTCTGACCAGGTCACAGTTTTTGCTTTCTAGGATTCAAAATCCCTCTGGATAAAATGTCTCAAGCACCTTTCAGCTCCACTGTCCATAGTATGTCCCCTCCTGAGTGACTGATAAATGAACCTGAGCCCTCCCACCAGCTCAGAGACCCAATGACTACCAACCAAGGCCTTAGATTCTGTTGCCGTTTTCCTGGTCTCCTCCCTACTTTTCCTCATCTTCTGGTCCATCCTGAAGTTAACACTGAAGCATTCCTGTCTCTGTAGAGCGATTTCACCCTCCTCCTTACATTCCTGTCAGAGTCTACAATCCAAATCAAGATTCCTGGACTTATTCTCTTAGTTTGACGCCAACTCCCCTTTTCTCTGAGGAGTGACAGCAGAGCTCCTTCTTGAAGCACTCTCTTAACACTATATTTCTCTCTTTATGACTGTCCCAGTTCCTCCTCCACCATCTGGGATTCATCAGCCATGAGGCCTTATCTCTCCTAATTCTCCTCCAGGTGCAGCCAGTCACAAGGTTAACTGGCCCTTTTTACCTAGTCAGGCTGTGTATGGGGTAAACGCCCCAACAGAGATGTCCCCAGTTCATTTGCTGCAAAAGCTGGAAGATGTGGCAGAGGATTACGAAGAAGGGTCATAGTTAGAGGTTGAATGTTGTTTCAAGAACTGGCTTTCCTGACTGCCTCTGCCACAGAGTTCCTATATTAAGTTGGGCAAATCACTTAAAGCAAACATTTCACTAGTGACCATTAATTATGTTTTCCTCTTTTCTAGGTATGTTATTCATGAACCTGGGGGTCTCAGTTGAAGAAGTGTCAAATGCTCACAGCCGCAACTGAAGTCAGCTGAGCTGTGCTTTGAACATATGAATTTATTTATTATGCTAAGAAAAAATATCAAGACCTAGGTGTCTCAAATTGAGCAAAATTAGTACATAATTTTTATATCTGTGCTTCACTTTCCCATTTTAAAAATGGGAAGAAGAATACCCCCTCATTTCACATGGGGGATATAAAATTAATTGATATGTGTACAAGATAAACACTGTAATGAGTGTCACAGAAAAGCCCACGAGAAAGTTAATTATTCTATCTTCAGAGAAGGGTTTTGATAGTGTACAGTTAATAAGGCAGAGGTCCACTCATTGAACAATGTGGAAAAGGAGAATACTGAATAGCTGCTCAGTAAGTGAGCACCATTTGTTTTGTGCACTGACTGAGGCAAGAAAACAAATTAATAATTTAATTAAAGACTATCTTACTGAAAGTGTACCAAAGGAACAGATTAACACTGCACAGGCAATAAGTTTGTACTACAGAAGCAACGAAGTGTAAAACCTCTAGCTTTGCAACTTTTAGCACATTGGAACTGGTTGCAATTTCCCCCCCACCAATATTCAACAAAAAAATGTAGGTTCTGAAAAAAAAATTTACAGGAAAATTAACAGAACTGTATTGTGTAATGATAGTGAAATAAGATTAAAAAAGTCTTTAACATACATCTGATTCACTGGCTAAGAAGCTACAGATAGAATACTACACAAACATATCTGAAGGCATCAGTAAGATTTTGAAATTTGTAAATGGTAGAACTGACTAAGCAACTAGTTGATTCAAATATTTGTGCCTCAGGTAACATTTAATACATCTATGTAACAAAATTCCAGTTCTAGTGTGTTACAGTTTAGATTCCTTTGGTTAGAATCTGCCACGTGTATAAAAGTTGACAGGGGGTAGGAATGGTGTCCCTGGCCTCTGTGTGTCAGAGGCTGGAGACTGATGGCACGAGACAAATCGCTTGATCATTGTCTTCGGTCCACCCCCTCCGGGGCACCTGGCGCTGGCCACTGGGCTAGATGGACCTTTGGTCTGACCCAGTATGGCCATTCTTATGTTCTTATGACAGAAGGAATAAAACTCTTCCTATTAAATGGTAGATTGTACCACTAGCTCCTTTTGGGGTAGTGAAAAGGCAAGGAGAAATTCTGGCTGACTTGACTAGAACCTTGCAGAAGACAGGAGTGCATACTGTAGAATGTGGGCTCTACTACCCTTGTGATCCCCCTGTAAACAAATCCAATTATTAGCTTATTTACTTCCTTTTGGGTATTTTGTGTAACCTACTCTAAGCACTCCTTGCCCTTGCAAGGAAGTTTAAAAAAAAATGTGGGAGGAGGAGGAACAAAGGTCCTTTGTTCCTGTATCCACTATGCACCCGAGCAAGACCAATCACACCATGGTTTTAAAATGTTTATCTTTCATTTTTAAAACACCTAAAGCCAAAAACACCTGAGCACGGTACAAAAAAACATACAACACTAGCTACTATCCCAAATATAAATCGCTAGGTAGCTGATCGGGCCAAATCCCAACTTACTACACAAGAATAAAACTACAAAATATGCAAACCTTTAGTCTTGCCTTGAAAGATGCCACCAATCAATGTTGGCTAAAATCTAGAGGGTGAACATTCCAAAATGCCAGGCTGCTAGCTAGCCATACACTCAACTTCACAGTGGAATCAGCTAGCTCAAACTTGACTCTCTCACAAAGAACAGAAATTTCTTTTTGACACATACTCTTTAAATAGGCATCATATATAGCTTTACAGAGTGCAGGAATCACCTAATTAAGTATAGTCCTTTGCTTTCTAAGGCAGCAACAAAAAGTGCTGCCATTAGAAGTGGTCTGTGTGGAAGTCACACATCAGGCTCGATGTGCAGAAGAAAAGGTCACCGCTAGTTCTTTGAGAGTAGACTGTTCTGACCACTAAAACATGTTCAGATCAGTCAAGTGACTCAAGTTATGAATCTTCTTATATCTATTCATCAATTTGCTGAAGTAGTGATAATGCAGACTGTCAGTAATAGTGATCTCTTGCAACATACTTTGTGTTAGCCTGATGTTTTTCTAAAAAATTGTGTCAAAAGGGACTGAGACTAATAGACTGATCAGCCACAGAAAGTGAAATATAAACAAACAATACTGAGCTTGAAAAAGATGGCAAAATAGTTTAAATCAGGAGAGCCAACAGCCACGCCAGGTCTCTGTGTAAGATGGGGAGGGGGAGGGCACAGCTCTGTGCTCCCTGGAAGGGTGGGGCTGGGAACAGCGAGCCTTCCAGAGCATGTGGTGCAGTGTTTCAGCAGTGATTTAAAGGATCTGGGGTTCCGTGTACCATTGCCGCCGCAGCAGCACCATGAAACTAACAATGTACTTGCAATACATCAATGATACTTTAATTCACTTGATAGAAATCTATGAGAGGTTAGGTCTTCTATCACAAGTTCAACTATTACCACCCTTTCAAACTCTTTAGAACACTCACACCCCAACATTAACTTCTTGGATATCAAAATTAGCTTAAACAATGGAACCCTACTAACAAACATATTAAGAAACCCTCCAATCACCACATTTACCTCCACAGATCTGACAATCACCCCAGACATACCAAAAACTCTTATCTACAGACGTGCACTCAGATCTCACAGAATTTGCTCTTTCGAGTAAGTCTAGGATACACACCTAAACACATTTCACTAAACTAGGAGACTCCAACAGAGAAGTAGATCATATGGTGGAACTAGGGATGTTAAATATTGGTTAATTGAATAGTCGATTAACCTCATGAATTCTTATCAGTTACTCAACTATTCTATAGTTCACAGAGGTGGGGCTGGCAGCCAGTGTGTTCCAGCCCTACTCCCAAGGAGCTCCCTGCCACTCCATACTGCTGCCTTTGTATCAGAGGCAGCAGCATGGGGTGCCAGCTGGGAGCCGGTCCATGAGGGGAGCCCGTTTAAAAGCCAGCTCCCCTCACAGACCTGCTGCCTGTCACCCTGTGCTGTTGCCTCCAACACAGAGGCAACAGCACAGAGTGGTAGCAGCCCCTGTCTGGGTGGGATCTGAGCTCACGGACCTGGTTCGAGCCAGAATGGAGTCAGGCTGCCTGCCTGGTTCCTAATACACTTTAAATGCATAGCCACAGCAGCAGTAGGTCCCAGACCTGGCGCAAGCTGGGACTGAGCTAGGCTGCTAAAAAATGTAATGGCAGGGGGGAAATGCATGTAGTCTATAGCATTAACCTATACGCTTTTGCTTATCGGTTAATCGACTAAACTATTACAGCCCTACATGGAACAGGTCACACAAATACCCTAGAAAAGCCTGCTTCAATATGGAAAACCACAATGAGAGCACATCACTAGTTGACTAGTTGTCACTACCATCCTACACTGGAAGCCATATGGGGAAATCAAACAAGTACAATGGAATTACATTGTGAAAGAAATCTTTTCTGAAACCCCTACACTGGCTTTCAAACAATCCTCCATTCTCACCAAGTTGATCATTAGATACAATCTTCCCACAGAACACAACATGCCAACTCCAAGTGGCTCCACATCCTGCCAGAAGAGATGCAAAATCTGCAGACCTATCTCCACTGCTACCGTGATCAATACCCTGCCACAACACACCTTTTAAGATTTATAGATCTCAAATCTGCTTGTCACAGCGTGTGGTGTACCTCATCCAGTGCATTAAATGTTTCAACAACAACTATGGGGGTGAAACCAGATAATCATGTTCTCAAATCAGTTCACACAGGAAAATGAAAAAAAGACACACACACACCCTACCATCTGTGGGAGAACACTTGTCCAAAAAACAATCATTCCCTATCTGATCTTTCAATACTCATCCTGCAAGGAAACTTGAACACCACCTTCAAAAGATGATCCTGGGAACTTACATTTATAACAACTAGACACCAAAAACCATGTACTCAACAGGGACACTGGTTTTATGGCTCACTGTAACACCCCACACCTGCTGCTATCTTTATCTGCTGACTTCTAACCAACTTCTAATCCTTGATACATAACAACCTAATGCTAAATTGCACACTTCATTTCAAGTGGCCAACTGCTGTGTGTTCCTCCTTATGAGTCCCAATCTGTATTTAGCTCAGACACATTGCTTCCTTTCCCAGGCCTGAAGAAGCGCTAGGTGCCACTCAAAAGCTTACATATATTACTTTGTCACAAAGAAGTATTTTAAGTTTCTTGCATTATAAAAAAATACCACAGTGAATTTGTTGCCAGATTTTCTTATGAGTTTTCATTGTTTTGAATATACAGGTGCTTGAATACTTCTTGATCTAACCTTCTGGTGCTTCAGTAGCTTCTCAGTTTCAAAATACAACGCAATGAACTAAAACAGAAAATTTACATCAAATCCACTTAGTCTCTAAAGGTACATTTAATTCTGCAAGAAGCTATAATTGGGTTGATTTTAAGGCTCTTAAAGTAAGGAAAATATTATAGTGAAAACTTGATCTGTCAGCTGACTTTTCAGAAACTATGTTTATAAGATGCTTCACATAGTAGAAGCATCAAGTATTCTAACCATCAGTTGCAATATCATTAGAAATCTTGTCAGCCAATTTAGCACAAAGAAGTACACTAACAGAATACATTATCAGGGTCAAATTTTTCAGTTGATCTAAAAATTTGGGGAACTTTGTTTACCTCTGTTTCCTCCAACCTCTCACATTTAAAAGAATATATCAAGTGTGGTCTTCTTGGTTGAGAGATGTTACTACTTTTGGTTTGGAATTAAACAAGCCCTTTTCTTCAGTCACCCAGATAATACTGGTAGCATGAAGTGCAAACTTGCTTTGAAGGCAGTATGTTGCCTCTCATCACAAATATGGTCCTTCGCCTCCTGGATTGTTAGATTCCCCATTAAAACATGTTTTTAATACAAAGGATTCTATTCCTTTCAATTTCCAATATGTTCCCACTAGCACCTGCAAAACTGGTAAGAATTAGGGATCTTAAGTAGTGGTTAATAACTAATCGAGTAGCTGATGGAATTTCCAACTACTCAATTAGTCAGTAAGGGACTAGCTGCTGGGGGCGGTGTGAGCCAGAACTAAGTAGTCCCAGCTCGTGCCAGCTCTGGCAATGCTGCGGCTCTGCTCAGTCCCGGCTTGTGCTGGGTCTCCCACTGTGCTTCTGCTTCCCCTGCCCACCCACCACCCCATGGAGACAGTGCTGGGGGAAAATGGCTTTTAAGATAGCTCCCCACCGCCACCAGTTCCTGCTCCCCCCTTGCTGCCTCTGATACAAAGGTAGCAGGGGAGCAGAACAAGTAGATGATTAGTGACTCAACTACCCAATAAATCTAGGCTTACTGGATAGTCAACTACTTGACTAGTCGCTTACAGCCCTAGTAGGAATTGCTATTAGAAAAATGCTGTGTACACTATCATTTTTGCAATTTTGTCCTAGAATTCTCCAGATCATTTAAGTAACACATGGAAGAGATGTGGAGTTCTTATGGCACCATAAGCAATTTAAAACCTCTTTCTTCCATAGCCAGTGTCTTCAGCAGAATGTATTTAAAATTTCTACATAAATCCACATACAAGTTATGCAAAGACAATCTTGCCTTTGCACTTCCTGGAGTAATTAATTACTTGGGGAAGTTCAATACACACTGCAGGCACATCCTACAATGCTCTTTAGATGTCACTATAAGGCACAACACAATTAGTCTAGGAAACCATGGGGGAAAATATCTAAACTATTATAAGGAACCTATGCTAATCTTTAGCTAAACCTCTCAAAAGTGGATGATTAAAATTAGATTTCCATTTAATTTTGGACACATGTTCTAAAATCTTGGCCTTGACAACTATTTCAGATGAGTTAAAATACACTAAAAACACAATTCCTTTCAGAAAACTGTATTCAAACAAATCTTGATGTTCTGAGGAAACCAACCATACACTGCTTCATCATAAAGAAAATGTAATATCATTTTCCTCTCTCGTATTAAGAATAAGATTTTTGGTGAAGAGTAAAATTTTATAGAAAATTCAACTCTTGCTACAGCAAAAATATTTAAATTATTAGTGTAAGCTAACATTGGTCCCATTTGTTTTACCCTCTTCCCAACTTTAAACACAAAAATATCTTAGTTTCTATCCACAAAAAATTAGCAGCTTTCAATAAATCATATGTATGTTTCTATTTCACTTAGTTAAAGTTGGGAAACAAAGGGAGAGTACCAATAAAATGAAATCTCCAACTTACAAACAATGTAATTCATAAACATTGGTAGAGGATGCCACATCAATCATACCCGGTAAGGATGCATTGTATTAAAAACACACACACACACACACACACACACTAAATGTGTATCCTAACTAGAAAAATAAAAATAATTAAAAGCATGAAGACATTAAGTCTTCATAATAATTAAAAGCGTGAAGTCATAAGCCTTTGTCTCAGCTGAGTGCTTATCAGTACATACTGAGAAACTGCAGCTGCAAAGTCTATGGCTCATTACAGTGTAGCTCTACAGAAACTGGACAGAAGGCTTGCAAGTGGCAGAAACAAAATCATCTCAGTAAGGAAACTAGGTTACCACTACCCACACCACATAAAGTGGTTAACAACTGTAACATCTGGCAGGTATCTAGGGGTAGTCCTCCTGAGAACACCAAACATGTTTAGAAATTAATATCACATTACTGCATATAATATTTATAGAAAGGTCCAAAAGCAAAAGGACAAATCTGTTACCCAGCTATACAAGTAATTTTTGCTGAAATATTTACCTATGCAGTCATCTAGAATTCACTGCATCCATTCCTAAGTGGTCCAGGTTAAGAAAAGACATTGACAAACTGGAAGCAATCCAGACAGACTACAAAGATGATTAAAGGCTTGGCAGGATTGACCCAGGAGGAAAGCCTAAAAGACCTATGTATGCATAGCTTGGTCAAAATAGGAAAACAAACTAGACATTTGGAGGGTGTCAGCAGGAAGGGGGTAGCTGTTCAGGTATTTAAAAATGTAACCAAAAATAATTGGTTAAAACTGAGAAAAAGCACAATTTAGACTGAACAACAGGGAAAAAATATCACCTATCAAATAGTCTTTCAAATGAGGTAGTAGAATCTAGTTATTTCAGCTTGGAAAAGCTCATAATCTCATACAGAACAACTTTGCTTTGGCAATAAGATGGGCTGAAAAACATAAAATTTCTTTCACTGTTAACCCTTAGCTAATGTGCACAGCATTGCACCATTTTGCTGAGCAACAAGAGACAGACCTTACGTAAATTCTTGCAGGTGTTAATAAAACAGAGAATTTGGTTTAAGTATGTTCTTTCAATATTTTATATCTTGTGTATGTAAAACAGACACAAAATTTTAGTTCAGCAAATGCTTTTAATACATTTGTGGCTTTAAGTCTAACAAACTTTGTTGATTTTGTTCAGTATTCTAATCCACATATATAGACATTCAAAACTAAAAAACTGTTTGTTCAAAGGCCTTGATCCTGAAATTGACAGCATGCAGATGGACTGCTACTGTACCAAGCTGAGCCCCACTGAAAAGTTCTGCTTAAAGGTTTAGCAGTTCACCTGCACAAGATCAGGGCCTAAATGTAGTAGACCCAGGTAACTGGTCTAGAGCAATGCTTCTGAAAGTGCTCCGTGAAACCACTGAGAAACACATTCACTGGCTGCCTCAGTAAGTGGAGCAGTGGGAAGTGGTGGCCCAGCCCACGCGGCTCCCCTTGGCTGCAAAGGACGAAACGGAGCCAATGGGAGACGCAAGGCTCCATGGCTGTGGTGCCAGTGAATAAACAAACTGAGGCAGCCAGTTAATGTGTTTCTCAAAGTGGTTTCTCAGAGCACTTTCAGAAACACTGGTCTAGAGCACAGAACAATCTGAAAGCAACAATTCCCCAAAAAACGTTTGCCTACAGCTGGGTGCCTAAATCTATGTTTTAAGCACCTAAATAAGCTGATTGCTAGAAGTGATGAAATATAAACTCCACAGTTTATGAGAGCTGCTAGATGTTGAGCACTTTTGGAAACCAGGCCACTTAACCCAGGTAACTACATATGGATTTAAAAGCATAACTTTAGGCACTTATTAGACACTTATGTTTGAAAATCTTGGCTAATGTTTTAAACTTGTTATACAAGTGTTTAACAACTAGACTGTGTCCTAAATATATTAAAATAGATTTTGTTATTAAATATTGTCAATTAAAAGTTTGCAAAACTGATATCTTGAGAATCCAAAATTAAGTTAACCCTCTTTGACTTGAACTAACGCTGATAAATTAGTCTCAGTAGGGGAAGCTGTGTTAGTCAGTATCTGCAAAAACAAGGAGGAGATACATACTGTTGAAGCCTATGCACAAATAAATCTGTTAGTCTTTAAGGTACCACAGGACTCCTCATTGTTTCTAAGGAATTAAACGTTTTCTGTCAGTACAGTATAGGGATGTTTGATGCCATGTAACTGAATAATAGTTTAACCACATCAAATCTGAGTGGTTACATAACTATTTGATAGTCCCTCGGGGCAGGGCCAGCAGCCAGAGCACTCCTGGGCCTACTCCTGGGGAGTTCCATGCCACCGTGCGCTGCTGCCTCTATATTACAGGCAGCAGCGCAAGGTGGCCGGTGGGACTTAGTCTGCAAGGGGAGCCAGTTAAAAATACAGAGGCAGTGCCCACCGCCTCTGATAGAGCACTGGCTCCTGCCAGCCCCCCTCCCCCATTGCCTCTTAAAAGCCAGCACCCCATGTGTTATCGGCTTCTGCCTGCCCTGCCTGCTGCTGCCTCTGATAGAGGCAGCGGTGCCAGGGGGGGGAGGGGAGGGAGAGGAAGCAGCTCTGTAGGAGCTGACATTAGTGGGGAAAAGTGGCTTGAAAGCTATCTGAGGCAGCAGGGCAGAGGTGGTTGGGGCCGGCGGCTCCACAGGATTCAGTGCACGTGTGCAGCTGGCTTTTGCTGGTTCCAAATGGGCACTGGCTCCCGCCTCCCCCCCTTTCTGCCCTGATACAGAGGCAGCAAGGGGGTGAGTGCATGTAGTCAACAGGATTAACCAATGAGCCCAAGCTTATCGGTTAATCATTTAGTTGACTGCACGCTGACATCCCTAGTACAGTATCCCTAGTACAGTACTTTAACATCTGGTGTGAAGTCCAACTCGAGCATATCTGTAAACATCTGAAACTGTGCTTTATTTCACTGAATATTTGAAAATTCAGAATATGAATTTTAAAAAACATACAAGAACCAAGGCAACCAGAAGAAATACCTGTAATTATAATTAAGTTATATCTTACCATACAAAACACCAAATTACAGCAATAGGCTTTAGTAGTGAATAACAAAGCTCAGCCTCAAGGACAACTGATACTATATGCACAATTCAAACAAACAGGAAGGACAAATCAAGGTGAAAGACACCCAGACATGCAATTTATTTCCTGAACTCAAAGATACAGGAACAGAATTGAGATTCATTTTGGCAGAATGAAGTTTTATTTACATTTGTTCTTTCCAAGAGCATACAAATACTATTAACTTTTTTAAAGAAGAATGTACTGCACTAGTTTTAGAAATAAAATATTTGTAAAAGGTTTAAGAGATTAGAAATAAAATAATTTACTAATTGATATTCAGAGTGAAAATTATAAATATAAAGGCCTTGTTTACATTTAAATTTCTCAGTTTTAACTATACTAGTATACTATACTTAGCTACAAAACCCCCAGTGCAGACAAAACTTTACAGTTTTAGCTTATTCTTTCCTGTCAAAGTGAAATCAACTATGGTAGTATAAGGCGTCTCATACCAATATTGTTGTGTCCAGGCTAGGGCTTTTACAAGCATAACTCTGCCATTAAAACAGGGGTGCGGAACCTCAGGCCCCAGGGGTCTGATGCAGCCGCCCGTTTGCTGGATTTGGCCCCCGAGGCTTAGTATTGGGGAGCCCATGCTGGTGCTCCAGCCCCCACCACCGAACCACAGGGCTGGAGTACACAACATCTATTATCCTGCCCCCCAACAAGGCTATGGTGTGCAAGGGGAATGTGGGGAGTGTTTTTCTGCTTCTCAGTCAGGGGCTTCTGACTTGTCTGTGGCCTCCAACTGATTTTTCTGTGGGTCAGTGGCTCCCGACTCAAAAAAGATTCCCCACTCCTGCATTAAAAGAACAAAAAAATTAGATCCCTTACTACCTAATTACGACACTAAAACTTAAGGCTCAGTCCATACTTAATAGACTTTGCTCAGGGCTGTGAAAGATTTTGCACCCTGCATGACAGTTGGGTTGATCTAAGCTCCACCACAGATGCAGTTAGGCTGATGAAAGAATTCTTCCATCAACCTAGCTACTCCCTCTTGGAAAGGTAGATTACCTGCATCAACAGAAAAACTCTTTCTTTCAATGTAGGAAGTGTTACCCCATAGCAGCACAACTGTAGGGCATGATTGTAGGTGTGTCACCATAGTGCAGACCAGACCAAAAGGTGGGATTTTTAAAAGCAATAAGTGGTGGCCTAATTTTACCACTAGAGTGTTATCATCAATGTTAATGTAAGTATTAAGGCTAAAATTAAGCACTTTTCAAAATCCCACCTTAATGATGCAATCCATCATTAGTGAATTCAACTTTGCTGCAATCAATGAAGTTTTATCCAGTGTGTGCATGATTTATGCCTCAGTGTTATACTTAAAGTATACCAACAGTGAAAAAGTTTTATCTTCATCCCCCTCTTTTTAGTAAGCTACTAAAATGTTATGTTTTGATCATGTAGTCATTAGTATAGACTGTTTGCTGAACAGCTGCTTAATATTGAGCAATATTATGCATTAGAAATAACATCCATTCCCTGACCTTGTGCACAATGGGGATATGAGCATCTCACTCACCAGTATAGCTGCACCAATGCACAATATGAGAATAAAGAAAAGTTTCCGATAAGGAAAAGCTGCAACTGTTCAAATTGTGGCTTATCTTTCCTATACACTAGTGCAACTAAATGGGCTACTGGACACTGTTGGCTTCAATTATAGCAAGTCTCCACTATAGACAAGGCCTGAAAATTCTTTACAAAAGTGACTTCCAGCATGTAAACCACTCCAAAAACCTAGGAAATTACATGTTGCTGGCTAAATCATGTTTATATCTAAAAACAAGATGTAAACACATTTTATTTCTACAGAAATAGCTTTTGTACTTGCAACACAATGTTATGTGATCACAAATAGCAAAAAACAAGGTCTGCTAAATTGTAAATGGTGGAGAACATGGTCCACAAGAGTCTCTTCCTAACTCTGAGAAACCTTGGTTTAGGTGGGAGAACTATAAACACATTTTATACACCTATTCAGTATAGTTACATTTAGCAGATGGCATAAATTTAGTAATATAAAAAGCAATTATTCAGTATCTGCTAAATTGCTACTGTATCTTTAAGAATCAATCTGAAGATCCCAACCTTTTAAGGAAACAGGCAACAAGGCACAAATTAAGTATACTGAGGTTTGACTGTGACACAACTGCCAACACAAACCTAGACAGTGTCACCATGACTAGCTCTAACTGAATTCAAATTCTTTTTAACTATTTCATTTGATGCCTAAAATCCATGCATTAGTCATCATAGTGGGGAGGTAACCTTGCGTAGAACAGAATTTATTAAAAATTAATAATTACACACACAGTAATTCAATCGCTCTAAATAGATGTCTTCTGTATTCTTATTTAATCTTTTTTCAATAAAAGTGGTTAATGTTGAAAGTTCAGATCAGTTTTTATCCTCCATTAGACTAGAATGTTTAGCTATGCTTAAATTTCACTTGTTTGCTTTTATAAGAATAGTTAGTTAATGCACAAAACAAATTTTTTGGCCACTCAGAAAGCTGTTCAGCAGACAGTTCAATACAAAAGGTATAGGTTGACCCTCTCTAGTCTGGCACCCTAGGGACCTGACCAGTGCCAAACCAGAGAAAAATTTGGCGAACCAAGGAAGTCAATACTGTCTAGAGCATTACCAACACTTCCACTGTTTACTGGGCTCTTAGAAAACATTTAGTGGTAAATTAGAGACAAACAACAGCAAAGAACACTGAACATCAGGACTGGCGGCTGTAAACGAACTTTATGGAACCATGGGAAACTTGGCCACGCCCATGGTAAGTGGACATCCAGCTAACTAAAAATCATGGCAGACCCCAGAAGTTGCCAGGCCACGTAGTGCCGGATTAGAGAGGTTCAACCTGTACTGAATTTAAGTATATCTATATTTCCGCTTTGAAGTTATGAACACCAAGAACAAAGACACCACTACAAATTATTATAAATATGGTTGAAATTGAAATACATTTTTCTTCTCTGCTACCTATGATTGTTTTATGAACATTTGATTAGCTTTTTATATATCAGGAGTAAAATTTTGTTTAAATCTGAAAACAAGTTGTTTCATGTGAGATGACTTCCTATAAAAGTTTCACCGAGCTCAATTTATACACTTGCAAACTTATTACACATAGTGAATGATACTTCAAGTATATGCAAGTTTATGCTTGGCCGAATATGAACTCTAATATATTGTGGCAGTGCTATTCTAACAGATTAATAAAACACTAATATTCCTAAACCAAATCCTGAAAATTATTTTACAGATGTCTACTTCAAAATATTTCTTTTTAAAAAAGATATTTCTGCTGCAGAGAACCAGTTGTCTCAAACTGGAAACTCTAAACTCTATGTTTGAGTCAAAGTTGTGGCTTGGTACAGAATAGGGATGCGAATGAGTAGTCAAGGAGTGGGGCCCGACTGCACTGGATGCTGGCCCCACCCCCCGAGGACTACGGACTAGTTGACTAACCATAATAAGAATTCATAGGGTTAGTCCTAGGGATGTGAACAACTATTCAGATAGTCAACACAGTAGTCGACTAGTAGTTTCCACACACCCCCCTTGCTGTCTCTATCAGAAAGAGGCAGCAAGGGGGGAGGGGTTGAAGGGGTGTTTCAAAGTGGAAGTGCCGCATGGAGCCCAAGGCCAGCTGGGGAATCCCCAGACTGCACAAAAGCGGCAGCACCGTGTGGAGCCCAGGATCAGTTGGGGACTCTCCCTCTGATGCAGGCTCCGTGTGACGCTGCCACTTTGAAAAGCACTGGGGAGCACAGGGCCAGTGGGGGATTGCCCCACTGGCCCAATGTTTCTGGCAGAGCTTTCACATTTGAAGTGTAGCAACAGCCCTGGTGCTGTTTCTACATTTCGAAGGCAGAGGTGCTCTTATCAACTAATCGAATAGTCGATGCAAATTGCATCGACTATTTGATTAGTCAATTAATAGAAATTTAACATCCCTAGTTAGTCCACTATTCAATTAACTGATAGCTATCATCCCTAGTACAGAAGTAACATCTTTTCCATCATCCCACCCAAACAAGCCACCCAGGAAAATTATAGAAACCCTGCTGTGTACATCCAGTTAGCAGAACCAATCAATGCAGTAGGATTTAAGATGATGATGTTAGCAGGATTTTCTGAGACAGATTTATTATGGAATGCAAACTTCAAATACATCTGAAATCAACAGTGGCACTGAATTCAGTATTATAATTATCAGGCCCCACTTGTACATAGAGCTGTAGGGCTTATTGAGCCAATGAAAAGTCCACTCACAGCCAAAATGACAAAAAAAACTTGAGATCTATCAAAAAAAAAATCACAGACTGATTTTTTTGCTATCGTTACAGCTACAGTAAAATTACTCTGCTTTTTGACACAAATGCAGCTGTTCAATGTTGTTTGATCACAATTAGGGCAAAATAAGACCTAGTTTAGAATAAGTACACTCTCAATTAAAGAGGTACTATTCCCTGCCTAAGGCTATAATAAGTATTGTAACTACTCTTTCCTGCAGTTTATCTTACTTTGTTAATATACTAGCCCAAATCACAAGCCAAGTACAGACAGACAAAGTATTAAAGTTAAAGAAGATGTAAAGTAGAGAAATGTTCTTACAGTAATCTGCTGCTTATTTGGAACAGCTAGTTTCTAAGTTAGAATGGTTCTCTTAAAATTAGATTATTTGTAACAAAAAAGTAAACGCATATTACCAACTGAGATTGGAGCTTGATAGCAAAAGACAGTTTCTGTCTCCCCCCTGCCAATAATTTGCAAAATAACTAGACAATACTGTCAGAGGGTGGAAAAAAAAAACATTATCTCAATTTTACACATAGGAACCTGAGGCATAGAGATTAGGCAACTTACGAAAAGATATGCCAGAAGGCAGTTGCAAACCAAAAAACTGAACCCAGATCTCAGTTCAAGACCATTCCTCCTCTTCACATTTAACATCTTTAAATCAAAGGGTTTCTATGTTCCAGTCATCAAATAACTATGAACAATGAACATCCTTCAAGAAGTTGCCAACAGGGAAAAACAAACTCATATGCAAAGTGACATTGGCAAGGATACTAATAAGATGAAAAGGTGAATTTTAAAAGGCAGAGAGACAGAGCTGTCTACTAATAAAGTATAAAAATAGCTTATCCACAAGAACAATTTGATAAGATCTAAAAGTTAACCTGTATTAAAACTAAGGGATAAAAGTACCAAGATTTTAAAAGGAGCTTTGACTGCTTTAAATTGACTAGTGTTAAAAATGTTTTCTGGTAGTTTAAAAAGCATTTCTGCTCTCTTGTTGATGTGCAAGAGTTTCTTCAATTTCCTTCCTCTTGTATAATCAGCAAGCAATAATTCTGGCTACTGCAGGCATTTTGTACAAACTGGAAAATATTTTGGTTAATTGTCATTTTTCAGTACACTCATAATAATAGAAGATATATTTTCATAAAAATCACTTGGAATATTGTACCACTTAATATGTTAAAACAGACCTATTTACAATGCTAAACAAAATTAAAGAGAAACATTAAGAAGTCTCCAGTTACATACCATTCTTACCTGTAAGGGTAAGAGAGTATTACTGTTGTTGTCGGTTCGGAAAACATTATCTTCAATCCATGATTTTGGTGTCAGCGATGGAGTTGAGCGAGTAAATTTGGGGGGAGCTATCACATTACCAGAAAAGGGCTTCTTCAAAGGAGAAATTTGGTTCATAGTTCCTGGGATTCCCATGTTTCCAGTTCTACGATGGTCTCTGCCATGCATTCCTCCCCAGGACATTCCTGTGCTCCAGCCACTACTCTGATGGTTGCTCCAAGGTGACTGCTTCAGAAGAGGCTAAACAAACAAACAAAAGATATGATTAGGTGTTTTTGGAAACATTCCTGGTTTGCTTGCTATATTAAAAAAGCTCAAATGGCTTTTTAAAGGATACAAAAACTAGGGTTCCCATTTGACTATATAATTAACATCCACAGCAAAGGAGAAAGATGAATACAAGTAAACAGAAAACAAAATTGCTTTACTAAAAAGACCGATTCACCAAAATGATAAATTAGAATTTTCATTCATTTTTTGGTAGAACATTCTGACAGTTATTTAAAATCAGTAAAAACCACCACACTTTCATTACACAACTAATCTATCATAGACAAGGCCCTGCTTGATATGTCACTGTAGAGTAGCATTAGATGTTTTCACGGGGGACATTTTTTTTTGAGAGTAAAAGAGAAAGTAGTGAGTTGGAGAATAAAAAAAATTCACAGATCATACAAAAATACTACATAAAGAGGAATATATTTTCAAGTAACAATGACAAAGGTTGTTTATCTGACAATCTCAGTAACTCAAAAGTATTTGTTCAAAGCAACTGTCCCTGAAGTGCACCTAAAAATATAAACGTATTATAATAGCCTTTAAAGACTACAGCTTGAACTTCTGGTGTAACAAACTAGATCAGGTCCTCAGCTGGTATAAATTGACATAGCTATGTAGGAGTCAGTGAACTGAAAGTGTTTCACCAGGCCTGAGGAAACTGGCTCTTTAATTATTTCAGAAAAGGATTATCTTAGTATCCAACAGAATTATGCTATTATACCAAAAGACTAACCCACAGGTAAAATGAAAAGATATTTTCAGGATGTAAATTTATAACCTGCTAGAAGTGCCTCAGATACATAATAATCTATGCTAAAAACCTTATACGAACTAAAATGGTTGTCATGCTACCAAGAAGTGGACCTACTGAATTCTGGTGGTAATTAAGAGCTATGTTTGCCTAGTAAGCAAAAAAAAAAAAAAAAAAAAGTATTTAAAACTTGACTGTTCTTGAAAATAAAATTTCTCTGACACTCTTTGATGAAATAGAGGGTCTATTAATCCAATTTTAATCTGAAGTCCAAATGTAACACCTTTATCTAAAAAATAATGTAAATCTAACAACATACAAACAGATATTCAGGAAGATACCTCTGTTCCATATAATTATAGATAATTATGTTGTAAAACTTGAATGCTTTGTGTTGGAATTTTGGGAGAGGCAGGCACTCTATTGTGAAACTAACTTTGGCAATATCAAGTGTTAAAATAGGTCTTTAATCTTGCTAACTATGCTTTGACATTACTGTTTCAGGTTTACTACCCACAACTGACACATTGATAACTGAATTGTGGCCAGGGAAGAGAGAAGTTAAAAGATTTCCCTACAAATTGTAATGGTAGATAGAACTGCTGTCCTAGCTCTTAACTGCTTTGGAATTGTTTAAAAACAGAGCCAACTAAGTAATAAAATCCTTGTTAAAACATGTTCACAACACTACATTCATTTTCTTGTAGTACAATTTTGGAATACCAATTACTAAAAAATGAACACTTTACTTCACAGAATCCCACATATCTACTTGGCAAAATTCAACACTATTCAATACTAGAATTAGGCAGAAATTAAACTGACTATAGGGCCTAAATGAGGGGCCTAAAAAACACCTTAGCATGGTGCACATGTAACATACTATCATATGTTAACTAGAGAGAATAGAACAGATCCATGGAACAACATGTGACACGTTATCTTATTTTCAACATACAGAACCAGGAAGAAAAGCAACCTTAAGTTTTTAGCCAATAGGAGAAGAGGATTCCATGCCACCCATTGACCATAGGTGCTGTAAGCAGAATTGGGACCACCTTAAATACAGTCACAAAGCTGCTGTTTGCCTGTATCACTACATACACAAGTAACTCTAAATAAAAATTATTCATCTCGACATTCTCAGATGAATAAAATATTCAACTAATGTCAAACCTAACAATGCTAGTCAACTTGTATTCTCAGTTTTTAAGGCTATTAAAAACTCTGGTCTTCTTAAAACAAATCAAAGTCAAGGAAAAGTGTTTGTCTGCAACAGGGAAGCTCTTTAGTTAAACTGACGTTTTCTGGAGGAAACCTGTTCCTTTTCACATTGAAATTGTGACCTTTTCACAATTCAGGTGCAATTACAACAACACTAAACAAACAAACAAACAAACAACAAAAAACTGTTGACAGCCAAGGAAAGGACGCTGGTAGACAGCAGCTGTAACAAGCCGGTAAGTATTGACCAAAATCTGGGAAACATAACTCACTCCGGGAATCAATGGGCCTGTCATATTACTTAATCCGCTTTTTCTCACCTGATACCGACAGCAGCACAACAGAGTGTCGGAAAGAATCGGCAGTCAGCAGTACTCTAACCCGAACCAATTTAATTTGCCTTCACCCCAGCAGCCTGGCCACCCCACTGCGGCAGCCGAGTCAGAGGAATGGACTCCTGATCCCCCCTGCCGCCCACCAGGAGAACAGGGAACGGGAGAGAGCCGGGGCCGAGGCCCCCCACTCCGCCAAAGGGCGCTCGCTGCAGAGCCAAGACAGAGCCTGGGCTGTGCCAGCCCCGCCCTGCTTCCACCAGCCGGCTCTCGCAGTGCAGTCCCTGTTGGGCAACTTCAGCCGGGGGGACTCACATAGCACCTCAGCTCTTTTCACCACTCGTGGGGGGAGGCTCCCGACCCCCCAGCCCCAGGGTCCGAGAGGCTCCCCCAGCGCTTTCCCCCCATGCTGAGGGGCTCCCCGCTGGCGGCCGCCCCGAAGCTCCCGGGCCCCGCACCTGGTGGTGGTTGTAGGAGTTCCTTTGCTGCAGAAAGGCGGCCGCGGCCGCCGCCGCCTGGTGTTGGTGCTGGAGCTGGGGGCTCACAGGGGATCTCCGGTTCTGCTGCTGCTGCTGCTGCTGAGGTAAATTCATCGGCGGCGGCGGGGCGGCGGCCGAGAAGGGGCTGCTGAAGGGCCCGGCGCAGGGGTTGTGAGGCGACACCGGCGAGAAGCTCTGGAAAAAAGCGGGGTTGATCGAAGACGGAATTCCCGGGTAGAAGCTGGTCTCGGACTCCGGGCTCGGCGGAGGCATCGCGCTGATCTGACCTCCGCCGCTGCTGCTGGAGACCGGAGGCTGCTGCGTTTGCGGCGGAGGCGGCGACGAGGTCTGCACCGACCAGGGGGTGCCGAAGCCGGGCAACGGCGGCGGAGGAGGGGAAGCCGCCGAGGAGGAGCCGCCCCCGCTCTGGTGATGGGGGCTGGGGATCTCCGAGCTCTGCAGGCTGCTGAAGCCGGAGCCCAGCCCGCCGGGCAAAAGGGTGCCGGGGCTGCCCAGCAAGTGGCTGTTCGGGGGGGACTCCATAGGGGGTAGCGGGGCTGTAGCCTGAAGGTGAGGAGGAGACAGAGGCGGATTCACACACGATGAGGCGACCACCCCCACATTGGGGTCCGCGGCTGCCTGTGCCCCCGGGCAGGAAGGGGGGAGCCGTTCTGAGCCCCCCCTCTCCGAGCCGCCCTTCTGCTCGGCAGAGCTGAGCGGCTGGTAGGAAGGATAGTCCCCTGTCTGCTGCTGCTCCGGGGGGCGAGCGCTGAGGAGCTGGCGCTGCTGCCTGTGCTCCTGGTACTTGTCAGTGGGGTGGCTGAAGTGCTGCTGCTGAGGGGGGTGGCGATGATAGTCGGAGGGGTGGTGGTTAGTCAGGGGGTGGCTGCTGCCGAGCTGGGCTGGGCTGCTGAGCTGCTGCTGCTTGAACTCTTTCCTCTTCTGGCTCAGCTGAGGAGCAGGCGGTAGCTGCTTGTTTAAATCCGGGTGGGGGCTAAGACTGGGTTTAAAGTCAGAGGGGGGGTGTCCTGCTGCAGGGCCGCTGCCCAGCCTCTCGCTCCCTGGTTGCTGCTGTGTCACCCCCAGGAGCAACTCATCCTGCATGTTTTGATGCTACGCAGCAGCCGCCGCCGACAGCAACAGAGAGGGCGGTGGCGACGCACCGGACACGCTGCTGCTAGAGGAACCGGTTCGAGTGGGTGAGGAGGGGCAGGACAGGAATGAGAAGCTGCTGCTGCCAGGGAGGAAAAGGACTCCGCTGTAGGCAGCGCCTCCTACACCAAGCAGGAGATGGGAGCCGCTCCAGCCCAGCCGTTGTAGGCAACGGCTTAGATCTGCAAGCCTGCCGTTAAGCAAAGCCCCCGCTCCTGAGTACGGGAACTCCCTTGCAGGGGAAAGGAACGACCCCGCCTCTGACAATCCACTTTATGGGGGTAAAAGTCCCCTCCTGAGATTAAAAAAAACCCCTCAACTTCCAGCATAAAATGTCTCTGTCCCAACAATAATAATTTCCTCTACGGGGTAAAAATGAATCTCACATAGTAAATAACCCTCCTCGTCAGGTTAAAAGAGCCTCCTACTCAATTCCCTGTACAAAAGTCCTTCGCCACTAACAATCCTACATAGCATGACCACTAGCCCCCCGAACGGTCACCCGCCACAGTAACCCCGGATACAATGACCTCTGCAGTACGGGGGGTGCGGGGCGGTCCTAGCTTGGGCACTGAGTGGAGCGAGGCTGTCACCCTCCTTTATTACATGTCCATCAGATATGCCTGTTTCTGGAGCCGGGTACAGGCCTACCCCTCCCCCTTCGCCGCCGCCTCCTCCTGCCCCACCCCCACTACCGGCTCCGAGCCGGCTACAAGTCCCCTTAAGAATCCCGGAACGTTCGTCACGATCCCGTCACAATCCCCGCCTTCTGGCTAGTCGTCCGCTTTAATACACCAAGAGCCCCTCCCCCTTATTAATAATTCATGAGCACACCCTACTCCTCTTCGTTAATAATTAATTGCCGGCGTCCCTGAGAGTTCGGCACCGTACTTGCCGGCTGCTCTCGCGCTGCTCCAACTGACAGACCACGAGAACAAGCCCTAGCGGACGACACCCACTGGAAGGGCGGGGTAGCTCACGTCCATAAATCGCAGATAAATTAGATTCCCCCACATTGTAATTCACTGTATGCCTTCCGGCTTTTAGTTATTCCCTTAGCCCTCAGATATACATTTGATTAAACTTGTTACAGAAAATGTTGTGCCGGAGTGGAATAAAATTCGAGATGGTTCCCCCCCAGGGAGGATTGGAGAGACTGGAAAATGGTTTCTTCCATTGCCGTGGATCACGCCAAAGCCTGTTCCACCGACGCTGGATGGCGAACCGCCCTGCTCCGACCCCGCCTACCGAGCTCATTTGCATTGACGCAGCCGCCCGCCACAGGCGGGGCAAAGACGCAAGCTGCGCTGGGCGTGGGAGAAATGAGGCCGGTCGGGAGGAGTGAGACGTGCGCGTGGTGGGGGCGGGGCCACCTGGCCTAGGGTAGGTGACGCTGCGCCGTCTCCGCAGCTCGCCCCGCGTTTTGTGAGGCTTCTGCCAGGCCCTGCCACCGCCTTCCCACCCGCCACGCTACAGCCCTTCTCTCCTCGGCCAGCTTGCCTGCCGCGCGTGTGCTCGCCACCTCTTGAGAGCGCGAGGTTCCCGGGCGGGCCGGCGCTCGGCCCTGGGGCGCACTGAGGGTGAGCTCGGTTAGCCTGACGTGTCCTTGAAGCGGCGTTAGCAGGAACTGGAGCAGTCGGCCAAGTGCTTTAGGTTGTGGCCCCAGTTCCTCCTCAGGATCCAGGGGTGTTGTAACTTGCAAGCCAGTGACAGAGACGGAGAGCGACAAGGAGTCCTGTGGCGCCTTAGGGTATGTCTGCACTAGCCACCCTAGGAGGAGTAACAGTAGTCCCAGTTAGGGGCTTTAGTTCGAACTTCCTAGCCCGTGCCACATGTAGCCGTGGGCAGGGAGTTCGAACTATCGGGCATTTAAAAATGGCAGCGCCCGGGAACATGCAAATAAAGCCTGGGCTATTTTAATCCTGGGCTTCATCTGCAAGTTTGAATGACTACATTAGCCACCCTAGTTTGAACTAGGGTGGTTAGTACAGACTTACTCTTATAGACTAACAGATGGATTGGCGCATAAGCTTTCGTGGGCAAAGACCCGCTTCATCAGATGCATGTGACATGCATCTGACGAAGTGGGTCTTTGCCCACGAAAGCTTATGCGCCAATCCATCTGTTAGTCTATAAGGTGCCACAGGACTCCTTGTCGCTTTTGCAGATCCAGACTAACAGGGCTACCCCTCTGATACAGAGAACAGGAATAAAACTTTAATAAAAAGACTCAAAGAGCCTCTCTGGTAAACTGCTGTACTCAGCCATGTGGAGGTCCCAACCCATCAGAGCACATCCCCAAATTACTATGTTCCTAATACAGTCCCCTATTGGAGAGCACCTCTAAATTGTAATCATCCACAAACACATCTCTACACTTTTCCTTTTAATAAAAAATTAACATATATATATAAGAATGGTCATACGCTGGATCAGACCAAAGGTCCATGTAACACAGTATCCTGTCTTAGGACAGTGGCCCATGCCAGGTATGAACAGAACAGGAAATCATCAACCAGTCCAGTTCCTGTCGTCCATTCCTAGCTTCTGACAAACAGGCTAGGGCAGGGTGTGCTAAAATACAGCCTGCCAAACCACTGGGTCTGGCCTGTGGGTGCAGGGAGCCTCAGTCATGCTCTCTGCCTGTCCTGCCCCAACATACCACTCAAAAAAGCTGGCTGTGGGGCCCTGTTTATCTGTGAACAGCTGTGAGCCCAGGGAGAGAGGTTGTGCGGGGGGGGGGGGGGTTGTGCGGGGGGATGTTACAGTTTCCAGCCAATGGGAGCTACCTATCTGAGGAACTGGCAGGGCATGAAGTTCCCCTAGGGCTCACAGATACACATGGCCCCACAACTGGCTGCTCTGAGCAGCCTGTTGTGGCATGGAAGGTAGGGAACCTGCTGGGCTGCTAGTAGGGAGTTGCCCAGATAAGTGTCTCCTAGCCAGAGCCTGTCTCTGGCACCCCAGCCCTTCCTAACCCAAATTCTCTGCCCCCTCCTGTATCCATACTCCTTCCCAGATTCTGTATCCCAATCTCCTGCCCCAGGTCACAGTGTTTTTGGGCAGGTTGCATTTTCTTTTGGGTGGGTTGAAATTTCTTATGTACAGCCTCAATATTGGTAGTGGATGTGCACTGTGGCCCAGTACAAACAAAAAGCCTAGGTATAAATATATGTTTTAAACCAGTGTTTCCTAAACTGTGTTCCGCGGCACACCAGTGTGCTGCAAGGCAGTTGGAGGTGTGCCACGGAGAACAGAGTTCAAAATGGCCACCCTTAAAGGGGCAGGCAACTTTTTTTTTTTTTGCTCAATAAAAAATCCTTGGTGTTCCGCATAAAAAAAAATTTTTGGTGTTCCTCGGTCTTAAAAAGTTTAAGAAGCACTGTTTTAAACAGTCCATAGGTATAGAAGACAATATTAAAACAAGGGATAATTAAAAAGAAGCAATGCTGAAGTTATTTATTTAATATGAAATCAAAGAACATTAACACTACCCTTGGAGTACATGTATTATCATCCGTTCTAACAACTCAAGCTAGTAAACACACCAAAATAGGGCACACTGCAAAGAGCTATATAAATACATCAAAGATATGACCATCAAATAAACACATAAAATATGCACGGCTTTAAGATGTTAAAACTAGAAATAGTCATGCTCTCCTTGAAAATAGTAATACAATATTTACTGACTCTGGAAATGAAAGTAAAAGGCATTCACTCAGGCTTATACACTTTCTCTAGGGAATGTTTAGGATCCATGCTATGCAAGTGAAACAGAGACCTGTAAAAACAGAGAAAAGTTCTGGTTTGAAACTTTTGCCTTGTGTGTGCCATTAACTTAGAGTAGAAACACCAGAGTGCTTGTGTTTCAATTCCAACTGAAAGGCCAAACAAATTAAACAGGTTCCGTAGTAAAGTTCTTCTAGTTTTAACAATTTACCATGTATTAACAAGTAACATGGGATTAAAAAGAAATCTATAAGATCAGAGTTTTCAGATATCTACAACACTAAAAAAAATTCGGTTAAAAGAATCCTTTTCTTTCTTACCTTGAGCCATTAACACCTTAGCAAACTTTGTTTGAAATGTAATCACGCAAATATCACGAACTAAGCCTTTTGTTCCATATTCAAAAGCAGCCTAAAAGCTTTTAACCCACTTGAAATTTTGGTATCACCTCATAGAAGCTGCCCCAGCCCAGGAGAGAGTCCTATATCTGTAGCCCAATTAGGTCTGCTGTGCACAGACAGACGGGATTTGACACTTGCTGCCTGCAGCCCAGATGGAAGCAAGTTAAGACACCCTAAACAAATTCCCATCTCTCCTCACATCACTGCACAGGCACCAGCACCTTCCCCCCCTTTTCTCCACCTATCCCATGCAGTTTGCTCCCTCTCTCCCAGCTCAGGAAGCTAGAGGAGAATTCTGGGTTTCCTCTAGGGATGTTACATTTAAATTAATGGGCTAATTGAATGGTTAATGCAATTTGCTACACTTCAAAGGTGAAAATGCTGTGGGAAGCGTGGGACCAGTGGGGGTCTGGAGTTCCCGCTGGCCCCGCGCTCCCCGGGATGTTTAAAAGCAGCAGCGCCGCATGGTGCCCAGGGTCAGCTGGGGACTCAGAGTCCCCAGCTGACCCTGGGCACCATGCGGCGCTGCCACTTTGAAATACCATGGGGAGCCCAGTGTCAGGCTCCACACAGCCTTTCAAAGCGGCAGCCCAGGGTCTGTTGGGGAGTCCCCAGCTGGCCTGGACTGCATGTGGCATTTCAAAGCGGCAGTTCTGCGTGGAGCCCAGGGTCGGGCCCTAGGTTCCACGCTGCACTGCTGCTGTGAAGCACCCTCACCTCGTCCCCCCACTCTCCCTTGCTGCCTTTTTCTGACAGAGGCAGCAAGGAGGGGGAAAGCGACTAGTCTACTTGTTTGTCGACTATCCCATAAGCATTTGCTTATCGGATAGTCACCTAGTTGTTCACATCCCTAGTTTCCTCACAGGAAGCTGCAGGCAAACGCAGCTGCTGTAATCAGACTTCTGTGATCAAACCTCTCCTCTCCCAGACTGCCAGCTGGGAGACTGCACACCCCAAACTCCCCTCTCCCAGACTGCCCCCAACCATCTGTACATACTTATTCCCTCTCTCCCTCCTTATGTCCCCTTCCTTACCAGCATGCTCATTGTCTGGAGCAGGGAGCTTCTGCTGCTGAGGGAATGTCCCTCCTCATCCAGGAAGCTCTAAACCTCTGGGTGGGGCTCATTAAGCAGCTGCGTGGCCACCTTGCCACACAGCTTACAGGGAATCTAGGTTACAACCCCTTCCTGCCCTAGATCAAAACCCAATCCTCTGCATCCCTTCCTGCACCTCATCACAACCTCTTCCTTCACCCAAACTCCCTCCCAGATCCTACACCCCTCCTGCACTCCAATCTCTGACACCAAGCTGCTTTCTGTGCCCAACCTCCATCCCAGACTTTGTACCTCCTCCATTAATATAATGGAAGAGTGTGGCCCTTGACCACTTACCACATTCTTGGAGTGCCCTCCCCCCCATCAAAAATTATTGCCTACTCTGGGTTAAGGACATCATTCCTTCCCATCCTGGCTAATAGCCATTGATGGACCTATCCTGTATGAATTTATCTAGCTCTTTTTTGAACCCTGTTTTGTAGTCTTAGACTTCACAACATTCTTCAGAAAGGAGTTCCATAGGTTGACTGTGCATTGTGTGAAGAAATACTACTTTTGGTTTTTTGATTTTTTTTAAACCTGCTACTTTTTAATTTCATTTGATGACCTGGAGTTTTTGTGTTATGGGAAGGAGTAAATAACTCTTTTTTCACTTTTTCCACACCATTCCTGATTTTATAGACCTCTGTCACACAGACACACACACACCCCCTAGTTGTCCCTTTTCCAAGCTGAAAAGTCCTAGTTTTATTAATCTCTCTTCATATGGCCGCTGTTCTATACCCCTCATCATTTTTGTTGCTCTTTTCTGAACTTCCAATGCTAAGATATCTTTTTTGGAAAGAGGTGATCACCTCTGCATGCGGTATTCAAAATGTGGGCCTACCATGGATTTACATAGAGGCAATAAGATATTCTCTGTCTTATTCTCTATTCCTTTCTTAATGATTTCTAACATTCTGTTTGTTTTTTTGACTGCTGCTACACATTGAGAGGGCATTTTTAGAGAACTATCCACAATGACTCCAAGCTCTTGGTCTTGGTTGGTAACAGCTAATTTAGTCCCCATGATTTTATATATATATATAGGATTATGTTTTCCAATATGCATTGCTTTGCATTTATCAGTTAAAATTCATCTTCCATTTTGTTGCTCAGTCATCTAGTTTTGTGAGATCCTTTTGAAGCTCTTCACAGTTCGCTTTGGACTTAACTATCTTGAACTTTTTATATCGTCTGCAAATTTTGCCACCTCACTGTTTACCTCTTTCTCCACATCATTTATGACTATGCTGAATAGAATTGGTCCCACTAGGACGCTTGGGGGACACCACTAGTTACCGCTCTCCAAACTGAAAACTGACCATTTATTCCTACCCTTTGTTTCCTGTCTTTTAACCAATTTATCAGTAGATGAGAGGACCTTTCCTCTTATCCCATGACAACTAACTTTACTTAAGAGACTTTGGTGAGGGATCTTGTCAAAGGCTTTCTGGAAATCTAAACACACTATATCCATTGGATCCCCCTTGTCCACATGCTTGTTGACCTTCTCAAAGAATTCTAATAGATTGTTGAGGCATGATTTCCATTTACAGAAACTGTGTTGACTTTTCCCCAACAAATTGTATTCATCTGTCTGTCTGACAATTTTATGCTTTACTATAGTTTTAACCAATTTTCTGGATACTGAAGTTAGAATTACGTGCCTGTAATTGCAAGGATCACCTTTGGGAACCCATTTTAAAATGTGGTGTCACATTAGCTGTTCTCCAGTTGCTACAGAAGGGCCTTTTTTGGCCTTCCTAATTATATTTTTACACTTCATTTGTCAGAGTTTATGCTCCTTTCTGTTTTCCTCAGTAGGATTTAACTTCTACTTTTTAAACAATGCTGCCTTATTTCTCACTGCTTCTTTTAGTTTGTTGTTAAACCATGGTGGCACTTTTTTGGTTCTCTTACTATCTTTTTTTAAAATTTGGGATATACATTTAAATTGAACCTCTATTATGGTGTCTTTGAAAAGTTTCCATTAAGCTTCCAGGGATCTCATTTTGACATTGTACCTTTTAATTTCTGTTTAAACAGCTAACAGCTATCTAATAACACATGCATTAAATTTTCAACCCGTGTAGTAAATTTACATGAACCCAATGTTGCGACTGTATAGAAAGGATAGGCTACCGGCATAACACTTGCGTGTCTTTACTACTTATTTTCCTCAAATACTCCTTCTCCAGGCAGGTTAACAATAGGGATGTAAAAGGTTAACTGGCTAACCGGTAAGCCTTACCCATTAAGGGATGAGGCTTACTGGTTCCAGTTAACTGACAGGAGCTGGAGCAGATCTCCACCTGCCCTGGGCAGGGGGCTGCTACAGCCCTCTGGGGCCCATTGCATCCAGAGGCTGCTCGCCACAGGTTACATACTGGTTCCCAGGGAGCTGGCTGCAGAGTTCGCAGCCTCTGCCAGCCCCACTCCTGGGGAGGTGGCTTCACTGTGGCAGCAAAACCTCCTCCCCAGGAGCCAGAAGCCTGAAGCCCTTATTTAAACTTTATACTGCAGAGCCTGCAAGGTGTGTAACTACTAGGATTTTTAAATGACTTTTTACATCCCTAGTTAACAAGTCTCCATGTGTCTTTCAGGATGTTTAGTCTCCTGCTCTGAGCTCAGTAACGGCCTTTCATTAGAATCTCAATTGTTCTCTTGTTCTTTGAAAGTACGAGTCAATAGTGTGACACTGTTGCAAAAAAAGAAAACATCATTCTGGGGTGTATTAACAGGAGTCTTGTAAATAAGACATGAGAACTAATTCTTCTGCTCTACTCTACACTTATTAGGCTTCAGCTGGAGTATTGTGTCCAATTCTGGGCACCATATTTCAGGAAATATGTTGACAAATTGGAAAAAACCCAGAGAAGAGCAACAAAAATGATCAAAAGTCCAGAAAACATGATCTCTGAGGGAAGATTGAAAGAACTGGGTTTGTTTAGTCTAGGGATACAAGCGACTAGTTAACTATATGATAAGCAAAAGCTTATCTGGTAGTCGACTAGTCCCTCAACTAGTCTCTCCCTCCCCCCTTGCTGCCTCTTAAAGAGGCAGCAAGGGTGGGGGGGAGCAGGAGCCCGTCCTGGGGGAGCTGGGTTAAAAGCTGGTTTCCCCCAGCACCATCTCTGCAGGGGGCAGGGGAGGCTCTTAATACATTTAAAAGGCTAAAGCACAGCAGGAAGGACCTAGTGCGCTGTGCTTCTGATTTTCATATGTATTAAGAGCCAGCCCATCACTGCACCTAGCCCAGACTGTGAAGCATCTTCTGAAATTTTAATAGGCCTTCCTGGTGCATAGAACTTCAACACTGGTTCTTGTATCATTTCCTCCTATTTTGTACCCCAATAGCATTTTTTCCTTCTTAAGCTAGTCAAATTACTGTTGTGCTCGCCAAATACACATAGAAGCCTCTGTGCATAGTACTCCATGTGCTTCTCTATTGCCTCCCTTTATCTCCGTTTTCAGTGGCAAATATAGGAGTTAATTTCAAAATTGCTGCAGTTTCCTCTCATTCAGCACTTCTAACAACATGTAATGAGGTTTCATTATATAATAAACCAGTGAACGAGAAAGGAATAAAAATTTAATGAAACAAATATCTGGTGAACAGCAGAACATAACCATGTGGTATTCCCAACCCCTGTCTCCACAGTACATTTTCATGTTAGAGTTCAGCACTTTGCAGATAAGATCACTCGCATTAGGACTCTGGCTGCTATGTAAGTGGGGCACAGAATGTGTTGAGCGCACCACCCAGTCATTTTTCTTTGGAACAGTTTCAGCTATTGCAGACTGAGAATGTGGACAAGGTGCTTGGAGGAGAGCGACCGACCACGTGCTCACTTGACCCCTGCCCTTCATGGCTTATTAAATCTAGCTGGGAAGGGATGACTGGCTGGGTCCAGGAGATTATTAATACGTCTTTTAGATCTGGTATGGTTCCCACCACCTTGAAAGAGGCAGTGATAAAACGGCTACTTAAGAAGCATTCCCTGGACCCATATGATTTGAATAACTATTGCCCGTTTGCTAATATTCCCTTTTTGGGCAAAGTACTCGAGTGGGCGGTAGCATTGCAACTCCAAGCTTTCTTGAAAAAAACAGATTATTTAGATCCATTTCAGTCTGACTTTAGGCCGGGTTTTGGACCCTGAAAGTGCCTTGGTCGCCCTGGTAGACAGCCTAAGCTGGGAGATAGACAGGGGGAGTGTGTCCCTGTTGATTCTCTTGGACCTCTCAGTGGCTTTTGATACCATCAACCATGGTATCCTTCTGGAACGCCTGGCGGAGCTGGGTATTGGAGGCACTGTTCTGCAGTGATTCTGGTCTTACCTGTCGGGAAGTTTTCAGAAGGTGGAGCTGGGGGGCTGCTATTCGACCCCATGGCAATTGTGCTACCAGGTCCCACAAGGCTCCATCTTGTCCCCTATGCTGTTTAACATCTACATGAAGCTGCTGGGAGAGGTCATAAGGAGTTTTGGAGGACGGTGCCATCAATATGCAGATGACACCTGTGATGACGAGTTGGGGTTCCCCCTGATCCTGCAGCCCCGTAGCAGCAAGAACAGACTCTGCCAGCCAGTAGAATAGAGAGGGTTTATTGCTTCTCCAGGATACAGCACAGCATAGATGTGATGTGGTTACAGGAGTCACGGCCAGGATGCCTCAGAACCCTTGGGTTAGGAGGTCCATTGCCCCCCCCCCAGACCCTCAGCCTCAGCTTAGGCTGTTTCCTTCATGTTTCCCAGCCAGCAACTGCCTCTTCCCCCAAAACCTTGTATTCGTCTCCACCTCCCTCCCTTTGTCTCTCCCCCTGGGAAGCACTTTGTTATCTGGACAGGCTAGGCCTAGGTGTCTGGGCTAATACACATGTGGGTGAGTCAATGGGAATCACGCATCACAGCACAGGGACACCGGGTTACAGAGCAGACAGCACCCCCACTACATCACAACACTCAACTCTATTTCCCTGTGACATCAGAACTAGGTCTGGCGGTGACTGATCTAAACTGTCTGGAAGTAGTGATGGACTGGATGAAGTCAAATAAGCTGAAGTTGAATCCAGATAAGACTGAGGTCCTGTGGATCAGGAGGCCATCTGTTTGGGAATATGACATGGTACCTGTTCTCGATGGGGTTATTCTCCCCCCTCAAAGAACAGGTACGTAGCTTGGGAGTCCTCCTGGATCCTTTTTTAACATTTGAGAACCAGATTTCTTCGGTGGCCAGGAGTGCTTTTGGGCAGCTTCGTCTGATCCACCAGCTGCCACCCTTCCTGAACAAGCATGACTTGGCCACAGTGATCCAGGCTCTTGTTACATCCTGACTGTATTACTGTAATGCGCTTTATGTGGGGTTGCCTCTAAAGAGCCTTTGGAGACTTCAACTAGTCCAGAATGTGGCTGCTCGAGTTTTAACTAATACTCATTATACAGAGCACGTTATGCCAGTGCTCCAGCAGCTGCACTGGCTTCCGGTATGTTTCCAGGAACAATTTAAGGTTTTGGTTATGACCTATAAAGCCCTGAACGGGTTGGGTCCGGGGTATCTGAAGGATCGTCTTCTCCCATATGAACTTGCTCGGGGATTGAGGTCAGCTGGGGAGGCTCTGCTCAGTGTTTCCCCCACTTATGGAGATAAGATTAACATCCACGCGGAACAGGGCATTCTCAGCTTTTGCTCCTAGGCTGTGGAATTCTCTTCCTTGGGATATTCACCTGGCGCCAATGTTAGCATTGTTTCGGCATCAGGCTAAAGCTGCCCTTTTTACTCGTGCTTTTATTGGTGTTTGAGTCTGTATGTGTGTGTTCCTCCTTTCGAGACATTTTTAGCAGTTTTTATGTTCTTCTGGGGTCTTGTGTTTTTAAATTTTTATACATATTTGTACTGTGTGTTAAAAATTTTTGTAAGCCACCTTGAATATTTTAAATAGAGAGGCGGGCTAAAAATATTTTAAATAAAATAAATAATAAAATAAACTTGTATAAATAAAATGCAGACACTATGTGAAGAATTACACCAGTGCCTCATTATGTATACTAACATTGAAATACTACAGTATTACAGCATATAAATAAGAAAATAACTCATCAACTCTTGTCACATATGGCTTTATCCCTCCTGTTAGTTACTTGGGAAATCACAATTAGAATTTTAATTATGGGTTGTACATAAAATGGTAACTGATTTTGCTTGCATTTAAGTGAAGCGAAGTTATTTTTTGCAGCAAATTCTTGCATTGGTAAAAGCAGACATAGCTGGTCAATGGTAGCTGACAAGTAGTTTTGGTATTGAAGAGTGGTGTCATGTACAGGTCACCTCCCAGCACAATCACCCAACCTCTGTTTCTTCTCTGTCAAGAATGCACACTTCACACAGTGGAATTAAGATTCTCTTTCTTTGGGTCTGCTTAGGTGAAACACAACAAAAACATATTCAATTTTTCAATAGGTGCACTCTTAGTATAGGGTTTTTCCACAGTCCCCTTAATCCTTTCCAATTACCATTGTGTTAGGGATTCACCAGTCTGTTTTGCCCCTTCTCTGGGACTTGACAGCTACTTCTGATATCAAGGCTTCAGATACCAATTGTCTCACCTCCCATCTGCAGGCGCATCCACCAGTTCCTCTGAACTGTCATTCATGCTTAAATTTGACACTTTACGACTGGGCCTTAACAAAGATGCTAATTATCTTACCCATTACAAAGATAGCTTCCTCAATTATCACCTCTAATATCATCAGCTCACAGACATTAACCTCCCCCCCCCCGCATCCCGCCTCTGTTCTGAAATTTGATTTGTCCTTTTTATATGTGTTCACTTTTTTTGATTGTATCCCTTTGGTATATATGGGCATGCCAATTTTCTTCCACAATTTGATCTGAGGAAGTGGGTCTGGCCCACAAAAGCTCATCACCTAATAAACCATCTTGTTAGTCTTTAAAGTGCTGCATAGTCCTGTCTTTTGTTTCTGCTATAGACAGGGGCTGTTCTGGCTGACTGGAGCAGCCCCTGTCTGTGGTGGGCCCCATGGGGCTGGTACAGTCCACTGCCCAGGGTGGGTGGTGAGCTGCTCCAGCCCCTAGCTGGTTAACCTTTTACATCTCTAGTGTGTGTGTGGGGGGGGAGGGAGGAGATTGCAGGAGTCGGGACAGGGGCTTGGGAATGTGAGGGGCTGAGAACATGGGGTCGATGATTTGGGAGTGCAGGAGTCAGGGTTTGAGGATGAGGAGGGGCTCAGGGCAGGGGGCTGGAGTTGTGGGGTGTTGCATGAGTCAGAGCAGGGAGTGGAGGGTTCAGGATAGGTGGTGGGGGTGGCCAGCATCTACTCCCTGGCTTGGGACTGGAAGGGCCATATTGCCTAGTCACTAGTTGCTCAGGGTGTGTCTAGACTACAGGGTTTTGTCGACAAAAGTGGATTTTTGTCGACAAAACTATACCTGCATCTACACTACCGCCGAGTTCTGTTGACAGTAAGTCAACAGAACGCGGCAGTTTTGTCGACAGCGGTAAACCTCATTCTACGAGGCATAACGCCTTTTGTTGACAGAGCTCTGTCGACAAAAGGCGCTATTGCATCCACACTGTGCTTTTTCAAAAGAGAGCATCTAGACTCTCTGTCGAAAAAGCGGCTTGCTTTGTCAACAGAACTGGCTGTAGTCTAGACGCTCTTTGTCAACAGAGGCTTTGTCAACAATATCTGTCGACAAAGCCTCTGTTGACAAAAGCCTGTAGTCTAGACCAGTGGTTCTCAACTGTGGGCCATATGGCTCCCCAGGGGCCATGCTCTACCTCTAGGGGGCCACATGGAAAAAACGGAACATTAGGTAAATTATGTACCTTTTTTTCCAAATAACAGTGGCTATGAGGGGGGCCACAGAGGTAAACGAGGCTCAGAAGGGGGCCATGAGCAAAAAAAAGTTGAGAAACACTGGTCTAGATGGACAAAAGCCTGTAGTCTAGCCGTACCCTAAAGCTGGTTCTGGGTAGCAGGGGCTGTGCTGTATGGCTGCTGGCTCCTCTGCGGCTCCCTGAGGCTGTTGGGATAGAGAGGGCACACTTGCTTGCTGCCCCCATGTGGTTATTCTGGAGTATAACTCTTCTTGCTATCACACTCCTCCCTTTCCGTTCGATGTGAAACAATCACATTCCATGCACATCCCATTGTCCTGTTAAACCAAACCCTGACCTTGCTTTAAATCATGGTAAGAGGAAGCTGCATATCAAATTTGGTGATTCTAGCTCTTATCATTTAGGAGGAGTTCTTGAACAAATGGACTCAGAGATGAACGAATGAACAGACAGCTGTGCAAACTCAAATATATAGTAGACTAGAAGACTTACCCAGTATTGCTCAGGTCCTTCAGGGCTGGGGGTTTCAGGGGTGCAGGAGTCAAGGCAGGGGCTTGTGGATTTGTGGGGCTCAGGGCAGGGACTGAGGCTTGGAGGGCAGGAGTCAGGGTTTAGGGTGAGGAGGGGCTCAGGGAAGGGAATGGGGGTGCAGGTGTTAGGGCAGAGGGTGGACAGTGGGGTGGGGGTGGGGGCTCAAGAGACGGGAGGCTCAGAGCAGGAGTTGGGCTGCCTGCAGCTGGCTGTTCAGCCTCTGGCCGCTGCTCTCCCGGGCGGCCTGGGGTGGCAGGGGCCGCACTGACTGGCTAGCAACTGTTCCCCAGGGCTGGGACCCTTGCTTTCCTCCTGTGGTCATTTGTGAGTAAAAATGTCTCTGTTATCACACTCCTCCCTTTCTGTTTGATGAGAAACAATCACATTCCATGCACATTTCATTGTCCTGGTGCAACCAAACACTGACATTGCTCCAAGTTCTGATAAGAAGAAGCTTCGTACCAAATTTGGTGGTTCTAGCTCTTACCATTTAGGATGCACACAGAAAAACAGACTGTTCAAAATATATAGTAGATTTGTATTGCATTTTTCATTTTCAAAGCATTGTACAAATATTATTTAATCCTCAAATCCTTCTGAGCTAGATAGTACTGGTCTATCTTAATTTTAATACTCAGCCCACTAATTCAGTGCTTTTCCTCTTTTTTCATATTTCATTATTTTTAAAAAGATCTATTAAAGATCCAGACCTTGAGAAATTGAGAAGTAAATCTTCCCCTGTTGGTTAGATTAATTCATATTCAAGAAATAGACATACATTGTGTATGGTAAATATAGAATAGAATAACACCTTTTTTCAAAAGTGCTCTTTCAAAAAAAGGCACTATGTAATGCATACTGTGCTTTTTCGAAAGAAAGCATCCAGACTGCCTGGGTGCTCTCTTTCGAAAAAGCGGCTTGCTTTTTCGAAAGTACTGATTGTAGTCTAGACGCTCTTTTTCGAAAGTATCTTTCAAAAAAGCCTCTTTCGAAAAAGGCGTGTAGTCTAGACATACCCTTAGATACTATGAAAGCTCAGCTGAAAAATTCATAAAACCTGTCTGGTGGAATGCATTACTGCCAGCACTATATCTTTTTGGTCTTAAACATGTGCATTGATAATTTTTAGCTGAGATGAAACATTCAGAGGAGCAGGAGGCTGACAGATTTGCAGCATAGATTGTTTAAATGTGTAAACTGTGACTATCTCATCTGGCTGTAACTCTATAGATGAAATATAAGCATCAGCTACTAAAGAAGTGATGGAATAACTCCAGGTAAGAGGGAAAGAAATCAGGGATGTTTAAACATTTATAATTTGTGAAGAATACATTTTATACACACTACAAAACTCTATACTATGCTCATTTTGTCCTGGATAGAACAAAAGTAAGACTGGCAAATTCAGTTTTTAAAAATTGTTTGATGAGTAATATGGATGTTCTTTTCAATTTAATTTTCATCAATTTAAATGTTCACAGTTGAAGGAAATTATGGAGTGGGTTAAATAATTATTTAATGATATTGAGATTCAAACAGTTAAAGATTAATAACCGTTAAAACACAAGTTGTCAACATCACATGTCAAAATATACAAAATCTAATCCATAAATCAAACTCTAATACGTTCTTAAGCAGTGTTTTTTTAATTTTCCCTATGTATAAATGTCAGTTATTTCTGATGAAATTCCTTATGTTGGTTTGTGTATGCATGGTGAAATTGACATTTACCATTTTTTATTGATTAAAAATACAATCCTTCCAAGACTAAACAAAAGCATTGTTGAAGCAAATATATTGTAAGCTCTTTGAGGAACGGACTGTGTGTCTGCCTTTGTGTTTCTATAGTGACTAGCACAATAGGCCCAACGCTGTAGGGGAATTCTGGGCAACAGTGTAATATATTTCATGACAAAACTATCTGAGAAGATGACATTGTAAATTAGAGACATTATCAAGCTCTGCTTATGCCTTGAGCACTTACAGTTTGTGAGTCTATATATAAAATTTCTCGAATATTAATCCGGCCAATCTCATTGATTATTTTGCTCACATGACTGATGTATAAAATATGGCTATTGCCATAAGAGTGGAAACAAGATCTTGTTGGGCTCCACCACCAATTTCCAACATCAGTTTTTGCTCCATAGACCTATGAACATCGCAACCTTGTTTTTACAATCTCTGGCTTGTGTCAGTTTGTCTCCTGCCTTCCTACTCTACAATTATCCAAACACAGTGTTTTCCCATCTTACTCTCTATGTACAATTTGTAAACATCTGTCAGTATTTATTATTAGTATGGAAGTGTTGGTTGAGACCCCATAATTAAGTTTGAATTCCATAGTGAAGAACATAGCACATCTCTGAGTATTTTGGTGTGATTGGCTCTATGGAATCCTAAGATTTAATTCCAGCTGAAGCCCTGGACAGGTCTGCAGGAACTCTTCAAGGACTGTAATTGAAATGGACAATACCAGAAATCTAATGTTGGGAGATTTGCCTCCAAGCCCTTCTAGAGAAACATGTAAACCAGTTTGACCTAGGGTTGCCAGGTGTCCGGTTTTGAACCGGACAGTCCAGTATTTGAGCTTTCTGTTCGGGAAACAAATTGAGAAAATATAAATGTCCAGTATTTTCTAAATAAGATTTAATGTAGATTGGGATGTAATGTCAAGTGTGTCTGGTATTTTTGTTGAAACCATCTGGCAACCCTAGTTTGACCAAGTTCATGAGCTGTGCTGGAAAACTCAGATCTTGGTGCAAAGGAATCTTGAAATAGAAAAAAGAGTGCCTATGAACTGTGGAGACAAACATTGATTGGAGGGCCAGATCATTAGGGCAAGTCGACACAACAGGGCTAAACTCAAAATAAGATATGTGATTTAAGCTATGCTAATTGCGTAGCTTAAGTCGAAATTGCTTATTTCCACTTTTGGCACTGTCTACACAGCAGTTATTTCAAGAGACCTTCTCTACCATCCCCGGCTAGAGAGGGAGCTCAGCAGTATCACTCAAAATGTTTTCTTTGCCACCTCCAATAGTTACCTTAGTCTTAGAAAGTTACCTTTTCCTGTTTACTCAGATACATTTCTGTTACCCTCCTTTTACCTTGCCCTTCCCCCGAATTTTTTTCCCTAACACTATCCCCAAAGTTAGTTATATATGGTCATGGCTGGCTCACAGGGTTTAAAAGATACACTACAATGTGTCCATTGTTTGGGGAAATCATACATTCCTCAGAAATGTACCCATTGTAGCAAGCTTAAAGCTAGAGCACGAAAAGGCAAGGACCTGAGGCTCAAACTAATTCTTGTAGAGAAAACTCTCTATTCCACCTCAGACCCAGGCCTACAACTCTACAGGCCACTCCACATTAGGGATGTAATAGTATAGTCGATTAACTGATAAGCAAAAGCTTATAGGTTAATGCTATAGACTATACACATTTCCCTCACCCTCTCTCCCTGCCAGTAAATTTTTTTAGCAGGCTGGCCAGCCACCTGGCTTAGTCTTGGCTTGCAATGGGTCTGGGACCTACCCCTGCTGCGGGTCTGCATTTAAAGTGTATTAGGAGCTGGACGGACAGGCAACCCGGCTCAGTCCTGGCTCACGCCGGGTCTGGGAGCTCAGACGCCTCCCTCCCCCCCCAAGACAGGGACTGCTGCGGCCCCATGCTGCTGCCTCTTTCTCAGAAGCTGCAGCACAGCGTGACAGGCAGCTGGTCCACAAGGGGAGCTGGTTTTTAAACTGGCTCCTCTTGTGGACCAGCTCCCACCTGGCACCCCACAGTGCTGCCTCTGATACAGTGGCTGCTAGCCCTGTCCCTGGGGACTATAGAATAGTCAACTGACTGATAAAATTTCATGAGGTTACTCGACTATTCAATTAACCAATATTTAACATCCCTACTCCACACCTCAGATCAGAAAAGACAAAAAGACAGCAAAAAAATGCTCAGCTTCATCTCCACAGAAAGATCTGCCTGCTTCAAAACGATTTCTGAGCAGATCCATGGAATTTTCCCTTACAGGTTGGGGAGCATGCCTCATGCACCACACTGCTCAGGACCTCTGATGAGCTTCATTACACATAAATCTGCTTGAATGTTGTCCCATCTGATATGCCTGCTCCAGTTCCTCCCTTTCATTTAGAACTGAAACATTGGGATTTACACCAACAACATCACCTCTATGTTTTACATAAACGGAAAGGAAGGGGTCTAGTCCCATTCACTCTGCACAGAAGTGATGAGACTTTGGAACTGGTATCTCTGACACAACATTACAATCAGTTTCTTGCCTCCCTGAGGTACTATAAACTACCGTATATGAACTCAGCAGGACCTTTCCCCAGATATGTGACTGGGGGATAAATAACAAAGCACTGCATGCAATCTTTGATCTTTGGGACTACCCAAGAATCAACCTATTTGCAACCGCCAACAAGAAATGCCCAGATTTCTGCTCCAGAGCAGGGCTTGGGAGATGCGTTCCTCATCAGATGGGATCACAGTCTCCTATATGCGTTCCCTCCCTTACCGCTACTCAGCAGATTGGTACGAAAATTAGTGTAGCACCCCCTCTCCACCTGGTTACCTTCTTTAATGCCAATCTGCTTACAGGTTTTGATAGACAGGTCTGGGTTCTTCTGGATCCCGCCCCCCACTCAGCAGGGTGTGTCCTCTTTATTTTTCCCTATGAATCTATTTGGCAGTGCCTCTATCCCCCTCACTCCTTCCTGGCAGGGTCACCAGGGTAGCTTGGGAGGAAAATTCTAACCACGGGGTAATCCCCACTTACTTGCCAGAGAGTTGGAGACTTCTAAGAAATAACACAAACACATACAATATATTCAACACAATAATTATATTAAACAGGAAACAATTATAACATAATTTTTAGGTTCACCGGTGCCCACGCTGCTAATGCCTGTGACTTGCCCCCGTCACATGACTTGATGTAGCAAACGTAAGATTAGTGTCCCGTTGGTACGCGTACTTTGTTGGGGCCCTTGACCTATGACCACAAAATTCTTCTCTGCAGTGGTTTAGCAGTGTGGCTGACTGGGTTCAGTACAGCCCAAAGGACTCACAAGTGGGATAAGGTGGTAAATCCCTCCACAGGTTTAATATGTAGCAGGTTATAAAATCCCCAAACCCTTACTCCCTGGCTTGAGGACACAGTTCAGGGAGTAGCGGGTCCCCAAAACAAATTCCCTGACTGACTAACTAAAAGATGGTGCACTCATAAACTCCATGCATGATCCTCAGGTTCAGAGATGACTCTGGACTCCTCAGTCACTGCAGAGGGCTGATCTCTTCTAGCAAGGATCCTCTTCAGGCAGGAATCAGGCTGCTTCGGTCCCAGGATTTCCCCTCACCACAATGGGGTGCAGGGCTCAAGGTGCAGATTACACAACTGTACTGAAATCCAAACAGTAGTCTCCTAGCCCAGCATCCAGACACACACACAGCAGGCAACAGCCTTGAACTAGCAGACAGAGCAGAGCTGACCATGTGGTGACTGGTCTCACCTAGGCAGCTGGAGGGCTAACAGCCTGGCTGGGGAAGTTTCCCAGCAAACTCTACAAACTGGGAATCAGGAGTAGAGAAAGAAAAAGCCCAGCTGCTTTTTCTTGCTTTTGGGTCCCTAGAGGCCAGTTCTCAGGGGGTACCCTTCATGCAGGCCTGGGGCTTACCAGCTCCCCACACAGCCAGCTCTGCCCTTGCCTTGGCTGCCTCCAGACTCACCCCTCCTCCCCCCACAAAAATAAATGGCTTCTCCCCTCTCCTGAACTCCCTGGGAGGGCCATCTCACTCCCTATTGGTTGCCGGGCAGACTCTGAGTTTGCCTTGGCTCCCCCTCCCTACCAGGGACAGTGTGCCACTCCCTGAACTGCCAGCAGACAGAGCCCCGGGAATCTAGGTAATCTCCTTGGGGGTTACATTAGAATAGACAGAGCCACAGTCATACTCATAGCCACGTCATGGCCCAAACAACGATGGTACCTCTTTCTCACCAAAATGTCAGTTTCTCCTGCTATCTTGCCCACTCACCCCAGACCTCGTACAACAACCTGGCACACAGATACAACATCCCAACGTATAGATACTTCACCTCAAGGTGTAGCTTCTCAATGGTTCAGCAGGTGGAATGCTCTGAGCATCTCCAAAGAGTACTTTTATACAGTAGGGTGCAGTCTACATGCACAACCTACCTTCACAAATGGTTGAGATTTTTCCATTGGTACACTAACAAATGGATTCCTCCCACTTCCACATCTCTTCCTTTAATCCTCTTACACCTTAAAATGTCCAGCCTCTCCCTTACTCCCTTTGGTCTTTAAAGATTTACCTTGTAGCAATCACAGCATTTAATCTCGAGACTGGTGATGCTTCCATATTTGCACACTCAATGATGAAGAGATTTCTTAAGGGCCTACAAGCCCTCTACCCAGATATTAAACCAGCTACCCGACCATGGGATCTAGACTTGGTTCTCAACTGGTTAACATCCCAATCTTTCAAACCATTGGCAACATGTTCCCACCGACATTTATCCATGAAAACAGAATTTTTATTAGCCATCACGTCCTCTAGACAAGTAGGAGAAATTAAAGTGTTTATGGTGGACCCTATATACTATATTATTTCAGGATAAAATCACTCTTTGCGCACATCCCTTTAATTTCTTTAAAAAATGAACCCATACATTTACCAACTTTCTTCCCAAACCCATGAGCAAATGCCTTCCAATCCAAACAAGTATAAACTTAATGCGCACAAAGCACTCGCCTTTTATCTCGATAGAACAAAACCTTTTAGAGCCTCACCTAAACAATTTGTATTCATTGCAGACTGCTCCAAGAGAAAATCTTTCTTCCAAAGGCTTTCACACTGATATCTGACTGCATCTGAATATGCTACCAACAACAAAACATGAACACTCCCACTTTCGCTAGGGCGCATGCCATGAGATCGATATCTACCTCCATAGCATTCTTACGCCAAATCCCACTTACTTTGCAAAGCCGCTATATGGGCTTCTGAAGATATCTTTGATAAACACTACACCCTCACTCGGGGTGACTGTCTGATACTAGAATTGGGAGAGTTGTACTCTCCACAGCCTTTGTACCAAATTCAAAGTGTCTAACTCTTGAAGATGTTCCACTTTCTAGTCACTTGGAGTGGAGCATCCTCAGGGACATCTCTTTCTTGAAGACATTACTCACCTGTGCAGTAACTGATGTTCTTTGAGATGAGTGTCCTTCTGGGTTCTCCATTACCCACTCTCATTCTCTCTACTTCAGAGTTTCATGTGGTCTCTATTGTAGTGAAGGAACAGGCCACACATGTGCGATATTATCGCACTTGTTGGTGCACAAGGCAGACATTGCACATGCACGGTCTGCAAGGATACTACTGTAAAAATCTCAGAGTGATGGCATATTGGTGCACTGATACCTGGAGAGGAGCACCCACAAGGACATTCATCTCAAAGAATGTTAGTTACTATATGGGTGAATAATCTTTTTTTGCATTTAAAGCAGGGCTCAACTTTGTTATGAATAAATGACAGCGTAATCGTCCCATGGCTAAGGATGTTAAGAAGCAGGTAATTGATAAATTGTGTAGTCAATACAAATTGTATTGACTACACGATTAGTCAGTAAGGGGCACTGCTGCAGCTCTGCAGTTTAAACGTAGTAGGAACAAGGTGCAGACAGCCTGGCTCTTCGTACATTTAAAATGCAGAGCTGCGGTGGGAGTAGGTCCAGGACCCAATGCGAACCAAGACTGAACAGGGTGGCTATTACTACATTTAAATGCAGAGGCGCTGGGGTCCGGAACCTGGCGTGAGCCAGGGTTGAGCAGTCCTGGCTCCTACTGGGTTCTGGACTGCTGTTCCTCTGCCTCCCCTGCCCTCCTGCCCTGCACAGCGGAGATGGTGCTGGTGGGAGAACCAGCTTTTAAGCCGGCTCCCCCCAGCACCAGCTCCTGTTCCAACCCCCCCCCCACGCTGTCTCTGATACATAGGCAGCAAGAGGGGTGGGAAGTGAGTAGTTGGGTAGTTGACTACTCGACTAGTTGCTTACATCCCTATCCATGCCGACAGCATTTACTCTCTGGGAATAGAATTAATGTTCTAAATATTTACAAGTAAATCCATTGGTTAATTCAAGTTAAATTAATTTTAAAAAGGATCCTTTAAGAAATTTAATCTCAATCTTTTCTTCCAAATTATCTTAAAAATGAAATAATACATTCATGAAATTTTTCACATAGTTAAATTAAATAAACTGTATATTTGAGGAAATTTAAGGTGAAATTTAACTACATGATTAATGATTGTTGTATCTCATTGTTACATAGACTATCATGAGGTTTGGGACACCAGCTCAGGTAACTCAGGTGACTCCATTGTGAGATAATTCAACCACTCATCTCTACAGGTTATTTTCATGCAACAGTTCTGTTGGTTATAATGACTAGGTGATATAAGGGAGACTAAACATACATCAAAAATTCTCCTTGATAGATTATTTGACTAAATTGCCATTGCACTTTCAAGATTTCATGGCTGCATACTGGTTTGGGCACCAGTGTTTGAAAAGGTTCCATATTGTTTCAGCTCCACTGTGTATTTAGTCATCACTGCTGGGAGAATTCAAGCAGAAGCACATGACTTTATTTAAAGTGAAGAGATTTTTGGACTTCAGGGTCTCCTCTCCTCATTCCTTTCACATAACACAATATCCATGACACAGACTTCTCAACGGTAAGTCAATTTTAAATTAAGGGCCAGTTTCACAATTCCACTTTGACTGCTTTGTGCTGCTCTCTTAATGCAAAGAGGTTGAAAACCCAGTTTAACTGGTCCATACACTGTTTCTGCTTTTAGCAAATGACTTCAAAAGGTTTTAAAAATGATTTGTTATTACATACACTAATATTCCTAATAATTTAAGGTTATTCTTTTTTGGGGATTCTTGTTTTGGTCATTTCCATTTTTAAACATAAACCAAGAAAATTTCCAGAAGCATTACAAACCCAGTAAATTCAGAATGAAGGTTACTCTTTAAAGAAATCCAAACAAGTTAAGGTGAGACATAAGTTAAGGATTAAAACAACTTTCTGTCCTGTAGTGTCAGAATGACAGAAATACCAATGCAAAAAAACTATTTTTAAAATAATCATTTTATTTTTATTTGTGAACACAAATACTGAAATGACTATGTCATTATTGCATGGTAACTACATAATAACTCTACAGAGATAAGGTTGGTTGAATGCCTTTATTAACATATTTGGGCTTTAACTGAACATTTAACTCTGAATATTGTTATAGGTCACACATTCAAATAAAAAAGATGCCAGGTGACAGAATGGTTCAACTTTGTGTTCGTGCTATCTTATTCATCCTTTCTATGAAAAGCACAAGGACCACTTTAATTACTTCATTCTCCTTATCGTGGATTTGAGACCCAAACATCTATTTCCATCCTACCCAATGACACAGATGACAGGGTACCTCATTCTCAGAAACAAAGTATACAGACAATGCTTACAGAATTACTTATTCTACACCTTGGCTATTTGACACAAAAGATAAAGGGAAGTTGAGGTAAAACTTGAAAATTTCTCAATACATTTGATAGTCATTATGGATGTCACTGTACATCAAGTGGATGGCATGTAATTTGGCAGGATATCAGGCAAAGTTATTAGTTGGTATAACCTTAATTCTGAATTTCCAGATTTTTAAACAACTGCTTCCTGTGACTGTTTTATCTTTAACAGAGTATGTTTAGGTATAAAGGAGAAAAACCCAACAAATATTTAAAGGCTAAGAAATAATCAGACTCTCTCTTTACCATTTAAGATTTGTCTACTTGGGTATATTTACCATCAGAACTATACCAGTGTTATGTTGTTGTAGTTTGACTGGTATAACTCCCCATGTGGACACTATTATTCCAGTGTATGAGGGGGCCCTTTTCCATTTTAACTGTGTCATATATTACACTTGAATAAGATTGTTCCCATGGAAAGTTATATTGGTATATCTACAGCAATGGAATTATACTAGTATAATTTTGATGGTAAATTTCTCTGTGCTGACAAGCCCTTTTAAAAAGGTTTTGTCTTGGAATTTATTTTGGCTTTCCCTATTTCAGTTTATTCATGTGCTGGACTAAAACAGAGTGGTTCAAGGCAGTGAAAACAGTACGAATTCAGTGTATATCAAGTAGGCTGTCAGGTTATCTGGAAACCAGAGAGTAATAAATATATATGTTTCATGAAAATGTTCACTTTAAATCACAATGTCTTTATTCTACAGCATTTGCATTTGTGTTAGGTGTAATGAAAGGGTAATAAATAAAGTCTGTTTTCTCTGAGGATCATAAACTAATATACCAAATAGCTAAAAATTGGTAGAACATTATCTCTTGTAAAAAGCAACTGGGTTTCAAGCAAATATGACACTAGGGAATGAGTTGAAAGATTTTTAGTCTCTACAGAAGGTCCTTTGTAGCCTAGTACTGTAGCACATCAACTATTTAGTTCCTCCATCTCCTATATCACAGTTAGAGTTCCTTAAATATGTGACCCCAGGATAGTTGTCAGAAGTAAAACACTAGCCAATTTACATGAAAATAGTATTCAGTAAGTCTCTAATAATAAGGCTCTGTTAAATGATAAAGGTAAATCTTAAGGAGTGTTGTGCTTTGAGTAAATTATAAATATGCCTCACTTTTTTTAGATCCATAGATTTCAAAGGCTACAAAAAGAACCATTATGATAATTTGTCTGAACATAACTCATGCCATAGAATATTATCAGTAAATCCTGCATCAAGCTCATAACTCCTCGGCAAACTAGAGCAAATCTAGAGAGCCAGTCTTTAAATACTTCTGGTAATGGAGAATCCACTATATTCATAGCAAAAGTTAATTATCCTCACTGTCAAAAAAACTGCACCATATTTCTTATCTGAATTTGTCTATATTCAGCTTCAAGCCATTGGATCTTATTATGCTTAAAGAGCCCTTTTTCATCAGAAATCTTCTCCCCAAGTAGATACTTGCAGATGGTGATCAAGTTAACAAGCCAAAGGTTGACACGTAAGCTAAATAGATAGAGTTTTTAAAGTCTATCACTGTAAGGCAAGTTTTTCAGTATCCAAATAATTCTTTTTTGAACACTTGTCAGTTTATCAATGTAAATCAGAGGGGCAGAGGTGACTGCTGACATGAGACAGGAGGTGGTGGGACACCGGCCATGTAACCATACCCCATCCTGACTCCTCCCCACACTAGCCTTATCCCAGGGGAGGGCTGGACAGCACCTGCTCCCCCTGCCCTTCTGCACCACTCCCTCCCCAACTCTTCCTCTCAAGCTGGGAGCCAGGGGATCAGCAAGCCCCAGAGTCTGGTGCTAGCAGCTGGGGGTAGGCCCTGCCACACTCACCACATGGCAGGGGGAAGTGGAGTGTTGTGGTCCTAGCTCTTTCTGCTCCCCTGGCTCCCAGCCACAGATCCCCTCCCCAACTAGATCTCCAGGTTGCCCAAAGGCTCTGGCCCTGCAGACTCTGGCCCCTCCTACACATGGCATTGGAGGGTATGTGCTCTCTCAAACCCCTCATGTGTTGCTCCTGCAGAGAGGTTTGAATGAGCTTTCACCTGCCATCTATCGATGAACTAGGGGATAATACCTCAGAAGTAAACCATATTTACGCAGACACACCTGCTTTGCCTAGGAGATCAGCAAACAGACCTGGTAGGCCAAAGAGATTGATTATGGTGATTTTGGAGTTATAATTCACTTGCTTCCTAGTGTGTTCAAGGAAGTAGGATTTTATGTACATTCTTTGTAAATAAAGAGATTGCATCAAAGAAAAATATTGACCCTATCTCCTATTTTTCCTCCTAACAGAGAGAACCCAGAAGATCCCCAAAATCAACTGCTCAGACCAAAGGGTAACAATATTATGTCAACACAGACATTATCAATGAAATTTACTTTTATCAATCGATCAAACAATATTTTATAATTGTATCTTCTTAAGTCCTTGCAGAAGATGAACTGGGAGACTATACTTTGTACTTGCAGTGGGTGAGCTCTCTCTGATCTACTACATCTCTGTATCTATCTTTTGTCATCTGAATGTAGACTGAATTTTTATATTTAAATTCTTGGTAATTACTTGAATACTTTCATACTGTATATGCTGGTGTAAAACTAGGAGCAATTTGAATTTAGTTTAAAAAATTGATATGTATGCTTTGGGCTTTGGCTATGATACTTATTGGGTGTTTGGAATTCCTTTTTATCTTTTTTTCACTCGTGCATCTTTGTCTCTGAAATACAGTAATAGCTATTGTGAGCTACAGTGTTTTTCAGCATTCAGTGCTGCATTTGGTTTATTCTAGAATTCAGCTGCCATAATGAAGAGACATTAACACTGGTAAGTTTGTAGGCCAATAAAGACAATGTAACTAACTTTTCTATATTACACTTGGTGTGGTAGAATATTATAAACTTAAATTGAAGTTGACACATTTGGGGCACGTTTACATTGCATGCTTATTTTGGAATAAGCTATTTCAGAGGAAATACTCAGAAATGGCTTATTTTGAAATAGTGAGTCTACACAGCAAATGCCAATCAAAATAGTGCCGAGCTATTTCGAAATAGAGCGTCCATACTCTCAAACTGAGGCTTAAACTTAAAGGGAACCCCCTGTACAGCTGTGTTTCAGGTTCTTCTGCTTTGTCTACCTCATTGAGAGACAGCAAAGCCTTTTCTTTGCCTGCTGTAGTTGCCCTTGTGGACACCTCAGCATTCTTGCCATGGAGCCAGACTTGCCTCCCTGCAGCAATCAATGGCTCTTACATGTCTTGGTGCACATCCTGCTGCAGTTTCTGTGGGCTGCCTTCTCCTGGCCCTGCAGGAACAGGACTCCCAGCTCCTTGTGGGGCAATTCCTCACCTCTCTCCGGGTGTTGCTCTTGCAGCTCAACCCCACCCACCCTCCCCTGCACATCGTGCACTGCCACTTCTGGAGACTGGACACCAGCTTCAACTGGTGGGACTGGATTGTCTGGGAGAGGTGGGATGACCAGCAGTGGCTACAGAATTTCTGTATGCAGAAGGACACCTTCATGGAGTTGTGTGAGTGGCTCGCCCCTGCCTTCTGGTGATGGGACACCCACATGAGACCCACTATCTCCCTTCAGAAGCAGGTCGCCATCTCAAAGCTCGCCACACTGGACAGCTACTGATCTGTTGGGAACCAGTTCAGTGTGGAGAGATCGACCGTCGGGGCCATGGTCATGCAGGTATGATGCTCTCGTGCTATTGTCCCAGGAGGGTGCTGAACTAAACTACTGGAATGGGGTTCCCTAGGGAAGGGGGTGCAGGGTGGTGGAAGCTCTCTCTCCAGGAGGTTTTTTAGTCCCGCCTTCATACAGTCCTGAGGGAGGATGGGACAAGTTGGAGTTGCTCGTGGGGTGTGGGAGTAGAGAGGTGGTTGGGCTCAGAGGGGCCTTCCAAGGGCCTGGAAACCCTGTGATTCTCTGTTTGTCTCCTTCTACACGTGGTGAGGGCCATCAACACTGTCCTGCTGCACAGAGTCATCGGCCTGGATGATATGGACCTCATCATCACTGGATTTGCTGCCATGGGCTTCCCCAACTGTGTATGTGGGGGGGGGGGGGAGGACAGGGAAGGGGACTATTGACAGCGCCTACATCCCCATCCTGGCCCCTGACCACCAAGCATCCAAATACATTAACCAAAAGAGGTACTTTTCAATGGTCTGACAGGCCCTCGTCAACCACCATGGGCATTTCACAGACACCTACGTCTGGTGATTGGGGAAGGCGCACAATGCACGTGTCTTTCAAAACTCCAGCCTTTTCCAGAAGCTGCACGCCAGTGCCTTTTTTCCTCAACCATGCAGTCAGGGTCGGAGATGTGGACATGCTGATCATATTGTAGGGGACAAAGCCTACCCTCTGCTCCCCTGGCTAATGAAGCCCTATACTGGACACCTTGACCCCACCAAAGAACGTTTTAATGCCAGGTTCAGCAGGGCCTATATTGTTGTGGAGGGCACCTCTGGGCATCTCAAGGGGAGGTTCCATTGCCTCTTCACCCCGCTGGACCTTGATGAACAGAACATCCCCCATGTGGCAGCGGCGTGTTGTGTCGTTCACAATATTTGTGAAAGCAAGGAGGAGACTTTCCTGCCAGGATGGCGGGCAGAGGTTGACCGGATTAGTAGGGCCTTTGAGCAGCCATGCACAGCTGCTATCCAGCAAGCCCATCAGGGGGCTGTGTGTATCTGTGAGGCCCTGAGGGAAAGTTTCACACAAGAACCCCAGTGACATTCTCACCTGGGCCTCCTCACAAGGGTCCTGTGCTTTGACCCTCTTTGCCTTTCTTTCCACAAACCTCCCTTCTCCTGCCTTCCCTTCCCCTCCCCTCCACTCCCCACCCTTCTCCTGCACAGACAATAAAGTACACTTTTGGTGTGAAAACAATAAAGTCTGTTTTTTTAATCAGATGAATGTAACTGGGAAGGGACTGGAGAAAGAACCTGGGAGAGGGGAGTGGAAGGGGAAGGAGTGGGGGAGGAGAGGCTGGTGCCTGTGTCAGGTGCTTTCACTCCCTCATGTGCAGGGCCCTCTGCAGCCACGGGGGGGGAGGCCTATGGGGAGAAGTCAGAGGCATGGGAGCCGGTGTGGGAGTGGCCACCAGGCAGTCGATGACCGTGTGGAAGGCCACACAGATGAATCAGCCCTGCTGCAGCAGCTCCCACCAGGTGTCACGGTGCAGCTGGAGGTCCTCCTCAAGTCTCCAGTCCTGCTGGTCCATAGAGTTCTGCAGGACTCACAGGGCAGCAATATGCTCCCTCTGGAGGTCCTCGTGGGCTCTCTTGCACCAGCGGGTCATGCGGGGTCAGGAGGATGGCACAGAGGGTGTTGACCACTCCCCTCTCATAGCTGGTTCAGCAGTGGAGAACAAAGAGACGGTCAGTCATCCCGAGAGACACCATGCATGAAACCTACCCCTCATTTCTGTGCTGAGACTGAAAGGTCTCAGGTCAGAGTAAGGTAATGTGCTTTGAGCAAGGCGATCTGTGGCCAAGAGAGCAGGCCCTTTCCTGCAGGGAGACAGATGTCCCGAGGCAGAGCCTCACTACCCCCCACGTCCTGGGACAATCCGGCACTCCTGAGTATGTGTGTGTGTGTGTGTGTCTCCATGCCCCAGCTTCCTTCTAGTGGTGGCTTGTGATGGGATGGTGTCCCATAGTGTCCAACCCTTGTGCTGGGAGTAAGGCAGGCCTCTCCAGACACCCTGTGAGCCAGAGCACAAGGGTCCTCCGTTGCTGCCTCCTGGGACTATGTACCCTGGACTGGCGCTCCCCATGTACCCATGTGCACAGGCTGCTGTCTATCCCCAGGACGAGAAGTCTGAGAGAGGAGTGTGCAGTAGCCCTGCCACCTGCCCCCTGTCCCCATGTATGCCTAGGGAAAGTGATGGCACTCACTTGAGGGGCCTCCCCCGGCTTCGGATGATGCCTGGGAGATATCCTGGGAGGGGACTACCGGCTGCAGGGCGAACATGGCCTCCTGGCTGGCAGGCATCAGTCTGGTGCTGGCCTCATCCGGCTCCTCCTCCTCACTGGCTCTGTGCCTTGGAAGGGTAACGATGGGTGTTTCCAGCCCTGAGTCCACAATGGGGGAGAAGGACTGACCCACCCCTCAGGATGTGGTAGAGCTGGGTATAATATGGGCAGGCTTGCAGTGCTGCCCCAGAGTGGGAGCTGTGCTCCCTGGCCTTGGCATGGGCCTGCCTAAGTTCTTTAACTTTCATGTGCACCTGCTCCTGGGTGCGCATGTGGCTGGTGGTGGCCAGGCTGTTGGCCATCCAGCCAGAAACATCCACATTCCTGCTTCTGGTGTGGAGATTCTTGAGGGTTGCCTCCTTTCCCCAGACTTCAGTGAGGTCCAGGATCTCCGCACCAGACCAGGAAGTCACACGCCTCTTCCATCCCCGGGCAGGGTCCCGAGAACTGGCTGCTGGCTCCCTTGCAACCGTGGAGGGCTCAGTGGTAACAACGGGGTCACTCATGCTGGCAGAAAGTGCTGGTCTGGCAGCTGCTGTGTGGCTCAGGGCTGTCAGGGCCCGCTGTATGCCACACACTGTTTCCCCTGAGGCTGCAGCTTTAAGGGCTGCAGGGGAAGGGAAGCTATAGCGTTCTGATGAGTGTGAACAGAGTGGCCAGCAGAGCACCTGTGGGATTTCCTGGAGGCCTCTTATTCTGAAATAACTCCATCTGCCCTGTTTACACAGGCCCTATTCCGAAATAGCTATTTCAGAATAGGCATTATTCCTCATACAACGAGGGTTACAGAATCCAGAATAAGGCACCTGTTATTTCAATATTATTTTGAAATAACAGGCTTGCTGTGTAGATACTTGTATAATTATTTCGGAATAACATCTGTCGTTCTGGAATAACACTGTTGTGTAGATGTGCCCTTAGACTTTTGAGTTCATCTTACTCTAGTCTGCTCTTTTGTCTCACAGTCAAGAAAGAAATGGCCTATAGCCCTTGCAAACATAATACTGATATGACTTTTGAGTCACTAAAACTGTTTTCCCCCAAAAAACTCAGTTGAGTAAATCTGGCTCTTTTACAGGATTACAGAGCTACTCACATGCTGCTTGCTGTTTTACTGACTTTATGTATGATAATTAATAAAGGCTTTGTTATGTTCTCAGCAGTGTTGTTTATACATTCTGACTACATCCTGTGTTATTCTTCCACCTTTTGTTTTTAAATAATTCCTTCTAAAATAAAAGTAGGAAATCTTACCATTACTACCATCCCTGAATGAAGAAAAAGAAAATATCAAGGTTTCCTTATTAAACTTGTCAAATAATATTTTGAGATCAGTTAAATCACAAATAAGACTAAGTGAAAAGAAAGATCTTATGCAGTGGCAAGAAGCCAGGCTAGAAATCATTGAAGATATACTATTTTGATCTTTCATCATTCTCCCTTGCAATCCTGTTCATCTGAAAGGAAAAGAGGACTGGTAGCTCTACTCCTGTAAACCTGTTATGCAGGAAGAGGGAAAATGGTTGCTTACCACCACCAGTCTTGATTTCCAGAAGAGTTGGGAATGTTACCAGCCACCCATTGTAATTCTGCTCTGTCTGGGTGGACAAAGTAAGCTACATAGGCCCTCTCCTCCATGAACCTATTTTCTGCTTGAATGTGAAGATAAGATGGCCTCAACTCTATTATGTACCTTGTGTGGACCTTGTAATTTGTGAGAGACACATTGAGTGCCGCATTTTCAACTGCACTTGTATGTGTAAGCTAACATTTGTGCAATTGTAATGCATAGGTAAGCACCTGACTACAGTTTATTGTGTTCATAAGTGAATATGTATACAGCATGCAGGCAAAAATAAGGCTAGCTGGAAATGTGGACCAGAATGGGTTTGGTATTGAGCAGAAAAAAAAAAGTTATTGACTGGGGAAACTGCTGGCAAACAACTGAGAAACTTGCTGTATTTGTCATATCAAAAAGAGAGGAAGTCACATTATAGTAACACTATGGTGAGATACTGATTCTAATAATTTAAATTAAGAAATTGATCTGATAAAATAACTATATAAAGAAAACTGCCAACTCTGCTCCCGGGGAGGTGGCTGTGTTGCCACATCAAAGCTGTCCCCCTGGGAGCGGGGAAGAGTTTAACTGATAACATTAACCGATAAGCATCAGCTTATCAGCTTATTGTCTAACATCCCTAGTTATCCCTAGTTATAAGCATCAGCTTATCAGCTTATTCTCTAACATCCCTGGTTAAACTCTAACGTCCCTAGTTATTTCAATGCAAGTTTGTATGTAGAGCAGCCTTTAAGAATCTGCTTGAGCTACGTTGATTTAAAACAGATTTCAAAGTGTCCACATAAGGTGAGTTGCACTGATTTAGATACATCAGTTGCTACACAGATTTAGGTGAACTACTGCAATTTGTGCATAGACAAGACCTTATTATTTAGTGTCTCCAAAACATGGAAAGGGACAAGAGGAAGGAAAGCATGTTGGACACTTATTACTGCAAGTCCATGGTATTTTCTGGGCTGCAGAATTGCTCTCCACTGCATGCCCTGTTAACGTGCTAAAGACATACGGTGCCAACAATAAACTCATCAAACAACTCGTACTTTAGTACAGATATAAGCAGTTTATTTATGTCTCATTTTCTACTGTAGCTCAGCTCTCTCTTGCACCTTGCCAGAGATCAGCTCATATCTCCATGACGCTTATTATGGAAGTGACTCATTTATACATTTTGGAATTCAGATTGTTTCTGTACATATTCCCCTCTTTTCCATACCTTCTTCATTGAACTGATAGGAGAATGTTTCCTGCCTGAGAGGCCAGAGAACTTTCATTTCATTTCCTCTGCACACATCAGTCCATAATATGACTATTCCAGCCTTTGGCTGGAAAAGATGGATGTGATGCCATGTGGATATCATGGAAATGGTTGCTGGTTGTTCCAGTGTCTTGTAAGACCTGGTCCACACACAAGTTCCGTGTTACTTCTGTAATTACTTTGGTTAAGGGTGTGATTTTTTAAAATTGAAATAGTTAAACTTATTCAACCCCTAGTGGGGATGTAGGCAACTAGTAATAGTGAGCCTGTACCAATATAGTTAATCCCTTTCCTCTACAGGAATGTGTATACTGATATAAACACATTTATACCAATGTAACTGTACCTGCTCTAGGGCAGTTTTACAATGTTAGCCAATCTGGTGATATAGTGAAAGAGGTACAGCTTTTGTATATAGAAAAAGTCTTGGAGCAGTTAAATGAAATTCCCCTTCATTTTCAGAAATTGATTTGTTGCCTGTAGGATAACTTTATACCTTGGCTCTGGCAGTATAAGACCTCCCTTTAAGCTATATCAGATAAAGCATGCCTCTATTATGGGTTTTACATTGGTTTAACAAGATGAGTTTAAAATAGGTAGCTGATGCAAGTTTTCTAGTATAGATATAGGGCCTAAAACTCTTGTTTTCTTTTGGTTTATTTTTAAAATACACGGGAAAGAGTTATGTGTTCCTACCCACAGGTACAAACAAGTTTGATTTGGTTCAGCTTGTCTGTGTACTGATGGCCTGATTTTTATAGATGTTTAGAACAACCAACATCTATTTGAATAGCTATTTGCTTCCTACACCAGTATTGTGCAAGACTCTTCTCACTCATCTCCAGATCTTTATGGGATGTGGTGCAAATGTTATATGTTTCAAAAAACGAATATACATTTTTTGGCTTCAGAATTTTTCTTAGCTATAAATTGTGTTTTTATTCTTTTGTACTTATCATCAAAGCTTTTTATTACCATTTCAAGAAGTGAATTCAGAGTGAGAATGCGAAGTTATGGAAAGAGGTGGTTCATTTGAGTTTGGTTCTGAATAAGCTGTGACTATTGGTTTCATAGTTTGTATTAGAAAGGATAAAAGAATTATTATAGTAATGTTACATTACATCTCATCTATTGATGACTTATGTTTCTGGTAAGAACATTATTATCAATTGTAACACCTGAAGAAATGTGAAAGCTTGAAGAAATGGAGATCTAACTATGTGTCATTGGGAAATGCCTCCGTTGTAACATCCATGAAAGAAAATTAGGACTATGCTCTTCCAGAATTGTGCTCGTCAATTTAAGACATGTTCATATCCAAGACAATGTTGAACAAAGCCAATTCTTTTGGTCTATCAAATTATGGTAAAACCTGTGCTAGTTCCATTTTAGCTGGGACAAAACCCAGTATGGTTTGCAATACAAATTTGATTTTAAATGTTAACATTTTCTTCTCTCCTCTTCCTCACAAAACAGAAGACTTTTAAGGAAATGAGGATTAACATGATAAATTTTATCTCACATGGCACAATCTTTCTGCATATAGCAAACATCTGTCAGTAATTAGCAGATTTAAAACATCTACACTACAGATCTAGACTTGTTTAAAATAGTTTTGCAAACATTGGGCCAAATGCTGTCTCCATATGATGTACACATATCCTATCGACTTGAATTGGGAGCTGCATGCTCATAACTGAGAGTCAGCATGTGATTAGTTACTTTGAAGGGTAAGTTCTCCCCCACCTCATTTTTTGGGTGTTATTTTTAAAAATGCAATACTAAGTGCACTAAAGGAAAAACATCAAAATATAATAGAAACCAACCCCTCTCTTACAATCTTTGATCTGTATTATATCTCACGAAAGAACTTAAATACAAAGTTTTTTGGTGGTTTTATTTATCAGAAAATAGGTTCAGCCATTTGTAATATCTATCTCCAGGAAAACTGTGGTTTGGCTCACCAGGCCCACCTACCTAGTAAAAAACAGGTTAGTCTTTTGAGAGAGGATGGAAGAACCCGAAAGGCAATTTTAATTTCCTAGAACCCAAAGATCTCCACTGCCTGCTGCAAATGACTAACACAATATGATTAACAAAATATATGGTGTACATCTAATCTTATGTAGCACATAGCACCCATTGTCAAATCTACTTTTAGATTTGTGGATGTATGCTAAGAGGTACTTTTTATTTTTAGGTATGTGCCGCTGCATACTGCTTATCTGAATTAATCAGATCCCTTTATAAAACTGCATTTTTCATAGAATCTTGTATGTCGTTTTTTAGCAGAGAGAATTCTCCAAGAAATCTGCCAACTAGTCAAGCAAATTTATTTTTTAAACATTTAACTTTTTTTTTTACCTAGAATTCATTTAAAAATTGACTAAACTCAGTTTTACTAGACAAACTCTGAAAGTGGGGTTCTATTAACTAGCATTTGTCAAGGGTTTTGAAAATACAAATCTATGTCAAGCTGCTTTTGATACCATTGATCCCTTGTGAACCAGAGCAGGAATAGATGGGGCTGCTTCCAGCTGGCTTCAGTCTTCTTCATGAGTTTTTTCAGAGAGTTGTTTTGAACAATTGCTTTTCCTCCATGTGGGATTTCTGTGTGGAACTCCAGAGGGTTCCTTCTTGTCTATCTTTTATTCCATATATAAATGGGACCACTAATAGAGGTTAGAAGGAGACAGAAGATGCTGAGCTTTCTTTATGCCAGTGACTTTCAGATCTCTGTTTCTTTCTGTAAATGTACTCGAAACAGTTGACCATGATGCTGAAAACCAGGTACCACTGAGGCTAATGGCAGAACTCCCACTGACTATAATGGGGCCAGGATGTCATCCCTTATGGTTTATGTCAGGGATGGGAACCTTTTTTGGGTTGGGGCCCACTGACCCACAGAAAAATCAGTCGGGGCCGTGCACAAGTGAGAAGCAAATTAAAAGAAACACCCCCCCCCCACTGATTGAGAAGGAAAAGTCACTCTCCACATTTCCCTCACACACCAGAGCTTAGGAGGGCCCAGGCTAGTAGATTTTGTGTGCTCTAGCCCCATGGGTGGATGTCAGAGGAGCTGGAGTGCCAGCATGGACTCTCCAATGCTGCAGGGGAGCCCTGAGCCTTGGGGGCTGGATCCAGACAAGCCGGGGGCCGCATCCGGGCCCTGGGCCCAAGGTTCCCCACCCCAGGTTTATGTCTTCAGTGTTTTGTAGAAACTGGATCCATGACTGCAGTGACTGTCAGTTGCTTTTGACCTATGCAATACTAAATGGCTTGTGACTTGCCTATTTGGGAGATCAGCGCTCTTGCTCTTAGAGGTGGTGCTGAAGCTAGAGTACTTTCATTTAAGAGAGAAGGTTGGTAGCTGGTTGTTCTTCAGGAAGTACGCTTGGATTTGAAGCTTACACTTCCCCACAGTCTGGAATAGCTTGAATCTGTTGAGCCTCAGGACATGCTCTGAATCTCATCTATAATTGTGGGCTTTTGAGGAAAGGTGCTGAAAATTTTGTTTATGGGAGAGGGTCCAGTAGTGTGTTTTTGTTTGCCTAATATTGTTGGCTGAAGTGAGACTGCTGATTTGTGTGTATTTTGTTTCAGAAATGTAGTTTTCAGATATGATACAGGTGCCTAGAGCACAGGATAGTTGTATTTGTGTTGTATTAAATTCAAATAAATAAAAATAATACAAATACTGAATTTATGATTTGTGGCTTTACAGATCTTCTCTTGATATTTTGGCAAACACAATTTTGTTTGTGTCAAGATATATTTTAAAATATAAATACATACATCTCTGTGTGGGTGCATTTTGCACTATTATTTTTGGTTTGTAGTTGTTGACTAAAGCCTTTACTGCTTCTGTACCCTTTAACAGGGTAACAATGAATCAATGGAAGTAAGTAATTTAGCTCTTTCCTAATTTCTGTCATACACACACACACACACACACACACACACATTATATAAAGCAGTATAGATATTTTTAGTCCATTCTATACAGTATACAGAAGCATCTGAGACACACTCAGAAATGTGATACCTAGTAGTCACAATAATTTACAAGTTGTTTCCTATGTTACATAAAAGCTTCCAACAGCCACATGAGGAATTTACTCATGAAACACTCCAACAACTACATAGCAAAGCATTCCAACTTGTCAGATAAACTCATTTACTTCATAGCAATGCACATCTTACCCCTTCTATTAAGCTAAATATCTTTTGAAGGTATGGAAGACTCTCCTGGACATTTATGCACCTGGGTAATAATATCACTTGGCATGCAGAATAACATAAATTGTTGACATTGCAGCAATTTCTGTATGTTAATGTTTAACATAAACTCTCTCAAAAATCTGAAGACCAATCCTATTTTTGTGTACTTTTGTTGTACTTTCAACTGAACCTTCTTTTCTGTGTATCACTAAGCATAGACCAATCAGTCGCAATCCATAGGTTTCCAAAAGTATCAGGACCATTTAAGGTTGGTATCTATATTGCCCTAATTGCACACTTCTTCACCAGTCAACAGTGCTATTTCTGTTTGCTGTATCCTGCCAAAAATACAGTAGCTAAACTATGCTGAGCTCTGAGACATATTAGCTCCCTGTGAGATATTACACCTCCACAATCTCCCAGGCAAGTGCACCTTCAATACCAACTTGGGTCTTAGAGACAAAAATATGACCTACTTTTGCACAATGATATGTGTACATTAGGAATGGCCAGACTGGTTCAGATAAAGTAAGAACCAGCTGAAACCTCTGCCAAAGCTCAAAGTGAAATTGAACATTTGAGATTTGAAATAAATGAATAACTTCCATTACTGAATTTTCAACAACTTCTGTACTTCATGGCTGTGCAAAAATCCGTGTGGAAGCATAAATCCTAGAATATATAAGGGGCTACTTTTGTGGCACTTCAGGTCTTCCCAAAATTGAGAAAACTAGAGCTCTCACATAAGTGTGTTCCCAGTCTAATCTCCATACCAAAGAAATACCTCCAAACTTTGTGCGAGTTCATGTTCAGTGTGAATGGGCCTAACATAATATATTCTGAAGGGTTAATTCATGTTAACAGAGGGCCAAAGTGGTAAGTGGATCCAGTAGATCCAGTAGATATAGTATACTTAGATTTTCAGAAAGCCTTTGACAAGGTCCCTCACCAAAGGCTCTTGTGTAAATTACATTGTCATGGGATAAGAGGGAAGGTCCTTTCACGGATTGAGAACTGGTTGAAACACAGGAAACAAAGGGTAGGAATAAATGGTACATTTTCAGAATGGAGAGGGGTAACAAGTGGTGTCCCCCAAGGGTCAGTCCTGGGACCAATCCTGTTCAACTTATTCATAAATGATCTGGAGAAAGGGGTAAGCAGTGAGGTGGTAAAGTTTGCGGATGATACCAAACTGTTTAGGATAGTCAAGACAGAAGCAGACTGTGAGGGACTCCAAAAAGATCTCACCAAACTGAGTGATTGGGCAACAGAATGGCAAATGAAATTTAATGTGGATAAGTGTAAAGTAATGCACATTGGGAAAAATAACCCCAACTATACGTATAGTATGGTGGGGGCTAATTTGGCTACGACAAATCAGGAAAGAGATCTTGGAGTTATCGTGGATAGTTCTCTGAAAACTTCCACACAGTGTGCAGCGGCGGTCAAAAAGGCAAATAGGATGCTAGGAATTATTAAGAAAGGGATAGAAAATAAGACCCAGAATATCTTACTGCCCCTGTATAAAACTATGGTACGCCCACATCTTGAATACTGTGTACAGATGTGGTCTCCTCACCTCAAAAAAGATATTTTGGCCTTGGAAAGGGTTCAGAAAAGGGCAACTAAAATGATTAGGGGTTTGGAACGGGTCCCATATGAGGAGAGGTTAAAGCGACTGGGACTTTTCAGTTTAGAAAAGAGGAGACTGAGGGGGGATATGATAGAGGTATATAAAATCATGAGTGGTGTGGAGAGGGCCGATAAAGAAAAGTTATTTATTAGTTCCCATAATAGAAGAACTAGAGGACACCAAATGAAGTTAATGGGTCGCAGGTTTAAAACTAATAAAAGAAAGTTCTTCTTTACACAATGTGTAGTCAACCTGTGGAACTCCTTGCCAGAGGAGGCTGTGAAGGCTAGGACTGTAACAGAGTTTAAAGAGAAGCTAGATCATTTCATGGAGGTTAGGTCTATTAGCCAGGGGATAGAAATGGTGTCCCTGGCCTCTGTTTGTCAGAGGCTGGAGAAGGATGGCAGGATGCTTTATAATATTTAATGTATGCTACATAAACTAGCACACACTTTAATTTCCTTCCCCCTTTTCATGATTTAAAAGTGGGTCAGACAATTTTCAAGGCAAACATGAAAATATCAGATTTTGAGTGGGTGTCAAAATATTTGCTTACAGCTTTTGGTAATGCAGAGAAGTATAGCCACTTTTCAAATTGACTTCAAAATATTTACCTTGTGGAAATGACTAAAACTAAGAGCATGTAAGAAACTGAAAAGTTAAAAGAATATTATTTTCTGCTCACAAACCATACCCACAACAGTAATCTGCACTCTGAGTTCTGTGTTCTCATGTATTCTTTTAAAGAAAGAACTAAAAATCTACATATGCTACAACAATAAACTAATAACTATATATTGTTGTAACCTTCTTCCTTTCTCATATCTTTGCTGTCTCCTGCTGTTTGTCTAATTCAAATTGTCAGCTTCTAGTGTCTCTTATTTCTGAAAAACGTCATGCACAGTTATGATGCTAAACAAATGATAAAAGTAATGAATATAAATGGGGGCTGCCCATCCCCCCTGAACTCCACATAGTATTGACAATCTCAAATATTCACAAATCATGAGTCAGGTATTCAAAAAATCAGGAGATTGGCTTAAACAAAATTATATTTAAAAATAAATAAGTGTTGGGTTCTTTCCATTTGCCTTCTGGTTTTTGAGCTTTTAAAGGTGAACTTGAGTCATATTTTCAATCTTTTCTCTATTAGCACAAGGACTAGAAATTTAGATTTTTAATTTTTTTTTACTTTCATGTCCCTAAAAACTGGGACTATAAATTAAACATAAAATGTTGCAAGACTCACAATAAAAATCACAAAAGTTAGTTTTACTGTCCCAAAAACGCTACACCTAAATCATGTGCCAGGGACTCTGTATTTTACAGTAAATTGCTGTGACTGGCTGGAAATTCAGTAGCATCTCCAAATAAATAAAATAGAGGTTTTCAATGAATTAGATATGAAATAATATAATCAATGTAATAGCTCCTTTATTTATTTTGATATTCAATTTATTTAATCTATGAACTTTCAGTTTTTGATACAATGTGGCTTCTTGTACTAGCACTGCATTATAGAAGGTGACAGAGGAGAACCTGGAAGTAAGCTAGAGCAGTGTTTCTCAACCTTTTTTTTTTTATAAAGTACCCCTTTAAAAAAAAATTGTAAGTACCCCCAGTATCTACAGTTTTCAGACACACATTTTTTTTCTACCATTGCAACTTAATCGTAGCTGTGCGGGCAATGAAATTTTTGGGTGTAGAAAGTACAAAAATAATAACGCACTGTAAAACTTAAAACAAATTCAGTTTTCTCCAAATTTCAGTTGTGTTGACATACCCCCCAGACTTCTCTCGAGTACCCCTAAGGGTACTCATACCAATGGTTGAGAAACACTGAGCTAGAGGACAGTTTGGAGTGTTTACCTTATGAGGAGTTAGAGAGTGGAGGTCTGGCCAATTACCATGCATGTTTTTGCTAAAACGATCAATAGAGAAGTAGTTAATGCTGACATTTAAATTGTCTACAGTTTTGAGAGTTAACTATTAATATAAATGGAATGGCTTACACCTTAGCTATTATTCCATAATGGCTTCATGCACATAAATGCCATGCAGATGGTCAGTTAACCTTGAAAACATACCAGAGTAATCATGACAACCACAAGAACTAGATATATAGGTTTACAACATGAAATCTTAAGTTCGGCCACTCACAATGGCTAGGCAGATAGACATGAGATTCTGGACACTGCTCTGTCAAATCCATTCAGACCTGAACTTGAAGGGATACTTTTCCACTCTGAACTGGAATTTGTCATCTTATTTCTCAGGAACATTTGTTGGACTATAAAGAGCCGGGGTGTCCTCAGAATGAAGCGCTCCATATCAATTCATTAAAATGTCTACAGCTCCATCAAAAATATAGTCTTTGGATCTAAGCTGTGAGAAGATTACATTTGTTTGCGTGTGCGTGCCTAAATTGTGCATGAAATCACAAAATTTGTACACTCATATGACCATACCTGGTTGGTCATGTGTGGTTGCACTCACACAAATTCTATTTAATTTCCACTGTCTGTTGACATTCTACATATTTCTTAAGTCAGTGTAGCTGCACATTTTTGCACATACTGGTACATTGCAATCAGATGTTCAATGCAGTAATATGCAGAAAAGCAGAAGCTTTCACTCAGAGGTGTTAGATAAAAAAATTGCTTGAATTTGAGGGACATGGAGGTTGAAATGCCTGCAGATCCTACTCTGGCCATTAGTTCAAATTTAGACATCACTAAAGCTGAAGTTGGAGTTCACTGCAATCTGGTAAGCTGACAGACTCGCTGGACCACTGGGCAAGGGAAGGCCCAGCTCTGCGCTTCCAGAAGGGGCAGGGCCAGGGCAGCCCACACTCAATAACATCCAGAGCACGTGGACCCCCTCAGTGCCATCCAGAACGTACTGCCTGGAGCTCTGCAGCATGGGGATGTGGTGGCAATTTAAAGGGCTCAGGACTCCGGCTGCCACCGCTGCCACAGTTGCAGTGGGGGCAACTGGGAGTCATAGGCCCCTTTTGAATGGCTGGGGCCAGGAGCAGTTGCCCCCTTTGTGTTCCCCCCTCACTGGCAGGCCTGACAGCAATGAATGGTAAATCAAATTTTCAGAGCTCTAAAGATGCATTTCTATTGATTAACATTTCAGGATCTGATTAAGGAAATAGAAATTACCTGACAAATCTGCTTCAATGTTTACTTCAGTGGTGATATCTGCTGTGTCCTAATCCACACAGCCAAGATGACAGCTCATTGTTCAATGGTTTCTCCTATCAAAGCTGGTTTAAGCTAGGCAGGGCCTCATGTGGATTCCTTCCACCTTCATTACAGTTGTGCTGTATTTTACTTTTATTTTTTAAAAATACCTACAATTTCTAAACGTTGAAGTATGTTGGCTTGGGAGGGGAAGGAGTGCAGCAAAGGCTGACAGAGAATAGAGGAGGATGGGAATGGGCTGGCTGGAGTATAGAGGTGCAGAAAGGTAGTAGGCAGCCAACAACAGCTGTAGGATGGGGTGCAGAAAATTTTTTCCAGACATTGGCAGCCAAGGAAGCCAGAAGGAAAAGGGACCCTGAAGGAACACAGGAACAGCAGAACCAGACAGGAAGTTTTCAGGGAAGGCAAGTGGCAGCCAAAGAGGAAAGTAAACTGTCTCCCTCATGCACAAGCCTAAACTCTAGATATCCCCTTTCCAGTGCTTGCCTCATGGTTCTCATCTCTTAGACAATCTAGCCTCAGCAGAGCCTGGAGAGAGATAGGCCTTCAGTAAAACAATGGGATTCAGTTCAGCTTTCTCCCTTTCACTCTTAGAGTGAACAGTCTTGATAAAGGGGGAGGGGGGAAACTCGAAGGTCCCGCAGCCTGACAGAAGCAGCCCTCTCTGTTATTATATTAAAGACAACTTCTAACTTCCTCCAAACTAATTTAGTTGGAATGCAAAATTCCACTTTTTCACATATGATTAGGATCCCACTGTCACAACTGTGAGCAGGTGTCAGAAGCTAGGCCAGGTTAGATACCAGGAGATCAGAGTCCAGGAGAGAGGGCTGAAAGAGAATGTAGGGCCAGTAACAGGATGCAAAGAAAGAAATGATCGATGTAATAATCACAGTAGCATTCTGAATGGATAGGCGTGGGGCAAGACTGCAGAAACCTGCAGTCCCAAATAGTCTTTTTTTAAACAAAATAAAAAACACCCTTGTTCACAACTGAAGAAGACAGTAAACGCTATACCGTAAGTGGTATAGGATCTTTAATACGAAATTCATTCTTTGGCCAAGCTTGCATCACTATAAGTGTTCTTTATCATACAAAGTACTTTGTCGGCTTTATAAACTATAGATTTATAAAACATTAGAGATGGAAAACTTATTGCTGTAAGTTGTCTAACCAAGTCCAGCCCCTGGTCATTATAGGATGGTTCTCCATAGCAGGTCTTCCATAGTTTTACTCAGCCCAGTGTTGATGCGCATGTTTCTGACTAATGCACATATAGTCTCTTTCCCTAGATCTCTCTCGACAGCATGATATTAGATTTGAGGTAGAAAGATGTCAGATTAAGTCACACTACCCATGCCACTTTTTCCCTGGAGAGTATCTTCAGCTGTGAATATAAAAACTCTAATGACAGTCAGCTGTCATGTCTGTAAACATACATTTACCTCCTATTAAGGGCTATTTGCCCCTCTCTGTGACCTTTCACCAGTTCTCCATACCCCAGCCATGTGGCACAGATGGTATAATCCTGTCAGGATAAAGCAGGTGATGGTGCTGTTCTGTGTTTAATAATAAGTAACTGTAATTAGCCAGACTGGATGCAGACTCAGATAATAGGGCAGTCAGCCAGCTGCCAGTCATGAGACTTTTCCTGTGGATTTGGTAGATGGAAGGGTGGAGGGAGAATATAAAGAAGCCACCCATTTTTTCCTAGGGTGCTTTATAGAGAGCATATCATTTGCCAGTTTGAAAATATACTATATTTTAATTAAATTAATCTGCAAAAATACATTTCACATCAGAGGAACACAAATGCCTTTTACTTTTAGTTAGTTTTCTTCAAAAGTGAAATTATTAAAATCTGAAGGTTTTTTGTGATTTATAATAGAATATCATAAAACTCTATGCCTATCACAATTCTAGTTGAAGTACATTCTGCCACGTAATATAGATTATAAATATGTATCTTTGTAGAAGCATTTGATTGGTTCTTAAATTGATTTCCCAAGGAAGGCAGAAACAGTTAGATATTGATCATTCACATCCAGAGAGTAGGATTTTAAAATTCAAGCCTAGTTGAAAACCATAAATTTAGCAGATAGTGAGAATCAAGGAAAAATTAAAGAAAAATAATGATTGTAAATAATTAGCATTGGCAAATTATAACAGAAGCAGAACTGAAATAACTATAAATAGGAAGTTACAGAAAAGAAAACAGGAAGGGATCCTAAAGATACAGTTTTAGCAGAGTTTTACTTCCTTTCACTGATTTAGTTAGTCATTCTCCCTTCTGATTCTATATGACTGTGTTTAGACAATATGCAGCCGGCAAGCAATAGCATTTAAAAGACCTAAAAAGCAAGCTCAACGAATAATATTTTGATGTGAAATATGACTCACAGTTTCCTGGATGTTACAAAACTGCCTATGCTGAACAGATGCTTGTACTTATAGCTTATATGGTAACAGAGCTTTTATAACAAAAGAGGCAGCCAATAGTATCTCCCAAGACTAACGGATAATGTTAACTACTTTCAGGGTTTTTAAATATTTCTGTTTTTTTCTACATTTAACACAGACTCTTTCGGTTATTATTGAACCACTAATAATTAATGCTATTTAAATAAATTGTAAAAGAAAAAGCAAATTTAGAAATGAGCCAACTTTCCACTTTATTTTATTTCATTTATCCCCATCACTTTTTCTCCCCTTCAAAATTATGCAATTTTATCTGTAAAGAACAATCACCGTAATCTTTTGTGGGAATAGAGAATAATTTCAATTTCCATGCATTTAGAAAAAGACAGACTTAACTAGACCACAGAAAGAGATATTGCATCTATAAATAAATTATTCAGAGCTGGGAGCTGAGATGGGGTTACCCATTACCATTGTTAGATGAGCATGCAAAGCCTGACCCTGGAGTGCAGCTGTTGTCTTTGTGATCAGTATTCTTCATTTCCCATTGTTTATGTGATTACAACATACAAGTCTGGGGTGAGAAGGGGGGACAGTGTGGTGTGAAAGGATGTCTGTGCATTGATAACGTTTGGCACTATCACTGATTGCAATGATAGGCGTCTCAGCTGCAGTGCTATCGGTGTGCAGAAACAGGCCTTTTTAGTATCCCTCCCTCCCTCCCTGAATCAGCAATTTCAGAAGATCTGAATGTGTTCACCTTCTGAATGTGCCAGCTGGACCTTACCCAGACGCACATTGGATTGTGTCAACAGATGGCGAAAAAGGGGACAAAAAGGACAGTATTTCAAAACTGAATCTGTAATATTAAACAGGTGTGGAGGTAAAATGTTAATGAGTGAAGAAATCCATTCAGATATAAATACAGAGGAATACAGTCACATCAAGTCACACCAGGGTGTTGTGAGAGGTATCTATTGTATTTGAACATTTTTTATTAAAAGAGGAAACAATTGTGAAGCTCTTCCTGACATCTCTGTTTTCCCTAGTAACACGTAAAACAAAAGTTCATTAATGAGAAAATACTAGTGAGTGCTCAGGCAGTCCCTGTTGTCCTTTCATTCTTCTGCTCATGCTGGCAACAATACTTAACATTAATGTCCAGTTTCCAACTGTGTATTTTCAAAGGACTACCCCACATGCTAAGCCTCTTGTCACTCCTAAAATGGGTGAAATGAGATATACCAGTTCTGGCTCATCCAGTGTGATACAATATCAATAGCAGAGCACTGGTCTAAACTCAAGAGTTTCAAGTACCCAAAACCTATAGCATCACCTTTGGATCACACTGCTTCTCTTGAGAATGTTCTTTCTTCAAGCTAAGCTACATAATCGTGTTGCAAAGAAATGACATAAAAGAGGAATAAGGAATGATTATAATGAAAGAAAAGACACTGCAACAGATTCTGTAAACTCATGTAATAAATAATTGTTTCTTCTAATTTTGTATCTTGCAATAACTACAAAGTATAGGCAGCTTCTGATCTGAGAAGGTAATTTAGGATTTAACATGAAAAATATTCTTGCTATAGAGGGCAGGTTTGGGAGTATACCTCACTATAAAAATGTAATTTATGTATGTTTCCTCCAGGGTGGCCTGTCACTCATCCTTTGCCAATGAGTTTGGCCATGTGACCTTTTGGACTGAAGAAAACACTAAGAATCATGAGCCCAGTCACAGAGGTTTCTTCATTGCCCTTTCACTCTATCCCTTCAAAAGAAAAAAACAAGGCATGCTCACTTTTACAAATGTAGGCAGTATCAGCATTTGCATTTGGGTTTGGTGTAAAGTCAGTCATTCAGTCTGGTGTAAATGTCAGTGCTGAATTGAGTGGCTGCCAGCTGTCTTGGACCCCATAATTGTCCAGCATCAGTTCTTGAACTGGAAAAATACTTACATGCTCGTGTGCTTTTCCCCACATACATCAGTCTGCCATCACCCTGAAGAGTCATTTCTTCCTCGGGCTCAAAATGAACTAGCCTTCCATTCAGCTTCATGCTGCTTAGCAATACCAAACTCCTCTTTTTCTGTAAAGAACATGTATTAATCATAAAGCTGTCTTGATTTATATATTTCTGGTTTGTTTATTAGTTTATTTGTAACTCATATTGGCCCTATAGTTCTAAGCACCATATGAACACACAGTAAGAGAGATCTGACCCAAAGAGTTTCCAATCCAGGGTGGAGACAAGGCAAGACAACACCAGCAAACTAAAAGGCTGCGTCTAGACTGGCAAGATTTTACGCAAAAGCAGGCGCTTTTGCGCAAAAACTTGCCAGCTGTCTACACTGGCCGCTTGAATTTGCGCAAGAACACTGACGATCTAATGTAAGATTGTCAGTGTTCTTGCGCAAATACTATGATGCTCCCGCTCAGGGATAAGCCCTCTTGTGCAAGAATACTTGCGCAAGAGGGCCAGTGTAGACAGGGAAGAACTGTTTTGCGCAAAAAAGCGCTGATGGCTAAAATGGCGATCGGGGCTTTCTTGCGCAAAATCGCGTCTAGATTGGCCACGGATGCTTTTGCGCAAAAGCACTTTTTGCGCAAAGGCACCTGTGCCAATCTAGACGCTCTTTTGCGGAAATGCTTTTAACGGAAAAACTTTTCCGTTAAAAGCATTTCCGCAAAATCATGCCAGTCTAGACGCAGCCAAAAAGAGAGAAGAAAGGATCAGGCTAATGATGGAAATGAGATCATTTGGTTACAGAGTTGGCTATTGACCAATTTAAGCATTCCTGATGGTTCTTCTACAATCTACATTATGTCATTTTCTCCTTTATATTTTGTTCTCAAAGCCATTTTATCTTCTGTTCAACAGTTTATCATTATTATTTCCTTCCATGACTCCCTCCCTCACACCATGACCTCTTCAACTGGTCCTGCTTTACATCCTCACTGTCTTTGGTCCATGCTACTTTTCTCTCTGGAGCTTTGCCTCATTCGCTGATGATCTTGCATGGTGCTATAAAATTTGCACAGCCTTTATGGCAGGGTTGGGGAAACTAAGGCCCAGGGGTCAGAAGCAGCCCCCAACTTACCTGGATCCAGCCTCTGAGGCTTAGGGCTCCCCCCAACATTGGGGAGCCCACGCTGGTGAATGGTGGGGTTTTTTTGTTTCTCACTTGTGTGCAGCCCCTGACTGATTTTTCTGTGGGTCAGTGACCTCCGACCCAGAAATGGTTTCCCACCCCGGCTCTATGGTTTGCAGACAAGGGACTCCTTCCTGCAGTCTTCATAAGTATGTGGGCTAAAATTGTAATGCTGGCAGACCCCGGTCACCTGCAGGTGGAATTGAACCTGGGACCTCTGGAGCTTAGTGCAGCAGCTAAAAGCCAACTAGCTATTAGCTAAGCCTGTAGAGTAGATTCATTAGTTTCTCTGTAAGTGGTCTATGTGCCACTAGGTGGGACAGTACAACATATCTATAAGGTGTGTGAGCTACAAAATCATGGAATTTTTTTTATTCTCTCATTTTCTTTAAAAAACCTTCCACTCTAAAAACCAACACCCCCAACAAAAATCCTTTAAAAATGCTGCACTAAAAGAAAGTTCAGGCTGCACAGAAAAACACATACCATTCTGGAAATGACCTTATGAAAATAATGGCAGCCCTAATTATTCCCCTTTGTGCATATTCATTGCAAACTTCATGTTTGCATACTCTTTCTCAAATAATGCAAGATCAGACTTTTCCTCCCCTACAACCTTGGGAGTCACCTACATACTGAAGTTGCACCAGTTTATATAAAGTCTTAAAAATGGCATAGTTAAACTGCCACAAACCCATGCATATGTAACACCAACAGGCAGAACCATACGTGAGACCTCTGGAACTTAGTGCATGAGTCTCTACTGCATGAGCTAAACAGCTGGCTGGAGAGCAGCTTCATTATTCTCTCTCAAAGTGGTCTCAGTTCCATTATTTGGGATCGTACACCACACCCAGAAAGCGTGTGGGTTACACATGGACGTGCTTATGTCAGTTTAAAACTGGTTGTATTTGTTCAGATCAGTGGTTCCCAACTTCTGGTCTATGGACCCCTGATGGTCTGTGATAGAATTGTAGAGGGTCCATAGAAAGTTTAAAAGTAATGATCAGGCCCACCACGGGACTGGGACTTTCCACCTGGAGATTCTTGCCTGGGGCTTGCCTTTCGTGACCATCCGTCCTCCTGCCGCCAGCTGCGCTGCTGTTTACACTCCAGCCCTCTCCCCCCTATCAGTCCCGTGCTGGACCTGATGCTTATTTTCTTTTTCTTTTTTGCTCCCACAGGACTCCGTGCCCGGCCAAGGGCGGAGTACCGGGGTAGGAGCTGCCTTTGTCCATGAGAGCCCCCTGGCTGAATCCTCTGTGGATGGGCAGGGGAAGGAGGGGCAAGAGCTGAGGAAGCAGCATGGGCCAAGGGATGTGCTGGCTGCTGCTTCCTGCCACTCCCCTTGATCCAGAACAGTGAAAGGCAGGGCCTAGGAGCTGACAGGTTCTGAGCCTGCAGACACTCCATGTGGATAAAAAGTCCCAGCACACCAGCAGTTTGCCCTGCTAGGCTGGGAAGTGACCCTGGGAAGTACTGCAGATTCTGCTGGGACATTTGTTTGCTTGCAGAGTCTGAGTTATTTGCTTGCAGGCACAGAGCCTCTCAGCTCCCATTGGCTGAACAGTGAGCAGCAGGCCAATGGGAACTGAGAAGCTCCGTGCCCTGCAGTGTGCATGTCCCTCAGCCCACGCTGAAGCTGACAAGCTGCGACTGTACTCTGGAGTCGGCTTATAAATGGGTCAGTCACTTCTTAGCATTTTTTTCTCTTTTCTGAAACAATCATGTCACGTGAATACATCACCCCTCTCTAATCGTTCAAAAGCTATGAGAGTGGCGGGAAGGTTTTAGTTGGGCTGCGAGCAAAAATGGATGGGTGGATCCAATAAAATTTTATTCAATAAAAATATATGGCACCTCAAAGTTGTTGCATTTCAATGTGGACACCCTGTATTATCTCTCAATACTAGTATATTGTTTAGATAACATGAACTATTATACATTCAAATGATTATCAAATAATGGAATCTTTGAAAACAGCTATATTGTTTGGGGGATCTACAAAGTTTTAATAGATTGAAAAGGGGTCCGTGTGCTCGAAAAGGTTGGGAACCACTGGTTTAGATTATGCATATAAATTAACTGCCATGTTAAATTAATAAAATCAATTTCAGGGCATCATTTCAGATTTTGGTGTGGGGAGAGCTTTGGGGGAGGGCCAAAAATGAGAGGCTCTGTGTGGGATGGGGCTGCTAGAAAGTGGGTTTGGGATGTGGGATTTGGGAGGTCTAAGGTCAGGATGCCATTTACTCTTGCTGAACATCCTTGGATTTAATGAAAAATTAAAGAGTGCATATCCCCTCCTCCACCCAAGTTAATAATTCCAGTTTGCACACTAGGCACGGGGAAGGCATATGTATTTTAACATTTTAAAGGAACACTGTCAAGGCTTCAGTGTTTAAAATTAGAACTCCCAGCTGTGTTTTGGCTTTGGGGTATATGTATGCATATCCTGCCACCCCCTGCTGTGGCTGGCTGCTCTGTTTCTGTGAGGAGGTAGGATCATATGCATTTGAACACCATGCCCACTCACAAGAACAAAGGCAAAGGAGCAGAAAGGCAACGTGCGTATTTGTCCTTGCTCATGATCAGAGATAAAATCAAAGACCTTGTGTTTGTTGGAGGTCTGCCTAGCAGGCACATAAGGCATGTCTATACTATAGTCATTCCTGTAGCACAGCTATGGTGTTGCTGCTGTGTGACAGGGTCCAGCTCCACACCTCCAGAAATGGCTGGGCCTCAAGCAGAAGGGATGGGATTGAGAGCAATCAGCCCTTAGCACCGCCCACAACACAGCATGCCCCCCGCCCCAGGCTCTAGAATCACGCAGAGCAGTATACTGGCACTCCAGCAGCAATTCCTCACACCTACCCCATCTGTGGGCCTGAGTGCCATCCTGCATGGTAAGACTTTAAGAGGGTTCAAAAAAGAGCTAGATAGATTCACGGAGGTTAGGTCCGTCAATGGCTATTAGCTAGGATGGGTAGGAATGGTGTCCCGAGCCTCTGTTTCTCTGGAGGTGAGTGACAGGGGAGGGATCATGTGAAGATTACCTGTTGTGATCCCTCCCTCTGGGGCATCTGGTATTGGCCACTGTCGGCAGAAAGGATATTAAGCTGGATGGACCATTGGTCTGACCCAATATAGCCATTCTTATGTTCTTAACCTTTCTACATCAATGGAAGGCATTTTTCTGTGTCTGTAGTTAATCCATCTCTTGGGGTATGTCTACACAGCAAAGTTATTTCGAAATAACAGCCGTTATTTTGAAATAACTTTGCTAGCCTCTACACAAGCCAACCACTATTTCAAAATTAATTCAAAATAGCGGAGGGCTTATTTCGAAATTGGTAAACCTCATTCTATGAGGAATAGTGCCTATTTTGAAATTGCTATTTCGAAATAGGCGCTGTGTAGACAGGGAATAGGGGCTATTTCAAGTTAGGGGGCCTCCAGCCCTTCCCAGGGTGCCCTGCTGGCCACTCTGGCCACAACCAGGAAAACTCCTCTTCTCCGTCCCCTCCTGGACTCCTTAAAGGGGTAGAGTCTGGCCACAGTCTCTGTGCCAGCCCCACCCCTCCACCACTCCCCGAGACCAGTCCCTCAGCTCCCAGGAGCCTGCCAGGGGCCGGAAAAGGTGGGCACCTTCCTGGTCCAGTGTGGAGATCATGGACCTAATTGAGGTTTTGGGGGAATACCTCCAATGTCCGTGATCTCCACACTAAACGGAGGAACGTGTCCATCTACAGCAGGATGGCTGCCAGCCTGGCCACTAAAGGCCACATCCAAACCCAGGAGCAGGTTTGGATGAAAATTAAGGAGCTGCGGCAGGCCTATGCCAGGGCCACAGAGGGCAGCTCCCAATTAGGGGCAGACCCAGAGAGCTGCCCCTATTTTGACACCCTGGACCGCATCCTGGGGGGCAGGATGGTCTGTGCCCCCCAGGTCATCATCGACCCTGGGGCAGAAGGCCCTGACCAGGGCATGGAGGAAGAGGAGGAGGAGGAAGGCCAGGAGCTGCAGGAGCCTGGAGGGAGCGTGTCGCGCAGCCAGGACCCCCAAGCCATCCCAGCGGACCTGTCACCGGTGTCATCCAGGGAGGCAACAACATGTGAGTGCCATCACTGTCTCCTTTGGAGGAGGGGGAGGAAGACCAGGGACTGCACATGGGCCTTGCTGACCATGGATCACACAGCAACCTGTGCACGTGCATGCAAGTGCCGTGCCACCCCTGGGCACGTGGCCCCAGCTGGCTGTCACACAGGGGCCTTGGCCTGTTAGCCACATGCGTGTGTGAAAAGACTTGACATGCTCCTGACCCCGGGGTGGGACACAGCTGGACACCCTCCCTCCATAAGCCCCCTCTACACAGAGGCAGGGGACGCTATTTCGAAATGCATTTTGTGTCTAAGCGCGTTATTTCAAAATAAGATATTTTGAAATAATGCTGTAGTGTAGACATACCCTTTGAGAGGCAGTACCTAGGTCGACAGACGAATTCTTCTATAGATCTAATCATGTCTATTCCTGGAATTAGGTCTATCTAACTATGGCACTTGGGGCAAATTTTTTCACAGCATTGAGCGACATAGTCTGGTCAATCTAATTTAAGTGCAGATCAGGCCTTAGATCAGAGGTGGAAAAAATACTGGCCACAGGCCAAATCCAGCCAGTGAAACATTTCCCTCTCACCTGCCATGACCCTCCAGGCCTCTAAAAGTCTTATGCCATAGTGGGGTGCTCAGTTAGCCTGCCTGCCTGCAATGGCCCTTGCCACGTCACCCTCAGTAGTGGTTGGGTGCCAGTAGCAAGCATGTTTTGTGCACCTCTTAAGGGATGGGGAGCAGTGGGTCTCCACATGCTGCCCTCATCCCCAGCACCCATTGGCAGGAAACTGGCCAATGGGAGCTGCAGGAGCAGTGCTTGCGGGATCAGGCACACAGAGACACGTTTGCTACAGCAAGTGGCTGGATTGAGTGGCATGTGGCTTGCAGGAAGCCATTTACCAAAATTCTTGAAGTGGTCCCCCTGTGAAAATTATTGCCCACCTCTGCCTTAGATTTATAGCAATGGGGCCATATAATCACATAGACAATGTAATGTAATTTACTTATGCCTCAGCCTTTGCCAAGGAACACAGAGGGATTTTAAAGGTACAGGCAATCTTTAAAATGTAATTTAATGTAATTTAAATTTGGAATCCATATCAACTATAAAAGGATTTCTTTTAAAATTTATACTTTTAATTTTCTCTATTAAAAATATGAAGTGTAAATTTTTCAAAAGTGTGCAAGTGACTTTGATTTTGAAAATCAATGGGACTTAGACCGTATCTACCCTAGAAAGAATTTGCTGATATAGCCATCAGCATGAAGATGTTGCTTACTCTGATAAAAGAGTATAATACCAGTTCCTTGAACAAATAAGCTTCACCGTCAGAAGATTTTTTTGCTGGTATAATATACATACTCGAGTGAGGGGAAAGGGGAAGGGAGCAAGGAAAACCACAGCTTCACATAAGTTGACAGAGTGTGTAGCCAAAATGGACTATATTTGTGGACTCAAATGGACATCAATGTTTAACCCCTTTTTATTATTAACACTTCACCCATTAATTTATGTTTAAAATTTCTATAACATTGCCTGTGGATATTTTTCCACATTGATTTTCTGCATTGTTTTTCCCCCACTCAGTAAAGTCCTATTTTTGTAGAATCAAATTTGCCAGAAACTGGGACTGGGAAATGGGATGGATCACTTGGTGATTTCCTGTTTTGTTCTGTTCAGTCCATCTGAAGCATCTGGCATTGGCCATTATAGTAAGACAGGATATTGGGCTAGAGGGACCTTTGATCTGACCCAGCATGGCCATTCTTAGGTTCAAATGATCTTTATTAATTCATAGTACAGTGTACAGGTAACACCTCCCAAAATGGGCACTCTGGTTTGGAAAAATCCTGCCAGACCACAAATGTTCCTGGACCAGAGAGCCTGGGGAGCCTTGTGGCAGGAGTGCCAGCAGTGGAAGACAAAGGCAGCTTGGGCCAGTGGGAGGCCAGGCCGGAGCCCCAGATAGCTTAGGGCAGTGGGGGAACCAGTGCTGGAGCCTGTAGCAGTCCACAGCAGTACAAGATCAGTTCTGGAGCCCCGGCAGGCCATGGCAGTGCAGGATCAGAGCCCCTGGCAGCCCGTCCTATGCTGGAGCTCGTGGCCTGGCAGCCCTGCGGCCAGGGGCCACCAGCAGTGGGGCTGGCAGCCTGTTTGAGTGGGAGTCAGAGGCAGCTAGGTGAAAGCCAGGGACTGGCAGCAGCAGGGCTGGCAGCTTGGCTGGGGCCGGCAAAAGCAGGGTCTGGAGGCAGGGTAGGCCAGCTGGGGTGGTAGCAGAACCAGGAGCACTGAGGTGTGGTGGGCAGTCTGGCAAATTCCCATTTTCAGGGTGTGTCAGGTCCTGAGGGTGCCGGACCAGGGAGGTCCAACCTGTATTGCAGAATGTATAGTGATGGTCAAGGCAAACAGTACTTATTAATGCAGAGCAAGCACCTTGTGATTCCTAGTTTCAAGAAAGTAGCCAGTCATATTATAAATGCACAGCAAACACTAACCAGTTCTTAGCAGCACCCCAGGCTCCAAGCTCAGATAAAACTCCAGCAGAGAACACTATTGTGGCTGACCATTAAAGTGCTCTTTCAAAGCTTCCATCAACCATTTAAAGCTTCATTGAGCTTTTGAACACCTCTCATGACTGGGTATTCAAAGTCAGCCAACATCCCATGCACCTTTGCCCTCCACCTTGTAACAGGTGCCAACTCTATGGGTGCTCCAGGGCTCAAGCACCTACAAGAAAAAGTAGGTAGTGCTCAGCACTTATCAGCCAGAGCTGTTCCATGGAACTCTCAATCAACTGTTTGACACCTCTTCAGATTAGTTGTTGGGTGGGGCTGCCCATTAGCTGTATGTTGGCTGGGGGAAGCACTTTTGGGAGGCTGGAGAGCAATGAGTCATAGGCAGCAGACCTTCAGGGGGGCAGAAAAAGGGCTGGAAGAGATGGAGTGAGGGAGGAATCTTGGGGAAAGGGGTGGAGTGGGGGGTAGGGATGCAAGGCACAGTGCACCTACTGAGGAAAAAAATCAGTGACTTTTTTCCCCATTGACATATATTATGCAGGGCACAACAGGTAGCTCTAGCCAAAGGGATATTTTTCTCCTTTTCTCCTTCTGGTGACTAAATGCTGCCAGTATCCCTACAATCTACCAAAAGCACATTGGGCTGTCATTCTGCACCTGCCGAGCTGGAGTTAAAACTTTCCTTGTGGCTGTTGAAGTGGATTCATGAACTAAGGGAACAAAGGGTAGGCTGGATCCCCCAGAATCACCATTGGCATTTCAATATCGCCGTTGGTAATCTGCTGTTTGGGAAAGAAAGTCCCTGCTTGCAGCTTTTTGAACAGCCATATGTTCTTAAAAATTAGACCGTCATGCACCTTCTCCAACTGTCTGCACTGATGTTGGTTGTTTACCCCTAGTGATCCACCAATGCTTGCACAAATACCGAAAAGTAGCCATTCCAATTGAAGTACTCTGTGGTATGGTGGTCTAGTGCCAAAATAGGGATATGCGTGTCATCTATTGACCCACGGCAATATGGGAATCCCATTGCTGCAAATCTATCCATTATTTCCTGCATATTGCTGAGAGTTACTGTCCTGCATAGCAAGAAATGATTGATTACCATACTTACTTACATGACAATGCCCCCCGTCCCCAGGATTTTCCAACTCCAGAATGATTTTCCATTGACCAGTAGCAATATGGCATTATAAGCTTCCAGACTGCAGTGGCCACTTGCTTCTCCACTGTTAATGCAGCTCTCATTCTGATGTCCATATGCTGGAGGCCTGGAGTACATTTGGCACACAGAATAAGGAATGTGTGCTTTTGCATCCAAAAATTCTGCAGCCACTGCTCATCATCCCAAACCTGCATTTCAATGCAATTCCACCTGTCAGTGCTTGTTTCTCAGAGCCAGAAGCAGCACTCAGCTGTTTTCAGCCAGCAACACTGAATTGTTTTTACCTATGTCCCTCAACAAACTGTCCTTGAAGAAAGGTTTATGATCCCCATTGCTACAGTAATTCCTATGGATTTCCAAATACAGGAGATTCATAAATCCTTGTATTTGCTCTGTTTATGAGAATAGTGCGGAAGTCTTTGGGCTGCATGTTTCTGGAGGAAATGGAAAAGTGCCAAGTGGATTTGTGAGATTTTTAACAAAGGTATGAAAATTATGGGATCTAGATGGGATGGAGAAAGTTGCATTCTAGGAACTTGAACCAGATCCCTGGGCAAGTCATTTCTATGCGACAACACATTGTGAAAACCCCCCCAAAAGGCATTGTAACAGATGGTGGCACACTGACTACCTACCCATGATGCACTACACTTGTATCATCATAAGCACTCTCAGGATTATTCCAAAATAACACTGATGTAGACATATCCTAAGGTTCTGAAATAATAGTCCTCATCTGCACTACAAGCAGTTATTTCGACATAATGTTAAAATAATGTTGAACTGGGGGACTTCTTACTCTGACTTCTATAACCCTCATTTTACGAGGAGTAAGGGAAGTTGGAGGAAGAGTGCTCTTTCTCAGACTTCTTGCTGTGTAGGCAGTGCCAAAAGCTGAAATAAGCTATTTCAACTTAAGCTATGCGATTGACATAGCTCAAGTTACGTAGCTTATTTTGGCTTTAGCCTGCTGTATAGATGTGCCTATAGTGAAACACGAAGGGCAATGCAAGCCAGCAGAATACAAACTTCGTTGACTATATGCTGTGATGGATGGGAAAGATATTACCCTTTTCTAAACATCCCAGCATTCAGTAAGTAAAGGGTTAAACCTAGAAAAGAGGGTTACCAGGAAGTGTTGGCAGGGAACAACGGGAAGAAAGTTTTGAGATTTGAATTGAAAGGGAATCTACATGCTGCAGTTATGTGTGTGTGTGCTAGTTTAAACCAGGTCCTAGGGGAAAAGATGAATTGAAACAGATAAGGAATACTCATGCCTAGAAAAGAAACACCCAGACCTAGAAATAGACTGGACCTTGGAAGTATGGATATGTGAGCAGATAGGGAATGTTTAATTAGACGCGATGAGGTTATTTTCTTTGTTTTGTAGTTTAGTTTAATTCCTCTGTACTGAGTCCATGTGTTCCCCCTGACTAGACTGTAATTAAAGCTGAATCCCAGGGAAGCAATTCTCTGTGCTTTAATCTGTTTTTTTCAGTTGCTCTATAAAACCTAGCAACTAAGTATGCTTTACCAAATAGATCTTTTTGCTTTTTTAATAAAATCACCCTTTATAAAGGATGATCAAATTGTTGCATCTGGGAAGGTAATAGGAGGTCTGTGTATGCATGCCTAAAACTGAGAGGTCAGCTATCAGAGATTACAGTTTATTTTCTTTTTTAAAAAAATCTTTCTGTGGTAAAAGAGCTTGGGGTACTTCTCTGTAAGAAGTTCCCAAGTGATTTCTTCCTGGGTTCAAGAAGAAAGGGTTTTTTCCTCTTGGGTCAAGGAATTTGTTAATTTGGGGAGTTTTTAAAATAGAAGCATCTAGAGGCAGGGTATTTTTAAGATCTCTTTCAGGCCCTCACCTTCTGCACTCAAAATGCCAGAGTGGGGAACAGCCTTGACATGCCATATGCTGATGTAACTGTTATTAACCACAGTTTGTAGGGTAGATATGGCCCTAGTCTAGTGCCTTCTCTTGCTATTTATTCAGGTTATAACTATTACTATGATATCTGAGTGCCTCATAAAAGTAAATCACAATAGTTCAATGGTTTAATTCTTTATTTGAAAGACTCTAGTAAATCGATGCATAAAAGTAAATCACAATAGTTCTATGGTTTAATTCTTTATTTGAAAGACTCTAGTAAAGAGCAAAACAATTGCTTAATGAATTCTGGAGTCGATAAGTAAATATATAAAAAAATAGTGAAATTTTCAGAAGCACTTAAGTTCTATGTCAGTACTTAAGTTTGGAAACTTGGCCACTGATAAGCTAGTCACAAAAAACCTGTGACAGCAAAACCAGTCTTACAAGTGAAAGAGCAGGGAGTGGTTCATCTTACAGCATCACCTCAGAGATTATGGGCCTGCTTCTTTCATTAACTTCACTGAAGTTACTCCTGATGTAAGCCTTTACTTATGAGAGAAGAATTAAGGCCCAAGAGTTTAAAGCACTTATCTCACAGGCGCTGCAGAACAATATGTAACAGTGGCATCATACCACTGGGCTGGGAGGCTGTTTATAGCTTGTATGTGAATGGACTAGTTTGCTCCTTCCTATTTTCTTAGGCTGTCCAAGATTCCTTTTTGGACTTCTCTCCACATGTTGGGATGCGTGCTTGGTGGGCACTGAGCAGGTGCATCAAGCCTATTCTGAGGACCTCCATCCCATTCAACTCTTCCTGCTCAGTATTCCTTTCCCCTAATGTTTTGTTTGCAAGCTTGTTCTTTTATTTTTTGTTAAACATTTCAGTTACTGCTGATGATGATTACTATTAATTGTTATTATTCATTAAGTGCAATGTGTTTTACAATATCACTTGGATGCCTTAATCAGGTTTATAATCCTTAAGTGCTGTACAAACACATACAAATAAATGGCCCATATCAATGCTGTCATTAATGGAGAAGGATTTGCATGCAGTTAGTGAATACTTACCCAGCTATGCACTGTAAGCACTACCTCCTGCATCAAGAAAAGTTTATAGCTGCATCCTGAGACATTCATGGACTCCCCCACCCCCTGTGGTTACATGTTTTCATTTCTGGAAAAGCCTGGTGCAAAATATTTAAGTCATTTGAATCTTGGCAATGATTTCAGCTAATGTATTCAGAGCGACACAGAGTGAAAATTCCATGTTATGCATGAAATGAAGTATGAATGGAGACAAAAACAAAGTGCAGATCCTGAACATTTTAGTTAGAAGAATAATCCCCATTTGGGCTTTGAAGGTAATTGGAGTTTTCCCTGAGTAAGGATTGCAAGAGCAAGCCCAAAATATAGGCACAAAGGAATTGCCATATTGGATCAGATCTGAAATTCACCTATTCCAGTATCTTTTCTCTGGTAGAAGCTTTAGAAGAAAATAGAAGAGCAGATAATAGTCAGATGTGAGCTAAACTGTCACCACACTCATTAGTCACCCAGGTTTTTTTATCATTGGTGATGATAATTTTAAATACTCCAGATTTTCGTATTCACATTCAATCCCTTTCTGAAGCTGGTTAAGCTCTTGGCCTCGGTAACTTTCTCTGGCAGTGAGTTCCACAGTTTAATTACACACTGTATTTCCTTTTATTAATTTTGAATCCCCCTTTTAATTTCAATGAATATCCCCTTGTCCTTGTGTTATGACAGAACAGAAGCTCCTGATGTATCTTCATTAGATCATCCATTACTTTATATAATTTTATTATGCCCTTTCTTATTGATATCTTTTCTAAGGTAAACAATCCCAATCTTTTCAGTCTCTTACCATATGGGAGTTTAACCATACCCTTGATCTCTTTCATCATTTTTTTCGGAACCCCCTGTAGTTCTGCAATATCCGTTCTGAGATCGACTGACTATTATTGCAAAACAGTATTCCAGGTGAAGTTGCAACATTGATTTAGATAAAAGGCATTATAATTACCCTACCATTTCTTGGCAATCTTACCATTTCTTGTGCAACCTTACATTTATTTGCTTTTTTGACCACCAATGCACATTGAGTCATCCTTGAGCAATCCACAATGACTTCCATCTCCCTTTCTTGAATTTATACAGTTAATGTAGAAATCTATGTACACGCGGTTTAATTTTTTCCCTCCAACGTGCAGTAGTTTGCATTCTTTAATACTGAATTTCAGTTGTCATTGTATTGCCTATTCACCCAGCTTGTTTAATCTGTCTGTAGTTCTTCCCTCCAAGTAATTTCTGGTCTTCACTAACCTAAATAACTTTGTGTCATCTGGAAATTTGGTATCTTACCACTTCCACTTCCTTTCCAGTAAATTGATGAATACATTAAACAACATTGGACCTAAACTATCAGGCACTCACATTTCACGTTGATGAAGATTGACCAGGCTGCCAAGGAGCTAGGTGAGCAGGAAACCAAGCAGGTTTGGAAGCCTGGCTGATGTGAAGAGTTGTTTTCAGAGTTGTGTCAAAAACAGAACCATCTTTACCATATATCATAATTTTAAAAATAGCACAATGCAATGAAAAAAAAATTATATTGGAATTTTTCTGACCAGCTCTAGAATTGATACAAACTTTATCAGACAGAATAAGTGATCTGCTGAAAATGAAACTCAAGACACAAACAACTTCCTATTATCTTGAGTCTACAAGGACATCAGTGGGAGTTAGTTAAATACTGTGGCACGAGAGTAGAGCCCTAAGTTTCCTATTGGTGGCTACAGGCCTGAAGGTATGTCCACAGTGCAATCAGAGATATGGCTGTTGCTCAGATAGGTATACCTATGCTAGCTTCACTCTAGCTAATGTAGCTAAAATGAAATTGTGAGGGCTAGGAACATGATTTACATTCCATGTTCCAGGTGGCCTTATGCAGCCTGCATCAGGGTCTGGGCCACTGCATCTTCACTGCTATTTTTAGCAGCATTTGCTAAATGAAAGACATACCATGCTAGCAGCATTAAAGCTAGTCTGGGTACATCTGCCTGAGGTGCATTCACACCTTCAAGTGCAACACAGATATGCTCATGAAGTCAGAAGTATCCTTCCTCACAAATTTCATCCCCCTTTTTTTACAAAAAGTTATTTAAAAAACAAAGCAAAAACTAAGTTACCACCTCTCACAAAATATTGAGGTCAGGAGTTAGTTGGAATTCAGTTGCTCATAAACTGCTGGGAAGGCCTAGTCAGCAATTTTGTGAACCTTCAAAGGGACTGGAATTATTGCCAGTTTGTCCCACCCTTTTTCTTCCTCATTAGATTTGTCTTAAATATCTTAGTCTTTCATTACACTGCATATAAAGAATATGCCCATTACTGTGTTAGCACATACAAACCAGCTAGAGAAGAAGGTACTTAATCATCAATTTGACCTTCATCGCTTAAGTGAGAAATTATGGTCTGATTTTATCTATACATACACATCATTTCATCACCATGTAAATGGCAAATCTGTTTGTACAGAACCTGTATTATTATATATGATTAAAAAAACAGCTTTACTGCTGTAGCTCCAGAATTTTTAAGCATACACTTAACATAAAATAATTAATAAAATTTCAGCAGAAAGGATTGCAGCTCAAATATCACTGGTACCAAAGTGTGTAGGCTCCTAGTATGGACCTTTGGCTTGGAGCAGATCCCAAGCGGGAGTAGATTCTTATAGCTCAGCTAAAGGACTATGTCTTTGTGCATTATGAAACTCATCACTTTCTCATAAAGGTGATACAATTCTCCACACCCACTACCAATCTATTTCCTAATTCTCCCTTTAAGATGAGAAGAGAGAAATACAGAGAATAAACTATCTTATTCCCCTTACAGTTAAGGTCGAGTAACACAACTTTTTTAGTAGGAAATTATTTGTGCTACTGTTGTGTGTGTTGTATATTATATGAGTAAACAGTCTTAAACCTTTCAGTATGGTACCTTTCATGAGAAACAGAATGTTTAGGTAATTAACACAAGTAAATTCATAATTACTGTTCATATGAGGATGAAAATGCTGAAGAGCCATACTATCAGGAGGATGAAATATAGACTCATTGATACAACATTGCTTCCTTTATTTACTTTGAACTAGTATTCTACCTCAGCAGACATAGGCCCCGTTTCAGGAAAACATCCTTCTTCAGAATGGTGCATAAGCACCTGCTTTTCTCCAGTGGGGACATACAGTTTGTTTGGAGCAAAATGTGTGTTTTATGTCTGATGTTATGTGTGAATAATTACCTCACTGTGAGGTTTGTATGGAGCCATAACTTGTTAAAGCATAAGAGGGCTTACAATGAACAAGAAAGCCACTGTGTTCATTTCCCTTTTATAGTTCTTAGAGCATTTTGTTTGTTTGCTTGCTTGCTTGGTAGGTCATCTGAGTCCCTCAGAGAGATCCTGTTTGAGGAAATGTGTCCTTCACGTCACAAGCAGACTGTATTTGTGACAGATGGTAATTTTATTCCTATACGTTGCTCCTATTACTGCTATTACATGTGCATGTTCTCACCATACTGAAACTGATCTTCTGAAACACTTTCTCTCAGGCACTTAATACAGCTTGATCAGTCATGAATTCAATTCTTTACTGAAAAAGTATATTGTCAATATGAGAATGTATTCTTATTAGCAACTGCAATAACTAGGGTTGGGATTCACCCCCTTCTCCAGCCCTGTTATGCTAGTCTTATCTCCGCACTCACAAGGAGTAGGCCAGGAGTGAGAGGAGACATGACAGAATAGTGTGGGGATGGGGGAGGCTGTTGTAATTTAGAGCAGCCCCAAACATCCATAATTTACATAGGCGAGCGGGGGAGGGGGGGGAAGCTATCTTATCTCTCTGGAGCAACACAGAATCCATTGGACACAAAGGTGGGTTAACATTACTTTTGCCTAGCCTGCCAAGAACATGACTATAAGGGTGTTGTTTGAGGCGAAGACTTGGTTTGGAGGGGATTCAAGAACATGATCTGAATCTGAAGAGGCATGGCCAGAAGCAGCAGGCCACACTAGTGAGATGCCATGGGATGCTGCTGGGCCAGATCTAAATGAGTCAGATTAAGTAGGCTTAGTGGGAGAGAGAAGTGAGCTGTAGGGAATGGAGCAGAAAACCAAGAATCAAAACCCAAGGCAAGACTGAGTATCAGGAGTAGGGCTGGAGCCAGGAAGCAGGAGCAAGGCAAAGTATCAGAAGTGCACAGCAGGGTCTGTTTGCAGCAACAAGCCAGGAATCTGCCTAGCTGCACAGGCAGCTTCAGGTGTTTTCCCTAAGCCTGGCATAGCATGCCCAGGCCAATCAGGACCTGCCAGTCCTCCAGGTGTGTTTGAACCTGTCGATTCCATAGGTCGCTGTTCCTCATTTCACCAGAACTCTGAAGCAGTGGTGTGGACACAGCAGCCACCCAAGACTAGGCAGAACTGGATTCTTGGCCCATGAATTCTCATATTCCCCTACTTGGGCCTTGCCTATTATGCTGTCCCTCCATTAAGACATAGCTCTATAGTAGTGAGGTTCCCAAATTGTAGTCTGTGAAGATTCGGATGGTCTGATAATGCTGGCTCACCTATTTGCTTATAGTCACTACAGATAGCTACAAATGCACAGACCCCTTTTTAACCACATGTTTTTAATGTTAGTTAACATTGCAATTGCCCCAGGGATACTACATGACTGTGAGTGGGAGGTGGGTATAGACCACAAGACAGTGACAGGCAGTGGTGGAAGTCCATAACACGTGTCTCTGAAGTTGCAATCCACCACATGATGAGAGTCTTTGGTGTGATGCCAATATATAGATTTTGTATACATGTAAAATATATTTATGGTGTTCATGTAAATTACACTAGATATTAAAAAAAACCACAATATCATTTTAGTGTGTAATCTGATTTCAGCATTTTGTTGAATTACTATTAAACATAGTACAATTGAACAGAAGCTGGCACAATAAATGGAGAATTATATTCTGTGGCAGGCATATGGTCCATTCCTTCTTTTGCTCTGAGAACAAGTGTATCAGCCATTTTTACATAACCCCCATATAGTCCTATAATAAAACACTAAAGCTGTTTTCAAGCCATCAAGTGCCTAAGGAGTAAACACAGTCTGGAAGGAGCAGCTCTAATGGCTGCTGCTGCTTTTAGAGGTAAACACCTAATTTGCTGCTCTTGGAAAGGAGATAAACCATCAGCAATGCAAATTATACACTTCACCTCTTGCATCTACCAATCCCTGAAACAGATCCCATGATACTGACCTAAATAAATATGAATAATAACTCTCTTTAAAAGAATACTTCCTTCCAAAGTAATGGCACATTTTATTTCACACCTTAAGTATTTGTTTATAAAAGCTTGTAAGAAAAGATGTATCTCCCGTCTGCCTTAGTGGTGCCTAATTTAAGCTACTAATTTTATTTTTTCTATGGTAAGCATTATCATAGAATTGTAGGACTGGAAGGAAACTCAAGAGGTCTTCTAGTCCAGTCCCCAGCACTCAGGGAAGGACTAGGTATAGACCATCCCTGATAGATAATTGTCTAATCTGCTCTTAAATATCTCCATTAATGGATATTCCACAACCTCCATTGGCAAGTTATTTCTGTGCTTAACTACCATGACAGGAAGTTTTTCCTAATGTGCAACCTAAACCTCCCTTGTTGTTGTTGAAGCTCGTTGCTTCTTGTCCTGTTCTCAGGAGGTTTGAAAACAAATTTTCTCCCTTCCTCCCTATAACAACATTTTATGTACTTGAAAACCGTTCCCCCCTTTCAGTCTTTTCTTCTCCAGAATAAGCAAACCCATTTTTGCAATCTTCCCTTACAGGTCTTAATTTAATTTAATAATTTTTGTTGCTCTTCTCCAGTTTGTCCAGATAATTTTGAATTTTAATCCTATACTCTAAAGCACTTGCAATCCCCTTCCCCCAGTGTGGTATCATCTTCAAACTAGTTATGTATCCTCTCTGGGCCATTATCTAATTAAGTGATCAAGATATTGCATAGAACTGAACCCAGAACTGTTCCTATGCCCCTCCTCTCCACCCTCCACTTAACTGAACCACTGATGATTACTCTCTGAGAATGGTTTTCCAGCCAGTCAGGTACCCACCTTGTAGTGGGTCCATCTAGGTTTTATTTTTGTAGTTTGAAAAAGTCATGCAAGATAGTACCAAAAGCTTTATTAAAGTAAAGATACACCACATCTACTGCTTCCTGCTTCTCCACAAGGCTTGTCACTCCGTCAAAAAAAGCTATTAGTTTGATCTGACGTTATTTGTTTTTGACAAATCCATGTCGACTATTAGTTCTCACCTTATTATCTTCTAGGTCAGGGATGGGCAATAATTTTTGACCGGGACACACTTCAGAAATTTTTGAAGTGGCCCCAGGCTGCTCTATAAGGGCAGGGCCTCAGACACTTCCATGCTTCCCACCCACAGACCCTGATTAGTGGTTCCCTCTAGGTACTTGTGCCCCTGGCGGTGGGAGGAGACTTCATGTACTCCCCCCTGCTGCCCCCAGGTCAATCAGAACCTGGGGAGGGGGAGCATGTGAAGTCTCTCGCTCCCTGCCCCCACCCTGCAACGGAGCATCGCACTTAGAGTTGTGACAGATTCAGGCTGGAAGACTATAGCAGATAGAGAGAAAGGCAGCAACAGCCCTGAGCAATTAGGGGCAAAGGAGATAGGGCTGCTGCAAATTAAGCAGAGACAGTTGATCTCACCTGAGGCTGCCAGTGAACCTGTTAAAAGCACTCCCTCCTGGCAGGAACGGGGGGGCGGGGGAGTCAGACCAGACCAGACGAAACAAAATGAAATGAAACGAAGGAAAGCAACACAATATTGCCAGAGATAGCCAAGTGGTGGAGGGTGAGGTGCCCCAGACCAGCCTGAGAGCCCAGCTGGAGAGCTGGACAGGACTATTTTCGCAACCTGGGATGACCCTGGGGCATTGGCCCAAAACCTTTGTGGCTGAGAGACTGGACCTGGAATCCTGCCAAGGGCAAATAGTGCAGGACTGAGGCTGCTTGAGATAGGCCTGAGCGGGGTATTGGGACCCAGGAGTGGGGCTACCCTTCCACAGAGTCAACCACCAGCTAAGCAGCAGCTGGCGGTTGACTTTAAGTGCTGAGCCTGCCCTCCAACCCTGATTGGCCTGGACGTGGGGGGAAGTGCACAAAATCTCCACCCACCCTGCCCCGCAAGGAGTGCACGCTTAGAAGTGCCACATGCTCCTGGCAGGGTGGGAGGAAACTTTGTGTGCTTCCCTTCCCCACCCCCAGGCCAATCAGGGCTTGGGGGTGGGGGAAGCGTGTGAAGTCTCCTCCTGCCGTGCCAGGAGTGTGCGGCGCTTAGAAGCACTGCACACTCCTTGCAGGGCAGGGGCTTGGACGGAGGAGATTTTGTGTGCTTCCCCCCTGCCTCCAGGCCCTGATTGGTCTGGGGTGTATGGGGAGGGCACAAAATCTCCTTTTGGCCTGCCAGGAGTGTGTGGCACTTCTAAGTGCCACACACTCATTGCAGAGTGGGAGACAGGGCTGGAGGAGATTTCGCATGCTTCCCTCTGCTCCCAGCCTCTGATTGGCCTGGGGTGGGGGAAGCAGCAGGGCCTCCGCAGGCCAGATCAACTCGCTTGGTGGGCTGGATCCGGCCTGCGGAGGCCCTTTTGCTCACCCCATTCTAGGTGTTTGCAAATTGATTACTTATTTGTTCCTTTTATTTCTAGTACTAATGTTAAGATGACTGCTCTGTAATTCCCAGACTGTCCTTATTCCCTTTTTTATAGATTATCACTATATTTGCTCTTTTCCAGTCCTCTGGAATCTCTCCTGTCTTTCATGACTTTTTTTGAACATAATCTGTAATGGCTCAGATAACTCCACAGTCAGCTCCTTGAATATTCTTAGGATGTATTTCATCAGGCCCCAGTGGCTTGACATCTACCTTGTCTAAGAATGTTTAACTTGTTCTTTCCCTATTTTAGCCTCTGATCCTACCTCAGTTATCCTGCTATTCATTAAGTTAGACATCCAGTTGCCATTAACTTTTTGGAAAAAACTGAGAGGAAAAAACATCATTCTGCACTTTTGCCATTTCACATTTTCTGCTCTTGTTTTTTCCCCCTTAATTGAGTAAAGGGCCTATCACGTCCTAGGTTTTCCTCTTGCTTCTGACATATCTGTAGAATATTTTCTTGTTACCAATAATGTCCCTAGCTAGTTGAATCTTATTTTGTGCCTTGACCTCTCTAATTTGTCCCTATGGCTATGTCTAGACTACATGGCTCTGTCGATGGAGCCATGTAAAATAGTTTATTCGGCATAGTCAAAGAAGCGGGGATTTAAATAATCCCCACTTCATTAAAATAAAAATGGCCACCGTGCTGTGCCGATGATCAGTTGATCCAGCACAGCACGGCAGTCTAGACGCGGTGCGATCGACAAGGGAAGCCTTTGTCGACTGCTCTAGTATGCCTCGTGAAACGAAGTTGTTTATAACAAGGCTCATCCACCTCTTCTTCCTGATTAGATGGTCTGTAGGAGATGCCTACATGACATCACCCTTATTTTATATCCCTTTTATTCTTACCCAGAGACTTTCAAGAAATATATCTCCTATTTCTATCTCAACTTCAGTCCAAGTGCACACATTTGATATATAAGGCAACACCTTCTCTCTTTTTTCCTGCCTGTTCTTTCTGAGCAAGCTGTACCCTTCTATACCAATATTCCAATCTGGCATATTATCCCACCAAGTCTCAGTGATGACAACTGTGTCATAGTTGTGTTTATTGACTAGCATTTTGAGTTTCTTTCTGTTTATTCTCCATATTTCTTGCATTATTACACAGACACCTAAGATATTGTGATAGTGTCTAAGCGTTCGCTAAGTAAACTAGATTTATATAGAAGGATCCCAAGAGATATAAATGCTGTTTTCTACTCTTCTCTCCTCCTTGGCTAAAACACACTGCCCGGCATGTGTGTAGGTATGCACTCACGTGCACATGAACATGTATATGTACATACCCACCCAACTGCTGATACCATTCCTTATGAAGTTTGCCCAATGCTTCCCATGACAAAAGGTAGCTATAGAATTATCAGATCACCCTTTAACTTGCTCTTTATTAAAATAAACAGATTGAGCTTCTTAAATCTTTCATTATAGGCATGGTTTCCAGTACTGTTATCTTGTGGATCTTCTCTCAACCCTCTCCAATTTTTCAATATTCTTCCTGAATTATGGACATTGGACTTGGACTTGCACCAGTGCCAGATACAGAGTTAAAACAATCTATCTACTGCTACTCACGATTTCCCAGTTTATACATACAAGGATAGCATTAGTCCTGTTGTCATACCATGAGCTGATGGTCATCTGATTATATACCATGACCATCAAGTTTATTTCAGTGTGTCTCAGGTTAGAGTTCCCCATCCTGTAGGTATGTACTGTATGAATAATTTTATATTAGGTGTATTAAAATGCACATTACTGTTTGTACTTAGTTTACTAAAGATTCAGATTACTGTGTATCAGTGACCTGTTCTCTTCCTTATTTACCACTCCCCCAGTTCTTGTACTATCTGCAGACATTATCAATGATTTGTATGTGTTCTTCGAAGTCATCATAAACATTTAATAGTGGACTGCCAAGAACTGATCCCTTCAGGACTCCATTATAAACAAACCCACTTGACATTTGGAGATCTATCAGTTAGCCAATTTTTAAGCCATTTAATGTGTCCCATGTTGATTTTGTACAGTTCTAGTTTCTTAATCATCTAGCCATGTGGTACCAAGCCAAATACTATACAGATGTCTATTACTCCAAGCACTATTACCTTTATCAAGCAAATATATAATCCCATAAATCACATAAGTTTGACAATATCTACTTTGCATAAGCCCATGTTGATTGGCATTAATTATACCTCCCTTCTGTAACTTTTATTGAGTCCTTCATAAGCTGCTCCATTATTTTACATAGGATAAATGTGTAGGTGACAGGCCTATAATTAAACAGGTCATTCCATTTTCCCTGTTAAAATATTGGCACAGCATTATCCCTTTTTCAGTCCTCTAGCATGCCCCTACTTTTCCAAAACTTATTGAAAATCAACATCAACAGGCCAGAGAATCCTAAAGAGTTCCTTTAAAACTCTTGATTTGTTATTCAGACCTGCTGCTTTAAAAATGTCTATATTTGGTAGCTTTATCAACCTCCTGAGCTACTGTTGGAATGGAAAGTATTTCATCATCATCATCATCCACATCATCTTTCTGTTTCTTTAATTACAGAAAAAGTATTTATTGAAGAATTCTGCCCTTTTCTGATTATTGATAATATCATCCTGTTTAGTAATGGGCTAATACATTGTTAGAATTTCTTTTTGTTTCTAATACACTTAAAAAGCTCCTTAAAACAGGTAACTTTAATTTTAGTATCTCCTAACTTTTGAGTGCTTGACTTTGCAAATTTAATAATGTTTTATTGTATTTTCAGTGCCATATATATAATTATTTAAATAATATTTTATTCTGGTGATATTGTGATCAAAGAATTAGGTCTAGCATTTTGCCTTAAAGACGCTGGATTATCTAGTCTCCTCTGGCAGCCTGTTTAACAACTGAACCCTCTTCACCAAGTATATTTTATAGATGGCTTTCACATGCACCGGATCACTGAGAAGCATAGCTGTCTGGCTGTGTTGTGCATGAAGAAGTGGTCTCTGTTATAGGTGGAACCACATCTGATGATGGTTTCAAAGATAAGGTTCAAGGCTTTGAACTGACAACGGATGTGGATTGTGAAAACATCAGAATATGAGCACAAAGGTTGACATGTATGTGATAATCCCTCCCCATGAGAGGTGAGCTGCCAAAGTTTGCACATGCTGAAATATTGCCATTGTTTTCACATTCAGCCTCAGATACAGGGAGTTGAGGTAATCATGTCTGGAGATGATGAAAAGATGCATTACAGTTGCAGCATCTTGTTTGGAACAAAGGGTGGAATTTCCTAGCTAAATGGAGGCCGGGGCAGGTGTCTTTTGCTTGTGATGCCACTTGATCATTCAAATTTAGTGACAAATTGAACAGGGACTGAAGAGTTCACAACATTTTGGTGAATATGTGGGGAGAGGGGACAGGAGGGCAGCAGAGAAGTCAGACACCTTTGGTAGAAGGAAAAGTGTCCCAGCTAGTTCTCCAAAGCATTTCTTTCTTCCAACCAGTGTAACTTTGCACTTGGTGGTGTTGAATTTAGGCCAGCTATTCTTCTTTCATGTGTGCAAGTCCCAAAGGAATTGTGACATCCTTGCAGTGGCATTGGTCTAGCTTGTGGCAAATTAGATATGCAGCAGGGTTTCACTAGCACTTTGACAAAATGGAGCAATATAATTTCTTACACAACATTTTAAATAGTAATAGAGATGTAGCGTGTTAGTCTAGTCTAGCTGAAACAAAAAACAGGACTATGTAGCACTTTAAAGACAAACAAGATGGTTTATTAGATGATGAGCTTTCGTGGGCCAGACCCACTTCCTCAGACCAAATTCCTCAGATCATTTTAAAGACAGAGAACACAGCAAGCTGGAGGATGCAATGCATGCCAAGCTATACAGATGTCCAGATAACACAAAACCAGTCACTACCAAAGAGGAATGTCTTATGAAGATGAGACTTGATCATGAAGAAGGATGATTATTGTCTAGCTAGTCATATTATGTAAGATGCTGCTGAGGAAAAGGTCTGTGAAAAATACCTTAAAAGTCATAGTTTAACATTTAGCAGTGGGAAGGAGAAAGAAATAGAACTGTGGAAAAGGAACACAGCACAAAACAGAAGAGATTCCCAAGACATTCTATAAGAATGAAGGGCCTGTACCTGCAGAGGTGCAAGCAAATATAGTGGTAACAGCTCACCAGGGGCTAGCTCTGGTGAACCACTGCTGTTTTATTGCCTAGCCCTGGTTTAATAGCTTCATTATCTTTGCTGGAAGACCAGGCTGGTCAGAGAATCAAATATACATTCCTTTAGCGAAGGCAAATCTGTTCACCAACTCATCTGACAGGCCTATTTCAAACACACTTAATCATAATTCTAACATATATCCATACTTTTCATATCCCACGCGTACAGACATCACACAAGAATATTAATAATCTTTATTATTAGTTTTCAAATGATGCCTCACAAGGCATTTTTTTGTACAGAGATTATTACAATAGTGAATAGGGTGTGAATACAGGAGGGGCTTAATATCACAATACCTAAGAGTGATGTTAGAAGAAAACTGTGTGTATCACTATCTGAGGAGATTCTGAATGCCTATGTCAGTATGTATGCTGGGGCAAGTACCATGTGACTGTTTGAGAGTGTAACAAGCTTCAGCTAAGCAAATAACTGAGAACATATATACAAGATCCATATAGTGGATCATGTATCAAATAGACAGAGAAGTGGCAAATGGGAATTCCATGCTAGAGCCAAATGATTTAATTCCTGCCACTAGACATTAGGTGAGACATCAGCAAAATGAGTAGGTTTCCCTGGCACTTTCCTAGCTCTAAATTACTTACAAGAGGAAAAAAAGAGGGGTGAACTTATAAAAATGCTCAGGTACTAGAAAGGGGGAGGCTATGTAAAATATTTCAGGAGAGAGAAGTTTGCTTCATATAAAAAGGACATATAAAGAGGGATTTGAGGAATATGCAAACACTAGCATAATTGATGGACAAACCTAGATTACTATAAAGAGAAATATGGGCTAGTTCCCGGGAGCTAGGAACCCTTGAATTTTAATCCCACCTCTGACATCAGCTTCTTCAACTCCTGGGATTTTTGCCATTGACTTCACTGGGGTCGGTATTTCACCTTGTACCTTTGTCTTGGTTCCCCCTTCTATAAGGCAGGGATAATACTTACTTATGAGACAATGGTGTTGTGAGAGTCAACTAGTTAATTTTCAAAGTGATTGGACTATAAATTGATATTACTGCCGTGGATTATTACATAATTAGATTATTTTTACTTTTTTGCACATAATCAGGCTCATAATGAGCTTTGGTAAAATGAATTCTAGAGCACACCACCAACCCACACAAGATAAAAAGCACTATATAAATGTAGGCTGCAGTATCTTATTACCTTAATTAGATTTCACTGCCTCCTTATACTACTGCTGAGTTGTTAGCTTCCAGGAACTGCTTAGGTTCATCAGAATCAAAAAGTAAATATTTAATGTGTTTTTACACTACTGTTAGCTTGGCTGGATATAAAATTGCAGTGTCTGCCCTCAACTTAAAAATTCAGTTTACATGTTCTTTGTTTGCCACAGCAGATGTAGGTTGGAGTGTGTGTGTGTGTGTGTAAAACAGACATTTAAAGGGAGGAGGCACAATTCTCTCTTTGTTGTTCAATTTTCTGTTTCTTCCTATGGCAAGGCTCCATTTCTGTCAGTGAGAAAACTGCTGATCATATCTGAGGGTAGAACAGGCTCATAGATTCTTTATGGTTGTTGTTAGGTCAAAAATATAGGCTTGTTTCCTTTCACTTAACCAGGTGTAAACTGAAGGAATTCCCTTGAGGCCAATAAAGTTATACTACTATAACATTGATGTAAGTGAGAATCAGCCCCTAAATTTCTTTTTACTTTTATTTCTGTGGGCTCAGAGAAGATTATTGGATAAATCCTGCTTGCCATATTCAGGCAGCCCAGTGAAGGCTAAGGAATTATTCATATGAGTAAGGAGAGAAGGATATATTTTAATATGTATAATGCTAAGAGAAATGTAATAGCTTCCATTTGTATTGATTTGTGGAAACCTTTTCTTGGGTTTCAGTCTGCATGCTCTTGCATTCTTTCAATTTTGCTTCAAGTTTTTGCATTAGAACATGCCCATGTGTCAAAAGCACATGGTTTTATTTGGCTTTGGGTTGAGACAGTACAAAACAGAGAGTTCTGTATATTTTTTTATGAGAAATCATAAACAAATCCCCAGGTTCACTTGAAACCAGGCTGAGTTTTGAGCTTTATACTGCAAGCAAGTCTGTTTTGTGTGATCTGTGTGGTATGTTTTTTTTAACAAGTTTTATTGGAATTTACCAGATTGGCTCAGGTCTAAGGTCTATCTGCTTCTGAGTATCCTGTTTCAAGACCTGCCAGCATGAGATACTTCAGAGGAAGGTGTAAGAACCTGCAGAAGCTAAATGGGGCATAATTTGCCTCCTACATTAGGCCTCAAGATGATCTCTAATCGACATTGCCTTAATCCCTGAAGCCTGAGGTTTAACAACCTTTTCAAATTAGCATCATGAATTCTGATAACTCTGGATTTCTTTATAGATGTACAAATGTCCAATCTCTTTTTGAATATGATAATTTGTTTACCTAATCTGGGCTGGGGAATCCAACTACAGAATGACAGAATGTTTGGATCAGGAGATGAATTCTTTCTAAATCTGCTAAGTTTAGATTTAACATTTTAGTTCACATCCTCTTTAGTTTCACTGTGGCCCCTCTTTATAGCCTATGGATTGGTTACAACAGTGAAAATAATATACACTGTAAAGATATCTGATGTGTGTCAATGTTGGTGTTCTTTTACATTTGCTGCTTGACTTTCACGCTGTGTGGAATACTCTTTTGATTAGTGGGTGTTCCAGTTACATGCTGTGTTTGGTTGGTTCAATTCTTAATAAAAATTCTTCTTTGTAAACTCATCTGTGATTTCTTGGTGTGCAGCAATCATGTGGGGATAAACTATGCCAGCATGTTGGTAGAAAGAATTTGAAGGCAGAAGGCTTGAAAATGAAAGACACAATTTGCTAGTTATAAACCATGCAATGATCATGGAAATGTAATTCAGGTAAGTGTCATCAATCTCAACAAGGCACATGCCGCTGTCATTCTGTTCCTGTGATAGCTGAAGAGCTGCCATAATCTGGATATGCCCTCATTAGTCTGGAGTCACAAAGGGTAGCCTCTATCCCCAAGAGTCTCACAATGAGTTCAAAAACACTATTAATAATACTTGCTAAGTGGCTGGAAAAGTATTCATGTCCTGTCCCTTCCTGTGCATATTAGAAGACTATAAAATTTTGCCAGGTCATCACAAGCACAGAGAAATCTGCTTTTAAAATACTGAAGTCAGATGTGTGGCAGAGAATGGAACAGTGAGTTATACAATTATTTCCAGCACTTTTGGTAAACCCACAGCCATTCAACCCCTCTGTCGCCCCCTCCCCCCCAAGATTGTTGCTGTAGCATTCACATAGGATTTGTACCAGCATTCACACTTCTGACACCATTTCACCCACCACAAACTTTAACACATACACCATGTGGTCAGGGAGCTGTAGTGTGTACTCAGCCTCCACAGTGTGGGGTCAGGTCCCTTGCACAGAGAGACAGAATCATAGATTAGGATTGGAAGAGACTTCAGGAGATCATTTAGTGCAACCCCCTGCTCAAAGCAGGACCAACCCCAACTAAATCATTCCAGCCAAGGCTTTGTCAAGTCTCTAAGGATAGAGTTTCACCACCTTCCTAGGTAACCTATTCCAGTGCTTCACCATGCTCCTAGTGAAGTAGTTTTTTCTAATATATCCTATACTGCAACCATTGCCTTTTGGTCCGTCATCTGCCACCACAATGAGCAGCCTGGCTCTATCCTCTTTGGATAGTCCCCTTCAGGTAGATGAATGCTGTTGTCAATTCCCATTAGACTAAACAAACCCCATTCCCCCAGGTTCTCCTCATAAGTGATGTGCTCCAATCCCCCTAATCATTTTTGTTGCCCTCCACTGGACTCTCCAATTTGTCCATATCTTTTCTGTAGTAGGGGTTCCAAACTGGATGCAGTACTCCAGATGTGACCTTACCTGTGCTGAATAGAGGGGAATAATCACTTTTCTTGATATGTTGGCAATGCTCCTATTAATACAGTTCAATATGCCATTAGCCTTTTTGGCAACAAAGGCATACAGTGACTCATATCTGAAGTTAGCAGACTTTAGTCTAAATAGCTTCTTATCCACTGTAATCCCCAGGTCCTTTGCTGTAGAACTGCCATGCAGCCATTCGGTCCCCAGCCTGTACCAATGCATGGGATTCTTCTGTCCTAAGTGCCTATCCTCCAGCATATCTACCTCGCCCCCCAGCTTAGTGTCACCTGCAAACTTGCTGAGGGTACAATCCATCCCTTCATCCAGATCCTTAATGAAGATGTTGAACAAAATTAGCCCTGGTACAGATCCCTGGGGCACTCCGCTTGATACCGGCTGCCAACTAGACATTGAGCCATTGATCACTACCCATTAAACCTAACGATCTGGCCAGCTTTCCAGTTCATTCATCTAAGCCATATTTCTTTGACTTGCTGGCAAGAACATTGTGGGAGATGGTATCAAAAGCTTTGATAAAGTCAAAGTATATTATATCTGCTGTTTTCCCCATATCCACAGGGTCAGATATCTCATCATAGAAGGCAATTAGGCTTTTCTCCAGTTTCATACTGGAGCTCCGAGCAATCATACTGCTCTCTAACATATAGTGCAACTCCTCCACCTTTTCTCCCCTGTTTGTCCTTCCTGAATAGTTTATACCAATCCATTACAGTGCTCTAGTCATGTGAGTTACCCCATCAAGTCTCTGTTATTCCAGTCACATTATAGATCCTTGACTGTGCCAGGACTCTAATTCTTCCTGTTTGTTTCCCAGGCTTCTTGCATTTGTATACAGACACCTAAGATAACTAGCCTATTTCAGGGGTGGGGGAAGAAGGGAGGGGAGGGCTGACAGATTTGCCAGGCCCCAGGGAAAGGGAGAGAGGTTCCGGCTCACCGCTCCCAGACAGGGGCAAAGGGGCATGGGTGAAAGGGGCATGGCTAGTCACTGCCCCCCCTCCCGCAGGCTCAGGCACTGCCCCAGAGCTCAAGTGGTGATTTAAAGGGCCCGGGCCTCTGGCCATTGCCACTACCACAGGCGCACCATCATAATACGGGAGCACTGGGTCCTTTTGAATTGCTGAGCCATGGGGCAACTGCCCCCATTATCCTCCACTGTCGGCAGGCCTGCCTGCTTTCTCAGTATAAATCAGGAGGCCTCTCCTGTTGCTCCTTCCTTCCTGTGTTTCCTTCCAGTATCCCACTTCCCCATTTAGATCATCATCCCCTAGAAGGCCTAGTTTAAAGCCCCCTTCACTAGGTTAGCAAACCTGTTGAAAAGATACCCTTCCTTCTTTGCATTAGGTGGATCCCATCTCTTCCTAGCAATCCTTGTTCCTGGAACACTGCATGGTCGAAGAACCCAAAGCCCTCTTTCTGACACTACCTGCACATGCATGATTGGCTTAAGCATGCTAATATGGCTAGCACTGCACTGCTCAGGTGGAAAGTGGGTTTCATCATAGACAGGATTAGCTGGTTATTCACTTCACTCCACCACAGTTTTATCCTGCTATGAAGCCAAGATCAATTGGTCCACACTCACCTATGTATGAACAAGTTTGGCAACACGGGGAGACAAAAAACCTTAGCACATGGAACCACCTCCACCAGTCTCCTGTAAGCATAGGGATAGATAGGGACTAGGAATCAGGCAGAAAAGTTACAAAACCTGATGGTGCAACAGCATGAACCACCAAGGCTGTTTTTGTTTAAATCCCTGGATTGGCTGGTGGATTTGGCTCAAGAATTCCTATGCATCAAGTTTGAGTGTAGAGTGCCTCTTGAAAAGCACCAAAGATATTTTGTATTTGCAATGTAGCACAGTTGCTCAGAGTGTCCCAGAATGCACAGATTGTGTGCCACTTGTGGTAGGAGTGGACATGTAAACATGCCTGGGAAATAGTTGTGCTTGGAAATCTATTGTGTGAACATGCTGAAACTGATGTAGTCAGCTGAAATTGGACCCACATAGTAAGTCAGAGGAGAACAACTTTGTTAATTGGAGCCAGGCACAAATTTTCCTCTGGAGTGATTTTAAGAAAATTCAACTTTTTGTCCTGATTGGGCTGAAAACAACTATTAATATGTCAGTTTCCCGTGGCACAGAAATTCCAAATTTTTCTCTGTTCTAGTTGTAATTGTGTCTCTAGACTCACTTTTATTTGTAGTGTAGAGGACCCAAACTGTGTTAAGAATACTACAGATTTTCTAGGGACGTAGTTTGTTGCATAGCTATGTTTAAAATAAATAATCTGTCTCTAAAAACCAGAGAACCCTATTTTGATCCCAGGTAAAGGGTTTTTTTTTTGTTTATTTGCATGAGTATAACCTGTAAGCAGAAGTTCTGTACCTAAATATGATTCCTGTAATCAAGCAGTAAACAGACTTCACTGGTGATATCCACGGCTTCTAAAGAGAATTGCAACTAGGCATTTCTCCAAGAACTATTGGCCTATGTCAGTCAGTTAAATATAACTTACAAGAGTATCACTAATAGCATAGGCTGGCGACTCCCAATAACATGCTTTGGACAAGTGTGATAGCAAATATCTGTCAAAGTACTGTTCCTAGTATGGGAAAGGCCTGCATCAAAGACCTTCTATGTGGCAGTGGAGAGCAATGCCATTAGATAAGCAGTTTTGTCGTTTTGCATTAGAAGGCCAAATTGACACACAGTTTTATACTGGCATAATTGTCATGTAGGGGTCTGAGTTTTTTTCTGAAATAGTTGCACTGGTTCTTCTTCTGCGGTAGATACTGTTACACTGGTACAGAGGTGCTTTATACAAAAGGGCTTATTCCTCTTCCCTTCTGGGAAAAGTAATATTTCAGCATACATGTTTTCAGGCTGAACCACTTCCTTATAAGACTGTGGCATCCCTACCAATGCAAACTGCATAAATGGTCAGGATCTGCACTTTGCTTTCACTTCAGAGACCAATAAACAAGCAATTGCCAACAGCTATAATTTACCACGTAGTTCTTTCTAAGCAAGCATAGAGAGAAACTCATGCTAACAAGCTTATCAGAGATCACCCCCGCTCCAACAAGGGCTGTGAACAGCAACTAGTTCATCAAATTGTATACAGGGGTTTTCCTGTGGTTTAAATTCATATCTCCCTCTGCTCAGAATTAGAGTCCTGCAGTTTTATGGGGAATCAGCAGGCCAAAATCCCACCAATCCTTCCCTAAGGATTGCCTCCACCCCTTAAGCAGAGGTCCTATCTGTTTGCTAGGGTGGAAAGAAGGCCTTGAGTCACTGCTAACTCAGGCTATTTAGGCAAACCCCCTTTCCTTATCTGTTGGTCCATGGAGAATTCAGTTTGAGCCAGTATATGTGAGCCTTTCTCCAAGTGATAGTGCTTCTGTGCAGGTTTTATGTCCTGACTGAAGTTACCTAATCACTCCTTGATTTTCTTAGTTCCTGGAAGGCTGTAGTTTCCCTCCCCCAGAGAATTATTTATGCTCCTCAGTCCAGAAGGGCACATAATCCATTAATTTAATACAATGAAATCCAAAGATATTGAACTTAATTCAGTAAGGTTTGTCAGGATATTACAAGAAATTGGCATAATTGTCACAATTGCTATCTGTCAAAAATGGAGACAAATGACAGAGACATAGGCCTGTCTTTGCTGAAAAGCCTACAAGAATCTAGCCTTCTGTTAATAACAAGGTCACTCAGTGATCGCTTTTATATCTTCAATTATGAAAAATAACAAGAAATCCACACATTCTGTGGAGTATCATCAGAACAGGATTAGTTACCTCACGGCCACCTCACTTGTTTGTTTTTGCTCTTTTTCCTCACTCTCTCTCTATTTGTTTAAGGGTGTAAACTTTTGACAGCAGGGACTATGCCTCTTTTTGTCTTATACCGCACTTAGCACATTGTGGGCACTAGTGGGGAACTACTATATTATTATTCATAACAACTGCCATTGGAGCTAGGTTCCTAAGTGCCTTTAATCAGTAATATTCAGCATGATGGCTTTACTTTACATATGACTTCTCTTGACAGCATTGATTTTTTTTTCTTTTTGGCTATACAATCTTAATAAGGTTAAGATTTTGTCATGATTATTTTTAGTAAGAGTCACAACTGGTTGAGGGCAATAAACAAAAATTCCAGGAAGCCTCTGACCTGTCTGTGACTTTTGCTAAAAATAACCAGAGGGAAAAGTCTGAGGTGGGGGAAAGGAATGACAGCTGGAGCCCTGGGGGAGGCGGGGTGCTGACTGTCAGAGTCCTGCCACCCTCGGGGAGGGTAAACAGCATACCTCCAGTTCCAGCCACAGCCAAGGGGCAGGAATGCAAAGCCCCTACTCCACAGTGACTGACAGCTGAAGTTGAAGATCTCTCACGGGTTTGATAAAGTCACGAAATCCATGACTAAATCCCATCCTTAATTATTACACAATTTATTATTATTATTATTATTATTTATTTATTTATTTATTTATTTATTTATTAAACTTCATTGGGAAGTAGTGGCCTGAATACCTGTTGAGGATCTGCATATGATCTTGCAAATATGTTCCAGCAGAATTCAGTTCTCTGTGAGGATGCAGGGCACTGCGGTCATTCATGTGTTTATAAGGTCAGGATTCCAAAGGGCCTAAACAGGTCACGCTACATATTTTTAATACATTATTGCCAAGAAATAATGACAGATAAACAGAGTTCTTGCTTCAAGGAAGTCGTGTGATCTACTTGGATTGTAGAACAGTTTGCTACTACACAGTGCAGTATTACTGTGAAACTAGTTAGTTCAAGCTAAAACAGTAGGTCTAATTATAGGATGTTCACCTCCTCTTATGACTTCTGATAATTATATCTGACAGAGCTATTTTAGTGGAGGGGCATGTGATACACTAATGTAAAACAATACATACATAGCACTTGCTTTAAAAAATAAAGTGTCAAGCGTTTTATTTACTGTGATTAAGCACCTAGCCATGCAGCTGTAATGTAGGAAAGCAGGCCTTTCTGGTTTGTGAAATGTGCCTCTGCTGAGTCACTGAGTTTTTTTTAAAGGTTTGTTATGAATGAAGGCCTGGATCAATGCCAAATACCTTGTTTCTGGCTGCTTCTTTTGTTCACTTACAAACAATTTAAATCTATTGGAAATGAATATCTTTAAAATGAAAACTCCTAAAATCAGAATTAATTAAAAATATTCAAAATAATGTAAATTCTGAAATTCAAAATAGCTCTCCTAATGAATGACCCTATGGATATTAACATAAGATTCCACCAAAATTAAAGAAGATAAACAAGTAAAACACTGTAAATTTCAGTGATTACAAGTAGTAGCTATTTATATTTTAAACTATTTTCTTCTGCAGAACAGGGTTTCAGCCCCACACATGAAAATCGTGGGGTAGAGAGGACATGATGAAGATGAGCCCTGCAGCCTCACCGAGGCTTTCGATATGATAATAAAAAGTGAGGGGAGGGAGAAAATATCCTTTCAGACCCTGAGTGGTTGGGCTTGTTCTGCAGGACGGGTGCATGATAGAACAAAATAATCCATTGACTGAGAACCTGATGTGAAGTTTGAACTATGACAGAGAATGGAAAGCAAAATTACAAAAAGAGTCCTAGACTGGGCAACTTTGTGGTCCACAATCTCTAGCATATACTTCTGAGACAATGTCACATAGAAACAACTGAAAGGTGCTGCAAACATGCAATTTATGTTTTTTTTCTTTGTGGTAGCTATCATTTCATATTTACATTACTGCTCAGAGAAACAATCACGACTGGCCCCAATGTTTATTAAAAACCATATTATGGCATGGTCCTTACATCATAATGCTTACAATCTAAAGCCCTGATCCTGCAAACACTTATTTACATACATGCTGTGATGGACCTCTCCCCCCTTGTTTTATGAGATGGACTCAAATATGCATAACTCAAAGATGCTTGGGACCAATTGCCTCATGTAACCTTTCAATCATAATGTCATAATCTTCTGGATCTGTATATCTTATTTTGGTGTATGTATCCTTCCTGTGTGTAAAGTTAGATATACAGGGTATGGAATGCTTTATGGTTTTAAAAGTGCAAAGGCAAGCCATCAAGGGTGTTTCCCTCAAGGTCTGGTCAACTGGAAACAGCCTCTTTAAGTCTTAGCAGTGGTTGGTCCTAGAAATCAGGTTACCCTCTCCCCCCGCCCACACAACTGGTAGGGTCTGACCAGGTGTGATTTTTCCATGTAAGGGTGAAATGTAGAAACAGAATCCCCACCCAAAGGTAGACTTTATAAAACAATGGAAAACTAGCAGTTTCCTGGTCTTTGGTTGGCGTGGCACACGCAAGAGGATAACTAAAGACCTCAGGGAAAAGCAGACTTCCCTGGTTTGAAGGCTTAGCTGGAATAAGAACAGTTTTAGGGCGAGTTTGTAATAAGTTAGTACTGAGGATTCAGTGTTAAATTAAGTGTTTTCTGTTATTTTAAATTTGTAATCTACTTTGCTCTGTCTGTTTTCACTTACAACCTCTTAAATCGTGCTGCTTGTCCTTAATAAAATCATTTTTATTTACTATCAAGCCTGGTGTAAATAATTGTTACCTGGAGGAGCAATTGGTGTGTACATCCTCTTTTCATTGTTAAAGGGGGCTTACCTAAATAATTCCTTTGGGGTTCTGTTCCCATTTGCAGAGTAGTATCTCAGGAAGCTGGGCTCAAAACTGCATTTTCCTTGGCCCTGAAGTGGTTCAGTGCCTGTATTGCTCCTTGGGGAAGCGATGATCTCAGCTTTGTGCTTTGGCTGGAAGCAGACCAGATGAACTGGCCCAGCAGGACAGGGTAGTGAGAAGCCCCAGAGAGCAAAGAGGCAAGTGTCAGTGGCTTTGTCAGCACTCAGGGAAGCACCCCCAAGAGGTCTTCTGTGACCGCATCCCATCACATATGCGTAACAAAACTTAATTGAAATTAGAGAGGCTGGTCATGCTTGTAAAATTAAGCATATATGAGTAACTGCAGGATAAGGCCTAAAGCTCCCACCCTACTAAGGTGTTGTCTTCACTGCAGAGTTAACTTGAATTTCATTCCAATTTAAATTCTGTCCATATATAGAAATCTTTAACTTGGTGGTTAGGGCTGGCTAAAAAATAAGTATTGGGGTGTGTGCGTGGTGGGGTGTGTGTGGGGGGGGGAGGGGGGAGACAGACAGACAGAGAGAGAGAGAGAGAGAGGAAGGAAAATATAGCCCAGTGGCTTGGGTTCTCAGTCCTGGGATGTCAAGATTCAAGTTCAAATCTCTGGTCCTATACAGGCAAAGTGTAAGCTCTTCAGGGTGGGGACTGACTATAACTCTGTAGCGGTACAGCGGCCCGCACAATGGGATTCTGCTCTTGGTTGGACTCAATACCATGTTAACAACAGATACAAAAATACTTCTACTTACATTAGAAAAAGATCTAATTTGTGAAGTTCAGATCCACATTTAGACTTCCCTAATGTTTGGGTATTTGAAATGTATAGTCCATTATTTATTTGCAGTGTTGTTGTAGCCATATTAGTTTCAGGATATTCACGAGACAATGTGGGTGAGGTAAATGTAAAAGATATTACTTCATCCATCTTGTCCCTCTATTTCATTATCTACTTTACAATTTCAAACAGTAGGTATGATATTTAGGGCTTGATCAGACACACCTGATGTTGGGAATGCTGCCTTGATTTTCATGCTCTGCTTAGGCTGACATTGCTTTTTTGTGGACTGCTCTTAGTGTCAACTATCCTGCTTCATCTGGAGTTGATTCCACAGTAATTACATCTACTCCATGATTTGTGTACTAACATTTACTTTCCCAAGCACATAATCAGCAGTTAACAAACATAAAATAAAAGTATTATAGTTTCTGAAACATTTTTTTCCTTCACCCTGATGTAGGATGTGACCCATATCTGATACTTTTAGAAAGCTATCTACTATTTATCTCTTTATCTACTAGTTATCTCTAATGAATTTTGTTCCAGGAAGGAAGTAGAACCAGTAGGTACCATATCATATCCATTAGCCATAGTTTTCTATCACTAACTGTATGTCTCCCTATGGCGATCCATCAACTGGGGGTCGATTTAGCATGTCTACTGAAGACCCACTGACTTGACTGCTGATCATTCTCTCATTGACTCTGGTACTCCCCCAGAACAAGATCAGTAAGGGGAGTTGACAAGAGGGTTTCTTCTGTCGACCCAGTGTGGTGTGAACTCTGTGGGAAGTAGATCTAAGCTACATTGATTTGAGTTACTCTAGTAACATGATTTTAAATGGTGTAGCTTAGATCAACTTGTTCCCATAATGTAGATCTGCCCTGTGTATTTTGTGCATTATTTCAATAGCTCATAAAATTGGATTACAGTAGGTTGTACAATGGTGGAATGATGTGTCCGCACAAACAATTCATAAGGATTCATTTTGAAAACATACCAAATATATTAGGGAAATTTTGTACACTTAGAACATTTTAAAATAATACTGTACTTTTTTGTCTGAGGTATTCACATATCTTCCAATTCTTGCTAGATACTTACAAATAATCTTTGTGTCTATGTGTGTGGTTTAAAAATACAAGCATCCTTGCCACAAGGCCTCTAACTTTTTCATTCTCTTAGAAATGAATAATACTCAGCACATATTTTAGAAAATGCATTTCAGTGAACCCTGAAAACAGCTGTAGATATTTAATATTTTGAAAATATTAACAACTTCATAGTGGAAAAAGTAAAAAGTAGTGTATGTGGGATCCTGATGTCTGTCAAAAAATAATATTTTGTTTTTCATCTTCAGAGTGCTTTTCAGACAATCAGGTATTTTAGGTCCAAACTCTGTGCTATGGTTTGTGCTTTATGACATCTAAATATATGGTAACAGAATGATAAAGTTGCAAAGGCAAGCACCTAGAAGTTAGGAAATGCTTGAATTAAGATTAGCTGTGCAACTCTAATTTATCACTCCCACTTTGTGTGCACATATTACAAGACAGCCTTTAGCTACATTATCACTTTATTTTTTTCTACAGGACACATCCCTCACTAAGTATTTAGTTACTTGTTTATTCAATATTTCTTTTTATCACCTTGATGCATTGTGCAGCCTCGGGCCTTATTCAACACACACCAACCAAATTCTGCAATCAGTACAAAAGTGGGTTTTTTTTCTTCTGGGCATTTCTATGGTGCTCTCAAAGTAGTATCTAGATGATTCACGTACGTTAATTAATATATCTTTACAACTCCACCATGCAGATAGTGCTATCCCCATTTTACAGTTTGGGGAACAGAGACACGGAGGGTATGTCTACACTGCATTCCTCTTTCGAGAGAGGAATGCAGATGCAGCCGAGCGAAACTGCAAATGAAGCGCGGATTTGAATTTCCTGCGCTTCATTTGCATAATCGCGGCCGGCCGCTTTTTCGAAATACCCTATTTCGAGATAAAAAATGCTGTGTAGATGCGGTTATTTCGAGAAAAAACCCTTCTTTCAAAACAACCTTTACTCCTTATAAAATGAGGTTTAACGGTTATTTCAAAAGAAGGGTTTTTTCTCAAAATAACCGCGTCTACACAGAGTTTTTTATCTCGAAATAGGGTATTTCGAAAAAGCATCTGGCCGCGATTATGCAAATGAAGCGCGGGAAATTCAAATCCGCGCTTCATTTGCAGTTTCGCTCGGCTGTATCTGCATTCCTCTCTCGAAAGAGGAATGCAGTGTAGACATACCCAGAGAGATTAAGGTCAAAGTTTTCAAAAGTGTCCACTAAATGTTAATGTCCAGTTTGAGACACCTATCCCCTGATTTTTATAATTTTAATAACACTTCATATGTTCAAAACTCAGCTCCACTCCACGTTGGTTGCAGCTGTGCTTTGCAAAGTGATTAGCACTTTCTCAAATCTGACCCCAGGTATCTTATGTTGTTCATACAAAAATTGAAGAACACATTATTAGTAGCTAGCTGTGAAAAGTCTGGATTAAATGATTTGCCCACCATTGCATAGGAACTCTATGGCAGAGACTGGGATAGATTCCAGTTCTCAGGATGTCATTCAGTTGCTGTAACAATGAGACCTGTTTGCTTCCTGCATTCTCCTGCTTTATTCAGTTCATACCTTCCTACTTCTGCAACAAATGAAACAGGGTCCTATAGACAACAGAGCCCTTCACTGCACAACTGATTCATCTCCAGTTTCACAAGTAACCTTAATTTTGGCATTCCCTAATTCTTAAATGCTTCACTTTGCAACCTTATTATTTTTGTTCTTTTAATACAGTGGTGTGTGTGGCTGGTTGGTTTTTAAATACTATATAAGTCTTAATAAACTGAGGTGTTCGTATAACCCACACACCTGCTGGGTGTGGTGTACTGTCCCACCTAGTGGCACCAACACCTCTTACAGTGACTAATGAGTCGCTGTCAGACATCCTTATCTGAGAGCCAGCTGGCTTTTAGCTCATGTGGCAAAGGCTCATGCACAAAGCTCCAAAGGTCCCAGCTTTGATTCCACCTGCTGGCATTACATTAGGTAGACAAAGTTTTTTTCCCCTTTGTTTAGTTTTAATCTGTTTTCCTTAAACTAATCATCTACACGCCTATATGAAGTAGGTTGGCAAATAGTATCCCCATTTTACAGATGAGGAAATGGAAATGAGTTACCAAAATCATATAGATTAGAAACAAGGGACTGACTCATATGTACTGAACTCATGCTTGTAGCAGGTAAGGAAAGTGGGGGAAGTCACACATTTGCTCCCCACTCCCAGGGCTGCCAAAAACTGTAAATAATAGAGGCTGGCTGCCTTCCCATTGAGATTACTTTTCTAGCTAAGACAGACTTGAGTACTGTGAACTTTAGTTCCACCCCAGACATCCCCCTGTGTGGAGAAGGGGTGCCGATGGCATAGATTTGGCTTTATGTCTACACAGCAGGGCTAAAGTCAAATTAAGCTACGCAACTTGAGATATGTCAATTGCATAGCTGAAGTCAAAATAGCTTAATTCGGCCTTTGGCGCTGTCTGCACAGCAAGAAGTCGAAGGATGAACACTCTTCCTTTGACTTCCCTTTCTCCTCATAAAATGAGGATTACAGGAGTCAGAGTAAGAAGTCCACCAGCTCGAAATTATTTTGATATAAAGGCATGTAATGTAGACGCACACTGTTATTTCGGAATAACTGATGTTATTCTAAAATAACACTGCTATGTAGACGTACCCCTATAGGATTCCCCAAGAGGGACTGACGAGAGCACACATTTTAGTAGGTGTCGAGAAGGAGTTAACTTGATCATTTTGGATTCCTGTAAGATTTTCTGCTTATCTGAGAGGTGAACATGCTATTTTCGAAGGAATGCTTCCCCTCCCCCCAAAAAAGATAATTATTTCCACCTTGTAATGATGTGGCCCTGCTCCCACTGAAATCAATGGCAATATTCCCACTCAGGTCAATAGCGGCACAATCAGGCAGTAAGATATTATCATTAGGTTTGACAATCTGCATGGATTTCAGCAGCTTTCTGTAGGAATTCTCCCTGGAGTGTTTTTGCTAGCTTTAAAGACAGGCCGCTCATGTGATCACAAGATAGCATCATTTCAAATAGCTCTTCTGCACACAGAAGAAATGGATAATGGTGATGGCAGGCATAGAGGAGTCAGGGCCTTTGCCCTGCCAGATGGACAGAAGGACCAGTCTGGAGATCTGTCTGCAGGGATCACAGCTGTTCCTGGCCTGTGTGTGAGCTGTGGAGGCTCACTCTGTCTTTTGCTACCTGGGCACATCCAGAGACAACCTATTGGAAAAACTTTTAATCTGTTTTCTATTTTTGTTTATCTTTTGTGTTCACCAAGCCAGGTCACTACAACTGAATGTTAAGCTGTTGTCCTGCCTTAAAATTCTATTACAAAACAGGATTAGCCACACATACCAGTTCTAAGGCATGTGGAGAATAGGCAAAATTCCTTCCTGACTCCTGCTTTAAAGAGTTTATTCCATAAATCCTGATAGTCTTGCCAATTGTAATCCAACTAGTTTAAATGCAGAGCACAATTCCTATTCATGTAAATGTCAAATAATACTGTGAATTTTCCTGTGTTTTTAGTCTCAGTAATACCATGCCACACTGAGCTCCACCATTTAGTTAATCAGCACATTGCAAAGTTTAACCACTTAGTTTTGAATTGTTCATTTTTTAGTGTCTTAAAACAAAATCTATCATCATTGTGCACCACAAGTCATTTGCTCTCTCAATGGAATGAGTACAGACTCAGTATCCAGAAGATAGGCTTCTAACACCAGTAGCAGAAACAGCTCCTGAGTTCCTCTCTCCAGAGTAGAAGAGAGAACTCCATTTTGCCAGAGGGGGAGCCAGGTTCAAAGGGGGAGTCCTTATCCTCACTCAGCTAGCTATCCCTGATTGGTAGGGCAATCAAAAAGCATTAGGCAGGCAGAGGAAACAGTGTCTCACCAAGCCACTCATCAGCTGGACTCAGCAAGGTAAGCAGGAGTCCCCACATTCCATAACCACAGGAACAGGGCTGTGTGCCAGTCTCACCCATTAGACCTTCATTCCTCTAGATCTAGAAGTCAAATGGAAACAGGGGTATGAATCAGTGCAGTGGCCTTAATCGTGAGTACTGCTGAGGTTTCACCTAGCCAGCTAAGAAAGGGCTGTGGGGGTGTTCCGTGATCACTCAGTGCTTTGCTTGGCTGCAAGAGTTCTGGTTTATCATATGTTTGGTTCCAGCTGGGTGGGTTTAATGAATTACAACTCCTTTGTAGTTGAGGGCCTTAGTTGGTACCACACGAATGTCCTTTTGAATGTTCTGCTGCAAAAATGTGTCTTCTCTCAGTCTATCCCCCACTGTCAAAGAGCTACAGAGAGACTCTGGGGTTTTATCCACTTGGCTTTTGTGTTCTGCAAGAGATTTTGTTTACATTTAATTTTAGAGGGGATATTTTTATTCAAAAGAAAGTTTGATTATTGCTGAGGGCTTTACTTACAGTAATCGGTTCTTTTGATTCCCCTGCCTTTTCCAGTTGTTCCAATTCCTATCTTTATACCATCCTTAAATTGGCTTTATCCTTTCCTCTGCTAAAGTGTACAGTATTTCATTCCTTCCATCCTTCCTCCCTAGAGGTCCTAGGGCGATATATTAATTTATTCACCTGGTCACTAGGTGGAGGCACTGTACACTGAGAATCCAGTTTAGCTTTAGCAACCTACAGTTAGGACCTGCTCAAGCAGCACAAAGCAGTCAGGGGCCATTGATTGTAAGGTGCCACCTTGGAGGGATGGACTCTACCATGCTTTGGGATCAGGGATGCTCCAAAGGCGTGTAATGATTACAAGGCAAGTCTGGTCCCTTTTTTGCTGGGCATACCACATGCACCTGACTGAGTGCTGAAAGCCAGTTGTAAGGACATGTTCATTGGATGGACAATACAGAAGAATGGGGAAAGGCTGGGAGAGAGTTTGAGGTCTGCTTTTCTCAGCATCTACCTCTGTTCTGCTCTCACTGGTCCCCTGTAGGGATCCCACCCACGGGTCGTCTTATTGAAAGACCAGCCCTTATGTTTGACCAACCTTGATCTTCCAGAAGTTAAGGCTGTATCAACAGGAGACATATCCGCATCATTCAAGTGTGACCTCTGCCAGCTAGGGAGTAAAGCAGAAAGTTAAAAATGTAGCTGCACTTTGAAGTGGGCTTTTTCTATAGTTGGACATTGCTTTCCTTTATCTCATGTCCACTGGGTAGGGATTTTTGGTTTGGTTTGCCTTCATCCTCTGGAAGGGTGCTGAATGGAGACAAAGTGATACTTATGCTAACTCTAGCCAGTCATGTCTGGGAAATTCAGGTTAGAGTCTTTGATAATTAGAGTGCTGTGTGAGGTGGGAGAGGGGGAACAAACGTTTTAATAGGGAAGTTGTATTTAAAGACCTGAGGTTAGTAGGTTAGTTCCTTTTTTGGTAAAGCTCAGTACATACACAGCTATGACACCTGAGGCATGGGGGGCTTTTTCTTATATCTGATATGTAAAATCAGGCACTTGCTTGGTCAACCGAGATAAAAACCACAGTTTTTTGTTGAGTGCTTTAAGGGAATGTATCTGCCTGCCCACTGGAAACAGGTGGATGCAGGTTTACTTGATGCTGGTATATTTCTGTTGCTATAATTTCTCCTGTCTATCTCAGCCTATGTTGTGGGATAGAGTAGCATTGCCCCCTATTAGCGCTAAAGAGATGTTTGGAAGATGCTCCAGCTCAGTGCCTTCCTACAGCCCAGCGTCTGCCTGCAGCATCTAGAAGCTCAGATCTATAATGACGATGAAGGAGTCTGTGATCAGAATGAAGATTATGAGTGGAGAGAGTCTCCAGCAAATAGTAGCAACCCTTAAAGAAAGCTGTGTAAATTATCCTTGTCAATACTGCCATTAGATTAGTGAGGGAGTGAGACAACTTCAGGGCTGTGAACTGCATTATAGTCACTTAATAGTGCTCATCGGTGGTAAACTGACTTGGTGATTTGCTCTTTGTTATATCTACTAGGCTACTTTTAAGTCACTTCCATTCAAATGGCATGTGAAATCTCACATCTTGTTAGCTGGCACCGCTGGGGTAATCTAACAGAAAATGGTACAAAAGAAAACAGCTTGATAACAGCTGGCCAGATACCTGTGAATTCTCAGTAAGTCAAGGAAGAGCCTGAGATTTTTTTCTTATTTTTCTAGTTACTTCTTATTCTTGTAGCCTTTGTTGTAGCAGTAGGACCTTCTTCTGATCTTCTGTCTGAAAAGTACAGCTTGAGTGGTGCATTTGCAGAGAATATACAGTGTAGCATGTTAGGCCACATATTTCATGCATGACTCCAAGTAAACATGCAAAGCACTCTGGCCAAAATTCTGGTCTCCCACAGTAGTTTTCAGCTCCTTAAAGGCATTTAGTTAAATCCTTTCTATGTGCTAAGTTTTAACACTTAAATGCACCACATGAGGTAATACACCCAGGGTATGTTCACGCAGAAGAAATAAAGTCAAATTAAGCAATGCAACTACAGCTACGTAAATTGCATAGCCAAAGTCAAAATAACTTAATTCGGCTTCTGGCGCTGTCAACACAGCAGGAAGTCTAAGGAAGAACACTCGTGAAATGAGGGTTACAGGAATCGGAGTAAGAAGTCCTCCAGTGCGAAATTATTTTGAAATAAAGGCTTGTACTGTAGACACACTCTTTGTTATTTCGGAATAACATTAGTTATTCCAAAATAACACTGCTGTGTAGACATACACCCAGTGTGAAGGAGAATGCAGCACAGCTAATAACCTCTGTTGTCGAGACTCGCTTATCCAAAATGTTCTGTTATCCTAGACAGGATCATGTCCTATTCCTTTAGCAAGGGACAGGGTAATGTTTTGGATAAAGGGTCTGCAAGCAAGTCCTGAAAAGTTCATCAAAAGTGGAAGGCTGGAGCGGGAGGGAGAAGGCTGTTGATGACTGACAGCTTCTTCAAAAGTTGCCCATGTACTTACCCAGCCTGTACCCAGTGTACTTGTACAGGTATATAAAATAAGGACTTGCAGGAGAAACCCAATTATGTGAGTCATATGGAAATGTGGAGGAGTCAGTCAGCAGGCTCTGAATTCCCAGGGTGCCACCCACTGCAACACAATTACCAACTTCAGAGCCTGGGACATTATCCACAAAGCACTGATCCCAAGGAGCTTAGGAGCATCATAGAAATGGAGCATGTGCAGTGCTTAGTTCTGCCGGCTTGGTTCTAGTGCTGTGAAATTCCTCCCAGGCCCAGATTAACTAATGTGCACTCAGCCTGCTTGCACATAGTCCTCCTCACAGGGTGGGAGGGTGGGTGCTGCAATGGGCCATACCTGTGTGGCACTGCACAGTGGCACTGCTTCTCACTCAGATTTGGCCAAGCTGCCTCCCATCATGAGTAAGTGTTGGCCTAAATTTGAGTGAGTGACATTGCAACCTCATGCATGAGTTTGCAGCATACTCAGGTTTGGCCTTGTCACTTGATGGGGCTGGATCAGGCCAAGTTTCACTGAGTGGTGTTGTGACCTGGTAAAGTCTCTCACTCAGATTTGACCTGCACTATGTGTGTGAAGGGTGATGGGAGAGAGTGGGGCTGCTGGGTGGACAGGATCAGAAGAAGCAGCCTCAGCCCAGAACAGAAGTGGAATGCTAAGCCTGGAGGTGCTAGCAAGTGGCCAGGAAAGTCCCGGGGGAGATGGGAGAGGGCCCGAGGGAGAGCTCTTGTTGGTCTGTGAGATGAGTGAGGAGTGTTGAGGGGGTTGCTCAATAGAGGAGTGTGGGTGGCTGTGGCGAGCCAGATGTATGTCAGGGCTGGTGGGAGGTGTGTGAGGGCTGTCAGAAGGTGAGGAGGAGCATTTGGGGACCAGTGTTTGATGTGAGGTGGTTTGCTGAGTGACCCATAAGCTGCGGTGCATAGCTGGCCGTAGGTAGGACAGAGCTAAGCAGAATTACAGCATTGCTCAGGTTTTGCATGACCTCTCCCAATAGTTATGACGGAGGAGTGGCTGGGCCAAATTTGAGGAAAGTGGCTTTATTAGGTTGCAGCCAGGGCTCCTGAGTGGGAGAGGGATGAGGGCGGCTCTGTGCTCCTGCAAGGGGCAGGGCCCAGGGTGGAAGGGTGAGGCTGGGGTCACTCTGTACCACCTGGAATGCCCTTAGAGCTGCATGGAGCATGCTCTGGTGGTGATTTAAAGGCCCTGGGGCTCTAGCTGCTGCTGTTGCTGCAATAGCAATGATGGTGGCCAGGAGCCCAAGGCCCCTTTGATTCGTCAGGCCCTAGGGCAATTGCCTCCTTTGCCCTTCCCCCCTCCTCCGGTTGGCAGTCCTGGTCATAGCACTACTCACTGAAATTTCCATTGTGCACAGGGCCTTCAAATTCTTTAATCTGCTCTGATTTTCTCTCTTTTAGCAGCTGCACTCAGTTGACATGATATACAGCAGGCTGTAAAGCTGGTAATCAGGGTTGGGGTGGGTGGCACTGTGTGAATTCAGAGCCTGCTGACTGACTCCTCCATGTTTCCAAATGCCTCTAGATAATTGGGTTTCTCCTGCAAGTCCTTATTTCATGTATCTGTGCAAGTGCACTGCACACAGGCTGGGTAACTACATAGGCACCAGTTGAAGAAGCTTGTTATCCCAAACAAAAACTAATTAAAAACTATCAAGTGCTAGCTCTTCCTAGCCACAAAACCAAGCTGCTGTGGGATTTTGCTTGTCTTGTGAAAGCAGTAGTATGGAAATATGCATTATTTCCACTTTATTCTCCCATCTGGGGAGGACACAGAGTAACATGCTCTGAGCACATGACTGTGAGCATGGAATTCCTGAGATCTTATTACAGCTCTTGAAGATGAGCCTCTGTAACCTTGGAGAGGTCACTTGACATCTGTCTCCACCTCTCCCTACCGAGTAACTCATCCACCTCAGAGGGCTGTTGTGAAGACTGATTCATGTTTAGAGAGATCAAGTGCTAGGTGAGTATTATTATTGGCTATAATGGCATTGTAACTGATAGCAAGGAAGCAAATTAAAACCATCTCAAAAGAAGTTACAAAAACAAAATGCAATTCTCCCATCGACAGAAGGGCTTTTTGTAGTACAGTATTCACATGGTGCTGAGTTTAACTGTGTCCTAAAGACAAAATAGCATTAGACGTCCTGGGTCAAGCACAGCCATAGTTAGACTATTCTTTTCCAAAAGTAATACAAAAAAGTAAGTAACTGAAAGGATCCCTAGGGAAGGATTGGCTGCTCCTTTTCCTCTCTGTTAAAGACTATAATGATATTGCTGCCAGAGTGTGGTAATCGCTCCTTCAGAGGTAAAGGTAGCTTTGCGGAATGCATACATGTTAAGGCTAAAAATTCACAATTTTGTTGGCTATATGTAAAGACCCAATTTGCATATATGATTAATATATATACAATTTCATGTATATAAATGGCAGAAAATGTCCTTTTCAGTATTGTCGTCATGTTGGCCCCAGGATATTAGAGAGAAAAGGTGGGCGAGGTAATATCTTTTAGTGCATCTGCTTCTGATGGTGAAAGAGACAAGCTTTGGAGGAGACACAGAGCGGTAAGTTGATGTCTCTCTCAGCAACAGAAATTTGTCCAGTAAAAGACATTACCTCACCCACCTCATCTCTGCAGATGTCCAGATTACCAGATCTGACAAAGCTGCAGCATGACAAGCATTAATAACATAGAAACTACTATGTCTGGGTGATTCTAATGGCTCCTTGAAACTCTTGCCTTGGCTGCAACTTGCTCTGGAGTGGGTGGGAAGTTTGATTGGGTTACTAGCTCTCCATGGTGATTTTTGTTTTGTCTGGGCTGCATGGGAATCAGCCTGCTTCCTGCCATCAGTTGGCAGGTGGTCCGGCTGTGCCTTTGGCTGCTATCTGCGTACCTAGCTTTGGCAATTTGTGACTTGTTTCCAGGTTTGGAGTCTTTGGTTGCTTCTCTTTGATGACTGCTCACAGGCTTCTGTGGCTAGGAAAAGATGGCTAGGGCACTGCCTGGATGTGCACATAATAAGCATATTTAATGATGTATCACTTCACTTTTGTTATCTGATCTTTCCCCCTGACTTTGGTTTCTCAGCCTTTGCCATGTTTTATGTAATATAGAATGTAAGCTCCTTGGGCAGGGATCCTGTCAGTTTTATTTGTCTGCTAAGCACCACGCTCACCAACTGTCATCTGGATTTATAGCAATATAGAAATAAAATAGAATAATAATAATAATAACCTTTATTATTATTATTATTTAATTTATTGACTGGATCCTTAATTCAGGAGGAGATAGTTCAGGCCCCCTAATGGGCAGGGGCTGCTGCTGTGAAGCTGCCAGTGTTCTCAGCGGGCTCAGGCTCGCTGTGTCAGAGGCAGCAGCATGGGGTGGCAGGCAGGAGCCAGTCTGCACGGGGAGCTGGTTTTTAAACCGGCTCCTCTTGTGGACCAGCTCCTGCCTGCCACCCCACACTGCTGCCTCTCATACAGAGGCAGCAATGCAAAGTGACAGGGAGCTTTCTGGGGGTGGGGCCGGGAATGCACTGGCTGCTGGCCCCACCCCTCAGGACTATCAAATAATCGTGAAATCATTACGATTTGGTGTAGTTACACAATTATTAAATTAAATGATATCTAACATCCCTAGTAAGTAGTAGGTTGGGGGGTAAATTCTGGTCATTGCCCTCCCCCCAGCAAGGACCCTATTGGTCTCTGCTTATCCCTCTTCTGCAGGGACTCTGGATTTCCCTCAATCAGGGAGTCTCTCCTCTCTTACCACCACCATGCATTAGACATGCCATGGGAAGTTGAGCTGACTTAAAAACTTCAAGTTACAGAGAATCTGCCATTTACACTAGTTTTAACCTGCAAGTGATCTGTGCCTCATGCTCCAGAGGAAGGTGCATAAATCCTAGGATCTGCCAGTCAGACCTAAGGAGAAATTCCTTCCTGATCCCAAATATGGTGATCTGTTAGGCTCTGAGCATGTGACCAAGACCTACCAGCCAGGCACCTGGAAAGAATTCTCTGTATGTTGAGATATTTGCTGCTAGCAGTGGCAGATCAGCTAGCAGACCTTTGTAGGCACTTTCTTCATACCATCTCCTCCACAAACTTATCAAGCTCAGTCTTGTAGCCAGTTAGGGTTTTTTGCCTTCCATGCTCCCTTTGGAAGGCTGTTCCAGAGCATCACTCCTCTGATGGCTGGAAATCTTCATCTAATTTCAAGCCTTAGCTTGTTGAATGCCAGTTTATAGGCATTTATTTCTGGCACTTAAATAACTCATCTCCCTCCCTGATATTCATCCCTCTGGTGTATTTATAGAGAGCAATCATATCTCCCCTCAGCCTTCTTCTGTTTAGACTAAACAAGCCAGACTCTTTAGGTTCCATCCGATAAAGTAGGTGTGTCCTGCTCTGCATGGATAGGTCAAGGGAGCGTTACTGGATGTCGAGGAGTGTTGAACATGCTGGCAGATTTGCCTGAACTCCTTACCTTTTTGGTGACACTCTTTTTAATCTCTGAAATGTCTGGGTGCTGTCCTCTCTTCCAGTCGCCTACATTTTCATCAGTTTAACTGAACTCCAACAAAAATAATTCTGCTCCTATTAAATTGTATTAATAAATATATTTGAGCACAGAGATCCACCAGTGGGAGGCATATAAGTGTTTGGAGGCAGGCCAGCTTCCACCAAGTTCTACATGTATGTTGGTGCAACTTCTATGTGTAGACCATCCCTAAGAGACTGCCTCTTTCCTTATGACACACTCAGCCTCAGTTGTGGTTAGTGGAGGCACTTTACTGTCTGCCGAACCACTGGTATAAAGGAGAAGAGGTAGCTGGCAATGTGTTCTCATTAGACACTGGCACCTTTGAGCCTGGTTTCTCCTCCTAAGAACAGATTTGCAAAGTTATAGAGATGCCACAAGATACAGATGGGCAGTTAGTGGGATTTACAGAAGCATCTCTTAATTTCAATGGGAATTAGGTGCCTATACTCCTTAGGTGCTTTTAAAAATCTCACTAAGCGCCTTTCTGCATCATTAGGTACATACATTTGCAGGGCAGCTGACTGCCTCTCCTGGGCCCATGGGCAAGGTGGTGAGGGGGGCCTGACTTCGTGCTCCTGGAAGGGGTTGGGCCAGGACAGCCAGCCCTCAGAGCCACCCAGAGCGCATAGCATGGTGCTCCGCGGTGATTTAATGGGCCTGGGGCTCTGGCTGCTGTCACTGCCAGTAGCAGTGACACCCTAACCACTCTGAATCACTGGATTCCAGGGCAACTGCCCCTTTTGTCCCCCTCATCTGTGGGCCTATACATATCTATGAAAATCTGACCTCTGATCTGCAAGAGCTGGAGTTTTCTAACCTTAATGACCCTTTTATCTTTTCTCCCTCACCCATGAGGAAATGGGCAGAGCTGGGTAGCAATGGAGCTGAACTTTGGGGGTATTCTGAAGGAAAGATCATTCCTTTGGGGGGCTATTGATGTTGCGGAGTAACTGATGTGTCTATATATGTACTTTTAGCAGTTTGCCTGGAGTGTCAGAGGAGTTGGATTGGTGCCCTTTTATTATAGATTAGTAAAAACCAATAAAACACTTCCAATATTATTTTCTGCTCCATTCTTTAGGCAATCTGGTATTATTTGCTTTTATGACCTTTGCTGCACAAGGCACAGAAGTCCTCACTGAGCTGCCCCCAGTGACATCCAGCTCTCTTTCCTGGAAGTACCTGCATGGAAAATATCAGTTATTTTAATTGAGATGAGGAACATTTATTAGCATGAAACTATAATTATGGTGGAGAAGACACTTCCATTTCAAGATCCTGTTTTCAGGCACTCATGAGACTTTCCAGAAGGAAAAATAATTGAAATGTCAAATGGTTTTTGACTTCGGTCAAAATGAATGTTTTTGGAAGGATTGACAGGACTCTGACTGCATTTAGATGTGTATCTGAAGAGAAAAGCAGCTGTCATTATTTGTCATACATAAACCCTGATATAGACTTGGACCCCAATTTTGCTGTCAGGAAGAAGTTGTCAGTCCCTTGTTCCTGTGCAGTGCCCCGATGGAGCCAGTATGGATTCAAGGGTATTCCCACAGGGATATGATTGCAGGATTAGAGCTGGAGTCCTCTGTCATTAGGCCCTGTTCCAGCATAAACTCTGGGGGCACAGATTCCCGTTCCTGTGTGGAGTCCTTTTGACCCAAATGGGGCTCTTTGCAGGCACAAGCATTCACCTGCACAGATGATATTGAAGGAGGGACAGGGGGCAAAGAGACTCAGTGTCTTTCTTGAGTACAAGGAAACACCAGCTGTACCAATGACATTGAAGAGAGCTGTTTGAAAACAGCAGTGGTGCATATATAGTGTATCAATTTTCTTACCTGTTTTCACACTGGCTTCACAGTGAGGTGTGGAGCTCAAGGGAGAAGCATGTGTGTTTATTTCTGCAATTATGTTTTCACATTAAACATGTCATTTGCCATGAGACAGAACTTTCACATAAGTGGACTTTCTGTGCATTCAAATGCATGATGAAAGTTTGTTTCATTTTGTAATTCAGGGAAATTAAATGCAAAAACTTCAGTTCTGCAACATTAAGGACTAGAACTGAATAGAACAAAAGACGGCAAATGCAAAATTATGGTTCCCCCAGCAACTGTAACTATGGCACAGAGCGTGCACACACACATGCAGATATATATAATATGGCATTCAAGTTAGCACTGTCTGGAATACAAACTTCTAAATATATTCAAGAGGGCTGAGTGATGACTGCTGTGAGAAACATAATTTTAAGTTTCCTGACTTTGGGCAATTAAAATCTCAACCAGGATGTTGCATTAGCATAGCTTTTGCATTTAATTTACTGCTTTACTTAAAATGTATATGCATTGATTACTTTTTTACATTCCTCACCTTTTCATGTCATTTATTTTTATAAGTAAAAAAATCAGAATGACATTCACAACGTCAGTCACCTTCCGCTCTCTCCCAATTAAGGGGGAAAAAAGGAAGGAGGGAAATAAAAGACTCCTTCAAGCAGTGCTTTGTAGAATCCAAAAAAGGAAAAGCACCAGGGACTATATGAAGTCCACTAGGGACTTACTATTGCCAGTCTATTTTACCTAGAAGCCAGTGGAGCACTCTCGGCTGGTTTGTTATGCATTTTCAACTTAAACATGAGATTTAATGTTGTGTGGTTTGTCGTTTATGATGGTGTTTATTATTATTTATCATTTTGATCTATCTGAGGTGCATGCACTGGGGCATTTAATCTTATATAATTATTAGTTCATTATTATATAGGGACTAACACTACAAGGTGGAATGCCTCTTACAAGGTCCCTCAAACCTGCACCTATCACACTGACAGTTGATGAACATGGCAGAAGATCACGAGTGCCACAAAGTACAAGGCTAGAGAAGACAGACTTTACAGTCTAACGCCCAATCCTAAAAATGTTTTACACCTGTGCGAGTTCTCAATCCTGCAAACACTTAAGCTGCCTGTATACTATGGGTGCTAGAATGGCACAAGAACCATTGCTGCAGTAACTCCACCTCCCCGAGTGACAGTAGCTAGGTTGATGGAAACATCCTTCTATTGACCCAGCTGCATCTTCACTGGGGGTTAGGTTGGCATAGTTATGGTGCTCAGAGGTTTTGATTTTTAACCTCATAGCATTGTAGTTATGTTGACATAAGTACTAAGTGTAGCTCAGGCCTCAAGGTGTGTCTTCAAAGCAGGGTTAGCCTGGATATGTGGGTGTTGCCCCAACCTTCCTCCTGTCCATACACAAAACCCACTCATTTGCATTCAATAGTGGTGCATTCATTTCAGGCAAGCTGACTTGGCTGTGGAGGATAGGCTAGGACACAGGTGTCACTTTCCCTCAGGTAGTAACCTGCCTACTTGTGTGGGGATGCAGGCTAAATTATTCAAGTGCCAGTGCCTTCCCACAGTTCCCTTTGTAAGCCCAGAAGACAGGCAAATTGTCTCACAATTCAGCAGGAAATAATCATAGTTCAGCTCAGTTCACTGCAGCACAAAAACCATGGGATATGCCCCCCAAAAGTCCTAGTGATGCACACAGGGGAATGCAGCACCTATGTAGGCTCAGTGACTCTAGCATGGCTTTCCAGTGTGGTTGCTCACAGGTGGACTAGGTGTGGATGCTCTGTGTTACCTCTGCAGTGAAGACATACTTTATACTGCTGTTCAGTGGGTCTATGCCTGGGAGTGATCTTTTTACCCATTGCTGTATGTAATACTGGGGACTAGTTGCTCAGTGTACAAAGAAGTCAGAGAAGTACTATAAAGTTTATCATTCCATTTCTGTGTCTGTCTTTTAGCCATCCTTTTTTTTTGAGGGGGGGTGTTACCTTTTGCCCTTTCCTGTTGTCTTATTGGCTAACAGAGCCATCACATTTATTTTAATATAAGACTATCTCATCATAGATAAACCAGCCTTTGTCCCAGCTCATTCTCCTAAGCCCTGCAAAAAGAGTTTCCCCTCTCCCTTGTCACCCACTCTTATGTGGATTCATATCCATTTCAAGGCTCCAGTTATGGAAGTCTAGAGAGAAAATACCTTAGTGAAGGTTTTCCAGATGGTGTTAGGTTGTTTCTCGGATTGTGGAGGAGTGAGATTCATTGACTACTGTTGATGTTGTTACGGCCTGTTTCCTTTTGGGAATAAAATCTGTTATGTTTAAATAAATTAGTAATCATGAAATTTTGCAGAATCGGTCCAATTTCGAGTTTGCAGCAAAATGTGAAAACCTAGAATTTCCAGATTTATCATGAATATTTGAAACATCCCTAAGATTCTGTCTCAATGAGCATGAGTGCTCCATACTTTTAAAAAAAAGATGCAGAACTGCTGAAAGACAGATCTGACCTAAGGCAGTGTGAGTACCAGTAATAATGAAAACTTTTTTAAAGAAAGATGATTTGTTTTGACATTTCTTTTAAATTTCCAGGTGAAATTAATTTGGAGAAAACCATTACCATGCATTCTGACAAAGTGAATTTTGTAAAACCTTGCACTTCATTCTAAAGCCAAATAGCAGATGGACAAATTTATTTTGTTATAACCTTTGTTTCATCCCTATGGTAAAAGGCATTTTTTCAATCTCCTTACTTCATAATGCCCACAAATGACATTTCATCACATTTTTGTCAACAGAATGTAATTTTACTCCAGTCATTCTGTCAGCAGAGAGAAATACCATAAAATCTCTTTGCTCACAATCATAAATTATATGTTGATTGTGTTTGTTCAGAAAATGGAAGTATCAAAAGTTCTAGGGAGACAATGAAGACAGATAACATTCATTTTGTGGACAAAATATTAATGTTACAAGCAGCACTTTACAATGTCTAGGTTAGTCAGAGGACATGGCACACATGGAATTTACAGTAATTTAAAAAAAAATGGAATGTGTTAATTTATGATTATTCGGGCCCTAATCCAAAGTCTTTTGAAGTCTGTGTAAGATTCTCCTTGACTTCAGTGGGTTTTTGAGCAGGTGTTGTAAGTGCAGCATTGCATGTAAAATAAAGGTCCTTACTCAGAATTTTTTCACACTAACTGACTTTCATGAAGTTAGTTTTGATTTACACCAGAAAAAGAGAGAAGAATCAGGCCCAGTGAGTATTTTCATTAGCTGTGTGATGTCAGAAGAATATGAGGTTATAGTTTACATTTTCTGCTTTTTCTAAATAATTCTTGAAGAACAATAAGAAAGCTGTTACTATGGAAATGTATTCTTTTAAAACTAGAAAACCACTTATGTTTTATGCTCTGACAGTAAAAGACATTGTGCAGGGTTGTGAATAATCTTATTTCTGGCATTATGTAAAAAAGTGCTGAGTATCCTAGGGTCATAGATTGATCATCAAAATCACCATCTTTTCCTTCTTAATACATATACCACCTCTCATTGAGTATTCCTTCTCTATTGCTATCGACTGGATCCGGTAAGACACTGAAAAGTAGCTCTGTCAAACATTTCTTTGAATTCTGAATAGCCAATAAGTTCATTCATATTCATGCCTTGTGCTCACTATGCACAAACATTTACACAGACAGAAGTTTGTTCACCCAAATGTTTGGGGAAAGGCTATTCTTTGTTTGGATGCCTCCTTATTAAAAAGTTTGTCCTCCGGTCAGAGAGCAGAAACAATGTCACGTGATTTAGGTGACTAATTACACACTACAAATAAGTAATAGTGGCTAGTCAAAGGGAACAGAAGGCAAAAATAAAAGACACATAGGATAAAATATGTTTTCATGGATGAGTCATTGAACAATTATGAACAATGAATAGGTTTTTAAAAGTCAGCCTGTTTGCAGACAACAAAAAAAGGGTGAATTTAGCCTGGATGAAAGGTTAAGGAGACTTGAGTTCCAGTCCCAGCTCTGCCACTGGCCTAGCAGGTGACCTTAGGTAAATCACTTCATTGCTGTGTTCCTCAGTTTCCCAGTCTCTGAAATTAACATATGATACTCTTTGAGCCCTGGTCTACACTGGGGAGTTATTTCAAAGTAATCCCCCTTGGTCCATACTACCAAACCGGTTATTTCAAAATAACGGGCTGGTTATTTCAAAATCTGTGCTCCTGCTTTCCTCTAGGAATAATGCTATTTTGATTTTGTTATTTCGGGAGTTATTATTTTGAATTTAGTTATTTCAACATAATTTCCTAGTGTAGAACTACCCTTATACAGCACTTTAAGATCTACAGATAGGAGCTAGGTAAGTAACTGAATAATTGGACCAGCTCTGCTGTACACACTTCTCTTTCCTTTTTCACTCTACCCAAACTAATGCTAGATCCTGATGGGTCTTCCTCCACAATATGTCCAAAATCAGTCCCTCTTTATCTCTATTGCCAGAATCTTGGTCCACACACCTAGTCCTCTTGTTTTGATTTTTGCAAACTCTCCTGCCTCTAGCCTTCCTGATTCCCTCCATTGTGTTCAGTAAAACTATCCAAAATACTGCTGCTAAAATCATCTGCTTTTCTAGCTGTGCCTCTGCATAAGCACATGCTAGCTCCTTTGAGCCCATATCTTAGCTTCTAACCTTCTTGTATACCACATTCAAATTTCTCTTTTTCTCCTCTGCCTCTCCCCTTTGCATACAGCTCATCCTTAGCTGCCTACATTCCACCAGCTGGCCTTGACATGGTTTATTTCCTCCTCTCCCATACTACTCACAGACTTTTATCACACTGCCCCCATGGCTGGAACATATTCCCTGGTGCTGTGCTCGTGTGCTTCCCCCAAACGTTGGGCTTCAGTTGACCTTTACCATAGCCGGAGTGCCTCTAGACACTCTTCCAACTTTGAAATCATTAAATAAAATAAGAATGAATATTTTGTTATCACCTCACCTTTGGACCCACTCTGATTTTAAGGGAAGTTCTGAGATTTTCCCAATGTCTGACTAGTAAGCATCAGGGAATCATCCCATGGCAAAGTGGAGGCCTTTTCTTTGTACTTAATATTTTATCTAGCTCTTTGCTTCCTGAGTAAGCCCAAGAATGGATTAATTACTTCATTGTGATATTCAGCAACTTTTCTATACTCCTTAAAACAATCTCAAACTTGGTTTTAAGCTCAAGATGAAAATCTATTACATTTATAACTTAATCAGAGTAAGAAGGAGGCCTGAACAGCTAATTTTGGTATCTTGCATATGTCTGTAAAATGCAAACCATTGAGACACACCAGGGAGCTATATTTCACAGGAATCTTCCAACAGCTGGTGTAGACTATTTGAATCTCTCATGAAAACTGAATTTTTTTGAAGAAAGGACAAATCAACTCTCAACACTTTATAGCTAGAAAGTACATTAGCTATTAGTTCTATAATAACCACAACAAAAGAGGTTTTATATTAACAATCTGTAAACATACACACAAAATTGTGACTTAATTCACACATGCGACTCTTAGAAGTTTGCTGTTGAAACCTCCAACAGGGCATACAAATATTTTTTTTCATATAATTTTTTGATTACATTATGAACCCAGGGGTTTTTTTCATGAAAAATACTGGCCCACAGGATGCATAGTGTATATGAAGATTGTCAAAGCCTAGATTTGTGCACCAATGTTAGCTGTTTTAGTTCCATTATGTTTATATTATTTTTAAATTTAGGCTTAAGTGTCAGTCTCACTTATGATTTCCATTTAGAAAGCAAGCGAGGCACAAAGAGGAGATGTATTAATAAAAATAATGTATATTCAGATATATGTCCAGAAACATTGACTTTAAATTCTAAGGATGAAAACCTGGCCCCACTCACTGAAGTCATTGGGAATTTTGCCATTGATTTGAGTGAGGCCAGATTTCATCCTATGTATTTTGGGCTATCATGGAGTGATTTAAGTATTACATATACAATCAAAGAAATAGAGATTGTTATAGAATAAATATTAGGCAGGCAATGAGGACTAGTAGTTAGAATACAGCTCTGCAGGTGAGGATTGCTGGCTGATACTGCTTTACTAGTTATATTTCTGTAGCCCATATGGCCCTCATCATGGAACAGGACTCCCATTGTTCTTGGAGCTGCTTTTTTTCTCCTTTGTTATTTGTACTTTCATACCAAGGCACTGCAGGAACATAACACAGAGATGTTCTTTGCCCAAAATAGCTTGCAGCCTATGTTTATATCTCTGACTCTGCCACTGACTCACATTGGGACCTTGGAAGTCACTTAACTTCTCTGTGCCTCACTTAACATACCTGTTATGGCTTCTGTTGTTAATTATATTACTGTAGTGCCAAGGAGCCCAAATCAAAGATGAGTACCTCATTGTGGTAGGCATTTTGCAGACAAATAACAAAGAAGATAGTATCTACCACAGAGAGCTTAAACTTTCTGAACACATAGGAGTGTTGTGCAGCTTCATTAATGTTTGTAAAGTGCCCTGAATTCCAGTTGGATAAAAGGAGCTATATAAGAACAAAGCATTTTATTTTTGGTATTTTAATTTAATTTAATTGTGGCATCATGTTTTTGAACTTCACTTTGTCTGACTTTGCAGTTTCTCACATTATGTAATGTTTTGTTCCCTCTTATATTTGTAAAAGTTAACATATTTAAATGAAATTAATTATTAATATAAACATAATCCTAGGAGTTACTTCTTTCATACTTTTCCCATTCATATTATGCCGGTTCACAAATAAGCTGCTGGTAGCTCTTAATAGAGACATGGGAGATTAAATATTAGCCTTTACTGAATAGCGATTGGCTGCTAGATTCTATGAAAAACTACAGGGAGCTTCCATCAAGCATTGATTGGCTGTATTATAGAGACCACTCTGAGAGCTTCCAATCAACTTCACTGTTGAAATGGCACTAGTCAATTTGCATACAGCTGGGTAAGAGAAATAGACAACCTTTCCCCCCTCATATGGCTGTATCTTTCCCAGGGCAAAATTGAGTTACTTTTCGAGTTGTTTTTAAGACATCATGGGCTGTTAAATATCAGTTGAGCTGGCAACCCTGCCTTCCCACTGCTTCATTCTAAGTGAAAATAAGGCCAAAATAAAAGCCCCTTTTCCTCTTTTATTTATTGTGTTACTAATTGCTATATTACAGCATTTTCCAAAACTAATTACATACCATTTGGCTGAATTAGCAGAGTGCAATACTGATCATGGTTTATTATACAGTGATGGCACAGGAAAGAAAAGTAATTGAATTCAAACACTTGCCATTTTGTGTATTTATATTAATGCAGGTCACATATGAAGAGAAAATGCATGGTAGTCAGAAGCAGTGTTTAAAACAGAATTTCTTTCCCATAAAGGAAAGAGTAGGAATCATTTGTCGCATGTTTGTCTTAATTCACAGCTACAAAGCATTTTAGGATTGCTTGATGTAAATCTGTCTCATCCGTTTGACAGCTGTGATATTTAGTCATTCATTTTTATTCTATGACTTTAAAATACTATATTGCACTGAGAGATTGGTGGCTGAAGAACTAGTTTTTGACTATGGCTTGAATGTAATGCTAGCTTTTGACCCTAGCTCAAGTCCCAAGGAAACTGAGTTTGGCAATCTCATTTCAATTCATAGTGAATAGCTGTTCACATAAAAAAATCAGCACCTACCATTTGTCATAGTTGGCAGCTTCTGCTTAAGAATGGTCCAGAAATGCATTACCATGGAAACTAAATTACCTACTCCTACTCCTGGCTCAGAAGGTGATTTCAGCTGGTTGTGACAGTTTTGTTTCTCTAACAGGGCAAAGAGTGGGGTGGGGGTGAGGGGGTGGGTGGGGGGAGAGGGACTCAGGGGAGCCTGCAACATATTTGACTAGTATTTGTCCTCACTTTTGAGTATTGCCTGACTTTTAACCTTCATGGTCACCCATAGTCAATGAAAATGGACAAAGTTTGTTATGAGTTGAAGGCTCAATTAAAGTCTACTTATTAGCAGCCTACCTCTAGTTTTGTAGACAAGAGGCCAAATTCTCTTCTCACACTGGGGTATGTGATTGCTGGTGTTATTTATATGACATAGAGCCTGTGGACCAAGACCAGGACATCATTGTGCTACAAGCTGTATTTACACATAAGTAGAGACAATCTCTGCCCCAAGAAAACTACAATCTAAATAGACAAAGGAATCCCTGTTTTACAGATGGGGAAATGAGGCACAAAGAGATTGTGATTTTCCCTGTGTCACATAGAAAATACATGTTAGAGTCCACAAGAGAATCTCAGATCTCTTGAGTCCCAGTTGCAGAGCTATAACCACAAGAACATTTTTCTAATGTCATTTATACCAGAGTAACCAAGAACAGAATGCAATATCATTTTGTTTTGTGTCATTTGCCAAAAGTTTGCTGATGCCTAGAGATATATTTTATTTAGGGCTGCTGAATTCTGAAATGAACAAGCATAGTGGATTAGGGATCAATGTTTACAAGACACTGAAAGTTTTTAAAGGTTAGTTACATACCATAGGTTGATTTTTGTAATTGTAAACAAGAACTCTTAGCTGTAACCACTCTGCCCTCCAACAAGCTGCTTTAAATAAACAAAGTAGTACATCAGTACACTGTGCTGTCTAGGCCGCTCATCGCAGTTCAAGCCCTTTGTCGAGGAGCCTGTCCGCTGGCGAGGGCAGCGACATGCCCTCGGAAGCCCCTCAAAGTCCCTCTCTGGGTTGAGTGGTCTAACAGCCACAGAATCTGTGTGGTACAACCTACGTCTCAAGTAGTACAGCCTAGTGGCCACAGAGTTAATATGCAATCCCCCAGCATTCAGGGTAGTTTAGCTCAATGGCCATAGAGTCAATATATACCCCCTCTGGGACCAGGGTAGTACATCCCAATGGCCGCAGAGTCATTATGCACACCCTCTGAGATGAGGGTAGCACGGGCCAACAGTCACAGAATCAATATATAGTAGACAATGCTCCCCCACATGGGGGTATCTGAGGAAATGGGTGGGGAACCCAGGCCCGCCCTCTCACCAGGTCCCAACTGAGGTCCCAACCCTCTCAGCAGGTCCCAACTGAGGTCCCAACTGCTTACCCCTTTCTCCTCTGGAGAAAGGGGTAAGCAGTGAGGTGGTAAAGTTTGCAGATGATACCAAACTGTTTAGGATAGTCAAGACAGAAGCAGACTGTGAGGGACTCCAAGAAGATCTCACCAAACTGAGTGATTGGGCAACAAAATGGCAAATGAAATTTAATGTGGATAAGTGTAAAGTAATGCACATCGGGAAAAATAACCCCAACTATACGTACAGTATGATGGGGGCTAATTTGGCTACGACAAATCAGGAAAGAGATCTTGGAGTTATCGTGGACAGTTCTCTGAAAACTTCCACACAGTGTGCAGCGGCAGTCAAAAAGGCAAATAGGATGCTAGGAATTATTAAGAAAGGGATAGAAAATAAGACCCAGAATATCTTACTGCCCCTGTATAAAACTATGGTACGCCCACATCTTGAAAACTATGTACAGATGTGGTCTCCTCACCTCCAAAAAGATATTTTGGCCTTGGAAAGGGTTCAGAAAAGGGCAATTAAAATGATTAGGGGTTTGGAATGGGTCCCATATGAGGAGAGGTTAAAGCGACTGGGACTTTTCAGTTTAGAAAAGAGGAGACTGAGGGGGGATATGATAGAGGTATATAAAATCATGAGTGGTGTGGAGAGGGCCGAGAAAGAGAAGTTATTTATTAGTTCCCTAAATAGAAGAACTAGAGGACACCAAATGAAATTAATGGGTAGCAGGTTTAAAACTAATAAAAGAAAGTTCTTCTTCACACAGCGTGTAGTCAGCCTGTGGAACTCCTTGCCAGAGGAGGCTGTGAAGGCTAGGCCTATAATAGAGTTTAAAGAGAAGCTAGATAATTTCATGGAGGTTAGGTCCATAAAAGGCTATTAGCCAGGGGATAAAATGGTGTCCTTGGCCTCTGTTTGTCAGAGGCTGGAGAGGGATGGCAGGAGACAAATCGCTTGATCATTGTCTTCGGTCCACCCTCTCTGGGGCACCTGGTGCTGGCCACTGTCGGCAGACAGGATACTGGGCTAGATGGACCTTTGGTCTGACCCAGTACGGCCATTCTTATGTTCTTATGAGGACCCTGTTAGCTGTGGTGTGGCCTGCTACTAGCTCAGAAGGGAATCCTACCGCAACATGCCAAACTCTCGGGGAATAATTCCCTGCCCTGGGCTACTTCCTACTCAGATCTTGTCAGAAGTCCTCTCTGTCTTCTTCCTCAGGTCCCATGGCTTCTACTGTAGCCCCTCTCGGGCTGGCTGCCGCCCTTTGGTCTAGCTATGCTTCTGCCCCTGGAGCTCCTGCAGTACCTCCTCCCCCTGTGGCAGTCAGACCTAACTGAGAGCTCCAGAGGCATTTATAGCCAGCCTCCAGTTGGAGCATGCCCAGCAGGGCTGTGAGGGGGTGGGGACTTCTCAGCCATCTGGGCCAGGTTAACGCCTTCAGACTCAGTGCAGGGTTGATACACCTCGTCACACCCGCCCTCTGTGATAACAGCTTTCCAGCAAGTTATATGCTAATAGAAAAACTCCCTGCAAGCTGTATGGAGAATTTTCAATGACACCATAATAGAGGCCCAACTTAAACGTGTATCCCAAATTTTAAAAAAACTTTGTAAGAGAACCAAAGAAGTGCTACCGTGGCTTAACAACCAAGTAAAAGAAGCAGTGAGAGATAAAAAGGCATCATTTAAAAAGTGGAAGTTAACTCTTAGTGAAGAAAATACAAAGGAGCATAAACTCTGTCAAATTAAGTATAAAAATATAATAAGGAAAGCCAAAAAGGAGTTTGAAGAACAGCTAGCCAAAAACTCAAAAAGTAATAGTAACATGTTTTTTAAGTACATCAGAAGCAGGAAGCCTGCTAAACAACCAGTGGGGCCCCTGGACAATTGAGATGCTAAAGGAGCACTCAGAGATGATAAGGTCATTGTAGAGAAACTAAATGAATTCTTTGCATTGGTCTTCACAGCTGAGGATGTAAGGGAGATTCTCAAACCTGGGCCATTCTTTTTAGGTGGCAAATCTGAAGAACTGCCCCAGATTGAGGTGTCATTAGAGAAGATTTTGGAACAAATGTATAAACTTAATACTAACAAGTCACCGGGACCAGATGGCGTTTACTCAAGAGTTCTGAAAGAACTTAAATGTGAAATTGCAGAACTATTAACTGTGTTTTGTAACCTATCCTTTAATCAGCTTCTGTGCCTAATGACTGGAAGATTGCTAATGTGATACCAATATTTAAAAAGTGCTGTAGAGGTGAGCCTGGCAATTATAGACTGATAAGTCTAATGTCAGTACCGGGCAAATTAGTTGAAACCATAGTAAAGACCCATGGATGAATATAATTTGTTGGGGGAAAGTCAACATGGTTTCTGTGAAGGGAAATCATGCCTTACTAATCTACTAGAGTTCTTTGAGGGGGTAAACAAACATGTGGACAAGGGGGATCCAGTGGATATAGTGTACTTAGATTTCCAGAAAGCCTTTGACAAGGTCCGCATCAAAGGCTCATAAGCAAAGTTAGTTGTCATGGGATAAGAGGGAAGGTCCTCTCGTGGATTGATAACTGGATAAAAGACAGGAAACAAAGAATAGGAATAAATGGTCAGTTTTCAGATTGGAGAGAGGTAATTAGTGGTATCCCCCAAGGGTCCACCCTGGGACCAATCCTATTTAACCTATTTGTGAATGATCTGGAGAAAGGGGTAAATAGCGAGGCTGCAAAATTTGCAGATGATATTAAACTGCTCAAGATAGTTAAGAACAAAGCAGACTGTGAAGAGCTTCAAAAGGATCTCACAAAACTAGGTGACTGGGCAACAAAATGGCAGATGAAATTCATTGCTGATAAAAACAAAGTAATGCACATTAGAAAATATAATCCCAACTATACATACAAAATGATGGTGACTAATTTAGCTATAATCTCAAGAGCGAGATCTTGGAGTCATTGTGGATAGTTCTCTGAAAACATCCACTCAGTGTGCAGCGGCAGCCAAAAAAGCAAACAGAATATTAGGAATCATTGAAAAAAGGATAGAGAATAAAAAAGAGAATATCGTATTGCCTCTATATAAATCCATGGTATGCTCACATCTTGAATACTTTGTACAGCTGTGACCGCCTCATCTCAAAAAAGATATATTGGCATCGGAAAAGGTTCAGAAAAGGGCAACAAAAAAGATTAGGGGTTTGGAATGGGTGCCATATGTAGAGAGATTAAAAAGACTGGGACTTTTCAGAGGACACTAAGGGCATGTCTACACTACAGTTATTTTGAAATAACATGAGTTTCTTTGAAAAAACGAGGTGAGCGTACACACAGCAAGCGTGTTATTTCAAAATTATTTTGAAAGAATGGGCTTGCTATAGCGAAAGAATAACTCCTCATTCTACAAGGAATATCGCCTATTTAGAAAATGCTACTTCGAAATAGGGTGTGTGTGGACACTTGGCTGTGCTTATTTTGAAATAATTGGTCTCCAGGACTTCTCACACCTGCTCTGGTGGCCACTCTGTCCATACCTCTCAAAACTCTATAGCTTCCCTTTTCCTGCAGGATTTAAAACTGCAGGCAAAAGGGAAAGGACTTGTGGCACCACACTTGCTCTGCTAGCCCTGTGCTACACAGCAGCACCCTGCACTGCTGCCGTGGCAGATCCCAGCACTCCTTCTGAGCCCCCCACATCTGCAAGCACTCCAGCAGCCACCTTGGATGCCCCTGGCCAGAGGTGGAAGAGGGCCCCATTCTGGACCTGTGCGCAGACCCTCGATCCATAGAGGTGTGGGGTGAGCAGTCCAACCTCCAGGATCTCCACACCAGATGGCAAAATGCTGATGGCTGCCAGCCTGACCTAGAAGGGCTACATGTGCACGCTGGACCAGGTGTGCATGCAAATTAAAGATTTCACCAGGCCTATGCCAAGGCCAGGGAACAAAGTTCCTGCTCTGGAGGGGCACCCCAGACCTGCCGATTCTACTCCCAGCTGAATGCCATCCTGGGATGGGGGAGAGGGGGTCACTCCTCCCCCATCATGGACTCTGGCCTGGCCACACCCATCCTCAGCCTCCAGGAGGGCAGGACAGTGGACCAAGACAACGAGAGTGAGGATAAGGATGAGGAGGAGCAGGCCAGCCAGGATACCATGCCCAAAAGCCAGGAGGTGGTCATCAGCCTGGAGCTGGAACCCCTGTCTCCGTATGTCTCCCAAGCCTCGGACAATGTCAGGAAAGGCACTTCAGGTGAGTTCCATTATTTTCCCTATACACATGAGCGGGGAGGCAGCAGGCTGCAAGGGGCTGCATGCTTCTCGCTTGGCCTTCTTGGCCTGGGGTTAGCACAATAGCCGGTGCATGTGGGTGCACATGGAGCATCTCTCTGGGGCATTCATCCCCCTGAAGCTGCCACACAGGAATCTGTCACTCCTTCTCACAGGGTTCCTGCACAGGCCTACCTTACTCCCAACTCCATGGTGGGACACCTTCCCACCACAAGCCACCACTAAGGAGGCTGGGCTCATGAAGACACACAGCAATGCCGCATACAGCACATGGTCATGCCCAAACTCTCGGGTAGTGTCTGCTCCTGATCAGGCATGGTGAGGTGGAGGACACCGATCCTCTGCATGGGAACCTGCTGGTGGGGGAGGATGAGGAGAGAACTCCAGTAGCACTCTCCCCGGAAAGTGGCATCTGCTGCTCACAACTTCCCCCAACACCCTCCCCCCTCTCCTCCAGCAGGCAGGAATAGAAGTTCTCCCTCTGCGGAAAGCCACTACTGCTGAACCCAGCAAATGTGGGACATGGAAGGAAGCCAAGCTGCCCCATTCTCCTCCCCCTCTCAGAGGCTCCTGGCCTGGCTGGCACCTTCCCATGCCTGCTTGTCCCTGGGATGTGGGGGTAGCGAGGCTCCCCTGGGATGGCCATGCCCCTGCAGGAAAGTGCCCACTGTCTAGGCAACAGATGGCCTTTCTAGAAGTACATCACAATTGTCTGAACTGAGACCTTTGGTGTTGGCTCAGAGATGAGGGCTGGGCTTCATGCACACTGTCCCCTGGGATGACTACCCTTGTCACGTTTCTTCACAGCTGGCTCAGCTGTGAGTGGGATATGTGCAACACCTCCTGCGCCATCCTCCCAACCCTGCAACAGTTGCCGGCATCAGCGACCCTGTGATGACCTAGTGCAGGAACACTTTGAGTGCCTCTATTCCTTGAACAGAAACTTTGCGGAGGTGCGCCAGGCTAACCTGGAGCTGAGGAGGATGGTTTGGGAGCAGCATGAGGCCATGTGCTCCTCGATCACCATTGCTGTGGCGAGCCTGGTCGCTACTATCAATCGGTCCACCAGCCACTCCCCCTGCACCTACCATCCCCCAATCCCAGCACCTGCACCTGCTCACCTCACAAGTCCCTCTAGCACCTGCCCCTTCCCCGCCCCTGCTTTTTTCCCTAGCCCCTCCCAGGGCCACGCATATGATGCATATGAGGCAGTGGGAAGGGAGAGCAGGGGAAGGGAGGGGTGGGTGAAGAAAGGCACACTGGGACACTGCAAAGGCCCCTTGTGGGGAGGTTCAGTGGAGAGTCTCACAGCTGGCCCTGACTGAAACTCTCCTTTAGGGCCTCCCAAATGAGCTCAGCCCCCTGATGAGCTTGCTGGATGGCAGCTGTTCATGGCTGTTCACAGGCCTTGGTGAGCCTTTTGGCCTCTGCCCCTCACCCTGGCAAGAATGTCTCCCCCTTATGTTCACAAAGGTTGTGGAGGACACAGCATGTAGCCACTATTTGGGGACCATTCTGGTCGCCAAGGTCCAGCTGTGTGAGGACACATAGGCATGTCCACTCCCTGACCCTGATAGTGTGGTCAGGGAAAAATGGGCCAGTGTGCATCCTCTGGAAGAGGCTGGAGTTCCTGAACATGTGGGCATTGTGCACCTTCCTTGACCACCCGACGTACAGGTCTGTGAACTGGCCCTGGTGGTTAACGAGGGCCTATGGAACCACTGAAAAGCACCCCTTCCTATTGATGAAATCCAAGGTACAGTGGTCGGGGCCAGGTTGGGGATGTAGGTGCCATCAATGACTCCCCAAGAGTTGGGGAAGCCAATGGCAGCAAAGCCAGTGACAATGGGATCTATGTCACCCAGGGTGATGACCCTGCGCAGCAGGGTGGCATTGATGGCCTTGACCACTTAGAGAAACATAGAATCACAGGGTTACCAGAGCCCTATAGGGATGGAGATTCCACCCCCCTCCCTAGGGAACCCCATTCCAGTGCTGCACCACCCTCCTAAGACAATAGTAAGAGAGTCATACCTGCATGAGCACAGCCCTGACTGTCAATTTCCCAATGCTGAACTGGTTCCCCACAGAGTGGTAGCTGTCCGGTGTGGTGAGCTTCCAAAGTATGATGGCAACGTGCTTCTGGAGGGGGATGGGGTCTCATCCAGGTATCTCATCACCAGAGAGCAGGGGCGAGCCACTCGCAGAGCTCTAGGAAAGTGTCCTTCCACATGCAGATGTTCTGGAGCCACTGCTGGTGGTTCTACTAGTCCATGACAATACAGTCCCACCAGTTGGAACTGGTCTCCTGACGCCAGATGTGGCGGTGCACTGTGTGCAGGGGAGGATGGCTGTGACTGTAGTGCAGGAGGAGCGCCCAGGCCTGGGTAAGGAAGTCCCCCATTCCAGGCTGGTCATTGTCCTTCTGCAGAACCACGTGGGCAGCATGCATGAACTGTGCCAGGAGTTGCAGCAGGAGGCCTAAGAACCTGGCACTGCTCTGCAGCAGGTCCAGCTCCATGTTGAGAGTGCTGTGGCATCTGCAAGGCCAACCAGAGCACACAGTGTGAGTTTGCTGGCCCTCGAGGAAGTAGGCAAAGGTGAAGAGCCTGAGACACAGCTATAGAGGGGACTCCCTTTAAGCACGAGCCTCAGAAAGCATCTATAAGAAGTGACTGCTGTCCTTATGCCCTACCCGAAGTGCTTCTGGGAGGCTTTAAATGCAATTCAGGCTCCAATTAGTGTGGAGACGCTATTTTGATACAAATCTGCAGTATTTAGATAGGGATTTGTAGTGTGACTGCGCTATTTTGAAATAGTTATTTCGGGGGTTATTATTTTGAAATGAAATAAGCACGTAGTGTAGACATAGCCTAAGGGGGGGTATGACAGAGGTCTATAAAATCATGACAGATATGGAGAAAGTGAATAAGGGAAAGTTATTTACTTATTCCCATAACATAAGAACTAGGGGTCACCAAATGAAATTAATAGGTAGCAGATTAAAAACAATCAAAAGGAAGTTTTTCTTCATGCAATGCACAGTCAACATGTGGAACTCCTTGCCAGAGGATGTTATGAAGACCAGGACTTTAACAGGGTTCAGAAAAGAACTAGATAAATTCATGGAGGTTAGGTCCATCAATGGCTGTTAGCCAGAATGGGTAGGAATGGTGTCCCTAGACTATGTTTGTCAGGGGCTGAGAATGGATGACAGGAGAGGGATCACTTGATGATTACCTGTTTCTGTTCACTCCCTCTGGGGCATCTGGCATACAGGGCTAGATGGACCTTTGGTCTGACCCAATATGGCTGTTCTTATGTTAAAAATAAACAAATACACAAAATGTGGATTAATATGGATCATGTCATAAATTCATAGAACTAGAAAGTCAGCCAACTGAGACCAAAGGAATTTTGACTGAGCTAGCATGGTGGCTTGCCAGGAGTGTGATGACTGTATGCATCACAAGTATGGTTTGATTCCCAGCCTTGATAATTATGCTGGCTTTGGCTTTCCAAGATAATGAGTCAACAAAGACTAGAACATCTTTCCAAAAGGCTGGTACAATCAGGAGAAAATTAACAATGGAACAAAATGAATAGGAATAACTATGAAATTTTGTGGCATGTTAGGTCAGCATGGGTGGCTAGGTTCTGCATATTGATGCAATGGTGACTAGATCTGCTGACTGGGAAACTGGGAGTTGGAGAGGGGAGGGAATGCAGAACTGCACTGATCCGTGTTGGCCAGATCTGAATGTACTGGTGTTAAAATCCATTTGCTATCTGTCTAGGTACTTAGAGTGTTTCTTCCACACCAGGCTAAATCTGAATATATATACACACATACATACAGCTGTTGGGCTAAATTGTCCTCTATCCATATGAAAGCCCCGAGAGGGGATTTCTTGTTTGGAAACCTCATTTGGGATTGTGGAGGAGTGGTCATCATGGCATTAACTGGGTTACCCACAGTATTAGGAGATAAAGCCATGTTCTGAGCTTCCTACTTCTTATTTGTCAGTGGAAATTCACTCCCTCCACTCCCTGTCTGTTGTGATGCAGTCAAATAAGGTAGCAAGTTCACAGCGTGCAGTTCTGTGAGTAAACTATTATTTTTGTTTATAAAAGAATCTCTCCTAGAAACTTCTTGAGGGTATTGCTGGAGGGAATAGCCACTTCCAAACTTTGATCCTGAGGATCAACATGAGAGGCCAGAGCTCATGGTGAGAGGCAGTTATAAGGCCTTACTCTCCTTTACACCAATCTGACAATGTAAAGGAACCTTAACACTTTTACCTCTGTTTTATATTCCTGGGGGAATTCACAAAGACAATGGAAACAATTCACTAAGCAGACAGGTTGCTACATTCTGCTCTGTTCTGATATAGAGCCTGCCCCCACTACTCCTGAAGCCCTGCCCCTCCATGCTGAGTGTGTTGCAATAGTGAGTGAGAAGGACAGACTGTATCTCCCTCTCTCACACACACATGATGCCCAGTACTCCCCCCCACTCCATGGCGATTTACATCTCTACTGACTCGTCTGGGCACCAAAACCAACCTGCATGCACTGCAGGGGAGGGGCATGTGACCGCTCTTGCGGCTTCCCTTTGCATCCTGGTGAGAAGTCATTTTTCTACGGGGAAGCAAAGAAATCTTTGGGGAACATGAATTCTATGCATGTGTAGACACACAGAATTCCCCCAGGAGTAACCAAATAGTTGGTATCACAGAGACCTGGGATAATACACGTGATTGGAGTATTGGTATAGAAGGATACAGCTTACTCAGGAAGAATAGGTGGGGAAAAAAGGGGGGAGGTGTTGCCTTATATATTAAAAATGTATACACTTGGACTGAGGTGGAGATGGAAGTAGGGGACAGACATGTTGAGAGTCTTCGGGTTAGGCTGAAAAGGGTGAAGAACAAGGGTGATGTCATGCTAGGGGTCTACAGCAGACTACCTACCCAGGCAGAAGATGTGGATGAGGCTTTTTTAAAACAACTCACAAAATCATCCAAAGCACAGGATTTGGTGGTGATGGGGGAGTTCAACTATCCAGGCAAATGTTGGGAAACTAATACAGCAGGGCACAGATTATCCAATAAATTCTTGCACTGCATTGGAGACAATCTTTTATTTCAGAAGGATGAAGGATGAAAAAAGCTATAGAGGGGAAGCTGTTTTAGATTTGATTTTAACAAATAGGGAAGAACTGGTTGAAAATTTGAAAGTGGAAGGCAACGTGGGTGAAAGTGATCATGAAATCATAGAGTTCATGATACTAAGGAATGGCAGAAAGGAGAACAGAAAGATAAAGACAAAGGATTACAGGAAGGCAGATTTTAGTAAACTCAGAGATCTAGTAGGTAAGGTCCCATGGGAAGCAAGACTGGGAGTACGTCTACACTGCAGCATTTTTCTGGAATAACGGGCGTTATTCTGGAAAAACAATACTTCCATCCACACTGCTATTGCATTCTTTTGACAAAAAGTCGAAAGAACGGAGGGGTTTTTCCAATGGCGGAAAACCTCTTTCTATGAGGAAGAAGGCTTTTTCCAAAAAAGCTTTTCAGAAAAAGGCGTGTATGGATGCAGAAGAGGGAGTTCTGTCAAAAAAAGAGGCCTCCAGGAAATAACACAGGTGCCCTGGTGGCCACTCTGTCTAAACTCATCACAACTCTATAGTTCCTGTCTCCTGCCAGCTCTTAAAGCAGGAAGCTGGCCCTGGGAGCTGCACCTCACCGCGCGGCTGATGAGCTAGGAGTTGAGCTCCTGCAGGACGATGAAGTCAGTCTGCACAAAGTGCTGCACAAACTGCAGCACGTTAGTGAGGGGCCATCACATGCCTAGAGGCAGCTCTGGCTCCATGGCAAGGAATATTCTGTGGCATCCAAAAGCTGGGCAACCAGAGCATGTAATGCAAAAGCTTTGCTGTCCCTCAGAGAGGTAGGCAAGCAAGCAGCAGAAGCTGAGAAATGGCTGTCCAGGGGGTCCCTTTACGCACGCATCTCAGCTAGCTTAGGCAACAGCACCCGGAAGCAACTGCTGACTTAATGCCCTGCCTGAACTGGTTCCAGGTGGCCTTAAATGCGAGATAGCATCCAATCCATGTGGACGCTATCTTTTGAAATAGCAAATTGCTATTTTGTTGCGCTTTTGCTGCGTGGATGGTTCTGTTCAATATCTTCATCAATGATTTAGATATTGGCATAGAGAGTACGCTTATTAAGTTTGCAGATGCTACTAAACTGGGAGGGGTTGCTAGTGCTTTGGAGGATAGGGTCATAATTCAAAATGATCTGGATAAACTGGAGAAATGGTCTGAGGTAAATAGGATGAAGTTTAATAAGGACAAATGCAGAGTACTCCACTTAGGAAGGAACAATCCGTTTCACACATACAGAATGGGAAGCGACTGTCTAGGAAGGAGTACTGCAGAAAGGGATATAGGGGTCATAGTGGACCACAAGCTGAAGATGAGTGAACAATGTGACACTGTTGCAAAAAAAGCAAACATGATTCTGGGATGCATTAATGGGAGTGTTGCAAGCAAGACATGAAAAGTCATTCTTCCCCTCTATTTAACCTAGGGAGGTTGTGGAATCTCCATCACTGGAGATATTTAAGAACAAGTTAGACAGACAACTGTCAGGGATGATCTGGACGGTGCTTGGTCCTGCTGTGAGGGCAGGGGACTGGACTTGATGATCTCTCGAGGTCCCTTCCAGTTCTAGTATTCTGTGATTCTATAATTCTATGAAATAGTCCCTCGTCAGGGGGAGTAGAATTAAGGCCTTCTGAGCTTTTTTCTTTCACACGGAGGAGAAGAAATATGTAGAGGACCCATATGCCCAGATCTATGGAATGAAAATCTGATCCATTGTTGTTATTTTCAGATGGGGATAGTGTACTGCACTGCGCAGTATGCCCCAAATGAAAAAAGAGTCCCCAACCTCAAGAGATTGTAGCCTAAATGACACACAGAAGACAGATCATGCTAGAAAAAATTGAGATGGGAATAGTGTGGTATTTGGGTTTGTCCCCTTCCCTTTTTATATGTGTCCTTCCTAGTGTCACAAATTAATGCACTAGCTGTTTTGCTCTTTTGTAGGCTATTCACCAAGCTGTAGGTAAGACCTTTTAATAGAGGGGCTAAAAATAAAACTGCATTTGGCTCTGAGCCTTTGAAAACCCATCTCCTCCTCAAGCCATGGGAAAGCAGAGCAATGGGTAGCAGCACTTCATAATTAATTGTGAATTTATAATTAGTTCTGAAGTCTGAATCAACACCCTGCCTGGTATTTGTGCTGCTCTTCACTCAGCTTTCCCACAACCTGCTGGAGAGATGGATTCTTGGAAGTCTTGGAAGTTCATGGCCTTTTATTTTCAATTTGCATTTTTTGTCTAATAAAATGTTTAATGCACAACTCTTGTAGTTGTTTTTTATGTATTTACAGAACTAGTTTGGTGACCATCCCTCCATGCTTTGGATGGTACATGGAAATACAAATAACGCATATCCAACCCAATATATCATATAGACAAATTGTTTGTTAGTTTGAATGTTGGTTGATTTTCTCAATACATAAATAATGCAAAATACTTGTTATTTACTCTGAACAATCTGATGTTTATCTTAAGAAACAAACAAAGCAAGCTTACAATGATGTACTGTAAATGCAACGAAAGTTCTTTCCCTGCAAAGTTCTTCAAGAAGCAGAGAAGGTTTGTAGGGGGAGGGGGATTTTAAGAGTGCTCCCTCATGATAGCAGAAGTCCCACTGACCTCAGTGGGAGCAGAGCTAGGTTAACACAGTAGGCTTTGGAAAATCCCACTTGTAATGTCTGAGGAGTTCATTATAGGAAGTAAAATTTTGTTTAAAGCCCAGCAGGGACATACAGAAATTTTTAGCAGCTTTTTAACATTCTTCACTCTGTGAGTGTGTAGAATTTAATTTGTGGTTCTGATACTCGCTGTATTGCTTTCTCTCTCACCCTTAGAGAATGGACACACGACCTATGTTTGGACTTGCATAAAAAAAGCAACAGTGACATAAAATCCACAGGTAATTATTTATCTTGTGCATGAAGGGCATGTGGAAGACTAGATAATCCTTGCTTAAAGTAATTAATATTCGATTGACATATTAGCACTTTTGAGATCAATCTTCTCTTGATATAGTCTTAAACCAGAGTGTCATTAAATGAAATGTTATTTATTATCTTTGCTTTCCATTGTCGTGTGGTATGAAAGCTCATGTTTCTTTGTAAGGGGGCCATTTAGAAGTGTTAAGACCCAGTGCGGGTTTTTAGCACAATGATACACTTGAAAGCATAGGTTATATTTATTCTGTGTTATGTCAAGGGCACATTGCTTTCTAAATGGAATTAAACAGTTTATCTGGAGGTTTGTGTCCAAATAATGAAGATGTCTTTAAAGAGTATAAAAAGACTATTATGTGAGCCATCAAGTCTTGAGGGGTACAAAGATGCTACCCTCTCCCTCTGGTTATTACACACACATAGCTACTTTTATGTAAATCAGGTGATGAGGAAAGATGACAAGATTGTGACATAAAAGGATTTCACCTTTTTCACTGAAACACATCTTTGTTGTAAAGTAACAGTGTATTAGTTCTCTGGAAGAAAAAAAGAAAGGGATGCTGTTGAAAATCCCATAATTAGCAGCTTAAGGTATAAGCCATATAGAATGCCCTGTTCTGCCTTAAGCCTCCTAATTAGCTTTCTAGGATCTGTTTAAAAGCAACATCCATCCATCCTTATCACTAAATAATGATTCACAAATAAACTCTTTCTCAAATACATCTTAGGAAAACACAAGGTTATTAGTTGGCAAAATTAAGCTCATCTGAATGGCTGAAAAGCATACAAAAAGCTACAGAAGTTCTTTTCAGAATCTTGTTCTTTTTGGCTTTAGTTCTCCAAAGCTTGATTTAACAAGAGGAGAATACAGTATTCAGTTACTCAACACTAAGCTCTTTTCATGTTTTGTCTTTGAAATGAAAATAGTCTTTTGGAACAAATATCTGCTCGATCAGATAACCCGCATGCTTGTCATCTTAACAGAGCACTGGGAGGAACGGTGGGTGAGGATTTTTCTGCAGTACATTTAGAACACAGAGCTGGCACTAGATCAAGAATCAATTCCTTTTATATTGAAATATTGGCTTTGCATGAGCACTATGATTTAAATGCTTATCATTCTTGACTTTGTAGGCTACGTACATTCTACAAACATTTTTCACATGGGCATGACGATAAACATAATTGCAGCAGCCTAGTCATTTGTAACAGAAAAACAAAGGGTGTTTGTGATTACCAAGAGACTTAATGCAACTGCCACATTTGTGTACAGCGTATTTAAAAGAACATTAGAGTGATATTTTTAATAGCCAGAATTATGCAGTGTTGTACACTTGATTGTAAATACTGGTCTCATAACTTAGTTTGTCTGGGTGTTGACCACAGTGGCAAACGAGAGAAAATACAGATAAAATACCAAAACAATTATTAAAACATTAAAAATCTTTGTGATGTGAAAAAGGTAAGAAATAATTTCTAATAGGCAATCAGAGCACCTATTCAGTTAGCAACACTGTTTAATTAGCATTATAGCATGCTTCAGTGAGGAAGACAATGGATCTTGTGTGTGTGTGTGCAAGTGGAACACATTTGCATTTCATAGATGATTAAAATAGATTTGATTGCATTTGTCTGAAGCCTAGCAAGTGGGGGCACATCTGCCACATTGGAAGTACCCTGTGTTTTCTACAACTAATGGAGTGCACAGAGTCACTGTGCAATAGGCTTTTACCTCTGGAGGTCCCATTGCACCTTCTGTTCTGTATCCTGCTTCATTGTTAGACCTTGAGAGTCCTTTTTATAAAGAATTGATGTAAAGTAGTGCAAGGTGGGAAGGATACAGTGCAGTGAACTTGTCTTCATTGGCTTATGTGAGAGCCCTTGGGCTTTTTGCTACTTCAGAGTGGAATTTATAAGGTGAAATGAAAGGTAATTCAAGTCATTAATTTGTATTAAGAGCTGGCAGAACAACAACACTGTGTTAAATCTCTCTATGGAAAAGTTGGCACTTTCTGAGCTATGGGTCGGAATAAGGGTCCTGGTTTGTTTCCTTCCCCTTGATGTAAATATTTTAACAAGGTATGGTTTGAAAAACAGTCTTTGTTTACTAGAAACATAAAGTTGATTTCATGTACTTTAGGGGAAAATGTCCAGGGATTTTAAAGATGATATAGTAAGCGGCATAAAACCAATGAATTAACTGTAGTAAAAGTTACATTTTTATTGCTTTCTGATCTAAAGATGATGTCAGAGCTATAAGGGGGGAGGGATAGCTCAGCAACCTGCTAAACCTAGGGTTGTGAGTTCAATCCTTGAGGGGGCCATTTAGGGATATGGGGCAAATCTGTCAGGGATGGTACTTGGTCCTGCCATGAAGGTAGGGGACTGGACTCAATTATCTCTCAAGGTCCCTTCCAGCTCTATGAGATAGGTGTATCTCTCTCTATATATATATATATCCTACAGAGGCTGTACCCAGACTTGTCCTTTGCCCTGGATCACTTTACCTGAATATCTGCAGTACTGACCATAACTCTGTAAACATCTGTGTATAATTTCCTGGAGCAACAAAGAGCAGCACAAACAAGGGGAAAGGGTGAGACCCCCCCACCTCTCTGAACCTCCTACAGGACCATCTGGGAGAACAGGTCTTAAAAAATTCTATTGTCCAACATATGACCTTTGTAGAGATCCCAGCAGCACTGGAAGGAGCTTCAGTGGCATTAAAGTCCCAGCCTTATACTCTTTTCAGTAGTTAAGAGCAATATCAACTGGGATAAGGAGCTTATAGTGGATCTAGGGTCACCAGCCTCCCACCACAACTCAGTCTATGTCTAGACTGCATTCCTCTCTCGAAAGAGGAATGTAAATGAAGCAGATTGAAAATTCAAATGCAGTGCGGATTTGCAAATCTCATGCTTCATTTGCATAATCGCATCCAAACGCTTTTTCGAAAAAGGGTTTCTCAAAAAAAACCCCACAGTCTAGACCGGGTTCTTTTGGAAAAAAAATCCCTTTTTCGAAAGGATCCATACTCATTTTTCAGGAGTATGGGTTGTTTTGAAAAAGGGTTTTATGAAAAAGTGCTTGGACGCAATTATGCAAATGAAGCACGAGATTTGCAAATCCATGCTTCATTTGAATTTTCGATCTGCTTCATTTGCATTCCTCTTTCGAGAGAGGAATGCAATCTAGATGAGCCCTCAGACAGAAACTGGATGAGAGAAAAGGCCCCAGAAGCCTCCCTTCCTTATCACCAGCCCACATGGAGGCTCGGAAATTGGAGGAGAAGCTCTGAAAGATTCACTGTTGCTGCTTTGAAGGAGGGTGACCAATAGAGTGGGTGCTGTTAAAATCTCCGTATTTGCCAGTTGCCTGTAATTGTGATGTCTAATTTACATACAGAATATACCACAATTACTGCAGCTAGCAGATAGGTGGGGTAGCAAATGCTCTTTTTATCAGTGCTCATCATTGTATTGGTTCTTTCCTCCTGCGTGATCCCATGTGCTTGATGCTAACATATGCCACCCTCTCTATAGTTTACTTTTTTTCCTTATTGACCTGGAGAAACAACATGTCTGCCTCTCCCTCTTGCCTGCCTTGTCTACATCTGACCTCTCATTATTTCCTGCATCCCCAAGATTTGCTTTTCTGTCTCCTTTGTTTTCTATGCACTCCCTTTACATGTTATTCCATTCTGTCCCTCATTCTTTCAATAATCTCCCTCTTTTACATGCCACATAAGCTTTCCTCATTGCATTTGTCAAAGGACAAGTTCAAGTTATATTAGCTTGAGTGGTAAAAGTCTGGAGAATAGTTGTCTTCAACTGATAACTGATAAATTATTGTTTTAGATAGCAATAATTTGGAAGAGCTACATTATTCAGTGGTAGTAAAATGATTTTGATGATGGCTTTCTAAAAGTTGTGAGTTGTATCCCAGTTTTACTTCTGTGGTCAGCTTTGGGTCAAGTTATAGCTAATGCAATAAGTCGTTTCCTCAAATCTAATTCTGCTAGCCTCACTCTTGTATATTTGTACCTTATTGTGTGAGTAGGGTTATTAGAATCAATGAGATTATTCAAAGGGTAAGGTACCCCTCCATATAAATAAGGGTGATAGAATCTGACCATGCTCATGTTTACATAATGGTTTAGAGAGATGATGTTAGAGCCCAAGCACCTGCTTTTTGGTGAAGCTCAACAAACAGAAAGAGTAATGGGTAAATGTTCTATCTTCCTAAAAAATGAGGCCAAGTTTGAACAGCCTAATTGTGTTGATTTAAAAATCCTAATTACATAGATCCATAATTCAAACTTTGGATCCATAGCGAGACTTTCCCTAAGTGTGGGAGTAAGGATGGTCTTTTGTTTCATTATTGAGGTCTGGAACCATGTCTATTCATCTTAAAAATGTATACTTAGTAGATAAGAAAGTGTCAGTTTGAAAGATTTGTTTGTGGTCTTTGGAAGAAATATATTAGAAACATTTTGAGACTCACTGACTCACAGTAATAGCAATCTGTTGAGTGTAGGGCCTCGTAAAATGGAAAAGGACACATAAAGTCTGGAGAAGAGAAATGTAGTGAATCTGGCCCCAACATCTAAATTTGCCATTGGTTTTCCAAGTCACTAACACCCTATTCATAACTCCCCTGATTTCAGAGGGAGATGCAGATACTTGGCATCTCTGATGATAATTCCCACCATATACAGGTGCCTAACTTCAAGAATCCAGGGTCAGATTTTTAGAGAGATTTAGGTGTTTGACTGAGCAGAGCAACACCTAACAGCTCATTACCTTGTGGAATCTTCAGTTCCAATTTAGGCAACTCCATGCCACCTAAGCTTTCGATGGAATGTAAGGGGATTGTTAAGCCCCTAAGGGATTTTGAAAAGCTGGCCAACTCACTGGCGAGCCACATAAGCTAACCTGGAGTGAGATGACCAGGAGGGGGGAAGGGAGAGGAGAGGGGCATATGTGGCTGATCTATTGAGTCTGGCCAGAGACAGGTGCTTCCCTCCACTCAAAATCCTCAGTCATGATCCTTCTCTTGGAGAGTAGCACCTGAGCTAAGTCAGCCTCGTAGGAACCCATACCCTGGAAGCTGAAACCATCTGTGTCCCTGAGTGCCTCCAGCTCATGCTCATACCTCTCTCATACTCCCCTACATTTCCCTCTGCTTATCTCCATTGTGTGGATGCTGTGCTGCCCTCCCACCCTTCAGTGACCTTCATCTGACCTTTCTGGATGTGGGGTCAGACAGATATCAGGTCTGAGGCATGCTCAGAGCACACCTCAAGGATATGGTCCCACAGGTGAGTTAAGTGTTCCTCCTCCTAGGTTAAAAATCCTGCTTAAGGGCTTCCGTAGCTTCATCTTGAGATAGGGCTAAAAGGGGCTCCCTGCCTGTGGGGTGGCAGCAGCACTTAGACAGCTTTGCAAATGCTGACAAGGACATGTAGGTGCCTCTGGGTATTTAGAAACCAGGATACTAGGGGGCACTTGAACTGTCCATTTGGCGCACTGGTGCTTACATGATCGAGTTAGGTACTTGTCTGTCTGGGTATGAACCTAAATCCCTTTAAAAAGCTGAACCTCACGTCTGAAAATGCTCATGCTTACATTCCGCTATGCTTTGTTGTTCCTCTGCTTACATCAATACACTAAAAATAAAAAATAGGATAAATGCTTTTATTTGTGAGAAATAATATGGATTGCATAAGTATGGAGAAGTGTGCATCTGAGTGTTTCTTCCTAAGTAGAGTACTTTTCAGTTGTCCTTATTGAATTCCATCCTACTTACTTCAGATTATTTTGAATTTTAATCTTCTCTTCCAAAGCACTTGCAATCTCTACCATCTTGGTATTGTCTACACATTTTGTAAGTGTTCTTTCTATGCCAGTGGTGGGCAACCTGTAGCTGGAGGGCTGCATGCAGCCCATCAGGGATCTATGTGTGACCCAGGCAACATTTTGTTTACCATTGCCCAGGTGCAAGCTTGCCAGATTCTGCTGGTTTCCACCCACATAGTTTTTTTTCTGCTGGTATTACTAAAGTGACACACACGTAAAGCAAGGGCACGGGAAGTAACATGCCTGATGATTTCACACAACACTGATTGTGAAAGCTGTGCATTCTCTTTGCATCCAATCAAAGTGCTACTATGGTTCAATTGGCATACCCCACAAATTTTAGTTACACAAATACAGTTAGTAAAACTACCCTTTCCTGGGAGACAGTCTTGGTTATGAGAATCTTGCAGCCCACTGAGATGGAGGATGGCCACTCACGTGGTTCACTCACTAGCCTAGGTAGCTATGCCATTACCTAAATCGTTGATGAAGCCTAATGAGGATGAAGATATTGAACGGAACCAGTCCCAGAACTGATCCTTGTGAGACTCTCTTGTTATGCTCTTCCCGTTTGATTGTGAAGCATTGATAACTACTCTTTGGGGACAGTTTTCCAACCAATTGGACATCCATCTTATAGTAGCCCCATATAGGTTAGGCTGTATTTCCCTAGTTTGTTTATGAGATGGTTCTGTAAGATAGTATCAATAGCTTTACTAAAGTGAAGATATACCACATCTGCCACTTCTCACATCTCCAAGGCTTGTTACCCTGGTCAGAGAAAGTTATTAGGTTGTTTTGACATGATTTGTTCTTGACAAATACATGCTGATTGTTACTTATCACCTTATAATCATCAAGGTGTTTGCAAATTGATTGCTTAATTTGCTCCATTATCTTTGTGGGTACTGGAGTTGAGCTGACTGGTTTGTAATTCCTTGAGTTGTCCTTATTTCCCTTTTTATGAACAAATAGATTCCAAGATATACAAATCATAGCAAATACACAGGTCATGAGTCTGCAGATTTCATTTTTATTTGAATAAGAAAAAAATGCATCTTGTTTGCAAATCAGCGGGCATATACATGCTCTGAAATTGTTTACTGTGTTTCAGAAACACAAACATAAAGCTTGATCAGCCAAGTTTGACATATCCTCTTTAATACAGCATGGTTGGCAGCTATAATCTTGAAGCTTGCAAGCTCTAGTAGTAACATTATATTCAAACACCTTTGGGAGAAGAGGATCCTTTCCTGATATTAAGCTTCTCTCCCTACCTCTGATAGAAAATGTAGAAATGGAATAGGAATATTTTTACTTTGAGGCAAAAATTGTGCTTTCATGTCATGCACTCTAATTAACTTGCTGTGATGTCGCTCTGGTGATGTACACAGAAATAGACATTTTCTCTCCTATGTTCTGAAGCTGGAAACAAGGCATGAGTCAGAAAGCTACAAAAGGGTAGAACTCATTTTGTTTTAATTACTTTTTTTTCTGGTTCACATCATCAGAATTCAGGTTTAGTTTTGAGTACTCAAATCCTCATGAAATCTGAGTGTGTTACTTTTTATGGAACTAGTAATATACAGTTTCTGAGCTTTAGTGCTGAGGCAGATATGAAACCGGGCTGAGAACTGTATGAAATAAGTTGTGAGTGTTCATGTTAATTATTGAAGGATACAGTCATGAACCAAATTCTCTATTTTGTAAAAGGGAGAAGGAGAAAACACCTTGCAAAATGTTGGGGCAAAGCCTGTGGAAGGATCCCTTCACCAAAGCAAATAACAAGGGAAGTATTTACTCATATGTGAAGTAAGAGTGTATGTGTATATACTCACTGCTACCTTATAGAGACAATCAACTAGATTCTTACCTGAATGGTAATTCCATGATGGGTGTATTTGTAAATAGTAATTTCTTCTCAATATAGAGTTTCAACTGGCTTTGCTCACTGAGATTCTGGAGGTGTGCGGCAAACTTAAAGCTACGATCAACTTAACTGGTTGTGTGTTCTTCACCATTAGTTAAGTTTAGTGAGGAAGTATTAAATCTATAAGGGTGCGTCTACACTGCACCATTATTTCAAGATAATTAGCATTATTTCGAAATAACAGTGTGTGTGTCTACACAGCGATTCTGTTATTTTGAAATAAATTTGAAATAATGGAAGGCTTATTCCAGCTTCTGTAAACCTTATTCCACAAGGAATAATGCCTATTCCAAAATAGCTATTTCAAAATAAGGCTTGTGTAGATGCTCCACTGCTGCTATTTTGAAATAGCGCCTCACCAGGGCCATTCTAAGTTATTCCTCCCCCAGTGCCTCCTGGGGCTCTAAATCAAGATAGCACATCTACATTAGGGAAGCCTGCCTTGGACTAATTTTGAGGCTTCTCTGCAGTGTAGATGTGCTATTTCAGAATAAGCTATTTCAGAATAACTATTCCAGAATAGCTTATTTCAAAATAGCTGTGCAGTGTAGACGTAACCTAAGAGTCCTGTAGTTGCCACATGAGACTGGTATTTAGGAGATGATGCTGGTTCTAATCGGGTGCTGCCATATATTTCCTGTGTGAATTGGTCATGGGACATAACACCTGATCCTTTGCCCAAGAGAGTAAATGGTATAGGTCCCATTTTTACTTCAATAAGTTGGGATCAAGCCCTTAGTCACTGTACCTCAGTTCTCCACCTATAAAATGAGACTAGTGATACTTCATTCACAAGCACACTGTGGGTGCGTCTACACTGCACCTTTATCTCAAAATAAGCTATGCAATTTGAGCTATGCAAATTGCATAGTTTATTTCAAGTGTATTTCAAAATAAACTGCTATTCTGAAATGCCCCTTAATGGGCTTTTGAACAAGCCAATATCTTTTGAAATAACAGACTTGTTCAAAAGATGCAGAATAGCTATTTTGGGGTACCGGAAGTGTCCTGAAATAGCGCTGCAGTATGGATGCACCTTGTGATAACAAATTCATTCCTTTTTCTGAAGCAGCATAATACTGTGGTGATGAGTGCCATAGGAAAGTCTATAAATACAAATATCAATTTAGCAAACACAATCAATGCTCCTGATGGAGGGCAGGGACTCTACAGCTCTTAGATGAATACTTGTGAGATCCTGTTGTGGCAGGAGTTCCGTTGATGCTGTCAACATTATCCCACTTAGCCTTGTCTTTAGTTGTACTTCTTGGGGTGAATTAGAAAGTTGTGGGGAAGCAGTATCTGGATCTTCTGATTTCCAGTACCTTTTTCATTGTGGTGTTTAATTTGGTGGTGTCATTGATGGTTCTCTCAAGAGTAGAGAAAGATAAAGTGCCCATGATGATTCTTTGATGACATTGCATATTTGTAATAACAAGGTTTGTTGACATGGTTGGGAACCCTTGGAGGGACAGACAGAAGGGGTCTTGAGTATCTCTGTATGAGTATCTCTGTGCTCTTCTCTCTTTGAGGACCTAAAGCGTACTTCTGTGTGATCACTCCTCTGCCCCAGAGCTCTGATATAATTACTGCTAGCTTCTGATAGTAGTTCTCTTAAATGGGTATATGGAGTTGCTGGGGGCACCATGATAGAAACCTATCCAGAATAAGTCAGAAAGCTTGTTTATTTCATAGCATATAAGCACACAACTGAAATTGTAGGCTTTGTATAGAAAACTTGTTTTGGTTTGCTTTCTTTTAAAGATTGCTATTTAAAAGTATCCTAATGTCTTTGAAGCATTTTTCTATGTAGGTTGGCAATGCCATGAAAACATGAAACAAATATTTCAATGTTTAAAACACTGAAAATTGTATATAAAATGAAACTGCATTAAGGTATTGACAATATTTCATATATATGTAATCTATATACATGAAAATTCAAAGCTAGTTTAATCTTTTGCTGGTGTAACTGATAATTGAAGCATTAAGGTACATTTTGGATCTAGGCAGTTTTAAAACATCTATTATTTACCTGGTTGCAGTAGTCATGCAGTTAGCTATTTAATCACATATAGATGCTTTCTTTACAAAGGACTTTACAAACTTTAGATATAAGCAAAACCATGGAAAAGCAGTGATCTCTGGCATGGAATAGGGCAGACCACATAGGAAAATCGTGATGCAGATCACTTAGAAAAATTTTGCAAAAGTTTAGAAAAGGAAGCAGACTACAGCATTGATTTGAAACTAAAGGGTGAATTTAGGAAGGTAGAATGTAATGATGTGCCCAAATTAGAAATTGCTCAGGACATTCAGATTAATACTCAAATGCCTACAAAAAGTGTGTATGGGATCTTTTATAGTTCAATTTTGCCTCCTCCCAAAGATGGAACTACGATCAGTGAAGCAAGAGGCCGGGGAGCATATGAAGTCAACATTACTAGAACATGTAGCATCTACGTGTATCCTGGAGATCTCCCATTGCCATCTTGACTAGGTCCAATCATAATTTGTTTTTGAGTGGATTACAAAGTGTGATGTTTCATATTAGTCATTTTGAACTGTACACTAGAAGCTCATAAAAGCATTTGAAACCAAAGAACTTTTTCTTTAGTGTTTGTGCCCCCTTTCACTCGTATTAATTAACTGTCTACATGATTGTAGATGGCATTTGTTAGAAAGGCAGAAAACACTCTTGGGGTGCAGTTATTTCTACAAACAGCACATTTTAATATTCCAACTAGACTATAATGCCTCTTATAATGCAAATGTTCACTATATTCTATGTTTCTGTTACTCTTTTGTTCTACAAGTTATTAAAATACAGATTGGTTGCCTAAGAGACTGGGTAGTGATTCAGCAGATGTTTAGCCATCAGTAAAAATTAATGTCTTACAATGAATTTATTGAAAAAAATATGTGATATTCAAGTTATCCAAGCTACCCACCTGCATAAGTGTGTTCTGGCAACAGAGGTATTGTTGTTACCATGGTTCTGCTTCATGGAGTTATTTTCTTAAGTAAATACATTTCCGGCTCAGTTGTGGTGATAGTATATTGATAAGATAGCGCCACATGAAAGGGAGCCCTAGGATTTTTAGTCTATGTTTCCAGCTACTGGTAGTTCATTAGTGGCACTGTTGCAAGAGTTTTGATTAACATTAAAAGTCCTTTGATTAAAAGCCCCATATTCACCTGTAAAAGAAAATCAAAGAAAAGTAAAAGTATGCACTCAGCATTTTCTTGCATAAGTCTGATTCTTTATCTTTAATTATATCAACAGATAAGTTGGAAGCTCTCAAGGCTTGATATTTTAAACTGAACACAAGTGTGTAAAATTTTTCATTTAATTTGCACATCTAATTAGTGGGACCAAAGGTGCAAACTGTATTTTACAGATGTAAGAGGTCCTTTAGATGGCAATTATATTGCAAATTAGGTACACAATTTCTGCACATGAAATTTTAATAAAATGAGTACCACAAAGTCAACTTAAAAAAAACCTGTAAAAAACAATGAATAGTTCTGTAGCACCGTAGAGAATAACAAAAATTTAGATGGTATGATGAGCTTTTATGGGCACAACCCACTTCTTCAGGTGAATGGAGTAAGAGGCCCAGGGTACAAATAAATAGAGAAAAAGAGGAGATGGGGAGAGAAAGAGAAGGAAAAAATATGAAAAAATATTGTTAGAGTGTCTGTGCTAAATGAGGCTAATAGAGTGTGCTATAAGTACCCAGTGCTTAGCTTTGTATATCATCTCTTCAACATTTTTAAATATTTTCTCAGCATTTCCCTTTTATACCCTATTCTCCCTTCTTCACCCATATTGCCACTGAAGAACGGAGGGCAAAATATCAAATGAAAAAATTCAAACAACTCTATTATAACTCTTTTCCAGGCCCCATTGCATCAGAAAGAGTAAAATGGACAACTGCTTTTCGTTTCAGCACTCGATGCACTCCATGATGATCTTGTAATTCTGTTTCTTTGGTCTCAGTAATTCAATGAATGAAGTGACATTTGATAGTGCCCTTGGGCTATGTCCACATTGCAGAGCTTTTCTGGGATACCAGAGGTATCCAGAGGTATCCCAGAAAAGCTCTGCCGTGTCCAAGGAATGCATCTGTTTTTCTGAAAAAAATTTCAGAAAAGCAGACGCATTTTTTCAGCATCCCTGTAAACGTCATTCTAGGAGGAAGAAGGGATGTTCCAAAAGAGGGGTTTTTTTCCTGACATTTGGCCCCATGTAGATGGGCCAAATGTCAGAAAAGCCTCTTTCAGAAGGAAATCAGAAAAATATAAGCAAATTGCAGTTCACACTTTGTGCTTGCACTCAGTTTGTGCTTGGCATTTAAAACAAATGAAATGACAAATTTTTTGCTTCAAGAATTTTGCAGTCCAAGTTAGACATAAAACAGCAAAAAGACTGCAGTAAAATAAGGGTGAGAAATGGGTTGGGTGGGGCAAGAGGAAGAGAGTTATACATAGAGCTGGCTAAATTTTTTTTCATTTGAAACTTTATTAAAAAATTGTTTTTCCCCCAAAATGTATTTCTCCACAGAAAATTTTGGGGATTTTTTTAATGAAAACACTAAAAATTAAAATGTCAACAATTTTTTTTCAGTTTTTGGTTACTTTCCCTCATTTCTTCCTCTTCTTCAATGGTAATATGAAAACACAAGAGAAAACAAAAGATGAAAAAAAAATTAAAAATGCTTTCTGCAATATATATTTTTATTAAAAAGCTGGGACATTTTGCTATTTCTCACAAAAAACAGAATTGTTTTCAAACTGTTTCATTACATATAAAAGTAATGTCATGAGTGAGGTATATTGTTATGTATTGATCTTAGGGATATTTTAGTTTGGGAACAGTTTTGAGTTTGATGGAAAGTTAATCAAAAGGGAGTAAGTTCTGAACAGAGTAAGAGAGGCTGGCAGAACTGTCTAACAGTGCGAACTGCTACCTCTTTGCTATGGTGTCTAATTATATACTGTGTGATTTGAAATATGGCAGGATAACATTAAAATAGATGTGATTTCACAAGGGATATCATTTATTTCTCTGACAGATGAGGATGACTGAGTGAAAATGAAAACAGGAAAATTTTTTATTCTAGTGTATTTATTACCTAGCTAGAATTTCAACTTCAGAGCAGCTTTCTACAATTTCTGATCTTGTTTCTACTTCTTATTGCTCAGCTCTCTATATCAATATTTATACACTTTGGAGAATCAGCCAGTATCAGAGAGCTCAATCTCCTCTTTTTGTGCAGATTTACTTCTCTAGGGAACTGTGTTTGAACTTGTCAGTTCTACAAATGCAACCTCAGAACTAAACTCTGGGCCCCATTATATCATGATTGGCTGTTTTGACAGCTGTCATCAAACAGCAAAGGCAACATTTTAATATTTTGAAATGAACTAAGCTAACACACTTGAAATGAGCCACCCTAGATAGCAGTGTGTCATGGTTCTGCTACTAGGTGGAGAGGAAATTAATAATTTGTTATTGTGGATTTACAATGTCTATTCACATTTGTAAATTGCATTCCTGTCTGCAAGGCAGTACTGTCATGTCTTAGCAACCTAGATGTATCTTTGGAGCAGAGTCACAAATTACCATGTAATATGTGGAAGAAAGGAAAACTAAGAATGGCCACATGGGATCAGTCCAGTGGTTCATCACATAAACTATCCAATTCCTTCAACACTGGCCAGTATCATAATACCTTATGTTAGAGAAAGGTGCAAGAAACACTGAAGAAAATAGGTTATAAGCCAATCTGTTCAATGGAATATTTTTTTTATCCCCATTAATTAGTGAAGGTTTTATGCCTTGAACCATGAGTTTTCTATCCTGTTTTAAAGAGTTATACTTTTCTAATGTGACTGTGAACAAAGGTCTAATCTTTTTAAATCTCTTAGGCACTTTTGGAAATGTTACCTAAGTGACTTGTGATTATAAATCCTAAATTTAAAATCAGATTTAAAATTTTAAAAATGGGACTTTAGTGATTTTGAAAATTATGCTCTGAGCCTCAAGGGTATCTATTGTCAAAGAGTTTCAGGGATTAATTGTGGATTGTATGAAAAATTCCTTCCTTGTATGAATGTTTACATTGTTGCCTTTCAGTTTGTAGTATGCCTTCTTGTTCTTGGATTCACAGAGAAATAAATAACAGTGCCCACTGTCTATACCACCTGTAATACTTCTGTCATATAGTCTTATTGGTCCTGCCTCTAAGTTAAATAGTCCCAACTCATTTAGTCTTTCCAATGCCTCCTCCCATCCTCACTGCCTATCCCTAAACACTTTCCATTTCTTCTCTATAATTTTTTAGATAAGTGACCACAAATGAATATAGACTTCAACATGAGGGACATTGCATCATTGAGTATAAATGTTGGATTGTATTCTCTAATGCAGAAAGAGATCTAGGGGTCATAGTGGACCACAGGCTAAATATAAGCCAACTGTGTGACACTTCAAAAAAGCAAACATGATTCTGGGATGCATTAACAGGAGTGTTGTGAACAAGACACGAGAAGTCATTCTTCTGCTCTACTCTGTGCTGGTTAGGTCTCAATTGGAGTATTGTGTCCAGTTCTGGGCACCGCATTTCAAGAAAGATGTGGAGAAATTGGAGACGGTCCAGAGAAGAGCAACACGAATGATTAAAGATCTAGAAAACGTGACCTATGAGGGAAGACTGAAAGAATGAGGCTTGTTTAGTTTAGAAAAGAGAAGACTGAGAGGAGACATGATAGTGGTTTTCAAGTACCTAAAAGAGTGTTACAAGGAGGAGGGAGAAACATTGTTCTCCTTGGCCCCTGATGATAGGACAAGAAGCAATGGGCTTAAATTTCAGCAAGGCAGGTTTAGGTTGGACATTAGGAAAAACTTCCTGTCAGGGTGGTTAAACACTGGAATAAATAGACTAGGGAGCTTGTGGAATCTCCATATCTGGAGATATTTAAGAGCAGGTTACAAATATTAGAGGGATAGCCATGTTAATCTGAATCTGCAAGAACAACGAGAAGTCCTGTGGCACCTTATAGACTAACATATATTGGAGCATAAGCTTTTGTGGGCAAAGACCCACTTCGTCAGATGCATGAGAGCAGGTTAGACAGACATCTATCAGGGATGATCTAGACTGTGCTTGGTCCTGCTGTGAGGGCAGGGGACTGCACTCGATGACCTCTCGAAGTCCCTTCCCGTCCTAGTATTCTATGATTCTACTGCACGCTTTCATTATCTCCAACCATGCTCTGGTTTAAGGAGCATCACAGACAAAGAGTGTAGAAGGACATGATGATGGAAGTGCAGCAAAATCCCACATAGTGTTTGTAAGGAGGATAGATAAATTATAGATTAAGGAACCTAATAAAATACTATTAACTACACATTGACAGCATCTTCCAATCCAGGAAATGTATTTATCTGTCTTATGTACATTTTATTGTTTGTCTTTTTTATTAAATATTTACAACATAGTCTACCTCAGTTCATAACTTTTGTGTGTTCATCTTAGAAAGCTGTAAGAGATACTGAGAGGCAGTGTTCCCTGTAAACTTCTGCACTTTGGTGGCCATCGAGGAGAGCTTCAGATGCTACCCAGCTGATTAGCAGAGCCCCCATACCCTTGCACAGCTGGCAACATGTGTTTCTTTTGGTGATGCACATCCACAAATGCCTTGGTGTATGTAATAAAATGTATTCTGCACATGGATGGAAAAAAATAGAGGTAACATTGCTCAGAGGTCACCTAATCGATCCCCCAGTATTGAGACAGGTTCAAGTACATTTACACCATACCTGACATTGAACTTATTCTCAAGAACTCCAATGGCTGGGATCCAATGAATGTTCCTAATTAAATGTCCTTATACTTAAGAAAGATTTTTTTAAAATATCTAACCTGTATCTTCCTGGTTGTAAATTAAGGTAGTTATTTCTTGTCATGCCTTCAATGGACATAGTGAACCATCCTCTTTATATTATCAGGTCAACCCTCAGCCTTGTTTTCTCTAGACTAAACATGCCCAGTTTTTCAAATCTTTTCTCATACATACTCTCTCCAATTGTTCTCATCTTTCCTCAAGTATGATATCCAGAACTGGAAATGATACTCCAGCTGAGATCTCACAGGTTCCAAGTAGAGCAGGACAGTAACTTCCCATGTTTTACATGTGACGCTCCTGTTAATACCCCCCACAATGATATTATACCTTTTAGCAACTGCATCAGATTGTTGACTCATATTCACTTTATGATCCACTGTAATCTCCAGATCTGTTTTAGCAATATTACTGCCTCACCAGTTATTTTCCATTTTGTAGTTGTGCATTTGATTTTTCCTTCCTAAGTGTACTTTTCCCTGTCTTTATATGGTTTCCCAGTCCATTGCCCCTTGACAGGAATTTCACATGTCACCAAGGCTGTCTTAGCAAACTAATCTCTTATTATATGAGTACAATTTTAGCAAAAATTAAGACAGCATGAGCCAGATCCTCTGCTGGAATAAATAAGCATAATTCAATTAAGCTTTTGGAAGGTGAGTTAATGTCATTTCTAGAAAAGATTTAATAGTCTTATGATCCAAGTATTCATCTTTCTCAGGTTCAGTCTTTATTAATTAGCTATTTTTTGTTCTTTTGTTCTTTTTTTGTTTGTTTTTCTGTTGCTTTAACCTTTGTTCTCCTTTTCCAAAAGGAGGTCATATTGCTGTGAGCCTTGCTACTGTTTTGAGAGGCTGTAACAGGACTGGTATTTCACACACCACTGTTTGAACAGTCAGGCATCTCTTTCAAGGGTGCTTTTCTTCCTACTACTTATTTATTAATTACTGCATGAAGAAGACATCAAAAGTGTGCAATACATGGCATTGCATAATAGTTAAACTAGTCCAGAAAAGTAGCCACCCAAGAGTTCAGAGTACAAAGGCATAAAATATAAAGTGGATACAATTCAGTACAGTACAATGGTGAAGAATATGCTATGAGAATTATAACCAGAGGAAGTGAGCTTTCAGAAGTATTTTCAAGCAAGGTGGAAGGGAGGTGGCTACACATTGAGAAGCTGTTTGAAGCATGGGTGTCAGCATTGCAAGTTTGGACAAGATCGAGACAAAGGAAATGGAAATGAAACAGTAGGAGATGAGAGCAAAGGTATAGGCAGGAGTGGAGTTACAGATTGTTTTGGATGAAAGGAGACACTTGAACTATAATCAGTAAGAGATGGAAAGTCAAGGCAAAAATTCAGGAAGAGAGAAAACAAAAAGCAGAGGGACAAGAAGCTCTTGCTGCATTTTTGGATGGGAGAAAGATACCATTGTCATAATCAAACACTCATAGTCTACTGAGAACCATTGTCCCAGCTAGCATGAACCCAACTGATAGTGTTGCACCAGGAATCATGTAATGAAGCAACTGAGTCTGATTTAGGCAGCACCAGGTTTGACCAAGGCATGCACCCCTTCATTTGTTGATGTAGAGTTTGAGAGTAGGGTGTGCAGGCGTGTTTTGTCCATCCTGGTAACAGGGCTGGAGAACATCCAATGCTATTTTTGAATATATTGAGCAACTGAAGGAAGGCCTAATCTCTGTGAAATTATGACATTTTGCACAAAGTCAAACCACTATATACTCATTATTTGGCAGCACATTTGGTGTGCCTCTTGTGCGCCAAGTCTGCCTATAAGAGTACCCAGATTTGTGACTTGTATAGCAATTCAGATAGTATACAAATTTGATAGATCTTGAACTTTGTCACAGCACAAATACTTTTTTTGTGTGTGTAAGTGAGCTGTGGATTTCACAAAGGAGGCAACTAGACATATTAATCAAAGAATGTCCTGTTTTCTATGGCCATATGAACTCTGCTTGCAACCTAAGTAGATGAACTCAGAAACACTTTTCAAGACACTGAACCCCACCTGCACCAGAGGTTCAGGTGGCCCACCTCAGAAAGTGCTGGATCTTGATCTTTTGCCATGTGATGTTCATCTCCATAGTAAGGGTGGCATCTGGAAGATCATGGAAGATCATTTGTTATGCCAAATCCTTTTAGCATGAGCCAAAGTGTGACCTGTTGATTGACTCAAAAGTGACTCAGATGTTGATATATGCCACCTGTAGCAAGTAGTTAAATTCTTAATACAGTTCAACAAGAAGTCAGAAGATAAGGACAGTGTCCATTGTTGAACACCCAACAATGAAATCTGACTGCTACAGATGGCAATGGCTGTTAAGGAGTGGTGGCTTCTTACCTAGCAGAATGTGAGTGAAGATCTTTCCAGGGAGAGCTAACAACAAGACTGCAGCATAGTCACCACCCATATTCTGACCCTGGAACAGAGATTTTGACATCTTTCCAGTCTGCTAGTACTTTGCCTGCTGCTCCCCCTTTTACAAGCAACTGTGCTTTGGTTTTAAGGCACCTTTGATGGAATACTATCAGGTCCATTTTCTTTTAATATGGAGATATATCTATCTCAGAGAGCTAGAAGGGACCTTGAGAGGTCATTGAGTCCAGTCCCCTGCCCTCACAGCAGGGCCAAGTATTATCCTAGACAGATTTGCCCTAGATCCCTAAATGGCCACCTCAAGGATTGAGCTTGCAACCATAGGTTTAACAGGCTAATGCTCAAACCACTGAGCTATCCTTCCCCCTGCTCTAATGTTTGGATGACCTTTCATATTTCCTCGAATGATGGAGGCTTGGTGTCAAACCCTGCAGTTTTGTGGTTTGCCCAGTCACATGCGCTGTACCGTTGTCTGCTGATCTGTGGTTCAGCACGCTCTCATAATGTGTTTTCCATCTGTCCAAGAACTCATGCATCAATGAGCAAGAAGAGCCATCTGGTTTTGTGAGGGGGATGCTGGAAGGCTGTTCAGCACTGCCAGACATTTGTATGATGGCTCTGTAGACAGTATGCAGATTGTTCTATGTTAGGCTGTCCTCTGATTCGTCCACCAGGAATTTGATGTAGAGAATGATGCCAATAGAAGCCTATACCAGAGAGGAGATGGTTGCACTACTGACAATACAATCTTCCTACTGTTTCTATTGGTAGATCTCAAAGCACTTTACAAAGGAGGTCAGCATCTTTATCCCTGTTTTATAGGAGCTACTGAAGCACAGGGAGGTGAAGTGACTTGCTGATGGTCAACTAGCAGGCAATTAGGTCTGGAGTCCCAGTCTAGTACCCTATCCACTAAACCACACAGCTCTAGACAAATCTGTGGTGATCAGAACATGTGCTAGTGTCTTGGCTGTTTAGAGAACATGCAAATGGAGAATCTGAAGCAATTTAGGGTAGGTCTGCATTGTGAAACAATCATGCCTGCAGCAATCATGCTAGTGTTTAGCTGTATGTATAGATCGAGACAAACAGTGTCGTGTTTAGCACTCTTGTCTGTTGGGATCTCACCATTTTTTACACTTAAAGCTAATCGCTATTCAGCCCCATTAACCTAATATTGGTATTAGCAACTGTGTTCAAACAGTGTTAAATATTTTAGTGTAAATCAGGCCTGAAGAAAGTGGCAGGATGTGAAGGGAAAGAAAGGGAAAGGGATGATGCAAAGCTGATAAGGTTAGGAGTGTTGGTGAAGGGCAGGGAATGTTAAAGCAAGGTACAATATGTAGGTCTGGATTACCCAGTTGATTTAGAATAATAGAAGATTAGGGTTGGAAGAGACTTCAGGAGGCCATCTAGTCCAATCTCCTTCTCAAAGCAGAACACACCCTGGATTTTTCTTCCGTGTTTAACTTCCATAGGACTATCTGGTGGTTTTGACAATAGTCATAGATAATATAGGGGGAGGAAGAACTAATAAGCTCACTATTCAGAGGAAAACCTCAAAAGTGGTTAGTTATGAGTCTGTTCAAAAAAATGAAATTCACAAATAATGGGTGATGGATGACTTGGCTGGATGCTCTCATGAATTTTTCCTTGGGCAATCTAAAATTAATTCCCCTTCATAATTAAAATACATTTGATATTTTTAGGAGCAGTTTTTAAGTGGTTTTCTCTTACCCCTCTCTTCTATGGAACAGACAAATGCTACTTCAATTGTTAATTTGCTAGAACTAGGATGAGCAGAACTGCAAAATGTGTGTTTATTTGTGATACTTATCTAGCCTCAATTGCCCTATATCCAAGTGCCTCCCAATTGCTGACATATTTATCCTTACACTATTTCTGTGAGGTAGATCAGTGTTATTCTCCCATTTTACAAATGGGGAGGCACGGACAGATTAAGTGAATTGCCTAAGGTCACACTGGAAGTCTGTAGCAGAGCAGCAGATTAAACATGGGCCCCCTGTGTTCTAGGCTAGCACTATAACCAGTGGGCCATCTTTCCTCTCCATCGCCTGTTAAATATTTTTTTTTGGTGTTGTGAAGAATCACAAAAATCTATCTGGAATTCCAGAGCCATGGTCCTTATCTTACATCAGGTCCCAATAGTGCCCACTGTTGAGTCCTGGTGAAGTCCAGACTAGAGGATGCTGGTGAAGGAATGGTCCAATTTACCTATTTTGATTAAATGTAGAGATAAGGGATGGAATTTTTAAAATTGCTCAGCACTGTCTTCACGCTCCTCCTGTTGTCGGCATTGCCAAAACTCTCAGGGCTCGTCTACACAGCAGGGTTAAAGCCGAAATACGTTACACAACTGAGCTATGTCAATTGCCTAGCTTAAGTTGAAATAGCTTATTTTGGCTTTTGGCACTGTCTACACATCAGGAAGTCTGAGAGAGCACTCTTCCTCTGACTTCCCTTATTTCTCCTAAAATGAGGATTACAAGAGTCGGAAGGTGAAGTCCTCCAGCTTGACATTATTTCGACATTATGGCAAAATAACAGCTTGCTATTCCGAACGTCAGTTATTCCGAAATAACACTGCTGTGTAGACATACCCTCATTCATTTAAATGGGAATAGTTAGTCCATGGTTGAGTACTTTTGTAAATTTCATTCTATATCTCACGAAGGACAAATACAGCAGACTGTGCTTGCTCATATCCTAGCAACTAAAATCTGTTTTGTTTTGCATCCATGCTATTCATATACCTCTGGTGTTATCAACCAGAGTGGTATGGCTCTGTGTTCCTCCCAGTGCAAGAGGTTTCCCAACAGATACAATCTAGCCAATTGTGAAGAGCAAATTATGGAAACTCCTGGAACCAGATTCTGTCATTCATTTTCAAGTTGACTAGCACTATGCAAATTGCGTATCTTATCTCAAATCAGGTTCAAAATAGTTTATTCTGAAATTTGGCATGTCTTCCCAGCACTGAATTTCGAAATAATGTGCTATTTTGAGCCATCCCTTATTCCTTGTGCAATGAAGTTTATCAGGATGGTGAAATAGTGTACCTGTTATTTCGAAAAATATTTCAAAATAATGGGTGGCTTGTGTAGATGCAGGGGAGCTATTTTAGGATACTTCTGGTATCCTGAAACAGCCATGCAGTGTAGACATATCCTTGGTTTGATGTGAAACAATCACATTCCACACACACCCCAGTTTAGCCTATATGCATATGCCATGAGATAATGAACCCATTGGATGAAAAAACTGTTACAGCACGGTAACAGTAGCCATTCCTGTATTTTATCAGCTCCATCATGAAAATCTATCCACTACCTTCCTCTATCAATAAGTGTATTTTGGGTGAATGTATTTAGTGATTGGCAGTCACATTTGCTAAAACCTACCACATGAACTGGAACCAGGAAGATTTGGAAGTACCCTAGAAATCTTCTTTAATGCACTGATTCAGGCTGAAAGCCTGCAGTGCTACATAGCACATTTAAAGCTAAAATCCACCCATCATTAACAATGAATCCTGATGAGTAAGTTAAATAGAAGCAGCATCAATAATTTATGTTGATGAACTCAGCATTTTCTCTCTCTTTTTTTGTTGCATCTGTCTTTGGAAGCTAGTAACATCTTCCAAATGAGGTGCCAGAGATTAGTCAGAAACAAACGAAAAAAAGCTAGAAGCTTATCTGGAGAGTGTGAGAGGATGAAATATAGATCTATATGAAACACACACTTTGCAAAGTTAAGAATTTTAACACACAGGGTCATGTCTTTCTAGAATTTCTCCAGAGGCTAACATGTTCCCTAAATAGAAAACACCATCATAGAATTCACAATGGTTTGCACTTAGAATTACAAATGAAGGCTAGTGATCATGATCATGATGAATTCTGTTCTGAGTAGAATATCCCACCCATTTCATGTTGGGCAAGTGCCTGATAGCATTTTTGGCTGAAATGTATTTGATTGAATTGACACAATGACAGTAGCAAACTAGAAATGAGCAAGAGTCTTTTGTTCACTTTTGACAGAAACTCATGAAGCCCAGTGGCATCTTGTGTGACGTTTATCACTCTGTGTTTCATTAATTTAACTTAGGGCCACCATGCTGCATAGTTCTGGTATAAGAATTCCCACTAGTAAAGGAGGAAATCTTTCAGGCACTGTGATTGCAGAAACAGGTGCAACATTTTCTAGGTCACATATAAGAACCCTTTCCCTATTTTCTGATTATAAAAAAAGGAATAATTTGCTGTATGAAGGGCCTGATACATGGTTCATGTAAGCAGAAATTAGTAATTTACTCTACAAGTTGTCACACTGAAATAACTGAAATTGCTTGTGGAAAGAGATATTATTACTGTGTGTGAAAGTAAGTGACAGAATAGGGTGATATGATAATATGATGGAGTCAGGTATTCTTTGGTGCAATCCTGTTTGTTTACAAATAATGTAACCATAGTCCTGTTTCCCTGAACACAGTGGGAGTCAAACAACAGGAGATTTTTTCTTGAGTTCTCCTTGGCTTTTGTTCCTATCTGTTTCCTTTCTGGCTGCTTATGGCTCACGCGAACAGACAGCACATGGACCCAAACCGTCAAAATGATCTCCAGCCCTGCATTTGCATCCAGTCTGGTCTTTGAGTGGTATTTCCCATCATTCCAACAATCATTAAGTAAAAAGGCATTTCATGGTTCCTTCATGTAGCCTGACTAAGAAGAACCCAGCATGGATAACACCTTCAGTGAGATTTGTCACTGTCCATAGCTCAGACATTCAGCTGGGAGCTGCCCAATCTCAGCGTAACAATGTTACTCAAGAATTATCAAAACTATCCAAACTTCATCCAGCTCAAATATGTTAACTCCCCAGGTGTTTCCACATTGGGCTTTTGCTAGGAGTCTGAATTTTTGTGGCAAACTACACTTCTTTTAAAATTGGTGCCTTCTGTAACTTATTTTATCTGATAAACCTACTTAGTTTTGGCTTTTTATAATATCATTCATTGAAGGTGCATCATGCTTTACAGAAACAGTGTTACACCACTCAACATCTCAGGCTCTCTGCAGACTCAGACAGGCATATGTTACACTTGTTCACATGTTCAAGATTTTCTTTGCACACATGAGGGCTAGAAACATAATTTTTTAAAAAAAATGAAAGCTGAGATTTTGATTTAATCATGGGATTCCAGGAACTGGGTCTTTAGGTCTGTGGTGTAGTTCATATATGTCTTAATCTGGCCCTTTGTGACTTAATAGACCTGTAGAGCATACCTGCATTGAAAGAGTATAAGACAATGTTACTTAATTGTGTGGCTTCCTAATGATAAAAATAATCAGAGAAAATGGCAAGTATGTTGCACTGACATATTTATCTTTAAACATTTTCCAAATAATATAGAAAGCCATTTGTGTTGTATATGTGAACATTATGGGGAGGGATCATCTGAAAAGTTCATTAATTATCATATCATAATGTAATCAGATGAAAGAGCTTCTTCTTGAGTTAAAACTTCCAAACTGCAATATTGTTTTATAAGCTGGTATGCCATCTGAATCATTATTGCATTTGGTTCCAATAAGTTAATATCCATTTATAACTTCTACAGCAGTAAATAAGAACACAAATTTATAGATGTCTGCAACTAGTGTAACCATGTTAATTAGGAATAAAAAGAAAGATCTAGCTGTCTATATAGCAAGTGTATATATGGATTTTAAAGTGGTGTTTATCCCAGTGCTGTCTAAAGAACTAGTGAAATGAGATGGTTGGCAATGGATTCATTTTAGAGAAGGGAGGGAAGCCAGGCACACCACCATTCTGCATAGCTATTTGCTAGGATAGGAGGATGACATTGTCTTCCCTGCCTGTTGAAGGTTGTCATGTTCTATATGTCAGATACCTTGACACCATGTTAGTTATACTCCTCGTTTCAAAACATGGTGTCCCTGATGCATATGTAAAAAGCTGAAAGAGATATATCCAGAAAGTCTCTCAGTGGCTGGCAGCTTTTGCCAGAGAATCAGGAAAGTCCTTGGCAGAAGGAGTGTGGGAGACATCAAATAAAGAAAAATTACTACAATGGCTTTTAGAGCACTGTGACACCTTTAAGAAGCCAAGGACACCTTTGTGTTGAATCATTCAAAATAAGCTCCAGATAGTTCTTGGCACTTTTATTTATTTTTTTTTTTAAAGAAAGCAAGCAAGAGAGAGAGTGGGAGATGAAATAAATTTATGTGATCTGTCAGATGGTGATTACAGACAAGTCATCAGTGATCAATGGTATAATAAATTCTCATCCTATCTAGAGTTCTTGTATTTTTCTATACCATTAGATAATGTTCAGACCAAGTTAATGTAAGTATTAAGGATTAAGGCAAAGTAAAGCATCTGTTGAAAAAAAAAGATATATAGTAGTTTGACAAACAGATTGAAAGTGAAATGTTATAGTCAACTTATTTGAAGCCTCAGATCTTTCTTATGCTGTGTCAGGGGATAGTAAGGCTAGTTCTATACAGCAGCATTATTTTGGAATACCAGATGTTATTCCGAAATAACTCTGAGAGCATCTACACAACAAACTGGTTATTTCAAAATAATTTTGAAATAATGGGCGGTTAATATCAGATTCTGTAAACCTCATTCTACAAGGAATAACATCTATTCCGAAATAGCTATTTTGGAATAGTGTGTGTATAGACAGGGCGGCTGGGGTTGTTTCAAAATAATTGGCCTCCAGCTTTTCCCATAGGTGTCCTACTAGCCCCTCTGTCCACATTCATCAAAACTCTGTAGTTCCCCTTCCCCTGCAGCCCTTCAAGCTGTAGTCACAGGGGAAAGGGCTTGTGGCAGACAGAAGGCCCTGCTTTTCCTCTGCCACACTGCAGCATCCTGCACGGCTGTCACTGCTGCCATGAGTCACCCCCATGCTCCGTCCAAGCCTTCCATGGCTCCAGCCAAGAAGGCAGCAGGCTCCCAGGATCCTGCCAGGGGATGAAAGAGGTGCACGTCTTCCTGGTCTGGTGCAGAAGTCCTGGCCCTCACTGTGGTCTGGGGCAAGGAGGCAAAACTCCAGGATCTCCTCACCAGATGCAGGAATGCCAATGTCTATGGCCAGATGGCCAACAACCTGGGCATCCAGGGCCACATCTGCACACAGGAACAGGTGTAGATGAAGGTCAAGGAGCTCTGCCAGGCCTATGCCAAGGCCAGAGAATGCAGTTCCCTCTCGGGGGCTGAATGCCACACCTGCCCCTACTATTCAGACTGCATCACATCCTAGGAGGTGGATCAGACCACCCCCCATCCTCAGTAGTGGACTCAGGGCTGGAGATGCCCATTATCACCCCCCGGGGGATAGACATATGGAGAAGAAGGAGGAGGAGGAGCAAGAGGAGGAGCTGGGTGAGGCAAGCACCATCACCATGCTCATCCTGGAGCTGGTACCTCATGCCCTGGATATCTCCCAGGCATCATCCAAGGCTGAGAAAGGCACATCAGGTGAGTGCCATTACTTTCCCTGTACACACAGGGTAGAGGTGGCGGGAAGCGAGGGGCTGGAGCGCTCCTCGCTCGACCTTCTTGGCCTGGGGTCATGCAGCAGCCCATGCACATGGGTGCATATGGAGCACCAATCCGGGGCACACTGCCCCAGGAGGCTGGACCAGAGGAACCTTGTGCATTTCTCACAGGGCCTGGGGAGGCCTGCCATGCTCCTGACACTGGGGTGGGACACCCTCCCACTGCAAGGCACCACTAAAAGGAGGCTAGGGACATGGAAACACACACACACTCAGGAGTGCCACACACGGCACACAGGTGCATGCTTGGGGCAGCACCTGCTCTCGGGCACAGTGAGGCGCAGGAGCATCTGCTGCTCACACCCCTTCCCCTCCTTTCTCCAGCAGGCAGGGATACAAGTCCTCTCCCTGAGAGATGCCACCACGACCAGACCTGGCATGTGTGTGGCACAGAGGGGAAGCCCAGCCACACACGTGACCTGGGTTGTGGGGATAGTGAGGCTCCCCACTGGACATCTGGGCCCTTGAAGGAAAGGGCCCACTGGCCAGGCCACAGATGGCCTTGCTCCAAGCACATCGCCTTCATCTGACCCAAGAACTGTTGGTCTCAGCTCGCAGATGAGGGCAAGGCTTCAGGCTCAGTGTCTCCGGGGATGACTGACCATCTCTTTGCTCTCCATAGCCGGAGCAGCTGTGAGGGAGGGGCTGTTCAACACGACCCGTGCCAGCTTCCCAACCCTATGTGATCTGCTGGCGCTGGAGAACCCAGGAGGAATTCCAGAGGGAGCACATCTCCGCACTGTGAGCCCTGCAGCACATCCTGAACTGGAGACTGGAGGAGGACATCCAGTCGTGGCGAGAGACCTGGCAGGAGTTGCTGGATAAGGGCCGCACTATCTGTATGGCTGTACATGCGCTCATTGTCGGCATGGTGCCTGCTCCTGCTCCTGCTCCTGCTCCTGCTCCTGCTGCCCCTGCCCCTGCCCCTGCCCCTGCCCCTTTTGCAGCTCTTGCCCCTGCTCCTTCCCCTCCTCCTTCTCCCCCTAGCTCCCTCCTGTGACTGCTGAGGTCCCTGCACCTTGCCAGGCACCACTCCCAGCCTCAGCCCTGAGCTTCTCCTCCCCCCTCCTTCTCCTCCCCTCTCTCTTCCCCTCTCCCAGGTTCTTTCCCTAATTCCTCCCCAGATATTTCCACCCCAAATAAGAAAACAAAAAGTTTATTTTTTCCAAAACAAAAAATATGGTTTATTGTCTCTGCAGAGGTGGGGAGGATACAGGGAATGGAGAGGTGTGGGAGGAAAGACACAGAGGGGCTATACACAGGCCCCTAGTGGTGAAGTGCCGGGGAGAGTGTCTCCCTCGGGGCCTCCTGGATGTGCACAGCCCCCTGATGTGACTGCAGGATGGCAGCCGTGTGCAGCTGCTCAAAGGTCCTGCTGATCTGGTCTGCCTCTGCCACCCACCCTGGCAGGAATGTCTCCCCTTCCTTTCACATATATTGTGAAGGACACAGCATGCAGCCACCACTTGGGGGATGTTCTGCTCCCTGACTTCCAGCCAGGTGAGGAGGCACTGGAACCTCACCTTCAGATTCCCGAAAGCGCCCTCTACCACCATGCTGAGTCTGGCATTGAAGTGTTCCTTGGTGTGGTCAAGGTGTCCAGTGTAGGGCTTCATTATCCAGGGTAACAGAGGGTAGGCCACATCCCCTGCAATGCACATCAGCATGTCCACATCCCTGCCCCTGATGGTGCAGTCAGGGGAAAAAAGTGCCAGTGTGCAGCTTCTGGAAGATGCAGGCATCGTGTGCCTTCCCCGACCACCTGATGTAGATGCCCATGAACTGGCCATGGTGGTCCGTGGCAGCCTACAGGACCATTGAAAAGTACCCCTTCTGGTTGAGGTATACATATGCCTGGTGGTCGGGGTCCCGGATGGGGATGTGGGTGCTGACAGTAGCCCTCCCACAGTTGGGGAAGCCCATGTTGGCAAAGTCGGTGACAATAGGGTCCATATTGCCAAAGTTGATGACCCTGTGCAGCAGGACAGTGTTGATGGCCCTCACCACCTGTAGAAGGAGACAAACAGAGATTCACAGGGTTGCCAGAGCCCCTGGGAGGTCCCCAACTTACCCCATCCCCTGGCAGGGCTTTGTAAAAACCTCCTGGGGATGGGGCTTCCACCACCACCAACCCCCCACCTCCACCCCATTCCCTAGAGTACCCTTTTCCAGCACTTCACCACTCTCCTGGGACAATAGCCTGAAAGCACCATACCTGCAGGACCAGGGCCCCAGTGGTCAATCTTCCCACACCGAACTGGTTCCCGACAGATTGGTAGCTGTCTGATGTGGCGAGCTTCTACATGGCAATGGCAGCCCGCTTCAAGGGGGATGGTGCGTTGCATGTGGGTGTCCCATCTCCTGAAGGCAGGTGTGAGCCACTCACACAGCTCCAGAAAGATCTCCTTTCACATGCAGAAATTCTGGAGTCACTGCTGTTCGTCCCTCCACTCCATAACAAGCCGGTCCCACCAGTTAGAACTGGTGTCCAGATGTCAGAAGCGGCAGTGCACAGTGTGGTCCAGCTGCATGAGCTATACCTGCAGAGAGATGATGAGGTTCTCTGTGAGGAGCTGGGTGTTGCATTGCTGCAGGGCCTGAAAGGCAGCATGCAGAAACTGCTGCAGGAGCTGCAGCATGACAGATAATAGCATGGCTAGAGCTCCGGCTGCATGGCTAGAGAGCTGAGGTGTCCACCAGGGCAACCACAGCAGGCAAAGGAACAGGTTTGCTGTCCCTCAGGGAGGTAGGCAAAAGAGAGGAGCCTGAGACACGTCTGTACAGGAGGTCCCTTTAAGCTCGAGCCTCAGATAGCTTCAGGAAGCAGTTCTAGGAAGTGAATGCTGTCCTGATGCCCTGCCTGAAGTGCTTCCAGGTGGCCTGAAATGTGATTCAGTGTCCAATGAGTGTGGATGCTCTATTTCGAAATAGCTCAGCACTATTTCAATGGGCATTTGCTGTGTAGATGCTCTATTTTGAAGTAAGCTATTTCAAAGTAGTTTTTCCAAAATAGCTTATTCCGAAATAAGCATGCAGTGTAGACATAGCCTTTGAGACCAGAAAAAAAGGGATCCTATATTTTTACTGGTAGATGGCACTCTTTTTCCTTTGAATACAAAATGTACCATTGCCCTTTTATGATATGAGGAAGTTCTTTGGTACAGAAGATAGCAACTTTTGATCCTTATCCTTTGTGGTTATTAATGCCTTCCTGCACTTTTCATAAGAGAAGGGATATTACCCCTTTTGTCTGGCTACTTAACTTATCTTTGTTGTTTCAGCCACATATAATATTATTCACTACCTGTGTTCAGGTTAAGAACAGCATTGTTAAATGTGGCTATACTGTAAAGAATGAGGCCATGGCTCTGACCAAAAGACAGACAAGGAGTTTCAAAGGCCTCTTTCTAAGGTTCACTCTTTAAGTCCATCTCTTAGAGCTGACCTAGTAAATAAAATATGCCACACCAGATAGCTTGTTAAAGCAAAATCTCTTTATTTACTAGGAGGAGGGGGACAGATGAATACAAGAAACCGAGGCAGGCAGGAAAGGAAAGGGAGGATGAAAATGGAGGGCTAAAACTATCACACATCAAACACATGAGTAGGTAAATAGAGAAATGATGGAAACTTTGTACGTTGCTTCACAGTTGTTGGTATCATGGACTGCTGGCAATCACCACCTCCCCCCGGAACAATGATATTGGATGTTGACTGGAAGAGTGGTGGATCGGGATTCCCTAAGTAGCCAACATCTCCTCCCTCTTTGCATCCTCTTGTGTGAGGGTGAGACCTACCTAACCAGAATAAATCTGTGAGTACGGGTGTGCTCCCCAATACAAAAACAAACACTGGGTTGTTCCACTCCAACTAGTGAGCAGGTGCCTCAGGCTGACAGCTGCCACACCCTTTCAGAGAGAAAGAAAGCTTGACTCAGGGAGGCAAGCCTACTTCCTCTGAGAAGCAATCTGGAGAGCCCCTGAGTGAGAGTGAGAGTCCCCTTATATTGACTCCCATCTACTAGCAACTCCTGCCTTTTCTTTCTCTCTCTTTCCTACCTTCCCACCTTTTCTTCCTCTGGGAAGAACAAGAACACTGCCCAATATGGTGGACTCTTGTAATTACAACCAAACAAAATGGTGATCACATCTAACAAAAATAATTGAACCCCCTTTTCAATGGATATACCTCATGTTAAACAAGGGAACTGAGCTGTTATAATACAATGGCTACATTGGCTACACCCAACTGGCAGCTGCATTTCTGTGGTGGGCAAATAGATTCCTGAGGAACATATCAATTTAAGTTTAGGGATCATTTTGGTATGAAAGACATTGTGCAGGTGGAAAGCATGATATTAAAATTGTTATTAGAAAATGAAAAAGTAAGGTTCAATGAAGTATCAGCAGAAAGGGTGAGGTTGGATATAAAATACAGCTGAAGACATACACGTAATCATTTGCTTTATGGAAGCATGGCAGTAGGCCTTCATTGTAATGTGAAGTACGACATTGTAATGTAAATGTCTATTGATATAGTTATAAATATCGGAATGTGAATATGATGTATGGCAATTTGAGACACATAGGGGAGTATGTGGCTCATATATTCTTTTGACATAGTTTGCTTGGGTGGAGTTCCATTGCAAGGATTTGACTGCCAAGCTAGATCATTGAGTAAGCACACCATGTTGTTGCATAATTCTTACAGTCTTTTCATAAGCCATGTACTCTCTTCAATGAAATAACATATTGATGTGTTTTTTATCCAGTCCTAGAGGGCGAGTTCTTTGGTAACCAGCCAGCAACTTGTAAATGAACTTTCTGGCATAGGCCAGTAATATTCATACCAATTTTTGCTGATGAGTTAATAAAAGGAATTTGGAAACATGCACACTTACATGTCACAGAAGAGGATTAATTTCAATATTTTCATGACACGTTTTAGCAAGAAATTCATTATCCTTTCCCCACCTCACCACTGGCAGAAACTACTAGAACTGTTGAGTTTGTGTTCTTTTTCATGATCCAGAAAGGTCTGAAACACTTTCTGTACTTTTACAACAGAAGGGCAGGTCTTGTTGCTTACAGTCTACTGGAGAATTGGTCAGTGCACTGATCCCATCAAAGCTCATGAGAGAAACTCCCCTGATTTGGAAGATACAGATCCGAAGGACAGGAGATGTAGTTACAGCAGAAGAGGTTTGAGGGCTTGTTGTAGGCTTGCATAAGATGTGAAAATGACATGTTATAATGTGTTAACTTCCAGGATTTAGCACATAGTCTAGATAAGGACAGTTATCAATCATGGTAGTTGTGGTTGTGGTTAATCTTAGGAAAATAAGATTTTAATATTATTCAGGTAGCTTGTTGTAATTGGTTTTCAGAAGGTTATGTGCAGGCATGATGATCTGTATGGCTTATTCCTAAACAGCCAATTAAGAGAGACTCAGGGTTTATCTCCACTATGCTGGGGATTGATGCTGCAGTGATTGATATTCTGCCTAGATGTGATAAATCAATTTAAGTGTTGTCCTGTTGAAGCCAGTACTCTACCACGATGAGGAGAATAGCCTCATAGTTGACAGGAGAGAAACCCCCAATGACCTTACCACATGCAAGATGCTAAGGTAAATACGTTGACTTCAGCTACGCTATTTGTATAGATGAAGTGATGTGGATTAGGTCGATGGTGGGATTTAGTGTAGACTAGACCTGAGACAGCTCCCCATTTTGGGAGTAGCAGAGTCTCTGTTAGGAAAACAATAAAACAAACAGATCTTATTTTAGCTAGCCAGCAGTGTATTGTAAAGTCTAGAAGGAAATGAAAATGTCTTCTATGAGCAAAGTTAATGTGGTCTGTTGTTTCCTCGGTTGATTGCTATGCCATGAATATTGTGTAAAGACTTTAGTTCTGTGAAGGAGTTATGTATGGAGCAACGGCGAATTCAAAATAAGATCTGACTTTATAATGTATGTGCCAGATTATGGCAGTCCCTTGTGTGGATGTGAAAGGACTAGGCAGGCCATTTTTCTGGTTTTAAACTGGAAGGTTCTCTTTTATAGTGGTTTGTCCCCTGCCTGTTACTGACATGGTTTTGTCCAATGTCTGATGGGGAATGCCACTGTGAAGAGTGTGCCACTGCAGCCCCACCAGCAGGTGACCTCCCATGGCACCCTTCTATGCAGCATGATTAATAGCAGATTGGCCACTGGGCCAATGAGGCCCATGCCCAGGGACCCTGGCCAATTTGTGCCCCACTGCACCCACCTAGTGCTCCTGCTGGAGAGTGGGATCAGGGCATGAGGACTTGCACCACTCTCCCCAGGGCGGCTGGGTGGGTTCCCTGGCAGAAGCACGGGGGGACGGAGGAGAAACGGGATTGAAGGATGAAAAGGTGGGGAGCCCTCTCCCCTGCTTGCTGTGGCCAAGGACTTCACAAAATAGGTAATCTGCCTCTAAGTGTGACCTCAAATGCATCATGCATGTGAGGTCATGCCAGTGTGGTTGGGGACACACCAGCGGGTCTCCCACTCATTCCCAGAAGTACCAGAACATCCAGTATTCTGGTGAGTAGCCACCCTAGAAAGGGAAGGGGAGGATAAAAAGATTCTTTGTACTTCCTCGTGTGCTGCACATAGACCAATCACAATTGCTGTTTCTGATCTCTTGAGGTTGGCTGTCAGTGTAAGAGAGTGCATGTTGCACCCAGCAGCTCTGCTCTTCAGGAGTTTTGGAAGGTGCAATGGTTTCTATAGCTCCCTCTGATCCAGGGAATCTGCACTGTATTCAGCATAGGAGGAAGCATAATGAGACACCATTTCCTGGTTCTCCTCTTGCTAACTCTGTTGTAAATCAGGAGTAGTTTCAACAAAGTCAAGAGCCATCCTGCTTCAGCCCTGGATAAGAATGAGGTCCAATGTTTTAAGACTTCTAAAATAGGTCTTAAAACACGCTTTTAAAACAAGGGGTATCGGGGGGACTTGTTTTGCGATGCTTGGTTTCCAAGCGGGAGGTAGCAGGGAAACAGACTGCTGTATTCTTGTGCATTCTGTGCTGGCTATCTTTGAAGTGACAATGACTATCTCACTGGAGAGGAGGACTCATGTGGGGCTCACATAAACTTGGTGGTCATACCCTCGCCCCACACAGGCCTTACATAAAATATCTAAGCTTTTCTTATATCAGTGCTTCAAGTCAGTGTGGTCCTCAGTGGGCCATAACCTTGGTCAGGATGGAGTCAACTCACAGACATATCACTGGGGAACTTGCCACAAAAAAAGTCACATTAAAAGGCAATATTGAATCTGTAAGGGAAATGGGAAAGAGTATAATGCTGTGCAGTTTCAGTTGCTAATTGTGCCCAGATTAGTTAATTAGATAATTAACATAAGAATGCTCTCTTTTCATATTAGAACATTGCATATTTACAATAGAGCTGTTCATAAGTAGAGTGCTGTGCTGTGGGAAACACTAATTAATTCTGTAAATTTGGACCTTTAATTGCTAAAGTACTATGCTTTCTCAATGTTTGTTTGAGAGTAATATTAACAGATTGCTGCCTGCTCTGAGGAGCATTATTCTCTGCCAAATGAACACATTTCTCTTACCCTACAACCAGAATTTCAGTTTACTTGCAGCATTAATTAAGTAACATCTAAATGAAGTACCTGACTATCCTACATACCATATGTAAACTAGAATGACCCACCTATCCCAGTGAATATCCAATACCAGCACATGGATGGGTTGGCTGGAATTAAACCCTAGCAAAACAGGAAAACAAATTTGGCCACCATAGTGATGCTTCCACCAGTCAAAAACGTCTGTCCACAGACCTTCAGGGTAGTCTGCAAGTTAGGTGTTTTTCTATAATCCTTCCTGATGCTCAATGTTCATATAACATTTGCAGTTAAAGTGTACTCTATCTACATAGAGGCCCACATCCTATCATTTTCAGTGATGGCCTGGCACTAGTCATATGTGTCTTTGTTATAGCAGATTGGTACAGCACAATATATCTTGCCTTGATAGCAAAACCTCAGTGAGCTGCAGCTGGTACACAATATAGCAGATTGCTTCCTCAGCAGCCCTACTTCACCTTCTATACCACTTATGTCACTAGCTTCCTAGTGAACTTCAAGTCAAGTTTAAAGTCTTGTTCATATTTTCAAAATCCTCACCGGATATTGTTGAGCTAAGCTAAACAACAATCTGCTTATGATTAAAGCTGGTTGAAATTTTTCAAATTTCAGAAGAATCACATTGATTGATCCATCCATCCATCAGCCTTGTATAAATCATGCCAATCACAACACATCTTCCATTCTTCTCATATCCCATCTGTCTTTCTCCACTTGCAGCCATCTCTTTTCATGATAAAATCTTCCCATCTCTTTTGAAGTTGTCTGCGTGGTTGTTTCAGTTCTGGGGGTACCCATTGACAACAACTGCAGTCCAGTGATTGTCAGTGAGCCTCGCTATATGCCCAGCCTATCACATTTTACAACAACAACATCCTGCACTCCACTCTACTGTCTGATAACTACAGCGGAGGATTCAGTCACAGACAGAAAGTCCCAGGATTCTTTCCATCACCATCTCTATGTCAGTTTGTAAGCTGCTCCTCTTTGTAAGCACCAATATTTCATTGCTGAACAACATACTGTTGAGTTGAAAAGGCTGGCATGTGTTGCCTTCTTGATGTTTTTTCTCGGAGGATAATTCCATATGCACCAACCTGCTTTCTTTCTTTGTGAGAATTCACCTTTCTGATCGTGGTGCATGTTAATTCCTTGGCCCAAACAGACATATTGCTTAATTTCTTTTATTTGTTCTCCTTGGTAGTTATTTGAGCTTTTGGCAAGGCTACAATTATTTTTCTTTTGGTGCAGTTGATTTTCTCTCTGATTTGGCTGTTTTCTGTATTGAATTCTTGCAGTATTTTTTTGTAGCTTGATAGTATTTTTGGCAATCAACACAATATTGCCCACAAATCTGTGATGGTTTAACTGTTCTCCATGGATGTTGATTCCACCCTTGCAATTCATACATCTCATTGCCATTTCAGGACTGGATGTGAAGAGTTTTGTTGAAACCATGTCTGCTTGTTTCACACCTTTCTTAAATGAGATGCAAAGAGGAGTATCAAATAAAGCTGTATCTGTAGTTCAGTCAGAATTTGCTTCCTTTAATAGTTTGATATAGTTTGTGGTGTTGCCCTACTCTGCGAGTGTTTTCAACACTGCATTGATCTCTATGCTGTCAAACTCTTTTTCATAGTTGATGAAGGCAATATATAAAGGGAATTTGTATTCCCTTGAACATTCCAATAGCTGGTTTCTAGTGAAAATATGGACCATTGTGCTGAAATTGTTTGGAAACCTGCCTGTGCTCTAGGCTGTTTGTTACTTGTCCAGACTCTATGAGAGTTGGTTTGTTATTATTTTGGCGAACAGTTTATAGACATGAGAGAGCGGGCATATTGGATGATATGTCTTTAGATCTTCATGATCACCCTTCTTGTACAGCAGAATAATAGTAATTAATTAAAAAAACAAAAACAAAAAAATACACCCAAGGAGAAAAAATTGAAAAAACTATGGCAACATTTGTCTTATTTTTAACCATCTCTGCCCAGTACCTCAGTTAGCTTCAGCAGCTTAGTATCAATAGAACCTCAAATAGGAAGTCTTTGTGCTAAGCACTTGGCACCTCCTCAGCAGCTTGTTTTGAGATTGTAAAATTTACTGCCCTGGTAACTAAGAATGCACACAAACTTCAACACAGTCAGACTAGATGCAAATCTACCCTCTTTGATCTTGGTCTCTCTCAGAGAATTGCATGATTTGTCTGCATTCTTTGGGGGGTGGGGAAAGCATGTAACTGATGATGTGGTGGAGAAGTGAGGATGCTAGAAATTTGCAGTTGCTAAGGTGGGTGTGGAGCTAGAAGCTGCATAATGTACTCATGTCATATCTTGCTTTCCACCTGAATTACTGTTGATTTCAACACTGAGTTGAAATGACTCATGGCAGCAGTTCAAGAGCTTCCAACCTGAGGACATCCCTCCAGTTTGCAGAGAAAGAAACAGAGGAATCCAGAAACAAGTCTGAAGCAAATTATGTGAAATTAAAAGCCATATGCAACACAGAAATCCTGTATAAAAGGAAGACCGCCTTTGAAATAGTCCTTTTAATTTATGTCAAATAAATTAAGAGGCAGAGGGTGTGTCTACATAGCAGGGCTTAACTCAAAATAAGCTACGCAAATTGAGCTACGTCAATTGCTTAGCTTATTTCAAAATAGCTTATTAAGAAATTGGGAGCGTCTACAGAGCACTTATTTCAAAATAGAGCACTCTTCCTCTGACTGTCCTTATTCCTCGTACAATGAGGGTTATGGGAGTCGGAGTAAGAAGTCCTCCAGCTTGACAGTATTTCACATTATTTTGAAATAACTGCCTGCTGTGTGGACGTGGACTAAGTTATTTTGAAATAACGCTAGTAATTTTGAAATAATGTTGCCGTGTAGATACCCAGACTCTACATACCTTATGTTGAATACTCCTATTGGTTTAATGTAAGCTGCACCTTATTCAGTACATGAGCAGGGGTTAATCTCTCAGTTGAAGTCTGTATTAGGATTAATTTCCTGAATTTATCTTTGTTCTACTTTTGTCACTCCTAATTCCAAGGGCAAAGTGTTGTTTACAGGTACTGAAAGACTGAACTTACAATACTCCCAAGCTTGCATGAGGATAATGCCCCAACCAGTGAGCATTTTTCTCCATTGGTTGGCAGTCTTGAGGGATATATTTGTAGTTTCTTTATGCTGTCATGGGTGAAGAAAAGGATACAAGTTCCAATTTTTTGTTTTATTCTAAATTTCTCGTCCACATTTTGTATGCTGCTTTTTCTGGCATTCATTCTGTTTCTCCTGTGATTTCCCTGCAGCAAATCTCTTCATGCATTTTGGGCTCAAAGTTTATCTCAGCTAGTTACAATGTATTTTATTTTCCAATGTCTAGAAGGTTTAGCTCTCCTGTCCGTTTTTTTTTAATTTTGAAAGCACTCTCCATAATCCTCAGGACTTTGTGCTGGCTACTCTAGTTTGTCTTCGAGCATGGAGATTGGAAAGTCCTGATATAGAGAATGAAATGGATATTCATTTTAGCTGCAGTTTGTCATCCAGACATGGTATAGAGGAGAGTTTCACCAGTTTGGGGGGAATATTCAGTGAGGCTCCAATTCTGTAATGGGGGGTTGGCAAGATCTAAAGATAACATTCTCTGCAACACATTCATATACTGTATGTAGATGAGTCAGTTAAAGCTTGGATGTATTTCAGAGAATCATGTCACTAACCCTTCCACAAATTCTTACTCTAGAGCAGTGTATATTGTACAGTAATGTTCAACAGTTGATTACATTTTATTATTGGGGTTAAGCTAGTGGGTCCACTCAACATGCCAAGATCTGTGTGTTACAAATTTCAGTCCTTTCTGACCAAGGATGCTGGAACAATTTGTACAGTGGGGGTGCTGAGAGACTTTGAACCAAACTGTAAACCTGGCATATGATGGAAACTACTTCATGCCAAAGGGTGCAGTAACACCTCTAGTTCTAGCACCTGTCTGAGCATTCCAGGTATATCGGTTGCTGAGCCAGCTGCTGTAAAGGAAGCTTCCTTCTTGTGCAAGTGCACATGGAGGCTCATCATATAGTCCCTTCTCAGAGCTGATGAACAGAAGGAGAGGAGACAGGGCCAAACTGTTGTTCCACTGAGGCCAGGTCTTCAGCAGAAGTTTTACCAGAATGGCTTATTTTACAACATTTTATATCCACAAAATCCCTATTGTACATCCAAAAAGTTGTTTTGATCGTATGGTTTATTTCAGTTGAGTAAATGGTATAAACTGCAAAAGTACTTTTCTACTAGAAGGTTTTGATATTATTGCTTAAGAGGCATTGGTATACTTGTGAATCTCTTTTAGGGTGGGCTAGACTTGAGTGGAAATCATGCCCTCCTTACAGGAGTGGGGAAAGTGTGGAATTGGTAAGGTTTTTTTTGGTGGGATGAGGGGTGATTGTTTAATCTAAGGCATAGGTGGCAGAGGTTCCCACAAGCCTCCTCCAGACTGCATTGTCTTTTTCTCCTCCCTCCCTGCTCCTGGTGGACACTCAGGCTATGTCTACACTCGTGGCTTCTTGCTCCAGAAATATGCAAATGAGGCTAAGCGTGGAATATCGCCGAGCCTCATTTGCATACCTAATAAGCCACCATTTTTGCAGAAGAGGCTCTTGCGCCAGAAGGAGCTGTCTACACTACACCTTCTTGCGCAACAAAAACCCTCTTGCTCAATGCCGTTCTTCCTGAAAAGTAATCGGCATAACGGCATATTGCTTGGAGGCTGGGTGATGCAGCTTTGGAAGCAGTTAGGTAAGAAGCCTCCCAGAAACCTATCTCTGCGGTCTGAGGCAAGGCAAGATGAGGCATGGCAACCCTTTTCCTGTTCATCATCCCGTCTTCTGGCAAGTTTTCCCTTTCAAGCTCCCTTTGTGCTCTATGCAGAACAAGCTGTGCAGGTGTGCCTCATTGGTGCTGAACAGGCCCAGAGGAGGCTGTTAGTCTGACTATGAGGAAGAAAACTTGAGGTAGCTCCTACAGGTAGTTTAAATTTTGGTGGAACATTCTTGTGTGAAAAATGGGATATTTGTGGCAGCTTCCTCGGGAATTAGTGAGCTTCTTGGTCATGCTGAAGTGGCAGAAGCTGCAAAGCGACAGTTGTAGTTTTGTCTCATACTGATTCAGCCATACGAATGTTGACTTTATCAAGACATTCTTTTATGGTCAAGGTTTAGGGCTGTCAACCCTCCAGGATTGACCTGGAGTCTCTTGGAATTGGCATCAATCTCCCAATGAATGGAGATTTTAATGGAACATTTTAAGAAAATAATATTATGTCATGTGGGAAAAAAAATTCCCAGAATAGCTTCAGTTAGAGTTGGAAGCCCTATCTAGGTTACCCAGTCATAACAGTGCCCTGGCCACCTTGGGATAATGAAAAAGTGCTGTGAGAGCATTATCGTGTAGATGAAGGTTGAGCAAAACTTGTCTATTTGTTTTATTACCTAATAGACATAAAGGCCTGATAAAAGGCCCCGTAAAGTCAGTGGAAGTCTTTCCATTTACGTAAGTGGCTTTGGTTAAAGCTCTGAAAGGACTGAAGATCAGTGAACATCAAGGGTTGCTGTTTGTTCAGTGTTTTTAAGACTGTTAATTGGTCTGGGAGGCTCTTGCAAAGAGGCATTTACTTTAAAGTTCTGGCCTTGTTTTCTCTGGGTTATAAAAAAGACAACCCTCCTCCCCAACAAAACAAAACAAAACAAAACAAAACAAAACAAAAGAAAACAAAACAAAACTCTGCCCCAGTTTGGTGTGTCCACTTCAACTGAAACAAGGGAATTATGGAAGTTGTCTGAAAAATTTCAGATGGAAAGTTTTTCAATTGGAAAATGCTATTTTGTTGACATCTAAACTTTCTCCGGGAGTGCATCAGTTTGGGGGAAATGTGGGGGTTTCACAGAGGAAGGGAGGAGTAAAAACCTCTTTGATAAGGTGGATGTTCCATTTTTGTATTTTTAAAACAATGTTCTGATTTTTGGCTTCAAAATGTCTTCTTGTTTTGAAATATATTTATGCCAAAATCAAAACATGCCAAAATCAAAACAAAGCGTTTTTATTTATTCAAAAAGTTTAAATTGTCCTGAAATTATTTGTTTTCCAGAAATGTTATTTCACAGGAAAAACTCTTTGTTTTTATTCTGCATTAGAATGTAAAAAATAATATTGTGGAATTTCCCAGTTCTAGAATTGCTTGAGGCCCTGTCTATACATAAACATTTAACTGGTGTAGTTATGTAAAAGCTAGTGTAGATGCAGTTATACTTGTATAAGTAAAGTGCCTAATGCATGCACTTACAGACTTCTAGCCCTGCATCCACACTAGCAGGTTTTGATGGTATAGCGTTACCAATATAACTATGCCGGTGAAACCCTCCTAATGTAAACAAGGTCTGAATATATGAAAATGGAGCTTGATTATGATTCCGTCTGTGTTCGGGTGAAAGTTTGAATCTAATTTTATCCAAATCAATTTGACCATTCCTGAAAATCTTGTATATTTGTATCATAAACTGCACTCAAAGATAATGAAACTCAGATACAATTAAATTGCTTTGATAGAGAAATGGACTGAAGATCCCATATTACTTCAGATTGTCATTCTGAGCATGGTGAACTTTTGTATCTAAGTAAGTTCTTTTGACAGAAAAACAAATTCACTTCAGGGTTCCACTGTGGATGTGGAAAACAGAAATGATTACAATACTGAAAGTGCAAATGAGTGTACAAAAGAGCATTCTAGTAATTGTGACATCTCATTACTAAACACTGTCCCATTCAGTACCATAATTTTAGTAGTAATTGCTTCTAATTATTTTAGTCTCTTCCTCCTGAGCTTTCTTTTAGTTCATGCCACTAGGTCAGTTTTTCTTTGCTGCATACCAGTATAGTAAAGGTAAATTTTATCTTTGTGTTTGATTAATGGCTGAGGAAATGCCTTCATCATTTTGTGCAAAGAAAGGAAGTGGGAGACAAGCTAGATGATCAAACCTTTGACTTTGATTCCTTCTATTTAAAACTTATTAAATATAAAAACTTTTCAAGAAAACAATTACAAAATTAAATCTCATAGCTATGGGGATATAGGAGGAAATGTGGAAAGTTCAGCAATTTTAGAGTCATAGGAGGCTACAGCAAAACATGTTTGAACTTCAGATTATTTCTCAGAAAATTCCAGTGCTTTATAAAGGGACTTGAGATACAAGGTCCTTTTGATTGTGTTTTCTACTCTGTCATCTGGGTTACATAGTACATTTCTATGTTATTCTTTTGCTGCATAAAATAATCTTAACCAGTCCTCTCATAGTGTAAAATATTTCCAATGTGAGGTTCCAAGTAAGGCTGTAAAATCCTGTTTAATCATATGGCCAATTAAATGTTATGTTTAACCAATTAAAGAAGGGGTGAATGGGGAGGGGCCCCCACTCCAGCCCAGCTGCAGACAGGGGCTGCTTCAGGTCGGCTGCTGTGGACAGGGGCTGTTCCGGTGGCCTGGAGTGCTCCTGCTGTGGTGCGCCAGACAAAGCCCAGCCACGGATGGGGACTGCTCCAGTTGGGCTGGAGCACCCCCGCCTCAGTGTGCTGCTCTAGCTGGTCCCGTGGGAATCCGAGTAGGTGGAGCTGGGCCCTACCTATGGCAGGTGGAGGGCTGATCTATCCCTGCCAGTTAACCATAACCAGTAAGCATCACCCAATGGGGGTGATGCTTACCAGTTAACCATTCACATCCTTAGTTCTAAGTATTCAGATGAAAATGTATCAAAGTTTTGGGACTATAGCCAGTCACATGAGTGAAGAGATTGTATGATGGAGATTGATTGTGTGATGGAGGGGAGAAAGTATGGAGATGGGAAGGAAAGGCATACCTTTCAATGGTTTCTTCTGAAAAAAGCAAGTGCAATTTACTGCACTGGACAAAATTTGAGGCACTATTATCACAAATGTATTTTTAAGACAACCAGGTATTAATGTGAAATTCTAGAAGAGCATTCTACTGTGTGCTAGTTTGAGCATGTCATGATGATTAGAATACTTGTGCAGATCAGAATAAATCCACTCAAATCTGGGTTGAATTATAACAGTTATTTGGATATTAATCTTCTACAGTTTTCCTATTCGCTTTCACTTTCTGAAATTGAAATGAGGCAAACATCAAAGTCTGGACACTGGCAGAGAAACAACCTTTGCAGACAAAGGGATAGATTTCAGTTATATGTGTGCATGCCACTGATTTCAATAGGGATGATGGGGGTCAGCTGAGGACAGAATTTAAAACAGTTTGTTTACAATTTTGGTTCAGTTTGGAACACTTTTAGTCATCTGATAACATGGCTTGGCAAAACTATCATCACAATTTACCAGTCTGGAAACGGAATCTTCTTACTTGCCCTGCCCTTATAATAATGAAAGTTTTATTGATAATTTACTCACGTGTCAAAATTACTCACCCTGGATGACTTGATGGTATTGAATTTTGAAAGCTGTAATAATCCAACTTCTCGGTCTTCTTTTCTTCTCAATTCTGCCTCAGAGATGACATTTTTATTCATTATTTGTATCAACGCAGCGCCAAGAGTCTTCTTTTAGTCTCTAGATGCAGTCCCAGCTCTGAGGAGTTTACAGAAAAAGGCAATTTTGCCTGAAGTAAGTATCACCTTACCTTACTCTGCATGTAGTCCCCTTTGCTCAGAGACGTTACCATAAATAACCTAGGGAAATGTGGACTAGATGAAATTACTGTGATATGGGTGCAAAATTGGTTGAAAAACTGTATTCAGAGTAATTTATAATGATTGGGAGGAGGTTTATCATTAGTCAGCATTTTCATAAATGACTTGGATAATGGCATCTGATGACTGGCTAGGTTGTAGGGGCATTGCTTCATGACATTCCAGTGGGTGGTATTCTTCAAGCTTGCCCATCTCTTTTCTGGGACAACTTATGGATGGAGAACTGAGATGCACAGAAGCTAAATGACTTGCTCAAGTTACACAAGAACTCTGTGGTGGAGAAGAGAATGGGCTTGGGTGTCACAAAGACCAGACCAGTGCCACAGTCTCTGGATTACCCTGTTTCCCTGGGGTGGAAAAGATGGTTATAACATTTGAAGGGTTGCAAGCCATGTGGAGTTCAAAATTGGAATTCAAAAAGGATCTTGATAAATTGGAGAATTGGTCTGTAATCAACAAGATGAAATTCAGTAAAGACAAGTGCAAAGTTCTACACTTTTTACATGCCCTGCTCCAAAATGGGAAATAAGTGGCTGGTTGGTAGTACTGCTGAAAAGGATCTGGAAACAGTAGTGAATCACAAACTCAACGAATTAACACCGAGAAGCAGCTGTGAAAAAGGCTAAAATTGTTCTGCGGTATACAAAGATAAGTATTGTTATGTAAGCTATGGTAGGCAATTGCGATTCTCTTCTTGGCACTGGTGGGAATTAAGCTGGAGATACTGTGTCCAGTTTTGGGCATCACTCTTCAGAACAGATGAGGACATATTGGAGACAGTCCAGAGGAAAGCATTCAAAATGCTGAAAGGTTTAGAAAATCTGTGAGGCAAGGTTTAAAAAACTGGGTATGTTTAGACTGGAGAAAAGAAGACTAATAACAGTTTTCAAATATATTAAGGACTGTTAAAAGGGACATAATCAGTTCGCTAGTTAAGCTCTTGAATAGGCTTCCAAGGAAATTTGTGGCATCCTTGTCACTGAATATTTTTAAAGAACATGTTAGACAAACACCTGTCAGGCATAGTTGGCATACATAGTCTTATCCCAGGGCTGAGGGATGGACTTAAAAGTTCCTTCCAGGCCTGGATTTCTGTGTGTAACTTGAGTGCCCTTGTGGCCAACGTGGAGTCTGCACTGAAGGCAGTCCAGGCCAAGAGAAGGTGAACGCAGCAATGCAGCAGGGAAAGTCCCTTCCACTTGTTCCAAACCCCACAGAGTGAACCCATAAACCCTGGAAGAGTACAGTGAATATAGGAAAGGGAAACATATATTTTCAGAGAGATGAGAGGAGAAAAAATAGCAGGAGAAGTACAAAGAGAGCAGTAAAACAGGGTTGCATTCAAAATAGGCCCAATGGTACCACAGTGTGAAAGGGCAAACACCAAGCAATGTGTCTGCCCAGAACTCCTGCACTCTGTATGCAAGGTCCAGTGGTGAGTCTTTAGTGATCTTGATTACCTTTGGCATCAGTGAACTTTCCCCAACAAACCCCCATGGTGCCCTCTTCTGTAGCTCTCCGCAAAGCCACCCAGAACTACCACATCTCCATTTAACTAGCTAACATCCAGCCTCCCTCTTTATTCTCAATGCAAAGTCACTCACAGTCAGCTGCATGCTGCTCTGGGCAGCAGTGAAACTGAGTCCAGCTCTAGTTTGTCCTTCCTGGGCAATTTCTCCTGGCTTCTGTCCTATGGTTTCCCCTGTCCAGGGCCGGCCCGAGCCATTTGTGCACCCCGGGCCCCGGGAGTGCGGCGCCGCCCCCAGGAGTGCGACGCATGTGCGGCCCCGCCCCCGGGCGCCCGGCACATGCACGGCCCCACCCCCGGGCGCCCAGCGCATGCGTGGTGCTGCCCCCGCCCGGCCCAGCAGCCCCATGCGGCGCCCCGTACAATGGTGCCGCCCCCGCCTCGCCCATAACTTGGGCCGGCTCTGCCCCTGTTGGCTGCTCTGTCCCTCTCAGGCTTTCGACAGGATCTTATCTGCTTCACTCTTTCAGAGCCCTGCTTGCTGCAGCCCTTCTGTGTGGAGCACCACACCCCCAGCTTTCCTCTCTCCCTGTTCCCACTCTCCCCAGTAGCACTTCCTCCTTCTAGAACAATCAACACTTCCTCCCTCAGGAAACAGATTTAAAGGGATCGTATTGTGTAAGCCCCCATATGATTGCCAGATTTTCTGATAGTAAACAGGCTAGTAGAGTTGCTTTAATTTTGTATTAATAAAGTCCACAAGCAATTCATTTAGTTTTGTCTACATATGCTTATTGGATATGCAGCTATCACACCAAAATAACTGCAATATTCCTTTGCGGTGTGACCTTAAGTGACAGGAAATGGAAATAAACTAACCCTCATCTATTTATGAAGGCTGAGCTTCATTAAATATTGTATATTAAAAAATTATTTGGTTAAGGACCCAAGCAACCTTAGGTAAATCTTCTGTTTTTTGGAAAATGAAATGAAAATGTATCTGCTTCATTTAAATCTTTGTTCTGGGGTGGGCCTGGGGATGAGAAGTTCAGTATGCAGACTGCCCTGGGGAAAGAGGACAACCCCAGTCCTTTCTCACCACAGGAGATACTGAAGCCAAGTGAGAAGCACCTCTTCATGGCTGCTGCTGCTCCAGCAAGCTTAGCGGGAGGAGGGTGCATGTCCAGGTTCATCTACCCTCTGCATTTCTTACTCTGACAGGGGAATGCAGTAAACAGTGCACTCTCCCTTCACTCCCTGATGAAGAGGAACATCCAGCAATGTTCTCGTATCAGTCAGGGGGAGAGAACTTTATACCCATCCCACCTCCCTAAAGGGCACCTGGGGGGGTGGGAGACTTGGAGCTGAGGCAGTCCTGGATGAAGGGGGCATGCCCCCAGCAGCCCCTTTTACCTGCCTGGTGATTCTGTCTCTTTTTCTGTATGGTTTTATGAGAAGCAGTCCCATTCCAGACATATCCAGTTTTCCTGGCACAACCAAACCCTTACATTGCTTTAAGTTGTGATAAAAGGAAGCTGTATACCGAATTTGGTGGTCCTAGCTCTAACCATTTAGGAGAAGTTCTTGAACAACCATATAGATGAACAGACAGACAGACAAACTTTCAATTATATGGTAGATAAATGTAAATTGCTGAGCAAAAGTTAGCTTCAAAAAGGAGTTGAAGGAAAAGGAGAAAAAATACTGCCTGTCTACACATGCAAATGTGGATTTTGTGTGTAGAATGGTGAATAAGTTGTTCATACTTTTATTTCAAAGGCTGTCCAGAATGTAAACAATAGCATAGGGAGGCCTTCACTGAGTTAGCGGGTGCGACTCAGTCTCTGAAGTGCTGAAAGGTGAAAGGGATATACAGACAAATCCCAAGGATGTAAGACTTGTGTATTTTTGCTTAAATCAATGGTAAGAGATTCTCTCCTTGTCCATTATAAAGTTTTTTTTTTCCACCATCAATCTGAAGCATCTGCCAGTGGCCACTGTCCAACTGGCCAAGGCTTTGAGTAATATTAGACTTAACAAGCAGGTTCTAGTTTGCTTCATTTTGACTCCATTTAATACTCTATCTTCTAACTTAAGTAAGCCTGTATTTATGATAATTTTGGAATTATACTGTTTGGGATTATACTGATAGACAGAGCAGAGTGGTAAGTACCAACCCACAGGTGAAAAGTCCCTAGGCAAAAGAAACCCCTTTCTCCCAAAGAAGCTACCTGCATGCCCATTGAAGTCAGCAGAGCACAGGAGAAGTGGCGAGCACAGAAGACTGTGGCAATTTGCCTTCCTGAATTTGCATAAGCACTTCCTGCTCAGAAGAGCCCCAGCTCCAACCTCGTTGATAGAAGATAGATGCATGGAGCTAAGCAAAATATAGTTTGGTTGTAAATAGAAAACAAAATTCAACATGAAGATGTGAAAAAATAAACCATTGGTGCAATGGGACTATATGTGTCATATTTAAACATATGGGCTTAACAGAAGGGACTAGGCAAAAGTTATGTTAGATCCTGGAACTCTACCAATTCCATGGTCAACAAGCTGCTGGGCTGGTCACCAGCATAAAATGAAGTAGACTGAGGTTGTTCAACTTTGTATCCACGACCAGTGGCCCAGACAGTCTGTTCTGGAACTAGCTATTGTCAGGATGTACAAGAACTCTGGACACATCATGCGGGCAGTCAGGAAGAGGGTTGGTGGAGTAGCTGCTGTGGTGGTTCAATGGTTTGTGAGGGTTCCTTCATGTGGGGCCGTGTCCTCTGGGTTGTGCCACTGGGGCAGTGCAAGACAGCCAGAGGAAGGACCTGGCCCAGGCACTGCATTTATGAACCTTCAAATTTCCTATCATACATCAAAATAATAAAGCCATTTATTTTGTGTGTTCTAATATCGGACTGTTATTTGTTTGCCAAAAGCGGAGCGTTTACTATCACAATTTCTTTTCATTTGCAAGGAAATAAATTATTTTTATATCTTGACACTCATCATTTCCAGGCTGAGAAAGTTATCTCTATGGGCTTACTTTATGTCTTATGAAAATCCTGCAAGACTTACTATTGTTGCTGCGTATCAAAGAGGAAGCAAATCTAAATAATGGTTCTTTTTAGATTATTCAAATTGATATCACAGTCAATGAGAATGTTGCTTACAAAGGTGTATATTATATAATTTTATGGCTGTTTTAGACATTCTTACAGAAACAAGCTATGGCCTGATGGTATCTACACCATTGTCATTGCAAGGTTCAAATATAGCTATTTTTGTGTTGTAAGCTTTGTTCCCAGGGGATCCTGAGTTTTGTAACCTCCAGAGACATTTTATCAGATTAGTGGCTCCATCAAACAAAATGCTTCAGTATATTTTAGTCATCATAATGTATTGGTGTCATATTAGCAGGGGCTCAACTGGCCACAAATGGAGAAAAAAAAGAGATCAAAATCCATAGAAGTAGTGTTGGGGGGGCCATTTACTCAGAACTAATTATTAATCAACAAAGCTTCTTTGCTCTGTCATATAAGGATGGGGTTGCTTCCATGGAGGAGAAACAATATAGTCCATATCTAGATCTTTACTCAGAAAGCCCACTTACTCAGTAGGGGTGCATTTACAGAGCAGGGCCTAACTCGAAATAAGCTATGCAAATTGAGCTACGACAATTACATAGCTTATTTCAAAATTGAAATTGGGAGTGTCTACACAGCGCTTATTTCAAACAGAGCACTCTTCCTCTGACTTTCCTTACTCCTCCTACAATGAGGGTGACAGCAGTTGGAGTAACAAGTCATCCAGCTTGACAGTATTTTGACATTATTTCAAAATAACTGCCAACTGTGTAGATGCAGACTAAGTTATTTCGAAATAATGTTGCTATGTAGATGTACTCTAGGTGAACAATCTATATGCTCAACTCTCAAGACCAAAAATACCCCCCAATATATACAGTTTATCCCCAGGGTTTCCTATACCTGCTAATCAAATAAGTAAACAGTCAGTAGATGTAGACTCCCATTTAGAGGTATGGCAGGAGGACAGCATTTTGAGTATTTATTCCTAATGTGTTGTTGCTCCATCCAGTGTCACAGAAAGAAGAGCTATTGTTGCAGTTTCATTGCTGTTCCAGAAGCAAAGAAGCTTCTCCCTACACTAAAACTGGCAAACATGGTAGTCGTACTGTACAATTGTGAGCGCAAGTGAAAAGCATGTGTAACCCACTGGTGAGTGTATGGTTATAGGGCCCTCTCTATGCCTGACCTGCCAAGGATAGGAGTCTGTTATAGCCCTAGCTGAAGGGCTATAACTTGAGCTGAAGCAGCTCATGCTTTTAGCTCTGGAGCTCCCTTGTTCTGGTCCTGGTGTGTTGGCGAAGATTGCCACCACCACAAATGCACTAGTGGGTTTTTTCCCACTTCTACAAGGAAAAGTTTCATGTTTGGAAAAAAGTAAGATATTGAATCAGATCCTGAGACAGTGTGTGTGTGGGGGGGGGGGAGGGAGGGAGAGTATAAAATAAACATTTTAGTCACAGTGACAATACACAAGAGAAGGAAGACAACTAGTTGGAATCTGGTAGTGGGCAGGAGGAACAGAGGGAATGATGAATTGGTGTCAGGTTCTCTCAGCATCTGAAAGGCATTTGCGACAGGTGTGGATAGCATGTCATGAGAAATAAAAAGAACGCAAAATAGCTAGTCATTGGTTTCCTGACAAAATCAGGATCTGCCTAGGCAATTTCTGCTGTTAAAGAGAATTAGACAAAATCCATCTCCCCACACACAGTGATGCCATCTGGCTTATTACTGAGGAAATCCCCATTGGCAGTGAGCTTCTTTCACACTGACCTGAACAAGTGCCAAGATTGTTTCGCTCCCTCTGTCATGTGTGCTCTCTCTTTTGGCACTAAAGCATCCAGTGGAAGGCAAAAAAATATGTGCTGTATTAGCTTAGAAGAGGATGATAATTTAAGGAATGAGAGAAGTAGAAGAACTGATAAAGGAAATTAAATGAGCTGAGACTTTTTGATCGACAAACCGAAACATCTTGTTGCTGAAAATGTACAGATACCATCTATAGGTCTCTTCAGAAAACATGTTATGATCCACTTCCATTATTACCCTAAAGGGAGGTGTAAGAAATGGAAGTGAGTCACAATGATGGAGGGGTTCAGGTGAGATCAAGGCAGCATGAGTGAGAGGGGAACAGCCCTTACCTAACATCTGTTGAAATAACCTGCTGTGGGTAATTACAGTGTCGCTTCCTAGCCTTTTCTGCAAGGTCTCATTACTTGAGATTAGCACTGTGTATGTGCAATGGTGGGTTATTTCTGATGGGAAGAATTGCAAGCAATGTAGTTAATTTTAATTATTTCCAGTAAAACATCCATGTGAGATGCAGAATGGAGCTGATTTAAATTACAAGCTTGTCTGAAAACTGTGATTTACCTGCAGAAAAGCCCTAACGTGTTCATATAGATGCTTTTATTGCAGAAAATGCTGATTATTTTGCCACCATCAGAATGTTAATTCATATGCAAAATCTGTGTGTGTGTATGCATGTATATGAGCATATAGCTAGGTTTGTGTACAGGTATGTCATAAAGAAAACCTAATTTTCCACTTTTGTGAGGGGAACTGTTTCTCTGGTGGGATAGTAAAATATCACTAGTAGTTCCATCACAATCAATTCCCATGGTAAAGGATGGGTGAACTGATATTTTTCCCAAGCTAATAAATTTTTTACAATTTAGCAGTTGTAGTGCATATAGTCTCAGTGACATAGAACATGCACAATTGCATATGTATTTTATTGAGGTCCATTATTTTAGATCTCAGAGCTATGTTGAGATAGCACAGTTGATTATTTCCTTGCCTTGATTTAATATGGATAAATCCATTGTAGGTTGTCACCACAAATATTAAATCTATAGTTTAGAAACTGGGTAGATATTCTACCCCCCCCCTTGTATTGTATGTGTCCTGTCATAAAAACATAACTAGTGGATTTGTTCTTTAGGCATGCTACTTTGAGATTACAGTGCAATTACATTGCTGTATTTTTCTCTTCTTTTCTGTAATACAAAAGCTGTTAAAGTACTTGGTCTGAAATACAGAACTTGCACAAAGAGGCTATGTCTCAAATAAAGTGATCTATTGAGTACTGAGCAAGCTAGGGCGATTGGTATTTAAAAAAAAATCCAAGAAGAACTCCCACCACCACCAAGTATTTGCCTCAGCAGGTTTTAAAGAATTATACCAAATGTTTGAAAGACAATTGTTGATTGGTTGAAGGTTACTGTTTCTTGACTTTAAATTCTATAGAAGAACCCTAGAGCCTTCACAACCCATTTTTGATAAAAGCAAAAGTAGAAACATTCATCGTGGACTGCTGTATATCATGCAAATTTAAATTAAAAAACGTTAGGGTGTCACTTCCAGGAAAAAAACATTTCTTTCATCAAAAGAAAAAATCCCCAAACAAAACAAATAACAAAAACACTGCAAAGTTTGGTCCTGATGGTGTTATCAGAGGCATCCTAGTGCTCACTAGAGATGTAGTGTGATACAGCTGGACTTCAGAGTCGTCTTAGATTGTGGGATCCTGTCATCATTCAGTGACATTTTCAGTAAAAGAAAGGGTTGGCTGCAGGATGCAGCAGCTCCCCTCAAAGCAATATGTTCTGTAGAGATGGGCATCTGTCTTATCCTTTCCTGCTTGGAAAGACTAATAGGAGGAAGCAAATGGAAGGAATTCAGTATTGTCTTTTAATAGGCCATGGTAAATTCTGTATCTCGTTGCTAGTTTTGCTATTGATTTTAATATATCAGAGCCCCCAGTTTTACCTGCCTACCCAGGGTATGTCTACACTGCCTGCTTATTTCGAAATAAGCTATTCCGGAAGAAATACTCCAAAATAGCTTATTTTGAAATAGCACGTCTACACTACAGGGAAGCCTCAAAATTAGGCTTCCCTAATGTAGACATGCTATCTCGATTTAGAGCCCCAGGAGGCACTGGGGAATAATTACTTTGAATGGCCCTGGGGAGGAGCTATTTTGAAATAGCAGCAGCGGAGTATCCACACTACTGCTATTCCAAAATATCTGTTTTGGAATAGGTGTTATTTGTCATGGAATGAGGTTTATGGAAGTCAGAATAAACTGTCCATTATTTCAAATTTATTTCGAAATAATGGAATTGCTGTGTAGATGCTTGCATTGTTATTTTGGAATAACAGCATTATTCAAAAATAATGCTGCTGTGTAAACACGCCCTTGAAAAGAAAATATGAGACTTGGTTCTGCTTTCACTTCCACAGGTATATATATCTGGAGTAACGCTGTTGGAATCGGTGGAACAAGACTAGTGTAAAATGATTATCCTTTTACCCAAATGCAAAAAAAAATGCTTAAAAAATGCATTAGGTTAACCTTTGAGTTAGCTTTCTCAAATCTAATGAGCTGTCTCATGATTTGGGCAATACTGGCAGTTTTAAAAAATGCCATATATTATTGCACTTGCAATGTTAGAGCAAGCTCTCAGAAAACAACCCGGGCAAGCATCTTCTTTCTGCAGGGAACAGTAATGAAATAGATATAGATGTGGGCAATAAACAAAATAGTGACATTTATGCACAAAAGGCATATCAAATTGCCTTTACAATAGAAAAGACATATTGACTGTGAAATTGTCTGTTAGTGGAACAGCACAGTTTTAGTAACCTCTATATCCTTATGACAGTATTTCACTGCTGTTGCCCTTCAAACTGTTGTGTAAGATGTCACTTTGCTTACCCACTTGAAAATCTGACCCTAGAGGCCAAGGAAGACCAAGTGGAGTGATCAGACTTGAGGTCCAAGACCTGGGCTGAATGACTCCTGGATAGTATTTGTCTTCGAATCACTGCAGCACCAGTCTCTTCCCAGTGTGGTGTAGGGACGGCCGCGGTGGGCCTTAGCCCCCTCTTACCATAAATCCCCTTGCTCCTCCTCTGCCCCCTGAGGCTCTGCCTCCTGGCCAGGCCAGAAGCTGGAGCCAGGCAGTAGTAAGAACTGCCCATGGAGCCAGGGTCATTATGAGGAGCCATGACCTTCACCAATTCTAAGCAGCGCACCCTGGTGGGGAGGGAATAAGGCCTTCGGGCTGTTCTTTGGCACCACAGCCCACTGCCCAGGGCAAGTGGAGGGTCCAGGGCTCCCCATAAGTGACCAAGAGTGGCTTCTGGCCTGGCCAGGAGGTTGAGCATCAGGGGAAAGAGGAGGAACAGGGAGTGAGTCTTTGGGGAGAAGATGATGAATGGGGGTGGAACCAAAGATTGGGGTGGGGCTCCTACATGTATACCAGTTTTGCCTTTTGAGAAGGTGATCACCTGAAGATCAAGCCATTTTGAAAGGTGTGTAGGTAGCAGAATGCCCTCTGCTTGCTTACATTCCATAAACACTGTTGATTTAACTTTGCTTCACAAGGCTAACATAACATACTTTGACATAATCTATAGTAAAAATAGGTACATAGGTCTTCTTTCCCACCCCCCACTCCTTTCACAGACACCAAGACATTAGGGTGTGGTCTGGCCAGCTTTTGTGGTCTCATGTTAGTTTAGCTTGCTGGAAATATGAAAACACTGATGAACAGTATTTCATTATAACTGCAGCTGAATGGAGAATTCCATGATAGCTCCAATCCTTCTGAGTGCAATCACATTAATAATAGTTCAGATCTTTTTTAGTCCCCTCTGTCCAAACATTTTGTATGTATCGTAGCTTAGCAATGCCTCCCAGGAAATATTACTCTGTCAGTAGATAAACAATTGCTTAGCTTGAAAGAAATATAATTATTTAAGGCATGCACGAATGTTTTTGGCTGCATGATGCTGTAACATTATTAACTGCAGGGAGAAAAAAAGAGATAGTGCTATTTTAGAGACTATATTACTATTGTCCTAAAATGCTAAATAGCTGTAAATTCTATCTTTCCCAGAATTCCACATTTGCTCCTGATGGAAGATTGGATTTCTGAGTAGGATTAAGTAAATAAATCATATTAAAATGACAAAATGGGTAAATAGAATATAATGTGAAATGAAATGTAAATTGGATTTAGGCAAACACTTTTATACAGACCTCCCGTCAAACACTATCAGGCTGCTTCAAATTCCTACTGTGATTTCTGCTCGCAGTTCTATTACATGTTGCCACTCAAGGGCATTTGATGTTTTCTCTCTCTGGAAATTCATTTGCATTTAAATGATTTGAAATAATCATAAAAGCCAAGTGCTATGAAGTTTGAAATTAGTTACTGTCTATAAATTGCAATGCCATTAAAAGATGATTTTGAAGAGCTTTGCTGTCTCAAATGTATGCAGATTAAAATCTAACAAAGTACACCTTGTTACAAAACTGTAAAGAATGGTGTGACACGGACTTAAATTGATTTATTCTCGTACTGGTGCCTATAAACTTTACATGCTTGGGTTTCTTCTGAAAGTGGAATAAACTTTGCCTACTGAATCTGAGCCAAGTTCTGCTCTCAGATGGGAGTTCAGTAGGTGTATAAACCCTATGTTTGGCCCTATGTATCTAATCTATGTTCTCTTTTACATTTTTGGAAATGTAGTACAACTAGTTGGATCTCATGTAATTTTTATGGTGAGAAGAAAGGAGTAGGAGCAGAAACAATGGAGGCCATTCAGGGTTGGCAGGATATGAATTTTTGATCAGCTACATATGATGGTGATTGACATTTGTACAGGGTCCTCTTTCTGAGTTCAACTTTCTAAGGGTATGTCTACATTACAGCATTAATTCGAGTTAACTTAATTCGAAATAGTTAATTCGAATTAAGCTAATTCGAATTAACGCATCTACACACAAAAACTATTTCGAAATAGCGTTTTGCTATTTTGAAATAGTGCATCCACACTGAGTGGACCCTGAACCGAAGTTAAGCTGGCCGGAACCAGTGCCGGCAGGGCACCAGGTTAGGACTTAGTGTGTTGGGCTGCTGCCTAAGGCTAACTGAGCTCCATGTTTAAAGGGACCCTATCCCCACCCCGGACAGACAGTTCTCAAGGTACCCCACTTGCTTGTCTACCTCAATGAGGGACAGCAAAGGAGTCCTGTCTTGGAGTGCCCTGAGTGCCCGCACTCGGGACACCACAGCACTTGGCCACATGGAGCCAGAGCTGCCCCTGGGCATGCCAGTGCATCTCGTGGGGTCGTTGCCATCAGCCTGGCTGCACTTGCTGCAGGCTGCCATCTGGAGGGTCCATCGGGGGGCTGTCAGGATCCAGGAGGCCCTGCAGGAAAGCGTCCATCCCGAGGAGCCCTCAGAGCCTCCCCAGTCCTCCCCACCAGGGGCTCGTGCCCCATTTCTCCCTCACGTCCTTCCACCCCTCCCTAGCCCCCCTTCCTGATGTCAAATAAAAGACACGTATGTTCAAAAATAGAGACTGGATTTATTGAACAAAACTGGGGGGGGATGAACCTCTGGGGAGACTGGGAAAAGGAGGCAGGAGACGGGAGGAGAGAGGGTGGGAGAAGGGAGGGGGAAAACTGGGAGGAGGGAGCTGGAAGGGGGAAGCAAGGGGAGGAAGGGGGAGGGGAAGCTCAGAGCCCAGGGGGTGGGGGTCTCGTTGGGCCACATGTCTCCCAGCACGGCGGGTGCAGGGGCCTCGGCGTCCCTGGGGGGATGGGGAGGAGGGTGTGGAGGTTGAGATGGGGTATGTGGAAATTGAGGAGGAGGGTGAGGAGAGAGAGGCGGGAGGGGTAGAAGAAGTGGGAGGAGGAATGGTAGCTGGGGGGCAGCAGGCGCTGGAGCGGCATGAGGCAGCACGCTCTGCACCAGGGTCTGCAGATGGGTACAGATGGCACGACCCTGGGCAAGCAGCTCCCTCTGGAACTCCCGTTCTTCCTGTGCCCGCTGCTCCATGATGCGGGTCAGGGCTTGCAGGGCCCCCAGCTGCTGCTCTCGGTACCCCTGCCGTGTTGCAGTCATCCTGTGGAGCCCTCGGGTGCAGGAGGATGTCCCGGGCGGGGTGGTGCGCCCTGCACGTGCAGTTGGTGCAGCGGTGGAGAAAGAAGAGAAGTGGTCAGTTCTCCCTGGGGACACAGTGAGTGAAGCCCAGCCACCCTCTGCGAGGTGAGGATGACCGTGCCCTGCACCGTCAGAGCCACTGTGCTTGCGCAGAGGCCATGGTCGGAATGTCCGGCTATCCCCGGGAGTGGGAGCTGCCCCAAGACCACATCCATGCCCCTGTGCTGTGTATAGTGTGGGTGAGGTGGGGGGGAGATGTTAGAGGGGGCGTGTGAAGGGAGGGCATCCTGCTGGGTCCCGCCCCGGGGTCAGGAGCATGTCAGGTCTCTTCACACACGCGTGTGGCTATCAGGACACAGCCCCTGTGTGGCAGGCGGCTGGAGCCACCTGCCCACGGGTGGCACGGCACGTGATCGCACGTGCACAGGTTGCTACGTGATCTGTGGTAAGCAAGGCCCACGCGCGCGGTCCCTGGCCTCCCTCTCTCCCCCCCCCCCCGGGAAGGAGAAAGTGATGGCACTTACATGGTGTGGCCTCCCCAGATGACCCTGGTGACTCCGCTGCTGGGACAGCTCGGGGGTCCAGCCAGTGTGGCACCCTCCATGGCGGTTCCTCCTCTGCACCCTGGTCAGGGCCCTCTGGTCCCAGCTCGCTGCCCCCCGGGCTGGCACGGACTGTCCCACCCCCCAGGATGCTGAGGAGCTGCCCCGAGTGGCCCTGGCATGCCCCTGCCGCAGCTCTTTAATTTTCAGGCGCACCTGCTCCTGGGTGCGCCTATGGCCTTTCTGGGCCATGGTGGCAGCTATGCGGCCATAGATGGCCACGTTCCTCCATCTAGTGCAGAGATCATGGAAATTGGGGGCCTGCCCCCAACCCTCAACGAGGTCCATGATCTCCTCACTAGTCCAGGAGAGAGCGCGGTGTCTACGACCCCTGGCAGGCTCCTGGGTGCTGGGGGACTGGGCGGGGGATGGCTGGCTGGCACTGGCTGCCCGGCTCATGGTGGGGCCACTGGTCAGGGGCAGAGACTGCTGGTAGGCCTGGATCTGGCACGTGCAGTCTGGCCAGAGTCTACCCCTTTAAGGGCTCCGGGGCTGGGGGAGAGGAGAGGAGTTTTCCTGGTTTGGCCCAGAGTGGCCACCAGGGGAAACTGGGAAGGGCTGGAGGCCAGCTAATTCGAATTAAGTGTCTACACAGCACTTATTTCAAATTAGTTATTTCAAATTTGGCGTTACTCTTCGTAGAATGAGGTTTACCAAATTTGAATTAAGCGCTCCGCTATTTCGAATTAAATTCGAAATAGCAGTTTGCATGTATAGACACTATTAAAGTTAATTCGAAATAATGGCTGTTATTTCGAATTAACTTTGCAGTGTAGACATACCCTAATAATATTAATAGATCCAGCCTCAGAACTGAGAAACTAATTATTCCCCCTCCATTTTACAGATGGTGAAACTGGGCATTTAAATCAATGTTTTCAGAAGTGCCTGCTATTTTTATGTGCGTCTGATTTCATGCATTTCAAGCTAACTTCAAATGTCATCAATCTCCACTGAGCAGAGGCAAAGTTAATTTTGACTGCAGTCAATTCAAGTAGAGTTTTTGTACTAAAAATTAGTCTCAATTAAGAGCAACTAAGTCCATATGGGTATTTTACAAAAATCTTACAGAAATTTGTCCTTTATCCAATCACTCAGATGCAACTGGTGCTGTGAATGTAAAAATACTTTTTTAAAATTCAAAGTATTATACAGTGGATGTTCTACAGTTGGGGATTGTTGCAATAATTGCTTCCTGGTTGATTATCTGGGGCCTGAATGGAACTACTATCAGTACTTGTAGTAGTTTATTTCTATATTAGATTTACAGTTGATTGGAAAAATTCTGTCAAAACACATTTTTCTTCTGAGTTTGCCTATTACATTAATTACACAAATCATATCCTGCTACACAATGACAATGTCTATATTTGTTTTTGTGACTTTGATTATTATTGATTGACATCAGAATAAAATAGCTATAAGTCCTAATGTCAAGCAGTAATCATAACTGTCCATGTATTAAACACTTATTATTCATACTATCCACTCGGAAGTTAGTTCAAACTATGAAGCTAATCCTACTCTAATTATACTATTCAGATTCAGTGTGTACAGAGTATCATGGAGGCTTTCGTATATAATGCAATGAGTCAGGTTCCTGGCTATTCAAATCATACAGTAGATGCGGGGAGGAAGGGAACTGCAGACTCATAAGAGTAAATGACTTATAAACTCTGGAAGCGATGCAATTCATAGTATGTTTTTAAGGGTACAAATGCAGTTTTGTTGTTGTAGTGGGTTTTTTAAAATCTTAGTCTAAAAGAAGGTTCAGCACAAGCCACAGAAAAGAGTGGGAAGTCCTTGACAGGGCATGGTATCTAGCTGACCAGACCCTGCTTATATTACGGTTCTGTTAACTCTTCATCTGTTGAGTCCAGACTCTTTGAACAATCAGGAAATACACCCCAAATTCCTCCATTTTATAGCTCTGTAACTGGTGTCTGCTGGAGGACCCAACATAGAGATGCTGAGCTATTCCACTGACACCTGTGGTAGCCAGACCATGGAGATCTGGAAGGTGGAGAGCCTCACTCTGTTATATGCCTTCACTGCAGGTTTAACTTTGGTTCTTACTTTGTGTTCTTTCTCATCCGCACTTCTCTTTCTCCCAAGTTTGGTGATGCTTTGAACTCAGGCTGACTGGTGTAGATTAGCTGCTTTCATTCAGACTGGTAACTTGCCTTCTTTTCAGGGCTGACACTGGCTGAGCCATTCCAGAGCTGATGGTCTTCCTGAGCCTTCCTGCAATTCCCCCTGTGCACCGGGATGACAGAGGAGTTGTCCTACAAATCGATAGGAAAGAATCAGAGAGTGGTTCAGTTTAATGGAACACAAAGAAACACAGAGAACGCAGAGGTCCTAGTGACACACACACAGGAGAGTGCAGCACAAGTGAGGATGTGATAACTCAGGTATGGCTTAGCAGCAGGGCTGCTCACACCCAGGCTAGGCTAACACAGGTGCCAAACACCTGAGTTAACTCTATAATGAAGACATATCCTTTGAGGCAAGGGCACACTTAAGGGAAGTAAGTGGTGCAGGAAGTAATTCCTTTCTATCCATTCATAAGGCTGCTTGGGGATGAAAGTTCATGTCCGAGTGCAGGCCTCCTTTAGGACTTTGTTAGTTAAAGAATAAAGGCAAAACTCAGGAAGAGAGCTAGTTTGGAAATACCCATTATTTATGTACTATTAAGAGTGAGATGGAGAGACAAACCATAAAAAAGCCCCTATTATTATTTTGGATAGCAATTGGTATTTTAAACTTTTGTTTGTGGACAACTTAAGAAAGTCTTAACAAAGCTATAAGCTGATCATTCTCAACAGCAATGCAGGATCTTTGTAACTCTGGCCACTAGAAATCAGATCCAGTGAGATGGAAAGCAAATTGCTGGGAACTGCAGGCTGATGATAAAGAAACTGCAGCAGAAGATCTAAATGAAAAATGTAACATTTATTAACTTGGGGGCATTACTGTATCTCCCAGAACATATTGCTATTCAGTCTCTGCAGATGTTGTTATTAAAATAATACACAGTCTGATAAAATACATAAATTATATGTTAGCCTTGTGAATTACAAAATGTGATTTGAAAAGGGTGGTAAGCACAGCAAGCCTTTTGCTGCATGTAGTTTGACACTACATCTGCAGCATTGAATGAGTAGCTGGAGCATTTTGATGCCTATGTAAGAACAGAGGAGCTGAAGGCCAGTGACTATGAACTCTTTGGGGCAGGGACTGTCACTCAGTTGTGGTTTTGAACAACACTTAGCACAAATGGGGCTCTAATCACTGATTGGAGCCTCTGGCACTAAAGCGGTAGAGATTATAAGTAATAGTAATAACAAGGAGAATCTCTTCCTCCCCTGTGCTATGATCAACCAGAAACAAAGCGTTGGCTTTACAAGAAATTGGCTTTACAAGAAATTGTGCTCTGTATATTTCCAAAGCCTGCAGGCCCTTCCTGCTATAGCCATGTATCCCTTCTATCATTCCTTTGGCTTTGCCTTCAGTTGAATTTAGAGCGGTATTTGTTGTGCTATGGAACTAGTGAATCTTGGATCCAAACACCTGCAAGTTTTGGAAAAGCTCTCATTCAAAAACAAGCCTTGCAGCTTAGGTACATCTCTACTCAAGATGAACTTGAGGGCAGGAATTGCTGTGCATTGCTAAATATGCCCATAGGGGAAGGTAATCTGAGAATGCTTCAGTCTTCACGGCTGAGGATGTTGGGGAGATTCCCAAATCTGCACCGTCCTTTGTGGGTGATGAATGTGAGGAACTGTCCCGGATTGAAGTGTCATTAGAGGAGGTTTTGGAACAAATAGAAAAACTTAATGCTAACAAATCTCCGGGACCGGATGGCATTCATCCAAGGGTTCGAAAAGAACTCAAATGGGAAATTGCTGAACTATTATCTGTGGTTTGCAACCTATCCCTTAAATCGGCTTCTGTACCTAATGACTGGAAGGTAGCTAACGTGACACCAATATTTAAAAAGGGCTCCAGAGGCGATCCGGGCAATTACAGACCGGTAAGTCTAACTTCAGTACTGGGCAAATTAGTTGAAACAATAGTAAAGAATAAAATTGTGAAGCATGTAGAAGAACATAATTTGTTGGACAAAAGTCAACATGGTTTCTGTAAAGGGAAATCCTGTCTTCCTAATCTATTAGAGTTCTTTGAAGGGGTTAACAAACATGCGGACAAGGGGGATCCAGTAGATATAGTATACTTAGATTTTCAGAAAGCCTTTGACAAGGTCCCTCACCAAAGGCTCTTGTGTAAATTACATGGCCATGGGATAAGAGGGAAGGTCCTTTCTTGGATTGAGAACTGGTTAAAAGACAGGAAACAAAGGGTAGGAATAAATGGTACATTTTCAGAATGGAGAGGGGTAACTAGTGGTGTCCCCCAAGGGTCAGTCCTAGGACCAATCCTGTTCAACTTATTCATAAATGATCTGGAGAAACGGGTAAGCAGTGAGGTGGTAAAGTTTGCAGATGATACCAAACTGTTTAGGATAGTCAAGACAGAAGCAGACTGTGAGGAACTCCAAGAAGATCTCACCAAACTGAGTGATTGGGCAACAAAATGGCAAATGAAATTTAATGTGGATAAGTGTAAAGTAATGCACATCGGGAAAAATAACCCCAACTATACGTACAGTATGATGGGGGACTAATTTGGCTACGACAAATCAGGAAAGAGATCTTGGAATTATCGTGGACAGTTCTCTGAAAACTTCCACGCAGTGTGCAGCGGCTGTCAAAAAGGCAAATAGGATGCTAGGAATTATTAAGAAAGGGATAGAAAATAAGACCCAGAATATCTTACTGCCCCTGTATAAAACTATGGTACGCCCACATCTTGAATACTGTGTACAGATGTGGTCTCCTCACCTCCAAAAAGATATTTTGTTCAGAAAAGGGCAACTAAAATGATTAGGGGTTTGGAACGGGTCCCATATGAGGAGAGGTTAAAGCGACTGGGACTTTTCAGTTTAGAAAAGAGGAGACTGAGGGGGGATATGATAGAGGTATATAAAATCATGAGTGGTGTGGAGAGGGCCGATAAAGAGAAGTTATTTATTAGTTCCCTAAATAGAAGAACTAGAGGACACCAAATGAAATTAATGGGTAGCAGGTTTAAAACTAATAAAAGAAAGTTCTTCTTCACACAGCGTGTAGTCAGCCTGTGGAACTCCTTGCCAGAGGAGGCTGTGAAGGCTAGGACTATAATAGCGTTTAAAGAGAAGCTAGATAATTTCATGGAGGTTAGGTCCATAAAAGGCTATTAGCAAGGGGATAAAATGGTGTCCTTGGCCTCTGTTTGTCAGAGGCTGGAGAGGGATGGCAGGAGACAAATCGCTTGATCATTGTCTTCGGTCCACCCTCTCTGGGGCATCTGGTGCTGGCCACTGTCGGCAGACAGGATACTGGGCTAGATGGACCTTTGGTCTGACCCAGTACGGCCATTCTTATGTTCTTATGTTATGTTTTTAATGCACCAGTTTTTTTAGTTTTCTTTAGAAATTTCTGAATGGTCTGGAAAGGAACCTGACAAGGGAATTTTAAATAAGGGAACAAATGTAAGCTCAGTGTTTCAGTCTGATCTATGATTTTCTAACAGAAGGAGACTAGAATGTGGTACCTACTTAGGTAATTAGTGATTCAAGATTCAGCCTCCATACCCAGGATTTTAAGCTGCTGGAAGTCTCATTTGTAACCATAAGAATTCAAAGGGGTACAAGCAGCTTGATTTGTTATTGTTGCTTTCCTCGCTGGTGGTGCAATGTTGTTTTGTTAAAGTGATGTTTGTTGCTTTCTATGTAGTATTTACCACTAGTAACCAAATATATTATTCTTGTTGTTCTTTGAAAACAAGAATAAAAATATGTGTTGATGCTGTCCAGCATAGCACTAGGTGAGCTAGGCATAGTGAATCATTTATCTGAAAATTTAATCCTTTTTCCCCTCTTTGAGTTACCTTACAGAGAATTGGTGATTGCCCAACTATATCTATGGCTATGTCTAGACTGCAGAGCTTTTCCAGGATACCAGAGGTATCCTGGAAAAGCTCTGCCGCATCTAAGGAACGCGTCTGCTTTTCTGAAAAGAAGGTCGAAAAAGCAGACATGTTTTGGTGGCATCCCTGTAAACCTCATTTTATGAGGAAGAAGGGATGTTCCGAAAGAGAGTTTTTTTTTCTGTGTAGACGGGCCAAATGTAGACGGGCTAAATTTTGGAAAAGTCTCTTTTGGAAGTAAATCGGAAAAAGATACTCAAATTGCGTACCGCAAGTTGCGTTTATTTTTCCGATTTATCTTTGTAGTGTAGACATAGCCTGTATTTAGGCAAATACTTTGAACAGACATATTTCTGCTTGTGGATATTCATTGAACCTATATTTCTGAGGGCAGTCACCTACTGATGGTATTGTTTTTACTTCCTAATTGGACAGCTGACCTTTATAAACGTAGAATGACTACTTCACAGGAAAAGATTTATTTAAGGTATTATTTAGATATGTAAAAATAAGGAAATGCCTATTACATATTCTGGGAAACTTAATGCAATTAAATTTCATATTACTGTATCAAATATAAAACAAATATCTGTATTCGCATGTAGCCAGCTCTGTTTGAAAATGAATATGGGTATTTGCACAAAGAACAGCCATTTCCTGTCTCTGCCATCTTCTATGCTGCCCTTTATCAATGCAATGACCTCCATTAATTAGATCATAGTTCAAGAAAGCATTTAAACATGAGTGTAAGTGCATCAGTGTAAAAGAAAGCACGTAAACAGGTCCATTTGCTTTAGTCACATTGACTTCGTTAGGATTTAGACATGTGCTTAAATGCCGTCCTGAATCGGGATGCTTTCCTAATGTGGAAGGACACTAATCTTCCCGCCAAAGGCTCTTCAGAATCGATGGTGCCGTGACACTTACCAGAAGTCAGCCAACCTAGGATGGGTCAGAGGTGCAGCAGACAGAGAGTGCTGATCTATTTAAAGTGAAAAAACCCAAACCACCACCATAGCAGAAGCCAAACAAACTGCACCCATATGAGATGGTTCTTTTACCATTGTTCTTTCTTTCCTCCTATCCTGTCTTTTCTTTATCACAGTCATTTGTTCGGTCTTGTTTATTTAGAATTGTGAGCTCTTTGATCCAGGGACCGTCACTAAGGTTATGTCTATGTGGCTCTAGCATGGATAGGTATATCCCCACCCCGATTGTAATCTAACTAGCATGGGTAACAACGATAGTGAGGACATGGCAATACGGGCTTCATTGCTAGCTAGGTGCCCCTGGGTAGATACTTGTTGCTAATATACATGGCAGTCCATAGCATCACATCTACACTGCTATTGTTACTCCTGCCAGCTAGATAAATCTGGAATGAATATGCCTATCTGTACCACAGTCACACCTTTATGTGGTATGTAGCCATTCCTTGAGCATGACTGCAACACCTAGCGCAATACAACCTTGGTCCAGATTGGCACCTGGAGGAGCTCCCATAACACAAATAATATTTGCATAAACATATTCAGGCAAGTGAAGCAAAAGGGGTGAGAACAGGCTGTAGTGAAAGGTAATTCAGAATTAATAAAAGCTTTTGTGAATAATTTTGCCCAATATTCATCCAGTGCTGATTACACTGTTACTGCTGATTTAAAATATAACACAATTAATACTTTTACGCAGACTTTCCACAGTAGGAAACTAAACAGAAGAATGAACGTTGATTAAGAGAGATGAAATAAAGTATTTTTACTGATCATATATGTAGAAACCTCAAAAATGTAAATTGTATTCCATTGTTGCTTGCAATAATTATGCTCTTCAGTGTATTGCTGGTTTATTGCATTGCCACAGGATTTAGTTTTCCAAAATACATGTATACTGCATATATTTCAATTGGAATAAAGTTTCAAAGTACTGTACCATGTCATTCAACAGAACTACAATGCCACTGCACAAGATTTGTAAGGTTATTTTATTTCTTTGTAGTTGCTGGAGAGTTTACTGAAACTCAGACTAAAGTTAAATTCCTTTTTTTTTTTTTTTTTTTGGCATAAGGATGTTTCAGACCCACTTGCTCAGAATTTAGTTTTTCTTTTACTCATTTCATCTTGAAAGGTCATTTTAGGCACTAAAAATCCTGCTTGCCAACTTTTAAAATAATCATGATCTCCAATAGAACACCATCTATTTTTAACATTGTACTTTTTAATGTCTCTTCTTTAAAGACACAAAGCAACTGACTTTTCTTCTGCCTTGAATAATGTATGACTTCAGAGATTTCAGATGCTATGACATAAATTATCAACTGCTTTTCCAAAATTTGCTGATGCAGTGGGGATGTTTTCTGTATGCTTTGTAGTAACCTTGGCTTTGTAATATGCTCCTTTCTGCAGTTAGATTTGATAAATAAAATTTCCTTGTAATTTATACAACTTGAGTGTTTCTGCGTGTGGAATCTATTTAGTGCTCTCTGCATGCATTTTGTAAACTACAGTGTGGCATGGTTTGTAAAGTACGAGTGTACATTTAATAGATTTTTAAGGCCAGAAAGGGCCGTTATGATAATGTGTAACACAGGCTATAAAATTCTACCCAGTGATTCCCAAATGTAGCCTGACAACTTATGGCTGAATGAAAGCAGGTTTTTTTTAAAAAGAGATCCATTTTTTATTAAAAGACTTCATGTGTGGCCAATGCTCAGACAATTCTCAGGGCCTCATGGACTGTGATCGCTGGGATTCCTTGATACTTTGCTAAAATGCTGGCACAGACAGATTTTAATGTGTATTTGGCATGAGACTTTTAAAATGTGTATTATGGTTATTTTGTGTTGAGTGGAGAAATGTATGTACTCTCTGACTAGACATGGGTCAGTAGCAGTTGGGCTATCTAGTAGACTTTGATTAGGAGGTGAAAATGGAAAGTCTATACAGAACCCAAGTGAGAGTAAAGCAGCAGCAGCAGCTATACTATGTAGATGGTTGAGCTTGGTGGGCTGAGGATAGTAAGATTTAGTATGAAAATAAAAGAAAGAGTAGGAGAAAGGGATAAAACCAGAAATTCAGAGAATATTTCCTGGACAGGATGCATATCAAAGAAAATAAAGAACCTCTGACATACAGGGAACTCACTGGTACTCTGGGCTTAACTGAAATCTGGCAGAGGCTGAGGATAGCTTATAGATAGTAAGAATATGGAAACAAAACAGAGGAAAATAGCCTCAGAGCATACAGAAATAAAGCACACAAAGGAGACCTTAATGTAGGTTTTTTGTCATGAAATTATAACTAGTAAAATTGAGAAGAGGAAATGTGATTCTGAGTTTGAGAAACACAAAGGTGTTTAGAGGTCTGTTAATAGGTTGATATTATGAGGCTCACTTGCCATCAGAGCTTCACCTTTGGGAATTAGCTCTGCCAAGTCTGATACCCTCTTCATTCAATGCCCTTCTTTCTCCCCAGTATAGCTAGTTCACTATACAGTTTTCCTTTTTGGGGGTAAAAGTGTCCCCAGACCAACTATCCAGATGCCAGTCCAGACAGTCTCCTATTTCAAGACTGTGCCACTTTCCCAGTGGTTGGTAGGAGGTAGGAGAACCCAGGTGGTAGGCTGTAGGAGAACCCAGATCCTATGCTGGGTCTTCTCTAGAGTTCTGCAGGTCCTCCTATGTTCTCCAGAGAGTGGAGAAGCATGAACACAGAGAAGAGCAACTCTAATCAGAAAACGGGAACAGCTAGCAGCATGTATGTCTATCACATCAATGCTTCTTGCCAGCCTTATATCAAATGTGGTAAAATTATCAGTGAGAAAATATTGAAGAGTAAGGAGTGCATGTCCTTCCCCCCCTTCTTCCTATGAACTTTTGCAGGAGCAAATTTCTGTTATTGGAAAGAGGGTATGTAAATGTATGGCCCTGAGTATTTTTAATAAACCATATTCAAAGCTTTGTGTGTGCTTGGGAGTCCTCTAATCAGGAAGCTGAAACTATACTGACCAATCAAAATAGCCATACCAAAGAAGCTTGCAAAAACTCATTGGCTGAAAAATATTTGCGTAAATAGTTTGAAAAATTTGGAATAGTGAACAAATTAATAAAAATTAAACATTTCACTCTTTGCTCTGTTGTTATCCTATTGGTCTAGGATTCTAGAGAGCCAAGGTAGGTGAGGTAATGTCTCCACCACCGTTTTATTGCCCACACCTACTATAAAGTCTTCACAGATCCTTTGCAAACAAAAAAAGAGACTAAACTCATTAAATGTTTAACTTTGAATCTAGCTCTATTTGTGGTATTCAGTGTCAGTCCTGGTTGATGTATGAATTGATAATTGTGTTACCATTTCATAAGTCACCATATAATTACCATTGTTTCCAGCTGTGTTTCAGCAAAATAATATGAAATATTTCATGGTATTGAATTAATAGTATTTAATGATATTTTATTAACTAGTGTCAGTGAATTCCCTTGATGATAATTTTTGCCACCCAGAAGATAGGTTCATAGACACATGTCTGATGGATCTTGGATTCCTCCCTATGAATGATAAATGAAGTAGAATCATCAATGAGATATACAGAAGTCAGTAGGATGGAGTATATGTAATTATTTGTTACAGATTTAAAGATGACCTGCAGAAATAATAAATTAGGGTTTGCCTTTCTTTTCTTCTTTATGGAGTATGAAGAACATCCAAAAGGCTTTTTTACTTCCAAACAAACTAAAGTTCTGCTATTCTTTATGTTAGAAATTCTTGTCCACTCTTTTCCCGGGAGAATTCTCTGGATGATAGGAGAAGCAATAGGTTTATGATATCAGATAATTGAAATAAGTGATTTTGAAAAACTAAAATGTTTTGGATTCTTCGTGTTGTCACTAATTTCACTGTAGTGCCTTTCAAGCCTTTGGAAAAAAATCTCTTTTATTTCACATTCAAACCTCACCACTTCCCTTAGTTCAAGAGCTAAGGAAACTCCCAATTCTCTTCTCTGGCTCTTGTGAATGAGTGCTCTAACAGTCATAGATATAGAAAATACCGTATCCTTTCTTTTTCCATCAGAAAGAATAAAATAATCCATTAATAATTGCATCTAGCTCCATAGGCATACATGGTGCTTTACAGTGAAGATAAATATAATCATTACTCTAAGAAACATATAATTGATGTGCTTGATCCTCAGAGGTACTCAGCACCTGCATCGCTATTAATTTCCATAAGATTTATGGGGGCTATGCGCCTCTCAGGATCAGGTTCTAAGTTAGCCCTCTTTAGCGAAAAATGAGCAAGAAAGAAGAAAGCATTAGAAATGCCTTCGGAAGTAGTCATGAATCTATGCACATTACCATAATTTAAAGCCGGGCTGGCCAATCTGAGCCTGACAAGGAGCCAGAGTGTACCAATGTACATTGCTAAAGAACCATGGTAAGATAGCAGCCGCTCCCATCAGCTCCCTCCAGCCTGCACACATAATACATTGTGCCTCCAGCCTGATGTAATTGGCTGTATTGCAGTATGCAGGAGACTCTTGGGGGCGGGAAGGGAAAGAGGCAGGAAAGGGAGTGGACCTTGTGGGAAGGCCTGGAGTCCAGGGCAGAGCCGGGGCTAGACAATGCCACCCCCTGGCACATTGAAAAGTTGGTAGTTATAGCTCCAGCCACATACTAACTTCTGAAGAGCCACATGCAGCTCTAGAGCTATAGGTTGCATGCCTCTGACAAAGTGTTGTATTTGGTAAGAAGTGCTATGTTAATACATACCGTGTGTACATCTTGTACTATCTAATCTGATCCATTTAGTTTTGTGAGATGCTTTACTGATGACATATTATTAATGGCACATTTAATACCTGGTCCCCTTTTATGTGAGTGCAATTTCCGGCTGGGAGAATTTTAGTGCAGCTTTTACAGTCTAGGTTTGCAGGTGGCATCTTTTAACCTGTTAAGAAACAATGTCTGAAGAACATGAGGGTTCTGGTTTTGATCTTGACAGGTTTGTACACACTGAGGTCTGATTAACCCTGTTTATGCTAATTGGTAGGTTAACAGGTGTGTAATTTGCAAAGTTTGCACAGGAAACAGGAGCAAGTTATGTGAAAATAGGTACTGCAATGTACCCACATGTTGTATGCCTTAGGTACTAGTAATGTCAGCAATGTATCCCAGCATCATATTCAGGAGATTTTTAGTGGGAAATATATGGCTGTGTTTAACAAAATAGATGTGAGGTTGGGGAAAAGACATACAAAAAAAGGAAGTATGTTGGTGCTGTTTTATCTTGCAAAACTGAATGCCCTAATAATTGCTTGTATTGATGGATGTCCGTGAGCATTACCTTGGCCTGCTTTGGTAATTACACAAATAATGGGCTGCCATAGTATGCTACTCAAATAACCATTGTGATGTCTACCATTCAGCTGCATTGATTGGTTAGATATCTTTTGTTTACATTATGATTTACTGCGTGGTTGGCACCTGAATGTCACTACACTGCTGACTTAACCATGGCTTTTAGTTTCTGAAATGGCATCTTGCTTTACTCCCCAGGGAGAGTGCCTCCCACTTGCCAGTCTGCTCTGTCTCCATCACACTAGTGCATGTTCCTATGCATCTGTATCTTCTGTAGAGATTATTCAGGTGATAAGTGTCTGTGTGAGGCATACTTATTCACTACTCAGACATCAGGGCCCATGGGTTGGCTTCTGCTGATTGTGCTCCATGTACCTACTACTGTTTTGCTGCACGTTTGTTGATCATAATGTTTGTTTCCCCAGTGCTGGGTCTGATGCTGACTCAGACTGATGTGATAGCCTATTACTGGAGTATCTGAGTGCCTTCAAGACAATGACTAAAATCACAACAAGCCAGTGGTATAATTCCCATCCTTACCTTCCCAGGTCAGTTACTGTTATTATTATTTTTTAATTATTTCCTGTGGCAGCAGGGCTCTGACCTTCATTTCCTCTGTATCATTGTGTGTATCTATGGTTCCCTGCCTTCCCTTTTCTTGTGTTAAAGGAGCAGCTTGGGTGGCAGAAGGCTACACCTCTGTCTTAATTATGTATCAAGACTATTCACATTGAAGACATTTGCATGGGTTGTGTATATAATTAGAATAAGGAACCTAATTAAACTATGACAGCAACTGCGGATTTAAAACACAGGGTTGCAGAGTTCAGTATAAGCATAAACACAAGAAATAAGGATGAACAGTGGCAGAGGTGGTAAAGTGATAATGTGCCTGTTTAAAGAAGTGATCTGCCTATAGTATCTGACAAGGAAAATGTGGCTTAAAATAAAACTTAAAGGTAGTTAGAGTAAAGTTTAGTATGTATAGTTGCTACCTGTCTCCAGAGGGTTTTGGGAAATCAGACCAGGAAATATGAGTTCAGAAAACTGGTTGTGGATGATTTTAGATTTCATCAGATATGAAGTCAGACAGTGGGATTAGATACATAAAAAATAGTTACTGCTACAACTGTAAACTCTTTGGGACAGAGACCATCTTTTTATTATGTGTTTGTACAGTACTGGATGCAATGGGCCCTGGTCCAGGACTGGGCCTCTAGATGCTTCTGCAATACAAAATAATAATGATAATCTAAAGAAGAAGACTACCAATGGCAAGTGAATACTACAAAACCAGTAGTAGGTACACTGGTTTTGCTATGAATATGATCCTAGCCATATTCAAACTGATTAAATGTAATGACTTTTGAGTGAAAGTGGAGAACTTCTGGAGCAAAGTTGGCATCTCTCTCCTAAACTGTGCCCACCTCTCTACCTCCCATTTCCACTTTTTCATGCTGCCCCTTCATGCCTGAAACAGCCTCCCACTTTTAATTCACCAAACCTCCCAGCTTCACTTAAATCACCCTTCTTTTGTGCAACCTTCCAAAGTTTCCCCATTGCTATTGTTCCCTGGTAATTTTCAGTTTCTTGTCCTGTATTTGACTTTCGGCAGGGGCATTGGAACAACATTTGCAGTAAGCTTGCCAAGAGCCATTGATCCAAGCTGCAAACCCTGGATATGCTGGAAACTAAGCCAGGGGCTGCTGCAGTACCTCCAGTCCCCCTAGTTCCAGCACCTTTGCCTTTCGGTACTGGATAGGAGGTTCTAGATAGATAACCTAGATAGGAGGTTCAGTACTGGATAGGAGGTTCAAGGATTACAGGTTTTGTTTTTCTTAATCATTTATACACTTATGGTGCTCCATAAATAATGTCCAATTTCAATGACATTTGTGCTATACTCCCATTGATGGCCACAGAAAGCATGTCTGCAATAGAGTGAAGGAGTAAGTGAAGTAATTAATTACAGTAAGGTAAACATAAGAGTTTTATTCTCCACTGGAGTCATGCAGTTTTAGTCACCCATCTCCTATTAATGGGAAATGCACATTTCAAATACTCAGAAATAGCCACCAAATTTAATCTATTGTTATAACTAGTAAATTAGTATAATTGTTTCAGCAAGGTTGGAATAGCAAAAGCTCCTTAAAATATATAAACTGACTATGCAGATTAACTTGTATTTGCAGTTACACAGTGTTGACTCAGAGTTAAATTTAGTAGCACTTAGCAAAACTAGTGGAAAGTAGAACATTTGTTTGACATCAGAAGCTTACACATGGTATGAGCTAAATATAAAGATGAGCATTAAGTCACAGCTCCAGTACAGTCATAGTGCTTAGAATAGTTTCCACATATTGGTCAGTATAACTTAGAAGATAATTTTGTGCTTCATTATAAAGTAGGCAAGTTTGTGGGGAAAATATGAACTTTGTGGTGTGCAGAATAAGATGTGGAAAGAAGAATATAAAACATTGTGAATGCTCTTTATGGGTCTGCACCAGCTATCACTGAACTCAGTGGGAGTCTTTCTGTTGAGTTTAATGCAGTGTTTCCTAAACTTTTCAAGACCAAGGAACACCAAACAATTTTTTTTTATGAGGGACACCAAGGATTTTTTGTTGAGCAAAAAAAAAAAAAAAACTTTCGGGGGGGAAAGTTACTGAGCCCCCAAAAAAAGTCACCTGCCCCTTTATGGGTGACCATTTTGAACTCTGTTGCTCTCCGCAGCACACCTCTGACTGCCTCATGGCACACCACCATGGAACACAGTTTAAGAAACACTGGTTTAATGGGTGTTAAGTTGAATGCTACAGATATGAATTGCTAAGCATTTTCTATAAGTTGATGAGTACCCCAAATTCAAAAACATAAGAAGAGAACAAAAACATGACAGCATGGCTAAACAACAACATAAAAGAAGCAGTGAGAAGAAAAAGGGACTTTCTTTGAAAAGCGGAAGTTAAATCCTGCTGAGGAAAATAGAAAGGAGCATAAAATCTGGCAAACTAAGTATAAAAATATAAGTAGGTAGGCCAAAAAAGAATTTGAAGAGCAGTTACCCAAAGACTCAAAAAGTAATTGTTTAAAAGTACATCAGAAGCAGGAAGTCTGCTAAATAACCAGTGAGGCCACTGGGTGATCAAGATGCTACATAAGAACATGAGAACATAAGAACAGCCCTACTGGGTCAGACCAAAGATCCATCTAGCCCAGAATCCTGTCTATTGATAGTGGCCAATATCAGATTCCCCAGAGGGAGGGAACACAGCAGGTAAACATCACATGATACCTCTCCTGTCATCCATTTCCAGACAAACAGAGGCTAGGGACACCATTCTTACCCATCTTGGCTAATAGCCATTGATGGACCTAACCTCCATTAATCTAGCTCTTTTTTGAACCCTGTTAAAGTCCTAACCTTCACAGCATCCTTTGACAAGAAGTTCCACAGGTTGTTTGTTTTAAATCTGCTGCTTATTAATTTCATTTGGTGACCCCTAGTTCTTATAGTGTGGGAATAAATAAATAACTTTTCCTTATTCACTTTTTTTCCATACCAGTCATGATTTTATAGACCTCTATCATATTGCCCCTCAGTATTCTTTTTTCTAAGCTGAAAAGTCCAAGTCTTTTTAATCTCTCTTCATATGGGACCTGTCCCAAACCCCTAATCATTTTTGCTGCTCTTTTCCAATGCCAATATATCTTTTTTGAGATGAAGCTACCACATCTGTATGCAGCATTGAAGATGTGGGCATATCATGATTTTATATAGAGGAAATAAGATATTTTCTGTCTTATTCTCTATCCCTTTTTTAATGATTCCTAAAATTCTATTTGCTTTTTTGACTGCCGTTGCACACTGAGTGGATGTTTTCAGAAAACTATCCACAATGACTCCAAGATCTTGCTCTTGAGTAGTTGTAGTGAAATTAGTCCCCATCATATTGTATGTATAGTTGGAATTATTTTTTCAAAAGTGCATTACTTTACATTTATCAACATTAAATTTCATTTGCCAATTTGTTGCCCAATCACTTAGTTTGGTGAGATCTTTTTGAAGCTCTTCATAGTCTGCTTTGGTCTTAACTATCTTGAGCAGTTTGGTATTGTCTGCAAATTTTGCCACCTCACTGTTTACCACCTTCTCTAGATCATTTATAAATAAGTTGAATAGGATTGGTCCCATGACAGGCCCTTGGGGGACCCCACTAGTTACCTCTCTCCGCTCTGAAAACTGACCATTTATTCCTACCCTTTGTTTCCTGTCTTTTAACCAGTTATCAATAGATGAAAGGACCTTTCCTCTTATCCCATGACAACTTACTTTACTTAAGAGCCTTTGGTGAGGGACCTTGTCAAAGGCTTTCTGGAAATCTAAATATACTATATCCACTGGATTCCCCCTTGTGCATATGTTTGTTGACTCCCTCAAAGAACTCTAGTAGATTTCCTTTATAGAAACCGTGTTGATGTTCCCTCAACAAATTATGTTAATCTATGTGTCTGACAATTCTATTCTTTACTATAGTTTCAACTAATTTGCCTGGTACTGACATTAGACTTACTGGTCTGTAATTGCCAGGATCACCTCTAGAGCCCTTTTTAAATATTGGCATCATGTTAGCTATCTTCCAGTCATTAAAGGAAGATAGCTATTGTGATGCTAAAGGAGCACTCAAGGACAAGAAGGCCATTGTGTAGAAACTAAATCTTTGCATCAGTCTTCATGGCTGAAGGATGTGAGGGAAATTCCCAAATATGATCCATTCTTTTTAGGTGTCAAACCTGAGGAACTGTCTCAGATTGAGGTGTCATTAAAGGAGGTTTTAGAATAAATTGATAAATATAAGAGGAATAAGTCACTAGGACCAGATGGTATTCACCCAAGACTTTTGAAGGAATTCAAATGTGAAATTTCAGTACTACCAATGGTAGTCCGTAGCCTATCAGCTTCTGTACCAAATTACTGGAGGATAGCTAATGTGACACCAATTTTTAAAATGGGCTCTGGGGTTATTCTGGCAATTACAAGCCAGTAAACCCGACTTCAGTATTGGGCAAACTGGTTGAAACTATAGTAAAGAACAAAACTTTCAGACATATAGATAAACATAATTTATTGTGGAAGAGTCAATATGTTTTTTGTAAAGGGATATTGTGTCTGATCAATTTCCTAGAATTCTTTGAGGGAGTCAACAAGCATGTGGATAAGGGGGATGAGGGAGGATTCCAGTGGATATAGTGTACTTAGATTTTCAGAAAATCTGCCCTTTGGGCAGGTCCATCTCCAAATGCTCTTAAGCAAAGTAAGATGTCATGGGATAAGAAGACAGGTCCTCTCATGGATTAAAAGATAGGGCAAAAAGGGTAAGTATAAATGGTCAGTTTTCAGAACAGAGAGGTAGATAGTGGTATTCCCCAGAGATCTGTACTGGGAGCAGTCCTATTCAGCATTCATAAATGATCTGGAAAAAGAAATAAACAGGCAGCAAAATTTGCAGATGATTCAAAACTATGCAAGTCCCAGGAAGACTGCAAAGAGCTATCAAAGGATTTCTCAAAACTGGGTGACTGGGCTACAAAATGGCAGATGAAATTTAATATTGATAAATGCAAAGTAAAGTACATTGGAAAAAATAATCCCAATTATATGTATAAAATGATGAGGTCTAAATTAGCTGTCACCTCTCAAGAAGGAGATCTTGGAGTCATTGTGGATAGTTCTCTGAAAACATTCACTCAATGTGCAGCAGTAGTCATAAAGGCAAACAATGTTGGGAATCATTAAGAAAGGGATAGATAATAAGAAAGAAAATGTCATATTTCCTCTGTATAAATCCCTGGTATGCCCACATCTTGAATACAGAGTGCAGATTTGATTGTTGCATCTCAAAAACTATATATTGGGATTGGAAAAGGATCAACAAAAATTATTACGGATATGGAATGGCTTCCATATGAGGAGAGATTAATAAGATTGGGACTTTTGATCTTGGAAAGAGATGACTAAGGGGAGATGTGATTGAGGTCTATCAAATCATGACTGGTTTGGAGAAAGTAAATAGGGAAGTGAAACTTACTCCTCCTTGTAACACAAGAACTAGGGGTCACTAAATTAAATTAATAGGCAGTAGGTTTAAAACACATAAAAAGAAGTATTTCTTCACACAACACATAGTCAATCTGTGGAACTTCTTGCCAAAGGAAGTTGTGAGGGCCAAGACTATAACAGGGTTAAAAAAGAACTAGCTAAGTCCATGGAGGATAGATCCATCAATGGCTATGAGTGAGGATGGGCAGGGATGGTGTTGCTAGCCTCTAATTTATCAGAAACGGAATGAGCAACAGGGAATGCACCATTTAATGATTATCTGTCTTGTTCCCTCCCTCTGGGGCATCTGGAGTTGACAACTGTTGGCAGACAGGATACTGGGCTACGTAGACCTTTGGTCTGACCCAGTATGGCCATTCCTATATGTTCTTATGTTCCTTCAATTCCTATTGACGTCAGCAGTTTGCATGAGACCCCAACATCCCCACGTTTCCTCATATATATGAACCAGAAACTGATAGTAATAATGACTTACAGATTTATAGATTCTTTCACTTAGAGGAATCTCAAAACTCTTTACAAACTGGGAGCTCAATTTTCAAATTGAGGTATCTGTAATTGTTCATGTACTTTATTTGTGTGTGCTGAATTTACACACACAAATACACAATGCACTTAAGCAAATCATGTGCTTAAGTGCATGGGTGACCAGTTAAGTTGCCTCATAGCTAATTTGGGTGCATATATTAGGCATGCACATTGATGAGTGTAACTACATGTTCCTAAATAGAGTTATGACACAACTATATTTTTGTAACCTATGTCCTTCTGCATCCCCAAACTCATCCTGATGCATGAAATACTCTGAAATCTTCTCCTTCTCTGCTATTTATTTGTACCCTGGATACTTTATTCCAGGGGTTCCCAAACTTTTTGACACGGGGACCAGTAAATCCATTTACGAGCTTTTGGAGGACTGATAACATTCATTTGAATATTTGCATATTCATTAAGCAAATGATGAATATTCAAATAAGTTTTTTCTGGTCCTCCCAAAGCCCCCAGTGCCAGCTTTAGCAAAGCTTTTGATACGGTCACCCACAATATTCTTGCCAGCAAGTTAAGGGAATATGGATTTCATAAATGGTCTGTAAGATGGACAGGAAGCTGGCTAGACCAGGGTTTCCCAAACTTTTTACTTTACTTGGAACCCGTTTTTTTTCAGTACTGTTTTTTGCAGCCCAAAAATATAAATGCATATAAAAAAAATGAAAAATGAATAACTTTTCAGTGTTTCACCCAGCTGCATCCTCTGCCCAGTGTTTCACCCAGCTGCATCCTCCTGCCCCGGTGCCGCATGGGCACTCCAGGAGGCAGGAGCAGATTGGGGGTAGGGTATCTGGCTAGGAGGGAGGGTGCAAGGAGGAGTAGGGTTGCCAGATGTCCAGTTTTGTTATGGACAGTCCAGTATTTGAGGGTTCTGTCCGGGAAACAAATTGAGAAAATACCGGACATATAAAATGTCCGGTATTTTCTAATTAGGTAAGTTTTATTATTATTAGGTGTATCAATCCGTAGCTGCCAACTGCCTGGCTGGTAGATGTGCTAATGCTGCATGAATATGTCTACCAGCCAGGCAGTTCGCAACTACTCGAGGGAGAGTATGGGGTGGGGGGGCAAAAATGGAATCCCCGAGGCCAGACTCACTTGTGTGCCCGGGTCTGCCTGTGCCTGGGTCAGTCCCGCTTCTCGCCGGCTGATTTGCTCCCTCCCCCCGCTTCTCCTCCTGATCTCCCCTGGCTAGCCCTGCTGCCCCCATCCAGCCCTGCTTCCGGCAGCTGGTTCTCCTGTCCTCCTCCTCATGATCTCCCGCATCCAGACCCCCCCCCCGTTCCCATGGCTAGCCCCGCTGCCTCCATCCAGCTCTGCTTCCGGAGGCTGGTTCTCCAGTCCTCCTCCTCCCAATCTCCCCTGGCCAGCCCCTCCTACCCCCACCCATCCAGCCCTGCTTCTGCCACCCACCTGCCTGCCCCAATCTCCTCCGGACAGCCTCGCTGCCCCCAAACCTGCTTCCCAGCGGCCGTTCCCCCACAACACAAACACCTCCTCCCAGCCCTCCCCACTTCGCTCCCCTCCCAGCAGCTACGCTGAGGCCCAGTATTTTTTTCCTGTGGCCTGGTACCGGGCCACAGCCCATAGTTTGGGAAACGCTGCTTTATTCCATTCATCTGAAGAAGTGGGTTGTGCCCATGAAATCTTATGATACCATCTACATTTTTTGTTAGTCTCTAAGGTGCTGCCGGACCATTCGTTGTTCTTTTATTTTTTTTATACTCTGAAATGTTTGTCAGGTCCTTTATTTACATCACAAGTTCTGGGTAGACAGCCCCTCTTCTTACATGTTTCTGTGATAGGCTAAGCATGTGCATACTATTGTAAAAACCACAGTATCTCCAAGGTCAGCCCGTTGTGCCTGGGAAGTGCACACACTGCTCCATCCATTAGAGTGCAACAGATTGCTCCTCTGCTATATCATCTTGTTTCATGGACTGGCATGGAGTGGAATTTTTGGGGAATGGCCTCACTTCCTCTATGCCCCTTCCTGGGGAATTTGTTTGCCAAGGAGATCATGGGCTGTGGTCTGTTAATATCCATGCCCAGTGCATTGACCATGCAGTGGAGGGCTCCTTTCATAGTTCTCCTACTGGGCAGATGCACAGACTGCTCTGAATCTAGATCATATGATTAGTGTGGGTCAAGTTTTGGAAAAAGAAAAAGCAAATGTTGCATTTGGGTTGCAATATGAACAGTTTTCGCCACTCTGTGTGAAGTGGTCTGTTTGACGGAGTGCATAGGTAGGTGTGAACATATCAATGCATCTTCAGTTAAACCCACATCTGCTGCTAATGTCATTTCTTTGCATGTAGGGCAATTTTTACATAGACTGTTCTCCTGGAACCGATATATTTAAAGCGTCTAGTAGCTTTAAAGGCATAAAGAATGAAATGAGTTCAGCTGCAAATGTTACTTGAAAAGGAATGATCATTACTGTCTAGGTACAGTACATCTCTGATATATTATGAGAATGCCTGCAGCCCTTTCATATTTGTTATTTAGCAGATGAGTTGCTGACATCTGTATCTGCACAATTTGCTATGAATAATTTAAACCACAGAGAGCAGAAAGTGTGACTGAATAAAAAACCAAAAACGCTTGAAAATGCTTTCATGATCCCTTTGCTTGCTTAATACTTGTAGATCAAACACACAAACAAAAAATGCAATTTAGAATTACTACATACTGTACAAGGAACCAGTAGAGAGATACAGAGTTGAGTTCATGGGATGTTTCAACTTTAAATACTGTATCTCTTTGTAGTCAGGCATGAAAAAGATGTAGACTTAATAAGGAAATAGTAAACATTTATCTTGGATGTTTGATATATCTCCATAGGATCATTTTGTAAGCAATTTGTGTTAGTAGAGACTTCATCTCACTACTGTGTACAAATTACTTGTCAGTCAGATGTTAGTGTTGTTGTTTGTGTTTGGTTTTCAGTCAACCTCACAGGGCAAACTAGGCAACCAAAAAATTCCTAGGGAACTTTGAAGCATGTTAGTTCATCCACTGGAATTGGATTGTTGATGTTAGAGCTGTAATGATAAATGAAGAGGTTTGGATAAATTTGTGATGAGTATTGTTCTGAGTTATATATGCTGAGGTAAAGATAATCAAACTTGATGTTTCAGGGCATAAAGTAATTGGCTCCTATGAGGTTAAGAAGGAATTTCCTCTGTCTCCTTTATACAGCATCATGTACTCATGGCAGCTTATGGCAGCATGATCAATGGACCAGTGTCTTGGGTCACTGTGGAAATTACTAGTTATCTTCCTCACAGATGAATATAATGTTCAGCTAATATCTGCGATATTATTTCAAAATAATAGGCTTGCTGTGTAGGTGCTCACTTTGTTATTTCAGAATAACGCTGCTGTGTAGATGTGCCCAAATAGAGGTTTTGCTCATATGTAAGTTAATGGAAAAATTGTTCTTCCTGGGCCTGATCCAAGTGCCAGTGGAATAAATGGCTTTCTGTTAACTCTGAAGAGTGCCATTCAACTTAGTGGGCTTTGGATCAGGCCCCAAGCATCTAGCTCTGTTTGCATGTGAATGAACGTATTCATTCATTCATGTGAGCAAGTGTATGTGGTGGGCAAGTGTATTTTCTAGTGACAATTTACCACATTCAGCAAGTGGCTTTCTCCTATCTAGGCCTGAGTTTCACCATGATTGTGATATTTACCTTTCTTTGCAACCAGCTTGATGATCCTGGAATGAAAAGTGCTCAGTAAGAGCAAAGTAGTATTGTTAATTGCTAATGGTTCACATTTTTTAAAAAAACAGTCTTCCACTCAGAGAACAGAAACATTACCATGTGACCAATCAGATACCACAAATACTGAATAATCAAGCTCAGGGAAGCCTACAGCATCCATGGGCCCCTGGGGAAAGGGTGTGTATCTGTGTGGAGCAGCTCTGCACTCTCGGAAGGGCAGGGCGGCAGGTGGTAGATGCTGGCTGGGTACTGTGTCATGTCCTTTTTCCAGCCCTCAGAGCCATCTAGAGCGTATGGTGCTATGCTCTGGTGGCAATTTAAAGGTCCAGGACATCAGCCACCAACAGCCCTGGTTCCTTTTGAATTGCCAGACACTGGGTTAAATGCTCCTTTTGTTTCTCTTCCCTTTCTGGCGGGCCTGATCAAAGTAAAGATTTTGTCAACAACCCTGAGGCTGAAATTTATTTGGACAAGCTGTCAAACTATTATAAATAATATCAACAGACCTAATATATTTAAATCTGCTATTTAAAAATGATCATGGAATTTGGGAGACTGTCTTAAACCCACACTGTTTTGTGTTTGCTACGTTGTGTATCGCAGTTTTTAAATTAATTTCACTGTAGTACCTTATACCTCTTACTGGAAATACAATCAATCTAGCAGAGCTGCTATTTCATTTCAAAAGGTCTCAGAACAGGATTCCCCATCTATTAGTAGAAAGTCAGCTATCCCACAGAGTCATTCTTTAATCAATTCAAAGAGGGCCTTCCATAGAGAGCTAAAAATGCTTTTGATTTTATTATAATTAATTTCTCCACCACTTTGAACACATTGAATCAAAAAAAATCACCTTATAAAGCTATGGAAGGATTTTTAATTTTTTAGGCAAATTAACAAAATCTGCAGTTTGGAGTATTTTTGGTGACATAAACTTTAAACAGTAAGCACCAAAATGGTATAGAGAAGGGCATTTCCATGTTGCTAGATTTTAATATTTTTTGTAATTTTCTTGCCCAATAATCTCTAGCCTTCAGGTCACTGCTGCAAGGGCAGATCAGAATTCCCTAAGGGTATGTCTACACTACAGCACTATTTCGAATTAACTGAATTCGAAATAGTTAATTCGAATTAAGCTAATTCTAATTAACGCATCTGCACACAAAAACTATTTCAAAATAGTGTTTTGCTATTTTGAAATAGCGCGACCACACTGAGTGGACCCTGAACTGAACTTAAGGCTGGCCGGAACCAGTGCCGGCAGGGCATCAGGTTAGGACTTAGTGTGTAGGGCTGCTACCTGAGGCTAACTGAGCTCCGTGCTTAAAGGGACCCTACCCCCGCCCCTGACAGACAGTTCTCAGGGTTCCCTGCTTGCTTGTCTACCTCGATGAGGGACAGCAAAGCAGTCCAGTCTTGGAGTGCCTTGAGGACACCACAGCACTCGGCCACATGGAGTCAGAGCTGCCCCAGGGCACACCGGTGCATCTCATGGGGTTGTTGCCATCAGCCCGGCTGCACTTGCTGCAGGCTGCCATCTGGGAGGTCCATCGGGGGGCTGTCAGGATCCAGGAGGCCCTGCAGGAGAGCGTCCACCCCAAGGAGCCCTCAGAGCCACCCCGGTCCTCCCCACCGGGGGCTCGTGCCCCATTCCTCCCTCACGTCCTTCCACTTACCCCTCCCTAGCCCCCCTTCCTGATGTCAAATAAAAGACACGTATGTTTAAAAATAGAAACTGGGTTTATTGAACAAAACTGGGGAGGGGGATGAAACTTTGGGATGACTGGGAAAAGGAGGTGGGAGAGGGGAAGAGAGAGGGTGGGAGAGGGGAGAGGGAAACCCGGGAGGAGGGAGCTGGAAGGGGGAAGCAAGGGGAAGAAAGGGGAGGGGAAGCTCAGGGGCCAGGGTTGGAGGGTCTCACCGGACCAACTTGATTTTCATGCAAACCTGCTCCTGGGTTCGCATGTGGCCTTTGGTGGCCAGGCTAGCAGCTATCCTGCCATAGACGGCCATATTCCTCTGTCTAGTGCAGAGATCATGGACATTGGGGGCATCCCCCCCAAACTTGAGTAATCCACCCTGGACCAGGAAGGCGCCCGCCTTCTCCAGCCCCTCTCAGGCTCCTGGGAGCTGGCAGACTGCTCCTGGGGAGTGGTGGAGGGCTGGCTGCCAGTGGCTTGCTGGCTCATGTTTTGGGGCCACTGGGTCAGGGGCCCTAGTTGCCACTGCTGGCTCTGGGCTGGCAGGCTTGGAGCTGGCACAGGCACTGTGGCCAGGGTCTACCCCTTTAATGGCTCCGGGGCTGGAGGAGAGGAGAGTAAGTTTTCCTGGTTGTGCCCAGAGTGACCACCAGGGCTCCCTGTGAAGGGCTCGAGCACTTAATTCGAATTAGCTATTTCGAATTTGGCATTACTCCTCATAGAATGAGGTTTACCAAATTCGAATTAAGCGCTTCGCTATTTCGAATTAATTTCAAAATAGCGGTTTGCATGTATAGATGCTATTAAAGTTAATTCAAAATAACGGCTGTTATTTTGAATTAACTTTGCAGTGTAGACATACCCTAACAGAGTTCTGGTCAAAACACTATCCACTTATTTCTGTGGCTACAGTTGGGTGCACTACAACTTGGCAAAATGGACACTAATAAGGATACGTCTAGACTATATCCCTCTTTCTACAGAGGGATGAAAATTAGATACTTCGAAATTGCAAATAAAGCCAGGATTTGAATTTCCTGCACTTCATTTGCATATTCGTGGGTTCACAGGATCTTTCAGAAAAAGGCTTCTATTTTCAAAAGAACTGCGTCTAGACTGCGATTTCACTTTCAAAATAGCGCTTTTTCGAAAGAGCGCCATGACGCAAATATGCAAATGAAGCAGGGAAAATTCAAATACCAGCTTCATTTGCAATTTTGAAGTGTCTAATTTACATTCCTCTGTTGAAAGAGGGCTGTAGTCTAGACACACCATAAATCTGAACAAATCTGATGTATATAACTATGACAGCAGAGTCAAAAGGAAACTTTTCTTTTGAAGATAAAAATGTCACCTGAGAGACACCAGGGGCTGGCATTTCAAAGGGGCTTGGATCTTCTGGCCACCGCTGTGGCTACTGTGGCAGGGGTGACAGATGGAGCCCCGGGTTTCTCTGAATTGCCTCAGGAGTGCTGCGCCACCCTATGCTACAGTGTGCTGCAAAACACAAAACAAGAATTCCTAAAAACAGATACCTTCCCTATCATAGGACTTGGTGCTGATCCATGCAGAACTCCCTCAGTATGAGTTGGGGGAACTGAGCACTTCTCGGGATATGCCCCTCCCCCACCTCGTAGGAGTAGGCCCTGCATTTTTTTCCAAGACTAAAAGTGAATGTATATTATGCATAACAAATGGTACCATTTTATTTGGGACCTGGTTTTGTTTTATTACACAGTACCAAAAACCATTTTTTTTAAAATCAGCAAGTACTCTGTTTTACATTATAGCTTTGTTATAATATATTTGCCTGTCCCTCTGGAGAACTAATCCCAGTATTTACCAGCATCCCAAAACTCACTTTACCTACTTAAAAGAATGATGTGAGTCACATTTGGTGGTGGGGCATGAATAATGTGACCTGAGAACTTTAGTACCAGGTTTAAAAACAGAACAACATTTATGGTTGATTTACAAACACTTAAAAATGCAGTGGAAACGCAAGTGCAACTTTGGCTACCAGAGCACTTTTGTTAGCGTTTCCTTTTATGTTATCATGCCTAGAATTTAGTGCTTTTTATTAAACTGGGAGAGCTGTTACATTTTGACATAGGAAAGGAAAATAATTTACTTTATGGCACTGGTATGCACATGACCAGCATTCCACAATAGCCTGGATGACAATAAGAAAATGATGAAAATATAATCCTGTTGTTATCTTAGTGGTGTGTGCAAAGATGCTGCCAATGACACCTAATTTCTCTCTGCGTCACAGGATGATCCCTGTTGTATTCTTTCCCAAGTAATGCTTTTTGCTAAAGCCCATGCCAAGATCTGACTGTACTGCCAAGCCCACAGAAAGCCTGGATTCCCTGCTGCGAGATGTGCTCAGTGTTGACAAGTGCTTGGAAATAAGCACAGAGCTGCAAGTAGATACTTTTAATACAGAAAGTTAAAGTTATGGCCAGGTTTCTGTTTAAATATCAACTGTTCTAAAAGATGTAACATCCGTATGGTTAATCAAACTGCTTTGGTCCGCCTCATAGGGACAGTCAGTGAGAGAGATTTTGGGTCCTTTTGACCAAGAGATACAGCACCTGTGGAAAAAACAGCTTTGACAAATTTTGGCATCATGTTATGCTGACTGACAGAGATAAAACCAGGGCTCAGATCATTACACCGGGAGCTAAAATGCTCAAGGGCAACCACCAGCCTTCAGGGGGAAATAAAATGATAACGTTACAGGCAGCCCCCGACTTGCGACGCGATTGGTTCCTGGGGAAGCGTCGCAAGTCGGGGGCGTCGTAACTTGGGCGGTCGCATCTCGGGGGTTTCCTGTATTTGAAATAGAGTTGGATTCTTTTGTTAGGTATGCTAAGGCTCACGTGCCTAATGGATTACACTGAGCATGTGCAGAGCAAAGGGCCAACTATCTGGAATATTATCTCTACATCAGAGTAGCTGGATGGCTTCTATCGTCATCTACTCTGTACCTGGCATTACATGCACAGGCTACATTCATATCCCACCTCATGACTGTATCATGGCAAGGAGATCCCAGTAACCTGTGTTAATGACATGAACAACTCAGCTGAAATGATTGCCCTTGCGGAAGCCATAGCATGCATGCCATGGAGCTGGACCTGTTGCAACCCAGTCACTGGCTCTTAGACCTTCTGCTACTCCTCCTGGTGCAGTTAATGCAACCTGCCCACATGGCACTGCAGGACCAGGACCAGCAGCTCAGTCTGAGGCACCTCCTCACCTCTCTCTGCATGCTGCTCATGCAGCACAGCCCTTCTACCCTCTCCTGTCCACTGTGCTAGGGGGAGAAGCCAGAGAGGCGGGGGCAGGAGTGGGGGCAGGAGCAGGAGCTGGTGCGGGAGGGACTTGGGAAAGAGTTGGTGTAGGGTGGAAGCTGCTGGACCGTTCAACTGAGGCGACCAGGTGGTTGACAGTGACAGTATATGCCATACACATGCTCCAGGTCTGCTGGGACAGCTCCTGCCAGGTGGTGCAGCGCAGCTCCTAGTTGGCATCCCACCTCTGCTCCTTCTTCTCAAGACACCACTGCAGGGCACACAAAACATAAGAATATAAGAACGTCCATACTGGGTCAGACCAAAGGTCCATCCAGCCCAGTATCATGTCTGCCAACAGTGGCCAATGCCAGGTGCCCTAGAGGGAGTGAACTGAACAGGTACTGATCAAGCAATCTCTCTCCTGTCATCCAGCTCCACCCTCTGACAAACAGAGGCTAGGGACACGATTCCTTACCCAGTTTGTCTAATAGCCATTAATGGACTTAACCTCCATAAATTTATCTAGTTCTCTTTTAAACCCTGTTATAGTCCTAGTCTTCACAACCTACTCAGGCAAGGAATTCCATAGGTTGACTGTGCACTGTGTGAAGAAGAACTTCCTTATATTTGTTTTAAACCTGCTGCCCACTAATTTCATTTGGTGGCCCCTAGTTCTTATATTATGGGAACAAGTAAATACTTTTCCTTATTCGCTTTCTCCACACCACTCATGATTTCATAGACCTCTATCATATCCCCCCTTAGTCTCCTCTTTTCCAAGCTGAAAAGTCCTAGTCCCTTTAATCTCTCCTCATATGGGACCCGTTCCAAACCCCTAATCATTTTAGTTGCCCTTCTCTGAACCTTTTCTAATGCCAGTATATCTTTTCTGAGATGAGGAGACCACATCTGTACGCAGTATTCAAGATGTGGGTGTACCATGGTGTTACAGGTCCCGGGGCACGAGCAGCCACCCTGGCCCGGGCGGCACCCAGCGAGCCCCCCCGCCTCCCGCCTGTCTCTGTTTTTCTCTGAGGTGTCCCTATGGGCGCGAGCTCCCATCCCCTAGTCCAAGGACAGGGCCCAGTGAGCCCTCCACCTACCCCAGGTAGGAGACCGCCGGGTCTCCGGGGCCCTTGGCCCCTCTTCGGAAGTACTGATCGGGTCCTAGCCAGCTACCAACACCGAAGGAGGTGGGGGTTTAGGGGGACCCAGGCCCTCCCTCACCATTGGGTCCCAACCCGGGGCCCTAAGGGTGGGGTTTGCTCACCCTAGCCCAGCTGATGGGGATCCAACTTGAAGCTCACCAGCCCACGGGCGCCAAAAGTGCTCTGCCCTGGGTTGCTTCCTAACCCCCTCTGCCAGACCCCATTCGGGGGACAGTTCCCTGGGTCCTACTGTCGTCTCGGCTTCTGGTTCCGGACGGGCGGTATCGCTGCCTCCTGGGCTCCTCAGAGGCCCCTCCGGCCGGGGCGTCGGGGAGGCTCCCTGCCCGCCACGGCTAGGGTCCGACCCCACACACCCCTCCCGAGTCTCTCCTGGGCCTGGTTTAAACTGCCCGCCGTCGGACGTCACAGGGCGTTGCTCCACCCCTCCCAGGTCCCTCCGTTCCGGCGCGCCCCGGTCATGCACCAGGCTGCCGTTCCTGCGGGCCGGGGCCACCCGCCGGAAGCGCAGTCCTAAAACCCGCCGGCCGTGCTCCTGCTGTATTGCCGGCGGCTGCTTCTCGGCTGGCTGGTCACCCGCGCGGTCCCCGGCTTCAGTGCGGGCTTTGGTGAGCCCGTCACACATGGATTTATATAAGGGCAATAAGATATTCTCCGTCTTATTCTCTATCCCTTTTTTAATGATTCCTAACATCCTGTTTGCTTTTTTGACTGCTGCTGCACACTGCGTGGATGTCTTCAGAGAACTATCAACGATGACTCCAAGATCTCTTTCCTGATTAGTTGTAGCTAAATTAGCCCCCATCATATTGTATGTATAGTTGGGGTCCCTTCCTTTTCCAGTGTGCATTACTTTACATTTATCCACTTCTTACTTGGACTCCTGTACCCCTTATTGTACGAGGAGTAAGGGAAGTCAGAGGAAGAGAGCTTATTTCGAAATTGGGAGCATCTACACAGCACTTATTTCGAAATTGAGCAATTTCATATCTTATTTCAAGTTAAGCCCTGCTTTGTAGATGCACCCGATATATATATATATATGTTAGTCTACACAGCAGGGCTTAACTCAAAATAAGCTATACAAATTGAGCTACATCAATTGTGTAGTTTATTTCGAAATAGCTTATTTCAAAATTGGGAACATCTACACAGCACTTATTTCGAAATACAGCACTCTTCGTCCAACTTCCCTACTCCTCGGACAATGAGAGTGACAGGGATTGGAGTAGGAAGTCCTCCAGTTTGACAGTGTTGTATAGATGTACCCATAGTGTGTATAGTGATCAACATGCAGCTTATGTGCTAGTATATGAATGTTTTATATATTACTTTGTCTACGAGTGCAAGCAATACTATAAACCTAATTTATCTGTTAATATTGTGTCTGGCAGGTCATTGTCCAGTTTGTCCTCCACTAATTTCTCATGCTTTTTAAAATTTTATTATGCCTTACAACTATTGAAAGTACCATTTGAGAAACATATTTCAGTATAATGGATAATAAGGTAGAAAAACCCTTTTCAAGTCAGACTTGAACATAACCAATTTCATTCTTTTGCAGATTTGCCTTGAAGCAAGTCTCTTTAGCTACTGTCTTTGTCCAGAAAGAAAATACCACACAATTGTTCAAGGTACTGAGGTTTATGGAAGTGATCTTGCAGTTTTGACTTATTCTTATATACTGCTTTAGTATGTTATTTAAAATATTGGGCAGGCAGAATTATTTTAGGAGATAGGTAAACATATTTTGCCTGAATGCAATTAGGCCTCATAAGTTCCAAACTGGACCACATATTTGAGGTTTTCTGAGATTTTCCTTATATTTTCCTAATCTTGATACAGTCCACACCTAGTTCTTGGATGAAAGCTTGTGTTTAACTTCCTGTTTCAAAGCACAAGCTCCCTCCTGGAGTGAAACAACAATTTGTCCTTTCTGTGATAGAAGTTATTTGAGAACTGCTTGCTGATGAGCATTCTAGTCCACATAAATTCTCAGTCTGGATGACAACAAGTACTGAAATTATCTCAAAGGAAAGAGGAAAACAAGGAGTGGGGTGGCCAAAAAAAACCTTTGATAACTTACACATACATATACTCACACAGGCTGTGCAGAAGGCAGAGGGAGGAAAAGGAAAAGAAACAGCCTTTATTAAACACAGGTGTTGTGGACATGGATCAGAAAGGAGAACATTATTAAACTTAGGGGTTGTTTAAAAAGTTACAAGGCTATGAGAAAAAATCCTTTCCAATTAAAATAAAAAGGATTCTAGGGGTTGTGAAATAGCACTGAGGGTGCCAGTGACAGAATTTTCTATTTTTTAACTTTTTTAAGTCATGTAATGTAATGTTGCATCAGATTCTTCACTATCACCTGTTCTTCCACCAGTGCATAGGAGAGTCACATAAAACAAGGCCATAGTGTCCCATGCTGCACTTGCTGCAGAGTCCTGTCCCGTTATCTACAGAACCCTGCTATCATGGTTAGTGATCATATGATGCTTCAAAGTTGAACAGTAAAATGTAATTGATTATAATTACAAGTGTTGGATTATAAAATATTTGGAAAGGATCCTGAGGCTCCCATTTGTGGGTGACCATATACTAATGACATCTCTTGTATTATCCCTTCCAGCTGATGCCCTGGAGAGTTAGGGTATGTCTACACTTGCAGCCTATTTCGGAATAGGACTGCAAATGTAGGCATTTGGAATTGCAAATCAAGCCCAGGATTTAAATATCCTGCGCTTGATTTGCATCTTCCCAGCTGGGCACCATTTTTGAAATTTATAAGCCTGGAATAACTGCCCGCGTCTACACGCGGCAGTGAAACGGGCGTTCAAAATAAAGCCCTATTTCGAACTACCTGTTATTCCTCCTGCAATGAGGTTTAACAGATAGTTCGAAATAGGGCTTTATTTCGAATGCCCGTTTCACTGCCGCGTGTAGATGCGGGCAGTTATTCCGGGCTTGTAAATTTCAAAAATGGCTCCCGGCTGGGAAGATGCAAATCAAGCGCGGGATATTTAAATCCCAGGCTTGATTTGCAATTCCGAATGCCTACATTTGCAGACCTGTTCTGAAATAGGCTGCAAGAGTAGACATACCCTAAGAGAGTTACAACTAATAAGTTAGCAATTTGTTTGGTTAATAAGAGCATTCCCTTGAGCAATTTCTATGTTTTTTATGGCGGTTCCACTACACATTTGCAGTGCCACCTGTTCTCCCTGCTGTTTGCTGCTGTGCAGTAGGCAGAAGGGGGTTCAGTTAATGACACCCACTTGTGCCGTCATTGTTTTTGAGGGTGCCTTGTCTAAAAAGTGATTGTGCTGCTGTTGTGATGTTTGGTGTGTCATCCTCACCGGGCACAAAGGGTGTCAGAGGTGGTAAAAAAGTAATAGCTCTTCCCATTGACACACTGACTCCCAAATTAGGACCAGACCAATTAAAAAAATGTCTGGTGGTGATGTGCATTGTCCACCACATCATCTGTGTGATGTACTGCAATAAAGCTGATTCTCTACATGAGTTCTGTGCATATTTTGTTATCCACTGTTCAATGTATGATACACATCCCTTTCTGAGTCTGATGCTATAATGGCCTCCAGCTATAGAAATTAGGTTGTTAGTTCAAGCTATAGAGACTCGAGCTTTTAACTCTGGAGGTCCTCAGTGTTCAACATTTGGTGTCAGCCAAGATTGGCAGGCATCACAATATTACAGCAACCTAAGCTGGGGTAGAAACATTCACTATTAAACACATCATCCCTATGATGCCATTTCATAACTTTTCAGTTCAGCATAGACATCTGCTGATAAGAAAAATGTTAGTGACACTGTAGATGATAATAGTGATAAGTCTGAATTGTCAGTTTATAATCCTCTTTGCTGTCAGAATGACACCACAGTAACATCAGTACTCAACTAGGCACATGCCATGGTTTTCCTTTTCTGCTTGGCAATGCTGATTTTATGCACTCTGCACAAAGTTTGCTTTTTAAAAGACTTTGAAACTTTTGCTGTTATGACAGAAGATTCTGCTTTATAAGGACTCACAATGAACATAGGTTGATTTGATCACATCAGGCATTGGATTCTAAAGACACCTCTGTTTCTAGGAATAAAGCTATGTAGCAATTTTATCATAATTATACTGATTCTTAAAACAACATTTTATGGAAGAGATTCTTGAAGGCTGGAGAAGAGTGTTTTTCTCTGCTCAGTGAAGACAGAAGTGAAGCTCTGAAATTTCTCATATCAAGATGTTTGCTCTTTGAAATGCATTTGATAATTACTTGGAAATGGTACTTCGAGTTGGAATAGGTTAAGAAGACGGTATTTGGATTGAGGAAAAAATGGCTACTGTCAAAGTTTAGTAATGCTAGTTGCTGGTACCTATCCATATATTTGACCAAGGTGTTTCAATTTGTGCAGTAAGATTGGGATATTTACATTTCATGGTGAATTAATTGTGCAACATCTTGATATTATAGAGCAAGATAAATAGTAATAGTAATAGCACCAGTGAACAAAATTCTTACTGCCTTTCAGTAAAGGTAGAAGAATTTCCATAGAATCCATCCAGTTCCTGTTTGCATGCTATGTCTTTTAGTAAATGGGTAATTCTTAATACTTCAAAAATTGTATCGGGAAGTGGTATTTCCTTGGCAACATATAATAACCAATCTCTTAGCTCCCTTGGCTCTCCTTCATCCAGATTTGCTTCCTGAATGGATATGTTGTACAAAATCAGATTGATTTGGCATACAGCAAGATACTCTCCTCTCGTCTTAAAGAAAGTCAAGTGCTGCATTAAATATTTTGCCAGTTCTTTTTCTGAAACAGCACTTAACTGCATGGTTACTACAGCCATTACAGTTCCTGTAAGAGCTGCAATAAATTCCCTGACAGCTGAATGGGAATGTTTGTGTACTAGAACAAAAATTAAGTTTGATATTACTGCTCTTTGAAAAACAGGTATGCTAACACAAGTAGCTTAGGTTTTTGGAAAAAAAGACAGTTGATATATATTTGAAAGTGATGCAGGCGGTCAGCCTTTTGCAAGGAGAAGGTAATATTGATAGTAGCGTTCCTGAATAAAAGGGTGTTTTTTATGGCTGGCCTAAAGTGAATATCGATGTTAACTTCTGTATCTGAATACTTTCAACAGTATGGAGCAAGGCAAACTTATCTTTTCTTTGGCAACATCTGCAGTGAGTATGAAGTGTTGTTGGAGCTGTTTTGGTCCCAGGACAATAGAGAGAATAGGGGCATGTCTATACTTACCAAAAGATCGACACTCCAAAGGTCGATCTAGCATTCACTTTAACAGGTCTATGCTAGTATAGACCTGCTAAATCGAATGATGAGGGCAGCCCCCACCAGCGTCCAGTACTCCTCCTTCTGCAAGGAGTGAAGGAAGTTGATGGGAGCATTTGCTGCTATTGGCCTCTTGCTGTGTGGATACTGCCATGGCTCTGCTTAAGGTAAGCCAACTCAAGCTATGCGTTTTGTGTAACTGGAGTTGCATACCTTAAGCTGACCTTCCTGTTCTAGTATAAACCAAGCTAAGGTATGTGAGGTAATATCTTTTATTGGACCAACTTCTGTTGATGAAGGAGAGGGACAAGCTTTTGAGCTTACACAGAGCTCATTTTCAGAAAGCTTGACACTCTTAACAGCAGAAGTTGGTCCAAAAAAAGATATTACCTCACCTATCTTGTCTCTGTATAGCAAGTAATCAGTTATATGTGTGGAGCTAGATTTTGCTTCCTTCTAATCTTCTTTTGTGACTATTCTGTAGCATAAATAAATGTAAAGGGGCAGGAGCAGCTTGCTGGGGAAAAGTACTTAGGCATGAATTTTGAGAGGCACAGCATGGAATCTAGCCCACAGACAACAGATCACAAAACAAAATCCAATACATTTAGACCATGGTACTTTTATATTGGATAATAATATGCATAGTGCTCATGGATTTTACAACAAAAATGTTGACTCAATATAAAAATGTACTGTGAAACTGGAACAGTTTTGCATGGGGAGAGAGTGGTCTTTTAGGCAGACAGTTACCAACCCAATTAGAGCTTTGTAGGTCAAACCTAACACCTTAAATCAACACCAGAACCACAAGGCAACCAGTGATTTTTTTATGGAAACTAGGTTTGATAATGCACTTAACAAGTGGACTGTGTGACATTCTGCAAGAGTTTAAGTTTCTGAATGGACTTAAGGAGTTTAGAGAGGCAATTATTAATTAATTATGTACTTCTATAAAGCCCATCATGATAGCATTGGATCATGCCTTACTTTGCATATAGCCTTACTTTGCATATAGCCTGGCAAATCTGAGGATCTATGGAAATGAACCTCCATTTTCATTTAATTTCAAGGCTTATTTTTCATCACTGTAGAGGTTGTAAAGACATTTTAATATAAACATTATAAATAAAGCATTTTTTGCAAGGCTTTTGAGAACTCATTTTGTAGCTTTGCCACTGAAAATGAATGCTTTGTCTTAAAAAAAAAAAGATTTAAGGGTCTATTTTTGCAGATTGCTTGTTGGACCTCCCTGCAAGTAACCCTCTCTATGTTGCCAAAGTTAGACTGGTGGCTGCAAAAACCCAGCAGCCAACATTCTAACTAGCCTGTTTTGGCAGAATTGCATAGTTCAGTGCTTATTAGTGTATCATGATGCTTGCTAACCATGCAGCTGTTTTTGAAATTCCTAACTGGCTTCAAAAGCTAATTAAAAACAGTAATTTGAAGTCAGAATTCATTGGCTTCATGAAGATTCCAGATAAAACATACAAGAGAAGCAGCCTGATTCACTGCTGCTTTACTGTAGTCTTATACAAAGAAGTTACTCTACGTTTGAAAATGTTTGGACCTTCCAATAAAATACACTGTGCTGAATTTATTCCTGCTGTAACTGCAATGAGCTGAGTGTATTTAATTTCATTTGGCTTACTATTCACATTTTATCTCCTACTAGTTTGCTGTATGTACAGCTGTCAATGGCTGTGCCCTGTACTGTGGATATAGACAAAAGATATGTCTAAACTTACAGTGGTGTGTAAAGTACAGACATTGTATGCCAGCCAACATGAGTATAAATAGCATTTTAAATGCTGAGGAATGGCTGAGGTGAGTAGAATGCTCTACATACCTGGACCGTCGATGAGATATCCTATACAGCTTGCTACATGTCCAATTGTTGTCTCCCCATTTGTACTGTTAGTTTTAGCAGAATGGTATCCCATTGCCTCCATACTGTGAGATTTTTTCCAGTCTGCTATAGTGAAAGTCTCATGGAGGGAGGCAGTGGGGAAAAGCTCATAGAGCTCCTGCCTGCCAGAGCCTTTCCCTATTGCCTTCTCTCTGCTGTAGCCTTTCACTGTTATATATGGCTGCACACCACGGTGAGTGTGGACACAGCTTCCTTTTCACTGTGGTCTGAAGCTACGTGTACCCTGAACCCTGCTTCAAGTGCAGACAAGGTGAAAGCTGGCCTGTTAGCCAAGTTGTAAGGCTTACCTATTTCTTCTTTTAGAAATCAGTGTCTGGATTTTTAAAATCTAAACTTTGCAAGTGCTACAGTCTGAAAGGTATCAAAAAAAAGTTGTCAGTCTGAATGAACATACATTTTGGGAAATACTATTAGGAGATGATAAATGGAACTACAACAGTTATGTTCTCAAAAAAATCCTCATCTAAAACTAATTTCAGATGAGTTCCTTTCCTCACCCAAGATGGTATTTTAGTTAAGTGGAAACTTGGCAGTATCTGTCGCTTTAATTTATCCAGGAACTTATATAGTCTTTATCACCTTAGTATCTGAATGCTGCACAGCTATTTCCCTATCAAAATTCTAAATATATAAGATTTAGGACAGAGAGCTGTTTTTACCATTTTACATATAGGGATCTGAGACCCATAAAGACTAAGGGCATGCCTATACAGCAGAGCTAAAGCAAAAATAAGCTACGCAATTAGGGGTACGTCAATTACGTAGCGTAAGTCAAAAAAGCTTATTTCAGCTGTTGGTGTTGTCTACACAGCAGAAAGTCCGAGTTAGAATACTCTTCCTTTGACTTCCCTTACTCCTTGAAAAATGAGGGTTACAGGAGTCAGAGTAAGACGTCCTCTAGCTCAACATTATTTCAACATTATGTTGAAATAAAGGTTTGTAGTGTAGACATGGACTATGTTATTTTGGAATAACTAACATTATTCTGAAATAACGCTGCTGTGTAGACATAGCGTGAGTGCTTTGTCTAAAGTCACAGAAGTCATGGGCAGAGTTAGAAATAATGTCCACATGTGGTGAGTCCCAGTGTAATATCTCAGCTTCAAGACCATTCTTTTGTGAGCACTCCTTTCCATCTTTTGATAAACAGTTTTACTGACATTATTACTTTGTATGATACAATCTACTGAGCAAATACAGTAATTTATCATTCCCTCTTTCACTTTGTATATACATAACACACATACTCACTTATCCCTCATTCATAGAAACGGAACTTAATGTCATCCATTATACCCCATTGTCCATGGAAGTCAAAGGACATTATTATGTTTAAGATTAAAGAAAATTGTCACTGTAAATCAATAAATATTACCATAAAATGTCAAGACAGCAGCCAGTTTTCTTTTCCTGTTTATGGAAAAGATATTAGCATGTCAGCATTAAACAAAATGTTGTCAGTATATATCTGCAGAAATAATACTGGGGTGCAGCTACATAAATGCATCTTGGATTAAGCCTTTGAAGTTATGTGGGATATAAACATGGAGGCAAAAGATCTACCGTAACTGCATATTTATGCAGAAGGCTGGAGGAGGCCGATAGACTTGCTGGGCTCCTGGTCAAGAGGGGTGAGGGATGCTCATGGAAGGGGAGAAGCCTCAGGAGGAAGAGGCAGGGCTGGTGTAGCCAGTCCTCAGTGCTGCCCTGAACGTACTGCCTGGGGCTCCGATGGTGACTTAAAGGGTGTGTGGCTCCGGCCACTGCCACTGCTGCAGTAACGGTGGCCAGGAGCTCCAGGCTCTTTTGAATTGGTGGACCCTGTGGCAAAGGCTCCTTTTGCCCCACATGCTGACAAGCCTGCAGATGACTGATGAAATAATGAAGATAAACTCTTATCAATATGAGCATGTTCCACCATTATAAGTTGAATGTGTGTAACTATTCTGTACAACATTTGAACTCTGATATTGCTATTCATTTATAATGAACCATACAAAGTAATAGACTTTATAGTAATGGTGTAATTCTCAGAGAATCACGTGCCCCCATCAAAACCCTTAATAGGTGTGGTGATGGCTCATCATTTCTGATTATTTCCATGCTGCTGACCCTGGTGATAAGCAATGGGAGTTAATAGAAAATGAAAGTTACAGGAGAAACTTTAATATCATACGGGGTTCAACCTAACAGTACATACAGCAGAGCTTCGATAAAAGTGCTACAGTAACTTCAGCTCAGAACTTTCTTACTTTTATGGGCTTATGTCAAATCATTATTATTTTGAGAGAACTTTATTTTAATAATCATGCTTATACATCTGCTAGACCAGTATAGCCCAGCCTCAGTCATCAGTGAGTTTTCGGTGCACAGACAAGACAGCATATCGCATGCAATATTCAAATACTGTGGATCAAACTGTGATCTCATTTGTGCAGGAGTTGGAGTTACTTGTGTGTATCTGAAAGCAGAATTTGGCCTTAGATGCATAATAACAGTGGAACACTATAACTAGAGAAGGTCCTTCACTTAATACAGGCAGTAGGACTTGATAAACCTATGACATTTGTTCAGTCTCAACCTGCCTCTGATGGATTTCTGTAGGATTGAAATAAGCCTTCACCTCTTTTTGATATCAGAAACTGTTGTACTCACTCTACCATTCACACACTGGATCTGTAGAGGGAAGGGATTCTGGGAACTATACTCCTGAGGGTCATTTTAAACATATATGATGTGCATTTGAATTTAAACTAAATAATATAAACTGGAATTGTATTGTCTTTCAGTATTACCCTTTTGTTTGTAAAACTGGACATTCTACTATGAAGTTGTAAAGAGAGAAAAATCTGGTACGTGTCTCTGGCTTTGTTTTAGTGTGGGTGTTTCTTGGTTTCAGCCCATCTCAGCTGTCACCTCCTGGAGTTTTGCTCTAATATTTGGCTTTGAACAAATTCAATTTCAAAGTGAAAAGGAACCAATATGAACCAAATTTCACTTGCTTTTGTTTTGGAGCCATGCATTCCACCCAATTTTTATACGGTACTCTAAATGAACATTAGGTACTCTTGAAAATGGATGGGTTCACAGGGAAGGTTCATGAACCTTAGTGAAATATTTGAACGTATTCTGATTTTCCCGTTTTGCCCTGAAAGACAAAATTGGCCAAGTTTCTTGAGTTTTCACTGCAAACATTTCATGTGGTACGTATTTGATCTTTCATCTCTTCTCCCAAAGAAGCATCCAAAAGAAACAAGTGTATTGCTATATACATTGTCATAAAGGCTCATTCAAAGGAAATTAAAGATATATTATTCAACCTTTACAAAAGTAGAAAAGCACCTGGAATATTGTGTCCTCTTCTGGGCACTCAATTACTAATGATATTGATGAGCCGGGAGGTGTTTAGAGAAAAACAATGGGATGGAGGTATTTGTTTATGAGGAAAGATGGAAAGAGCTTAGGAACTGAAGTAGATGAGAATGGAGATGTGAGTCTACAAATATCTTAAAGATGTAAACACCAAGGAAGAGAGGAAAAATAATTTGATACATGGGGATATAATTAGAAGTAATGGAATTCAATTAAGAAAATAAACTTTTCTGAACAAACATCATGAAAATCGTCCTGTTCCTAATATGCATGGGGCAGTAGAAAAGTTTCTCAAGTGAAGTGGTGGAAGCCTCCTTAAAACTAAACAAGACAAACTCCACACAGTAAGGGCATATCTACACTAGGAAATTATTTTGGAATAACTTATTTTGAAATAATAACTCCTGAAATAATAATTTTGAAATAGCATGCCCACACTACAGGATAGCCTCAAAATTAGTCCAAGGCAGGCTTCCCTAATGTAGATGTCCTATCTTGATTTAGAGCCCCTGGAGTCACTGGAAAGGATATAACTTAGAATGGCCCTGGTTTCAAAATAGCAGAAGTGGAGCATCTACACATGCCTTATTTCGGAATAGGCATTATTCTTCGTAGAATGGGGTTACAGATTTCGGAATAAGCTTCCCATTATTTGGAAATTATTTCAAAATAATGGAATGGTTGTGTAAACACTCGCAAAGTAATAACTATTTTGAAATAAGAGTTATTCCTTCTGACAAGCAGGAGTTGTTATTTTGAAATAACCATCCCATTATTTTGAAATAATGAGCTTTGTAGTGTGGATGCTCTGCTTGTTATTTCTAAATAAAGGAAGTTATTTTGAAATAACTCCTTGGGGTAGATCAGGGCTCAGGGAGATGGACAGGATGATCTGATTGTTTTTATTTTCTCCGCTATCTGATAGAACTAGAGGGAAATAAAAGATCAATCATTGCTAAAATGTTTTGTGCACATGTGCATATGTGTGTGTGAGGGGTGTGCATGTGAACATGGACTGTCTTAAGAGAAAAAAAATTGGAGAGTTTGTGTGATTCCCTTTAGATTTCGTCTGACTAAATCCCCCTTGTTAAATTTTCAAACAGGCACTTTTGTGTTTTCTCCCATGCTGCCCCTTATGCTGGGGATAAGCTCCCTGTGAACAGTCACATAACTAACTCATTATTCACCTACAAAACCCTCCTTACAATTCTCTTTTGCCATAAGGTCTAAGCACCAGACCACTACCTGTTATATGGACCGGGGTATTTCCACATATATCAGTTGTCTCTTGTGTTAAATTGTATCAAGTCTCTTTCTCTCTCTCTCAAATACAAAACAAAAACAAAAAACAACAACAAAAAAACTGGGACTCTTTTTGTTCTGTGTTGGTGCAGAACCTAGCACAATGATCTCTAAGTTCATTCATGGGGCTCCATGAATGATGGCAATAACTATAATCAACTCCCTACAAATGATATTTTACAAACAATTCTTCATAAGTTTTCCTGTTATCAAAGCACAGCTTAAACATTCTGCCTGAAACTGAAGTAGTTCTGTCAAGACTGTTCCCCACTCTGGCATTTCAAGTGCAGAATGTTGGGGCCCACAAGAGACCTTAACTTCTGCTTAAAAACACTCGAAAGTCACAGATTCCCTGAGCATGGGTGGTATGCTAGCACCACCAAAGTAGGAAAAAAACCCTTTTCTTTTTGAACCCAGGAAAATTCACTTGGGAACTTCTTCCAGAGAGGTACCCCAAACTCTTTTACCACTAGAGAGCTTAAAGAAAAAGAAAACAAACTGTAATCACTGATAGCTGACCTCTCAATCTTAAGCATGAATACACAGACCTCCTATTACCTTCCAGGACACATGAATCAGATCATAGTCTTAAAAAGGTGATTTTATTAACAAAACAAAAAAGATATACTTGGTAAAGCATACTTGGTTGCTAGGTGATAGAGAGCAACAGAGGAAAACAGAGTAAAGCACTGTGATGGGGCGCTACGGCCCTGCACTCGCACCGGGGAGGATCTCGCCCTGCGGCCCGAACGAGCACCGCCTCCCCAGTGCTGCTGCACATACTCCCCCTGCACGCCAGGTGCTTTAAACCCCAATGGCTCTGTGCAGGGGAGGGAAGGGAGTGGAGAAGCATCAGTGCTGATGAGGGAGATGCGGCTGCCAGTGGGGAGAGCGGGAAGTTTCTGGATGGGGCTGCAACCCCGGACGCCGGAGCCGACCTTGGCTCCCCTTTCCCAGCCCCAGGAGGGGGCCAGACCAGCTCCTCCAGTGACCTGGCAGCTAGAGGGCTTAAGGCCGCCCACGCCACTGGGAGGGGCTCAGGACAGAAGATGAAGCCTTGAGGCCCTCCCCCTGTGGGAAGAGGCAATCACTGGCATGAAGGGAGAGCCCATGACAGGGCTGGACTGTGCAGTCTCTGGGACGTGGGAGCCCCGCAACATCCCAGCAGGGATTGGAGAGATGCCCAACATACCCAGACCGCAATGGGAGCAGAGCTGAGGATGCCAGCATGGGCGAGAAGGCTGCACCCTGTTGGATGGCGAGCAGTAGGTGGGGCGTCAGTAGGAAGTGGCCCAGGGTGGGGTTAGCCCAAGCGGTTGGCGGGTTGCAGTGTTTTCCCCCACCAACCGGGTAGTGGCTGTTGTCCCTACCCTTAGGGCCCTGGACCAGGACCCAGTGGAGTGGGCACGTCCAGGTCCCCCTACATCCCTGTGGGCGAGGTGAAAGTGAGGAGCAATGACCCAGCAAACTTGTGGGGAAATGGTACGCTAGTGAGCTCCTTAGGGGAGAACTAACCCGGGGTGTATTGAAGGGCCTGACTATGTGGGTCCTAAAGGGCCGATCCTGAATCCCCCTGGGGGGGGGGGATTGGGCAAGCAGGAATTCAGGGCCTATGGCCCATACTGAAATGCCCAGGGACGTGTGGCTACCTGAGGGGGCATTGGTCCCTATCTCTCAGATGCAGCTCCCCCAGGGCAAGAGTAAAGTAGGAGGGGCCCAAGGGGCTGGCTTCCATGAAGCTGGGGCTTGGCCCTGAGACGCCCTCCTGACGAGCACAGAAAATTGCTTTCCTGGGATTCAGCGTTAGTCACACTGTCACGGGGAGACACATGGACTCAGTACAGAGGAATTTAACCAAACTACAAAACAAAGAAAATCACCTGATCTAATTAAACATTCCCTATCTACTCACATATCTACTCGAAGGTCCAGTCAATTTCTAGGTATGGGTATTTCTTCTAGACATGAATATTCCTCCTGGTTTAATTCATCTTCCCCGCCCTCCCAGTTCCAGGTTTAAAGTCTCTCTCTCTCTCTCTCTCTGTCAAAAACAAACAAACAAACAAAACCCTAAAAAACAAAACACAACGATACAGCAACACCCTCCCCCTCCAAAAAAAACCCCTGCAGCAGGCCTACTCCCTTTCAATTCAGATCTCAACACTTTACACTTTCTTCCCATTGGTTCTCTTGGCTCCCTGCCAACACTTTCTGGTTGCCTATTTTTCTGGGTTTAACCCTTTAGTTACCGAATGCTGGGCTGTTTAGAAAAAGGTGGTACCATCCATCACAAGCTCTTAATAAAATCTACATGTATTTGGATAGAGAAGTTTTCTAAGAACAAGTGAAATGTAGTTTTATTAGGATCTGAGAGTTTTTAAAAAAGCTTTTACTGATGCCTTTTTAATGATTACTTACTGCTTTCTCCTCCAAAGTTTTAAAACATCATCACTTGCTGAAAAGGGGAGATGTTGCATTCACGTGTCTTTTAACAACATATACCAGGGATAGGGAATAAAATAGTGGCAGTTTATTAGAGTTAACCTCTGGTAAGTCACTGCCACTATATTTACCTGAGCCTTCAAAGGTACCGGAAATCGCAGTTCTCTTTGGCCATGGATTGCCATTCCTAGACAATGGGGGTGGTGGGAAGTGGTGCAGACTGGAACACTGCTTCCCGCAGCTCCCATTGGCCAGGAATGGTGACCCATGGCCAATAGGAGCTGCGATCACTGGTACCTGCAGAGGTGCAAGTAAATACAGCAGTAAGGGCCCTCCAGGAGCTGAGCCTGGAGGACCAGATCCAGCCCATGGACCAGTATTTGCTCACCCCTGGCATATACCATACTGATTTGAAGAGAACGCAGCAGCAACAATATTTTGCAAGCCTCATAAAATTACAAAATTATACAAAAAGGTTTTTCCAGTCAGTGGTTCCTCATCAAACATCTCTGCAGCTTTGGAATATATAAGAATAGAAGCAGGACATGAAAACAAAATAATCAATTGTGAGCCTATAAAGCAGAGTACATCTCTGCAGTATATGTAGGGAAGGAAATGTCACATCACTATGCCAAGTTAGCATGGAAAGCAGATCATCGATTAGACCAGCCTTCTATAGAAAGTGTCCACTTGTGGCAAGTTGATATGTACTGTTCTGATTTGTGGCGATAGGAAACAAGAACAGTTCAGCATCTGAGCATGAAATGAACTGGGAAGATCTGTCTAATCTCTCATTCCTTTTCCTCTTCAAAAAAATTACAGTTTAAGCAGGAATAAGATGCAACATCTAATTTATTTTTTAAAATAAATTAAATTTCTAATAGTTCAATAGATCTTCATTTATTTGTTTAGGAAGAAATGTGTTACCTTTCACAAAAAAGCATATGAATTTAATGAAAGTGTAATATTCCAGATACAATGTTGCCAGTGTGATCTTATGCAGAGGTCATAAATTTCAAAGTAAATTTAACCTTAATTATGTTAGAAATCTCTGTAGATTTTTTAAAGTAGCTGCAAATCCTCAGTGCAGAATATAAAGCAACACATTTCTTATTAGGGAAACACATTGTTAATTTGTTAAACAAATCACACCTGGTTGCAACTTACACCTCACTGGTATGCTGTTAAAACAGATCTCTTCACATGTAGTTAGACATTATATCAAATAACTTGCCAACATAGATTTTTTTCCTTGGATCTTGAAAGATAATAACTTATACATACTCAGGAACAATAGCATTTGAATGACAATTATTTTCAACACTGGTTTTTGACAGGGACTCCTAATTATTATTCTCAGGAAAAAATCTTCATTAAGCTGGAGTTAAGGTTATAAATATTTATCAATTATTAAGGGGAAAAATTATTGTAAGAACACTAGTTTCACACTAACCCAAAGCTATAAACAGTAGCCTGGTAATTCAAAACTAAGGTTACATTCAATGCAAGCAAAAAAGTCTTTTAAATCTTGCACAGTTTAAAACAATCATATAACCTTAACTATGTCCCTGTCCCTGCATGTGCCACACGGTGGATGTGTAAGATCAAAGCATTTTGCTAAAAGAGATTTAGTGGTTGTTAAATTCTTTGAAGGCAGCTGCAGACTCAACTCCACCAAATCCAGTGTATTTGCATAATTTGTGTGGAGAATCGAGCACATATTGAATCCTTGTCTTAATTTAGGACATATATTTCCAGGATCTGGCACTTATAACCTGCATCTCTAAAGTATAAGTTATCTAAAAGTAGGGTCTTGAGTCCATAGGCACCTAAAAAAGTGGCCTATTAAAAATACTTGTGTGCTCAATATCTTCCCATGTCCTAAGTGACAGCTGTTGGGTGCTCAGTGCTTTTGAAAATCATGACACTTATTTGGGCTCCTAAATTTAAACTTCTACTTTAACTTTAAGGAATTGTGCCCCCACTTAAACTGCATTTCCTATCTCTTCTCTGTTACACAAAGCTTCTCCCTCCCCCCCCCCAACAAATAACTAAGGTGAGGGAAAAGATACCTGTTGTACAGAATGAGAAATTTACAAGCACATGGGAAATAAATAAACAGACGCTGCAAAAGCATGATGTTTTCAGGGTAAAGCTAATCTACTTTATCAGACCGTGACTGAAAACAATGAGACAATTGCTGAATGATTTATAAAATAAAAATGACGGGCATATTTAGGGTATGAAATGAATTCAGTTTTGGGATGTTAGCCTATTTTCATTTAACTGAGTTGATTAGCACATTATCCATTCAATCATAGAGTCTCCAAAAAGAACATTAAAATTTCATTATCTTGCTTGGGTATTTTGCTTGCATATCATTGTTTTATGCATTGATTTTCACAGAGTGAGATATCAACATTTTGTATCTAATCTGAAAATATGAGAAGTGTAAAATGGTAATTTTGCAAGACTGACAAAAATATGAAATTAGAGAACTGCTAAAATATTGCATCCAGAGTAGCATTCTATTGAACAAGATACACTAGTTTACTATGGTATCTTACTATAGTTCTCCATACTTTGGGGTCCTTTGGACTCTCCTTCACTTCTGTCCAGTTGGGATGGAACAAATCCAATAGCTTAAGGACTGCAGATAGGAGCTAGCTGAGGAGAAACATACAGGTGACTGAGCTGGTTTCTATATTGTCTCTACACAATGTGTAACGGTTGGGGGGAATGATTGTGGACTGTGGGTCCATGGGAGCTGGACTAAAGCATAGGCACTGCAGGCCCATGTTTAGGGCTCCAGCTCTTGGAAACATGTGATTACATCATCTTTCATTAGGGATAAAAAGTATGCATCCAGCCCTCATGCTTGTGAAGGAAAGCTTGAAAACAGAACTGAGTGCAAACTAATGCAGCGTCATTTTCTTGAGTCTGCAGACAGCCTGGAACATAATAACTCTGAAATGTGTGTCCCTCAATGTGTGTGTCCCTCTGAAATGTGTGTCCGTCAATGAAGTAACTCTAAGACTCACTGCTTTGAGGAGTCCTACCCACTCTACCAGGAGACTATGGCTATGTCTACACTGCACAGTTATTTTGGAATAAGCTATTTCAGAATATTTATTCTGAAATAGCTTATTTTGAAATAGCATGTCTACACTGCAGGGAAGCCTCAAAATTAGTCTGAGGCAGGCTTCCCTAATGTAGATGTGCTATCTCTATTTAGAGCCCCAGAAGGAATAACTTAAAATGGCCCTGGTGAGGGGCTATTTTGAAATAACAGAAGTGGAGGGTTTACACACATCTTATTTCAGAATAGGTGTTATTCTTCATAGAATGAGGTTTACAAAAGTTGGAATAAGCCATCTCTTATTTTGAAATTAATTCAAAATAATGGAATTGCTGTGTAGACGCTCGCATAGTTATTTCGGAATAACAGTTATTTCGGAATAATGGTTATTTTGGTAGACACACCCTATGTGTGGCCAGAGCATAGGAATGCAGAAGGCCTTGTTCACCCACCAAACAGACAGACTTATGCTGATGAGCTAATAACTGGCTCCCCATCAACATTTCCTGGTAGTAGACCAATATAAAGTCAATAAATGCAGGCTTTGTGCATGGTTGTGCAGCGGTTGGGTGAAATTCACCATTAAGAAATACGTGTTGTCTGCTTTAACACTTTCATTCAAGGGTTAACACTCCTAAAATGCACATGCAGCAGTGCATTCTGGCTGATGGATCTTTGCAAATCCAGGCTATTTACCAGTGCTGATGCTGGATGTTGTGTCCTGTGCAGCTGGTGGTGCAGCACAGCAGAATTCAGGGAAAGAGGTATGGTAGCCCACACAAGAAACCATCTGTCAATACTGTACTTGTGACTGCCTGCAGAAATAGCATGTGCGCTCTGGGAATATCCATCATGCATGACCTCTTGATCGAGGGGGAAAATCCATGGTAACTGATGGCTTTGGAAATTTTACATCCTATAGCGAGAGAAAAGATGCAATGATCTTTTAGCTTTTCGAAATTTCACCACCTCTTCTGTGGACGGGGCAAAAGACAACTGACTAAAGTAACAATCACTCTACCCCACTCCAGAGTTCCTCAGAGCTACTGGAGTTTCCAGTTCACAAATCCTTTGCACCCAATGCTTATATGCTGTTCTTTGGCACAGCTGTAAATTATGGTTTGATCAGATAGTAATTAATCTCACCATGACACATCCTCGATAAATTGCTTCTCCAGTCCCTGGCAAAGAAAATAGGCAAACAGGGCTCTGCATGAAATTGCATCCAGGTTAGCTTCTAGGCCTATATTAATGCAGCAAAAGCAGGATTCTTGAACTCCCATTTTCACCCAGATTTCAGATAAAGGTGAATTATGGACAATGAGATTTTTAAAAATAAGACTTTAGGAGCAGATTTCAGTGAACCAGATGTACAATGGAACAAACCATATTTAAAACATTGATCAGTATGACTTATAACCTTGTGCAGGACTCCAGGACATGGAAGAAGGATGAAAAGGAAGGCAGTTAAGATGGGCCCTAGCTGTGAAGTTCGCATATCTTCAAATATCAGGGTTAATAGGAATCCAAGGATTTGGTTCAGATAATCAGAGGGAGAAATTCTTGACAGTTTTCCCTGAAAGAAGAGATGGCTGGTTTGGGCACACGTAGCTTAATAATTTTATGGTTTGTTTCTATTTTGGAGTATGCAGGAATCTTGCAACTTTAAATGTCTGACAACTCACCTTGGACCCACAGATAGCCACCATTTTGTTATCAGATTCACTGCAGCTTGTTTCGGAGGAGGTACATGTATTGTGCTCTAGTGTTCATTTATTTTCTTTATTGTTGTTTTCCTTACTGTAAAGTAAGTCATTCAAATAGAAAGCATCTGTCTGCTCTTTCTCTAAGGAAATGCAACAACTGGAAACATAACAGTGTGGGAGCAGCTAAGCAATATATAGCTTTTTCATTTAAGATGTTAGCATTCTGCAGAGCAGTATTTGGAAAAACAAAGGGAATGACAAATGAAAATTAAATGGAGGGGGAAGGCAGAAAAAGGGAGGGAATAAGACATGTTGAAAGATAAATGGCTATAAGCCTAAGGGTTATGAGCGCCATCTAACAATAAATATACTAGGAGTTAAAAAGGTCACTGTGAATAAGAAAGTGCAAAAAGTAATCAAGGATAAGAGAGTCAGACATGAATTGTGTAAAGAATGAGGTCCTGGAGTTAAGGATATAAGTACTGATAAGGAAATAAAAGCTTCAAAATGAAGGGCAGATTGAACAAGAATGTCAAATGCTTGCATAATAAAATATGCTACAAGTATATAAGGAGAGAGAGGTCATTGGGAAAAAGTGGAGCTGCTAAAAGCAACAATGGTTGATATAAGGGGTCAGATCCTTGGGTATAGACAAACTACAGACATTGCAAGTGAGGCTTCAGGTGCAAAGGTGGATAAAAGTTCACCGATGTACGTCCTTGCTCCCAGGGTGGCTGGGTACAGATGGACTGCCTCTGAGTTGGGAGGACTCCAGGCTTTGGGGAGCCATTGCCATGGACTGCCTGGGTGCGTCTACACTGCACCGTTATTTCGAGATAACTAGCATTATTTCGAAATAACAATGCGAGTGTCTACACAGCCATTCCATTATTTTGCAATAATTTTGAAATAATGGGCGGCTTATTCCAAAACCTGTAAACCTCATTTTACAAGGACTAATACCTATTCCAAAATAGCTTTTCAAAATAAGGTGTATGTAAACGTACTACTGCTGCTATTTCGAAATAGCGCCTCACCAGGGCCATTCTAAGTTATTCTCACCAGTGCTTCCTGGGACTCTAAATTGAGATCGCACATCTACGTTAGAGAAGCCTGCCCTGGACTAATTTTGAGGCTTCCCTGCAGTGTAGATGTGCTGTTTTGAAATAAACTATTTTGGAATAACTATTCCAGAATAGTTTATTTCGAAATAGCCGTGCAGTGTAGACGTACCCCTGAAGGTTCCATTCCCGTTAAAAGAGAATGTTTAAATTTTGGAGCTTTGTTCCTAATGGGAGTAAAATCAAATTTCAAAATGTCAAAATCCTCTCTGGAAACTGAGTTACTTTTTCTGTCCAGGTCTAATGACATTTGTCCAGACAAGGGACAGGTTCAGAAATCTAGGATTCCAATCAATCATATCAATTCATTTTAATGGCAAACGGTCCTTAAAAACTTCAGAAAAAACCCCTAACTAAAAGCCCTTTTAATATGAGGAGCTCATAGGCATAATATTCTGTCCTAGGAAAGTTTTTGAGGTAGTACCCCACACAATTAGATTTGAGTGCATAAAAAACAGGCTTTGAAACTTCATGCCTCAGTCCTTTGTGATAAGTAGTATAGAATGGAAGAGAAGCAACAAATGGTGATTGCCCAAGAGCGACTTCTGGATTAATTTTGTTCATTCGATACATCAGTGACCAGAAGCAGGAAATATATAGAAAGATAATACAATTATTGATTACCTGAAATAGAAGAAAAGTGGTGGAAAATACTTTGACGTGCAAAAAAGTAGATATAAGATTTACATCAGGAAAATGTGTCTACCACCGCACAACGAAAATAAGAAAATGAGGCCACATTTAGATTCCTAATATTATGAGGGAGTGTACAGACCACCTTAACTGTAGCATTTCTTACCCATAGAGTGTCTCAGCCAGATCTAGTGCTCAGGACCACAATCCACAGTCATGAATTGAGAGCCAGCTGGGCCCAGGATACCAGGAATTAAGCTGGGTCAGGACGGATCACAGCTTCCAGTGCCTGCTCCTAGCTTATGTAGGGCCTGCAGATCAGTCACCTGATCTGGGACTCTGCCAATAGGACCTCAGAGCCAGAGCCTCAAACTGAGGCTGGGCTTCATGAGTCCTGGGTAAGCCAGTGTCAGAACAGAAAGTTGCTGAGTGGAGAGTTGGAGCATGGCTAGTCCCATGTGCTCTGAAGGCCTGGGTATGAGGTCCATGGGTATCGTAGGCTTGCTTGACTTTGCAACCTTGACATATTTCTTTTAATGTAGTTTTTTGTGTGTGCACTTTACATAAAAGGCCTGATTCTGCACACATACATTAGTGTAAATTAAGTAACTTGTGTAAGGTCAATGGATTTACTTCAATGTAAGTGAGAGGAGAATTGGGCACCTAAGTAAAATTGTGCTAATAATTGTTTTTTTCAGTTTGGTGGCCAAATAGGAGAAAAAATATTCATTTAAGTAAAATGACTAGGGTTCTGGTCAACTGAAATCAAAAGGTTTTAAGTTGTTAAAAATGTTATTAATTTTTTAAATAAAATTGAAGGAATTTTTTAAACAAAATACCTTTCCAAAATGAAATGTTGAAATGTTGTGTTTCAGAAATACCAAAACAAGCTCATTTAACACACATTTTTTCCTTTTTGTGGCTGAAATAATTTGAGAAAATTGACCTCAAACTGGGAATTGCTTTGGCTGACCCTAAAGGTTGACCTTTAAAATGAAAAAAGTTTTTTCACAAAAAATGTCTCCCAGCTCTATGTATCATGTCTTCTGCACTGACTGGGACAACAGCAGGGCACCTATTTCAACTAAAGGTTTGAAAGACTTGCTCATGACTTTGAAGGAAACAAGGATAGAAAAGTACAACTATATCATGGAAGAAAAGGGCAAGACCTACAGTAAATAGGCTCCTTGACCTTTTTCTTTTTGAACTGTCTCTCTTTCCCAGTGAGAATATGACAAATTTTGGCTTTTCCTATAAAAGCCATTCCTCTTGTTACCTCAGTTATTGGGATTTGGCTTGTGATGTGATGTGATGTAGTCCCTAAAATAAAGGTTAAATGGGAAGATTTTTTTCTAAGTCTAAAGAAAATATGGGTAAACAGAAGAAACAATCCTATATAGAAACAGTGTTTGGTATGAGATCACCTTAATATTCTTCTTGAAGAAAGGACCCTTTTATTAGTGCTATTCTACATATGAATCCAAGCCTGGTGTGAAAAAGACAAGTATTGCAGTTTTCAGAGGCATCACAGAACAGAGCCAGGAGATAAATAATCACTACATTATGATAGGACAGTCACACTTGGAATATTAGAGGGTGTTTGTGTGAATCAAGCTGAGGATAGAATCAAAGACAGAACAAATCAAGGAAGTATCATCCTCTCAAAATAGGGCCTGCAGATGATCTCTTTTCCACGTGACTCTGGCTTCTTCAACACACTAGCCCCGTTGGTGTTCCAGGGGTCTGTGGTGGTGGAGCCAGCAGAGTTCCCCACACCAGTCCAGCACTAGGGCTGAGAGCAACGGGGGAAGGATTTAGGGGCAGGGGGGCTCTTGCCTGTGTCAGTCACTCCCTTCGACATGTGGCTACCCCCAGTGGCCACTCTGCAGTACAGCTGACCTTCGCGCTCATTGCCCCCAATGGTAACTGCACAGTATTGTGTCCCTCCGATCAGCCCCCTCCCTTTCCATGTCATGGAAAACAATCAAATTCCAGGTATATCCTGTTTTCCTGCCACAACCAAATCTTAACCATGCTTTAAGTTAGGATAAGAGGAAGCTGCACACCAAATTTGGTGGTCCTAGCGGTTACTGTTTAGGAGGCGTTCTTGAACAAAAGGACTCACAGACAGACGGATGGACTCTCAGCGAGCCAGACACCTCTAAAATATAGACAGACAGATATATAAATGTGCTGACCCTGTATTTTTTCTTCTCAGCAGTTCAGCGTGAATAACACTTACAATGGTGCACTCAGAGTCAGTATAATTAAGGTTATGTTTACATTTCATTGATACTTTTCAAGGTTTTATAATTCAGTTTTTTAAACATTTCAGTTTGGTTTGTGATTTCTGTATGTGAGTATTAGAGTACTTATTTAAAGTACAAAATATACATATATTGGATCATAGAAGTTAAAAGGTGAAAAAGACCTATTAAATTGTGTTGTCCATTCTTCTGCCAATGGAGGATTGTTTGTTCCTTATTGTACATTTTCATCTTTGGTGTTAATATTACGTCCCAAGTGTGAAATTCTAAAGGTTTTCATATTATTCGGTTAAAATGTTTCCATTAATTCTAGTGACATCCTTAAACACACCTAAATTCCTCTCTCTTCTTGGTGTTTAAACTCAAGTTATTAATACATTTTTATGTTCCCTGTGACATTGTTAAGTGCAGGGCTGCCAACAGGGTGTGTGGGGAAAAGGGGGCAGTTGCCCCAGGGCCCAGCAATTTTAAAAGGGCCTGGGGCTCTGGGCTACTGCTATCACAGCAGCATCAGTGTCTGGAGCCCCGGACCCTTTAAATTGCTGCCACAGCCCTGCACAGCATGGTCTGGGCGATGCTGAAAGCTCGCTGGGGGAGTCTAGGCCTCAACCCCACTCCTTCTGCTCTTTCTGGGGGCCCTGGAGCTGAGACCCTCCACATTGTCAAGGCCTAGCAAAGTCTGTCACCAACCCTGGTTTAATGTCTATACATATAATACACATAATCTTTCCTTGTAAGTCAGTCAAAGATGATTCAATGTTGGGGAGATATTTGTCTGGTTTGGTTTTGTTTTGTTTTTACAAAAAATTAGCAACTTTGTGAAATCAACATGTATTCATCACATATTTAAATGTTGCCAAATTTATATCTCCTCTCCCCCAAAAGAGTTTCAGTAAAAAAACTTCATCCAGGTCCACTCCTTACACTAACATACAATCCCTACCACTTACTAAAGCATCTGCATATCGTTAGTCTTCTATTAATTTGAAGATTTTATAGTGTTTTCACCTGATACTATACCAGCAATGACTTTAAAATGAAAATTTTGTACATTACTATAAAAAAGCAAGTTCGACAACAAGGCTAAGTCCTTCAAATGGACACAAATGGGCAGACTCTATCCGTTTTTGGAGCCCCATTGATTTCAGTCTGCCCCTGTTGATACTTTGAAAGGTCAGGGACTATGTTAACAGCCTACTGTAAACCTACATACACAAGGAAACTGGGAAGTGTGGTGGAAAATCCTGCCTCTTACTTTTGTGCCTTTCCCCCTAATGGCATGTTCCTTTGTCCTTTACAGAATGTGAGCCTGGATATTTTAGCCTTCACTGTGATTTACTTTAGCAGAGTTACTGATATATAATTAGTATTTTGTTGCTTGCTGAATCTCTTGTCTTTTTGTTCTTGTCAATATTTTAATGGGTCCAATTAATGTAAAATTTTAATCTATTCTGATCTGAAATTTCAATAGTCAGAGAACCTTTTTGATTGCTGCTCTCCTGACTATCTGGTTGTATTGTTCTCTGTTATTTATTGGACTTTCCATTTTGATATCAGCTGATAAGTGCAGTTCAGGGAACAAAAGAAAAAGAAAGCTTTGTTGATTGTCAATGGATGCAATAAAAATTGATTGTGTTCTTATGCTATTTTAACACATGGAATTTTAAAAATATTCAAAAAGTCAAATGTTCTATTAGTATTTGGCTAAAATATTGAAAAGAAGAAAAGGCAGCATGACCCTAGTGTTTTTATGTATGAGGTGTAGAACAAACCATACAGAAATTTCTCTCTCTGACCTAGCCAATGGATCTTAGAAAGGATGAAAATGGGCATGACTTAAATAATGATCACCTTTCAGGTGATCATCTGCAACAAGTATTTCTCTAGTACTTTCTACAGATAGCAGAGCTAAATTATGTATTAGGAGTTCAGCAAAGGGCACTTCTCTGATCCAAAGGCATCAAATGCCTGCTGCAAAAAATGGAGGTGTTAAAACTCTTTAGAAAAGATTACAAAAATATTATAATGGGATGTACTAGGTAATCTAAATGTAGGGGTTATTGTTGCTCACCGTATGACTAATATTTATCTTAGGATAGCATGCAGAAGAGAAAATTGTGATGAGTGCCCCTTTGTGTTAGGTACTCAGCTCTGCATGGTATGCCCACATAAATCCCATGGATCCAGAGAATGACCCATTCAAATTCCCTATGCACTTTGGCAGTATTTTGAACTGAATTGCCAAAGATCTGTAGAAAGAAAAATCTTGGGAGCAGATGAGATTTTATTAGCTGCTTTAATATATAGATTAGATATGACACTTAAACTTTCCAGAAACAGCATCTTTCTCAGAATAGTACTCTATGTTTTAATCTTGTTTTTGAAAACAGTGCGGGTACAAAAGAAATATTTATTAACTTTGTAATGGGATTAAAGAGAATTGAAAGAGTGTGATCATTAACCCAAGGGATAAACGTTATATATCCAGCCAGCATTATCCAAGCCATCATTCACTTGGAAAACCAATTTAAGTTAAGCCTTTTTTAATTGCTTCTCTGTGTACATTAACTCAAATCAAGGAAGGGGCAGAAGCATTTATTTTCACTTTGCCAGATTTTTGTTATGAATCTCGAATTTTTTATGAATATAATGGACCTAAACAGATATGTCAGCCTCCCAATCTAAATGGCCATGTCTGCTCTACGAAAATAAGTACCTGTATTTCAGCAACAATCTTGAAAGATGTAATTGGGTTGTTAGACAGGATTCTGGAATTTTTAACACCATGTCACAAAACGATTAGTAGTAAAAATGCCTGTGTTCTGTTTATACTGTTGGCTTAGCACAGTGCAGCTGCACTGTTGCTGCAATACAGGTATGAATTTTTCTTGCATAGCTATTTGCAGTATGAAAGTCCTTGACTGTTCACCCAAGTGAGACTGTTCACGTGACAGAAGTGTTGTAGGGTTAAGCTTTAAGCTGATAAATATTGGGACTATTTTTTTTAAATATTTAAACTAAAAGCAAAGTCATTAAATGGGAGGTTTTGCCACTCCTTGCCTCCCTCCCCCTCATTTTTTCATCAGCCTGACAATCTGATAACAGAAGCTACCCCTGTCCCAATAATGCTGGTGATTCTTCAGATCTTTGAGTGTAGTTGGGTACATTTTAACATCTTTATAATAAGACCTGGCTAGTAAAATGAGAAGAGGCAAAATAACTAAATAGGAAGCATTATTGTTACTATCATTAGTAACAGGGCAGTGCTTATGGTAGTGGTGGACAGCCTGTGGCCCACAGGCTACATGTAGCCCATCAGGGTAATCTGGTTATGGGCTGCGAGACATTTTGCTGATGTTGACCATCCACAGACATAACCCCTTGCAGCTGCCAGTGGTTGCAGTTTGCCATTCCTCACCAATGGGAACTGCAGGAAGCGGTGGCCAGCCTGTCCCTGAAGCCCTTTTGCCTGCAGACACCGCCCCCACAGCTCCCATTTGCTGGAAATGATGAACCATGGCCACTGGGAGCTGCGGGGTGTGGGACCTGTGGACAGTCAACATCAGCAAAATGTCTTGCTGCCTGCAACTGGATTACCCCCAATAGGCCACATGTGGCCCTCAGGCTGCAGGTTGCCCACCACTGACATACAGGAGCCAACAGATATCACGGCCACATTGTGCAAGGAATTATGCAAACACATAATGAGAGACATTTCCAGCCCTGAAGAGCCTGCAGTCTAAAATCGATGATGTCCAACCTTATTATACTGGTGAGCCTCATAAACCTAAACACAACATTGTGTGTGGGCCAAACAGATTCTATGGATTAAAATCACTTGTATTGATTTATATTTTATATTCAGCTTGTTTTGTATGTATTTAGATAGATTATTTCTATCCATGGTGACTATTTACATACTTGTTTAAATGAAATTGATGTAAATGTGAAGACAAAATGCTAGTGAATCAGATGAATGCCAGTATATTGTGCAAGCAGGCCGAGAGCCTTCTGAAATGTTCTGGTGGTCTGAGTATGGTCCCTGGGTAATAGGTTGGGCACTTGCTCTACATATACCAGTGGTTTCCAGATTTTTGTATTGGTAACCCTTTCCCACAGCAAGTCTCTGAGCATGACCCTCCCTTATAAATTAATTAATGTAAGTTAATTTAATATATGTTGATTAAGTTAATTTAATTTTATAGGAGCTTGGGACTATCAGCCCCAAGTAGGTGACAAATTATAACACCCATGTAACCAACCTGCAATTCCCCTATGGGATCATGATCCCCTGCCCAGTTTGAGAACTTCTGTCAGACAGTGTGACAAGGCGCATTTGCCCCACACTGGACAAGACAGGGTTAACCTTGCCCTGAAGGTTGAGAAAGCCCCACCTCTTCTGTCTTACTGGGTATGATCCAGATGCACACATATTAAAGAGAACGGCTTAGCTCAGTTGGGGCAGACAGCCAGAGGGAAAAGATGTGCACTGCCTGCTCCAGGTAAGTCACCACAGAAACCCAGGATGGAGATGCCACAACCCAAGCTGAATGCAGGATGCTTCTAGAGGACTTATGGAGTTCGGTGGCACTGAGGAGTGGGCAGTCCACTGACCAGGGAGGTGAGATGGAGACCTACACTACAGATGCGTGGATGGCACCAGGAAGTAGCCTGGGGAAGGCGACAACTAATCCATGAGTGGGCCAATGCTGGAGAATCAGCATGTTTTGTTAGGAGCTTTACCCCTTTGATTCAGTAGCTGGAGGTACAGCAACTAGCAGGACTCTGAGGTATTGTCTGGTGGAGAGGAAGGGCTTGGCCCCTGCTGCCAAGGGGATGTAACCCCTTCCCCGTCTCCTGCCTCCAGCCATTGAGTCAAACTGCTATATGAACCGGAGTAAATGTATTGATTCTGGCCATTGGGCCACGCTGCCCTGTGAATGGGGAATGAATTTACTGACTTTGTCAATTGGGCTGCACTGCCCTGCATTTTACTGACTGGCCATTAGGCCCTACTGCTGCACTACTGAACCTATGGACAGGGATTGGGGAGAACAAAGCACGGAAGCATGGAATTGTATGTGCACTCCACAAGGGAGATGGGCACACTCGCTCTGCACTGGGTGTGGTGTTCCCCAGCCTTGTCACAGACAGACTCAGGGTGCAAGGGGAAACAGAGGCACAGGGAGGAGATATGACTTGCCCAAGTTCACAGAGTGGTAAGTGGCAGAGCTGGGAACAGAAACTTGTAAATCCAGAAACCAAAAATGGAAAAAATGAAAGTTTTAGTTTGCAAAAATTGAAACAAAATGTCATTTTAAGTCAAAGGTAAGGAAGTTCTTCCATTTGCTTTTTTAATAATCCATTGGAAAATTCAAAGTGTTTTGATCACGAGGGAGATGGGGTTTGCAATGAGCTCTATTGTGTAGTTTTATTGCATGGTTCTAAATAGCTGCTGTAAAAGCTTCACTCCACATTTCAATTATGGCTAAGCAATCTTATATGTATCACTTGTAAACTGTTTTGGGGTCCTTTAAGGTGAACTGAGCAATATAAATATAGTGAATCATTTTAACATTTGGGTGGAGAATATGGGACATTATTGTGGACCTTCAGCTTCACCTCCTTCTTAGTGTACATATTAGGCTTTGAGACTCAAAGACCTATTTTCACAGATGCAATAGCCTTTCCTCTTGTGGTAGAACTGGGAAAATCTCCCAGGTATTTAAATTAATTTTTTATCTGAGAAAAGAGACAGTAAAAAAGCTAAATTTTACCAGTTCCTTTTAGGTGCAAAAGGTCCCACAGACCTCTGCATAAACTATTTTCCCTTTGTCAGCACATCAGAAGGTAAATGCTGAGAGCTAAATCTTGGAACTGCTTGTCTGTGGAACTTTATGGAATGCCTGTCAGATGTTCTGATTCATTTTTAGGAGTCTGAAGTATCACAGCTATAAAAGATTTAAAAGTTCAGAACAGATCTATCCACTCCATTCAAAGCACTGCATCCATTCCTTAACAGTTTACCTGCCCTTCACATGCCCTCTGAGCTCAAAACTGGAATTGGCATGTTAACAATGAGCAATGCATCAGCATTATGCTAATCTTCTCCTGTATTCACCCCCACTCGACACCCTATGCCTTTCTGCAGAAGTTCTTTAACTCTGTTGGTTTGCTGTTCTTAAAGAATGCAGACAGGCTAAAAGTGAGGTAGAGGCATCTGAAAGTAGCAAGGAAAAGCAAACAGATTGCATCTCACACACAGACACATATTTACAAATGGAAAATACTCCTGCTTGGGGTGGTGCAGATTTCTCATAATCCTTTAAACCATTGTTTCTCTCATTGCAACACCATGATTGTCTGAGTAGCACAAATGTGGTCAGGTGACCCTAGTCTTAAAAGTGCTATTTCTGTTGTTTTCAGGCTTTTCATTTGGGACTCTGAAAGGATTTCGAATGCAGATTCAGTCCCCCTTAGAAATCTATTGTCTGTATATATTGTTGAATTCTGTTCAATTTTCAGACTAAGTCTTTTGCAGACCTCTGAAACGTAGTCTTCAGGCCCAAGGTCCACAAGTAACAGGTTTAGAATCACTGTGCATTTTATGACAACAAGGCTGTGGGCCAAGTTTGTTTTCCTTTCATGGTGCAGACATCTGTCCTGCTTGCAAGGCTGCAGGATGTAAATTTGATCCCATTACTCATCTTTAGAGCTGCTATAGATTCTTCATAAGAAATAATAAAAGTCAATTAGTGCTTGAAATTGATTAAAAAGGATGCACACAAGTCATTAGCAGGCCCCCTCAGCCTTGCACAAGAGCTGTCTTTTATTTAGTGTGAAAGTTGCTGTAATTTCTGGCAGTCACTCCGGTGATGTTGAGTGCCTGTATATTTCTGTTCTCTATTCACTTTGTGGGAGATGTTTTGGAATGTGAGCCTCCCTAATGACAACCCCTTTGAACCAGTCTTGTCAAGTTTACTTTTTTAATAGCGGAGAAGTTATCTTGCTGCTTTCAATGGCAGCAACTCTCTAGGCAACTGCTGAATTCATAATGATACAGATGGTGCCTGCCATTTCTTTTTTCAGCACCACCCTGCACTACTAGTCTGACATGTGGAACTTGTTTTATACCATAATGCGGCAGCTGGAGACACTTTTCTTGGAGGTAAAAGCAGTATTGCTTACGTTTTTTTCTTAATGGCATAGAATTTTATCCACCTGTGGGCAAGATTTATTTTTTCTTCCAAGGTGGTGGAGCTCATAATGATGATCTGATTTGAATTTTTTGGCATGGTGCCATTCCCTCTCTGACACCATAAACTGGCATGGCTAAGCAGCCTTACCGTGATAAACAGCAAGTAGTACAGACAGGCACCTAGATAGCCCTGGACAGACTGCAGAGAAGACATGTAAAATGTTTAAACAGAAATATCACCCTTTGGATTGTGCGTCTGTCCAATGATGTGGCTAATATTTAATTACACCAAATTAAACCAAAATAGTCCTAGCTACTAAAAGAAATAAATTAAACTTAATGCTTCTGAGCAGAATGCATTTCGTCCTTGTCTAATCTTTCCTGACAATCTCTGATGTGCTGTTGACTGCAGTTGGAAAATAGACTGAAGCAAGAGAATCATGTGACTGAAGTCCAAAGTGCAAGCATGTAATAATTATAAAGAAGATTGTAGTTTCTTAATCTCTTACACACAATCCCACTGTAATTTCTTGGTCGGAGGTTGTTAGTTAACTGAGTCTCTGGATGTTGCTGTAGTGTGTTTGTCAATAGTTATCATAACAATGTGATAGCATAAGCCAACTTTTTATGTTTAAGTTTCTATTTGTTGGAAATTTTGGAGGCAGTCTGGCACTAATGAATGGAACAAGAAAACAAAACATGACACAGAATAAAACTCATAATAGAAATACCAGTCCTCATTCTCAGTGATGTACATGTGTTCTCACCAGGTTACATGATGATCTCCAACAAAGACAGGGCCAGATTCTGATCTTAATTGTATTGTATGAAGCTGGACTGACTCCTTTGTCTTAGAATTACATTCCATAAGATCTGAAATCAGCACCTCAGGCCATGACTTTTAATATGTGGAGAGGATTTCATATTTAGCACATCATAATAATGTTCCTTTGGAGCTCAGAATTCAGAACAGCACTGAATTCTGGGATACATTTCCTCCGGCTGTGAGTATGGCTGTGAGTAGACCCTGGGCAGTGGCAGTGGGCCTCAGCACAGAGCTTAAGAAATACTGCTCTTACTTGCAGCCCAATCAGCATGCAGCTATGGTCCATGTGACATCCTCAAAGCCATACAGGAATAGGTTGAACCTCTCTAGTCCAGCACCCTTGGGACCTGACTGGTGCTGAACCAAAGAATTTGCCGAACCCTGGGAGGTCAATATTGTCTTGCAGCAATACCAACATTTCCACTGCTTACTGGGCTCTCAGAAGACATTTAGGGGTAAATTAGAGCAAAATAACAGCACTGAACACCTAGAGCCAGGACTGGTAGCTGAAAACAAACTTTATGGGTGCGGGAAACTTGGCCACACCAATGGTAAGTGGACATCTGGCTAACTAAAATCATGTCAGACTATGGATGTTGCCAGACGAGAGAATTGAGTGCTGGATTAGAGAGGTTCAACCTGGGGTGTGTATGTGGCCCACATAATACACAAAGAGCTGTATATGAGGCCCAAAATGGTACACAGGTTGAGAATCACTGATTTAGAAGACCCTTCCAGCAACTGCCTTAACCCACGCCAGTGGCAGTCCCTCCTGAAAGTTTCGTAACTTGTCAGATTTGAGCAATGTGCATCTTAACATATATTTGTTCTTGGAGCAATCAAAAAACATGTTCACCAATAGTTGTCTTCAGTACATGTGCATTAGAATATTTCAAAAGCCTGTTACTTAACTACAAATACGAGTACACAACTTAGTTGAAGTCTTCAGGAAAGGAGTGGGTGATCACATTAGTCTGTTAGTGCTAGATCAGATAATTCTCTTTGTTTTTGTTGCATAAATAGAAAAAAGCAAACACACGGATCTTTGTTGTCAAATCAGATTCAGACTCCAAAATGGATTCCAAGTCCTGCTCGCCTCTCAGCTTGAAAGGTTATGCTTTTATCCCTATGTATAAAGTGAGTGCAGTCAGCAAAATAGCACATTTTATCAGTTCTCTGTGAAAGCCCAGTGTGGTGGCTGCTTGTGTGTGGAGGTGCAGGAGGTAGAAAGGTGCATTTCTCTGCCTGGTCATATGCTTTGTCTGAATCTAAGCCACATGATCATTCTAGCACTACTCGCTGCCACAGAGAGACTTTTGTGTGAGCTCAAATCAGAAATCATGGTTAATGGAATTTCCAAAAAAACCCAACCATTGCTTATTTGTCCCATTCCCATACTACTTTCAGAATTCAAATGAACAAGTTTATAGAATTATAGACAAGGGTAACAGGTCATTTCCATCTAGCATTTAACAACTGGACAGGCATGTTACACCGAGTTGGATTTTTTTTTTACTGTTCTCTGAAGCACCATGCTTCGGCTGCTGTCAGAGAAGGGTCACTGTAAGACTTGATGGACCATTGATGTGATATGGGATAGCAAATCTGCACTTCTCAGCTTCCTCCTCTTTTTTTGCTGGAAAAGGAGAATGATGAGGGTGACAGAGAGAAACAACTGAGGAATCCCTGTGAAATTAAGAAAAGGGGAGGTCAAAAGAGCAGAAAAATGGGGGGAAATAAAATGCAGGGAGCAGACAAAAACCCCTCTTCTATCCCTGTATTTCCTGCATAAGAGGTAGAGAGTGCAATAGGGTAGGGACAGGGTTACGTAAGTTGAGTCAGAATAAGTTATTTTTATACTGAGGGCTCAATTTTAGCACCCTTAATTTGTGCCTTATTCCACATAGTTCTAGAGATTTCAGTGGGACTTCTTCTAGAGTAAGGTACCACTCAGTGGGAGCAAAGGCAGCAAGAGCTAACCTAAAAGTGCATAATGGGCAAGTGCAAAAGCAAGGACTCCATAGGATGTTATGTAGTGTGTCTGTGGGTACATGTACATGCATATAAAATGGCAGTTACCTCTGAACTTATAAGGACAGTATACACCAAATAGCTCTAACATTTTACAGGCTTTTTTACTGAGAGCAGACTTGGGAATAGTCATATTTGAAGTCTGTAAGTATAGCTTTCAGACAAATTTGGAAGCCTTTATTTCACATTTTTACCAGGCTCACAGAGTGGCAAAGTTAAAGGGCTACAGGCCTTAGTGAAGCTGAAATACTGATCCAATGGAATGTTAACAAGCAAAGTCAGAATGTTGTTCAAATCAAGAAACATCATTTGCTGTCGGGAAATATAAGACGGAGTCTATGTCAGCTACTATTAGACTATAGTCACTTGTATAAGAAATGTGATTTGTGGGGAAAAAAGCACTCATGTCTATAGTTTAAAACTAGTGATGTGATTAGGTTAATGCTTCATCTACCAATGGTCAAATGTGCTGTTTGAAAAAAGGTTATGTCCTCTGAAAATCTTGGTCATTAGTTTCAAAATCCATTATAGCAACCAACATTCCCTTACCATAGCCAAGATATTTTTAAAGCTTGCTATTCTTTTAACTCTTTAATTAGTGTTAGTTGTCTTTTAACTTTTTTAATCCTTTCACTTAGATTCTTATCTCTCCATGTAGTTTAGTCCTGTTGTTGTGACTTCAGGCTAGCTATTCAGCACTTGGAGGCCATGCTTTATCTTCATAAATTGTGTATATATATAATTTTATTCTCATGTATTATTTGTTGAGCACCAATCCTGTGCCAAGCATTGTATAAGAAGAAAATGGTAAAGTTTGTGCCCGAAGAAAGCTAAATGTATTGACAACACGAGATAGCTGGAAGATCCATAAGATCATAATAGCATAGTTTAGTTACATCTAGATGTCTGAGTTAATGTTTTTCCTATATGTGATTATTTAATGTTGCTGTAGGGCTGAATTAATGAGCTACCTGTATATAACTATTTAATAATGTTGGGTGGTATTATTGAGTTACATTAGGTTTAATAAATTTTAAATAATCTAGATCTTTTTGAGCGAGTGTCTTTTATTATATGTAATCTAGAAGACTTACCCAGATTGCTCAGTCCTTCAGTGCAGTGGGCTAGTGATGTGGGAGGTGCAAAAGTCAGAGCAGGGCTTTGGGGTTATTAGTGAGCAGGAGGTTGGGGATCTGGGTGGTGCAGGAGTCAGGGTGGGGGTAGAGGAGAAGCTCAGGGCAAAGAGCTGGGAATGTGGTGCTTGAGGAGGGCCTCAGAGCAGCAAGTCCCATCCAGCAGGGCTTTCTCTCCACCCTGCATGGCAGGGGCCTTCTCTCCCCCACCATTGTACCTGGCTGGCAGGTTCTTCCTCCCCGCTGCCAGGGCCTTCTTTCTTCCCCACTATTTCACCGACTGGCAGGGAACTTCTTTCTCCCACCCCATTCTCCCTGGCCAGCAGGGGCCTTTTCTCTCCCCTATCCCTCCCCCCCACTCAGCTCCTCTGGCCAGCAGAGGCCTTCGCCCCTCCCCATCCCCAGCTTCCCCACTCAGCCCAATGGTCAATTATATTATAGTTTTCTCTGGACTCGCTTCCCCCAATGGCCACTCTCAGTATTGCATTTCTTTTCTCTGTGCCCCCTTCCTTTCCATGTTAAGGAAAACATTCCCATTCCCGGCACTTCTCATTTTCCAGATACAACCAATCCCTGACTTTGCTTTAAGTTATGATAAGAGGAAGCTGTATGCCAAATTTGGTGGTCCTCGCTCTTACCTTTTTTTAGAAGGCGTTCTGGAGCAAACAGAATCACGGATAGACAGACAGATGCACATTTCTAAATTAGAGAGATAAATACAATATTGTTTAATTTTTATGCATTTCTGTTTTTTTCTCGTCACTAAAATGGAATTTTTGAATCTTGCAAAACAGTGAGAGTCTTCTGAAGGGGTGTGAACGAGTTGAGGGTGCATGGCTGGCTTACAGGAATAGAATGCCTTCCACTGGTTTATTGACTTCAGAAGGAGTAAAGTTAGGCCTTTAAAAGTAAATGCTTTTAAGAATTTCACTTTCTTTTTTTTTCTGCACTTCAAAATGAGTAACTGTATTGTTCAAACTTTAACAAATTACTAGAAGTGCAACCTTTCTAGTTGCTGGTAACCGGACATCTAAGGCCCCATTCCTGCCTCATGCCTTCCCCCCAAGTCCCCATTCCTTCTCAGCCTCTTCCCACCTCCATCACTCATTCCTCTTCCCCCTTCTCCATGCTCACTGCATCATCTTAAGGAGCCTGCCCACAGGTAGAAGGTGGCCCTGAGCAGGGGCTGCGGATTAATGATCCAGCACCTCCCCTCTGCCCCATGGTAACCAGACTTTTGGTTCTGGTTCCATTTTAGGATTGCAAAGCCCCTGTCTGACCAGACTTTCACGTAAAAAACTGGGCACCTGGCAACCCTTAATGACAGTGGGACACAGAAGCCAAAAGCCAGACTGTCTGGGTAAAACCAGTGGATACCTTACATTTGACACCCAGCTGCGTCCTCTCCTCCACAAATTAAGCAAATGTAAACCAGTGAGCAGGAACATCAATCAAAGGAGTTTTGCATTAGAAAAAGGTGCAACTACATGGCCTTCAGGTAAGTTTGTTGTCTGCTAGTCTGTGTGTGTTGTATGTTTGCTGGCTTGCTTGTTACATGTCTGCTTGACCAAAGTTTTTAATGTGGTCTGTTTTGAGGCTGTGTGCTAAGCCAATTGGCCTGTTAGGCTAGGCTAGGCTGAGATCTTACTGAAGAGACTGTAAACTTCTATGCTTCCATCCCTAAACCCTTTAGAATCCTTTGACAAGATGGTGTACTAACTCAGGAAGAATGGGGGTTTACAAACCCAGCTCCTAAACCACCAGAGGAAGTAACAAAGAGAAGCAGCAAGTAGGAGAATTTTGTAAAGCAGTTTAGAGAGGTCAGAGTCAGATACACCTAGCTAACACACCCTCAGCTTTGGCCAATAACCTGCAAGAATAAACAAACAAAAATCATTCAAGAGTAAAAATAATGCAGGCAGCAGTTCAGCAGAAGAGTTTATTACACTGGATGCAAAATGTATGATTACCTCTCTTGTGGGCAGATGCTGTATGTGTGCCTTTGGTGCAAGCAATTCATGGTCCTCAAAAAGGTCAAGGATAAGCTCTTGAGAGCAGCAGAATTTGAGGTGCTAAGGGATATGAAGAGATACATAAAGGAAACTTTCCAGGACACAGTAGAGTAGTGTTGTTCCTAGTCCGATAGCTTCTGTGATGATGAGGAGGATGAAAATCTCCAGGAAAGAGAACTTCAAGCTGGAGTGGAAGAAACAATCCCATGGTGCTGGTACCCTCCTTCCAGATGATGTCAAGGTATCCTCTCACACTGAGTACATCCTTCCATGGGAGGGTACCCAATTACGAGGAAGAGACAGCAGATGGGGATTCAATTGCTAGAATAGTCATGGAGATTCAATTGTTAGAAATATAGGTAGTTGCGTTTGTGGTGAGCAGGAGAACTTCATGGTAAATTACCTGCCAGTTGCAAAAGATGCACACTTCAAGAGAGATAGCTAGATAGACTTATGTGTAGTGCTGGGGAGGAGTTTGTGTTCATGGTATATGGATGGGGAGAGGTAGGAAAGAGGCCCTGAATGCCAAATTTAGGCTGCTAAGTAAGAGAACAAATTCTGTTACCTCAATGGTTGTATTTTCTGAAATGTTCGTAGGAGAAAATTTTATCAAAGGTTATATTCTATATCCTAGTAAAGAGAAGAAGATAGAAGTTGATAACATACAGACAGAGATTGAAAAGAGAAAAATAAAACAAAAAAGAATCCCATTCAGTTCCATCACATGAAGGCAGAAATCAAAATACAGACTAAGTTTATAAGTTCTTATAAACAAATGTTAGAAGTCTAAATACTAAGATGGGTAAACTTGGGTGCCTGTAGTTAAAAAGAATAGTGATATAATAGGGATCACAGAAACTTGGTGAAACAATGATAATCAATGGGAAATGGCAATATCAGGGTACAAATTTATAGAGAAATGATAGAAAAGGTCACACTTGTAGGTGAGGGGCATTATTTGTGAAAAAACATAGTCAAATATAGTAAAAAATTGTTATGAATCAAACGGTACCATGGTATCTCTATAGATAGAAATATCATGCTTGAACAATATGAGTACAGCAGTAGGAATGTATTGCTGACCACATGACTAGGGTGATACCAGTGATTCTGACACGCTCGCGGAGATTAGAGAAGCTACAAAAATTGAAAATCCAGTAATAATGGGGAATTTCAAATATCTCTTATTGACTGGGCACATGTCACCTCATGAGATGATACAAAGATAAAATCTCTAAGATACCATCCATGAACGCTTCTTGGAGCACACAGTCCTGGCATCCAAAAGGAGAGAGGCAATTCTTGATATCATCGCTAATCATTGCTACTTGGAGCACAAGTATAGCGAACATACTGGCTGTGTCTATACTGGCGTGATCTTGCGCCAGAGCTATGCAAATGAGGCTCAGTGTGGAATATCGCCGAGCCTCATTTGCATAACTAATGAGCCGCCATTTTTGCGGAAGAGGCTCTTACGCAAGACGGAGCTGTCTACACTGCCCGTTCTTGCGCAAGAAAAACCCTCTTGCACAAAGCCGTTATGCCTGAAAATAATCAGCATAACGGCTTTGCTCAAGAGGGTTTTTCTTGCGCAAGAAGGGGCAGTGTAGAGAGCTCCGTCTTGCGCAAGAGCATCTTCCGCAAAAATGGCGGCTCATTAGTTATGCAAATGAGGCTCGGCGATATTCCACACTGAGCCTCATTTGCATAGCTCTGGCACAAGATCGCGCCAGTATAGACACAGCCACTATGATTAAATTTAACATTGTTGTGGGGGAGTGGGAATGCCAAAGGACCCACCACTGTAACACTGAACTTCAAAAAGGGGAATTATGTAAACATGAGGAAGCTAGTTAAACAGAAAAATTAAAAGGAACAGTCACAAGAGTGAAATGCATTGAAACTATTTTAACACACCGTACTAAATTCTCAAACCAAATGTATATTCCACATTAAAAAAAAAAGGTAAAAGGACCAAAAATGACACCATGGCTAAATAGCAGAGTTGAAAAGGCGATTACTGGGAAAAGACATCCTTTCAAAATTGAAAGTCAAATCTAGTGAGGAAAACAGAAAGGAGCACAGACTCTGGGAAGTCAAGTGTGAAAATGTATCTTGGCATGCCAAAAAAGAAGTCGAAGAGCAACTAACAAAAGGCACAAAAACTAACAGCAGAAAAGAGTTTTAAGTACATCAGAAACAGAAAGCTTGCCAAACAATCAGGGTGTCCACTGGACAATCAAGGTGCTTATGGAGCTCTCAAGGAAAGACAAGCCGTTGTGGAGAAGCAAAATGAATTCTTTGCCTTCATTGCAGAGGTTGTGAAGGAGATTCCCAGATCTGAGCCATTCTTTTTAGGTGACAAATCTATGGAACTGCCTCACCCCAAGTTCTGATGGAACTCAAATATGAAATTGCAGAACTATTAAGTATAATATGTAATGTATTGCTTAAATCAGCCTCTGTACTAGATGATTGGAGAATAGCTAAAAAGATTTTTTTTTAAGGCTCCAGAGGCTATCCTGGCAGTTATAGGCCAGCAAGCCTAACTTCAGTAAGAGATTGAAGATAATGGGAAGCAATAGAATTATCAGACATATAGATGAACTTGATATATTGGGGAAGAATCAACAAAGCTTTTATAAAGGTAAATAACACCTCACCAATCTGTGTAACCCTTCTACCAGGTGAAGCCAGCAGCCACCAGGCTCAGGTTTAATATCTAGGGGTCCCTTTCCATTCATCCAACACCAAACTGGCTCAAGCCCCCACCCAGTATCCTGGGAAATCAACACACCACCCTGGGGCGCCTCTGAGAGGCAATATTTCCCCACTCACAAGCACAGAGTCTGAGTGTAGAAAAGAAACTTTTAATAATAAGGGAGGGAAGGAACTTTTCATTAATTTGGGAAAAAAACACAGAGTTCATAAACAAAAACAATGAGTAAAAGTCCCACCCCAAGTAGGTTGGGCAATGTCCTTTTCCTCTCAGGTTCTGAAGTCCAGCAATTTAAATGTCCCCTTCACATAGAATCATAGAACATTAGAACTAGAAGGGACCTTAAGAGGCCATCAAGTCCAGTCCCCTGGCCTCATGGGAGGATCCAGTACCATCTAGACCATCCCTGATAGATGTCTATCTAACCTGCTTTTAAATATCTCCGATGATGGAGATTCCACAACCCCCCTGCCTCCAAGTCAATTTATTCCAGTGTTTAATCACCCTGACAGTTAGGAAGTTTTTCCTAATGTCCAACCTAAACCTCCCTTGCTGCAATTTAGGCCCATTGCTTCTTGTCCTATCCTCAGAGGCCCAGGAGAACAATTTTTCTCCCTCCTCCTTATAACACCCTTTTAGATACTTGAAAACTGCTGTCATTTCCCCTCTCAGTCTTCTCTTTTCTAAACTAAACAAGCCAGTTCTTTCAGTCTTCCCTCATCGCTCATGTTTTCTAGACCTTTAATAATTTTTGTTGCTCTTTTCTGGACCTTCTCCAATTTCTCCACATCTTTCTTGAGCAGAAGAATGACTTCTCATGTCTTGCTCACAACACTCCTATTAATGCATCCCAGAATCATGTTTGCTCATCCCTTCTCTTCACCCCACTCATAGTTGCTGCCCGTGGCAAGGGCAGACTCAGAGTTCAGAGATGCATCCACAGAGTCCTCCTGCTCACTGCTCTCTGCCACTTGCTGGCCACTCATTATGGTTCTCCACCACAAACCTGCTGACCGCTTGTGCTGCTGCTGCTGCTCTGGTGGCCACCCTGTTGGCTGTTCATCACATCTCTGCACGTCATCTACTTCTTGGCTGTCTCAAATGCTCCCAGTGATTTCAGCTCTTAGCAAGCAGGGTAGGAGAAACACACTCCAACACAATTAACATACGAAAAAAGGCACCTATGATGCGTATTTAACTCTGTTCTTCAAATAGGTCAAACCAATCCAGGCAGAGGAAGCCATATAGCCTCCTGACCAGAATAACCTTCCTTTACCCCTCATAGGGCTCTGAGCCCCTGAGTTTGCAAGATTCTTTCTGTTAACTGTGAGCTCTTTCATTTAGAACAATTTAGCACAGTCCTACTTTTCTGTATTCCCACAATTACAAACACTGGTAACCATATTTTAACTACCCCTGCATTTAATACAAACACATCTGGTGTTGGGTTACAAATTAAGTTGACTACAATGGGCAAAATTCACTGTAACTGCTGAATATCTAACACATCTCAGAAAAGCTGGAGCAAACTAAATTTATATAGAAACAGCCTGGGTTTCTCCCCCATTCCAGCTAGATCCCGTAGATCCCTTTTACATCTATTAGAATTCTTTGATGAGTCAGCAATCACGAGGACAAGGGTGATCCAGTGGATACATACTCAGACTTTCAGCAAGGCTTTCATAAGGTTCCTTGCCGAAGGCTCTTTAGCAAAGTAAGCTAACCTTATACGAGTGGCAGTCCTCTCATGGGTCTGTGACTGAATAAAAGATAGGAAACAAAGGGTAGGACTAAATGGACAGTTTTCACAATGGAGAATGATAAATAATAGCGTCCTCCAAGGATCTGTACTGGGACCTGTGCTGTTCAACATATTCATAAATGATCTGGATGGTGCAAAATTACTCATGATTAAATCCAAATCGACAAGAGTTAGGGCATGTCTAAACTACGGGGTTTTTTTGAAAGAGGATCTTTCGAAAGTGAAAGTAGTCTGGACGCGGTTTTTTTCAGGAAAAAAACCCCTTTTTCAAAAAAACTGCGTAAACCACCTTTTTAAAGGAAGAGTGATTTTTTTTTGAAAAAGGTTTTTTTTCTGAAAAAAATGCATCCAGACTACTTTCACTTTCGAAAGATCCTCTTTTGAAAGTGAGATTGGAAGAAGAGATGCAAATTCCCATGGAATTTGCATATTTCTTTCGAAAATTCTATGTAGTCTAGACATAGCCTTAGAAATGGAGCTCATACAACTGGGTAATAGAGCAAAAACATGGCAGATTAAATTTAATGTTGCTAAATTCAAGGTAATGAACACTGGAGAAAAAATAATCCCAACTATACATATAAAATGAGTTTAAATTAGTTGTTACCACTCAAGACAAAGATCTCAGAGTCATTATAGGTAGTTCTCTGAAAACATCTGTTCAGTGTGAAGTAGCAGTCAAAACAGCTACCAATATTAGGAACCACTAGGAAAGGGATGGCTAATAAGATAGAAGAAATGAAAAAGCCACCATATAAATCCATGTTATGCTCACACCTAGAATATGACATGAAGTTCTTGTCTCCACATATGAAAAAATATATTAGAATTGGAAAAAAATTGAGAAGGGCAACACATAACAATTAGGTTTATGGAATGACTTCCATATGAGGATGCATTACAAGACTGGGACTGTTCAGTTTAGAAAAGAGATGACAAGGTTAAATATGACAGAAGTCTATAAATCATGAATGGTGTAGAAAAAGTGAATAGGGAAATGTTATTTACCTCTTTTCACAACACAAGACGCAGGGGTCATGCAATTAAATTAGTGGGCAGCAAGTTTAAAAAAAAACACGAGGAAGTATTTTTTCACATAATGATCAATCTGTGGAATTTGCTACCAGAGGATGTTGTAAATGACAAAAAGAATTGGCTAAGTTCATGGAGGACAGGTTCATCATTGGGTATTGGCAAAGCTGGGCAGGGAACAATCATCTGATCTGTTATGGCTCAACTTCTGACTGCTGAAAGCTGGGACTGGACAACTGGGGGTGGATTGCTTAATGACTGCCCTGTTCCTTCATTCCCTCTGAAATACGTCGTGCTATCAACATCTGGAAAACAGGGAACTTGGCAAGATGGACAATAGTTCTGACCAACTAAGTTGCACTTATGTAACAACAAATTTCTGAAGTTCCTTAATCTGCCTGCAAAATCATAAAAGATGGTGACATAACTCCCACCTTTTACCTCCATGACATTATTATATATTAGACCCTTAACAGGAGGTTAATTGTAGGTACTTACATATGGGAAAGTATAATCAGTGTTTCTCTTTGACAATTTTGGCAGTCTTCCTTTTGTGAAAGAAAATAACCTTCCAGCTGGATACAAAAATGTCTTCTTGTGCTACTGGATAGAACAGGTTTAAAGAATAACTATCGTGTGATTCATTTGATTTCAGTCTGTAGCTCAGTGCCAAATTTGGATGCTCTGGCAGTGTACACAATTCTTGTCATGGTGCTTACCAAGATCATTGAGGCTGTCAATTGGTTTGTGTCAAAGCTATTTTGCTTGGCAAGGTTGTGTACACCTGCCGTGTGTAATTTAAAGTCTGTGGTTTCTGTTATGGAATTCCTTCCTTCGCTGGCTCTGGGAATATTTTGTGCATTCCCCTTAAATTGTTTTTAAAATACATAGACCATCAAGTGGTTCATAAAATATAAAAACAGTTCATTGTGATACAGCACCGATAAGAAGATGTACATTAGTAAGGTAACTGAAGAGAGTGTGTTGAAGGAGTCGGAGTGTTACTCTCTAGGACAGCTTTTAAATCACTTTCCCCATTAACTGGTGACGTTTGAGTTAAACTAATGAGAAGTATGTCTGCTGCAATGTAGTGTACATTTATTCTTGGAGATTGGTTTTTCAGCTTACACACTATTTTACCAATACTCTTAGCAACCCTTACAACTGTATAATGATGCCATCCATTAAAGCCAAACTGTTGCAGAGAACCTTATTTGATCCAGTCTGAAACTTTTCTATTTCTGACCATCATTTTCTTTTCTCTTCCTCCCTTCTCCTCCTCATCTTTCATTGGAAAAAGGTAAGTGAGACAAAAGAAAATGCATTCTCATCTTTTGATCCACTGGTGTATATATGCTATGTGAAGAAAAACAGACAAAATGCACAAAATAATGTTCTTGATAAAATGGATGTTTCCACACTCATATATTGCTAGTCTAAATTGCCATAAAAATCCCAAGTATTTTGGCATAAGCCTAATGCTGCTTGCACAAGAGGAGTGTCTGAAGTACAACCTTAAATCTCAACTTCGATACAATCTGTGCTTTAATGAAATTTGTTCCATCAGAGATGGCTGCGGGATTCTTTACTGCTGGGAGTACATATATGCTTGCTTTAGATATGCCTTATTTAGGTTTTTTTTGCTATAAATCCTTTGTGGTACTCTAAGAGCACTACGCTGAGTTCTGATCTTTTGCATTAGTACAAACACATGTAGGCTCTGGATTTCCTTGACTGTTCTAGTAAACTGGATTGGTATATAGTCTGCACAATATGTTGCCTCTTTGACACAGATAATGCACTATTCTGTTTTGTAGCACAGGAGTTTCATTTCATTCAATGGGAAAATTGGATTTCCTCCTCTTGGTTACAGAGCTGTCTACAAGAGTTATTAGAGTGTTTCAAGACAGTGGAGTGGAACCAAGAGAGCTGCAAAGATGGAAGTACGGGAATAAGCCAGTTTAACAGTGGGAGTTTTGGCCTGGACTCTCCTATTTTGAGGCAACCTGCAGAGAGAGGCCATTAAGTGTGTAGTAATAGGCTGTAGAATAAGGACCCTGGAATACCGGGGTGGGGGGATTCAGATCCTAATGTAAAAAGCTAAAAAAACAGTCTTCTAGTTACCACTGGTGTTCATTTAAACATGCGTTTAGAGTACACAATCCCACTCATAAATAAAGCATTTTAAAATAATAATCCTCTAGAGCTAATACCTCCGTCTAGTCATTTTGAAGCAAACATCAAGAAATAAAGGCTACATATGTGTCAATAAACATACAAATTCAAGATGTTTTTCAATAACTGATTTTATTATGAACACAGCATGCATGAGTTATTCATTTACATACATGAAACCTCCATGCAATGTTCTGGGTGCTGTACAAATCCAATGATTACTCACTAGGTCAGAAGGACTACAAGGAGAAAAGACCCAGAGGGGTAGCCATGTTAGTCTGTATCTTTAAAAACAATGAGCAATCCTGTGACACCATAGAGACTAACAAACATATAGGATCATGAGCTTTTGTGGTAAAACCCACTTCATCAGATGAAGAAAGAGTACATTCTGAACCTCTTAAGATCAAAAAAGCAGGGGTGAGGACCCTTTTTTGGGTCAGGGGCCAATGACCCACAGAAAAATTAGTGAGGGACTGCACACACACATGAGAAGCAAAAAGAAAAAAAAAACCTCTCTGACATGGCCTCCAACTGAGAAGAAAGACACTCCCCACATTTTCTTGCACCAGAGACTAGGGGCGCTCAGCCTGGTAAATTTTGTGTGCTCCAGCCCTGTGGTGGAGCAGCGGCGGGACTGGAACGTTAGTGCGGGGTCCCCAATGCTAGGGGAGCCCTGAGCCTGAGGGGCTAGATCCACGCAAGCAGGGGACCACATCCATCCCCCGGGCCTGAGGTTCCCCACCCCTGATATAAGCGATGTTCATATTTAATTTTCATCAGCCAGTATCTAGGCCAATTCAGCATTTCCTACCCTAGTTCCCAGCTCTGTCAGCAAACCCCTGCTATTACCCTAGTTATCATTCTTCTTTCCCAGGAAAAGCTTAGAAAAATAGGTGAGTCTTGTAGCATATCACTGCTCTCTAGCAGAAAAATGATAGGGTCCTTATGACCAGCTTATTCCAGGAAGGAGACTGCTATTATTTATTATTTGTATTACTATGATATATAGGAGAACTTGATATAGATCAGGACTCCATTATGTTTGTGCCTCAGAATGATCTCAACTGTAGTAATGCCACAGACCATGAAGGTGGTTTCTTTGGTAGATGGGACACAATGTCAAGACTGCATTACATTTAAAGTCATATCACTCCTTTAATCTCCTCAGCTTTGACAAGTAACAAAAGTTTATATGGGCTTTGCTTCTCATATGTGTCACTGCTGCATTTAAATAGCCTCAAGACCAGTATATTTTTCTGTAGATGTATCAAAGCCTAGATGTAGTTTGTTTAAATAAAAAAGCATATTGTCTTCTTTGAGAGATGCTCTTAATGTATATTTCACGGTGGGCATGCAGGCACTTCATATACTTGAGATGGAATTGCTAGATGTCTGTACCTAAACACTTTCCCTTCTCTTGCTCCAAACTGAGGGTGTAGTCCAATTGCTTCCCAGTTTCTTTCTGGCACCCGTGATCTGAGATGGAAACTCTTCAGTATCTGCAATGTTAGTATGGTTCTTCTAAGTCTATCTGTAATTACCTGTAAATAGTTGTAATTAATAATCTGAAACAGATTTATAATCAGTTAAGTGTAGTTTTTAGTAATACCAGAGAAAAATAGAAAAAAAATCGATCTGGTGCAAACATCATCAGATTACTCCCAAACATGCCAGCACCCATGCCATGTGGGAATACTTTCTCTCCTCAAAGACTTCAGAACTATCCCTTAGCTCCCTGTGGGTCCAGTTAGCGGCTATCAGTGTCTCTCATTCTGTGATGGTCAACTATTTAATCTTCAGTCAACCTGTTACAGTGAATTTTCTAAACTGTTTTGTCAGAGACTTTCCTCTGACAGTGAAATCTACTCTAGTATGGGATCTCAAGCTAGTCTTATCAGCATTAACAAAAAATCATTTTGAACCCTTAATCTCATGTTTCTTAGCTGGCCTATCAATGAAGGAAGCCTTTCTGGTTGCTATCACCTCAGCCAGAAGAGTAGAGGAATTGGAACCATTATGGCTGATCCATAAAAATAAAATGTCCGAGATCACATCCTAAATTTATATCCAATATAGCATGAGACTACCATCTATTCAGACCATGCACCTACCGGTGAGGGTAGGAAACATCATTTTTGGAAGTCTATCAAGCCTTAGTATTCTATCTACAAATGACAAAATCCTTTAGAAGATCATCTACATTGTTGTATTCTTTGTGGGAGATCTGAAAGTAGAAACAATAACTTCTCAAAGAGGTTCTCTATGCAGATTGGAACCACACATCTCAAAAAATTCTTCTTACAGGTAAGTTACATTTTTTCCAGACCCCCACCCAATCTCTAAAAAGTCTGAAACCACATCCATCTATATTTAGGGAGCATTCAACCAATGTTTAGATGAAGTAGTAAAGGGCACACTATACTAGAATATAAGATCTAAAAGCAAGAATTAAGGAAACGTTTTGTAAGTACGATATATTTCTAATATTGAAAAGAAGAGCTTTTTTTTCTCTTCCATTAAAGACCCAGATACAATACATTACATGTGAGCTACTTCTTAAATCTAATAGAGCATATGAGACCAGGAATACAAGTGCAGAGAATGGCTTTTCAAGGATAGGAGCAGTGGGAAGCATTTCTAGGCTGTAAATACTATTCCTATTGCCCATTAGAACAAACTAAATGAGGAGTAAATGTGGAACTTCAGAAATCAATGCAAGAAGAGGATATGGAGCTCAGTGGACTGTGATATTAGAAGAGTGCTTTATTTAAATAGCTCTCAAGTCAAAATCTTTTTTACCCTCATCCAGAGCAAAAAGCAGTGTGCTATTAGTTTTGTTGAGATGACAAAATGTATTCTGAGCTTGCATGTTTGGAAATGTTTTCAAGTCTGTGTAGCTCTTGTATATTCTGTTTATAGGTTTTCCCCCCATGTAATGTGATCACAGTCTCCTCTGGAACATGGAGAGTTTAATAAATTGCATATATCTATTAAATGGGAGGGGAAAAATCTATGTTAATGCAGTGTTATGGTTCCATATAGAAACACAAAAACTGAGAAATGGCACCTTAATGCTACCATTACAACATCCTTTTATTGTCAATGGAAGCACTTTTTCACATATTGTACTATATCAGAACTTTGTATGACCGTAAGTTCAGGAGAAGGGAGAGCTGCATGGGTTTTGGCTGGCCTTTTTACAGATACCTCCTGGCTGCGTCTAGACTGGCATGAATTTGCGCAAATGCTTTTAATGGAAAAGTTTTCCGTTAAAAGTATTTGCGCAAGAGAGCATCTAGATTGGCACGGACGCTTTTGCGCAAAAGCACTTTTTGAGCAAAAGCGTCCGTGGCCAATCTAGACGCGCTTTTGCGCAAGAAAGCCCCGATCGCCATTTTAGCCATCGGGGCTTTTTTGCGCAAAACAAAACTAAGTTGTCTACACTGGCCCTTTTGCGCAAAAGGTTTTGCTCAAAAGGACTTTTGCCCGAATGGAAGCGTCAAAGTATTTGCGCAAGAAGCACTGATTTCTTACATCTTACGTCAGTGCTCTTGCACAAATTCAAGCGGCCAGTGTAGACAGCTGGCCAGTTTTTGCGCAAAAGCAGTTGCTTTTGCGGAAAAACTGGCCAGTCTAGACACAGTCCCTAAGTTTAGGCATGGGGAGCTTGGTCAGCAGTTTGAATCATTCAAAAAACAGAACAACTTCCCTCCTCTAATAACAACAAACTTCAACATGCTAAGAAAGTTTATTTTTGGTATCCAATACTGAAAAATGATAAAAAAGGATTTTAATCCCTCCAAAAAGATTGTTTTTAGGTTGTGACCAAACATGGAAAATTGCAGCCTGAAAGAGAAATTTTCAGTTTTGAGAGAGTGTCAGCTTTGGGGATTCATTTCATGGTTTGAGTGAAGAGAATTCTACAAGCAGGCTGCAGATGCTAAAATATTAAACAATAGAATTTGGGACTTTTTGAACAAAATGCTTATTTATTTTTGGTCAGAATATGCTAATTCATTGAATCTGGAATGGAATTTCTAGTTAACACCAACGAAAGAACCACCATGTTCCTAGAATTGCCAGTAGCCCAGAGACTGTGGCTTTCACCTGCGATATCTGGGTTTGAATCCCCATTTTAAATCAGGCAGAGCAGGAATTTGAATCTGAATGTCCAACATAGGTCATCACCCTAACCATCAGGAGCTATTATCTATTCTGGACACTCTGATCCCGGTCTTTCCTTTTTGGTGTTTTGTTACACTCCTTGAAGGATCTCAATTCATTCTGATCTCGAATCAGAATATTTTTCACAGAGTAGCATAACCTTGTCCTACCCAGCTCTAATTCACATGCGGTTATGGCAGCAGGCCTCCTGTTCACAGCCTACCTTAGTTACGAGCAGAGAGTTCTACATTACACATTCAGAAAGAACTATGTTTCTTTTTGGCAGCTGTTATTGTAGCCTCTGATAGCTTTGCTCCTATGTATCAGTACCAGTACTTTGGTATTTTCTATGCATATTCTTGACCACCATCTCTAATTTTAATTAAAAGCCATCATGCTGATTCTTTGTACATCACTGCTGTTTGCATCTTTGTAGATACAAACACAAATGAAATGGAGGCATAAAACACTGATTCCTATAGCCAAAGGCCTTGATGTTAGTCTGTGCCCAGAATAGTTGAGACCTTCTGGTTTAGCACATCTCTGAAATTCTCTGCATTACTAACATAGATTCTATTACATATTAACTCAGTGTATGCTTGTTTTTCCCCCATCAGAGAATAAGCATGTGGCTTTCTAACCATCAATTGTGGTTTTACACATCTGATCTACTCAGTGGTTACTTATTAAATGGATCTGTGGAATTACAGGAAAAACTTGTGAGTACCTATATTTGTAGCAAATATGTAAATCATTACATTGTTTGATGAAAGGGATGGGGAGGGTGTCTAGATCAAAATATCTACTATGGATCAGGATTCATTCTGCTGCAGAAATCTCAGTCAAGTACGTGGGAATTTTTGGTATAGCTCAATAGCAGCATCAGACTAATTTGCTCTCTAGTTATTCCTTGGGCTTTAATTTTCTACAGGAGGCTTATTGGCAGCTTGTTTGGCATAGTAAGTGAACTGGTGGCACTCAGGTGGCTAAGGACTTTATTCAGGTTCTGAAACATCATCTTCAGATTTGTGTGTGAGTGTGTGAAAATACTTGGCTTTCTTTTGGAAAAGTTCATCTCACAAGGACATAAAATTTTCCATCTAGGATATAAAGTGCAATTTCTTCCAGGCCATGTCTACACTACAAATGAGATCGAAGCAGCCACAGTCAATCTTCCATGGTTCGAATTAGCGGGTTTAGTGAAAGGGCACTTCTGTCAATGCCAATAGTTCTGCTTCTACAAGGATTAAGGCAACTTGAAGGGAGAGTGTGCTCCCTTTGACTTCCTACAGTGTGGATGGTGCCAAAATTTGATTTAAGATACTTTGACTTAAACTATGCAATTAACGTAGCTGAAGTTGTGTATCTTAATTTGAACCTATCCTCTAGTGTAGACCAGGCCCCAGAGCAAAGCACTCAAAGTAGCGAAGGCTAGGAAGTAAGGAATTCTAAATAAAAAATCAAATATTTCATCTCCCAGGATTTGAAATGAAACAGATTCTTTTTATTTTTGTCTTTTTGTTTTTCTCTCACTTTTTTTCCTTTTTAACATTAGGGCTACATCTAGACTGCAGTCTAAAATTGAAAAAAGATACGCAATTTGCACTATGCAAATTGTGTATCTTTTTTTTATTTAATTTAGAAAGAGAATATTCTGAAATTTGGCACGTCTACAAGGCACTAAATTTCAGAATAAAGTGCTCTTTCAAGCCATCCCTTATTCCTCGTAGCACAAGGTTTACAGGGCTGGTGAAAAAGCGCATCTGTTATTTTGAAAACATTTTTGAAATAGCTAATGTGTTTCTTGGACGTGGCGTTGCTATTTCGGGATACTTCCGGTATCCCAAAATAGCAATGCAGTCTAGACGTACCCTAAGAGCAATAAGATGGACGACCTTTATTCCCCCAAACACACACACTTTGTCAATTTTTCTTTTTCTCAGTGTTTATTTTACTACACTGAAACCTGTTGAAATTTCTGTAACTTTCCCAACGAGAAAAGTGAGATGGAGTGAACACCAAACAAAAGCAAAAGAAGTATGGAGGGTGAAAAATCTGGCAGCACTAGATTCTCATCCACCCTATTGCATTCTGTGGCACAAAGGGGTAAAAAAAGGGGGGGAGGGAGAGTAAGAAAAGGAATTCTCCCTATCCCCAAAATCTCAACTTTTACCTATGATGTACATGCGGAATTTGGTTTCAATGAAATCTTTTAATGGCAGATTCCAGTTTCAACATATAGCCATTATTAATCAAAAACAATGTTCTGAATGAAAAATTGCTAACCCTGAAACAATTGAGATATTACATTCAGAAAAGAGTGCCTGTTTATAGTTAAACAGCAGTATTGTTTCTGAATAATAAGCTGTTACTCAGCATGAGTAAGGATGTAAGAATTTAGGGCCAGCTTTTAAAGGCTTTTAGGTACCTAAAGGTGCAGATGTGCATCTAGTGGAATTTTTAGAAGTTACACTTAACCTCACAAACCACCTACCTGCATCTTTAGGTTTTTAAACACCTTTTAAAAAACTGGTTCTTATCCCTTAGATTGTAAATCTTTTGGGACGGAAACTGTCTGTTATTCCATGTGTGTACAGCATTAAGCAACATAGGGTTATGGTATTGTTTGGGGATTACAGATACCATAATTCAAATAATAACTTACATTTTTATTAAATTCAGACTGTTGAAAATAAATGTATTTAATAAGTTAGCATATATCAGATATACAAGATAAAGTAATACAGCCAAACAGAGGCCAGAATAAAAGTTATGGGTTGCAGAAATTACAAAAATTGTTATGAACGTGTTGTATTTTTATTTGCTAATTTTTTTTGCAGTATTTTCATGTTTATCTGAGAAAGAATATGTTTACTTTTACATAGCCAGTGGTAAGTTAAAACAGAACTGACTCAGAAAGCTTACCATGTTTATCATGTAAATATTTTTATGTAGTTTGGTTTATCAAATGTACATCTTTAATCGACACATGCCTTACACATTATGGAACTGCCAACTTCAGTGACTGGAAGGCTCATCCCCATGATGGGTGAGGACAACAGATTGTTGGGATTCTATTACCTATATTGGAAGTGCTTCCCCTTTAGGTTCCTGCTGCATAGGACTTGTAGCTCTTTCAGTCTCCTAAATTCAACTCTACAATCTCCAAAACATATATCTTTAACTCATTCCATGGGAGGCAGCATATTTAGGATGTCTGTGACACATAGTATTACACTGTGGTTGGACATACAGGTACAATAGACCAAATTCAAACCTGGTGTCATTGGGCATTAAGTGGGAATAGTACAAATGTAAGCCAGGGCTCAGTTTCACCCATTATGCTCTAGAAAACTGCTGCTGACCAATGTGGCCATTTTGGATGAGATGAAAGTGTTAGTCTGTACCACCCAGGTTAGTGTCAGCCTTTAATGGATGTAGATCAGAGGTGGGCAAAATGCAGCTGGTGGACCAGATGAAGTCTGCAAAAGTGCTGAATCTGGCCCACCGGCACAACCCAGCAAGTCCCTCAAGCAGGCTCCTGGCCTTCCACACCTCCACAGAAATCAGCCAGTGGGAGCTGCCCAGGTTTGCTTGCAGCACAAGCAGCGCACAATGCTCCCCGCCCCCCACCAGGGGCTTGTGGTGCTCAGAGAACACATGGCCCCCACAGCTGGCCACTTTGATCAGCGTGAAGAGGTGTGGAAGGCAGGGAGCCTACCTGAGGGCCTCACTGGATTGCTGGCCAGGAACTGCCTAGGTAAGTGCCTCCCGTTCAGAGCCTGTATCTGGCATTCCAGCCCTGTCCTCAGCCTCTGCTCCACCTTCTGCACCCCTGCCCCATGTAATCCAAACCCTCTACATCCCCCCTACTGTACCCATGCCCCCTCCCAGACTCTTCACCCAAATTCCCTGCCAGGTCACTACTCAAACCCCTGCACCTCCACCCCAGATCACAATCCCCTCCTAGACCCTGGATCCCCTCCTGCACCCCTATCCCTTGTCTCAGGTTACAACCTCTCCCTCCTCCTCCTTCCAGACTGAACACCCCCTCCTGCACCCTAATCACCTACCCTGAGCTCCCTCTGCACCCAACTTCCATCCCAAACCCCGCACCTCCTCCATTAATATCATGGAAGAGTGCGGCCCTTCACCACTTCCCAGATTCTTGGAGTGGCATCCCATGAAAAATTATTGCCCATCCCTGATAAAGATTATAGGTCCTTTTGGATCAAGGCAGTTCCATCTCTGTTGGCAGAAATCCTCATTCTCTTGAAGGTAACAATATTGGACCACAGATAGCTTCAACTAATTCTAGGATTCTTTCTCCCTAGACGGAGAGAGGGGCTTGGGTGCCAGGTGCAGGCTCTGGGTGGGAGGCAATAGTCTAGGCAGTTCCCAGCCAGCACTCAGTGAGACCCTCAGTCAGGGTCCCTGCCTTCTATGTCCCTGGCCATTCAAAGTGGCTGGTCGTGGGGACCATATGCTCTCTGAGTACCATGAGCCCCTGGCAGGGGCAGGGGAGGGTAGATCATGAACTGCCTGTGCCACAAACATGAAACTGGCCAATGGGAGCTGTGAGATTGTGCTGGGGGCAGGGGCAGTGTACAAAGCCCTTCCCCCTCCCTGGGGGCACATGACATGGAGAGAGTACATGGCCCCCCGCAACTGGCCGCTTTGAGCAGTGTACAGAGGCAAGGAAGCCAGAGAGCCTCCCTGAGGTTTCCGTTGGGATGATGGCGGCAGGCTGGATCTAGTGGTTTGGCAGGCTGGATCTGGCCCACAGGCCACATTTTGCCCACCCCACCTATGCATTGTGTGACTGAGATGTAATTTTAATATAATACAGTGCATTTGTATACATTTGTATAAATACAAAGAGTAAAGAAATGGAAGTTGCAGGTGCTCAGCACCTTTTGGGATTTTGACTCAAAGGGTCTGACACAAGCGTGTGAGTAGATTAGATCCAGTGTATATGAGTCAATTAGTGCAGGATGAGGCCAGTAATTTCAGTGAAGATTGTATGTCTCTCGATCAGTTTCAGTATGTGGAGGAAGTTGCTCTTTCAACATCCTTTTTTTGGGACCAGGCTATACATGCACTACATGGATACACATGTCAGACAACTGGCAGGTTTTTTATTGTGTCAGTAGTCGAGCGCCACCGCTGTCATTCTAACATCTCACTTTCAGTGCATGTTTCCAGGAAAGCGTTCCTTAATTGATTGAATTTATACCTTTCTTGGAGGAAAGTGTGTCATTAAATACCTCTGCCTAGTCAGAGTGGCCACTAATAGCTTCAATATTGATAATGAGTTACAGGCATGACAATGAGTAAGTATTCTGGTCTTATCCGTAAATGTAAATTAAAGTGAAATTTGATTTATATGACGTTGGCTTCCTTAGTAAATCAAATGTGAAGTCTAAAAGATTGACAATCCTATAGCTAAGCACACTCATAATTCACATCTTCATACTAGAAGTAGAAGTGGAAATGCTTTGTTACCATCCATTCCCTCTTTATTATTATTTGAATAGCACCCGTAGACTGCTAAGGGTACTCTGTTAGCTTGAGTCCAGACACTCACTGATCTATAAGGGACTGATTCAAAGCCCAATGAAGATGATGGAAGGACTTCCCAACATTCTTAATAGCAGAAAAAAAATGGTGCAGCCCTACAGGGAAGGGGGGTTGCTCCCTTTGGCTGAGGACAATATCTCATTTTATTACGTGTCATCATTCATCAAATCAGGCCCATTTTGAAATAATTCTCTTCCCATTTTTTATATCCTTAGCATGCTTTTCCAGAAGTGCTGCAACTCGGATACCTGGTTTCTATCATAAACGGGAATTACAGTTTGGCTGCTCTCAGCACGCCCACTATACAAATTGTTCCAACAACCCTGCCTCCTTCTTGTAAGCTGCAGCCTCCCTGAAATAAATGTGAGTTGTGCTTGAATAAAAACTGCAGGATCAATCTGATACATTATCTTACAGGGCAGAAAAAATGGTTTTATATATGTCCTTAAAAAGAGCAATATACACATGTAACTACTCAGTTTACCTTAAGCCAACACTGAAGCTGAAATACAAAGAACCAGATTCTCAATTGGTGTTAAAAGTTGAAACTCCATTGATATTAATGAAACTATGTCCCAGCTAAGAATCTGAAATGTGCATAAATAAATTCGTAGTAAGAATCCAAAAGAAGACAAATCATTGAAATATTATGATATACTGTGTACATGTGAGAATCCCTGTAGAGACACATTCTGGAAATTTACAGCAATTATAATATGGATTAAGGGAGACAGGGAAATCATCTAATTTTAAGTTTATGATGTCAGATGATAGACATTGCAGAGTTTTTATTTTCCACCTTTGTAAAACACCTGTTAAGAAATGATACAATGCACAATTCTAAAAAGGAGTGAAATTTGCTGCATTGCATGCACAATCTCTTAGAAGTGAATATTTTCAGGCACTTAAAGAAACAACAATGCAGTGTTAATTCCCCAAAAAAGGTTTGGGCAGAAGTTTGAAAAGCTGAGGTGAAACTTGAAGTAAAGCTGAATATTTACAACGTCACTTAGCCTTAATCCTAATGCTACGGCATCGATACATTTTCATAATCTCTGTGCTTGTGAGTCATCCGGGCATCTGTTGCAGCTCAGACTCACACTGGGCTATGTAATTATTTTTAGAAAATGGGAACGTTGTCATCTTTGCCGTGCAGAGGGATTGGGCAATGCAATTGGATCCCCATTGCTTTCCTGAACTTGTGACAATGAGGAACAAGTTCATACCGGTGATTATTCATGAGCTTTGTCATAATCAGGACGTGTATTTGTAGATAGAGAGTAGCTGGGAACAGTTTCAATTAGAACTCTGTGTCTGGGACTGGTGATGCTTGCTACAGGTTTTACAAGCTGCTGAAAATAACCTTCCAAATACAATATATCAGCCCCACGAAGCCCCAGGGGCTGCCAAGCCCGAAGGAAAGATCATGGGGGGGGGGGGGGGAGGGAAGGTTCTACATGACAAATGAGAAATCTTTCTTTCAGGGCATAGGAGGTGGGGGAAGAAATACTTGGATGGCTGAAGGGATGGGTAATGAGATGTGTCAACTTTCCCCTTTAGGTCACCTGTGACCAAAAGTCATTACCATCTGTCAGCTATTTAGTGGTCTGTGTGAAGTGAGTCTGTTCCTATCCGTTCCATTTAAAAGAGCATATGCCATAAAACCACAGCCATAAATATGGTGCAAATTGATACCTTTGCAATGGCAGCAGCAGTGTCCTGCACTATAGAGAGATGGAGACTGACCACTCCCACCTAGAGGTGGAGCATCTTTCCTGATTACGTCACTTGTGATTTTAAATTGCAAGCACTTCAGGGCAGGGACCTGTCTCTTTGCTTGGGTCTGTGAAGCAGGTAGCATTCTTGTGGGCATTCTAAAATAAGAAGTGCAGTGACCACAGTACCCTATGCATTACACATGGGGAAGCTGAGGTTAAGAGAGACTGACTTGCCCAAGATCAGACGCTGAGTCAGATCCAGGAAAAAAGCCCATGAGGCTGACTCCCAGTTCCCTGCTCACAACATTCCTTGTATTCTAAGGCTGTCTTTTTCATCTCCCCTTTCTAGTCTCCTTACATTTTGTGTCCACTCCAGTTTTTACCTTCTGTTGCTGTTCCCAAGAAAATAAGCTGGGTGTGACCCTAAGCACTCCTGTATTCTCATCCTCCACACTATTGTAATAGTCTTTTACAAAATGTCTTATGAAGAATCATTTGAAATCTAATAGCTCATTAATACTCTTGTGTGATGTATGTCCGTATGTATGTGGTGTGTATTAAGAGTTATGGATGTATTCCCAAATTATTATGTGTGTTTAAAACAGGCATGTCAGGGGTTGGAGCTATCCCTTGGATATGGCAAACTGATGAGACTATCCCAGGCCCTGAGTTTTGAAAAAATCAGGCAAGGAGGTGAGGCGGGAGGCAGACAGGGGTGGGGCAAGGTAAACTGGAAAAAAAATGGTAGGCACTGAGCATCGACTGGCTGCCCCCCCCTACAAAAACCTCCCCCTGGCCTTCCTGCCCATGGGTGGGCCCCACCAATCAGCACCACCCCTTTCTTCCCAGCATCATGGTTCAGATGTTGTGTAGCATTGGGAAGTGCTGGAGGGGAGGAAAGAGGAGCGAGGGTACAGGACGCTCAGGAGAGGGTCAGAACTGGGGCGGGGGGAGGGAAGAGATGGGATGGGGATGGCTCAAGGGTGGGAAGAAGCAGAATGGTGTTGGAGCCTTGGGGAAAAAAGCAAAGAGGGGGCAGGGCATGGGCAGAGCTGGGGGAGGGGAAGAATAGAAACTCAGTACCTATCTCCTGGGACTCGCAATCTCCTAGGGATGGCCCTGTCAGGGGGCATTGAAAACTGATGTGCCTTAAACAAGGGCATATGTATTTGCTTCTTTAGCCAGCCCCATCATGAAGCAGAGACAATGAAGGTCCATTTTTATATTTCAAGTAACCAAGTTATCAAGCAAAAACGTGGGAGAAAAGACAGCATGGCATTTACACCCAACAGGAGAGAGAATCTTGGTCTGGGCCCAACTTTGCAAAGAATACATTGCAAAGATGTGCTAGTCTATAGAGACAAGGAACTGAACCTCAGGTTATAACCAATTGAATCAATGACTTGTATGAGGTAATGTAGAACCTCAGCATTATGAAAACCTTGGGAATGAAGGTTGTTCATAACTTTGGACAAAACATTATGGTTGATCTTTCAAAAGTTTGCAACTGAACATTGACAACACAGTTTTGAAACTTTAATACACAGAAGAAAAATGCTGCTGTTACCCATCTTAATTTAAATGAAACAAGCACAGAAACAGTTTCCTTACCTTACCAAATCATTTTTAAACATTCCCCCCTTTTTTAATAGTTTACATTTAATGGAGTACAGTGCTTTTTGTTTTTTGTGTCTGCCGCTGCCTGATTGTATAACTACAGTTCCCAATGAGGCATGGGAACTGTAGTATCAGTCAGTTCATAATACTGGCATTTTTAACTATGAGGTTCTAGTCATAGTATTATTGTATTATGAAAACACATAGAATGAGCTATTTCCGAAAGCTAATAGCACACTGCTGATTAATATTATTGTGAAATGTATGTATTAACACTATCTGAGGAAATATGGATACTTAATGATATTATGCTTTAAATTCTTTGGTCACTCAGGAAGAAACAGATTCCCTCCCAGACAGGAGGAAAGGCAACTATTTACTTGTCTCTGGTGAGATTAAGCACAGTGTGACCAAAACCAATGGAAGCTCCATTTAAATAGACATCAGCAAAGGGATGGGAAGTCCATAGGAAGGGAGGAGCAATGTGAGTTCAGACCCACCAATGGTGAAGGAGGGGAAAAGAGGGCAGTTGCAACTCAAATGGGCCTGTGGCAGCAGTGGCCAAAAACTCTAAGGGCTGGGTGGGGGGCACACCACAGTCTGGGTGGCACTGAGGGCTGGCTGCCCCTAGCCCTGCCCCTTCTTCCCGAGGCCCCACCCCTTCCAGAAGCATGGAGCTGACTGCCCCCCCACCTCTCAGCTTGCCCCGTGGTCCTCAAAGTCTGTTGGTTCCCCTGCATGAGTTCTTCCTGCCTCTTGAATCAAAGACTTTGAACACTGGAAATGTAACATCAAAACCAGACACAATCTTGGACTTCCATCACTGGACACACACAAGAAGCCAGAGCTTTTGCAAGCTGAGAAAGGTGGGTCCTTCAACGTAGGCAGGGAGGTTGAAGTTTCTAGAAATGGAATGTAGGTAGGAAGCCTGCTCAAGCTAAGGTCTTTCCTAGGAATGCAAGGTAAGCTCCTAACTAGGGGAAAATCAGCCATGGTTGGGAAGAACAATGATTGGTGAGAGAAACCAATGAGGTTTACAGGATCTGTCGAAAAAGGGTTTATTTTTCGACAGATCTGCATCCAGACTGCAGGGTTGTTTTTTTTTTTTTTCCGAAAAAGCTCCGTTTAAAAAAAAAGTGGTGGCTATGTTTATGCTAATGAAGCACGGGATATTTAAATCCCTGCTTCATTAGCAATTTTGACGTGCCTAATCTACATCTCTCTGTCGACAGAGAAGTGTAGTCTAGACATAGCCCCCCAGTGTAGACCTGGCCTGAGACTGACACTTGAAGCGCTGGTATAACATTTGAAGTAATTCTCAAGTGTGAAGGTTGGGAAGAGTCAAAGAAAGGTTTTCTTTCTGTGGTTTCTTTCAGATGAGAAAATGACAACAAAAGGAAGAGTAGAAATGAGAAAGCAGCAGAAAAGACAGGAAGTGCAAAAGAAGCACATGCTGAGCTCACCAAAGAGTGGTCAGAAAAGTGTGCACAGTGAGGTCTGGCAGCAGCTGGTCAGACATAATCAAGCACTAATGGCCATGCTATATTCATATGCCATGAGCCAGGCTGGAACCTCTACTCCAAACTGGGAATGAGAGGGAGTCCCTAGTTTTACCAACTAGTGGACCTGAGCTCTAGGAGATTATCAAGGTGCACTTCTTTATGATGGTTCAGACTATTTCCACATTCAAATTTACCAATAACTGAGTCATTTAACATTAATTAAATTGGACTTTTTGAATATTCAATCATCAGAATTCAGTTTGGAATGAAATAATGATATAGTTCACATATAAAAGCAAAAAAGCACCTGCAACTATTGTGCCATTCCTCCAGTATTTTACTTCTTCTACTACTACTACTAGTATTAGTAGTAATAATAATAATTAATAATAAACAAAAAGAGGAGAAAGGCTCAGAAAGCACTTCAGGGTACAGTTATTCTCTGTAATGATTATTGTTATGTACAGTTTGCAGGCACTGAAAAGCTGTCACGCAATAACTAGCAGGCAGCTCAGAAAGTAAATTAAAGTAATTGATTAAATAGATCCAGATAAAAAACAAGTAATCGAAGGCACACTGCATAAAATCACAAGACCATAAACTCCACCACAGCGGAACTCCCCTGTAATGCATTCTATAAAAGTGGCAGGACTTCTCTTATGTTCCTACCGTATTTGGTACATTGCTTGAGTCTTACTTATACTGTTCACAGTAAATGAAAGCCATGACAGTTGTTGGAATTGACTACATCTTGCAAAGAACTTTCTTAGAGTTCTCTTATAGGTTAGCAGATAAAGTGATGGAGCAATTTGATTTATAGAGGCCTTTACAAAGAGAGTGTGTCACTGAGGACATTTTAAGTGCCTTCCAAATATTTTCAAGGTAGATGCTGCACATGCCACTTCTGTGTAAAAGCCTAGACTGTACTATACATTAAATCATTATTGTGTTTCCTTAAATAATGCTATTGAGAAATTTGAGAGACGTTGGAGAGGCAGAAACTTGGTACCTATAGCTCCGATGAAACCAGTGTCTGAGCGTTAAGTGCCAGGCTATTCTTTTCTAGAACAATAAAGAAGAATACAAAAACTGAAGATTTATCCAAACTACAATATTTTGATTCGGATCTAAATGTTTCATAGATCCTAGATTTTGCTTCAGGACCATCTCTATTAAAAACCATGCTTCCTATAAGATGCTCTGAATACAATCAGTTTTTGTATCATTCAGGGAAAGAGCACACAGCCAGGCAAAGCATTTCAGGGAATTTATCCCAGAATATTTCACAATGGAGTTTTGCTCCAGAGCCTCAGAGATTATTATCTGAACCACACTTTTGGACATTGCCTATTTCTGAATTTGCCAATTATACTTATATTGTAAAATCTAAAACATTTTCTGAATGAGATTATATATATTTTTTTCGGATAAAGAAAATTCTGCCCCATAAATATTCATCAGGTAAAGAAAATAATGAATTTCTTTTACAGCTAAGATGCTAAGGATTTAGGAAAAAAAAAAAAAAAAAAAAAGAAGAATAGCTGGAAGATGAGGTTCAGGAAAAATGACCAGAAATGAAATTCAGAGTAAAATAAATTACATCAGTTTTAGTAAGAATAAAATGGAATACTGTGCATGCATTTGTGCATCTAATCTGCATGCACAAATGCAATTATTGTATGAGCAAATGACCAATACAGAGATATTTAAATAATTAAAATAAGTAATAACTAGTCATATACATGTGTATTTTATCATATCTGTATAATGAATAACATGCACAAATGCATATTTATATTTACATGGCTGCAATTCTGAAAATTTGACTATTACCACATGGGTAACACTATATATCATATAGAGCTTAATTTGACTACTACTACATATAGATATACCTGATGTTAGTGTAGAGAAATATAAACACAATGGAAAAGAACCTCAAATTATCTTAATTTAAATTTGAACACTTGGATAAAAATTCATATTAGAGCAACTGTTTGACATTTTTGGTCTTTCTTGACATATCACCATTGCAGATAATAGGATGCACTTTGTACAATCTCAACTTCCAGAGTCATGGGGTTAACATTTAATCAATAGTTCTCACTGTTACGGGCTCTACTGGGAAATATTAGGTTGTGACATGTGCTATGCATCATGAGGCAGGAGTTAGTGTGCTTGAAAAAATAATATGATTGCTGAGTTTCATTGACTCTGCTCTTGCATGTTTAATTATTTCTTACTAGAGCATTGCCTGGGTCCTTCAGGGCAAGGGACTGATGGTGTGGGAGATGCAGGAGTCAGGGTAAGGCCTTGGGGATATAGGTGGGAGGGGGCAGGGCAGGAGTCTGGGAACATGGAGGGTGCAGGAGTCAGGGTGGGGGATTGAGAAGGGGCTTTGGGATGGAGATATAGGGAGGTGTAAGAGTGGGGTTTCAGGGTGGGGGAACCATCCAGCAGAGCTTTCTCTCCCCTCCCTTGCTGGTAGGGGCCTTCTCTCCCCTTGCAGCCCTCTAGCTGGCACATACCTTCTGTCTCTCCCCCAGACCATCCCAGCTGGAAAGGCCTTTTGTGTCCCTGCAGCTCCCTGCCCAGCTGCCAGGGGCCTTTTGTGCCCCCCAGCCCCTGATGTCAGGTGCCTTCTCTCTCTTCTCCAGCCTCCTGGCTGACAGGGACCTTCTCTCTCTCCCCAGCCCCCCTGGCCAGCAGGGAAAGGGATTTGGGACAGGGGAGCTACTTACTCAGTCTGATGGTGAGCCCCAGCCGGCCACTGTCTTGGTAGTATGGCTGCCTCTAGTGGTCCCTCTGCAGTATAGCTCTCCCCTACACTCACTGCCCCCAGTGACCACTCTTAGCATCATATCCCTCCTCTCTGTGCTCCTATCTTTCCATGTTATGGAAAACAGTCGCATTCCCAGCACTTCCCATTTTCCTGGCATACCAAACCCTGACCTTGCTTTAGGTTAAGATAAGAGGAAGCTACGTACCAAATTTGGTGGTTCTAGTTTTTACTGTTAGGAGTTCATGAACAAATAGACTCATGGACAGACACAAACAGATGCACATTTCTAAAATGTATTGCTAGATAAAGTCCACCTTAAAAATTGATGTAGTTCTCTCTGTATAAAATGTAAAGGAGACCAGGTCAGTGACTGTTATTGCAATCTCAAACATGTCTCTTCTCACCTCTTTAAACATGCATATGACTTCCATTGGCAGTTGTTCAGGCACACTGAAGGTAAGAATGCCCCATGAAGTGCGTAGCCTGCATTGAGGTGAATCAGAGCTCACCTATCCCAAAGAAAGATCTGTAATGTGGTGCTATTATCAGGTGTACTGAACCCTTTAAGGACCTCTTCTGGAGGCCTTGTGGTCCTACAATACCCTGTCCCAGCAAAAGAGCAGTGAAGGTAGGTCCTCCAGGTTTTCCTAGAAGGTCTGCAGATAAGTGTATAGTCAGAGTTCAGCAGCCCCATGAAAAAGGAATTGCAGAGCCTGAGCAGATCAATTGCTGGCTGGGACCAGAAAGGAGAAAAGGACTAAAACACTGTGAAACTCGATAGGTAAAGAGACTGGTGAGAAACCCTACTCAAGCAGGGATAGCACTGGGAAGCTCAACAGGCACAGAGGCCTGGGAGAGAGAATCCTGAGTAAAAAAAGACCAGAGATGATTACAAACTCTTAAGGCAAAGAGACCTGAGAGAAGACCTTGAGTTCAGGAATGAAGAAGCAGCAACTATTAAAGAAACTATTGTAGGTTTGTTGGCTTGGGACCCAGAGTAGTGTGTGGGCACAGGTCCCACCACTGGCCATGGGAAGTTGCCTAAGCCCCAAGGAAATAAGACTCTGTATTAAAAGCCCAGGAAAGGGACTGGGAGTTTAAACAGGCCAAGAGATGAGGCTGAAGACTCTGGAGACAGCCAACCATTTGTTGGACTGTATTACCCTGGAAGGGGACTGGATTTAAAAAGTGACCTGACTAGAGAGCTGGGAAAACATGGAAATACAAAAGACAAAGAGTATCCAGGGAGAAAGACTTGGGGTCACTGTTCTATGTCAAGGCAGAGGCAGACTTCAGGCTAGTCAAAGGGGCTTAGAACTAAGCCCAGAAACAGGGCTGCAGACACCAGCAAAGGGCTGATGTGGTTGAGTTCAATGATGAAATCGCTTGTGTAGATGTGTGGACAGAGTTGGCACCTGGGCTCATTGCAGGGGTGGATTCCTGAATGATTATGATGGAGGTGTACTTCATGGTTACTGAAAAGAATTTGTTTGAGGTTAGGGGATTGTCTGTAGGCAAGGATTGGCCTTCCCCCCAAGGCCTGTGAGAGTGAGGAGTCATTTTCCAGGATAGATTGTAGATTGTTGATAATGCATTGAAGGGGTTTAAGTTGTGGGCTATAGGTGATGACAAGTGGAATTCTGTTGTTTTCTCTTTTTGGCCTATCTTGAAGTAGTTCATATCTGGGTACTCTTCTGGCTCTGTCAATCTGTTTTTTCACTTCTCTGGGTGGGTATTTCAGTTTTAAGAATGCTCTATATAGATGCTGCAGGTATTTGTCTCTGTCTGTAGGACTGGAGCAAATCCAGTTGTATCTTAGGGCTTGGCTGTAAACAATAGATTGAGAAATGTGTCTTGGATGGAAGCTAGGGGTATGAAGGTAAGTGTAGCGGTCAGTAGGTTTCCAATATAAGATGGTGGAAATGTGTCCATCATGTAATTGTACTGTAGTGTCAAGGAAGTTGATCTCCCATGTGGACTGATCCAGGCTGAGGCTGATGGTGAAGTAGAAGTTGTTGAAATCCCTGTGAAATTCTTCAAGGGTCTCTTTCCTGTGGGTCCATATGATGATATCAATGTGGTGTAAGTAAAATAAGGGTGCTAGAGGGCGAGAGCTGAGGAAACGTTGTTCAAGGTCAGCCATAAAGACGCTGGCATATTGTGGGGCCATGGCTGAGCTGCTGACTTGAAGATACAAATTGTCTCCCAATCGGAAGTAGTTGTGGGCAAAGACAAAGTTGCAGAGCTCTGTAACCAAGTGTGAAGTGGTATCATCGGGGATGGTGTTCCTGATTGTTTGTAATCCATCTTCATGTGGAATATTGGTGTAAAGAGCTTCTGCATCCATGGTGGCCAAGATAGTGTTTTCAGGAAGATTACTGTTGTTCTGTAGTTTCCTCAGGAAGTCAGTGGTGTCTTGAAGATAGCTAGGTGTGCTGGCAGCATAGGGTCTGAGGGTTATTGCAGGGCAGGGGGAGGCTCCAGATCATTCACCCATGCCAACATCTGTTCAACTGGGGCTTCCTTCTACCTACAGACAGGTTCCTTGTCAGTTGCAGCAGCTTCTTTCCCAGTCCTGGAGCAGAGGGAGCCCAGCTTCTGGTGGTTATGGGGTGGCAGACAGATAGAGATGATCTAATGAGTGACAGAGGTAGAGGGGAAGAGGCAGAGCAAGGGGAGGAGCTTTGGAGGTCCAGTAATTAGAAGCGGTACCAATCCTAGATTTAGCTGGAGGTCTGAGCCACTGAAGACCCACCAGATCGGATTAACAGGTGACATGGGGTTGCTGAGACCAGAGCAAGTGCAGGTTTGCACCTGGCTGACAGGAGGCACTCACAAGAAGTGAGTATCTCCCGACAAAGGTGAACTTTGATTGGCACTTGAAGCATTATGTTGTAGGTCTAAACAGAAATCCTAGCTCTGCTCTGAACTTGGAAATCTTCACATCCAATTTCTGTAGATTCAAACAATTTAAACCAGAATGAGTCATTATGGTCCATTCATCTGAGAAGTAGGCTAGCCTTATTTGTAGGATTGGCTACTCTCTATTTCTAAATGAGGTATGTGCTCCAGGGATGTGCTATTTACCTACAGTCATTTGGAGTTGCGAGTGCTTAGCACCTCTCAGCAGCTGGCTCCAAAATCCTAAATCTGAAACCTAATATTTGAAGGTGTTCAGATCTACATTCATGTCCAAATCTCGGCCCTCACCTCATAATATTACTCATCTAGGATGCCCATGCAGGGCTTTATTAGAATTCCAGAGCAGCACAATGATCTGCCTACACAGATTAGGTTGCAAGACCAGAGCCTTTGCATTTCATCCCATCAATAGTTATTATGAGAACTGATTCATAGCAACTTACAGATTTCTGACTCATCCTTTAAAATATTTGAAGAAAGTCGTGGACAATTAATGGAAGTCCAGAGCATAACAATGATTAAAGTTTGAGAAAACATGACCTGTGAGGGAACATTGAAAAAACAGTTTGTTTAATCTGGAGAAGACTGAGAGGGGACAAAATACGAGCTTTCATGTATGTGAAAGGTTGTTGCTAGGAGGAGGGAGAAAATTTGTTCTCTAAATTTTGAGGATAGTATAAGAAGCAATGAGCTGAAATTGCAACAAAGGCAGTTTAGGTTGGACATTAGGAAAAACTTCCTCTCAGGGTAGATAAGAACTGAAATAAATTGCCTTGAGAGGTTGTGGAATCTCCTTTACAGAAGATTTTAAGAGCAGTTTAGACAAACACCTGTTAGGATCAAACACCTGTTAGATTGTGCTTGGTCCTGCCATGAATACAGAGGACTGGACTTGATGACCTCTCAAGATCCCTTCCAATCATATGATTCTATGATACTGGAGATTGTTTTTTATTAAAAGTAATATTATTCTCCTTGTCTTAGAAACAGACTAATAAATAATTAGAGAGACAGCAGAACATTATTTCAGTAGGACAGTCACAATATATGCATGGTAAAGAGTAATGATAAGTATAAATTTATGGGCAGGTATTTCTCTGCTTGGACTACTCAATTAACTTGAAGGAATTATTGTTCTAACATTTATCTTTAATATTTTTCCTTAAAATCACCTTCTATAGTATGCATTTCTTTTTCTTTACTGATAATTAACAGAACATATAGAATAATTCTTCAACAAATGGCTATATAGAGGAAGTGTTAGGATTGAAAATGGGTTTAATTGGAGCCCAGATAACATTCAAAAACAGTATTATACTTTCTTGACAAAAAAAGATTATGCATTTAAAAAACAAATTTTAGATTTCCTGGCATGAACAAATTAAGGAATCCAAGAAGGGGGAGAAGTAGATATGTGGACCAGAGTGACCTAGACAAATTGGAGAGTTGGGCCAAAAGAAAACTGATGAGGTTCAACAAGTACAGAAGAATCCCAAGCATGGTTACAGGCTGAGGACCAACCAGCTAAGTAGTAGTTCTGCAGAAAAGGCCCTGGGGATTACAGTGGATGAGAAGCTGGATATGAGTCAACAGTGTGCCCTTGTAGCCAAGAAGGCTAATGGTATATTAGGGTGCATTAAGAGGAGCATTGCCAGCAGATCTAGATAAGTGATTATTCCCCTTTATTCGGCACTGGTGAGGCCACATCTGGAGTATTGTGTCCAGTATTGTGACCCCACTACAGAAAGGATGTGGATGCATTGGAGAGGGTCCAGCGGAGGGCAGCCAAAATGATTAGGGGACTGGAGCACATGACGAACGAGGAGAGGCTGATGGATTTGGGCTTATTTAGTCTGCAGAAGAGAAAAGTGAGGGGGGATTTGACAGCAGCCTTCAACTTCCTGAAGGGAGGTTCCAAAGAGGATGGAGAGAGGCTGTTCTCAGTAATGACAGATGGCAGAACAAGGAACAATGGTCTCAAGTTACAGTGGGGGAGGTCTAGGTTGGATATTAGGAAAAAATATTTCACTAGGAGGGTGGTGAAGCACTGGAATGGGTTACCTAGGGAGGTGGTGGAATCTCCATCCCTAGAAGTTTTTAAGTCCCGGCTTGACAAAGACCTGGCTGGGATGATTTAGTTAGGGTTGATTCTGCTTTGGGCAGGGGGCTGGACTCAATGATCTCCTGATATGTCTTCCAGCCCTAGAATTCTATGATTCTATGAGTTTCTTATTGTCTTATAATCTTTAATTGTTCTCTGTCCCCTTTCACCATCTGTGCTTTGTTTGACTATTGCTTGGACTAGAGTAACAGGTAGCAAGAATGGGATGGCTTTAGGGAGAAAAATATTATATCCTGCCTCTTTTAAATGCACATGTCCATGCAGTGTTTCCCTGCTCCAGCCCAGTGTATGAGAACCTAAGAAACCCAAATTAATCAAAATGTGAAATGACAAATATGGCCTGGTTGAAATGGAAATGTGTGGAGTGCAAAATTGTTTAAATGACAAACTATGGTATAAGCTGTTGTGAAGAAACCACCCCTTTTGCACATGTCTACTGTTTACATCTCTGTGCAACTCTGTTGTAATTAGGTGATTATATAAGTATACACTTTCCCCTGAATTTTACTGCTTGCATCAGTGAATAAGAATTAAACTTTACTGAGACTATGCAGCATGCATGGATCCCTGTGGAAATGGTCTCCTTCATAAGCTATAGATGATGGTCACAAATGACGTGTGGCTTTGAAATATCTTATGCTGTGAATGCTTTAAATACTTAGCATAAAATTCATGGTGTAAAAAGTAACCATATTTGCTTTGTTGAATTCATACTGAACCATTTTCCAATCAATTTGTGCTCCATCGTGCTTCTTATGTGGTAATTTTTGGTGCCTAAATACGACAGGCATGGTTGAATGGCCTAACAGTTAAGTCTGAAATTACAGATTTAAATTCAGACATGGCCACCTTACCCCTTCCTCCTGATGAGAGAAATAGTGTCATGTCTTTTTATTGGGTAAGGAATTAGGCACTGATTTTGCTTTTGTTGAAGTAAACGACAATACCCTAACTGGGTTTATTTAGTTAGCAGAAGAGAAGAGGGAGGGTTTGATAGCAGCCTTCAACTACACAAAGGGGGATTCTAAAGAGGATGGAGCCAGGCTATTCTCAGTGATAGAAGGTGACAGAAGAAGGACCAATGGTCTGAAGTTGTAGTGGGGGGAGATCCAGATTCGATGTTGGGAAAAACTATTTCACTAAGAGGGTGGTGAAGCACTAGAATGGATTACCTAGCGAGGTGGTGATATCTCCATCTTACAGGTTTTTAAGGGCTGGTTTGACAAAGCCCTGTCTGGAATGATTTAGCTGGGGTTGGTCTGCTTTGAGCAGGGGCTGAATCTCCTATGAATTGACTTCAGCTGGGATCAGGGTTTTAAACACTAAGGTCTTGATTGTTCTTCACAGACATTAAAGATATCATTGTATTTGTTTAACAGTGTTGCTGATCAAATTTTTTCATGCCCTTGTTGTACAATGGGTGTTCTGCCTGGCTGTTTCCCCTAACCTCAGAAATGGCTGCATTTCACTGGTTTTTAAAATTAACTATTTTTATAATGTATACCAGGCACAAAGCAATACATGTGATTTTGTATGTGGCGTGTATGGCCCATATATGGCCCACGCTTATACCTCATGCAATGCATTGATTACAGTGGTGCTCTGTGGATTATAGACTAGGGAAGAATTTGGCTCTACAAAACAAAAGAAGGAATGTCTTTTCTAAGTAGCAGAACAACAATACAATGCCTCTAGACCTGGTGTCAATTCATTGGTATGTTGTTTTCTCAATAGAGTTAAAATAAATTTAAACCCATGCACATTCAGTTAATAAAGTCATAATTAACCTTGATTGCCAGTTATAATTGACTGGTTTCAAATATCTTAATATTTAACTATATGCATTTATCCCCCTGAAATGTACAACAGAACTGCTTCATAAAAAAAAAACAACCTTTAACCATTATTTACTTGCTATGAGAAGCTGTTTAATTGATTCTTTTGTGCCAAGTGAGATCAGTAAAGTGATCTGAAAAGGATTTGACTTGTTATGTAATCACATAATAACTTTCTGATCACTCCTGCAGTATAATTATATCTTGTTTACTGATTTTCTATTGATTGCTTATTAGGTACTTGCAAGTATCTTTTAGCCACCCTAAATTGTTTCTCTAGTTGTCATGAAAAAAACTTGTAATCTGTAAAATTCTGTTGTAACGGTGTATTATAGTCCCCTGTGTATGTAAATTTGGCATTAGATGCTCTATATCACGGCTACTCAATAAGCGGCCCATGGGCCTCATGCGGCCCGCAGTGTGGTTTGGATTTACGCAGGGCTCAACATGTGGCCCACAGGTGGGATCCTTTGAACATGGCTTCCACTGGGAACACGCTCCACTACAGCGTGTCAATATAATGGTCTTCTGTTGATATGCATTTTAGTAGTTAAATTCCTGGACTGTCATTGCTCATTAAAAGTGCTATCATATGGGTGGAAATTGGGTAAATATTGCATTTTATTAATATCAGCAGAACTGACTTAAATGGACCCTGCATGTGGTGTAGTCTTCCCTTAATCTTTGTATTTATGCCCATCAGTGTGAAAGAAGCTATTTGCATATATTTGCATATATATTTGCATGTACATGCAACCACACTTAAGTTGCAGCCCTCAGCATGTGCTGTGAGTATCATTGTGGCCCCCGGGGCTTCCAAAGTTGAGTAGCTCTGCTCTATATAGTTTATGGACTATTTTGGGAGTATTGCTTTTGAGGAATATGCTTTTGATATTATTACAGAGAGAATAAGAGTGTACTGTTGCTCTGAGAAAACTGACTTCAATCTGAGTTGCATATTCATAACACTTTGACTGCAACCAGCATGAAAGAATGGTATACAAGTTTTGTTTGTAGTGAAAAACCATTGGTGGATGCTTTCAGATATGATTGTTACCAAAAAGCATAGGATCACCATGCAATATAAGTTATATGAATTGTTTAGCACAGAGCTCTGTAACACTCGTCTTTTGGTTAAGATAGAATATTATGAAGGAAGAATATACTTTCTGATCCACCAAGCTTAGCATTTAAAGAGAAGAAAGGAAACCTATAAAGTAAGATATGTGGTGTGTCAGTCTGGAGCACAGTAAATGAAAAGAAGTCTGAAAAGCTGAGAAGTAAAAAGGTTAAAATCTATGTTTCAGCAATAAGCTTTGCAGAAAATGGTCGCTCTGATGTGGATTAAGCTGTACTCTGACCTTTCAAAGAATAAGCATTTTTTTTTCAGCTGTCACTGTATCAACCCACAAAGCAAGCAATATCATTAGGGAAAGCATCCAGGCTGGCAGACTTTGAAGAGTGTGCGTCGATGAGTCATGACCCACCAATTCGGCAAGAAAAGTGAAGGTTAAAACATATATATTATATTAAATTGACCTAATAACTGCAATTATATTGCTCTCTCAAAAATTATTTGAAGCGAAGATGTGAGATTGCTCTGAGTTAATGTGTTTTTAAGTATTTTTAAGTAGCAGTGGGCCTGAACCAGCCCCTGGATCTGAACATACAAGTATGTGTGTGAGTCAAAGCCTGGATCTGGATGAATTTGGTAGCTAATCCTAACACTATATTGGCTTGTGTCACAAATGAGCTTCCTTCCAGATGGATTGTAAGGAGCTGAAATCTGGATTTGACATATAGATATAGATTGCTGTAGTTTAGCTGTTTTGGGGTCCATCATCATTATACCTTTTTTTTCTTTTTGTATTCTTAGGGCATGTCTAGACTGCATCCTTCTGTCGGCAGAGGGATTCAGATTAGGCAGGTCGACATTGCAAATGAGGCAGGGATTTAAATATCCCATGCTTAATTTGCATAAAAAATGGCCGCCGTTTTGCCGACTCAGCACTTTGTCAGCAAAAAGCGGCAGTCTAGAGGGAGATCTGTCAAGAAAGAAAGCCTTTTTCGACAGATCCCTTATGCCTCCTGCAAGGAGGTTTACAGGATCTGTGGAAAAAGGCTTTTTTTCTCGACAGATCCCCCTCTAGACTGCCACTTTTTGCCAACAGTGCTGAGTCAGCAAAAACGGTAGTCATTTTTATGCAAATTAGGCACGAGATATTTAAATCCCTGCCTCATTTGCAATGTCGACCTGCCTAATCTGCATCCCTCTGCCAACAGAGGGATGCAGTCTAGACATACCCTTCCTTACAAAATATTGTCTAATGCCTTCTCTGCAAGATTCTCAAAGTGCTTCACCAACATTATTAACAAAATGAACCTCACTGCATTGTTTGACCAGTAGAAGAGTTCTGTGTAAGCTTGAAAGTTTCTCTTACCAACAGAAGGCATTGAAAATGAGACAAGGGAGGTGAGACAATATCTTTTATTGGATCATCTTCTGTGTAAGCGTGAGTTCTTATCTGTCCCACCAACAGAAGCTGGTCAAATAAAACATATCATCTTACCCGCCCCACCTCTCTTTGATAAGCTAGGATCAACATGCCAATAATAGCACCGCATACAACTGTGTAAGTCTTGTTCTTAGTTTTTAAGCATAGAGGTCAAGGACTATGCATAGAACTGACATGAGACCTGTGCCCCCAGAAGCAGATGAGGGACTAAACTGACTTAGTTAGTCCTGATCCAGTTCCTGCTTCCCTCTTGCGCATGGGGAAAGCAAGATATGCTGGCTGGCTTTTTGTCAAGCTAAGTTAAAGCTCCACCCACTCTCCTTTTGCTTGTCTACTGCCTGCCCACTTACTAGGAGTGAGAGAGGCCCTGCAGTAGTTGAGGTTTTCTTGCATATGGACTAGCAATTCTGTTAATTTACACAGCACACTAAGGGCATGTCTACACTGCAGTGTTATTTTGAAATAACAAGGTGAGTGTCTACGCAGCAAGTCCTTTCCCTGTGAGATGCCGCCATTGCCAGACCTGGAGTTTGTGCAGCATAGAAGGAAGGTGAACTGCCTTGTTACTCTCTCCCACCTGCAGGCTCCTGGCATGACCGGCACCTTCTCATGCCCCAGGCACAGCTATAGGAAGTGGCTGCTGTCTGGATGTCCAGCCCAGAGTGCTTCTGGGTGACTTTATATGTGATTCAGCCTCCAATCAGTGCAGATGTGCTATTTCTCTTGCATTTGTCTTGTGGATGCGATATTTTGAAATAGCTATTTCAGGAGTTTTTATTCACAGCCGCGAAATACACAGTGTTATTTGGGAATGACTGACGGCATTCTGAAATAACACAGTCCGCATCTACACTGCAAGCAGTGCTCTCCCTCAGACTTCCTGCTGTGTAGACAGTGCCAAAAACCGAAATAAGCTATAATAATTGTGTAGCTTAAGTTGCGTAGCTTATTTTGGCTTTTGCCCTGCTGTGTAGACGTGCCCTAAGAGGGCACTTTACACCCCATTACTCCCCTGTGCCGTGCATAAAACAGCTCATGGCTGAGGTCTAAATGCCTGAGCCAAAGCCCAAAAAAGTTAATGGGAGTCTTTCTATTGCCTTCAGTGGGTTTTGGGCCAGGCTCTGAGATATGTCTACGCACATGGCAGCTGGAAGCAAGCCTCCCAGCCTAGGCAGACTCATCCTACTGGGGCTGGAAGTAGTGCACTAAAAATAACAGTAGAGTTGTGGTTCTGGATGGTGCTCAGGATGTCCAGCCCAGCCCCCTAAAATTTCAGTGCCTGAGCACAATGTCCACACTGCTGTTTCTAGCGCACTCCTTTGAGCTCCACTGCAAGTGACAGACCACACTCTGAGCTGCAATGTAGACATAACCTCAGTGATCTGACCAGGGTCACTGGCAGTATGTGATAAGTTTAATAATAGTACCCAGATCATTTGCCCTCCCAGTCCTGATCTTCCTTGTGCAGTGCCACCTTTCAGTAACATAAGCTGCCCTCTCAGACCCTGCTAGCTAGAAGCCTGTCAGAAATGGAAGTATAACTTGATTTTTGGAGGTTCAATAATCCGATGTGAAGATTTGCTCTGCATTTCAGCTTGACATCCCATAGCTCAATCTTGCTCATTTAAAAATGAAACACATATTAAAAATATTCCCTGTGGCTTTTTTGAGTTAAAACTTATCCACCCTTTCATTCAGTGGAAGTATATTGAATTTTTAAAGCTCATCTGTCTTAAAGTGAAATTTTAAATGAAATTGTGCAGGCCTTTCCACTGAGACTAAAGGACTAGAGGCAATTTCCAAACACTGGAGGTGGGGGACTTATATCTGATAAATGTTGCAATGCCAACTTATTTAGGGCAGCAACTCCACTGCATCTGCTCCTGTCCCATCCCCACCCTCTTGCTAGAAAATCTATGTATATGGTAGGCTATCTGATCAATATTCATATTTATACCCCACTCAGCACTGTTGCAGTTGAAAAAGTCAGAGTGGAGCACACTCTTGACTTTGAGAATCCATTTCTCAGAGCACAGCTTAGAGATCTAGGCCTGAATCTAGTTCAATGAACACAGTGGGAGTTTTATAACTGATTTCAGTGGGAGGATGTCTCTGAACCACAAGTGCTGTGGCAGCACAGATGAAGCTCATTGTAGCATTGTAGTGTTGACCCTTACTACAGTGACAGAAGGGGTTTTTCCATCACTCAAGTAAATCTACTGTCTCATGGGACAGGAGCTAGGTTGATGGAAGAATTCTTGCCCTGGCCTGTGTTTAGAGTAGGAGTGAGGCTGTCCCAACTAGGGATGTGTAGATGTGAAATTTTCACAACCCTAAGTGATGTAGCTAGGTCAACCTAAGTTTTAAGTGTAGACCATGCCTAGGACTAGGCCCTTAGGGCCTGATCTAAGTCTCCCTGAAGTCAATGAAAGTCTGTCCATTGACTTTAATAAGAGTTAGATCAGGCCCTCAGGTAGCTAGGAAGCCAAAGGTATAAAAGCAGACTCACTTCTATTGGACAGCTGGAACTATCCCCTAATCTAAATAGTAACAAGTGAAATAAAATAGCAGGTGAATGGATTCCCCATGAAAAGAATAAAAAAGGAATTCCTGGAGATTCAGTCCACTCGAAACCACAGTGATAGCCCTCACTGCATACTTAACTCTGCTGCTCGACACCCAGGTTAGTCTAGCTCAGGTCTGAGCACTCACACTGCAAACTCATACTTGACTGCATTCACTCAACTGCACTCCCCGGTATGTGTTGCTATTGCTTGTGGGACCATATGCCTAGTTTCTTAGAGCTGCACTAATGTGAGCTGCTCTATAAATCTTTCCCCATGAATTATGGGTGAGCTTGTCTGTTCTTCTGGGCACATGGGGGAGAACTGTGGGAAGGCAATGAAAGAACGATCAGCATGTGAGTGGTCTAGCTTGCATTCACTGCATAGTGGATGGGTTATCCGCCCAAGAGCAAGCAGCTCTCGTGTTAGCCTGCAGTTCCAGGCTAGTCAGCTAGTTCAGGTGTGAAGCACCACCACACTTGGGTGTGAAGTTTCTGTGTGTGGATGGGAAATGGATTAGGGACATCACCCAGGTAAAATCTTTAGATGATTCTGCAGCGAAGACAGGCCTTCATACTGTAAGTGCAACAAACTGCATACAGCATAATCCTTTGCTTCCCACAGTTGCTCCAGCACTTGTTTGACTGGAGAAAGCTAGTGAATTGTTACTGTTAATGCTCAGCCCTCCACCACCAGCCTCTGCAAACATGCTACCTGTTCTCATTGGTACAGAAAATACAAATAAGCAAAAATCAGCTTCCCCTGTCCAAGCCTGTGCATGAAACGCAAGATTAGCTTAATCTCTTGTCAATCATGGCTAGCCAAACCACTTCAAGTATGTCACTCAGGTTATGCATGCTAGAAAATGCACACTGCTGAGAGGACTGTAACACTCGACTCAGTTACCCAATTTCCTTATACAGTGTGGGAGTGTTTATTGATTTGGGTGATACGATCAGCACTTTTTTGTTTGAGCATGTTTGGAAAACCACAGTAGGGAAAAAAAAGGCAGTACAAATCTTCACATTTCAAAATGAGACCAAAGTAAACAAAACATGGAGAAACTATATATACCTTTATTCTAGTCACTCTTTACAATGTGCAATCAAGTCAGCATTCAGTGCAAAGGAAGGCCTGAAAGCACTTTGTTAAATCAAAAATTGGCATAAAGCTTTATCGGTGTATTATTCATGCACTGAGAGGGAGGAGAAATGGCCTTTCTTATTAATGTATTTTGCTCAGCTTAGTCACACTCTCCTGTGATTCAGGGCTCTTTCCATTGTGGACTGTTAGCAAACAATATTCCATCTCTACTCACTTGGATATTTATTGTTGAGGCTGGCCACATATGGGGAAAAGTGTTACTGTGACATAAGTTGGTTGTGCTGTTGTTGATCTAGTTTCAAAGTAACCTACCCATGAATAGCATTTCCCTGACTGTCTAGCTTGGTGAGCACACCTTATAGCTTTACACTATTGTGCACAACTGCCCAACCGACCATACTGGCTACATGATCTAAACATGCTCCTGCCTGGAGTAGACTAGCCCCATGGGGAGAAGAACTTTTGCAAGCACAGCTACAGACCAGTTCTCGAAACTTGGACATCTATGAAAGATTGCACAAGGGATGCAGGAGAAAGACTATGCCAAAGATGAGCAGCAGTGCCACATGCAAATGATAGAATGGCAGCAGGTGTACCACAAGGCCAGGAAGTACAACAGAGGATCCAGTGATGAGCTGCTTTTAAGCAAGCTGCATGTGGTACCCCACTAATACCATGCAGAGCACTCATGGATACTATGGTAGACAGAGACCCCTCCTGTGAACAATATTTTTCTTTCCCTAGTTGTCAATTTTGATTATTATTGGTGGAAATATTTTGTTGGTTTGTGTGTGCACAGTGAAATAGATGTTTGCCAACGTAAATAAAAATATAAACCTTCCAACCTTAACTATCATGAATAGTTATAGTTGTAGCACTCACTAAGAACGATTGCTCCATGCTGATCCACCTCTTTGATGTTCACTATTAGTTTATTTGACTGCCAGATCCTTCCCTCAAAATTGCCATCAGTCTGATGTTATTGTCACTCTTTTTCCCCATCCTCTGTGTTGAGTCTAAAGGGGGTCTAATTTTGGAGCTCATGCCATACAGTCTTTGTCCAAGTACTTCCTTTCTTCCATTAAAATCCACAAAATGGGATTATTGAATGATTCTTCTAGAAGAACATCTGCCAGAAACCGTTGTCAAAATAGCGTTCAGTCTGGCAACACTGTTAATCTTGCCAGTCAAGGTTTGATAGATTCTGGACTTAGAATCTTTTATTTTCAGTTGCTAAACAATTGCCTACACCTATAAATTCACGAGGATGAGATGCTTGTGGTTCTGCAGCCTGAAACTAGTTTTTACTGTATTGTCTGATGTCCAGTCTCAGTAAACAAGGACCTGGCCATCGTATTATGCCTGAGCACTGCTGGAGATTTTCAGAATCCTTAACACTTCAGGGAAAAGCTGGTTTGCTCTCCACTAAGGTTAATAGCTTTGCAGAACTCAGAAAAGCATTCACAACTGTTCTTGACTGAATCATCATAACAGCAAGCAGGTGCTTATATATAATCATATCTTTTGGGAACTGTCTCAGATCATATGTCTGCCTCAAAGGATGTTCCTCATTGCTACTCATCTGAAAGACAAAAATGACTCAGATTGTTCAGATGGCTTTCATTACAACCAGAAACAGTGTACAATTCAGGATCCCTTTGTTGTGTACACATTTTAAGCAAGAGGCATGAAAATGGCATTTATGTCAGGAGAGGTTTCTTTTATGGTAATGAATAAAAATGCCCTCTACTTTTTATTTTATTTAATGTATTTATTTTGCTAAGTCAGATATGTCATTTTGATTTGTCTCATGGGATACATTGGGCTGAAAGAAGAATTCATCCACAAATATTGCTTTTCAATAGAGTTTAAGCACCTTGATACACAGGATGCTATTGGTCAGTAGAGCCAAACAAAGAGAATGCAATGAGCCTTAAGGTAAAATGCACACACTAGTATTAAAAAAGTATGATTACTCCCAACTGTCCAATTTAAAAATAAAGTAGTTAATTAGCTTTTTTAAAGTTAAACACTCAATAACATTGCACACATTTCCTTTTAACCATCCAGATAATTAAAGTTAACTTGTTTTCTTGCCCTGCCTGTCTGTTGCATTTGTGTTTAGAAAGTGTTCAGAAGCAGAGATTCTGTACATACATTTTGCACAGAATATCAGACTGGCCCGCTGTGGCTTTGTGGAATAATTTATGAAAGTTTCCCCATTTGTTCACTTTATGGTTGGGGCAATTTTCACTGTTAGTATTAAAGAAGTGACAATGGGTATATCTAGACTGTGGGCTAAATTTGACTTAAGATACATAACTTTGGCTACGTTAATTGCGTAGCTGAAGTTGAAGTACCTTAACTCGACTTTTGGTGCAATCTACACAGCTGGAAGTCGAAGAAAGAACACTCTTCCTTTGACTTCTTTACTCCTCATGAAATGAGGGTTACAGAAGCCAGAGTAAGAAGCCTGTTATTTCAAAATTTCTTTGAAATAACAGGCTTGCTGTGTAGATGCACACTCTGTTATTTCAAAGTAAGTGTGCAGTGTAGACATAGTCCTAGTGAGCTGGGAACAGAACCCAGGAATCCTGACTTAGACTATTCCCCATTGCTTGCCCTTTGAGCAGTCAGTTGCACCAGTTCAAACATAATGTCAACACACAGAACTGAACCTAGGACTTCTGGAGCTTAGTGTAGGAGCCACTACAAATTCAGCTAAAAGCCACAGAACAAACTCATTCTTTCTCTCTGTAAGTGATCTAAGTGCCAATACATGGGACAGTACACCCCCTCCCCCCCCCCCAAGATCTGTGGGTTACACAGAGGGCTTGTAAAATAGGTTTATGATTCCATCAAATCAGAAAGGTAGAACTTTATTGTCACTTAGCACTTGTTTTTCATAGATGTCGTTGGCTGTACATGGGGCAAAGCAATGGGAATTAGGTCCATGGTCTCCTGCTTAACTCACTAGACCACACTCCCTTCCAGACATTTAAATACTGCACTGTTGTAAAAAAAACAATTACAAAAATTAATAATTAACACCAATCAAATGGAAAAGAGGGTTTGCTCTCACCATGACTAAGGATCATTTTTATTGCCTACCACTTTTTAAAAAAAATTCATTACAACTTTCATTTTATTGCATTGCCTTGAGCTGAGCAGTCTTATTGGTGAATCAGCCTGAAGGGCTTTTCTTCCAAACCCACTGCATCAGGAAAAATGGTGTGATCTTCAAGACTATTCCCTGGACTTACTGACCCTGACTCCCTTTCAAAGAGCACAGTGGAATTGACTCTCACTGACTTCAATAAACTTTGGATCAATGCCTCAGTTTCCCAGACTGTAAAATGGAGACAGTACCCCTGTACCTGCTTCATAATGGTGTCACAATATAAGGCTCACCTAATGAAAGTTTGTAAATACACAGTTGAGCACTTCAGAGCAAGTGTAAATTAGTATTCTGTTAAATTATCAGATTTTTAATATCCATGTAACAGTTGCAACAATTTCATCCTTTGCCAGAAACAGAGGAAAAAGGTTAATTTCAAGCACTGAAGAGAGTAAGCTTCATTAATAATGCTCCTCAGTGGAAGTAACTATTTTTGGAAGGGGAGATATTCTTAAACTCTACCACAGGTTAACTTCCTTCGGCCTTGTCTGTAGTGGCAAACGTGGGATCTGGGGTTCACTCCTGGTGCAACTGTAGAACAGCATGTCCAAGCATTATTGCCCTGGTGTTGTCTAACCCCTGTAAGAATGGGTAAGACAGTGGTAAAAAGGCAGTACAACTGTCTACATTAGGTTTCCACTGTGTGGCACAGTCAGTCCCACCCCTGGGCCCCAGGTCTCTGTTCAGTCCACAATCCACAGTCTAGGTACTACAGCACAAGTCCCACTTACCCTGCCCAGTGTTTGGGCTTCTGTCTCTTGGCTAAAAAATGCATTGGGGCAGATGCCCTTCATCAACCTGGGCAATCAGTCCTCCCCAGCTACCAGCCGGACCCTCTGGCTACTTGGGGAAGGAAGCTCCTCACCTTCCCTGTTCTTTGGCAAAGCTACTATTCTCTTTAGCAGTGTCTGGGACACTTTACCTTAGTAACCATACTTCTTCTCTACCTCCCTTCAAACTCCTCTACCCTACCCAGGAAGGTCTTTTAAAAGACCCCATGGCACCCTGAAGTACACTAAGTTGCCCCTTAATTGATTTATAACAGCCCTGCCTCCGAGTTCTCACTCCACCCCAAATAACTCTGGGTCAGCTGTTCCTGGCTGCCCTGAAGCAGGCTCTGGCTAATTGGTTTTCTGTTTCTTAGACCTGCCTCTCTCCCCTTCTAATCAAGCCCTCTAACCTGACTTTTTCACAGCTGTTGCTCCTGGAGCTAGCAATGGTAATTTATGGGTTCCATTCCTTCCAGTGTCCATGCAGCATGGAGGCTAAAACTCTTGCAAATATTTACACATGTCACTTGCATGTGCAGTTCCATGGAGCTCAGTGGGACATCTCAGGTTAGCAAAGGGAAGTGTTTGCAGCACTGGGGCCTAACTTGCTAAGAAAAAAGACACTGGTGAACTGATTGTGTAGCGAAAGCCCTAAGATTTTAAAAGAGTTTATTTGTTTATTAGGAAAAAAAATCAGTTGAGGGTGTAGTGGGCTAGCCACCTCTCATGCACCTGCTCTTGGCTTGAGGGGCATGCTCTAGGCAGCTTGCCTCAGTTTCCCCTCTTGGAGTGTTTGTATAAACATTCGCCCAGGCTTTTTCTGTGTCAAAAATATCCCCTCCCTCTTGGGTAGTGGGTTTATTAATGTAATGCATTGCAAATAAAGTTCAAAATCCCCCAACACTATGTAAGTCCACACAACAAAAAGTTTGTCTTCCTCCTGCCAGGCCTTGGGCAACTCCCCCAATCTCTGGGTCTTCTCTGCAGGAGGTTTTTCTTCTCTCTCTGCAGACTCTGACACACCGCCTCAGCTGTCCTCCTTCATTGCAACCTCCTGCTGCTCCTGTAGAGCAATCACGCTGATCTCTCCTAGGCGTGGCCCATTCTGTAATCAGGACTGGCTAATCCTTGCCCTCAAGGGGTGAGCCACTGTGTTATAGAGGGCTATAAGTTCTCTTTTCCTGGTTAGAACAGAGCTCCAGGCAGTGGTTGTTTTTTCCTCCCCTTTTTGCTGCATTTGGCTGCAGACTAAAGCCTGATTCAGACATGGTCCCAGGTTTTCCCTATTCCATTATTCTGGAGTTTTATTTTTTTTATCATACTCCTCTCCTTTCACATATGGCCACCACTGCAGTCATGCTGTGAGAAGAACAGGATGTGTTGAACACTCCAACGCTCACATTCGTGGCTCTTTGTGGATTGGCTGGGGGTGTGTGTAGGAACCATGGAATTAGCTTGCTCCCGCCAGTCCTCAAGTCTAAACATGTCACCTTCATGCTATGTCTGGGCTTCTAACCTGCTGAGAGAATCCTCATGTCATTTCCTGCTCCGGGCCTCCTGTTTGCAACTAAAACAGTTTGCCATTAACCACAAGGCAAGAATTCAGTCTTTAAGAAACCAAGCAGAATTAATAAACAAATGGATTCATTGCCTTTTATTAACAAAACCAATAGGCAGTGGCAGGAGCACCATCCATCTATGTTAACTCAACCCCTCCCCCCACTGATGTCTTTCATGGGAAAGTAATATAGACTCAGTACAGTAGGATAACAAAAACAACTGTGCTAAGGATTTGGATGGCAGCTGATTGAAAAAATAACCAATACCAGTATATCATATTTCCCAAATAACTTAATTATTTTCTGATTTATTTCCTCTACATCATAGTGTAGAAATTAATGAGTCTTTAATTTAATATAATTGTGTAAGATATTTACTTAAAACACTTTATAATTAACAGCACAATATAACTATAATTAACAATTCTACTATATAGTTTAAAGCACTTAACAAAGATGAATAAGTACTAGTATTTGCATGTGTCTGATTGAGGCATGGAGTAATCCAGGTCAGCATGTTCAAAAGTGGTCATTGCTTTTTAATTTTAGTTTTAATTTTTGTGGACTGAACTGCAGACACACTGGGCCTGTTTTTTTAGAAGTGCTGAGTTGAAATCCATGAAAACTGCCACCTCCTGAGTGCTTCTGAAAACAAGATTCCTCTTATCTCAAACTGAGTATGCAAGTCACTAAGTGATCTAGGACTAAAACTCAGGTCTGTGGACTCCCAAGTCTTTCCCCTACCCACTAGACCCCACATCCTCCCTTAGGTCTTCATGCCTGGTGTAAGGTAAAAGGCAAAAAATGAATGCAGGAAAATTCATATTTACAGGAGATGGATCTAGACTTAGATGAGATCTAGACTACCACATGAGATAAATATGACCACTAACTGCAACACATTAGGAACTAATGCTCCTATTCAGCAAGGCACAGAAGAACTGGTGCTTAAAGTTAAGTATGTACTTAAGTGCTTTATTAAATAGGGGTGGTCTGCTGAATCAGTGCCTAAATGCAAAATTGATTGACCCAAATTAGCTTTACCTCAATAAGTTCATTTTTTTACACTTTGGCTGCGTCTAGACTGGCAAGATTTTGTGCAAAAGCAGTTGCTTTTGCGCAAAATCTTGCCGCCTGTCTACACTGGCCGCGAGTATTTGCGCAAGAACACTGACGTTGTACTGTACAAAAGCAGTGCTTCTTGAGCAAATACTCTGATGCTCCCGCTCAGGGATAAGCCCTCTTGCACAAGTATTCTTACGCAAGAGGGCCAGTGTAGACAGCAACGTTAATTTCTTGCGCAAGAAAGCCCGATGGCTAAAATGGCCATCGGAGCTTTCTTGTGCAAGAGAGCGTCTACACTGGCACGGATGCTTTTGTGCAAAAGCACATGCCAGTGTAGACGCTTTCTTGCGCAAATACTTTTAATGGAAAAATTTTTCCATTAAAAGTATTTGCGCAAAATCATGCCAGTCTAGATGCAGCCTTGATGAAAAAAAAAGCTAAGTCCCCTGTTAATTAGAAGTGAGTTACTTCAGGTCAAGCAGGAGCAGCTGACAAGGGGTTGTCTTAGGCAGATTAGGATCAGCTGGGACAGGGTTATCTTTGCCCAGTTAGGGTCAGCTGATTCCACTTCAGGGCAGCTGAAGACCTTTTTAAAAAGCCTCCAGGTGATTTCCCTAGAGGAGGGATAGGTAGATAGAAACACAAGTAGCCACTGTGCTAAGAGATTGTAAGGGGTGTGAAGCACTCCTGAAGGAGAGGCTGGGTTCCCTACTCTAGGGAAAGATTATAAGCCTAATCTCCTGCTAAGGGGAAGGCTGAATGCAGATAGGGGGTGTGTTTTACCTAAGGTGGTTCTTGCCAAGGGGTGAAGTGCAGAGACTGGCAATGGAAAGAGGGGGCCCAATAGGCTTGGCTTTTATAAGGTATTTGAGTTAGTACCACCTGGCATCCTTATTAAATAATTAGCACTGTTCAATAATAATAAAGCATATGTTAAATGCAGTGAGAATGGACTGATGGATTTTTAAAAACTAGTTATAAATGGGGAGTCCTCAGAGAATAGGGATGCTTCTAGAGGGGTGCCACAGGCATCATCAGTTCCAGGACTGATACTATTCAATATTTTTATCAATGATCTAGTACTGACAAAAATGCGGGGATGACCCAAGACTTGGGGAGTGGTAAACAGTGTTAGCTACTGTACAGTTATACAGAACAACATGGTTCACTCGCTAAGCTGGGCCCATTCAAATAAGATGTGTTTTAATATAGCTTAGTGGAAGGCCATATAGCTAGGACAAAGACTGCAGGCCATACTTACAGACTGGGGGGAGCGGGGTCTGTATCCCAGAAAGCAGATTCATAGATTTTTAAGGACAGAAGGTACCATTAGATAATCTTGTCTGACTTCCTCTATTATCCAGCACACAGAGTTTAACCCAGTTGACCATTCAACAGAGCCCAGTAACTTGTGTTTGACTAATGTGTATTTTCCAGAAAGATGCTCGGTCTTGATCTGAATACATCAAAAAAAGGATAATCTAACACTATAGACAAATATAGTTGTGGCAAAAAAGGCTAGTGTACTCCTTGGATGCATAAACAGCTGAATTAGTGAATAGGTGTTTTTACCTCTAAATGCCATAGTTGAGAGACTGGTAGGCTACATCTAGACTGGCATGATTTTGCGCAAATGCTTTTAACGGAAAAGTTTTCCGTTAAAAGTATTTGCGCAAGAGAGCGTCTAGATTTGCACGGACGCTTTTGCGCAAAAGCACTTTTTGCGCAAAAGCTTCCATGGCCAATCTAGACGTGCTTTTGCGCAAGAAAGCCCCGATCGCCATTTTAGCCATCAGGGGTTTTTTGCGCAAAACAAAACTGAGCTGTCTACACTGGCCCTTTTGCGCAAAAGCACTTTTGCCCGAACGGGAACGTCGAAGTATTTGCGCAAGAAGCACTGAATTCTTACATTAGAACGTCAGTGCTCTTGCGCAAATTCAAGCAGCCAGTGTAGACAGCTGGCTAGCTTTTGTGCAAAAGTGGCCGCTTTTACGCAAAAACTGGCCAGTCTAGACACAGCCGTACTGTAATATGTTGTCCCTTTCTGGTGTACACACCATTTACAATGTTGAACAATTAGAAAAGATACAGAGAACAGCCACAAAAATGATTTAAATGTTGAGAAAAATGACTTTCAGTGACAAAATTAAAGAGCTCCAGCTGCTCAGTTTATTATAGAGACTATCAAGAGGTGATTTGATTACAATATATAAGAACCTTGATGGGGAGAAAATATAGAGCATTAAAGAAATCTTTAATCTAGTAGAGAAAGGCAAAATAAGAATCAATAGCCAGAAGTTGAATGTGACTCATTTTAAATTGGAAATAAGGACACATTGTTGATAGAGTGATTAACCATTGAAACAAAGTGCCAGGGGAAGTTCTGGATTCTCCATTTCTTCATATCTTCAGATCAAGACTGGATACTACTTTGAAAGATATGCTTTAGCTGAACACAAGTTATTGGACTCAATACTGGAGTAACTAGATGAAATTCTATGGGCAGGAGGGCACCTTAGATGACCTAGTGATCCCTTCTGGCCTTAAACTCTTGTGAAAGAAGAAAGAGTAGATTATTATTTCTGTTTTTAAATTCTTGGGAGGCACTAGGACTATGATAATGTAGGCAGATAGGGAACACATTTCTCTGTTATCTATCTTAAAAAGAAATAACCTTAAACATGAACTATAATAAAAGGAACATAAAAAATAACACCAATTATTTTTTTCCTTTAATTGTAATTTCTACAGCTGTCAAGTGAATTATAACCTCTTAAATATGCCGATTTTGAAAGTGCTTTAGAATACAACCAGAAGATGACAAGGGAATAAGAGTAATTGGAATTAAATTTATACAGTAGTGAATTCTCAGTTTAATGTTGTCTAAATGGGATCTAATATATTGAAACTGCCAGAAACTTATACAGGATCATGAATAAAAGTAGTAAAAATTACCATATTATGTAAGTAGCGCTGCACCAAACTTTCGTAACATGAGTCTGACCACAAATTCAGCCATTGGTTCACATTGAGTTCCATTATGTTTCATGAAACCTTTGGTGAACATGGCTTGAATGTCAAATAAACAGGGAGCATAATATGTGGCAGGATGTGGGTGTTCTGGAGGTTTTGTTTTTGTTCTGCAGTGACATTAATTCTTTAGTTCTTATGAGCTGAAAAATATTACATGAGATTGGCAGAGAAGGGTTATATGTCAACTCTCTCAAAGAATAATGGCCCAACCTGTTTCACTGTGATTAGTTTATATACATATATCATAGCAGCGCCAGTCAAATTCAGTGCCCTATTGTGCTGGGTACCTATACACACATATGAAGTGGCAGTCCTTGGTTGAATATTTTATTGTTTAAACAGACAATTCAGGAAATAGGGAAGCAGAGGCAGAGAGGTAAAATGACTCACCCAGGGACACATAATGGGTCAGTGACATAGGAATAGTATCGAGGCTCTTAAACCAGTGTACTTTCTACTAGACACACTGCCTCATTGCATTGACTTATAACAAGATTTTTTTCTTTAATACAGAGGTTTCCTCCTCTGGTTCCGTCTTACAACATACCAAGATAAAGCAAGTACAGAGCCATATTCTAGATGCATGTTATTTATGTAGGTTATTCCTGTGCAGTCAAGCATTGAGTAGCATTCGATGATCTTACCACTTTTAGACTTTTCTGTTGAGCAATAGCACAGGAGTTCCCTTTTGGGCCACCAGAAGAGCTGGGATGAAATCCTGGCCTTGCTGAAATGAATGGCAAAACTCCAGCTGGCGTCAGTGAGGAAAAGATACTTCACCTGGCGCATTCATTTCCATTAATTGAGACAGGAGATGGCATGCACAATAATGGATGGGAAAGTGCAATTTTTCTGAGCTCAGAACTGGCAACATCAGGAAAGTTATGAGTGGTCTGCCCATTCTGTGTGTGACTGTGAGCCTTAATAGGGAGGTTTGGTTTTGCCTTTTTCCATGCAGGTGTGCAAATTTGCAAAGAACCTCACACTCCTTATTTGTCCCTCTGTATGGGAATCATTACTATTTATCTATATTACTTTAGTGTCTAGGAGCCCTACGCATGGTCCAGGGTCCTTTTGTGCAAACATAGAACCAAAAGAATGATTTGGGCTCCAGGAGCTTACAATTCAGATAAAAGACAAGAAACAACCAGTGGCTACAAATAGATGGAGGAACTTAAGGAAAAAATGAGACACTATTAGGCAGCACAATAAGCTGTGGTCTCAGCACACCAGAAGCCTATATGTTTGTACTGCCAAGAGGCAATGATTCTTCCCTTAAGGGATTCAGAGGCAATAAGCACACAAATTGGGTGAAGGCTTAAAGATTTTACTAAGCAAATATTAGGGTAAAATACAATGCTTAATATTAGAATAAAATACAATGAAGCAAATCTTAGAATAAAATACAATACTTATTAAGCCTAAGCAAACCTCAAAATAAAATACAATGCTTACTAAAACAATACAATGCTTATTAAGCCTAAGCAGATCCTGGAATAAAATGCAATGCCTATGTCCCTTTTGCTGCCAGGAACCCCCTGAAGAAGGACAGTGGACAATGCATAGCACCTTCTGCGGTTTTGGTCTACACCGAGGTTCCAATGTTAGGAATATCTCCGGCACTTATATACTGTTGGATCCACAGTAATTACACCTGCTGTTTTGAGAACCCAACAAGATCGCTGATACATTTCATATCTTCCCAGATCCAATAATTAGCTTGTTGATACTTTGCATATTTTCCCAGGCCAAATAATTAGCATTATCAGGTGGGAAACATTCAGCAAACATAGCTATGTGATCTTCCCAAGCCCTCCTGCACTCCCATACCAGGTGCATGGCCTTGGGACCTGTCCCAGAACTTGTTGAAAGTCAACAGTGCATTCCTACACTGTACCATCTTGAGCAAACAGCTAACTCTTTGAGAATAACAAAAGAATAAAAAGAAGCAAAAAGCACAAATGGCTGCCTAGAGCATCCAGGCCTGTAAGAAAATGCAGGCACAAAAGGAACGATTGTGGTACACCACCTAATTTCCTCGACCTCACAATTGTCTTCCGCATTTCCACTACAATGTTGTCAAGCTTTTTTTGTAGGCATGATGGCAAAAGAGTTTTGAGGAGGGATTAGAAGGTGGATAATGAGGTAGTTTTGTGGATGTTTATGGGATGGTCCTTTCAAGCATGTGGGGCAGCACAGGAGAAAGCATAATAGGTGTTTTTTTTAAATGATTTTGTCCATAGTAATCCAAAAAGCAAGTAGAGGGGAAGAATTTTGGGGGGGGGGGGGGCGGAAGGAAGATTAGGAGCTCTGTTTTAGCAATATTTAGCTTCAGATAACAGCTAGACATCTGAAAGGCTGTAACCGAGAGACCGGCTAACATTTTAGTCTGAACAGAAAGAGATAGGTGGGGAATAGAGAGGTAGGTCTGTGAGTTTGTCAGCAGAGACGCCAATTGAATTTGTGTTGTAGATGAGATTACCAGAGGTAAGGTGTAGAGGGAGAAGAGAAAAGGACCAAGGACAGAGCCCTGTGGAATCCCCACAGAAAGTCAGACAGTCACAGTTCTGGCTCTTTAGCATATGTACGAATTCCATGTTAGCATTCCTTATACCTCTTCATAGTTATGGAGAAGTTATGAAGAAGAGGGACAGGGCCAAGGTGTCACCTCTTTTCCCAGCCAGCTGACCCTCTGGCTATGTCTAGACTATGGTGTGGTGGGGTGAGGCAACCCCGCCACTACGACCAACGGGGAGGCAGTCGGGACGCCAGGGCGGCCCGTGCTAGCGCTGCTACAGAAGCGGCGGAGCAAGCGCCGGCCAGGACGCGCGGGGCGGGGAGGAGACGCACGGGGAAGTGCCCAGGCTGAGCGCCCCGCCGGGCGCAGCGGGTGACATCACCGGTGTGCCCGGGGGTGGGGACAGGAAGGACGGCGGTGCGGCGAGGGACGGTGATGTCACCCGCCAAGCACACGCGATGGGGGAGGATAAAAGCTTGTGGGAGCATGCGGGAAAAGGGGGAGAGGACTGAGGTGGCAGGTAATGGGGGAAAGAGCGGGCGGAGTGCGGAAGGGCCCACTTGAGGGGCTCCCGTGAGGGTCCCCGGCGGCAGGGTTGAACGTTGGCCCAGGGCGAGGTCGCAAAGCCCGCGAGCAGGTGTGTTTAGGGGTAAACCCCTGCCTGCTACCACAGGGAGCTCGGTTCCCTGTGTTAGGGCCCTGGGCCGGGGTCCGGGAGTGGGGTGGGCCCGGAACCCCCTCCCTGCCGCCGGCAGGCGACCTAGGAACCACAACCGGAGGCCAACTTCCTTCGCCTTTTGGCCCCACGGCGTATGTATAGAGGGCGGGGCGAATACCGTGGAGCAACACGGGTGTTGTAGACTAATAAAACAACTGTGTGGAACCGACAACTGAACGTAGACTCATGACATATGGTATCCCATAAAAACTCCACCGCATCCAGGGAATGCATCTGCTCTTCCACTTTTTTTTTTTTTTGCAGAAGAGCAGACGCACTCTTTCAGAAGCCCTGTCTTCTTCCTCCCACGAGGAAGAAGGGCTCTTCCAAAAGAGGGTTTTTTTCCCCAAAAAATATGGCCCAGTGTAGATGGGCCAAATTTTGGAAAAACCTCTTTTGAAAAAACTACTGGAAAAAGGTATGCAAATTGCACTCAGCAATTTGCGTATCTTTTTCCAATAAAGACCCGTAGTGTAGACATAGCCCATAAGAGAGACAATTTATCTCAGTGCTGTATCCTACCACATGTTGTGTCATAAAGGCACAGCTGAGCCAGAGAACTCAACCAGTACTCTGGGATGTATCAGAGATGTTCTCTCTCTAATTTTAAGACACCTCTATGCTCCAGAAATGTGATTCCAGAGATAAACAGGAGACATAAAATAGAACAACCTCATGGCTGCTCTAATGTCTAGATTTCCACAGATTAGAAAGTCACTGCAACAGCTGGAGTCCAAGGCATAGAGACCTAGCAAAAGTGAGGTGTCAGTATGCTATAGCACCTACAATGGTTCTGTGCAACCTAAGTATTCCCCTACACCAAGGAATCTTCAAATGGCTGTTTAAAATGGTAATGGCACAGAACGTAGCTTGTCAGGGGTCTGGCCCTGGGTGAGGACAGAGGCTATATCTGAGCTGTGGATTACCTTGAAAAATATTCAACTGGTGCTACAACATGGATTCCAGCAGATGACAATGAAAGGAACCTCCTTCCATATGCTCTGGTTTGAGAGCTACCCTTTGGCACGCACTGGGCCAGACAGTACCTCAGCTCATGGCCTCATGTTTTTCCAGCCAAAATCCTGCTGTCATTTATACAAGATGCAGATGAGGAAGTTGACTCAAGTTACTATTGTATATATTATTTAAAAATATAGCTTGAGACCTAATCAGGGACCAAAGTTGCCTGTCTCTCTAGTAGTGCATATGCAAGAGTAACGTTGATGATTAATATTTTATACTTAGCTAAAGTATTAATAGACACATCAGCTGCATCACTCTGGATTCACAGTTCTCTCAGCATTTTTATTTCTAAATTATGGTCAGTAAGGGTTCAGAATGGAGTGAAAGCGCTAACTTGAAATTACATGATTTCTGGATGGCTGCCAAATGTCAGGATAAAGTTGACAATACTATCTAAAGGCCCTGGTCACAGTATGCTCAGAGGAATAATGAAAATATGATTTTATGAAATTATATTTTGAATCAGCTGTAATGAAAGGTGCATTTGTTTTCCTTAGCTTAGATTAATCTAGAAATATTTAAAGCTCCTAGGCTTGAAAAAAATACACATTTTTAAATGGAATAAAGATATGATACCTCTTTTACAGAGCATGAGTTTGAGCATCTAATGCAGCGCACCAAAATCTTTGTAAAATGTTACTGAATGCTTTTGTTACCATTTTTTTTCATTCACAGCCTCAGAACAAAGGCAGGAATAATAGTCTGATCCCATTGACCTTTGCTAGTATCAGGCCTGTAGAGTATGGGACTCTGCTAGTAGCTGACTGTTTTTATGTTTTAAAGATAGAACCAATTTTTACTTTCTAAGACTATTTAGAGTTCTTACTGGGCAGGATAAATATTAGAATGCGAATTAATGACAGTGATGTTACACTTATATAGGACTTTCATTCTGAAGGCTCAAAGCATTTTACAAAAAATACCCAGGGATTACTTTAATCCACCAATGAAATGCATCTGCTTTTGGAGTGAAATGCAGCAAATAATTAACAGCACACGACAATATGTGATAGTTTAAACAGTGGGAGAAGAATAGTTTGTCTTATGGAAAAGGGGGAAGGTAGGCAGAATGGAATTATCCAATTGAAATTTGGCTGTGACGTTGTGGTCAACATTCCTTCTCTTGCTGAGTAGGCAATGGTATCTTTGGAGTCTACAGAATTGCATACTGTAGAAAAAGCGCAAATAGATTAGTTAAGGCCAGGTCTATACTTCAGAGTAAGGTCGGCTTAAGGTACGCAGTTCCAGCTACGTAAATAATGTAGCTGGAGTCGATGTATCTTAAGCTGAACTTTGGTGTCATTCCCACAGTGGGAGATCAGCAGGAGAATCCCATTAACTTCCCTTACTCCTTGCAACAGCAACAGAGAGGAGTGCTGCGATCAATGGGCGTACCATCAGCATTTGATTTAGCAGATCTTTACTAGACTTGCTAAATCAAACACTGGAAGATCAAGCACCACAGCATCGATGTTCCTGTTAGTGTAGATGTGGCCTAAATCAAGGTTTTGTTTTCACATCTCATTTGAAAGACATCCTCTCCAGTTGTACAACAGCACTGTATTAACACCAGGAAAAGACTGGTTCACTAACAACTCAGAAGAAAGAGGGTCACATTCTCATTTATGCCCTAATGCTTTATTGCTAACTCTGCCAGGCATCTAATGTCATTCTAAAGAATAGTGCAGTGTAGTCCTCATATTATCATGAATGAGCCCTGTCTTCCTATCAAAAAGAGCATCAACCAATAAGATGTCCCCGTTGTGTTTTGTTGCTGTTTGGATGGCAGTGCTTTTCTGGATCTATTTTCTACCACTTCCCTTGGCAAATTATTCCCTATTTCCTCACACTCTAGGACTTCTCAGATTTCATTGCACTGCGACCTCTTTCTCACAACAAAAATTACTATACAGCCCCAGGAGAGGGGACTGAAATCTGAGTCTCTTTGAGTCTTGTTGCTGGGGGCAGGAGGGGGCAAAGCTGAAGCCTGGGGGGGTGGGACTGAGGCTTTTGGCTGAGTCTAATGCCATCCCTGGCAACTCCATTAAAAAAGGGTTGTGATCCACTTTGGGGTAACAAATGGTAACAAATCCAGCTTATTAATAATAATAATAATAATAATTATAATTATAATTATTATTATTATTATTATTATTATTTTATTATTAAATGTTGAAATAAAGAGACATCAGAACTGTCCATAAGGCTGATGTATTAGATTAACATAGAAAAGTATAGTGTCGTATAAGGTAGTAGATAAATTAGTTTAAAAATGATAAATCCCTGTTATATTAATAATTTGACAGAAAACTTCCCTTGTTCGAGACTGATGATGATGACTGGCTTTTCTAAGGTCAAAGGTACATTCCTGGTTTGAACTGCTGTTTTATTCCTGGTTTTGGATTGCTCCAAACATGCTCCCTGATTACGGTACTATAGGGCTCTGATTTCACTACAAGTGACAAACCTATTAATGGAAATGCCTTTTATTAAGCTTTTGCAATCTGTAATGTTAATTACTGCAATTAATTAATGAAACTGTAAGTAGGGTTCAACTAAGGGTTTTCTAAACTATTAATGGGGCTTTATTAATAATGTGAATGTCTATCTACTGGGAATTAACTGGCAATCATGAGAATTATTACATGTCGGCCCTCAGTTTGAACCTGCATGACTACTGCTCCGATAAATCACTCATGTCACCCAGACTTTAAGGGTCAGTTTCTATGCTGTACCAGAGCTCTAGGGCAGAGGCAGCTTTAAAGCCATCTTACTAGCTTGAGCAGTTATAATGCTGAAAACACTGCAGGAACAGATCTTCTCAGTGTAGACCCTATTTTGTGGTTGAAGTACTGGCTAAACAACAAAGCTAAAGTATCTCACCTCTTTTGGGTAATTCACAAAATCACTCACCTCTTTTGGGTAATTAGAATGGGTAATGATTCAGCCTCAAAAATATTACACAGCTCAGCAGATATACCTGCTACTGGTACTTCAAGTGATAGCCAATGTGTAACTTTAAGTATGCATATTAAAACAGCTGTAATTGTTTCAGGACACAGCAACACAGGCACTTAGGTGTTTACAGGATCAGAACCTACACCCATACTTGACTGCAAGCATTGACTCTTTGTTACTGTTCATGTGAGAAAGATTAAGGAGGAGCCCATGCACTTGCAGGTTTGAGGTCTCATCTAAGCAACTGGGGCTGCTGAGAGCACATCTCTTGAATGTTCGCTCTCTTTGCTGGCTTCCCTTTGAACACTGGATCAAATTCAATGTCTTGATCCTCTTTTTCAAAATCCTCCATGGGAATGGCTCAAGTTACCTAAGGAATTTATAACGCCCTGTGAACAAGAGCTCCCATGACAGCTAGTTCGCTGTAGCCATGAAAATGTCAGCCTCAAGAAGTGAGATCTGTGTGTTCAGCACACAGCTTTTTTTTTTTTTGGAAGCTTTTAGAAAAGATCAGAATGACCATAAACCTCCGTGTACTTTCTGAATGAAATCTAATACAAGGTTTATCTACCAGCAGTGACCCCATCTAAATTGCATTTCCCCTCCTAACAAACCCCATTCCAAATATTTTTTTAAAAAGTAATGAAACTAACATAATCTTTGCAAGCCATCACCTTCTTTACTTTATTTATATGTTACTTCCTACCCTTGCCCCACCCGTATATCTGGTCTACTTACATTTTAAGTATTTGGGAGGTTGGAGGGGGGGGGGGGTCTATTAATTTGTTTCTACAGTTCCTACCTCACTGCAATAGGGCCTCTGTTTATGTAGAATATGAGCTCATTGGCATAAGAAGTATCTTTATGTTCTGTGTTTGTACAATAAAGCCCTAGTATATTAGGAATACAGCTCCGAAATGGTACTTTAATAGAAATTAATATTAATAAGTGTAATTTAAGGCCAAAAGGAATCATTATAATCATCTTGCCCAACATCTGGCATAACACAGACCAACTTACCTAGTAATTTCTGCATCAAAAATTAATAATGTTCTTGTCTGAGTTCTAAGCGCTCCCATAATACAAATAAAAAATAACGATAACCATGATAACATGTTTTTAAACTTGATAGAGAATGGGTGAAGAAGAAAGAAGTACAACTATCTTCTGTTCACTTTAATGGGCACACTGTAATTAGACAGAGAAATCAGTAAATCAGTAGAACATTGGTCAGTGCAGACCAGTCTGACACACAAAAAAAGTCCTTGCAGAGGAAAGACTTATTGAAGTGATGAAACAACACGTGTGCTCTGGCCGCAGGTAACTTGTATACTCAGGAAGCATTATCAGCGAAGTTCTAGTTCAGGTAAACTCTGGGTTTTTTTACACTTTGAAACCTCTTGAAACAGTGTCCCTATAAGATCTTGAGGAAAATAGAAATTGGGACAAAAAATCCAAATATTGGAATTTTCAGCAATATTCAACAATATTTCCTTTCAATCTTATCAAAATATTTTTCAACTCTAGTATTGTATTTTATTTTGAATGCAAATACTAAAGTCAAAACAAATTCTTTTGATGATTTTCCTTCAAAAATGTCAGTGCAATTGATACATTTCTGCAAAAAGCTTCTATTTCTGGAGTCAGTATTTTCTGATGGGAAAACTGGTTGGAACATTTTCAGTGAATTCTAATAGCTACTATTCATTCTTCATACAGCAACATACTGTGTAATCATGAAAGCATGTTCACCTGAGATATTTAGGTGTTCAGAAGCTGCAGAGACATAGTGATACAAATGTTTACAAAGAAACTCTGATAGACCAAATACTAGGTAATGTAATGTTGGGATCAACCTAGCATTTGTACAAGATGACTGAATGGGTCTTTTCAATTTTTGGCTACAAATGATCACAACTTTATATCCAGCAAATGAGAAATGCTAACAACTATCAAAACTTGGAGATTTTTTGCACAACAAATCTCCTCTGAGTTATGTGTAACTTTCTGTGTCCCCTGATTCTTCTAGCTGTGCACTCTGGTGGCAACCTCTTATTCAGTTATGATTCTCTTCAGAGCTATTCAATGACATGAGCATTTAAAGAATTATGGGATAAATCATGCTCAGTTTACTCATAAGTGTACAGGACAGAATCGATAAGAATTGAGCCCTATAAATGAGCTAGGGGGAAAAAAAGAAGCTGTAATAAAAGGCAACGCTGGATGAGGAAAGTCATGTGAATGTCAGTAGGTAGCTTAATGAAGTACGGATCCCCTTAAAGGTTTTATATGCATTCTCTCCATTCTTCTTTGCTCTCAAAATGAGAACTTCATTGCTAGGCATCTTTTGCTAATGTTTCCAGAGAGGAGGTAATGAATGTGACTTGGGTTTCCACTGTGTGGTGTAGCTCTGGTTTTTACTGAGATGGCAAGATGGGTTTATATTAATTTACTATCCCGGGTAGCATTACTGCGTCAATAGTGTTCCTAGCCTTTGGCTCATTTTCTTTCTGGATAAATCAAATCAGCACCATTAACAGAGGCCTGATCCACATATAACTGGAAAAGTTTATTCGCCACATGAAATACTACCGCTATGCTGGTATGACAAATGGACCGCTTCCTTCTGATTTGTGCCATGTTAAATGGCATTACCTGTCAAATTGCAAAATAGGTATCTACAACTAAGGATGCAGAGATTTCCCAGATGCTATGATGGGAAATATGATGGCCATGATATCATTGTTGACTGGAACACACAAATAAATGGATTACCAGCCTGCTAATGAATCTGACCAGAAATAAGACAGAAATAAGATGAATGAGGACTAAATTAGAATAAAGGGTTATGTGACTAAACTGGTGGACACCAGGGCTTAATATTGTCCTGAATCATTCAGGTGATACAGGTTATTTTCTGTGGTTATATGATGCACTGAGAACTCAACTGAGGCATTTTCCTTTCTGCCTGTTTATTTATCAAGATCATTGTTGTTATATATCATTAGAAGGATGGTTTGTGGTTAACATATTGGAATAGGGCTTAGATTTCCTGTATGACTTCAGAAATGTCATATCATCCGTCTGTGTCCTACTCCCAAATCTATAACATTGGGACAGTTCCTTTTTTTACAGGTATTGTGAGGATTACTTCTTTAATGTGCATGAGGTAGTCAGATAATGTGCTGGAGACCATAAATGCACTGAGAGAGACAGAGTGATATGATGGACAACAGGGAAGATAATTTTGTATTGGTGTGGAGTGAGATGGAAAACAGGAGTCCAGATAAGAGAAGGATTTGGTGGTTAAGGTAAAATGTTCAGCATGGAAGGGATTGATTAAAAAAAAAACTTGTAGAGAAATAAATAGAAGGATTTAGCTAATGTGCTATTTTGGATTAAAATACCAGTGCTTTCTAAAACCACCATGAAATCTAGCATTTAAGGTTGCATGTGGGGGGAAGGCTACTCATGGAATAAGATGCTATGAAATGTGAATAAGGGAAACTGAACTTGGCCCAGAGTTAACAGTCAAGCCCATTTTTTGCTCTTGTCACTTAGATCACAAATTTCAACCAAGTTCAATTACTCACAGGTCTAAAAATGCAACATTAGATGCCTTATTTTAATCACTTATGTTGGAAAATGTTGGTCTAAATTTGTTATAGTTTCTAAATTTTATTATAGCAAGATTGTATTTTCATTGCAGATAGTAGTGTGTATTAGTCTGAATTCTTCAATATGTGTTTGGGAAAGGGGAAAGAGTGTACTGAGGGGAAATCGGAATAAGAACCCAGTCAATGACATAATTCTAACTTAATAGTCAAGCTGTCTCTTCTGGTAAAATCTAACTAGGGCTGGATTTCCCATGCATTGGTTGTGCTGACTGTCTTAATACCAGAGCCATGTATACTATGGCTTTGTAAACAGGTAAAGGTTCAAAGAGCAGGTGTTGAGTACAGTATATTGTGTAATGCCCAGCAGGTGCTCAGTACTCAAGGGGACAAGCTACAAATCAATTATCTGAAATACCATGGCAAAATCCCTCCTCCTCTTCCCATTTACCCGCAACAGATTTATTTAAATAATAACACCCAAAGCACAAAAGCAAAGTAAAGCCTAGTGAAAGTCTATTTGAAAGAGGATTGTGCATCATCACAATTTTTTCCTACTGTATGTCTTTGATAAATTTGTTCTCCCTGATGTACAGATCAAGAACTAATCATCCTGTTATATAAGATGCATACTCCATGGGGAGGAGTCATAGAGCATACATGAGACGGATGGATTTTTCGAAGGTAAGGTCACCCGAGGGGGTGAGAGTGTAGGGAAAAGAGCTCACTGAGTGATTACCATTTCCCAGACCACTGGAGAATTTCAGGCTTCATGCAATCCTAGAGCCTGCAATTTTCAATTAACTCTTTGTGTCTGTGGATTTTTAATTATTTAAATGTACATTGGGACATTGCTTTCATGATCCTCAGCACTGAACCCTTACTTTGGGAATCTTTTGTATTTGGCAGCTGTCTTTAGGTGTTTGGCTTTAGGCAGAGCCTCCTAAATGGTTACCTTAGTATAGGAGAAGATAAGATTTCTGGTTCCAGGTGCATTTTACATTTCAAAAAAGAAAGGAAAGGGGGGACGAATACTGGGAATAATAATATAACATAGGAGAAGCTCTGATTGGAAAAGATATGGGGAGAAGAATAAATAGAACAATATAGAGGTCTGTATTCTGATCACTATTACAATAGTGCAAATACAGAACAAACCCATTAACAACAATGGACTTTTTTTCTGGATTTACACTGGTATCAGTATGAATAAAATGAGAATCTGGTTCAAAAAGAGCTAAATGAGAAGAGTTAAAAAAGAGGTGATATAACAAAGCTGCAGAAAGATAGAGGGAAGAGAGAAAAAGATGGGTAGAGGAAAGAAAATAATAAATAAAAGATAAGGTTGTTCTGAGGCAGGAAAAAGTAGAGGGAATGGGAAAAGAGGATGCATTAAGGTGCACCAGGCAACTACAAAGACTGCAATGTGTTTAATTACTGCACGTTTAAATTTCTGACAGCCCGCAGTAGTATGTTAGACACATACTGTAGTTTTAATTAAGTAATTAAGGATCTTGATGAGGAAGGCAAGGATTTGAAAATTTAAAATATTCTGGAGAGCTTGTAGACAGATGAATCTTTTTCTTAGGTGTATCTGATGTAAGTTACATAATGATTAACCTTCAGTGAAATCCCAACTCCTCACACAGTCCTCTGTAGATAATGGGAATTGTGACTAAGTTAAGACTGAGAGAGAGCTGCAGGATTTTACTCCTACAGAGCAAGCACAGAGATTGTTCTTATAATCCATAAGCAGGAAGGACTTAGACTGAGAGATCTTTGCCTATGTAAAGACTGCAGGTTTTAGGCCAAAATATGCACACAGGAACCAAATAGATTCAACTGAAGAGCATTCTTGTCAAGGAGGCAAGGACATGAGAACCAGGATCTATAGTTTGAGTGGTTTGTGGTATACCCCAAAGATATTAGTCAGATATGCCTAGTTTTTATGAAACAATAAATAGGCTTCATTTTCAAAAGTGACCTGAGATTTTGGGTCCCTTAATTTTTGGGCGCATAACTTGAGGCCCCTGAAAAAAACTGATTTTCAAAGGGCAGGTGCTCAGCACTGCTTGCAAATTCAATTCTTTCAAGGCATGTCAAGCTGGATATTGAAAAATTAAGGCACTAACATTACTGGTTACTTTTGACAAACCTGGCTTTTTCAGCATTGTTTATGGAGAAGTAACTATCTATTTCATTCTGTATCAGAGCCGCAGAAGATCTCTTTTGTGATTTATCAAATCTAACAGTGTTTCCGGAAAGGGAAACATAGGTAAGCGAATGAATGTTCCAAGTACACTTACTATTGTACAACTTTCTTGCTCCTGTCACCATTTCATTTTCTTAGCTATTGTTCCTTTTGGTGTGTGAAGTCACTGGGAGCTGCATATGAAGCTCTTATGAGAGGTAGTTTCCCTTGGGGGGGGGGGGCGGGAATGGTTTCCTGTTTGGATCACAATAAAGAGAACACAGAATTTTTGGGTTCCAATGCTGAGTATCCCTTAGTGGTAAGGTGATCATATTTCTGTACTAATTAATAATAAAAATTAGAACCATGAAATAATTACAGAAATAATAGCACAGAACTTTTAAAATGTATATTGGTGTCACTACTGCCAGCTTTTCATTCAGCAGTAACATGTATATGTTTCTCAGCGTGGAACACTTGTTTCCAGTAATTTAGTGTCCTGAATGAGTTTGTCATGAAGCACTGAATGCATGCATTTATCATTCACGCTGAGCAAATGAAGAGCTCTGATAGTGTCTACATGCGTTCAATTTTTTCTTTGCTCCAAACATCGTTCAATACACTAAACACTCATTCCAATGAATTGTTTGTTTTGTAACTCAGAGCAAATTCTACTTGATATAGCAATGTGATGTGGCATCTGCCCCCCATTAGCCCATAAAGGGTTAATGGAGTCCTGGAAATGCTGTGCAGGAGGCAGGCAGTTAGAGGGGCTGCAAGGAGCAGCTAATCAGGGCCTGATTGGCCCATGTAAGTGCTGCAGAGAAGAACAGCTTCTGTTGCTCCCTGGAGCTCAAGGAGGGAAACCTGGCTGCCAAGATGGTTGAAAAAACCTATTGACCTGGACACATCAGTGCTGCTAGCAAAGACCAGGGAGCTAGGGACAAGCTCCTGACTGGCTGTGGAGATTTGCAGACTGAGGCAGGGATCAAGAAGGTGGTGGGGCTGTAGGAAAGTTGCCCAGGGAAAGGAACTGAGGGATTGGAGGGACATGGCATGTGACTCATCTATAGGGTACCTGGGCCAGGACCCAGAGTAGTGAATGTCCGTACCCCCCTTGCCACTGAGGCAATAGCTGGGATACTGGGACTGAGTTACTGTCCCCCAGAAAAGGGGAAAATGGAGCATGACATGGCTGGAGACCTGTGCCATGAAGACAATGCCATGGTCCTGGGAGTGACATGGGTCCAGACACAGAAGTGACAACAGGCAAGACACCACTGAGTGTCAGAATACCAACCTGTGGAACTGATCTGCAAGATGACCAGCAGCAGGTGCTAGCATGGTGAGTCCCATCACATCATAAACAATAAATCCTGAACAAATATTTTGTAGTTATAAAAATAACACTAAGTTTTGGCTGATGAAATGAAAAGCTAGGACACTTCTGGTGTCACCAAAAGAGATATCTGGGGATCAGGACATCATACAAAAAAGCACAGAGATCCCAGTAAAACCAGGACACATGACCTCTTTATTTGCCTGCCTTTGATAAATCTCTTAACTATTCTTTCTCAATTATTCCATGTATAACAGGGAAAATACAACATAGGTGAGAATACAGAGTAATTCGTTAATGACAGAAAAGGGAGATATTATGTAAATAGTATTTTCCAATATTTTATAAATTGGAAATTTCTGCAAGAGCCCAGAGTGATGCATGCCTCATAAAAAACTGGCTTGTTAATCATTCTGCGTATTGTTTTTCATAAGAAATTAATTAGAAAAATAAAGTAGTGAACTGAATACATTTTTTCAGCCATGTTGTACTTGGATTATGAAATTAATACTTTCATTTCCAAAAGCATTGATCTTTTTTTCCAGTTTTGAGACTCTTTAGCTATAGTACCCAACTTTTTAGAGCAATGTCTTCATTACAGAAAACAAAAGTCACTTTAGCTTTTTCTTTTTTGCAGAAAGAAATGCTCTTAAAAGGCAAGTAGTCCCTTCTGAGCTCTAAACCTCTTCCATCTAGTTCCTAACTCCCACAGGGTTTTCTTTTTCTCCATCAAAATCAGGTATTCTCAAGTTGGGAGCACTGGGCTATGATCTCACACATTTAATAGTCCTCTCATATCTCTAACAGTCTGCTACTGTGGAGGGCTCTCAGCAACTCACAGCAGGCACTCAGTACCTGACAAGATCGTGCTTTTAGATAGCCCCTTAGAAACTAGTCTTTGTGCATGAGATTCTGGAGGTCAGGGATTTGCGAGGTCTGCAGGGCCTGGTGAAAACTTTCAAGATAATACATTGTATCTGCAATATTGGGCCTGCAAAGTCTTTCAGGTTTCTGAGGTACCAGTAGGAATTTCTAGCACCTTTCACAACTAGAATATTTGTTCTAGTTCTTCTAAAATTCCTCTTAAATGCATATTTGTTTAACGGTGTATGTACAGAGATATATTTGTGTCAGTGGAATGTGTTTAATGGGAAAGTGTAGCAACTAGTTGCAAAGTGGGGTATGGAGATACATTGAGTCTTGTAGTGTCATCTATATTGCATTAAAGTTGTGTTGTGCATCATCTAAAAGGTTACTGTATTTGCTTTATCATAAGTAACAGATTCAGTCAGCTAAGACTGCCTCATTAGAATTCCATTAAGAAGAGTTAAAAACTGTGCATATTTAATGAAAGTTTGTAGGTGATTTTTAAAATGGGGTTAGATGCATTGGAAATGAGGGCAGTTTGAAAGAGGGTTTAAAACAAAGGAAAAGATGTTTTAATGGGGACTTGATGTGCTGGAGCTAAAAGACAAGTGAGCAGTCAGAAAGAATATGTCTATGACTGTGAGAAATGGTTGTTTTAGAAATATTTAAGCAAATTATTCACTAATTTAACATCTAAAACCAGTATTATTATTGATTTTTAATAGTTTCAATTACAAATGTCAAGGTACATTGCGAAACTATATGGTTTGCTTCATTTTCCCACTTCTGGGGTGGGATTAACCTTGTAGTATAGATGCACCAGCACATTAAACAACATTTTTAGTACAGAAAAGAAAACGAAATATAAATACTGAATCCAAATGAAGAAAAATTGGAGATAGCAGAATACTACAGCTAGTCCATGATGAGGGAGTTAGCCAAGATGTTGTCACCAGATGTGCCACAGGAACTTTAATCCTTGCAAAAGGATGCTGTCCTAGGTTCCTAGTCTCATCAAAAATTAAACATCACAGGTTTAAAATAGGCCAGAAAGAGTGCAGCAGGGGATAGGTTATACAATAAATCAAACCAAACCACATGAGTAGTGGCCATCATCAATCCAGTCACTGAACCTGTATGTTTTAACCTCTCATCCCACACACCTTCTAATCAGCTTTTATCTTTTTTTTTTTAATTGTAATTCTTCTAGCCATGGACTGTGTTTTCTGGGTTTGGAAATAATTCACAAATATTTTTGAAATTTGATGCAAGTTGTCTGAGCAGTTAAAAGTGCTGGTTGAAACATGCCAATTTATTTTCCCAGAGAACATTCATTTGCCTTGAAAATTCTCCTATTTCCAAATTTTTTTCAGAAACCAAAGATTAAAACATATTTCGCTTAGAAAAGAAAAGTTTTAGTTAAAGAAAAAAGGATTGTTTTTTTTTTTGGGAAACAAACAATCCAAGCAGTCTTACCAAAACACAAATTTTCTCCTCTCCCCCTTCCCCAATTTTCAGTTAAAAAAAACCCAAAAACATGTTTTCCTGAGATGTAGGAAAGCATCATGCGAGCCTAGCAGGGACAGTAATGCTACATTGCCCAAGAGGATGACAAGGTTGGGATGACAGTCGGAGATTTTCCCATTTGGGTACTTTAGGAACTCTGTATCAGTCATTCTGGCCCAAACTCCTAGTGATTTTGCTGGCCTCTGGGCCTCCGGCCTCTGAAGGTAGTCACCAGTTCCATCCACTCCAATCTGGAGCACAATCTTACTGTAATTATTAAAAATATGAAAACTGATAGTTCAGTGTTTAAGCATAAAAGGCAAGAGAGCCAAGACAGTGCAACACGCAGGTTTTGTTCTTGTGCCCTTGAATGCTGTACTTGTCAGCAAACACTTCCTGAAAGCAGAGTTCTCTATATCCCTAGGCATCTCTATACTAGCAGTACTCAAGTTTTTTTATCGCACCCCCTTTTACCAGTAATGTAAACTGTCCATACACAAGCCATGCACAGCCAAGGCTTTATCAGTAGTGGAGAAGGCAGAGTTGGGGATGGAGCTGGTACTAGATGTGGAGCTGTTCTGAAGATGGAGAAAGAATGAGGGCAGAGCTGGGCTGGGGATGAAATAATGGGATGACTGGAACTGTGGCTGGGTGAGGAAAGGGAATCAGGACAGAGTTGGGCTTGGGGCAGAAGAGTGGTGGAGTCATATGTGTCTGGGATCGGAGTTGGTCTGGTGGTGGAGCAGGGCTGGAAGTGTGGCAGTCCCTTACGGTGCCCCTTAGAGCATTCTTCCATGCCTCTAGGGGGTGTGCACCCCACAGTTTGGGTTCCACTGCCTTATAAATAAACATAATGGGGGAATATAAAGCTATCTGATCAAGCAGTGTTATTGTCTCAATATTCTGATCCAAACTCACTGTAAATAAATCATACCCCAACCCCTCAAAACTTTACTTAATTCTGCCAGGTGCTAGCTTGTGCCCTTTCAGAATGTTGAGTGCAGTAGAACTCAAACTTCTGAAAACCAGGAAAAGAAAAATGCCCATGTAACCTTAACTCTGCCCCTAAGAGCTGACAATAATTATCTGCATGCGTTCCAGCCGCATTCATTGTGTTAGACATAGTTATACTGAATAGTGGAGGAATATAGAGGAAAAGCTTGGAAGAATTGTGATTGTGATTTGATGCGTTTGGGAATTAGTTTGAAGAACATCTTAGAACTTTGATTGTGATATGAGGAGATCTGGGTCTCAGTCCCCCAATGCTTGTTTTCAAAGGAAAGAGTTACTTTTACACTGCAGGTCTAGTCTGTTTCATTTCAACACAGAATTGTGAAGGTTGTATAATGTGCAGGCACTTGGAACTTCTTGCCATGGGTATTGTCAGAAGTGAGGATGTGAGATTTAATAGTGGGGGAAGGAAAGTATAGGTGCAAGTGGTGCCCTGTGTGCACATGAGTCGAGGTTGTAAAAGGGTCTGAAGTGGTTACCACACTTTTGCAAAATTTAACATTCTGTTGGGGGCGTAGGCTCAGTGTTTGTATGCAGAGCAAATGCAGGTAGCAGCTGTCCATCACAGTGAAAGGACAGAATGGAAGTGTGTGCATTATCGGTGAATTGGGGCATTGCTCAGAGAGGGCAGAGTTAAGGGGCCTTTGTGTTTACCTTAACTCTGTATTTGCTGCTTTTCAGAAGTTAAAGTTGTGCTAAGTTGATGTTCTGAAAAAGCAGATCTATCATTGGGCAAGCTTAGCTATGTCTTAATGCTGTTTTTTGAATAGAAATGGAAAGAAAAGTATTTGTTGGTAGGCGCTAATGGTCATTTAGACAGTTGTAGTTCTCACCTAGATTTGCAACAGATGAGCTACTATGGTTATACTATCATCAAAAACCCAGCTTTTGTATAGTGCTTTTCATCAGTAGGTCTCAAAGAACTTTACATCATTATTTCTATTGTAGAGATGGGAAATTGAGGTCCAGAGAGGCAAAGGAATGTACCCAAAGTTATCCAGCAGGCCAGTGGCGGAGCTAGGAATAGGCCCAGGCCTGCGGCCTTTCTACTAAGTCAAATGGTTGCTGTGTGATTCCTCAGTGGTTCTCTGCTCTCCTGTACATTTTGTTATAGTGGAATGGGGCTAATACTGATGCTTTGAAATCCTTGCAATATGTAGCCACTAACAGGGCCAGTGAGAGAAATCACATCCATGGTCTTTGTCTCAAAACACTGATGATTTCAGTTCATGGTTTTTATTGTAACTTTAAACATGTAAGAGAAAAGTAATGTGTGTATCTACTTCTCCACTATCCCACTGTCTATCCCACTGCTCTCTGCATCAGGGAACCATTCACCTCCCAAATTTCTAGCTCCTCCTTCACTTCTCATCCCTTTGCAGCATTAGTTGGTGCTGTAGAAGTCATTAGCACATAAAAAGTTGCTCCTTGCTCTCTTCTGCCTATGTGGCTAGATATACTTCATAAGCAGCAGCTTAATAGAGGGCTGTGTGCTACCTTGATTATGTAGCTTCCCAGGGCTCGATCTAGTAGGTCTGCTAAATTGACCATTGACAGTGCCCTCGTCAACTCCGGTACTCCCCCATGTCACAAGGAATAAGGGAATTCCATTGACCTCCTGCAATGGGAATGCACAGAAACTAAACCTAAGGTATGTCAGCTCCAGCTACATATCTTAGGTTGACTTTCTCCCTTAGTGTAGACCTGGCCTGAGCTAGTCTTCTCATTTTCATTACCTGCCTCTAGATGGGACTGCCACTCCTGCTACAGCCAGCTTCCACAGCCGTGCTCCAGGTCCACACAGTCCATCCCTCCTCCAAAGTGGGCCTCTCGCCCACATAGCCATCTATCCATCCTGACTTCACTCTTAACTATTCATTTTCTGGATTTCAGAAGTTTAAATCATCATAACCTACCCTCTCCCCCTGCCGTATTCCAGCTGATATGAAGGAAAAGGGGAAAAGGCTCAGACACCCCAAGAAAAGCAGGGTCTCCTACATCCCAGGACATGCAGGTATCTGGGAGAGGGTCTAGACACCTACAGCGGACAGGACTCCTTGTTCCCCAATTTGGATCACTAACACATACCTGTGCCCCCAAGGGCCACACCAAATGTCAAAGCAATCCAAGAAAGTGTGTAGATTTTAGAGCACTTAGAAAAATCAAGCTTCACATAGAAACATGATCTTAACCTTATCTATAACTGGGCTGTGAGCCTGCTCTAATACGGTGGAAAAAATATTCACCATCACAATGACACCACATTGTCATATTTCTGCCAGGAATTTTTATGATTGAATTATAATCCCTATTGGCATCAATTTCTTGCTCAGCACATAAAACTTCCATTAATGTCAATGGGAATTTTGCCTATGTAAGAAATCCAGGATCTGGCCCAATACAAGGTTTTATATGGGAAACTTTGATAAATCTTTAACTTTAGCCCTGCTATTGTTATATAGTAATGTAGTGTTTCGGACTGTCAAGGGCCCTACTGGCCTATGGACGCTTGTGGGGTGGTGAACCCTCCCACGGCGGATGGGGGCACGCCACCCCAAGTTATTCTAGCCCTGTTTTGGTGGTCGCAAGGCCCAATCCCTGGTGATGAGGCTTATTGCCGGCATCCGGGGGGTCATGGTCTACAGGGCTCTCAGGGCCTTCCCCGGTTGCCCGCTTTCCTGCCCGCAGACCTCCCTGTCCTGTCGCGAACAGGACCGACTCCTGCTTGGGTCCCCAGCCTACCCCAGTGGAGCAGCCAGAGGCTCGTGTCAAATAGTCTGTTGGTGCTAGTCCCAGCCTTCGGCCTAGCTCTGCATGCGTCTCTGTTGGCAGAGGTGGAGTAGGGGAGCCCGGGCCCACCCACTCCACCGGGGACTAGTCCTTCAGAGTGTTCGATAGAACCAGTTCTGGTGCTATCCCCGGTAACTGCTAGCTCTCCTCTGTCCTGGGCCGTTTCCTACCCCACTATAGGCTCTGCCATCTGCTCCACCCTCGACCGCGGCTTCCGTGCCTCACCACCGCCTCCCGTCCATTGTCGCTGAGCCAAGATAGGATCCTTGTCTGCGAGGCTCCCATGTCGTGACTGGCTTCAGTGGCCCCCAGGCTCCTGGCTCTGTCACTCACCTGTGAGTCTTCCACTACAGGGGGGGCCAGCGGCAGTCCTGCAGCTTGCCTGCCTGCCCCGAGCTGCTCTTCTCCGTTGGCCTTGAGAAGTACTCCCTTGGGGCTGCTGCTGTGTGTGGGGTCTCTCCCCAATTGCCCTCACCTCTGCAAGATGTTCTTGCGCAAGAAGCTGCCAGTGTAGACATAGCCCATGTGAATTCTACTCATTAGGTTCTGCATATTGATGAAGAGATATGGGGCAGGTTTAGGGAGCAGGTGCTTTTTAATGGCAGAAATAGCTCCAGCAAAGCCAGAATGAGTTAATCCTGCTGGGAGAGGGAGGAGCTAATAGAGCATTGGTGTGTCAGTAGTGCCCAATACCTCAGCTCTTCAGTGGGATAAATACATGAACTTATATGGGGTGCTCAGATGCTATGGTGGTGGGCCCAAGATAGATTGACTAGCTGTGAGTGAGCCCTGCAGGGCTGGAGGACTGTTCACCAAAGAATCCACTGGACTCAGAAGCTATAGTCCTGACTCTTTCCCAGCCTGCCACTCCACACCTCTTCCCCTGAAGGGAGGGGTCACTGAAGACTTCTGTATATTCATGCTGCTGTTTTCTAGGCACTTGGTCATGGCACTGTAGGTTGGCCAGTTGTAGCCCTACATTTCTGCACACTGGCAGTATACTCTGTGTGAGCACAATCACTACTGCAAGCAGACCTGTGCAGTATAGTGTGACCAGTGCTACCTCACTCATTTTCTGCCGAGTAAAACATTCCTGATTTTGGTCAACATAACTGGTGATGGTTTTATGACATTTAAGATCAACTGAATTTAATAAGTGTCAAGAAGCAGAATTATGTGCTGTGTAGAAAGGGACAATTTCATGCAATAAAAATGAATATTATAGCTCTTCTAAAACACAATGGAGATGTACAGCATGGCCTCCTGGACATTTGAGATGCATCTCCTGTTATTGTTCATATAAGTTGCATCTCTAATAATTCTGTTCACTCCTCTGTCCTTTGGTGCTAATGAATCATTTAGACAATGAACGTAGTCTTTTTCTCTGCTCATGAAGTACCCTAAGATGATTGCAGTTTCTTCAAACTCATATGTTGTTCAAAGCTATGCAACTATTTGTATTTATTTTTTGCAGGTGCAGACTATGATGGGACATGCCTCCATCCCACTGAGCAACCCTTCATTACCACTTGGATGGCTTTTTCCCAGGTTCAGTGTTTTACTAATAGGTCTGGCAGACTTCTTCACTTTTAAGTTAACTAGATCCTCTCTGGAGGAAGCAGAGCCACAGATGAGGGATAGGAAAAGGCAGATCAGTGGACATTATGACCCAGTGGTGCTCCAAATTTTTGCGTGTGCTACTCAACTATATATTCTGCATATGGGTCTGGGAATAATGATCTTGCCCAGGAGTGGAGATTTCTGATGGGGTCTCAACAGTAAGGGTATGTCTACACGACCACCCTAGTTAGAACTAGGGTGGCTAATGTAGGCATTCGAAGTTGCAAATGAAGCCCGGGATTTAAATATCCCGGGCTTCATTTGCATCTTGCCGGGCGGGCGCCATTTTTAAATCCCCTTAGGTCAAACTCCGTGCCCGCGGCTACACGTGGCACGGAGTAGGTAGTTCGAATTAGGATCTCTAATTCGAACTACCATTGCTCCTCGTGGAATGAGGTGTACTGGTAGTTCGAATTAGAGATCCTAATTCGAACTACCTACTCCGTGCCACGTGTAGCCGCGGGCACGGAGTTCGACCTAAGGGGATTTAAAAATGGCACCCGCCCGGCAAGATGCGAATGAAGCCTGGGATATTTAAATCCCGGGCTTCATTTGCAACTTCGAATGCCTACATTAGCCACCCTAGTTCGAACTAGGGTGGTAGTGTAGACATACCCTAAGAGATATGAGATAATGGCCAAGTCCAGGATGAGAGTTGGCTGACTTCAAGGATGTTTTCAAACTGTCATTCAGTAGTAAAAAATTTCCCATGAGAATTTGCTATTCAAGATGTGTTGATAAATTGTGATTGGTCCGATAAGTCACATCATATTGTTTCTGGTCCCTGTCTGGATGAGCACATAAACACTTCTAACATGTTTTGACAAAGCAATCATAGAATCATAGAATCCCAGGTCTGGAAGAGACTTCAGGAGGTCATAGAGTCCAGCCCCCTGCCCAAAGCAGGACCAATCCCAACTAAATCACCCCAGCCAAGGCTTTGTCAAGCCTGGAATTTAAAAACCTCTAGGAATGGAGATTCCACCATCTCCCTAGGTAACCCATTCCAGTACTTCACCACCATCCCAGTGAAATAGTTTTTCCTAATATCCAACCTAGACCTCCCCCACTGTAATCTGAGACCATTGCTCCTTGTTCTGCCATCCGTCACTACTAAGAACAGCCTCTCTCCATCCCCTTTGGAATCTTCCTTCAGGAGTTGAAGGCTGCTATCAGACCCTGCCCCCTCACTCTTGTTTTCTGCAGACTAAATAAGCCTAAATCCCTTAGCCTCTCATCGTAGGTCATGTGCTCCAGCCCCCAATCATGTTGGTTGTCCTCTGCTGGACCCTCTCCAATGCGTCCACATCCTTTCTATACTGGGGGGGGAGGAGGCAGAACTGGATGCAATACTCCAGATGTGGCCTCACCAGAGCTGAATAAAGGGGAATAATAACTTCTCTAGATCTTCTGGTAATGCTCCTCCTAATGCACCCTAATATGCCATTAGGCTTCTTGGCTACAAGGGCACACTGTTGACTCATATCCAGCTTCTCATCCACTGTAATCCCCAGGTCCTTTTCTGCTGAACTGCTACTTAGCCAGGTCATCCTCAGCCTGCAACCAGGCTTGGTATTCTTCTATGAGGGTAGAGTTAAGGTTGTTGTACTGTCCTGAAATATGCATTTTCCTGTGCTTAGGGCTTAGAACAGTGGTCTCCAACCTTTTTACAGCCAAGATCACTTTTTAAATGACAGAACAAGCCAAGATCTACCGCTCTTCCCCTTCCTTGAAGCCCCGCCCTCTCTATTCTCCTCCTCTCCATCACTTGCTATCCCCAACCCTTATACTTCTGCTTTTCTTTTTCAATTCTTCTCTAGGAAGAGGTTTTTCCAACATTTGGCCTGTCTAGACTGGACCAAATGTCAGGAAAACCCCTTCTTTTGGAAGCTCCCTTATTCCTCGTGGAAAGAGGAATATAGGAGTGACCAAAAGAGCATGTTTGCTCTTCCACTAAATAAAGCGGAAGAACAAACGCATCCCTGGATGCAAAAGAGTTTTTCTGGGATATCTCCGGAATCCTGAAAAAATCCTGCAGTCTAACCGTACTCTCGCTGGGTTGAGACAGGATGTGTAGGCTCTGGGGTGGGAATGAGGGATTTGGGTGTGGGAAGGGGTGAAAGGTGCAAGGTCTGGGAGGAAATCTGGATGCGGAGAAGGTGGAGAAGGGGATGCTGGCTCAGGGAGGGGGGGGGGGGGCTCCAGGCCGAGCAGTGTTGGGGTCAGATGTAGGGTTGGGCTACTAATCAAACCACAGGCTTGTGGATGTGAGGGTTCAGGAATTTGGTTTGGGGTATGTGAGGGACTCAGAGCAGGGGGTTCCAGTGTATGATAGGCTCAGATCTAGGTCTGGGGGAAGGGGGAGTGCAGGAGTGTTATGATGCTGTGGCCAGATGGAGGCTTGGCCCCAAGTGGGGGTTTGTTGTCCAGGCTTCATTTTTAAATAAAATACTATGTCAAACACAAAAAGTTTCTGCACTGTCTTTATGAGAAGGGCAGGGAACCTGTTTTGAGTCAGGGGTCACTGACCCACAGAAAAAACCAGTTGGGGCCACACAAGTGAGATGCAAAAAAAAAAAAAACCCTCCTCCAACCCCTCTCCCCCCCCAAGCCTCACTAATGTGGCCCTAACTGTGCTGGTGGGAGCAGGGGCCATGGTACTGGGGAAGGGTGCTAGTGGGTGCTGGGGCAGGGGATAGGGTGCCAGTCGGGGCAGGGTTCTGCAGCTGGGGGCAGGGGAGAGGGAACAGGGTACCGGGAGGGTTCTGTGGCAGGGGTCAGGGTGCCAGTGGGCGCAGAGAGTCCCCTGCACCCGCCTCCTCTCAGGATTCCCCGCTCCCCCAGAGGAAGGAAGCCCCATCGCACACCTCCTCCGGGGCCAGCGTGAGCATCCCATGGAGCAGGGAAGCCCCCGTCTCATGCCCCCTCCAGGCCTGACTCCCCCCACCCGCAGAGAGGGGAAGTCCCAGCGCACGCCTCTCGGGACTCACCCGGTAAGTTCCTGGCATGCCACAGACCTGGGGCAAGGAAGCAACCAGTGCATTTCCAGGACCCCTAGAAATGACACATAGCGGAAGAACTTCCGTCCACCCTGTGGGAAGCTGCCACTACCTCCATTGTCACTAGAGGTAGGTAGTGGGGCTTCTTGGAAGTGGGGGGAAATAAGGGGCATGGAACGCCTCGTGACTGACTGGTCGAGGCCTCGTGATCGACCAGTCGATCATGATCAACTGGTTGGTGACCATGGGCTTAGAAGGACTGGATTACTGGTAAACATTGATTTCACTAACAAATTTAAAAAATAACAGATAGTCTAGTAGCACCTTAAAGATGTAGATGGTATCATGAGCTTTCATGGGCACAACACACTTCTTCACATGTCAGGAGTGTTGGAAGTCCAGATCCAAGAATAAATAAGGGAAGAAGGGGTGGGGGGGAGAAGGGGAAAATAAAAGGGGAAGAAGAAAAAAAAGAGACAGTGAGTAGATAAGCTTCAGAGGGATAGCCGAATTAGTCTGTAACAGGAAAAACTTAAACAAAAAGTAGCCTAGTAGCACGTTAAAGACTAAATAGTTATAAGAGGCTGATAAGAACCATAAGTTTGCACTTGGAAAGGAAGATGACCAACACCAGATTCTACACAGACATCAAGAACCGTTACCACCTTCATTGTCTGTTTGTTTGGTTAAGTCATTAAGGTGTGGAAGATAATGTGTGAGCCATCCGATATCCCTGTTCATACCATATGCATAAGAATTAAACTTGTGAATGAAGTTAAGTTCCAACTCTTCTCTGTGTATTTGGCTTGTGGAATTGGTCTGAAACAGAATGGCGACTTGGAGATCCATTAATGAGTGTCCAGGAAGATTAAAGTGTTCTCCAACAGGCTTTTGTGTATTGCCTTACTGTGCACTTACAAACCTACAAAGGTATTTCCATAAAAAATAATCAACATTTACAGATAGACAAAGTAAGAATGCTGCTTGAGAATTTTTTAGAGTTTGATGTAAGGCTATTTACTTTTAATATTTTGCCATGTTACATTGACAGTTTCTATCTAACAGTTATGCAGTTTTAACATTCTGAGTCTCAAAATCTACTGCCATTCAAGAACTGTTTTCTCACCTCCTCCATTATTTTTCCACAACAGTGAAAGTTTAGATCAATGAAGATGCCAAACATATAAACCCTGTAATTTTACACAACTGAAATTTTAAATTGATAGACATCAAAATAAATACTTAAAAATAAACATTGATAGTGTCCACCAAAATTACTTTAAAAACTCCACAACATTCTGCCAAGCCTAAATCATGTGTTTATTATGTAGACAATGTAAGAATGAAGTAGTATTAGGTCAGAGAAGATTTTTGTCAAGAATATCATTACTGGAAGACACTTGACTTTGGGGATCTCCGTGGATTAATTCAAGACACTCCTTTCCACCCAAAAAGGAAAAGCTGGGTTTGCACCTCTCTTATTTTGGCTAGATCTTTGCATTCATTCATATAAAGTAAGGGAATACTTTATAGCTCCTGACTCAGTGCACTTGCGACCCATTTTGCAGGGTGGAGGGGAGGAAAGAGCAGATGCCACCAACCTATTACTCTTCCTCAGCATGTGTAGGTGAGGATTGAGTTACCAGACATAAGGAAGTAGGTGTGACACAGTGAGTGCTACAGCTTGAGCCAAAGTAAAAGGGGAAGTAAACTGCAGCATGAAAAGGGCTGACTCAGAGTAAGGGGACGGAAGTACCATGCTGAATCAAACTTAGGTTCCTGTTCCATACCCTTTTCAGGATGGATTGTTAAATTACAATCTGAGCCTATAAATGTGTTTAGTACCTGACTCATTCATGCCTCAGCCTTGCCTGACTGGCTGGGGCTTCCAGGCACTACAGTTATATTTCAAACATCATCATTTGCAGAGGGAGTGAGAAACTGGCACCAGAAATGGTCCACCCATGTCAAAGCAAAGCACCACCAGAAGGCCTTCATGATGTCAGTGGCATAACTAGGACTGGAAATTCCACCCCAACTTTTTGGTGGAAGGGCAGTGATGGACTGTGCTAACTCAGCTTCTCCCCTGATGCCACACCCTCTTCCTAATCCTGGTGCCCCCAGACACAGGGTTTCATCTGCCGAGTTGGGCACACTCATCGAGTGGCTCAGAAAATGGCAAGGCAGAGCTACTAGAGCGTAGCTTTCTGCTGGGTGTGCCCATAGCTCCAGCCTGGAGTTTAGATGCCTGAATGCTGTTCCAGGGCTCCTGTGGCAACACTGCACTCCTGCTGAGATGTGGGTGGGTCTGAATGCTAAGTGGGTAGGTTGTGCCCCTGCAGTATGCTGCCCCTTATCTACCTTCCCTGGGAGCCAGAGGTTGAGGGTTTGAGCCCCACCCACCCTGGGGTCAGCTACTACTGTCTCTCAAGGGATGGAGCTGGCCCCCTTGGAAGGATTGGGGGCTGATTGGGGGGCTCCTCTAGTGGCACAATGGATAAGGTACCTGCCTTGGGGAGGGGGATTCTGGGGGTAAGTAGGTATACAGCCAATATCTGAAAATGCTACTGTTGTGACTACTAGACATTTATTTGTTAAAATATCAATTTGGGGGGAAATGTCAGGATGGTAAGAAGGAGAATCAAATAACATTTTATGTTTTATATGCTGGTCTTTTGATGGTTAGCTTCTACACCAAACATACCATGATGAATTAAATTCCTACTATTTGAAGATAAAATGTGAAATGAACGTGCAAAACAAATATATAAATTAAATAGAGAATGAGCATTGGGATTGCTCTTTACAGCAACTTTTTGAAATGTATTAAAATAGACATTTTCTGAATTTTTACATTAGAAGGAAAAGGACTTCTTTTTGCTGGAAGACTGCAGATATTTTGAGGATTTAAATAGTGTCATTGGCAATTAGGCACCTAGGCCCTTAGTCAGATTTTTAGAAATTCTTATCTGGATGTTTAGGCACCCAAATACCTTTTAAAAATCTGGCCCTTGGAAATTTTCAGATGTGTAAAAGATATTTAGGCATTGTTTTGCTCAACATTGTAGTGTCTAACAGATTTAGAATTCTAAATTTCATTTTCAAAAGGGATTTAGGCTCTTGAGAGCCAAAATCTCATGTTAGGCTCTTAAATACCTAAATATGCTTTGAGAATGAGATTTAGGATTCTAAATCTGTTAGGAATTGTAATGTTGAACATAATTCCTAAGTACATTTGAAATATCTGTGCCTTAGACCTTGGATCACTGTATAGGGAAATGCATAAATATCTTTAGAAATCTGGGTCAATTCAAATTTAAAAAAGGGATTTGGAGTTCCTATTCACTTAGTCACATTTGAAAAATGTATCCCAGATTTCTGGTCTCCTTTGCTGTTTTCCCTTTATTTTACTTGATATAGCCTCAAGAAAGATATTGATAAATTGGAGAAAGTGCAGAGAAGAGCCATAGATCAAAAACAATTGTTTTGTAGACATTCTATGACCTGTGTTGCATATATGGTCAAACCATTGATAACAGTTGTCCCTTCTGGCCTTGGAATCTATGCATTTAGCTGTTATCTGAAGTTTTTATCATACGTTCATTTATACTGGTTAAAATGAAAGCCACTTTCCAGGAAGATAGTTAAAAGTGGAAAGCAGAAGGAAAAATATCCTAGTGGCTTAATAAATTTCATGCATTAGATGAGTATGTGATCCACATTCTCAGATTGTTGGATCAATTTTTGTTAATGATTATCTTATTATTAAATTCCAGTAATTTTTAAAAATGATTTCTTCTTACTTGTATTGGGAAGCCCCTCTGCCATTCTGTAAACAATCTACATAATCCATGGAAACCACCGAGAGAAACTGACAAAATGTAACTCTTACTCCAGACAATGTATGCAGTAGAATTATGCAACATTTGTACAGTTGTACAAATGAGCTTGTGAAATAACTGTCTCAACAATTAGCCAACATGACTGACAAGACAGAAATAAATAAAAAAATTCAATACTCTATTTTGATGGCAAAAAATTCCAAGGATTAGAACATAAAATTACTTCCTCGTTTACTTTATTACGTTGTCCTTTAATGTTCTGCCGTCTTTTTCAAAGGCTGATCAAAAGTTGTAGTCAGTTTTGGACCAACTATATTGTCTATTGCAAATGTAACTCCTAACATGGGTAGTATTGATATTATCACACTACCCCAACCCCCATTCTCTTTTTTCTTTCCCTTGAATGCTCCAGGGTCTCATTAAACAAATCAATTTAAAAAAAAAATTCACAAATCAAATGAAAGCAGAGTGGGTTTGATGTGCAGGCTGTGGTCTTACTCCCACGGGGCATACACAGCACTTGCCACTTTTATCTTAGTGCCTTAAAGCTATGGTGGTCTGTTCAGCCTTCTGTGGCTACATATGTCTGTAGGCCAGGATGATTGTTCTCAACAGCATGAGTTTAAGTTTATCATCCCTCCTGGCTCTTGACTTACTGTAAATTAAATAGTGGCTCCCAGAAAAGATAAATAGAGGCAGCTAGCTTAGCTTGAGCTGGAAGGTTTCTATGGCTTTTTTTTATGACAGAGCTTTAAAAAAAGCTTAGCTTCCTTAAAAAAAAACAACTGAAAAAATACAAGTTATTTCATTTGTTCTAAAGAGCTTTTCTCCAATAGTATCCACACCCCTGGGAATGAACTTGAATTAATTTAAATCTCTGTTTAAAGTTTTGGCAAGGAATAATCCAGAACTGAGAGAAAAGGAAGCCAGATATGAACATGGAATCACACAGGAAGCAACCTCACATTCTCAGTTTGCCAAATCACCAATATTTCCTCACTCAAATCAGTTCTTATAACTCACATCTTCTACAATGCCCCATCAGAATTGAGTTAATAATACTGTCTCTGTATGAATTATACATTACATATATAAAATGTACTAGCCCCTTCGAATCCTCAGACAGGGACTGCCTTCACTTTTGTGTCTGGTATTGTGCTGAATGCACTGTCAGCACTGAACAAATAATAAAAGGTGATAATAGGTAGGGAGCTTCTTTTGATCACTGTGCCCCAGTTTTAACTGCTTCTTCTATGATCCCAGCAATGCAAAGTACTGCCTTCACTGATGATATTTCCCTGATCTCTATGGCATAAGTGTATACAACAATCATGTTCTAGCTCCTTGGGAACCCTCTGAATTTATTGTTTTGGGGATAGGGTGAAATCTTTTTTGGTTTTGGTGACATTTTAAGAAGGAAAACAATAGCCTGTAAGGAGTAGACTTTTGGATATGTTAATCAAAACTCATGGAAAAGTTAAGTTTTGTTGACATGAGAAACATGCTAAGTCAAAAGAAGTAGGGTGAAGAACTTTACGGAAAAGTCTCATAGGATCTGATGGTTCTTTATCTTTATTGGATCACCAAAGAAAATTTAATAAACAATTATCTTTGGTATAGAATTTTATACATTGATTCAAGAACATTTATAAAAATAAGATCATTCTCTAGTAAATGTAAAGGGTCACAGTGCAAATTCTACTGAATCCTATTCATTCTTTTTAGAAATCTATTTGATCCCTCTAGGATTTCTTATAAAGGAAGAATGGAATTAAATGACTTTTGCTTGACAGAACACACAAATGGAAGCCACCGAGTCACTGTTTGACTGTGAGAGTGTTCAAAATGGAGGATCGTTCAGAGTGGGAGACATACTTTGCTCTCTTTCATTGAGATTTTCCATTTATTCAGTCTCTATTTATTCTTTCCCTTACTCTATAGTAAAACTTACCTACGGTATAGCTGCATTGCCAACCCCTCCCCTTCCACACTCCTTCCCCCCTCCCCCCCCCCCAACACACAAAGGGTGTATGTGTGTGTGTGTGTATTCTTAACTCAGGTTAAAATTGTAGTGAAGCTACAGAACACTGGTTTTTAATTTGGCATCTCGAGTTCAACACCAAGCTCTTCCATAGGCTTTCACTAAAGCTCTTTCCTAGGTTAAAAGCCAAAGTGTCATATCTTCATTGTTATTTTAACCTGAGTTAACACAGATTAGCTAATCCGAGTTTTAAATCTTCCCCCCCCCCCAACCTCTAGATTGCAAGAACATGATTTGCTCATTGTATGGGAAGGGTGTGGTTTTTAGAAGGGTTCTTAGCCAAATTTTCTTGTCCGAAGGAACCCATCTTGGAATTCTGCTGGCAAGACTGTGTTTCAACAGTTAAATGCAGTGGGATGCAAGAGATGCAGCACAGCCCTCCCAGTTCCGTTCCAGGGGTACAAAAGCCACAGTCACTATTAGGTCTTGTGAACACAGTGCAATGGAGTACAAATTCTAATGTGCTCCAATGCGCAGTGCACTGTGCACTAACTGGCCCCTGTAGATCCTGCTGGTGCTCACTAAAAGTTCCCTGGTGCCAGTTAACATAGAACTGTTTGAAATGGAAATTTTTAGTGTGCATGAGGAGGGTCCGTGTTGACCAGTTAGTGCACAATATACTGATATACCTTAGAATTCACACATCTCTGGTGCACATTCCTGCTCTGTGTAGATAAGTGCTTTGACATCCTTGGGGGAGAGAGCCTCTCTAAGTTGTGGCAGCTTCCCAGGGCTGCCCTGTGACCTGCAATGCTCAGAATCTTAGTGGCACTGTTTGCTTCTGCACCACCATTATCTCGCTTTGCCTCTCCTACTTGTCCTCCCTATGCAGGTCTTCTGCTATCTCTGCTATAGTGTGTGGAATTGAAAGATCCTCCATTTACTGGGGTTTTCGGGCTCTTTTACATCACTTTGGCCCTTTTACTAGCTTGTTAAAAGAGACAGGTTTGGTTAAGGATCTCAGCCAGTGTTTAAATCTGCAGCTAACACTTTTCTGATCCCAATGGGGAAAGGGTCTTTAGAGATACATCATTCTGTTTTTAAGTGGCACTTTGGCTAATGATTTTCTTCTCTCTCATATTAAATAGTAATTTGTTCACCAATGAATAAAGACAAAGAGTTAATCATCCATCACCTATGCAGTCTAGCTGAGTGGGCTGGTATCAGCACAGACAACACATTTCATTACTAGAAGTGTAGAATGAGCAGTTAAAATCCTGGCTCAGTGATTTCCCAAATAAATGAATAGACTTTATTGTAGTATTCTACTACACAAAATATACATTTGCTAAGAAATGTTCTAATATAATATTAAATCCAACTGGGCAGTCAGATCAAAGTAGGCTGTTACAGCATATTGTGTCCTTACATGTGCTGGTAGCAATCACTAGCTCCACAATGATTTTGGCAGATATATTGAGCTTGTTTGAGAATCAGTCTTAATAGATATTGGATGTAAAAAAGAAAAGGTGCAAAGAAATTGTCTGTAACCATTGCCCTGGGGCTAGTTCTGTGTTGACTTGGTCCTTAGTATAGTCTGGGCTAATTTATTAATGATCTGAAGTAGTATAGTTTTTCTGGAAGTTGAGTTGGGCAATCCAGGAAACAGGACAGATGATACTAGGTAGAGCAGCCAATTTCATCCTGGGATCCTGTCAATAAAAGAGCTGTTTGGCTTTCTATTCAGCTGGCAAAAGGATACTGACTCCCAGACATTCTTCTAAACAGTGTAAACACTAGTTGAACAAAGTGTCTGGAAATGGCCTGTGGCATGTTGAAGCATCTAAAGTTCATTATTAGAACTGGGTGAACATTTTGGATGAATAGTTTATTTGCTGAAAAAAATGCAGTTTGGGGTCAACCAAAGCTATTCACAAATTTTGGTAAAAAAATGAAGAAAAACATACCATGAGGCACTGATACAATAGTAGTGAGAGCCATTTAAGTACCTTATGTAGATTTTCATTATTCTTTTCCAGCATCTTCCTCACCTCAGAACTTTACCTCAAGAAAACATATTCTCAGAAGCACAGAGGAGGGCAGGGGAAAATTAACAGTGCTTTTAAGATATGATACTGCAAATCACAAGTGATAAGGGCTAAAACCCATTTATTTCATTAACATTTTTTCTTCCTTTTAGTAAAATTTAGGCTGGCCAATTTGTATTAAACTTTAAGTCTATGTCTATACTGGCGGGTTATTGCGCAAGAACGGCCGTTCTTCCGGAAACCATCTACACTGCCCACCAGCTCTTGCTCAGTAAGATTTACAGTACAGCGTGGTAAGAGAGGGCTTCTTGCGCAAGAGCTACGCTCTTTTTTAACAGGTGTAAGCCCTCTTGTGCGGGAGCTCTTGCACAAGAGGGCAGTGTGGACACTCGGCAGGGATTTCTTGCACAAGAAAGCCCTATGGCTAAAATGGCCATCAGAGCTTTCTTGCACAAGAGAGCGTCCACACTGCCATGGATGCTCTTGCTCAAAAGCACAGCTCACACAGGGCAGTGTGGACATTTTCTTGTGCAAGACTTCTTGCACAAGAACCCTTGCGCAAGATGGTCTTGTGCAAGAAGCCGCCAGTGTAGACATAGCCTAAGTGTATCACTATACTATTTTCAGTAATTTGTGCATGTTATAGGAGAAGGATGAGTCTTTTTGCTGACTACATAAGTAATCTTTATTTGGCCTGCTAGTTAAAGACCAAAAACTGATATGGTGTTCTTTCAGCACTCCTCTTCACAGTCTGGCACTTATTACCTTTGTTACAGTAGTGCGTTTAAGGGCCCTAGTATGGACCAGTACTCCACTCTAGTAGGTGCCATACAAACAGAGAAAAGACAATTGCTGTCCCAAATAATTTATAATCTATAGTATTCTTTGCAGTAGACAGAAGACAGGACTGAGCTGTGATGTATGTAAAGGAGATGCTTTATTAAACCCATTTGACCTAGAAAAGAACTTGCAGTTCCCTCTGGCCAGGTCTACGCTACATGAGAAAGTCAACCTATGATATGTGACTCCAGCTATGAGAATAGCATAGCTGGAGTTGATGTACCTTAAGTTAAATTTCTCCAGTGTCCCCATTATAGGAAGTTGATGGGAGAAACTCTCCCATCAACTTCCCTTATTCCTCATAACCACATGGAGCACCAGGGTTCTCAGGAGCACCATCAGCGGTTGATTTAGTGAGTCCTAGACCTGTTAAATCGAACCCTGGAAGAAAAAAACTCCAGAGTGTCATCTCAGGTTAAGTGTAGACCTGGCCTCTGGCTGTCTGGCTCCCAGACTGGCTACACACAATATGTACTGCTTTGGGTCATCACTAGGGATGTTAAAGTGCATTTAATTAAGTAACCACGTAACTGCTGAAAATTCAGTGCCCCTCTCCCCCTCCCACACACTGTTGACTCTTTATCAGAGGCAGCAGCTCAGGGGGGCAAGGAGCTCTCGATGTGTACCAGCTCTTGCCTGCCCCTCCTACACTGCTTCCTCTAATATAGAGGCAGCAGTGCGGGAGGCAGGCAGCTTTCCAGGAACGGGTATATGTACTGGGAGCCTGAGTATAACCATGAATGTTAACCAATGAGGCTAGGCTCATCAGTTAACCGGGTACACAGTTACACTTTCACATCCCTAGACACCACTAGAGTTGTGAGGAAATCAGAATTCCCATTTTCTGGGAAATTTCAAATTTTGTTTAATCTAAATCAAAGTGAAAATGAAGAATTTAAAAAATTCTTGTGAAAGACATTTCTGAAAAATCACATTGTTTTCATATCAATTGGATCTTTTTATTTCAATAGAACTGGCATAGTTCATTCTGATTTTGACATTTAAAAATAATATGAAGTGAAAGAAATTTCAAAATTAAAATCTTTTCAAACCAAGAGAAATTAAAATGTTCCATGACAAAAATGTACCATGACAAAAATGTCAAACTGGAATGTTTCAACCTTATTGACACACCTTTTTTAGGGGTTTTTTGTTTTGTTTTGTTTTTTAAACAAAATTTAATCCAAACAGACTGATCTAGAGCCAGATCTAGTTTAAGTCATTATGAAAAAAGCTGCTGGCTCCACAACATCTTTTCTCGCTTTTTCCCTAATTTTTACATGTTGACTTCACTCCATATTGTGCCATATACTGAAGATTTTAGGATCCTCAATTCCTTTTTGAGAAACCCGTGATTTCTCTCTTCTTCCTTATTTTGGTGCTTCATTGTAGGTATCTCAGTTTGAAAATTCTAACCTAAGTCCCTGTAAGCATAAATATGTGAGTATAAATATGGGAATAAACCTAACCTTTTAAGAGCTAGCCAGGACTTAGCCTCCAAAAAATCGTGCCAGTTTTACTATTGACTATACGAGGCTTACAACAAGGTTAAAATGAAAAAAAAAATCCCGAGTTAGTTCAATCACATAGAAAAGAGGGCTTAAAAGTTACAGATCTGGGAGGTAATGCAGAGGTTGAGCAGATAGTTAAAATGCTGCACCTGTCTCTAGCAAGAAGCTTGACTGCATGCAGGTAGGAGCAAAATTTTCTTTCCAGGCCTTACTATAGCTGTGATGAATGTATATTTTGGAGAGATTTCTCCTTCTGTAAAAAGCCTGAATATCATTTAAATGATTAGTAATGCAATGTATTTACCACCATACTTCAATTTCAAAGAGGAGAGGAAAAGACACAGGCTAGTGCTCTGATCCTGCTTTAAGTCGGAAAAATGACAAAATGTTCCTTGTTCTTAGCATACATTACACATTTCAGGAGCATTTTTCTTCTTTGCAGGAAAGTGTCCTTTGCATAAAATGGTAAAAATATATTTGAATACTATATTTGAGTTGTATTTGCATCCCTGTGTATTGCCTCAAAGCAAAATGTATTTCTTCACCTCAGTGTATTGTGTTGGCTAAATAATGTGTTAGTGCAGTCAAGGATGCAGTATTTTTCATCTCAAGTGTTTTGAGATGATATTCATTCAAACAACATTCAGTAAAAAAAAATTGCCTAAGTCTGAACCTGCAAAATACATATTTGCTGGGCACATATTTATCATTTGTAGGAAAGGATGGGGGGTTGTATTTTTTTAGATTAGCTTCCTATACCTACTGTTTGGGAGTTTTATTGTTTTCAGTCTCCAGATTTCATATCAGTAAGAGGTAATTACCTCCTAAAGAAAATTCTTTCTGTCCCTGATTGAGGCCGTGTTTGTGCACCAGCAATGATATTCAGCAACCTCTAGGCATCCTTGGGTGGTGACATCTGTTTGGTTGTCTGTTGAGGGATCAAGTCACAAAGGTGTTGAGAAGTATTGGCTTCCCGACAGAATGTTGGAATAGCCAAAGCAATGGTTTAAAAATCAGTCTGTTTGTTTCTGCCACCAGTGAAAACATGATGATGGCGGGAGCCCAGCATTCATTTCAAGTACAAAATAGGAAAAATTCTTTGTGTAAAGAATATAAGAGCAGAAAAGAAATGCACTCTGGAGAACAGTTCACCTTTCCTACTTGTGACTAACTATGGCTTCACTATTACTGAGTTATATCCCTTATCTTTTGTAGAGTTGCTAAAATGGATTGCAATATTGGCTAAGACTTAGAGAAAGATAAGATGGAGCTACAGTGTTTGAGTTTCCATTGTTTTCAAACTGGGGAACATTCTGAAAGATAACAGGAGCAAAGATTCAGCAATACTAACTCATGGGAGCAATCCTATTGACATCTGTGTGACTACTCACTTGAGTAAGGCCAGGCAAGTCAAGTGCTAAGAAAAGCTGGGTCTACTAACTAGGCATATTAGGAAATAAAAAGACATACTGCTGTCTCTTCTTCCACAAGTAACTTCTTTGCATAGCAACTCATTAGGAAACAATGCTGCTTAAAACATAGGGGAACCATAATAACAGCATATCAGAAAAGATCAGGATAGGATGAGCCAAAAAGCTGCAGATTCATATTTAATTCTACATAACATTTGCAAGTTATTACAGCAGTGATTAAAGAAGAGGCACAGCCATTCACATGAGGTATGTGTGATGTTTTCCCAAATACAAAGTGTAAAATAGATCATTCATCCAAAATGACTGCTATTTTAGGTTATGGAAAATAACAGAGAAAGAACCAAGCTGGTGGCCTGATTCTCCTTTTGCTCACATCAGTTTTACACCAGTGTAACTCCACCAACCTCTGTGAAGGTACCTATGATTGACATCAGGGCAAGCACAAGGAAATCTAGACTGTGGGTTGCTGTAAAAGAGAAGAAAGTGATATCCTCTGCAACATTGTAACACTGAGCTGAAATCCAAAATGGCAGCTGCCCTACAGCTGTTCTTGCAGCACATAAGGAGGGATAGTCCTCTACATTTAAAGATGCAATGCACAGAAAATTGAATGACCACAATTACACCACTGCAAGAAATATTTATAGGAAAATAAAGCTTATGGTACATTACTGAATAGTAGCTACCCCAAAATGTAAACACCGTTTAATGAAATCTAAATAGAGTAGCATTTTAGTAAAAACCGTTTTGCTAAATTATGCATCACAATCTGTTTACACAAATGGAAATTTACTAACAACTGTCACAGTAGCTGCAAAAAAAGTGTATTTTGTCAACAGCAAGCTCTGCTCATTTTGGGCCACATTTTCTGCTTGTGCCCTTCCATTGATTTCCGTGGGTGAGAGTAAAGAATTACCTAATGAGGGAGTAAAGAATTAATGCAGAAATAGCACTCAGCTATTGTGGTGTTCAGATATTATAGCTACTGGATCTGCGTTACTACAGTGATATGCACCACAGACATAGCTAACCTAAGACAGATAGCAGAAATATCATGCTTACCGCAGATGAACTGAACACATTTAGGACCTATCAGGATCACTTTTAAGATTCAGACTATTCAGAGGTTTATAAGAATGGCTGATATTTTGTGACTTGCCTATCTTTAGGTTCAGCATGCACACATTCATGTCTTTTTATTCGATGCTGGAAGCACAGCCCATAAAAGTACTATCATGCTTCAGGGAACCAGAAAGACTGACTAACTGGTTCTTTAATGTCATTTCTGGAATTATTACTGGCTAAAGCAGTATATATCAAATGGAAATCACTGACTGGCTGTAGGCAGTACAGGAACTTTGAATTTGCTGTAAGTCACTGTACACTGGTGTATGCCATTGTGCACTGGTGTAACTTACATGAAAAGCAAGCTGATTTTTACATAACACAATTGGGAATTTGTATTTGGATGCCCTTTGTTTTTTCTTCTTTCAGTGTTCATCTAAGAATATTTCAGGGAAACTGAGATTCATTATTTCCTTGGGCCTTTGTTTGCTAGCTATTTACCAAGTCTCCCTTGCCCCATAGTTGTAAGCCTCCCCCCATCAATCTTTGGTTCATTTATCATGTTGGCCTATTAATTTATGAAGTAATGTAACTTCTCTGATGACATATTTTCTTAGTGTAGATTGCTTCTGGGATTCCTTTCACATTTTTGTAGTGTTAATTCATGATCCTGTTATCTGTGAGGTCTTTTGAGACTGTGATAGAAGCCATCTGTACTGTGCTGTTTAGATTGTTTTTATTTTTCCTTTTGTGATGGGGATTTTCTATTTTCCTCAATCTTTTTATGTACATTTTAGGATTGCTGTTTTGGGTAGTGATAGAGTGAATTAGACAACAGGAGTATGAGTATAAAAAATAACAGGTTCCCTAACCCATGCTTTATAAAGAGAATTTGCCAAGGGAGAGAGAGGTTAAATAACATTGTTAGTTACATATTGGTAAATAAGATATAAGTCACTATACAGTGGGGTAACCCTCCTGCTACAGGGGTTAAAGAAATGAATCCATCAGGAGGGATTAAAAAGGTATATGATAAAAGCACCCTGTAAAATCCAACATTCTGAATAACCTGTGTGTGTTTGCTTTAAATATCGTATCTTGCACTCAACCATGAGAGATGCTTAAGAAAGACCTCAGAGTTTGAAATGTGTAAATAAATCTGAGTTAGATCCAAACACCCTTTTTTGCATCCCAGTATGTCTGCCTGATACACTTGGATTTATCTGATGTGCCTTTCACAATAAATCTGGTCCTGCAGGGATCCTAGATACACAGTTGTATCTGCTGTTGCTGCTGCTCTATCCATTCTAGCTTTAGAGAATTTTTGAAACTCTCTCTCTCTCTCTCTCCATGATTCTGATGTAGATTATGGAATGAGAAGATTTGGTACTTTTTGCCTGGCCTACACTGAGAGTCATTGTGTGAAACATGACTGCCATGCCTGATGTTAGCTTTATCTAAATCACTGTGGTTTTAATTCTACTGGCTATATTGATTATAAAATTAGGAGCTAATACCAGCTAAATGGAGAGTGCTTAATAAACTGGTATTACTACTTCTATCTAGGGGTTTATGAATCAAAAGGTAGTTGAGTCATTGGGTGTGATTCTTCTCTCACTGACATTTGGGCAAATAGGAATAACTCCAGTGAAGTTCGTTTAATTAATATACACCCAAATACTCTCTCTCTCTGTCATTTCTTCCTGTTTCTTTGAAGTCAGCAGATCACTACCAGTTTGGGGCAACTCTATTTTGGAATGACCACCACTAACAGGGAGAAGGTCTCTCTCTCAGGCATTTCTTTAAGATGTTTATTATCTTGGGGGGGGGGGGGAAGTAAAGAGCAACATACAGGAGAGAAGACAGTCTTATAGTAGGGTACACAAGGTCTGGAATCTATTCTCCCCTCAGTGACAATCTTCCCATATGACCTTGGGCAAGTTACTTCAATCATTCTGGCCAAAAGGACGTCCTTTGCTTTGCAAATGGCGAGGAGCATGAGTGGGTTGATCTCTTTTGGAGTGCTGACTTCCCCTGTTCTGTAAGGACTGAGTTTGAGGATTAATGCCTGGGATCTGCTATCCTCAGCATTCTAGGGATCTCCAACATTGTCTTGCTGTGCATAATATGATTTTAATAGAGTTCCTCTTGGTTCTGTTCATGATCACATTCAGACCATACCCTTCTCCAATTGCATATCTTTAATTCTCCCTTGTCCTTCTGCCCTCTGGCTCCTCTTCACATGTTTCCATTTCTCCTGCTTTTCTGGATGCTGAAACTCCAAGCATCAAGTGATTTATGTGAGAATCTCAGCTTTCCTGTGGGTTTTTTTTTAAAGTCTTCATGGTTGTGGAAAAAAGCTAAAATACCCTAAAGTTTCAAAAGTAAAATAAAAATAATCTAAAATGTATTTTTAAAAAATCTCATAATTTTCAAGCCAGTATGATGATATTTTTGGGCTTGTTTCATGATTTTTGAAAAGCGGGGGTTGGCAAAACTGTAATGTGCCCTCTGAACTAAGAGTTAACCTCAAAGAATTTCTTAGTATCTTTTACTTCCTCTCAGAGGGACAATCTAACTTTAAATGTTCCCATATGTAAAGAGGGGAGAATACTTCCCTACATTTTATGAGCTTTAACTCATGAATATTTGTACAGTGGTTTGATAGCCTAAGACTGAAAATGCCTTAGTGAATGCGAAGGTGATATGATCCTGATTAGTCTGTCTTTTTGTTTTTATCTTTCACCTACACAGCATAATGCTTCTTTTTTAAAAATATAGATGTAACCCTTCTGCCGGGTGGGCCCGGCAGCAACCAGGGCCGGGTTCAATATCTAGGGGTCCATCTCACACAGAACCAGCTCGAGCCCCCACCCAGTAGCCTGGGAAATTCACACACCCATGGGTGCCTCTGAGAGGCAATGCTTCCCCACTCACAAGCACAGAGTCTGAGTGTAGAAAAGAAACATTTAATGAAACAGAGAGAGGTCACATGGCATTAACTTGGGAAAATACCGCAAACAGAGTTCATAGCCCAAACCATGAGCAGAGTCTAATACCCCAAGAGTCTCTGGAGTCCAGCAGCCCAAAATCTCCCAGAGTCCGACACCCCAAAAGTCTCTGTCCCTGGTCAGTGCCACCCAGAGTTCAAAAGTTCACCTGCAGGGTTCTACCTCCCAACCTGGGTGGAAAGGGGGGCAGAGGGGTTGATGGGGCACCTTACCTGGTCTGAGGCTGACGGCGCGACCTCTCCATATGATTCTGCTGCAGCCTTTACCACCAGCCACTCTGCCACGCTCCAACAGATGTCTTGTTCCACTCCACCGGCCGCTCCGCCGGCCGCCCGTTCCCACCGGCTGCTCTGCTGGTCGCCTGCTGCTGCTCCTGCTGGCCACCCGCCGGTCATTCCCACCAGCTGCTCCGCTGGCTGCAATGGGTCTGGCTCCCAGCCAAACCAATGATTTCAGCTCTTAGGCTGTGTCTACACTGGCATGATCTTGCGCAAAAACGGCCGCTCTTGCGCAAAAACTTGCTGCCTGTCTACACTGGCCGCGTGTTCTTGCGCAAGTAAACTGACGTTCTAATGTATGAAATCAGGGCTTCTTGCGCAAGAACTCTGACGCTCCCGCTCAGGAATAAGCCCTTTTGCGCAACTGAACAGAGGGGGGATGAGCTATCTTTGTAATAGCTTCCCCAATTATCACCTCTAATATCATTAGCTCACAGACATTAACCTCTCCCCCCTCATCCCCCCTCTGTTCTGAAATTTGATTTGTCCTTTTTATACGTGTTCACTTTTTTTGATTGTATCCCTTTGGTATATATGGTCATGCCAATTTTCTTCCACAATTTGATCTGAGGAAGTGTGTCTGGCCCACAAAAGCTCATCACCTAATAAACCATCTTGTTAGTCTTTAAAGTGCTGCATAGTCCTGTCTTTTGTTTCAGCTAGACCAGACTAACACGGCTACATCTCTATTACTATCACTAGAACAGTTTGTTATAGTTCTTAAGTAGATAAATAAGAAACAGGATTGCCAGCTATTCTTTCAAATTTCACAAATGAAAAATATCTGTGTATTATCTCCTTTCATGAATCTGGCCCTTTGTACTACATTCTTGAGGCAGCAACGCAGTGTTCAAGAGACGTAATTGTGTACTTCTCAAATTTAATAATGTTCTTCTCTTTGATTGTAAAAGTGTTTTAATATTTGCTCTAGGTTTCACTGAGGCCCATATATGTGCATCCAGACAAAGGAAGTTCTCATTCTGCAGAGAGGTATTTGTGACGTAGGCAGAGAATGTATGCTATTTATATGGATATTTGGAGCGTGCTATGAGATAATCGCTGGGCGATACTGAAATTTTATTTCTAGTCCTCTTTATTTCACAGCTTTGCTGAAGTGGTTTAATTAGCAACTATTAGAGATGATAATTAATGCACCAAATCTGAAGATCACTTTCAAAAAAAAGTCTGTGTGCTATGAAAGCCAGAAAGAAGTATTGTACTTGCTATTTGTATTTCTTATACATGTTTTACCATGGCTGGTAAGTCATTTTGTAATGCCACACCCTTTCCCTGTGGGAAGTGTGGACTGGGCTGTCACTTCCCACAACTCCCCTTGGCTGGAAACAGCAAACCACAGCCAATGGGAGCTGCGAGGACATGTTAAGTAAACGAAGTGGCATGGTCTCTCACAGCCCCATGACCCAAGTTTGAAAAATGCTTTTCTGAAGTGTGGGCCATTAGAATTTATAAAATAGTTGCCAGAAATTTTTGAATATGGACCAGATAATGTATTTTTCCCTAGCTTTGTTGGAACCATTTGGACTGAAAATTTTTCAAAGCATTTCAGCCCAAGGCAAATGCCCAGGATAGAAAATTTTGATCTAAATTGTTAACATTGTCAAAGTTACAAGAGACCAGAAACAAGGTCTTATAATGGGAAGTGTTGATCAATATCATAATAGGTAGAACATCCCTATCTATAAGTATTACTTAAATAAACCTCCAGTGATGATATAAAAAGTGATGGGACCTCCTCTCAAGACTCAGGGATTCATTCAGGCAAATATATGAAGCCCTGGGCCAAAACCCACTGAAGTCAAAAGTAAAAGATTCCCACTGAATTCAATGTACTGTGATCAAACCTTAATTACAGCAAGTGTTCTTCTTGATGCACAAAAACATAAACAAACTTGGTCCCTAGCTGCGGTGCTGGTACAGTTTGTACATTGGAGGTACTGAGAGCCATTGAACCAAACTTTTAATCCTGTGTATATTGGAAAGAACTTAAAACCAGGGGATGTAGCAGCACACCCTGTCCTGCACATCCCACCTCCCACCCTCCCCCTGCCTCCCTGCTTCTAGCTGTATGGTTCTGAGGAGACTGAGCTGACAGTTTAGTACATACACTGTCAAAATAGTTCCAATACATATAGAATGACAGGTGACTTACAAAATATAAATAGAAATTTTACAGAGGTCACTACCATTCATTCATTCATTCATTCATTTTTTTTACTATATCATGAGAGTTTTGAAAATCTCCATCACCTTAGCATCTTAGGCTATGTCTAGACTGCAGGCTTTTTTCGGAAGAAGAGATCTTCCGGAAAAAATTCTTCCGAAAGAGAGCATCCACACTGAATGGACGCTATCTCACATTTCAGCTGTGATTACTATGGATGGAATGGCTACCAGGGCACCTGTGCTTTTTTTTTCCCTCTTCCTTTGAAAGATCTCCCTCTTCCCCATCCACACACACCTTTTTCTGAAAGAACTCTTTCGGAAACAGGCTTCTTCCTCATAGAATGAGGATTACCAATGTAGGGAAAACCCCTCTGTTCTTTCGATTTTCTTTCGGAAGAACGCGATTGCAGTGTGGACGTAATTGAAGTTTTTTCGGAAAAACGACTTTTTCCAAAAAAACTCTGTAGTGTAGACATACCTTTACTGTTCTTATGTCCATTTATCTAGTTTATAGAATATCCCTTACTGGGAGCAGTTCTTCAGTCTCTGCCCCTGCACACAATTTCTTATCAGAGATGTCAGATTAAAAGTGAAGTTAGAAGACACTCTCCATCAGGAAAATATTTTAATGAATGGATGGGTCTTGCTCTGTGCCCTGAAGATAGTAAATTTCAGCTCAGTTTATGCCACAGTTGTGGAATTTCCACCACGCGAGCTGTGCTCCATTCTCTGTAAGATGTACCGTGGTCTCTGTCACCTGAAGTGTCCTGGGTAAATGCATCTTGCCATGAGTGCAGAATGAAAGGCAATTTCTGAGACAATGAGATTTCATTCCTTTTAGAGTTTTTGTAGATAACAACCAGAATCTTGAGAGACAGACATTGTATTGAGTGAAACACTTGTTTTCTGTGAGCTTTATCTTGCTTAGAACCTGCTCTACTGAATGCTATACCAGCTTTTACATTAATATGAGGTCGGGTCAGTCTCTGAAAAGCGTATCTGGCCTGGAAGTGATAAAGAAATGAAACACTGTGCCTAGCTCCTCCCACGGAAAAGGATGCAGTCTCTTAGGTCATCATCATTGAGAATGGAAATTTTGGCCAGTGATTGCACCAAGCATCCAAGAGCAGAGAGGAATACAGACAAATTATTAATGAAAAGCTTCACAAAAATGTTTTATTTGTTCAGTACTCAGACATTTGGATGCTTATCCAGACCTTAACTGAACTGTGTGATACCTTGCACCTATTCAGCTTGCCAAGAAATATTATGGGAACTGGCTTGAAATCTGATTAGAATTGGCTTTCCTGTGATATTTCATTATTTCTAGTCCCTCCTGGAATGGGAAATGTTGAACGCATGAAAAAACTATCCAAACATTCTCAAACCTGCATAAACGTTCAGCTTGAATTCCAGGCCAGGGTCCAGATTTGAGTTTTGGGTAAAAGTTTCTATTTTCCCATTTGGATACCTGTCCTCCTTTGGATACCTGTCCTCCTTGGATGCTGCCTCAAGACACATGCTTAATGGTGATTTCTAGAGCTGTTAGTAGGTTTAGAAAATGGGAAATGTTTTTAAATGAAAGAAAAGTTTTAAAGAATATAAAAAACCCACAACCACCACCACAACCTAAATCCCCATCTTATCAATGCTGGAAGGAATGTGATTAAACAGATAGGCCACCAGAGTGTAAGTCAGGATATCTGGACTTTCTCCAACAGAACCATTGACCTGCTGCATGATTGTGGAGATGAGCTCTAGTGCTGATACTTTTGAAAAACGTGTATGGGTGCAAGTGGACTATAGGGCACTTCAGTTGGGGCTCAGCGGGTTTTGAGAACAGATTGTTAGTCCTGGGAATTCCCTGAACATTCAGAGGTCTGAGAGTTCCCACAGGAGTGTAATAAAGGTGTTGGCCACATAATCGGAATAGGTGCTTGGAGCCATCACCCTCTCAGCTAGGTGCTTCTGATTTAGTTGTATCAGAGTTATGACTAACCCAGCAGGGAGGCATAGGCTAATCCATTTAAACATCAACCACTCTTTGGTTTCTCCAATACCATATACATGTGATTTTTTCTCTCATCACTGATTAAAACCCCAAACAAGGAGGAAGGACAATCAGAAAGACAGATCTGTTCTGAGAATGAGAGGGAGCTTAGTAAGGAGTGAGGGATGCAGCCAAAATAGGAGAATTAGATTAGGTGAAGGTATTGAAAAGGAAAGGGACGTGAGGATGGATTCATCTTGAATACTGCATTTGGTGGGGGATGCACTGGTATAAGCTCAACATTTAATCATTATTGGATGTTATGCAATGAGGCAAGTGTGTGAGGAAAAGGAGGACAAGTTGTAGAGGGCACCATTATCTTCCACAGATAGTCTTGAACCAAATTATTAAACTCACCAAGGTATAAAGAATCCAATGATTCAGTTTCACATTGGAAACCATCATCCATCTATGCTAGGAGATGAGCTGTATCCTCTCAGTCCTAGTCAGGTTCACTATCGTTTGAGTTTACTAGCCACATGGTTCATCTAGAGGACCATTAGGAACAGCAAAGGGAATAGGCCATCTACTAATTCCTAGACACTAGAAGACTTTCTAAACACCATCGTAAAGATTCTATAGTTGTCATCATGGACAGAGCAGACAGCTCAAGATAAAGCAGGAATAATGTGACACTGTCAACTTTCCTTCGGCGTAGTAGGGAGTAATATAAAAATGTCTTCTACTGGAGGTATAATTTGTTATTTATTTCTGTTGCACCTAAGAGCTTCTATCATGTACCAGGACCTCATTATGCTAGGCACTGTAAAGACACAGAACAAAAGGACAAACACAGGAACAGGAAACACAAACCAAACACAGCGTGTTTGTGCATGAGAGAAAGATCATTGCTTGTAGTTTATGGTACAGGCATAGTACAAGCAGTATGATGGATTGTTCCTTCTCATCAAAGCAGTGCTTGCATGTCTGATTTTTTTGTGTGTGTGTATTTTCTGGATATCTATGACTTTCATACAGCCTACTGGTAACCACACAAATGCTGCCTATTCGGTACTCGGGCTGTAGAACAGAGGAGGGACACGTCTAATTAGCAACAGGTGAGCACAACCATAGCTGGATAACATTAATTACTGAAAAAAACTTACAAAACAACGAATAGTCTAGCAGCACCTTAAAGACTAACAAAACATGGAGAGGGTATCATGAGCTTTTGTGGATACAACCCACTTCTTCAGATGAATGGACTATTAAAAGTCCAGTTCCAAAATAAATAGGGAATGGGGGGAAAGGAAGGGAAAAAAATAGTGAATTAGAGTGTTCATGTTACAAGAACCTGATAGAGAAGGTGCAAATTGTTCTTAAGTACCCATTGTTTGGTTGGTTAGGTCATTAGGATGTGGAAGGTAGTGTGCTAGCCAGTTAATGTCTTTATTCATACCTTTGTGATGGCTCCCAAACTTGTAAATGAAATTAAGTTCCCACGCTTCCCTATGTATTTGGCTCATGGAATTGACTTGAAGCAACATGGTGACTTTGAGATCCATTAATGAGTGTCCGGGTGGGTTAAAGTGTTCTCTAACGGGTTTCTGTGTGTTTCCTTTTCAGATATCTGATTTGTGTCCATTAATTCTTTCCCATCCAGAGATTGGCCAATATACATGGCAGAGGGGCATTGCTGGCATTTGATGGCATAGATCACATTAGTGAATGTGCAGTTAAATGATCCTCTGATGTAGTGGCTGATGTGATGAAATTGCTTGTTTAGATGTGTGGACAGAGTTGGTACTGGGGCTGATTGCAGGGGTGGGTTCCTGGATGATTATCATGGAGGAGTGCTGCATGGTTACTGGAAAGAATTTGTTTGAGGTTAGGGGGATTGTCTGTAGGCAATGGTTGGCCTTTCCCCCAAGGCCTATGAGAATGAGGGGTCATTTTCCAGGATAGGTTGTAGATTGTTGATAATGTGTTGGAGGGGTTTAAGTTGTGGGCTGTAGGTGATGACAAGTGGAATTCAGTTGTTTTCTCTTCTGGCCTGTCTTGAAGTTGTTCATGTCTGGGTACTCTTCTGGCTCTGTTGATCAGTTTTTTTCACTTCTCTGGGTGGGTATTTCTATCTAGATTTAAGAATGCTCTATCTAGATTCTGTAAGTGTTTGTTTCTGTCTGTAGGAGCAAGTCCGGTTGTATCTTAGGGCTTGGCTGTAAACAATAGATTGAGAAATGTGTGTTGGATGGAAGCGAGAGGTATGAAGGTCGGTAGGTTTCTGGTATAAAGTGGTGGAAATGTGTCTGTCATGTAATTGTACTGTAGTGTCAAGGAAGTGGATCTCTCAAGTGGACTGATCCAGGCTAAGGTTGACGGTGGGGTGGAAGTTGTTGAAATCCCTATGAAATTCTTCAAGGGTCTCTTTCCTGTAGGTCCATATGATGAAGATGTCATCAGTGTAGTGTAAGCAGACTAAGGGTGCTAGAGGATGAGAGCTGAGGAAACGTTGTTCAGGGTCAGTCATAAAGATGTTGGCATATTGTGCGGCCATGCAGGTGCCCATGGCTGTGCCACTGACTTGAAGATACATGTTGTCTCTGAATTGGAAGTAGTTGTGGATGAGGACAAAGTTGCAGAGGTCTGTAACCAAGTGTGAAATGGTGTCATCGGGGATGGTGTTCCCGATAGCTTGTAATCCATCTTCATGTGGAATGTTGGTGTAAAGAGCTTCTACATCCATGGTGGACAGGATGGTGTTTTCAGGAAGATTATTGACGTTCGGTAGTTCCCTAGGAAGTCGGTGGTATCTGGAAGATAGGTAGGTGTGCTGGCAGCATAGGGTCTGAGAAGAAAGTCAATGTAGCCAGATAATCCTGTTGTAAGTGTGCCGATGTTTGAGATGATGGGTCGTCTGGGATTTCCAAGTTTGTACATCTTGGGTAGCAGATAGAAAACTCCTGGTCAAGGACTAGGGGGGATGTTTGTTTGAATTTGGTCCTGAGCAGTATCAGGGAGCTTCATGAGCAGTTGTTTTAGGTTTTACTGAGGAGGCTACTTTCTGAAAAATTCCGTTACTGAGTATTTAGTTGGGTCAGAGCAACATAGGTGCCCATATCAAGGGCCCACATTCACAACTCCTGCATTGCCAGCTGCAGTTTTGATAATTACTCTGAATTCCATGGCCTCCAAAACTCAGGTTTCACATTCCTTATTGCACATACAAATAGCCCTGTTGGAAAACTCCTCTGTGCACATCAAGTGGTTCTATCTGCCCCTACCCTTGTCAAGTGCTTTGAGAGCCATGACTGAAAAGTACTTTTTAAATGGTAAGTATTATTAATAGTGTGTATTAGGAGAGCGTATTTATTTTCATAGACAGGAAAAATTAAGTGTGCAGAAAATGTACTGAGAAAACACAACAGAAAACAGAACAATCAGCCAAGTGGGAAAATGTATAATTTCTAGAATTGTATGACTCTGGCTACCTACAGCTGTACTACTGCAAAACAGAGCTCAAATTGCCATAAATATGGAACTTTATTGGTGCTATTACACTGGTAACAGTTTAAGGCATAGAATAAGCTATTTATATTTGGAATCTTGGACGATAGTGTGGTTTGGAATATAAGTATTCTCAGGGCCGGATTAAGGCATGGGCTAGCCGGGCAGCTGCCCTGGGCGCCAACCTATGGGGGTCGCCTGATGGCAGCTGTAAGGGGCATTATGCGCTCCTTACAGCTGCCATCAGGCGCCATGCGCCCGGCTCCCGGATCGCGGGCTGCAGCAGCTCCCAGCGGCTACCCTGCAGCAGCCACCCGGGGCAGGGGCTGCATTAACCCCCGCAGTGCCGGCCAGCAGTGTCCTTCCCCCCACGGCCGCGGGGCCCTACACGGCCAGGCTCAGCCCACCCCGGGTGGCCCCAGGCTGCGCGCCAGCGGCGGAAGCTGGGCTGGGCCGAGCTGGGCACATGTGTCCTGCCGCCGCCAGCTCCGCACGCCCTCCCCCACATGCCAGCGTGGGGGCGGGGCCGCGCATGCGCCCTCCCCCAACCCGGGGCACAATTAAACTGTCTGCCCGGGGCACCAGAATGGCTTGGTCCAGCCCTGAGTATTCTCCACCACACTTTTCATACGATATGTTATTAAATTTACTTTAACACATATTTGCTTGGAAGATACAAAAATCCCTCCCACAGGCAGCTGAGTTTAAACAAAGAAGTATCTTCAGGCAGTATAAAGGTGGCAATCTGTAGGGCCAGGGAGTGGCAGCATAACATATGGTTTCTACTTAAAATAGAAAATTACTGTGATACTGAAGCAGAGTGTTCTAAGGTTCTGCTTGTTATGCTTAAATAGTAAATTATTCTAACTCACCCTATCCCTATGAAAGACAAAACCTACTGAAATATAAGCTCTGAGTGGACTTCTGTAGGTAAAGCATAGAGGTTAGTAAAGCACATTTCTGACTTGGATGTTATTTTGTATTTTCTGGATCTGTATGACTTTCTTACAGCCCACTGGTAACCACACAAATGCTACCCAATCAGGCTGCGTCTAAACTGGCAAGATTTTGCGCAAAAGCAGTCGCTTTTGCGCAAAAACTTGCCAGCTGTCTACACTGGCTGCTTGAATTTGTGCAAGAGCACTGATGTTCTAATGTAAGAAATCAGTGCTTCTTGCACAAATACTTTGATGCTCCCATTCGGGCAAAAGTCCTTTTGCGCAAAACCTTTTGTGCAAAAGGGCCAGTGTCGACAGTTCAGATTTGTTTTGCGCAAAAAAGCCCCGATGGCTAAAATGGCGATCGGGGTTTTCTTGCGCAAAAGCGCGTCTAGATTGGCACGGATGCTTTTGCACAAAAGCGCTTTTGCGCAAAAGCATCCGTGCGAATCTAGACGCGCTTTTGTGCAAATACTTTTAACGGAAAAACTTTTCCGTTAAAAGTATTTGTGCAAAATCATGCCAGTCTAGACGTAGCCTCAGTGTCTGGGGTTGTAGAATAGGGGAAAGACACTTCCATTTAGCAACAGTGGGCACTTTAGGCTAGTCTTTTGGTTAAAAACTAAAGTATCTGCTTGCTCTTATTTAATCTTATTTTTTCTTGAATTCTTAACATTTATTATTTATTACAACTCCCCATTGAAAAGACAGTTTATTCCAATTGTGATAGGGCAGAGCCTTTAATCATTTTACAGAACTGGTTGTGGATCTTCAACAGCCGTGATTGTTTAACCAATTGATTCAGTGGTTCACATTATGACAGCTTTTTATGTTAATATGAAAGTCTTAAAAAGCAACATCAATTTGCTATCTAGAGGATAACTGGGACTTCAAGACTTCACAGACCCTCTTCTTATTGCTCTTATGTTATTCCAGTGACTTCATCTATCTTCAGCCTCTGAAGATCTCAGCTCTCTTGGGATTGCAAGAAGATAGATTTGACAGATCAGTTTGATCTTGCTTCCAATAATAAAAGGACATAGTACAGTAGACATAAAAAATACATAAATTAAAAAAGCTTTCACACAATTTTCCCTTTCGAAAGAAAAGAGGGAACCACCTGAGGGGTTTTTTGTTTTGTTTTTAAAAAGGTCACTGGTACATGTTCAATCTAGAACATGCGTATGGCTGATTGGATGTGAAATCAAAATCCATTTGCTGGACTACAGAATTTAATTATCGTAAATTGAAAAGAAAACATCATATCAAGAACTGTGATGATGCCTCAGTGCTCTCCCTGGAGGAACTAGGACTCTTTTTGTGTTTAGCTACTGACAAGAACATTAATAATCCCCCAAAACAACAAGTGTTGACTGTTTTCTATAAAACTCGTAGGATTAAAAGTCTCAGAGAGGTAGCTGTGTTAGTCTGTAACTTTAAAAACAACTTTTAAAAAACAACAAATAGTCCTGTGGCATCTTTGGGTATGTCTACACTAGCCGCCTAGTTCGAACTAGGGAGGCTAATGTAGGCATTTGAAGTTGCAAATCAAGCCCAGGATTTAAATATCCCACGCTTGATTTGCATCTTCCCGGCCGGTCGCCATTTTTTAAATGTACAAGTCCGGACTAACTGCCCGCATCTATACACGACAGGGACCCGGTAGTTCGAAATAAAGCCCTAGTTCGAACTACCTGTTATTCCTCCTGGAATGAGTTTTAACAGGTAGTTCGAACTAGGGGGCTAGTGTAGACATACCATTAGAGACTAATATATATCCGATATCATGAGCTTTCATGGGCAAAACCCACTTCTTCAGATGGCTCAAGATCGTCTCATCTGAAGAAGTAGGCTTTGCTCACAATAGCTCATGATACTATATATATTTGTTAATTTCCTAGTATAGCCATGCCCTTCGAGACTATTTCAAAATAACTAAATTTCAAATAATATCTCCCAAAATAACAAAATCAAAATAGTGTGTCCCCACTATTGGGGAGCCTTGAAAATTAGTCTGAGGGAGGCTCCATTATTGTGGACATGGTATCTTGCTTAGAACCCCAGGAAGCACTAGGGAGTAATTACTTTAAATTATTCTGGGGAGTAGTTATTTCAAAATAGCAGCAGTGGAGTGATCACACTAATGTTATTTCAAAATAACTATTTTGAAATAAGTGTTAATCCCTGAGGAAAACAGAAGTATAGATTTTGAAATAACCAGCCCACTATTTCAAAATAACAGACTTGGTAGTGTAGAAATAAGAGGGGTTATTTCAAAATAACTCCCTAGTGTAGACCAGGGCTCAGATGCCACAGGACTACTTGTTGCTTTTTTTTACAGTTGTTTCTAGGATGAAATTGATCCGTGGTATAATTCCGTGGACTGGTCAAGATTTACATCAGGAAAATGTATTTCCAGAATAAAAAGCAAATTGTGCTACAGAAAAAGTCATAGAAATACAAGACCGGAAAGGACCTTGAGAAGTCACCTAGTCCAGTCTCGTGGCAGGACTAACCATTAATTAGACTATTCCTGACAGGTGTCTGTCTAACCTGATCTTAAAAATCTCCTATAAGGGAGATTCCACAACTCCCTAGGCAATTTATTCCAGTGCTTAACCATCCTGAAAAGAAGTTTCTTTTAATGTCCATGCTAAACCATTCTTGCTACAATTTAAGCTCATTGCTTCTTCTTGTATCCTCAGAGATTAAGGATAACAATTTACTTCCCTCCTCCTTGTAAAAATCCTTTTGCATACTGGGAAATTATTATCATGTACCCCCTCAGTCTTCTCCAGAATAAAGAAACCTAATTTTTCAGTCTTCCCTCATAGCTCATCTTTTCTACATATTTAATAATTTTTAAAGAAATTATAGTTGAACATTCATAGCGCCTGATTCAGCTACTCCTATTCATTTAAGAGAGATGCAATTGATGCCTAAAAAGAGAAGAGCTCATTTAAACTCAGTGGGTTGCATTACAGGTTCCTTGACTCGGGAAGTCTGCATCTCCACCCCAGCAAGAGGAAAGAACTGATCTCTAATTGAGGCTGATTGGATTCCTGATTGCGCTGGCACCCAAGTTTAGGGTCAGAGACACTGTCCCTGGCTTCTTGGTAGGAAGTCACTCAGGGCACGTCTAGACTACGTTTTTCTTTCTTGCATATCTTCTTCCGATCGCTTTGCCAAAAGAGGTTTTTTTGAAAGAGGTTTTTTCAAAAAAGCAAGAGGTCTAGATGTGGTTCTTTTGGGGGAAAAAAACCCTTTTTTGAAAGAACCCTTTTTCCTCAAAAAATGAGATTTACAGCATTCTTTCGAAAAAGGTTTTTTTTTTTTTTTTTTTTCGAAAGAACCACATCGAGACTGCTTGCTTTTTCGAAAAAAAACTTTTTGGAAAAAGTGATCAGAAGAAGATATGCAAATTCACTCCAAATTTGCATATCTTCTTTCTAAAGAAAAACATAGTCTAGACATGCTCTCAGAGAGTCATCCATATGCACTTGATGTGGTTTCTGCTTTTTAAATCTCTGGAACACTGGCCTGTTCTATTCTGTTACATCATTGTTTTCCATTTCCCCACCAACCAGAGGCTAACTAAAATGGCACCGGAGCACTGGACAGACCCATTGAGAGAACAGAAACTTATACTGTGTTCTTCTGGATCATGAGACTAGGCCAATCTTGCAGATCCTTTCTGATAACATCTCTAAAATATAGCCTTTTGTATCCACCCAGATAGCTAAAACTATCATCTAAACTCAGTTACTGAAACAACCTTTTCTCTTGCTTCACGAATGCTGTCTTGCTCCATTCACTTCCATTCAGAATGCTGCTGCAAAAATCATTCTCCTTGCTCCCCACTTTGACCATGTCACCCTTCTCTGCATCCCTTCACTGGCTCCCCCTTCTCTCTTGTATTGACCATAAGCTGTTTGTCTTTTCTTTCAATATCCTTTGGGGCCTATCCCTACCTTATCTATGATCTTGTATTGACTATTATATTCCTGCCCATGATCAGCCAATGATGCTAGCCTCCACTGCACACTTGTTATATTTTCAAACAAGCCCCTTTGTGTTTTCTTCCATGCTGCTCTTCACACTTGGGAGGAGCCCCTCATCAGCACCTGCAAAGCCACCTAATTATCCTCCATCTTTTTCTTCCGTGTTTGTATCTCACCTAGCACAATGTGGTTCTGGTCCATGACTAGATCCTGGACACTACAGCCATAAAATTAATAAATATTATCCATTTTATTTCTGCAAGGACATGGATCCTAAATGGACCAGCTGAAATGCTGTCTTGTTTGGCATGCTTCTAGATGCCTTTCATGAGAAATACATTCTTGTGCAAGTTTGCAAATAAAATAAATTCTTGTGATAAAGAGGCCAAAACTCAAATAGTGATTCTAGTCTTCACAAAAGAAGCCCACAGCTTTTGCTGTGATTTCAAAGACATTTGACATTTTCACCAAGACTAATTTTCTCTTTGCTCCAAAATTTACCATGGTAAAATTACATGCCTGATTCTTTGAGTTGAAAAACATCCATAGCTAAACATCCATAGCTAAACATTTGCTATCAGGCAGCTGCTTGATTTTAGAGTCAGAAAGGTCATGCCAGAATGGTCAGAATACAGAATAGAGCAGATAGAAAAGAAATGCCATACAACTATGCATAGGCCACCCTTTTCAGGTTTTGTACATGAAATTACATATCCATGAACATCCCCGTATAAAACAGGATAGGATCATATGTAGATATTTTTACCTCACTTCCCTAGCAATCCAAAAATGCATAACACATAGTAATTATCTTCTCTGTGTAAGGCGTAAGGACTTGTTTTTTTCACAATGCACAGTGCTTTTGCTGTTTCTCTATTGCTTTTGTTACTCTCCCCAGGGTGACTTAAGAGGAACACCACATCAACTTTGTGCCTAAATTTAACCTATCTAAACTGGTAAACAACAAGAATACAATTTAACTTCTTAAGTGTCCATGATGTAAGGTCATCAATAATTAGGGGCCATTCAAAGTTATTTGAGCCAATGAGCCTCTTTCTTATCCTTGCAAAATCAAAAGCATTTTTCTGTTCATTTATACGATTACTCCATTTAATGTGTACTCCCAGTTCCTTTCAAAAAGGCTAATGTCTAGAAATAAATAAGTGTTCTCAGGCAGATTAGATCACCTTCTTTACTACACCCACTTCCAGTCAGACCGTAGAGCTAAGAGTTGAGAAAGTTCTTTGTTTTACTTAGCAACAGGCCCAAACCAAAACTCCAGCTTCAATCACCCTTGAAATGTGGAAACGTTTGGATTCAAACTTCATGGCTCTTCATCCTTTTTGGGGTTTTATACCTGAGATTCTCTTGGTTAAGCTAAATGGAAATGGTAAAAGAAGAATAAGTGAATCAGGCCCCTGACAATTGTGCTCAAATCCTGCCTTGGCTGGCATAGCAACAAAGACAGAGCTGGTGTGACCTCTACTATAGGGATTCTGCTGGTCCAGAAGACAAATGTAGGTGAAAGGCTGGGACACCACAGGCACTTTGCTCAACATTGAGGAAGAGCAGCATGCTCATGTATACTCTGCTGACTAGTGATTGCTACTGATAAGGCATATGCATTAGCTTCCGTAATACGTGGCCACTCTACCATGACCCCTTCTGAACAAGCTGCAATGGATGATTTATTAGCATGCTCACCTGCTCTTGTAATTTATGGAGGGATTCTGCCCTGTTTGTGTGGCAGGAAAGGAAACTTATGTTTTCTCTTTCCCTCCCTCCCCCCTAACTTTTTTTCCACATCCAGCATGACAGAATTCATATCTGAGCCCCATGCATTTTCCAAACTATCAGTAATATCTTCCACCTCTCCAGAAATAGGGTCAAATCTGTGACCCTTTGCAGTTCATGGCAAAAGTCATGTTGATGTTAGGGGAACTTGTATTTTGTCTGAAGTCCTTAATAAATCTTAGTTCATTTGATAATCCCTAATGCTTGACAAATGAACAGCTTGCACACATGGGACTGGAGTTACGTAATCCCAAACCAGAACAGGGAAGAAGCTTGAAGAGCAAAGAAAACACTTTTTTTGCTATTGTGCTGACAGCCCAAACAAGAGTGAAACAGGAAATCTGTATTGGGCTCTCCTTTCAAAATGAGGGTGTGTGGGAATCTTACCATCAAGTTTGGCAGGTCTCAGAACATTGCAAGCAAGGGTGGAGCAATCCCTCTAATATTGGGACACACCATAATTTAACCATCAAACTAGTAAACTTATCTTCCTTCAGAATGGGGTTGGCCAGAACACAATATTTCTTTTCACAAAAGTTGTCAACATTTGTTTTCATTCTGCATCAATACAAAAATAAAATCTTTTACAAATCGCAATGAAAAATGAGAGGAGAACGACATTTGGAACAGACTGGTATGAGGGCATTCACCTAGGTTGTGGGACACCCAGGTTCAAGTCTCTGACATTCTCTCATTGATCTCAGTTTTGGTGAATTTGGCCAAAATCAGGTAATGCATTTAATGCACACTGTCTGTTCTGTTATGAAGGGAAGTTGGAGACTGGGCAGTAGTGAGATCACTGGATTATTGACTGGGTTGATAGGTAGTATGCTCTCTCTGAAGGCATCATTTATGATCTTGTTCATTAGTGGGCCTAAGCACTCAACACACAGGAACAGAGATTTATCTATTCTCTGTTACAGAGATTCTTGCACCATACTCATTGCTGTAGCATCTGAGCACCAGTAATATGTTAAGTGGCATAACCAACATCTGTCATGTGGTATTCATTCTTGCAAACTGCTCAGGCCAAATGATGGGGTCTTACTAAAATGTTACCACTCAAGGAAAAGATCTTGGATTCATTATGGATAGTTCCTGGAAAACATCTGCTCAGTGTGCAGCAGCAGTCAAAAAAAGCTAACAATGTTAAGAATGGGATATATAATAACACAGAAAATGTCATGCCAGTATATAAAGCCCATTATATGTCCATGCCTGGGGCAGAGCAACAACTTCCGCAGCAGTAGCAAAGACATTGCTTACTGTTTCCCCTCCTCCTCCCTGGAGTGGCAAGTGAACCCATGTGAACAGACTCCAGAATTTTGGGACTTGTCTGACTTCAGACCACCAATTGTAAGTGGGGTTCAGCAGAAGGAAAGGGGAGTGACATGTTAAAGGGGCATTCACCCATCAGATTTGCACACTGCAAGATGGGAAACTGAGGCAAAGGAGTACTGCCCAGGATACTTTGGCACTTATGTTTACTTATGGTTTGCATACTTTGGAGTCATTGTTACAGTGTTTTCCCAAATTAATGCTGAGTTCCCTCTCCTTTGAAATAAACATTTTCTTTGGTTTTTTAAAAAGCGTGTGAGTGGGGAAGTATTGCCTCTTAGAAGTGTCCAAGGGTGTTGCTTAGCCGTTCCAGTTTTCTGGGTGGGGGCTCAAGTCAGTCCTGTTTTGTAATGGAACATCTAGATACTGAACCCAGCGCTTGTTGCTGCTGCCACCACCTGACAGAAGGGGTAGAGCTCTATTTAGCTGTTCTGAATAATCCCAGGAGTTCTTTTTAATTTTTATTACAAGAAGTGCAACGTAAGGAGCATCTCTTTAACCACATTTTTGAATGAATATTCAGTGGGTGAGAAGGGGAGATTTACTGGCCATAGTTATAGATTACTTTAGTCCTGGTTATTTGAACACCCTATGAACAAAGGTTTATGTTTGTGTTTTTATTGAATGTGAGATGTCCAGAAATCATGGCACTAAAACAAAGTGCTGGATGTAATACCTTTTTGTTAACAGGAATATCCCATCCTCAAGAGAATAATTAAATGCTTCTATTAACTAAGCATTCCTAATTATGTTACTAGTCTAAGGGATTTTTTACTTTACATTGTTGGCTTTATTCTGCATTGTTTTTGACATGTCCATAATAAAGTTACATCAGCTGTTGATGTTGCCTGTGGCAATGAAACCAACAGAGGTTAAAATCTTATTACTGAACCATGCTGCAGTCCTGTAAATTTGTTGACCCACATACATAGTGCACTCAAGTCCTAAAACAGTCCAGTAGAAACATTAGAATAACTTATTCTAATGTCATCATATGACGGCATTCTTTCCATTCCACTGGTATCTCAGGAGGAAGTTAAACAGCAGATAGAAAAGCTAGGCGTTTTTAAATCAGCAGGTTCAGATAACTTTGATCCAAAATATTTTTAAAGAGTTGGTGTGCTGAACTATTAATATTGATTTTCATTAAATCTTGGAGCACTGGGAATGTTCCAGAAGACTGGAAGAGAATTAATGTGTCAATATCTTGAAAGTATAAAAAAGTTTAGCTGGGCAACCCATAGCCTTATCAATGTCTCACTGATCCTGGGCAAAATTATGGTGCAGTTAATACAAGATTTATTTAATAACAAAAGAAGGTTAACATAATTAAAGCCAATCACCATGAGTTTATGAAAACTAGATCTTGTCAAACTCACTTTATCTTTTTTGATGAGATGACAAGTTTGGATGATAAAAATAATAGTGCTGATGTAATGTGCTTAGACTTCTGTAAGGCATTTCATTTGGTACCACAAGACATTTTGATTAGAAAAACACTAGAGATAAAAAGTTAGCATGGCAAACATTACCTGAATTAAAAGTTGGTTTACTGATAAGTCTCAAAATGTAAATATGAATGAGGAATCATCATTGAATGGGTGTGTTTCTGCATGGGGATCCATTCTTTTCATTAATGACCTGGAAGAAAACAAAATCATTACTGATAAAGTTTGCAGATGGCACAAAAATTGGAGGAGTGGTAAATAATAAAGAGGATATGATACTGGTAGAGGGCAATCTGAATTGCTTGGTAAGTTTTAATATGGCTAAATGTAAGTGTCTAGGAACAAAGAACGTAGGCAATACTTACAGGATGTGGGACTTTATTTTGGGAAACAGCGACTCTGAAAAAGAGGTGGTGTTTGGTAATCAGCTGAACATGATCTCTCAGTGCAACACTGTGGCCAAAGGGGTTAATACAGCCCTTGGATGCATAAAAAGTGGAATCTCAAGTAGGAACAGAGAGGTTAATTTTACATCTGTATTTGGCACTGATTCAAATACTGCTGTCATCCTGTGTCCAGATCTGTTTATCACAATTCAAGGAGGATGTTGATCAGTTGGACAGGGTTCAGAGGAGAGCTATAGGACTGATTAAAGTATCAGGAAAGTTACTAATAGTGCTTGTGTTCCTTGACTTTGTTTAGTTTATTAAAGAGAAGGCTAAGGGGTGAGTTAATTAGTCTATAAGTACCTACATGGGGAACAAATATTTGCTACTGGATTCTTCAGTCTAGCAGAGAAATGTATTATTTTTCCATGGCTGGAAGTTGAGGCTAGACAAATCAGACTGGAAATAAGTTGTAAATGTTGTAAAATGAGAGTAATTAATCACTGGAACAACTTCCCAAGGATTGTGGTGCATTTTCCATCAGTAGCAATTTCAAAATCAAGATTGAATGTATTTTTAAAATATACACTCTCAGAATTATTTTGGGGAGGTTCTGTGACCTGTGTTATACAGGAGGTCAGACTAGATGATTACAATGGTCCCTTCTGGCCTAGGAATCTATAAAAAAATTATTTCCCTACCTGTTTTGTACTTTTCTATGCAGAGAATATTGATTTTTTGTTTGCCTTGTTTGCTCAGTTTCATAAGAAGTATAGCCCTGAGAATATGCTTTGCTTACTTCCTCAGTTACTTTATTGGTGACAGTCTGTACTAAGTGCTCTCCCACATCCCACTTAGCAGGAACAGTCAGCAGAAAAAATCAGCACACACCTCATTTTTTATTTATGTTTTGCTATTTACCTTCCTCTTCAACATTAAGAATCCATCCCTCTAGGCTGCTCAGCATCTCCTGAGAAATCTGTGCATCCCCTGCTTCCACTGAAGCCAGGATAGGGCCCTACATTAACATATTAATTGTTGTTAGTTCTATTTTGCACACTATATTTCATGCAGTAGAGACATTTTAAATTTACACATACAGTAGTCACACTGTTGAAGTGTGAATTAATATACCACAATTCACACTGCCGTGTCTTATATTGCTTAAATAACAGTGTACTTGTCAGATGGTTATTACTGAAATATTTTTGATTACTTTCCAAGTTGAAGGTAATGGGACAGTATGTGTGAATAACTGCTCGCCATTGGGAGTGAGGGGTTCTCAGTCTGGTGCTTGTTTTTTAATATGGCTCTAGCTGAGCTGATTCAAGTACATTGGTGATGAGAGATGGTTATTTTTTAAAATCTTCTGATTTAATAAACACTGTCATTTTGTGGCATCTAACTGATTATTTGAGGGTGGTAAATTACACATCTCTGAATACAGGAGTTTAGTAAGACAAAATGGCAGAGAATTAACAGCAACGGTGCTGATAAAAGAGTAACTTCTTTAAATATGATAATGCAGGTCTTAGCAAGCTGTTGTGGTTATCTGCACCTCTTAGAGGAGAGAGACTGTGCATTGAGGGAATACTTGGCCATGGTGCATAGTGGGAGATGTAGTATGGTCAGGAAGCACAATTCATAGAGTAGAATGGGAACATTATACAACTGAACTACAAATCCAACCATACAGCCTTTCCAAATGGAAATATTTTGGTTTACAGATATTTTAATGAAAAATTAAAATTCTCCACAGAAAACACTTTTTGTGAAAACTGTTTAGATGAAAGTCCGATATTCCATTGAAAGCCAGTTTTGATAGAAAACTTTGGAACATCCCTACTGATTAGTGTGAAAATTGAAAAGTCAAACACTCAACCCCACCCCCAACTCTTACTGAAATAACATCCACCCATAACTTCTCCCATTGCAATGTTATTCAGAAGGTGGGTTCAGACAATCAGTTATATATCCCCAGACCAAAATTTGGTCAGGACACTGACTAGCACCTTTCCTTTTATGAAAAATGCCATGAAATCTTTAGTAGTCATAATGTGGACTTCATCTTTAAATCTCATCCAAAAGATACCATTGTAAATAGCAGAGAGTCCTTACTCTTGTCCTGTGGGTCACTAGCTCAGTGCTACCAGAGAGGGACTGAGACCGAGACTCTGGGTGTGTTAGTTTCTTATTATCCAAGGACTAACCCTATCTAGCTTATCAAATCATATGTAATCATACACAGCTTAAAGTACTGTAGAGTGAAAGGAAGGTTGCAGAGTGAAAGGAAGCTGCAGAGTGAAAAGAAGGTTAGTAAAGAGTGTGGTGTGAGACAGATATATTTTAATAACGTAGCAAGTTCCAATTTTAAAATGTATTTCTACTCTTTTTTATGCCTGGCATTTTCTGCTATATGAAGTCATGATCCTTCAAGGACGATGACAGAATGACAATGTTTCGAATTGCCAGCAGGAGAAATTTTAGGTGTAAAACAGGGCTTATTTGTGTGGTTCATTTATATGACACATCTCCAGGGTTCTCCATTTTGTAATCTTCATCTCACATGCTTATAATGTTTTGATTACAATGTAACCAAGATGCCATGCAGCCAGTGAATAGCTGGATTTTAATTTCTGAAAGATATTCTACTCGGTGCCAATTTTCTTACAGTTTCACTCTGTGATGAATCATAATAACTGGCAGGCAGTGCTTACTACTAAGCATTGATGAGATTTTATAATACCTTGATTAATGGTTTTGAACTTGAAATGGTTTTTACTATAGCTGTTCCTTGTGGTTGCAGGTGTTTTATCTGGAGCTGGTGCAATTCATTCAAAGAAATCACAGCAGACAATACAGATGGGTTGCAACTGAGCTGCCAATTATACAGGTGGAACTTAAGTTTCCTCATTACAATCATCTGATTTAGCTGAGACTAAGACTCACTTTGTGATAGCCAGCCAGGTCAACAGGCAGATCAGACTTCAAGGTGATGAGGCTTTGCAGCGATGAGTTCCATGGAAATAATAATAATAATTATTAATAATAATAATACATAAACGACCTCACATTTTGGGAGAGGGGGAGCCTATACAGGAAGGATGGGCTCCACCTAAACCAGGGTGGAATCAGACTGCTGGCACTAAACATTAAAAAGGCTGTAGAGCAGTTTTTAAACTAAGAGATGGGGGAAAGCCGATTGGTGCGGAGATGCACGTAAATCGGAGGGAGACTTCTCTTAGAGGAGAATCCATTGATAGAGATTCTCTAAGCTGTAGTCAGAAAGAGAGGAGGGGAGAGGGCAAACCATGGGCCAGAGCAGACAAACAACCGCATACAAAGGAATCCAATGCACCAGGGAAGGGCAGACAAATAAGCAGTGGCAAATTTTTAAAGTGCTTCTACACAAATGCTAGGAGTCTGACTAATAAGATGGGTGAACTAGAGTACCTAGTATTAAATGAGGAGATTGACATAATAGGCATCACTGAAACCTGGTGGAATGAGGAAAATCTGTGGGACACAATCATACCGGGATATAAAATATATCGAAAGGATAGAGCAGGCCGGGTGGGTGGCGGAGTGGCACTGTATGTGAAAGATAATGTAGAATCAAATGAAATAAAAATATTAAGTGAATCAACATGTTCAATAGAATCGCTATGGATAGCAATTACATGCTCCAAGAATAAGAAATTAGCAGTAGGGATATATTACCGACCACCTGACCAGGACAGTGATACTGATATTGAAATGCTGAGGGAGATTAGAGAGGCTACCAAAATAAAGAACTCTATAATAATGGGGGATTTTAATTATCCCCATATTGACTGGGTACATGTCACCTCAGGAAGAGAAGCAAAGATAAAATTTCTCAATGGCCTAAATGACTGCTTCTTGGAGCAGCTGGTGCAGGAACCCACAAGGGGAGAGGAGCGCAGGATCAGGTCCAGGAAATAACCGTTACAGGACCGCTTGGGAATAATGACCATAATATAATAACATTCAACATTCCTGTGGTGGGTAGAATACCTCAGCAGTCCAGCACCCTGGCATTTAATTTCAAAAAGGGGAATTACACAAAAATGAGGAGGCTAGTTAAACAGAAACTAAAAGGCACAGTGACGAGAGCCAAATCCCTGCAAGCTGCATGGAAACTTTTTAAAGACACCATAATAGAGGCCCAACTTAAATGTATACCCCAAATTAAAAAACATAGCAAGAGACCTAAAAAAGTGTCACCGTGGCTTAACCACCATGTAAAAGAAGCAGTGAGGGACAAAAAGGCATCTTTTAAGAAGTGGAAGTCCAATCCTAGTGAGATAAATAGAAAGGAACATAAACACTGTCAAATCAAGTGTAAAAATGTAATAAGAAAAGCAAAAAAAGATTTTGAGGAACAGCTAGCCAAAAACTCAAAAAGAAATAACAAAATGTTTTTTAAGTACATTAGAAGCAGGAAGCCTGCTAAAAAACCTGTGGGTCCCCTAGACGATCGAACTATAAAAGGCGCAATCAAGGACGATAAAGCCATTGTGGAGAAACTAAATGATTTCTTTGCTTCAGTCTTCACGGCTTTGGGGAGATTCCCAAATCTGCACCGTCCTTTGTGGGTGATGAATCTGAGGAACTGTCCCGGATTGAAGTGTCATTAGAGGAGGTTTTGGAACAAATAGAAAAACTGAATGTTAACAAATCTCCGGGACCGGATGGCATTCATCCAAGGGATCTAAAAGAACTCAAATGGGAAATTGCTGAACTATTATCTGTGGTTTGTAACCTATCCCTTAAATCGGCTTCTGTACCTAATGACTGGAAGGTAGCCAACATGACACCAATATTTAAAAAGGGCTCTAGAGGCGATCCGGGCAATTACAGACCAGTAAGTCTAACTTCAATACGGGCAAATTAGTCGAAACAATAGTAAAGAATAAAATTGTGAAGCATGTAGAAGAACATAATTTGTTGGACAAAAGTCAACATGGTTTCTGTAAAGGGAAATCCTGTTTTACTAATCTATTAGAGTTCTTTGAAGGGGTTAACAAACATGCGGACAAGGGGGATCCAGTAGATATAGTATACTTAGATTTTCAGAAAGCCTTTGACAAGGTCCCTCACCAAAGGCTCTTGTGTAAATTACATGGCCATGGGATAAGCGGGAAGGTCCTTTCTTGGATTGAGAACTGGTTAAAAGACAGGAAACAAAGGGTAGGAATAAATGGTAAATTTTCAGAATGGAGAGGGGTAACTAGTGGTGTCCCCCAAGGGTCGGTCCTAGGACCAATCCTGTTCAACTTATTCATAAATGATCTGGAGAAAGGGGTAAGCAGTGAGGTGGTAAAGTTTGCAGATGATACCAAACTGTTTAGGATAGTCAAGACAGAAGCAGACTGTGAGGGACTCCAAGAAGATCTCACCAAACTGAGTGATTGGGCAACAAAATGGCAAATGAAATTTAATGTGGATAAGTGTAAAGTAATGCACATTGGGAAAAATAACCCCAACTATACGTACACTATGATGGGGGCTAATTTGGCTACGACAAATCAGGAAAGAGATCTTGGAGTTATCGTGGACAGTTCTCTGAAAACTTCCACACAGTGTGCAGCAGCAGTCATAAAGGCAAATAGGATGCTAGGAATTATTAAGAAAGGGATAGAAAATAAGACCCAGAATATCTTACTGCCCCTGTATAAAACTATGGCACGCCCACATCTTGAATACTGTGTACAGATGTGGTCTCCTCACCTCCAAAAAGATATTTTGGCCTTGGAAAGGGTTCAGAAAAGGGCAACTAAAATGATTAGGGGTTTGGAATGGGTCCCATATGAGGAGAGGTTAAAGAGACTGGGACTTTTCAGTTTAGAAAAGAGGAGACTGAGGGGGGATATGATAGAGGTATATAAAATCATGAGTGGTGTGGAGAGGGCCGATAAAGAGAAGTTATTTATTAGTTCCCTAAATAGAAGAACTAGAGGACACCAAATGAAATTAATGGGTAGCAGGTTTAAAACTAATAAAAGAAAGTTCTTCTTCACACAGCGTGTAGTCAGCCTGTGGAACTCCTTGCGAGAGGAGGCTGCGAAGGCTAGGACTATAATAGAGTTTAAAGAGAAGCTAGATAATTTCGTGGAGGTTAGGTCCATAAAAGGCTATTAGCCAGGGGATAAAATGGTGTCCTTGGCCTCTGTTTGTCAGAGGCTGGAGAGGGATGGCAGGAGACAAATCGCTTGATCACTGTCTTCGGTCCACCCTCTCTGGGGCACCTGGTGCTGGCCACTGTCAGCAGACAGGATACTGGGCTAGATGGACCTTTGGTCTGACCCAGTACAGCCGTTCTTATGTTCTTATGTTCACATTACAAATGTATAACTAGGTATCTCCTACAGACCGTGGTCTCATCCAAACCACACTGACATCAATGAGAGTCTTTCCATTAACTTCAGTTGGCTTTGGATTAGGTTCTATAAACTCAGTATGCAAAGACCCACCTAGGTCTGCAGCCTGAGCCTTTGTATTAAAATAGTGGTAGACACAGGCCATATTGTAGAATTCCATGTCCTAACTACTCTCCATAGCTGATATATTGATTCTAGTGAAGAACCAATATTACTATTGGTATTTTGTTCAGGAGAAGATAGAAGAGAGCAATCAGGGAAGATGTTGTAAGACAGATAATATAGCACATGATAGTTGTGTAAATGATAAGTCAATATCATAACCATCTCCCTCATTAGACCTAGAAAGTTATATAAAACATATTAGCCTGATTCTTCTGCATGTATACAGCCTACACATAATAAAGGATACATGCAGAGCTGTGTAAAATTCATGTATTCAACTCTGAATGTAGTTTGGATTTGAGGTTTGGTATGTCTTGCGAACAGTGTGATGGGTGAATGATATTTGCATCGCTGTGAAATGTTCTGACATTCCAAACAGCCTTAGAGTTTGAATTCCAGTGCTAATACAGTACTTAGTTTAGAAATTTAGAATGTGCTTTACATTAATATTCCCTTTGCTTACAATACTGTTTCCTTGAAATTGCCTACTAATAAACTCATTCACTAGAGCAGCAGTTCTCAAACTATGGGATGTGACCCTATTTTAATGCATTGCAGTTGTTGGCATTGGATGTAGTGGGGCCGAGGGCCAAAGCCCAAATCCAAGCTCTACCACCTAGGGTCAGATCTCAACCCTGTGAGCCCTTCTTCCCTGGACTGAAGCCCAAGCCTGAGGACTTGAGCTCTTAGTGGCAGAGCTGAGAGTTACAGGCTCCTCACCTGGGGCTGAATACCTTGGGCTATGGCTTTGGTCCCTCTCCCTCCCCCACTCCTGCTTTGGAGTAATGTAGTAATTTTTGTTGTCAGAAAGATGTCATGATGCAATGGAATTTGAGACCCCTGCACTAGATTATTCATGGAAACCAAACACAAAAGAAGTGTGACCATAGAGGCAAATAGCATTAGTAAAAGTGACTTTTTTCATTGAAAACTTTTTTATTACATTCTCTAACCTGTACACATACATACCTAATCAATTTTAAATTGTTCTGGACTGGGATTTACTGTTTTTTCTCATTACTTATTCCCAAGGAATATTAATCATGACAAAAGATTTTGGTTTAATAAAAGCTATTAGATGAAATGCTGATCTTATTTACACTGGTACCATTCAGGTCACTCTGCACTCGTATAACTGAGGTTAAAATCTGACTTATTTACTAATATTATTTGAGAACTTGACTGTGCTAATATGATAATTATTGGGATTTTTATTACTAACTTCAGTGGTAACAGACTTAGATTTTTTATGTTGTTTAGATTAATTTTTCAGATGAAGAAATACCCTAATTTTTTGTCTGCTTTATTCTTATTTTAAAATATGCATCACCATTAACTTTTCCTTTGACTCTCGTGTGGGCTTCCTTCATGACACAAACCTATCAAATACTGCTAACTTCTTTGTGGAGCTTTTGCACTGTTTATATCCTTATTTGGCATGAACCCCAGTTTTACTTTCTGTCTTTCTTCTTGTTGCTTACTGGTGTAACCTCGTGACTTCTCATTTTTATGAGGACACAACCAAACAATTTCACATCAGCATATTCATTTCCAGATATTAACCTTCTTTTCTTTCCAAAGGTGTATTTTTTTTCTCCTCTTCACCACCTTTTGAAAGAACAGAACAAATAAATATATTTATCATCGGTTTAAACTCCTACATTTTTACAGTAATAGGACTAGCATATATTTTATCCAAACATGAAACATGTGTAACTTTATTTATTTAGAATTTGATTATATTTGGATTTGGTTGGTATGGGTGAAAATTGGTAACAGAATCTAGAGATGGAAAACATCTGTTAAATCACAAAATCTCTTACCAGCCTAGACAGGATTGTTCCCTTTGCGCACTAACTAGTATTTAATCCAGTCTAATTTGAAATGTATGAACTTGTTTTTTGAAATTACAATATTTGATGTCTTTGTAACTAATAGGACTTATATATAAACTATGATGAGCAAGATGCTTATTTAGATTTTCAGAAAGCCTTTGACAAGGTCCCTCACCAAAGGCTCTTGTGTAAATTACATGGCCATGGGATAAGCGGGAAGGTCCTTTCTTGGATTGAGAACTGGTTAAAAGACAGGAAACAAAGGGTAGGAATAAATGGTAAATTTTCAGAATGGAGAGGGGTAACTAGTGGTGTCCCCCAAGGGTCGGTCCTAGGACCAATCCTGTTCAACTTATTCATAAATGATCTGGAGAAAGGGGTAAGCAGTGAGGTGGTAAAGTTTGCAGATGATACCAAACTGTTTAGGATAGTCAAGACAGAAGCAGACTGTGAGGAACTCCAAGAAGATCTCACCAAACTGAGTGATTGGGCAACAAAATGGCAAATGAAATTTAATGTGGATAAGTGTAAAGTAATGCACATTGGGAAAAATAACCCCAACTATACGTACACTATGATGGGGGCTAATTTGGCTACGACAAATCAGGAAAGAGATCTTGGAGTTATCGTGGACAGTTCTCTGAAAACTTCCACAAAGTGTGCAGCGGCAGTCAAAAAGGCAAATAGGATGCTAGGAATTATTAAGAAAGGGATAGAAAATAAGACCCAGAATATCTTACTGCCCCTGTATAAAACTATGGTACGCCCACATCTTGAAAACTATGTACAGATGTGGTCTCCTCACCTCCAAAAAGATATTTTGGCCTTGGAAAGGGTTCAGAAAAGGGCAACTAAAATGATTAGGGGTTTGGAATGGGTCCCATATGAGGAGAGGTTAAAGCGACTGGGACTTTTCAGTTTAGAAAAGAGGAGACTGAGGGGGGATATGATAGAGGTATATAAAATCATGAGTGGTGTGGAGAGGGCCGATAAAGAGAAGTTATTTATTAGTTCCCTAAATAGAAGAACTAGAGGACACCAAATGAAATTAATGGGTAGCAGGTTTAAAACTAATAAAAGAAAGTTCTTCTTCACACAGCGTGTAGTCAGCCTGTGGAACTCCTTGCCAGAGGAGGCTGTGAAGGCTAGGCCTATAATAGAGTTTAAAGAGAAGCTAGATAATTTCATGGAGGTTAGGTCCATAAAAGGCTATTAGCCGGGGATAAAATGGTGTCCTTGGCCTCTGTTTGTCAGAGGCTGGAGAGGGATGGCAGGAGACAAATCGCTTGATCATTGTCTTCGGTCCACCCTCTCTGGGGCACCTGGTGCTGGCCACTGTCGGCAGACAGGATACTGGGCTAGATGGACCTTTGGTCTGACCCAGTACGGCCATTCTTATGTTCTTATGTTCTTATGCTGATCACATACCAAGAGCGTCAGAAAGAAGATGGAGAACAGATTTTGTTTAATTTGTAAATATCATGAGTTTCCATATCTTTTATGAAGGAGGGACAGAATGCAGCAGCACAAGTTTGGCTTTGATTAGTACAGTAGAAGCCTTTAAAAAATTTGCCATTTGTATCTACCAGTATTTATTGCTTGCCCTATATCTGGAGAGAAATGATACTGCCTTAGATATCATTATATCATCACTATAGGCAAATAGTCTGTAGTTGGGTTGATCCGTATTGACGAGCTGACGGCTGGATTTCTACACACAAAATAGTAGCAATAGTACTAGCGAGTTACTATGCTTCTGTTATCTCTCTAGGTTCTTACAATAGCACCTGCCCATTCAAATCTAGGCTTTTCATTTGGGAGTGGGGAATCTGCTGCTGGTGCTGCTGCTTTCCTCTTCAGCGGGTGAAGGGCTATTAAGTCTTTTGGCTCATGTGTGAGTGTGAGGGAAAAAAGGGAGGAGGGTACAAAGAGGCTCCCTCATATATTGTGCATTGTAGCTATATCCCTGATGGGAGTTTTGGTGCTGCTGCCTCAGATAAAAATCTCTTGAAAAGGGACAGACAGGAGCTAGACCAACCTCCTCCTCTTGCCTCAGTGCACAAACAGTACAATCTACAGGAACTTGCCTATTTACCCAGGAGTTCAGGAAATCCCTGGTGTGCAAATCCTGAGCTTTCCCTACAGGTGGTGTGGCTGCACACCGCCCCCAATATAAGGCTGTAATTAAATGGCTCAACCTATCCCTCAAGAAATTCTTAATGTGTGAAAGAAAGTAGTGTTCCGCTTAGCAAGTCATATCTTGTGCTACCCTTTCCTTGCTGGCCCTCAGAGCTGGCTGGAGTGCGTAGGGTTCTGGAGTACATGGTGTGGTGTGGGCAGTGTGACACTCTGGTGGCAATTGTAAAGAGCCTGGGGCTCCAACTGCGGCCGTAGTAAAATCATATAGAATTGCTGGGCCCTGGGGCAATTGCTCAACTTTGTTTCTCCCCCCTATCCCCCATTCTCCATCAATAGGCCTGGGTAGGTCCAAACACATGGAAAGACCATATCTGAAAGATCCTAAAAAATTATAAACTCCTCTCAGGAAAACTCAGTTTAGGGGAATTTGATTACCAGAGATCATGTAGGCACTGAATCTAGTTAGCTTATTATCTAGTTCTGTGGCACTTTGTACATCCAGCTGCTATGACTGAATTTTTTCAGATTATGAAAACCATAGCTTGGTGGCCCTAGATGTATTCAAAATAAATTAAAAAATGAGCTTGCACAGCAGTCACTGTAAAAGCAGCAAGCTGAGTTTTGGGACTTTGATTAACCAGGATCATCCAGTGGTCAACATTGTTTTGTCTGACCTGTTCAGTGCATTAAATAACCTTGTGGTGTTCCATTATTTCTAATTTGCTTCTTCCTAAACCCTGTCTGCTGCTGCTTTCCTCTTCAGGAGCAGAAGGGCTATTATGTCTTTTGGCTCAAGTGTGAGGCTGCGGGGAAAATGGGAGGAGGGCTGAAGAAGGCTCCATCATACAGAAGTGCAGAGACAGACAGCCCCCAACATACTTTCCTACATCCCCACATAACTCCCTATAATAAAACTGGATGTCTACTGAGGGAGTTTCCAGTTGTAATGATGAGTCAATAAAGTTATTTAGGACTGTATTTAGGAGGACAGCACAATTTTCTCTGCAGACAGAAAAGGTGGCTTTCAGTGAAGGCAGAAAGAGCAGTCTGCTTCTACTTCCTGCCAGTACATAGAACACAGCTTGAGAATGAAAACTGTAAGAGGGCAGCTGAGTCTGTTTTGAAGAGGAGTCTAACATGTGGATGCTGGCAATCACCCGATTGACCTGGACAGCATTTAGTGATTGGGTTGGATGATTCCCAGCTGAGGCATCTAAAGGAGGGCTCCATGTGGCTGTGTGGGGCCAGGAAAGGGCTTGGAGTTCATTCTTCTGTGGCCTCTGTGAGAGGACAAGCTAACCCTGCAGAACTCCCTAGGCTGTAGAGCCCATTACACTACCAGAGGGCCCCACAATCTTAGTCAAGAAGAGGACTGTTGTTTTTTGTTATTATTATGCTTTCCCTTTTCAGTGTTAAAGAATAAACAGAACTCTGAGGAAAAGTCTGTAAACTGAACTGGGCATAACTGATTGTTTGTTCCAGATGGGTGACTTGGTCAACCAACCCTCAAATACAAAATGGCTGCCTCAGATATAGGGGTCACTAATTTTGTCTGGGATAACAATAGTAAGCTACCTCAGTGTTTATTGTATTCCCTATGTTTTAGAAAAATCCCCGGAGAATATTATAATAATTGTAAACCTTGCATTTTTTAGTTAAGGAAATTGAAAGGTTTTTAGAGGGAATACTGAACAATAGGTCATGTAACTGGAAGTCTAAATCCAGCCTGAGGTTATTGGGGTGCTCTTGGCAGACTGACCATCCTTCCTATAATCATATGTGCTGTGTTCTTCAAGAACATATAGGAAATCTAGCAGTCATTTGCAAATACTTACAATAATCAGACTATAGAACTGTACATGCTAGTTCAGCTCATTTATTTCAATATCCTGACTGACTAGTACTAGATGCTTCAGAGAAAGGTGCAAGAAATCCTGGGGAGAGCGACTGACTAATTTCTACAATAGTTGGTGGTTGTGTGTGTCCTGAAACATGAAATTATAACCAATCTTTTTTCATACAGATCATGTTTATCACCAGTCTTTGGGTTGCTTTTATTTTTGCTATTCCTTGTAAGAAGTAAGGTGACCCGAATGCAACATTGTATTGTAGACAAGGGTATACAGCATTTGATATAGTGCTAGTATAATGTTTGTCAGTTTCTGTCTTATTCTTTATAACCCTATCATGTTTGGCTGTTCAATAGACCACTGAGCTGAGGTTTTCACTGATCTGTCATTACAATTAATTTAGAATTTAGCAATTTGTATGAATTGTTCAAATTATTCAGTGTACCTTGTGTAACCTACACAACTTCTGAGTGTGGTTCTCTGTCCCAAGTAGTGTCGCTTAGACCACTTATAGAGAGAGAGAAAGAACTTCCTCTACAGTCTTAGCTGAGAGTCAGCTGGCTTTTAGCTCAAGTGTTATGCCTGTCATTGCTATGCTTGTATTTGAATTTAAACTGCCATACTGCTGCACAATCACCTGGCTTTAAGTGCTTCTGAAGTTTGCTGTATATCTTCTCTCATTTTGACTAAATAATTTTGTCACCTGCAAATTCTGACATCTTACTGCCACAATGGTTCAATTTCTCACTGATCACTGGTCTCATATTAGAAATGGGTCATGTTTTCAGTGTTGTAACTCGTGTATGAAACATGACAGAACTTTAACTTCCATCCCATGACTACTTAGTTTTTCACAAGAGGCTATTAAGAAAATTTTCTCAGTGGCATTTTGATAGTCTGAACACTTTATCTACCAGGTCTTTGTCTATGCAGTGGTTAATTGACTTTCTCACTGAATCATAACAGACTAGAGAAGAACAATTTTCCTTTCCTTTGGTACTGAAGTTAAAGATCCCCACTGTGTAATTTCCAAGATCTCCACTATTATATATTTGTGACCCTGTAATCCTATGGGATAGTGTTTACTGAATGCATGGTTTTGTGAGGAGTTGAGCTGCTGAATTCTTACAGAACACTTGGATGGATGCCATCAGTCCAGTTGACTTAGTTCACTTTAATTTATCAGTTTATTATAGCATTTCCTCTTTTGACAGCTCAGTCTCACACTTTGTCTTTGTTACCTGGAAAGAGAAGGCCTTTTCTGTGGTCAAGACTGATAAGGAATCTTAGGTATAGTGTAATACTATTTCCTAATGTCAGTAACTTAATTTCTCTTTACAAGCTGTCTTTCCTGTACAGTTTATGACCAAGTATTCTATTATTCCATTAACTTGTAATTCTACCATGTTTCTGAACAAGGGCATGCTCTTTTGCCAGACAGTCTAGTTCACCTGTTTTTGCTTTGATGCTTCTTGCATTGGTAAACAGACTATTATCGTTTTTATATTGGCAATGCACCCATTCTTATTTAGCCACTTTATCTGGCAACCTAAGTTCTGGGACATCATTCTGTTCCAGTTGAACAGAATTTCCTTAGTTGTCCTCTGTGCTCCTAACACTTTGCAGTCTGACACAAATATTTCTCTGCCCCTTTGACATTTTCCCAGTCCTTTTTTTAATAAACCTCTCCCCATAACTTATAGATGGTATATACTAGCAGCCTGGCCCCATTTTGGTTAAGGTGGATCCCTTTCCTTTACTATAGGTTTTCTTCCCAAAGGCTCGTCATTGTCTAATAAATGTAAACATTTCCTATTTAAACCATCTTCTCATCTATTCATTGACACCCCAAAGTTCTCCTTACACAGCTGGTCTGTTGACACTGGAAGCATTTAGTAGAAAGATGGTCCGGGTTTAAGCCTTTCTTTTAGCAATCTGAATTTAACTTCCAGGATCTCTCTCCTGCACTTCCTTATGGCTATGTCTACACTGCAGGCTTCTTGTGCAAGAAGCTTTTTGCAGAAGAGATCTTCCACAAAAACTTCTTGCACAAGAGCATGTCCACACTGCAAAAGTGCATAGGAAAAGAGATGCGCTTTTGCACAAGAGAGTGTCCAGACTGCATGTATGCTCTCTCATAAGAAAGCTCTGATTACCATTAACAGAATGGCCACCAGGGCACCTGTGCTTCTTTCGATAGGCTGTTTTTGCACAAAAAAAACCCGTTTCCCGTCCACACATGCCTTTTTGTGCAAGAGCTTTCCCGCAAAATGGAGTTATTCCTCATAGAAAGAGGAATACCTATACCGCAAAAACCCCTCTGTTCTGTCAATTCACTGTAAATTTTCTTGCACAAAAATGCGCTTGAGGTGTGGATGCTCTGTGAGTTTTTGTGCAAAAAATGGCTGTTTTTGCACAAAAGCTCTGCAGTGTAGACGTAGCCTATGTAATTTTGATTAATATATACTATGATCATAGGATTCTCCATAGCATTACAAATCCACATTGTTAAAGTGATAATTGCCTTTTTACATTAAATACAATATTTTCAGGCATTTAGGATTTAATATATATATTGGTAATAGAAAATAGAATTTAAATGTTCAAATTTTACCATGAATAACAGCTTTTAATGGCAAAGTCAGCTGAATGCCAAAAGCATATATGAGAACAAGATGGCATCATTTCCTGTAAAAGTTATTACTGTATAGGGAAAATTGTCACTTATCCCAACACAGGCTGTGCAAAGATCAATGTTTACACTCCTCTGAAACACATATGAAACAAATGATGTGGAGAGAAGATTCACCATCTATTTTAAAACACTGGTTTCTATTTTGGATATAACATGTAAAATTTCTGTTTAGCAATTTGAGTTAATTGTTGGATTAACATTTTTGGGAACAGATTGCAAACTTCAAAATGGAAAAGATCATTTTGGGGAGGGAACCAAGGCAGCTGTCAGTGAGCAAAAATTAACATAAATTTGCATAACAGATGTACAGTAAGGTGTCTATGACAGACAATCGCTGAATATTAATGATACAGACCACGACATCATTTGCGTAAATGCTGTCTGCTGGGTATTGTAGCTGCTGCGCTATTTGCAGAAGACAAAGGAGCACAGAGCTGAACAGATGCACCAAATACATCGATGCATCTTAATTTATGACATCCTCATGAAAGACCTTGTGGTGCGATTTCAGGTTTTATTACAAATAACTCAGAGATAAAGGAACTCTGTAATTATCCTTTCCACTCCAGTCAGTTTTTTCAAAGGGGGATGGGGCTCATTTGTGATGACCATTGTGAGATAGTTTTGTGAAAATCATCCTTATTAGGAAAAAAAAACATTACTGAAAGTCAAATATTCAGCATTTAATAAAAGGTCACTGTATTAACAGGCTTTATGACACCTGCCTTCTGGAGAACCATCACCACCATCCCCTCAGAATTGTCTGAGTTCTACAACAGACTATTTTACTGTGGGCTCAACTGTACTTGCAAGAAGCAAAATTGGCAAAAAGGGTATGCAATCAACAGTCTTCACATTGGCTTTTCAGTGAACCTCAAAGGAGGCTTTACCAACTGATTACATATGGCATTTGATCATATGTGTTCAATATATTACAGCAATCCACAGAGCATTTAGCGTCATCAGTTGCATGAATTGTATAATGCACTGAACCCAATATCCTACCAGCTATGCAAATGGAGGTAGTTTATTTATGTTCCAATAGCACCAAGAAGCAAAGTAATTGGGTCACTGCTATATAATGTTATAAGGACAGTGATGAGTGGGAAAGGAGAAAAGCAAGGCAAAGATAGAAAAATGGAGAAAGGCAGAGAAAGCTTCTGTGTTATGCTGCTAATTCATTCTATTTTTAATGGATTTCCCTCCAAGCCTGTGCTACCGTAAGCAAATGAATTGCTGACATGATGGATCAGCAACAGCTCACATACAATAATACACACACTGTTCAATTTTGTCCTTGCTAGCTAATCAGTAGCAGCCATATTTTTTACTTTCAAGGGATTTCCTCTTCTCTATGGGGAAGAAGAAAATAGGATACTACTGGGAAAATAGTGTCGTACTTACCTTGAGAAAACAACAAGGACTCCTGTGGCACCTTAAAGACTAACAAATTTATTTGGGCATAAGCTTTAGTTGGCAAAACCCCACTTCATCAAATGCCTTGCTTTTGCTCTGTATTTGAACCACAGTTTTCATCTGCATTCCACTCAATATCTGTATCTGCTCCTTAAACGAGTGATCTGATAATGGCCTTTCTAGACAGTTTCATCATGAAACTGTTCATCTAAATGGAAGGTGAAAACCCATAAAGTTTGTTATTCCTACAAGGGCCATATGGGTATTATTTTATTGGATACCCAGTATATATTCATAGGGCAGTTAACACCTTATTTCACATTTTGTAAATGGAAAAGAGTGGAATAACTGCAATTTTATGCATTTCTGCTCAATTTTACACTGGATATTTCTTTTAAAACTGTCCTAAAACAATACAACAGTGTCTTAGTAAGGAGAGCATAGTCAACACATAATAAACTAAGCTGAGCAGTAGCTAAAATTGATTTTCCTCCTTTGCCACAAGTCTTACTAGGTCACATCCCAAAAACACTACAACACATTTCAATAAACACACATTTCTATAGTCTCTCAGGGTATACTTTCAAAATGAGGTCATGTTCTCAGCTGAATCCTGAAACTTGGGCAAACCGACTAAGTATATTTCCAGAGTAAGGACAGCTGAATTTGACTGTTTATATTTTGGAGAAACACATACCTTGTTCAGTCTGGATGGCTGTACAGTTCTGGCAAAGGTGAAGCCCATAATTATGAAACATAAAAACTGAATGGTCATACTATATCTCAGTAACACGTGTGAGAAAACCTTAGGGCAACCTAGCAAATTGGCTCAGTAAATCTCCAAATGAAGCTAAGACCACAGTAAATTAAGCCAAGCCCTTACAAACAAGAGAACAGCTTAAAAATTAATATGACCAATAAGAAAGCCAACAGTGCTGTTTTAGGGAAAATATATTCGGGTATGTTTACCTTGCAATACCTCCCCTCCCACACACACACACACATACATATACACACACTACATTTCATCTGAGAGTCCAGGTCAAATGACTTGGGTTCATGTATTCAGACTGTATGGTTAAAAATAGCAGTGTGGATGTATGCGCTCCAGCTGTGTCCCCTGCCTATCCTCACCATGCTGTATGTCTCAGAGCCCAGATTCCAGCCTGAGTCTGAATGTCTAAACTGCAATTTTATAGGCTCAGTCAGCTGATCCAGGCCAACTAAGTGATGCTGTGGCTTCTTAACTGCAGCATAGACTTGCCCTCTATCTCTTTTTTGAGACATTGGTCCACCTCAACTAAAGGAGAATGAGTGCCACTTAGAAATGCCCTATAGGTGTTAAAAACAGATTGGGAAATAAGGTGGAGCAACACTGAGACCTAATATCAGTAAATAATTCTACTCAAGTCAGTGGATTGGTGCTCTCTTACATCAGGTCTGAATTTGTCCCATGATATTTAAGGATCAGCTTGACATTTCTTCAGGATGAATGTGGAAATGTTGCCTGACAGCCTTGCCACTAAGCAAGAATGTAGTCATGGGATTGTGACACATGTGTCAGAAATAATAAATATACTTATCTAGGTGCTATCTGCTTAATAGCACTAGGCATAAATCATCTCATTGTAGTGAGAGATAATTACAAAGGTAGCATACAGATACCCAAAAAGTCACAGGACCTCAAGTAAACCTCAAGCTCTTCTGTGATCTTGGATATGATGGAAAGATGGCAGCTGAGACCAAATATTGATTTTTTTCCCCTTTGAAATAAATAGAAAACTGCTGACATGGTGTCTTTGAAGCATTTGGAGAAAGGCCAGTTGATGCTTTAAGATGTTGCAGAAGATCTCATCTGTATTTGTTCCCCACAATGATGCTGAAAGAGAAAGCCAGGTCTTTTCCAGTAATATGAAACATTCAGATATCAGAATTGATTTATGTCAAATACAAAGTCTTTCCTACATTATTCCAGTATATGATCTTTTAAGATTACTTTCATTATACCACAGAGAGCAATCAGAATGGGTACAAATGTAATGCTAATGTGGAACTATCCTATGAAGAAAGATATGCAGGCAAGAATTATATGCAGGAATTATATAGCAAACTCTATGTCTTGAGGACTGGTGAAATGCCAGATTGAAATCTCTCATTAAAAAGAAAACATTAACAACTTGTTCTCAAGCCTTTTCATAAAATAAGTTGGTGTATTCACTGCCATAAAGCACTGGGAGCATGCAGAACAACAAGGAGAAGCAAGGTCCTTGAAATGGTTACATGATCAGCTGTTGAACAAGATCTGGAAAGAAGTTTTCCCTTGATGTCAGACAGACATCACAGAAAGGAATTTTCGTCTAGGTGACATAATAAATTGAAAACCTAGAGAAAATGGTAATGGGAAGGAGGGAAACCTAGTCCTATGATATATCATTAAACAATCCAGCAACACTTTCATTCTGAAGAAGTAAAACTAGAGATTTATGTGTCAAATTATTTTGAATCAGAGACAAGTTCATAACACATTGGACAGCTCATGCATTTCATTAATGTTATAAAGAGGTTAAATGTGATTTCTAACTGTTCACAAAAAATAATTTAGCCTGCTACATTTGGGACTGTTCAGATCTAGGATTTTCTTTCAGTTCATAATAAAGATGAGATACCTGTAATCGTCCAATTCCTATCAAGATCTCAAACACCTCCATAATTATGTCATGTTCAGGTCTGAAGACTTGATTTTATGACTGATATCTAACTATGGAGCAGTGAGCTAAAGAATGTATTATCTTTGTTTATATTGAATAAACTCTGTCTTCAATGATTTTTCATTCACTCCTACTCATATCACATTATCCTTAAGTGAACATATAGACCTTAATTTTTGTCATTTTCACAGTACTGCAAGAGGTCTGGGTCACACTGGCATTGTGTGTGAGGGTGCATGTGACAAGTTTTCTTGTTGAACAGTGGGGGAGAGGTGAAGAGGATGATAGGAAAAAATTATGTAATTAACTGCCTCTTGTCTCTGTTGAAGTTAAAGTATATCTTGCATGAGGCCTTCACACTTCTGCTTTTTTCTATATGAAGAAATGTTTCTCTGAGGTCATATTCACTATACTATCAGGCCAGCAGTAATTTTGCTTTTGAAGCATAAAGGGAAGCTAGTAAATGGGAACAGAGAAATATTACATTACATACAAAATTTTAACCAATAGATGATGGCCTGGTCATACTCTCATTGATTTCAGAGGTAAGAGATTAGACTTATCGACAATTGTCCAGAAAAAAATCCATTCTCAGGAGCTTCATATACATTATCAATTATAGAGAATACATTTTAAAATAAAACTTCAATTATCAAAATAGGTAGGCTTAGAAAGATTAGATTTGTATTGATAAATGTTGGTAAACATTGATTTCACCATGTGTGCACATGACAAAAATGTTCATAGATGTTAATTAAAATTTACAGATAGACAAAATAAAAAATGGTGCATAATTATATTTGAATTTAAAGATGTTGACAATTTTGTTTCAATGGTTATAAAACTTTCATATTTTGAATCTCAGCCTCTACTGTCATTAATTATTGTATGACACCCCTCAAACTGTGAAAATGTTGATAAAAGGGAAAAAAAAGTTTAAAACCCCTAATTTTGAGCAATTGTGACAATTTAAGCAGATCAATATACTCAAAATGTGTAAGCATTTACAAATATTTCATGACATTTCACAAAATGTTATTATTCGTATACTTTGCTATTTGTAACACTTGTAACAGATTTAAAGTCCAAATATCCCAGCATTATTTCATGTAACTCAAATATGTGAGCTTTATATTTTTCAAACTCATAGACTTTAAGGTCAGAAGGGACCACCATGATCATCTAGTCTGACCCCCTGCACTCAACAAAGTAGTGTCTCCCATGTCAAACTCTGATACAACAGTGAATTCCTACAATCCACATGTTATCTTAAAAGCTTAATAGCCCCTATGTATTTTATGTTCATCTTTAAAGCTGCAGTATCAAACAGACTAAATAAAGCTCATTATTGACATGTCACTCTTTACAAAGGAAGGGTCCAGTAAGGCAAGTCTAGTTTTTTCTCAGATCTGTCTTTATAGCATACGGGAAATTCCTTCTGTGTTTATAAATTGAAGATCTTGTATTCTACTCAATCCGGCCACAGGAGAATTTTCTTTTAGATACCTTATAAAAATTGTTTCCACCAGAACAGCTGCCCTGTCAGCAGTTTGCATGCATATGCATACTTCTCTTGGTTCACTTCGGCTGCTATAGAACATCTATGCTGTCCATAAATCTGATACCTACAGTTCTGGAAAAGTAATTATTTTAATGTTTTTGTTCAAATAGCACAAAATAAAATTCACAGTCAGAGAATACAGTAACTTTCTACATGCACTCTTACCCACCGTATGCAGACATGCATGACAACTATACTGACTGCCATAAATAGCAAATATATCTCTTCCATGAGGTACTTCCTCTATCCATGGTCATTGTTCTCACTGGGCCTGACTCACCACTGCATAAATCCATTTTAGTGATTTCAGTGGCGCTACACTAATGTAAAATTGATAGTAATGCAGTAGCAAATCTGGCCCCCATTATGGCTATGTCTAAACTACATTTCTCTTCCAAAAGAGGAATGTAAATTAGCCCAATTGAAAATGCGAATGAAGTGCAGATTTACAAAAGAGAGCACTTTTTCGAGAAGGGTTTTTTTAAAAAAGAAAATGCAGTCTATACGAGGCTCTTTTGAAAAAAAAAAACTTTTTCGAAAGAACCCGTACTCCTCATTTTTTCAGGGTACAGCTCTAACCGAAACACAAGCAACTCAGGTGCAATTTTAGGGACAGCCTAATAGGATGGCTGCTTGGTCTGCTGAAGGCTAATGCATGTCATGCTACCAGGTTCCACCTGATGTGCAGCTACCTGATTTAGTTCTGTGATACCAGGTTTGCTACCATTGGTCCAGTTGATCCTTGCTGTGAAGTCAGTTTTGCATTTTTCCTGCCACTAGTTCAGGCTGGTCGTGGTCCAGTCTTGCAAAAACACAAAAGATTTAGAATATTTGGGTAGGGAACACACAGCAGATAGGACATTGGACAGAATCTCTGCCTAGGATAAGATTTCTGGTCTGTAGGACTGGGCTGCCTCCCCTTGTTCAATTCAAATCATATTCCAATGGCAAGAGCTGCCTTTTTCTCTAAGCCTTCTAGTTGTGCCTTGCCATCTTCTACCATCAATCTAAGTTCCCAAATGCTCTTTTCCAGCTGTGAATTCAGCCAAAAAGGAATCTCGTTTTTATTCAGTCACCTGCAGTGAAGCATACTTGGATCTCAGATAAGTTCAAGCACCTTTTGTCCGCCAGATGCTTTAGTAGATCCTCAAAGCAGCACTGCAGCCATCTTAGAGCTCCTGATGGAAAAATGACATAGTTAGGCAACAGATTGGACTGGTGCAATAAATAGTGCAGTGAATGCAAAACTATGGGAAACAGCCAAACTCTATCTTCAACTAGGCCATTAAGGCACCTATAATTGCATGGTGTGTTCAGCTACAGATGATAGGAGCAAAAAGCATTCAAAGGCACATAAATATTTTATAACAGTGTTTTGGTTTCAAAATTGACTCACCTTCTCTTTCTCTCTCTGTCTATATTACATATTGGCATTCTTTTCTTTTCTTTCTTTTCTTTTCTTTCCTTTTCTGCCTTGGGGATTTCCTGTGTCGCTAACCACGTGCATAACAATTTTCACTGAAACTGAAATATGTGCACACATTGCCGCTTGTCATGGAGTTGATTATATTCTTTCTGTTCATACCTGACTGTTTATTTTGCTTTTTCATGCACTAGTACAGTCTTGTCCTCTAACCCCGTACCAAAACACATTTATTTGTTTTAAATCTGCAACTGAAAGAGTGCTACTGTCAATTTTATAACAGAATCTCTGTACCCTACAGGCCAATTTTTGCTCTAGATAGTTACTTTCTATCTTAAGATTTTCGGTAGTTATCTTTGTAGTATTTAAATGAATTAACTTACTTTGTATTTACAGATTCCCTTCAGTATTTCTGACAATGTAATATTGCAGTGTTGCTATTTTAAAATTTACATTTTTCTTACTAATTAAGCTATTGTCACCCTTTCTGGTAAGCATGTGTGCCCTACTAATGTTCCTTTACCAGCCTAAAGTATCTTTCTTCAATTGCTATGCCTATATTCACAGGTCAATCTTCATTATTGCTCAGATATAACTGATTCTGCGGAGTCCCCAGCTTCATATTAAACTCCCTTGTGAATCTGCTTCCTTTTTCTTTTACTATACAAATCATTACCTTTTTAAATATAGAGAGATACGTAGGTATATACATATTCAAGAAATAATACTCCTATCAGGAAACCAAATACACTATCTACAGAACAAGTGCAGTATAGACAATAGCAAGTTGAACCTTCAATTCCCACAAACTGTTTGACTGTGATAGGGATTCAATACAGATGTGCAATGACCACCTGTGTGGACAAGTCAGTAGTTATTGTTTATCCTGATAAAAACTGGGAGAACAATTTGCAACAGTTTGTTTTGATGATTTCAGCCTTTTTTTCTTTTTTTTTCCAAATTTGTTCACTAAAGAAACTTAGTCAAATGTTTCATGTGAACAGATTTTAGACTAAGGCTTATGCACAGACTCCTTGCTGAGAGTATTTTTCAACTACATGTGATTTGATATTAAAGCTTTGTGATTGGCCATGTAGGCCAGATGATGTTGCTTTGTATTTCCTATCTGGAATAAATGATCTAACATTTATAAATTATACTTGTCAATTTGGTTTTGCCATAAATTGAATTGAATTTCACAAACAGATGTTGGTGATGGCCCTGAAATAGGCTCCTTGTGAGAGCTCATTCAAATTATGCCAAAGTACAATTGTTAGTCTTTAAGGTGCCATCAAACTCCTTGTTGTTTTCATTCACCCAGATAATCTTAAAAACTAGTAAAGAGTGATGCGAACTTGTTGTGAGCAAAACACTGTTTAGAACTCGGCCACTGTTTGTGAATAATTTTTCTCACTATTCACTCTGACGTGATCCTGATACAAGGTGATCTGGTGTCAGGGGATCTGGTGTCAGGACTAACCTTGGGACTTTCCTTCCCCAGACTGTTAAAGTTTGGACTCCCATTGTCTTCAGTGGATTTTGGATTGTGCCCTAGATGTCATTCCTGACAGAGCAGAGGACCTCATGTGCCTTCTGAGTAAGTCTCAGAGAAACTGTTATGTTCAGTCCTGCAGGAGCAAGGAAAAGTGCCGCAGGGCAGATCAACAGCAGGAGGGAGGTGTCAAGGAGAACATGGAGGAAAATAGCAACCCCAGAGTAAGGTCATCGGAACCTCTATAGTCAAATCATTTGAGAGTTTAACTCAGAACTCACACTACAGCCAGCTATAAGCAACAGTGAGAGCTTGAAATTCAATTACTATCTAGGCATCTTCTCAGGCACTCGGATCAGAGGGGAATGCAATTCTCAATGACTTGTTTCAGCTGTGCAATTATGAATCTAAACTGCAAGACTAATTTTCACCAAACACCATTGAGCTTTAACGTCAGAGAGTCAAGGAAGCCTACAAAACAAATGAAAAGAACCTCACAACTGAGACAAGGTGGGTGAGAATTTTTTTTATTGGAGCAACTTCTGTTGAAAAGAGACAAGCTTTGGAGATTACACTGAACTCTTCTTCTGGTCAGATGTAAGCTTGAAAACCTGTCTTTTTCACCACAGAAGTTGATCCAATAAAAATATTCTCACCTACCTGGTCTCTCAAATATATTGGTATCAACACAACAACAACAATGCTGCAAACCATAAGTGAAAGTCCATGTTGCCCACTGGATGGGACCCTAAGCTGGGACTCAGGAGATTTAGGATCTATTACTGACTATACCACTGTCCTGTTGAATGACCTCAGACAAAGCACCTCTCTACCTTTTTTCTTCTTCCGCTTTTTTTCTGTTTTTGTTTAGATAGTACACTGTTTGGAGCCAGGACTGTCTCTTACTATATGTCTGTACAATGCCTAGCACTATGAGGTTCCAATCTCATTTGGAGAATGTAGATATTGCTGTGTTATAAAAATAACTAATAAGAATCAATGAAAACACTTGAAGTGGTTAGCAATTTATGTGGCCTTTGATCTGAGAGTACCATTTTTCTCCTGGATGTTATCTGAAACCAGCAGGTATGTTGTTTTTCTAGCTTAGATGGAATTATTCCAGTGAACTGCTGGCATTTGAATTATCCATGAGGGTCCTGACTATCGTACAGTTTGTGCCAAGGGGGAAAAGTTTGCACATTGGAATGCAATAAGGTCAAATAGGAGAAACTGCAAATTCTACAGCTGTTTTCTGGAACATTCTGTGCATCTCCATTTTCGGAGGCAATTCAAAGTTCTCCTTTGGGAACAGGCTGAAAAGAGATCACTTTACTTACATCAAACACAGATTCCTAAAAGGCATTCACAGTATGGAGAAGCTACTGAAGCATTTGTTGTAGATGCATCATAAATGGAAAGTTATATTGAGTAGTTTCAAGATATAAAGTAGATGAGCTTGTGACGGGAACACTTTTTCCCCTCAGAATGGAGATGAGATTATATAGCTCTACCACATATAGCATAGATTGTAGTGCTTCTCCCTGTTGCTACTATAATACATCTCTTCCTGGCAAACAAGGAGAATAAGGCCTGGGCCCTGAGAGACATATAACCTTCTCTTTTAGGCAAGGTCTATAATTATTCCCACCAAATTAGGGCAGAGTTCTTTTCAAGAATCAAGCACCAAATGTCCAACCACATCTCCTATTATAATCTGAGCAAATCTAAAGCTTGATCCAAAACTCCATCAGCGTCATCAGAAAGATTCCCATTGATGTCAATGGACTTTGGATCTGGTCCATGCTGAATAGAGGGTGGGATTTTTAAAAGCATTCAATAATGGCCTGACTCTTGATTGCAGTAAAGACAGTGGTAAAATTGACTTCAGAGGGAGCAGAGTGAGGCAAATGCTCAATGCTTTTGAAAACCCTACCTGAAGTTTCTTTTTCACTAAGGTGGAAAGTGGCTTAACCATACTTTTGTACAAATTGCCTCACTGAACCAAGGCCAAACTCTTTGATTTTCTTGAGGCAATAAATGTATTTAAAATGTATCTTTAATAAAAAGAATATATTGTAGAGTGTTAAAGAAGTGAATGTACAGTAAACCTGGGTTAAATTAACTTTGTTTTTCTTTAGCATAATTTAAAATTTCTGACAATTGGAAGGCAATTAGATGTCAAGCTAATTAAAGTAGCATATTTTATCCTTATATTAAAGTGAACCTTATGCTCTGAAGTAGTTTCCTATTCATTCAAAGCACTGAAATTGGGCCTGAAAGAAAGGCCTCACATCTGCCTCTTCAAGGTCTACTCCCCCTCTAAACTCATGAATAATCATTGTCACCAGCTTATCACTGTCAGATTAGGGGCTTAGTATTACATTTTATTTAAACCTGATCCAGATGGCTGCCAAGAGATTTTCAGGCAAATGAACTGTGAGGCAGACTATCATCAAGAAGCATTTTATTGTTCATGCATATGAGTGCATTCCAGGTCTCCAAAGTGCTTTACTGTACTGCTGACAAACACTTTTTTTTTTCACCTTGGCGCCTATCAACTTGATCTTTATCAGCAGTTTGTCGATATCACTTTTTACAAAGCTAAATAAGTACAGTCTATGACCCATCCTTCATCAGCTATTTAATTTAGAGTTGAATGTACCGACTTATTCAATTAGCAAACTAAATAATAGAAGCATGAAGTTTTAGGAGTGGTGACTTAGTGCGACCTGACATTGTACAAAAATTGTCCACCCAGCAGAAACAGTGATGCAAACAGTCCTTTTACTATTTTTTTTACTGTTACTCTGCAGTATTATTATCACCTATAGTAATCCCACAGTAAATGCCTCACCCATCACAAGAAAACTAAAAGGTATATCCTCTAACTTTTGACATAAAATAATGTTATCACGTGTATTTGCAAATCTTTAATTCCAATACAGAACAATAAAATAGTATACACAACTAGGTTCTTTTTGAACTTGTTTAAAGCAAAAAAAAAAAAAAAAAAAAAAATCTGTTATTCTCAGAAAGCAATTGAAACCCAATATGCTATCTTGGAATTTTTGTGATTCTGACTCTGTTTGTGTGAAGTGTTTGTTCTTTGATGCCTGTGTTAATGTTATTTTTATCTGATATATTATTATGGCAAAAGCTTGTACATTACTATGGTAAAGGCTTCTTGTGTTAGTCTGAAAGATACATACTATAAGATATCTTGTACGGAGTCACTTTATTTCTGCTGGGATTTGTGATGGGATAGGAACCCTACATTAGCTCTACAAGGGTTAACTGGAGCTAGAAAGATCAATAAAGGCCTCTGGTTGTCCCTGGAAGGTGAGCTAGCAACAAAGGAAGATGAAGCTCAGCAGGGAAGGATCTGGGTGGTGAATAGAAATGGAAGAAGCCAGATGAGAAGGAGGTTAATAGGAATTGTCATGATGAAAGCACCAAACAAAAATAGAAGGGAACTTGATAGTAAACTATTACACACAATGTTAGAATTGATTTAAAATGTGCAGGCAGAACGTGAAAGACAAGGAAGAGATAAACTTTAAAAAAAACAATGAATCGTCTAAGCAGGATCTGAGAGAATTCTTTTCTTACACCTAGTTGGAAGGGGGAAGAGATCCTGCCTGTGTCTATGTAAATATACTTTGCTCCTGCGTTGCTTAGATTCGTTAGATATTCACCAGATAGAGTGGTATTTTGCTAATTGTAATCAACTTAATTTGTGACCCCAAATCAGCTGTGTTTATATTAAATCCAGAGATAGCTAAAATATGGCTACCATATTTTGTGGGAAGACAGCAAAGTAGGACTGGGCTAAGTCATTACAAAGGAAAAGACTCATGGCAGAAAGAACCTTGCTAAGCAGGGGCTCGACTTTGAGCTTTATAAGAGTAGAGGGGTGAGGGAAGGTCATTCTGGTCAGAAGGCTGCAACCCTCCATTTCTTGGGTTGGTTTGACCTGTTCCTCCACACGAGTCAAAGAGCTAACCAGACATCATAAGAGCCTCTTTTCTTATGTAAATTGTGTTGGAGTTGTGTTTCTTCTCCCTGCTTGCTAAGAGTGAAATCACTGGGAGCTGAAATTAGTTGAGACTGATGGGCAGGAGTTATAGACAAGAGGTGGATGGCAGTGGATGGTGACTGGGAGATGGAGAGATGCAAGGAGAGGCCAGCAGGATGTCATTGCAGTGATGCAACAAGCAGCCAGCATAGTGGTGGTGGAGAGGTGCAACAAGCAGTCAGCAGGGTGTCAGCAGAGAGCAGGTGGGTGGCAAGTGACCAGCAGAGTGAATGAGATGCCTCTTTACCTCCACCCACTTAGGATTGGAGGTGAACTCTGTGGATGAACCTCTGAACTCTGGGTTCACTCTGATCAAGGGCACAACTGTGAGTCGGATACAGAGGAGAGATGGGCATGTGAAGGGGACATTAGGATTGTGGGACTTAAGAGGGTACGTCTACACTGCAGGCTAAAGTCGAGTTAAGCTATGCAACTTCAGCTATGTTAATTGCATAGCTGAAGTCAAAGTAGCTTAACTCGGCTTTTGGCACTGTCTGCACAGCAGGAAGTTGAAGGAAGACCACTTTTCTTGAAGGAAGACTTCCCTTTACTCCTTGTGAAATGAGGGTTACAGAAGTCAAAGTAAGAAGCCTGTTATTTTGAAATTATTCTGAAAAAACAGGCTTGCTCTATAGATGCGCACGCTGTTATTTCAAAATAACATGAGTTATTTCGAAATAAGCATGCAGTGTAGACATAGCCTGAGAGGAAAAGGACATTGCCCAACCTACTTGGGGTGGAATTTTTAATCATGGTTTATGTTTATGAACCCTGTTTGTGGTGTTTTCCCAAATTAATGCCAAGTTACTTCCCTCCCTTTTATTAAAAGTTTATTTTCTATGCTCAGACTCTCTGCTTGCAAGTGGAGAGGCCTTGCCTCTCCAAAGTGGCTAGGGAGGTGTATGAATTTCCCAAGTTACTGGGTGTGGGCTTGAGCCAGTTCTGCATTGGATGGATGGAGAGGAATCCCTAGTTATTGAATCCAGCCTTGGCTGCTGCTGGCTCCACCTTGCAGCAGGGTTACAAATGTCTAAACTTTTAGTCATGGAAAAATTAGTTATGAATGGAAAGTTGCAAGTCCAAATGTGGATTTAAATATTAACTTAAGAGTAGAAAAGACAAAGTTTACCAGTATGTAGATGAAAAGTGGAATCAGTACTGTCAAAATTAAACAGATGAGTCCCCAAAAGAAAAAAAAACCAGGAAGTGTAGGGATGACATTTTGTGTATTAAAGTTGAGAACAAGTACATCCAGAAGAATACCTGGTTTTGTAGCTGTCATGACAGTTATACTAGTAGCAATTTATTAGCAATAAGCTGGCTCTGGGATGTATGCCCAGCAGCAGCAGCCACTTTTTTGTATTCAAGCTCAGACCTTATGGTAATAAAAAAGGCTGTCTTAGTAAGCAGAAGTGATTTAATCAACGAAATTGTATTCCTAATAACAGTGAGTACAGCTGGAGACACATGTAGATGTGCTTGGATCCCAGCACATATTGGGATTACAGGGAATGAAATGGCACAGGGCAGAGTGAGAGAAAATAGACTGCTAAGTATTTTGGAATTATAGCTGGCAATGGCGGTAGACTCTTCAGTTAAGTCTGCTTTGCCATTAATTAAGAAGAGTGCCATAGCGAGGGGAGGAGATTTACAGTCATTTAGTGGCTGCTGTAGGGTGAAGAGCAGCCTAGAGAAAGGCAGTTGGGCAATATACCCAGAGAGGAGCAGTGGGAAAAAGCCTGAAGGAAGGCCATCGTAGGAAGAAGTCCAGGGAGGTATTGATAAATCTTAGGGAACAGAACTTAACCTTGTGCTATAGGTTCCTAACTAGTAACCCAGAAAAGAGAATGAGGTTCCTCTGTTCACAACTAGAAAAGGTGCTGCTGCAATACCCGGACACAAGGGGAAGAAGGACTACTGAATTTGTTTCTGGGCCTATCTGGAGAAATCCCTGGGAGACATTGCTCCTCAGAAGAATGAGAAAGCAACCTGGCAGAGCCTGGGAAGCTGTGAACAGTTATTTTTATTTTGAGTTTAGTTTATTGAATTGCAGGTTGACCTCAGAAGGGGTGGGACAGAATGAGACACAAGAAGAGAGACCACCTGTAAGCTGATGTGGCTGTTGGAAGGGGGTGATAGATGAGGAAAAACTATTATGCCATCCCCAACCACAAGGGGATACACCAGTGAGTCAATCATTCCATTGAACTATAGGATGAGATTTTTCACAGCATTGTTGAGGTTTTTTGTCAAAGCAAAAAGGAGAAGTGGCGGATATAGGGCAGGGCAAGCGGGGCGGCTGCCCCGGGCCCCGCGCTTCAATAGGCCCCATGCTCTGGGCCCCACAAAACTCTCATCCACCCCTGTAGAGGAGTTAGACATTTTAACAGTAATGGAAGATATGCTCCTAAATCTCCTAGGCAGCGTTGAGAAATCTCAACTGTCGACTAACAATGCAAGCTTATTATCCCAATAACATTATACTGTGCTTCACACTCTTCATGAACTTATATATTAGCGATTTTCTACATGATTGTTGCATTGTTAAAATCTATTTGATGTACTCTATAGGAGCTGTGGGCACTTTGTCCATTATGAAGGCTACAAAAGTCGCACAGCCCCCCGACTATAAAGTGTTTGATGCTACATTAGTTGAAATAGGAGGTTCAGCAGATGCAGACATAAAGTCTGATATAGAGTGCATGGAGTGGGGAAAAGCCCTTGGAATATTAAAAGCCACACATACCATTGCTTGCTAGAACCCACCTGACTATGTTAATTAACAATCTACAGTGAGTGCTCATTTTAATTAGTCTTGTAGGAAGGTAGTGGTACAAATGTGAACAGGTACAATAATCATCAAAATAACTGCTTATGTTTGTATAGGGACTTACATCCAGAAACAGCACAAGAGACTAAATATTCAGTTCCGTTATTAGAAATCTTGGGTTCCTCTCTTTTTGGCCACCAAACTTGAGAAACTTTAGAAGGGCTTGATGTTCAGAGAGAAGCTCAGCACTTTCTGGGAATCAGAGCCTTTCAAGCTGCCTCAACTCAATGCTCAAAAACTGGAAGGCTCAACATTAGTTACTTTTGAAAATATTAGCCTATGGCCAAGATTTTTGCAGGTTGTCTGAGGCTGTTACATTGTCCACTCCAACAAGTGCTTCAGGAGCCAAAAATTTGTTTTTCAAAGGAAGTTTGGGATCTAAATGCTCCCTTTTGCAAATGAGATTTAGGTTTTAAAATCAATGAAGCATTGTAATGCTGACTGCAGCAATGACTAAATACTAAAAGCAAGTGCTTTGTAGATATATAATGCATGCAGGGGCGGATGAGAATTTTGCGGGGCCTATTGAAGCATGGGGCCACCCCACTCGCCCTGCCCTATATCTGCCGCTGCATGCATGTGTCTTTATGTAACCATAAATGATGTGAATTGAGTGTTTTGTGGATGCAAGTTCAAATTCTTTAAAAACTTGGTCCTAAGTGATTGACCAGGGCTACAAAGGGAGTCAGTATCAATATCAGTATTGTTCCTCAGCCTTCTAGAGAGGGTGACCAGATACATAGGTCTGACTGTGCTGCGGCAGCTTCAGGATGGGGACCTATTTGCAGGAGTCACATAAGTATGTTGAATTCACAACCATCTACTTTCCCAGGTTGAGATCAGTTTTTTAAAGATTGCTCATCTGGCTGAGTGGAGGGTTTTTGTATATATGAAATACAACAAACCCTTCACCCTCTACTTCCTACTCCTCCCGCAAATTAACCAATCTGGCACAAGCAAGGGCCTGTGCAGTGTATCCTCACTATATCTATTTTTGATTTCATGTTTTCTCCCTCCTCCTTTACTCTTTCATGAGTGGATTGAGAACCCCATAATAATGTTAGGGTTCAAACCAAATTTTCAACCTTATGATGATCAAGAAGATTGATAATTCACTTTTGTGAGGATGGAACTCTGAGCATTATGCCCATTTTATACAGGCTTACATTCAAGTGAATGCAGGTCTTGCCTAATATTGCTCAACCAGACCGTAGTAGAGATAGGAATAGGACCTAGGAAATCTCATCTCTGTTATCCATGAACCAGGTTTGTAGTCTCAGCTCCATTGCTAACTGCAAGTACAGTGCAGGGCCTGCTTGTCACTCTGTTAAAGACTTACTTTTTCCAGAAATGCCCACAAGATGTAAGTCAAGCAATGCGACAGCTACTCACTCTTATGTGCCTCTGAGTTCATCCTGTCTGGGTCTGTCCCATTTAGATTAAACTGTTTGGGATAGTACTGTCAAAATTTTGTGTCTTGAATAATGCCAAGTGTTTTGGCAGTACTCAAAAAATGCTGTTTTGTTCATGCTGAACAAATAATAATGAAACATAAATGTTGAATCTACCCATTTATTCACAGCAAACTTAAATGTGTAGGCTACAGGCAACAGCTGAAACTTAGAAATTATGTTTTTCTGTTTGAAATAAAACATTTCTCCAGGCAATTGTTTAGAGAGAGCACTAAGACACCTCAGATACACGTTATTCTCTGCTGCTAATGGTATGAGAAATTACTTAGCTGAAGTTTTACTGAGAGGCTAGTTTACTATCTAGTGTCTTATGAATAAGTCGAGAAGGTGCTACAGTTGCCAAGCAACTCTCTTGGTGGTGGTGGTCATGAGACTACGTGAGTATTCTAGCATCAGTGTGCCTTACTGCTAAGGTCAGTGTAATGATAGGCAACATTTAATAGTGTGCGCTTTTGTGCATGTCTAACAGGTCACAGTCAGCAAAACTAACTGGTTTATACTGCATAACTAGCTCCTATCCAGTCACGGGGAATCTTTGGAATTAAAAGAGGAAAAACTTTGTTGCTATCTATATTGTCATTAAAGTTGAAATATACATAGATATCAAGAGCCATTATGATAACAAACAACAAACAAACCCTAAAACAACAATCCTAAGCATTTAAAAGCATGGAATTCAACAGTTAAGGGAAGGCAGGTAAAGGAAGTTTCAGCTCTCTTTACCATTCACCATGTATTTTAAGTGAAAGAATGCATGAAGAATACCCGGGCACACATTCAAAAAACACACCAAATTGAAAAGTGTTATGCGACTGCTGACTAGTAGTATGACTGTGTGTCTGAGATCATCAAGGGTATGTCTACAGTGCACGCTTATTTCTAAATAAGCTATTCCGGAAGAAATACTCTGATATAGCTTATTTTGAAATAGCATGTCTACACTACAAGGAAGCCTCATAATTAGTCTGAGGTAGGCTTCCCTGATGTGCACATGCTACCTCAATTTAGAGCCCCAGGAGGCACTGGGGAGTAATTACTTTGAATGGCCTTGGGAGGAGCTATTTTAAAATAGCAGCAGCGGAGCGTCCACACTACTGCTATTCCGAAATAGCTATTTCGGAATAGACATTATTCCTTGTGGAAAGAGGTTTACAGAAGTCCGAATAAGCCGTCTGTTATTTCAAATTCATTTTGAAATAACGGAATTGCTGAATAGACACTCACATTTTTATATCGGAATAACGGCCATTATTTCGAAATAACGCTGCTGTGTAATCACACCCTGAGGGTATGTCTAGACTACATGGCTCCATTAATGGAGCCATGTAAACTAATTTACCCGGCATAGGCAAAGAAGCGGGGATTTAAATAATCCCTGCTTCATTAAAATAAACATGGCCACCGCACTGTGCCAACGATCAGCTGATCCAGCACAGCGCGGCAGTCTAGACGCAGATCTGTCAGCTGGGGCAGCCTTTGCTGGCCGATTCCTTATGCCTCATGAAACGAGGTTTACAGGATCAGTCGGCAAAGGCTTCCCCAGCCGACAGATCCGTGTCTAGACTGCCGTGCTGTGCTGGATCAGCTGATCGTTGGCACAGCGCGGTGGCCATGTTTATTTTAATGAAGCGGGGATTATTTAAATCTCCACTTCTTTGCCTATGCCGGGTAAACTAGTTTACATGGCTCCGTCGACGGAGCCGTGTAGTCTAGACATACTCTGAGGGACTAAGATTTGCTGTACAAAAAACTGAATTCAATAAAAGTATCAGTGAAAGATGGATGTGGAATGCTGATGCCAAATTCCAAACAATTCACATTTCCTTTTGGGGCCAACTTCATAAAAATAAAAGGTTAGTTGCATTCGGGCATACAGACCCCACAACGACCAAGAAGGGATAACGAGAACCTGTGGACCCAATCAGACTACCCTGCTACAGCTGTGCAAGGTGTTAAATCTAGAGGAAGAAAGTAAAAGAGGAAAAGCCCAGCTGAATGGTGGCTGCCTGGGAAAGGGAAAAGTTCTCTTTAGCTAGTGCAGTGAAGGAAACCTGGCTGAGGTGAGAGCTAACCAGAGACTGCTTTGAAGCCGCCTCAGAAGAAGAAAGCCTAGCTAGAGATTCTAAAATGTCAGAGCCTCCTTGGGGAAAGATGACCTAGGATACGATGGATTGTCTTTCCTCCTATTTTCTCAAGCTACTTTGATTTTCTTTGTTTTGGGACCTGCAAAAGAGTCAGCCTGGGAAGAGATTGGGAGAAAGTCCTAACTTTAGATCACTGTAGGAAACAGCACAAGGATATAGCAGAAAGTCTTAGCAAACAGAACTCATCTGCTTCATATGGTGTCCCTGAGCTGGAAACCAGAGATAGGACAGGCCTGTGTTCTCCATACTAGCTCACCTAGGATGGGATTTGAAGATCCTGGAACCAAGAACTGGAAGACCAAAAAAAGGCCTAAATTTGGGGCAAACATCTAGCAAGAAGCTGGACTCAGGTTTTCCCAGAAGGGGTAGGACAAGTGTTCCCTGTAAGGAACTCAGGAGTGATTCAGATGCTGCCCAGCTGATTAGCAGAGCTCCCTCAGCTACGTTTTGTCTTTCTCCTGGTGATGCACATTCGCACATGCCTCAGTGCACATAAAAAATTCTTCCACACATGGATGGAAAAGATTAGAAGGAACATTGGGCAGGACTAAAAGTAACATGGCTGGAAGGACCCAGTCTTAGGAAAAGGCAGACCACTATAGAGCCAGAGTGGGTGCCAAAAGGAGTATGAGAGATGCTATACAAAGTTTGCTGTTATCAGCTTCCGGGATTCTTCCATACAATCAGTAGCCTTCAGTCCATATACTTGCAATGCAGACCTTTAAGCCCCAATTCAGAAAACCATCTCTATTTCTGAAAGGACTTCTGTTGTACAGAAGTCAATGGGCACATGCTTCAGTGCTTCCCTGAATCCTATTATCATGGTAAGTCTTTCTGCAATACACTGTTTATTTCTGCAGGTTGGGATCTGAGACACAAGAACATGCTTGGGTAGAAGTCAGCCCATATCAAGAATAAAATATAACAAAAATGACTGAAGCCAACAAATGTTGCCATCTTCTCTTAGAAGGTTTATGGATCTGTTTTCTCCTCAGTTCCCTGTAATGTACACAGGTAACTCCTGACAATGTCAATGGGAGTCACACATGCTCAGGAGATTTAATAGCTCCTCAGTCATGTGGGACTCTCATTGCTTGTCCTCCCTTCTTATGGCTAAGGGATCATATCCTGAAGTTTTGCCATGTCATTGGATCAGCAGTAGACCCTGGTGCTCTGATCCAAAGTGCACTGATGACAGCTGGTGCTTTTCTATTATGTTCAGTGGATTTTGCTTATTTGAGCAGCACTCTAGGTGCACTTTGACAGAGGCAACTAGAACATGAGGCAACCACGAAGTTGTTAATCAAACCACAAAATTTAGGCTGATGGCACAGCACACACTTTTATGCCTTTGGTTAAAAAGTCCTCCAAGGTTTAAAAGCTGACAGCAACTCATATGGCAGACAAGATTTTTTTTTTTTTTTAGCAGAAGCCTGATTGTGCCCATTAAGTTGGTGATGGGGGCAAAAGCCCACAAAAGGTAACAATGTCACTCAGCCAGCAAGGAATGAAATGCTTTAAATGTGAGAATCTGCAAGGTTTTATTAATACATTAACTATTGCATGAAGTATGTAGTTTAAAACAATAAGCAATGGCATAAAGCTTGCCCCAAAGAACTGGCAATATAATGTGTTGGACCAACAAACATTTACATACATGTTTAACTTTACATGCATGTGTTGCCCTATTGCCTTTCATGGGGCTATTTGCATGCATAAATGAAGTATTTCCATAAGCATTTAGAAAACAGACAAAGGATGAGAAGAGAAACAGAGGTATGTAAAGTGTTTAGGCCAATATCATATGCAGAGCTGGGATTAGAACCCAGACTGACTCCCAGTCCAGCAGCCCATGAGATCATGCTGTCTACTGCTGGTAATATGGTTCACTGTGGATAGCAGAGGTCAGTTCTTCCACATACTGTTTCCTCAGCAAGGTATATGTTACACCTGACAACATGTAAGGGTCCTAGAAACAAAAACAGAAAATCAGGAGAAGGGCAAAGATTACAATAACACTAGATGGCCACACAGTAAGTTGTATTATTGGCATGGTGGTTCTGTGACATTAGTGTCATTGTTCTTTTCTACTATGTCACATCCCATAGTAAACATGGCATAAGTTGATTTTAGGAAGGATTTGCATTAGCAGAAGGAAATGACTAGCAGAACAGAATGAGGGAAACAGTTCCATGCATAGCACTTCACATGGAAAATGCCACGGAGATTGGAATGGTGCTCAGAAACCCTTTGCATAAGAACTCAAAATAAGGGGGCATTAAGAATGTGGAAAATCTAAAGAAGATTGTGATAGGGCCTTCCATGGGCATGTGGGCTAGTGGCTAGATCAGGCAAGAGGGGCAACTAGGGGGCCCAGGTTCTTCCTCTCCATCAGCTCCTAGCTCCAGGTCCTTTGTAGTTCAGCCCCTAAACAGGGGAGATGACTCTTCTGCTAGGAGGAGATCCAAGACTATTTTCTCTGGGCTACTTCCTACAAGTCTCTTTAGTCTGGGAAATGGCTCCACTGGTCCAGTTACCCTGCAGTTGGGGCTAATCTACAGATTCAACTGGGCAGGAGGAGGCTGACTTGCCTCAAGAGGCTGTGGTGTCTGGCAGGGGAGTGATCCATTTCTTCAGGCAAACAGAGGGCTCCTGCCTCTTCGCCATTGAGCCTGCCTCCTTTCCCACCCCTTTGTCTGTATTGGTTGCAGGTGGAGCGGTGCGGGTCTAGTTGAACTCTTTAACCCCTGCTGTGCCAGGTGGCCATTTTGTCATTCCCTCACAAATATATTAGGATTATTAAGTTTCATGTATTAGTTTATTAAGAACTCTCTAGAGTGTTTCCCAAAATTAAAATAAACTAAACTTGTTATCACATACATATGCTCGGGCCCCTGTTCAGGAAAGCATCCTCATTCAGGACAGAACTGGGGCATTTGCTTAAGTTTCATTGAAGTCTATGGGGCTAAATATGTAGGTGTATGTGTTCTACACCACCGTGCGCACATATAATTCATATGCCGCACATACCTTATTTTCCTCTAGAAAATAACTTCTGCCAAAAAGTTGCTGCAATTCCTTTAACCCACAAAAGGGTATTGTGGCGCAATAACAGAGCAGCCAATCTCAGCTCCTGGCCAACCCCAGCTTCCACAGAGAAGAAAGAGAGAGCCTGCAGTGCCTTCTTCATAGTGCAAGTTTGTCCAGGTCAGGAGGGGCACATGGATTGCTGGGCGGTGGGGGTCACAAACAAGGGGTTAATAAGGGCTACTGGGGCAGGAGAGAATGAAGCAGGGACTGAATGGAAGTACAGGTGTAGGGCCACAGGGTAGAGGGCTGCAGGGACAGATGGAGATAGGGCCACAAGGGGAAAGGAGGGTGACTGAGTAAGGGAACAGAGGAGCGTGGGGGCAGGAGTAGATGTGTCTTGCTGAATGAGAGTCCCAGCACTTTTTTAATTCCCGGCTTGACAAAGCCCTGGCTGGGATGATTTAGTTGGGATTGGTCCTGCTTTGGCTGGACTCGATGACCTCCTGAGGTCTCTTCCAGCCCTAGGATTCTGTGATTCTATGAGAGAGACTAGGGTCCAGCCAGGGTCTACATGGGGAAAGCTCCCTAGCAATCCCTCTCTACCCACCCAAAAAACCTGTTCCATGCTTTCTCCACTTGTACTCAATTACTCTCCAAGTTCATGCCCTGGCTCTTTCCTAGCAATTACTTCATGCTCTTAGCTCCTCCATCATTGCTGACTTTCCCCAAGCCTTTACACTGCTTCTGAGTGGTGTGAGAAATACCCTGTTTTGTTTTGTAATTTAAATTAATATTTGCTCAGAGTTCTGTATTAATATGCCAAGTAAGGAATCTATTTGTTAAAAAACATTTCCTGAATCTTTTTTACTGTCTGTATTATTACAGAGATGCTTGCTGATAGGTATTTTGAAATAAATTACCAAAATAATCAAAATTGGTATGATTATATTGTGTTATTCTGACAAATAAAATATGCAAAATTTTGGAGAATTTTAAAATATTATGCTCAGAATTTTTAATTTTGGGCACAAAATTCCTCTAGAAGTGATATTCAGCTGTATAAGATACTGTTCTGCTTCTTTGGCACTAGTCTCGTTCAGCCTGTCCTCTCTTGGGCTATGTCTACACAGCAGCATTATTTCAGAATAACTAATGTTATTCCAAAATAACAAAGAGTGCATCTACATAGCAAGCCATTTTTTAGAAATAATGATGAGCTGGAGGACTTCTTACTCTGACTGCTGTAGTCCTCATTTCACAAGGAGTAAGGGAAATCAAAGGAAGAGTGTTCTTCCTTCGATTTCCTGCTGTGTAGACAGCGCCAAAAGCTGAATTAAGCTATTTCAACTTCAGCTGGTGTAGCTGAAGTTGTGTAGCTTAATTTGACTTTTGGTGTAGCTGAAGTTGTGTAGCTTAATTTGACTTTTGCCCTGCTTTGTAGATGTGCCCCAGGTGTAGAGACTTTTTCACTGTCACCCCTACAATCTAGAACAGCTTTCCTGTATTCCTCTACCTCATCACTGTATTATGACCTTTGAAATAAAATCTAAAAATATGGCTTTTCTCCCTGGCTTGTACTTTTGAAACTGTAAAGTAAGAGCAGAGGGAAAGAGAAAATAGCTTAATGTCTGAATTGTTTAACTGTGTACAGTATTTTTAGACATTATAACACACTTTACATTTTAACCACATTTTCCACCTGTACTGTCTTGTTTCAGCTGTTCTTGAGGTAGTAGCAACAAAATCTTTAGTATAAACATTATGGCTGGTTGAAAATAGTGCATCAAAATTGTTTTTGATGGAAAATTGGGTTTTCAACAAAAGTAAATTTTTCATGAAAAAATCTGCTTTCCACAGAAAATTTTGCTTTTTTATAAAAAAAAAAATAAAATAAATTTTGACTGGGAAAGTTTGACTCATGAGAGTTGTAGCTATGTTTGCCTCTTGTCCCTATTGTTCTCTAGGTTCTGTTGGCTCCCTGCATTTTTAGCACTAAATCAGTTAAATCCCCTATAACTCCCATTGATGTCAGTGAGCCAGCAGTAGCGTAGTTAAGAACTTTTTGTAAAATTCCCTAGTTTGAAAAGGACATAGATATGCTTAAAATCAAACCTTAGATCTTAATGATCCCTGATTTAGGTATTCTAAAGTCACATCTAAAATTGAATCTGAGTTGTTGTTCAAAATTTAGATCCAGCTTGAATCCAATTCCAGTTTTAAAACACTATAAAGAAGATGAATTTTAATGTATGAAATAGGCTGCACTGCATTTTGTGTAAGGGGAATATTTAAAGCCACAGACATTGAGAGAAAGGAAGCTGGAATGAGCAATAACATGCTTCCAAATTTATCAGCTATATTCACAAATTAACTGAACTATTCATCATTTGATCTTTTCTAGATTTGTGAGTTAAACCACTTTCAAGGTTAGAACTCCTTTCACTTTTTATTAAGATATCTCTGGCCTTCAGAATTTTGACAGTCTGTGTGTGTTATATAACAAAGTTTACATGCTAGCTGGTTGTGCTAAACTTTGATAAACAGTGGAATACATGTGCCCTTAATTTTTTTCTTTAAGTAATCATCTTGTGTTTCTGATTATTCCGAAGATCCACTAATTTGGAAATGAAAGTAGCTCAAAAAGATTTTTGGAAAAATGTCTGCACAGAGCACTCAATATTGCAATCATTTTGGAGGCAGAAATAGGAGAATATGTATTGGTACAAAATATTTTGCTGGAGAAAAAGAAAGAAAGGTGACTTGTCTTAAATTTAAGATTAACTCTATCCCCTTAGCTTGAGCCTTTAATCTGAAGAAAAGCTTGGGGATTTATGAGAGTTAACAGACCTGCATTTTTTATTTCTCTTTCTTTCCTTTCACTTGTTCATTTTCTATCACCGTGTCCCTTAAGAACCTGAGAGCAATGAATGAAATGATAGTGATTTATATGCTGTGATGCTATTCTACCACATAGGCAGCAGTACAGTTAAAAACCAAGGTGATTGCTTATGAAAGTAAAATTGTGAAAGTCAATAGTACTGAGTTGCATCACCTGATGTGTCAACAGTATACCAACAGTTTATCTTCTTACTGTGTTAAAACTGTTGCGTTCATTTACAAGCTTGAGAGACCATGCATGCCATCTAGGTGCTCAATATCAGTAATGAATTTTGCCTATTACTAATAATAAATGCACTAAAATCATTATTATAAATGTGTTTTTTTCAGATACATATAATGAAAAATAATAGCTTGTTGTTCTCCCTGCTTATTCTGAGTTCTTTGTTTAAAATAAATAGGCAACTTGCCATCTACTTAGGAAGCCACAGCTAGTGGAGTGTTGTACTATTCAATATTTTCATTAATAACTTGGAGATGAGAGAGAGAGTTTGTTCATAAAATTTCCAGATGACACCAAGCTGGGAAGGGTTGTAAGCACTTTGGATATCAGGTTTAGAATTCAAAATGACCATGATAACTTGGAAAATGCATCTGAGGAATGATGGAATTTCAGTAAAGACAAGTGCAAAGTACTCCATTGAGGAAGAATGAAATGCACAACTAAAAATGAGTAATAACTGTCCAAGACCATATATCCATTAGCACTTATGTCAGCAAATTTTTTGTTGCTCAGGGATGTTAAAAAAACCTCCCCTCTTGATTGGCATAAGTTTTGCTGGCAGAAGTGCCTGTGTGCACAGAAAATAAGACAAAGGGGTGACCGCCTGATAAGTATTTCAGTATCTTAAGGGCTGTTATAAAGAGGATGGTGGTCAGTTGTTCTCCATATTCACTGAAGGTAGAACAAGAAGTAATGGGCTTGATCTGCAGCAAGTGTGATTTAGGTTAGATATTAGGAAATACTTTCAGCTATAAATTTAATTAAGCTTTGGAATAGCCTTCCCAGGGATTTCTGGAATCCCTAGCACACAAAGCTTTTAAAAACAAGCTGGACAAACACCTGTCAGGAATGATCTAGATATATTTGGTCCTGCCACAACATGGGGGAAAGGACTTGATGACTTCTCAGTGTCACTTCCAGCCCTACATTCCTGTGATTCTGTTTAAAGGCCCAATTATCCTCTCAGGTCTACTCATGTAAAATGGCAGTAACTCCGCTGAGGTCAGTGGGCTGGTGTAAACTCATTGTCAGACAAAGCCAGATCAGGCCTTTTACAGTGAGAGCAATTAGTAGCTAATTGGTTTAGAAAAAAATGAATTAGTGACTAAAATATATGTGGAAGGCACTATAAGCAGTAAATGCACCAAACATTTACTATCTCAAATAAAATTAAAAAAAATATAAATTAAAGAAAAGCGATAAATATATTTTGGAGGAAAGACAGTATAAAGAAGCATATGTCAAATGTAAGTATTGTGCATGTGAGTGCTTCTTTGGTTTTCTGAAATATATCTGAACAATTGTGCATGGTTCGGGTGCTCGCGAACAGGGTGAGTGCTAACAGGAGGGAGTTTTGAGAGGCTCTCCTGGAGGAGGAGAAGGAAGGAGCAAACTAAAGCACATTGGGGCCGTGTGCTCAGGCAGGCAGGCAGGCAGTTGGAAGCTGATTAGGTTTGAATTGAAACACCGTGTGCTGATTGGCTGAGCTGTAGGCAGAGGGAGGAGCTATCAGGGAGGCTGAGCACTTAAACCCTGCTGGTAAGCGACCAGGGAGCTTTGCGACCGGGTGCTCGTGAACAGGGTGAGTGCTAACAGGAGGGAGTTTTGAGAGGGGAGTTTAGAGGGGGATCCAGTGACTTCTATTGCCCTTAAACTAAATCCTTTATAACAACCTCTATCTGAAACATTTAATTAACCCTCATATATAATTAGAGTAGGAAATGGAGGCAGAAGCCCAGCAGCAGAGTGGGGGCTATCCTGTTTATTGTGTCGAGTGCAGTATGTATGACTACCTACCCTGTGGGCGGGTGGCGTATGTGTGCGCTCGATGCAAGGAGCTCCTGGCCCTCAGAGACCGAGTGCGTGCTTTGGAGGCCAGGGTGGCTGAACTGGAGGAGCTAAGGAAGGCAGAGGTGTTTGTGGATGAGACTTTCCGGGACATAGTAGGGCTGTCCCACCTCCAATCTGACAGTCCTGATGCTGTTACGGAGGATGAAAGGCTCAGGGAAGGAGAGCAGTCAATGGGAGCAGAGGGAAACCATCCCATAGTTGGGACCCTCCTTCCAGAGGGTGATGTTGTATCCTCTCATGCCGAGGATACTTCTCCGGGGGAGGGAGCTCCAGCTGTTAGGAAGAAGCAGGTTTTAGTAGTGGGGGATTCGATCATTAGAAATATAGATAGTTGGGTTTGTGATGACCGGGAGAACCGTATGGTTACTTGCCTGCCTGGTGCGAAGGTTGCGGATCTCTCGAGGCATCTAGACAGACTTATGGGCAGTGCTGGGGAGGAGCCGGTCGTCGTGGTACATGTTGGTACCAATGACATAGGGAAGGGTAGAAGAGATGTTCTGGAGGCCAAATTTAGGTTACTAGGAAAGAGACTGAAATCCAGAACATCTTTGGTGGCATTCTCTGAAATGCTTCCAGTTCCACGCGCAGGGCCAGATAGACAGGCAGAACTTCAGAGTCTCAATGCGTGGATGAGACGATGGTGCAGGGAAGAGGGGTTTAGATTTATTAGGAACTGGGGACACTTTTGGGGTAGGGGGAGCCTATACAGGAATGATGGGCTCCACCTAAATCGAGGTGGATCCAGACTGCTGGCATTAAACATTAAAAAGGTCGTAGAGCAGTTTTTAAACTAAGAGGTGGGGGAAAGCCGATTGGTGCGGGGGAGCACCTGGATCGGACGGAGACTTCTCTTACACGAGGCTCCATAGGTAGGGATTCCCTAGAAATTAGTCAGATAGGGAACGTGGGAAATAATATATGGGCAAGATCAGATGTGAAACAATCGTGCATAAAAAAATCCAATGTGTCTGTGAAAGGCGGACATATAAATAGTGGTAGTTTTCTAACATGCTTTTACACTAATGCTAGGAGTCTGTCTAATAAGATGGGTGAACTGGAGTACCTCATATCAAAGGAGGAAGTTGACATAATAGGCATCTCAGAAACATGGTGGAATGAGGACAATCAGTGGGACACTATCATACCGGGATATAAATTATATCGGAAAGACAGAACAGGTCGTGCGGGTGGAGGAGTGGTACTATATGTGAAGGATAATATAGAATCAAATGAAGTAAAAATCCTAAAGGAATCAAAATGTTCCATAGAATCATTATGGATAACAATTCATTCCTCTAATATGAATATGGCATTAGGAATATATTACCGACCACCAAACCAGGACAGTGATAGTGATGCTGAAATGATAAGGGAGATTAGAGAGGCTACCAAAATAAAAAACACAGTAATAATAGGAGATTTCAATTATCCCCATATTGATTGGGTGCATGTCACCTCAGGACGGGATTCAGAGATTAAATTTCTTGATGCCTTAAATGACTGCTTCTTGGAGCAGCTAGTACAGGAACCCACAAGGGGAGAGTCGATTCTCGACCTAGTCTTGACTGGAACGCAGGATCTGGTCCAAGAGGTAACTGTTACTGGACCGCTTGGAAATAGTGACCACAATATAATAACTTTTAATATTCCTGTGTTGGGAAGAACACCGCAGCGGTCAAACACTCTGGCATTTAATTTCAAAAAGGGGAATTACACTAAAATGAGGAAGCTAGTTAAACAGAAACTAAAAGGGAGAGTAATTAAACTAAAATCCCTGGAAGCTGCATGGGAACTGTTTAAAGACACCATACTAGAGGCCCAACTTAAATGTATACCCCAAATAAAAAAACACAGTAAGAGACCTAACAAAGAACCACCATGGCTAAACAGCCATGTTAAAAAGGCAGTGAGAAAGAAAAGGGCAGCTTTTAAAAAGTGGAAGTCAAATCCTAGTGAGGAAAATAGAAAGGAACATAAACACTCCCAAATTAAGTGTCATAATGTAGTAAGAAAAGCCAAAAAAGAGTTTGAGGAACAGCTAGCCAAAAATTCAAAAAATGATAGTAAAATGTTTTTTAAATACATTAGAAGCAGGAAGCCCGCTAAAAAAGCAGTGGGGCCCTTGGATGATAAAGATATAAAAGGAGCGGTCAAGGAAGACAGTGCCATTGCGGAGCGATTAAATGATTTCTTTGCTTCAGTCTTCACGGCTGAGGATGTTACAGAGGTTCCTAAATCTGAGCCAGCCTTTTTAGGTGACAAATCTGAGGAACTCACTCAGATTGAAGTGACATTAGAGGAGGTTATGGAATTAATTGATAAGCTGAATAGTAACAAGTCTCCGGGACCAGACGGCATTCACCCAAGGGTTCTGAAAGAACTCAAATGTGAAATTGCGGAGTTATTAACAGTGGTTTGTAACCTATCCTTTAAATCCACTTTGGTACCAAATGACTGGAAGATGGCCAATATAACACCAATATTTAAAAAAGGCTCTAGAGGAGATCCTGGCAATTATAGACCGATAAGTTTAACATCAGTACCAGGCAAATTAGTTGAAACACTAGTAAAGAGTAAAATTGCAAGGCACATAGAAGAGCACGAATTGTTGGGCAAAAGTCAGCATGGTTTCTGCAGAGGGAAGTCGTGTCTAACTAATCTGTTAGAATTCTTTGAAGGGGTTAATAAACATGCGGACAAGGGGCACCCAGTGGATATAATATACCTAGATTTCCAGAAAGCCTTTGACACGGTCCCACACCAAAGGCTTTTACATAAATTAGGTGGTCATGGGATAGGAGGAAAGGTCCTTTCATGGATCAAGAATTGGTTAAAAGACAGAAAACAAAGGGTGGGAATAAATGGTAAATTTTCACAATGGAGGAGGGTAACTAGTGGTGTTCCCCAGGGGTCAGTACTGGGACCAATCCTGTTCAACTTGTTCATCAATGATCTAGAAAATGAGGTAAGCAGTGAGGTGGCCAGGTTTGCAGATGACACAAAGTTGTTCAGGACAGTCAAAAGCAAAAGGGATTGTGAAGAACTACAAAAAGATCTCAGCAAACTGAGTGATTGGGCAGCAAAATGGCAAATGAAATTTAATGTGGGTAAGTGTAAGGTAATGCATGTTGGAAAAAATAACCCAAATTACACGTACTACATGATGGGGTCAAATTTAGCTACGACAGATCAGGAAAGGGATCTTGGAGTTATAGTGGATAGTTCTATGAAGACATCCACGCAGTGTGCAGCGGCAGTTAGTAAGGCAAATAGGATGTTAGGAATTATTAAAAAAGGGATAGATAATAAGACAAAAGATATCATACTTCCCCTATATAAAACTATGGTACGCCCACATCTCGAGTACTGCGTGCAGATGTGGTCTCCTCACCTCAAAAAAGATATATTGGCATTAGAAAAGGTTCAGAAAAGGGCGACTAAGATGATTAGGGGCTTGGAAAGGGTCCCATATGGGGAGAGGCTAGAGAGACTGGGACTTTTCAGTTTGGAAAAAAGGCGATTGAGGGGCGATATGATAGAGGTATATAAAATCATGAATGGTGTGGAGAAAGTGATTATAGAAAAATTATTTACCTTTTCCCATAATACAAGAACTAGGGGACACCAAATGAAATTGATGGGTAGTAGGTTCAAAACTAATAAAAGGAAATTTTTCTTCACACAGCGCACAGTCAACCTGTGGAACTCCTTGCCCGAGGAGGCTGTGAAGGCCAGGACTCTATTAGGGTTTAAAAAAGAGCTTGATAAATTTTTGCAGGTTAGGTCCATAAATGGCTATTAGCCAGGGATAAAGTATGGTGCCCTAGCCTTCATAACAAGGGCAGAAGATGGATGGCAGGAGATAAATCACTTGATCATTGTCTTCTGCTCTCCTTCTCTGGGGCACCTGGCATTGGCCACCGTCGGCAGATGGGATGCTGGGCTCGATGGACCTTTGGTCTGACCCAGTATGGCCATTCTTATGTTCTTATGTTCTTATGTATCTTGTGTAGCATCTGCTAATGCAGTCTGTACTGGTCAATTGCAAGCTTCCTACACACAGATCCCATCTATATAAGCAACTGTAGGGCTCCAGATTTTGTTGTTGGGATGATAATCCAATAGGAATATGGGCAAACACCTATATTCTTTTTTTAGAATCTACCAAACATTTGCTGAATATCTGTCCAAAATATAGAAAGGATAAAGATTTATAAATTCCACAGAAAAATAAAAGAAAAACAAAGTCTCCTTCAGTTAACACACTAATTTTTTTCTTGATGTTTGATTATGTATTCCATGGAAGAACAGAAAGGTAAGCTGTTCTTTGAATGAAGTGAATGTCTGTAAAATGGAAAAGAAGACTGTGTGAAAACTGTGTTCAACAATACTAGGAGGCTATGTTTAGACTGCGGGGTTTTTCGGAAAAAGATATGCAAATTGTGAACCGCAATGTGCATACCTTTTTCTGATTTTTTTTTTTTTGAAGAGGCTTTTCTGAAATTTGGCCCATCTACAGGGATGCCAAAAGAAGACGCCCACTTTTTCGGAAACTGTTACGAAAAAGCGGATGCATTCCCTGGATGCGGCAGAGTTTTTCCGGGATACCCCGGAAAAACTCTGCAGTCTAAGCATAGCTGGAGACATGGCCATAAAATGAGTGATTTGATCTGTTTTAAACTGTATAAATTTTTCAAATTGGATGTAGTAAAGTACACCATAAACTTACAATAAACATGTAAAGCAAGCCAGAAAGAAAGACAACACAGATACCAAATAAACCAGAATAAAATCTCTAAGAAGTTTTCTGTCATAGCCACAGTGAATTACTCATGTAATTCCTTTTAGCACAGAGAAGGATAACTAAATTTCAACTTGGAACTCTTGCCATTCATTTTTGTACTGTGACCTCAATAGTCTGTTTGATTGCCAGCCTGTTTGAGGTACAAAAAGCAAAGCAGTGGGAAATGACACAACAGAATCAAACGGCATGAGTCATCTCACATTTTTTTAAAGTCTCCTTTATGTGCCTAATATAATTCTGACGGTAGTAGAACTGAAGTTAATGAACAGTAGTAAAAGGTTCCACCGCAGCTATGTCAGTAGATTCACGTCCCTGTTTGCAACTGCAGCTCTGCAGAATTTAGCCAAGGTCTCTTTGAACAGTTTTCAAATGAGGTTATGCTGCATGAGAATTACACAGCTCATGTAGGGAGCCTATAGGTACGTAGTACCATATATAAATGCTGTTGTTTAATTTTGATTTCCTCATTAATAATTACAATGGTAGGGTCTAATACATTTAGAGAGTCACTCATCCCCCCTCCCCTCACACTTAGTCCAGTATCAAATATTTACAAGGTTAGACATGGTGAGGGACAGGAATGCTGTGATATTTCCCTCTGGTTCGTCCATGGTTTCTTTTACTCTGATTGCTAAGAGCAACCATCTCCTTCTTCCTCTCAAGGGTGAACAAACATTCAAAAACAGAAGAGAAAAACACATTCAGATTAGTTTCTGGGCTGTGCAGCAGGAGGCATTGCTTGTATGTAATTGCTTGGTTTCATTATTCATGGGCCAACAGCGAAGTGCTTAGACAAAAATAAAATAAATAAAGTACCATGGGGGCAGGGAGACACTACAGGGAAGGTATCCAAGATTCTACTCAGTAAAATACTTGGTAATAACTTATGAAAATTTAATTTCCTGAAAGAGGAAATACCAAGCATCCACTTAATTTGTGTGTGTTTGTTCTGTCATATACAATCCATGTAAGAAAAACAATAGGGGATCAATTCCTTTCTCATGAGAATCACATGAGAAAGTGTAGCTTTTGGTTTTGGAGGCTACTGCTGGAAATTAAACACTGTAGACATGTTCAAACTCACTTAAATTACTCGCTTGACTCTAAATCCCCCCAAAGCCATCTACCAGGGTGATCTTGATGCTCTCTGACTATATAACAGATGGGATATGAGGATGGGAATTAAGAGGACATGGTTCTATTTTCAGCTTTGTTATTGACTTGCTGTTTAGTCACAGGAAAGGTGTGTGTGCCTGCTGTGTGCCTCAGTTTCCCAGTCTGTAAAACAGAGTTAAAGAAACTTACCCTCCTTTGTCAAACATTTCTGATCTAACAAGGGCTGGGATTTTCAAAGGAGACTAAGATATGTGGATAGGGGAGACTAACCCCCTTATTTGCCTTTGAAAATAGTAGCCAAGGCTCTTTTTCACATACATCACTAGGTAACTGCATGCCCAGCGCTCTAAATATTACCACCCTGTCTTTAAGTTGAGGCTATCAAACAGTCAGTTAAAGAGCAGATACATCTGCACGGTCTGTGATAGGCAGACTGAAGGAGGGTAATAGTATAACAGAGCACTGTTCCCATGTACAAGAGAACATTGGTGTTAATGATGTGGATATAACACAGTGAAATACTGGAGGGTAGACCATATTCAAAATTACTGGCTAAATCCTAGGTGTGCCGATATAGTGCTTGTCACAGTCAGAGTGGGAATATCGGTTGCACCACCTTTCCATCTGGCTGCTGTAGCCAAACTGGCTCACAGCCCATGTTAGAATAGCCTCAAGGCTGATCTAACTTGCAGTGGTGGATAATAGATGGCTCTGGGAAAGGGTGCAGCTGATGAATACAGAGGCTCAAATTCATGGACCTCTGTCCTTCAAGTTAATGTACTCCTAGCTTGTGCAAACTGAACTGCAGGGTTACGTTTGTAAACCAACGTATACAGTGTCTTCTGAATCAAAATGTTAACATTTTTTTTTCCTGAAGGTCAGAAATGGTTTGGATTTTAGCAAAATGTTAAGCCCTTTCTTACTATAACCGAACCGATGCAGCCTATGTTAACTGGAAGCTATTGCCTTTTAATAAATAAATATTTTTTTGTGCTCTTGTAACACCTCTCCTCTAAAGATAATAGATATTCCATAACTTTCATTAATTTGAGCCTTGTGGCACACCTTTCAGATAGGTATTGTTGTAACTCTTTTAGAGATGGGGAAACTCAAGTATCAAATGGGTAAGTGACTTGCCTAAATTCAAACAGTGAATTCATGCAGTACCAAGAAAAGAAGCCAGGAATTCTGACAGTGTCCCTTATTCTAAACACTAAAACCTGTGACATCACCATTAGGAGGTCACTAATAAATATTTGTTTTGTTAAACATTGAACAACACTGCTCTTTATAAAAACAAAGGGGAGTTACTGTCTCTTTAATAATTGCACGACACTGTGCAATTGCACAGAACCGTAGGGGCTTCAGGAAAGAGAGAGAATTTGGCAGCAAAGTTACCAGAAGCCTGTTTTCTTGCAGTTCTGCAACTTAGCCAGTGATTGTGGACCCTTACAACACACACTTCCATAAGCCTAATGATTTCTGGAGGCTGCTTGGGTTTAGTGCCCTTTTACAAAATGTTGAGACTTCTATCGCTATTTTTTTTTAAATTGAAATGGTTTCTAAAATGTTAACAATTTCTGTGAGTGGGTTTAAAAGGTCTCTCACAGAATAAAGATGTCAGTTGGGGAATGCAAACAACTCACATTGTGCTAGCATTTTTAGTGTTATATTAGAGATTCTATAAATCACTAATACAATATGAATGTCACTAATATGATAGAGATTATCCAAAACTGCTGACACTGGCAGTCTCCAACGGAACATTTCCCTGTGATCAGCTTTGGTTAGGCCTTTCTCAAAGCTTTTCTGTAGCCTTCAACTCACACAGGTCAGGGCATCTGCCAAAAGAGTGTTTTTCTTGCTGTTTATGTAGTGCAACAAGCAACCATTTAGCTTGGGGGCAAGAATGTAAATCCTAATGTGTTTGATTTGCAATGCCATCAGCAGCAAAGCCCTCTTCTAGTTCAACTTACTCAGCAGGGGTCAAAAAGCTGGATAATCCCATCAGTTTCAGCTGCTAAACCTGTTGCAGATATTTAATATCAAATGACAGTGCCACCATTTTTAACTATTTTCTTGGTAGTTCTTCACAAGAAGTCTGAGATCACTGACCCAGCATGAAACAACATATACATTAACAAATGCTTAACCTTAGTTTTGGCCCAAGCTGTCACAATTTACATGCTTGGGCTCAGGAGAATTTGGCTTTTGTAATTAGGTATGGAAAACCCTAAGGCTTCCATACAAGTAAAAATTACCATAACAATGAAATGCCTTCAGTATATGAAATGACAAAGTTCAGAAAAGTTTTGATTTGTTGACCTGTAATAATATTTTTTTAAGATTTCATGTACCGTTGTCCATCTGTTTTCAGTAACTCTTCTACATTTGATTGCAAATCGGTGCCATTGTTTGAATCCTAGATTTCATTTTGAAGAACAAATTGAGGTTTATTTGGTTTTTTAAATAACACCTGAAGGAAACAATAACTTTCTTGTATTCAGCATAGGTTCTTGTACTGCCCTTATCATGGTAGTACCTGAGCACCTTCTAGTAGCATATTCTGTGACATTTCAACATCTACCACGTGTGGTTCACATTCTCTCTAAGGGGAAATTGAGGGAACTGTATTGTTTTAACAGTGTCTTTAAAATATGTTGTGGGTAAAATCCACTTCATCAGATGAGTTGGAGTGGAAATAACAGAATCCAAGATTTATATAACAACAAAAGCAGTTACCTGTCAATTGTAGGACCCATGTTAATGAAGATAATTCATTTGATGTGAAATTGCAAATGTCAAAGGAAGGGGAAATTGGCTTTGTATAGTTTGGACCTCCCTGGTCTGGCACCCTCAGGACCTGACCAGTCCTGGACAAGAGAGTTTTCCAGACTAGGCAAGGTCTGGGAGGGGAGCACCAGCCTCCACCTGGGTTCCTCTCCCCAGTCACCAACGCCTTCTTCCCATCCTACTGGCCCTGCAAGCTACAGCAGCCCTGCTGGAATTCCTCGTGGTCCTGCTGGCATCATGTCACAGCACTGGATCCTCTGTCACAGCACTGCAGCCCCCAGCAAACCCTGCCATCCCACCGGAGCTCCCAGCAGTGGGCTTCTCTACCTTGTGAGCTCTGGCTGCTCCACTGGCTTCCTTGCCCCACTGGCTGTGGGCTCTGGTGCCCCACGGGCTCTGCTGCCTGGCTCCACTCCAAGCCACTGGCAACCTCTGATATTGGGGATCTCTAGTCCCGCAACATCCGTGGTCCTTCTGGACCATGGATGTTGCCAGAACAAAGAGTCCCAGACCACAGAGGTTCAGCCTAAAGTGCCTTAACCAGTTAATATCTTTATTCAGATCCAGGCTGGCAGTGTCAAATTTGTAAATGAATTGGATTGTATGATTGGATTGTAAAATTCCTTTTTAGAAAAGTGGCTACTTTTAAATCCATGATTGTGTGTCCAGGTGGGTTTAAATATTCCCCTACAGGCTTATGTGTGTTACCATTTCTGATATCTGATTTGTGTCCATTTATTGTTTGTCACATAGACTGTCCAGTCGTGTGTTTCTATTAATTTTTGAGACCAGAAATTCAAGGAAGTGTGTTTTGCACTTGGAGGAGAAGATGTTGAGATCTCTGGGAGTTCCTGTCAGAGTTCATTCTGTAATCTGAGATCAGCCCTTGAAAAAGCTTTGTCTCATATACAGATGGTTAAAAAGTTCCCTTCTTATAAGGGACCTTTGAAAAGTTTTTACTGGCCCCAGTCCTCACCCCAGAACTTTAGGTGATCTTTTAGGTATCTTGGAAGAGGTACCAAATCAAGCTGACTGAAACTTGACATTTCTAGCTCATGGGCAATTCTACCTTTGGAAATTAGGTTTTGGTCTGATATGGAACTCTTTTGAACTTTAACACAAATTGGAAATTAAAAAAAAAAAGCCCAAAAAACAAAACACACAACCCTATTTGGGAAACAGTGATAGTGTAGCAGAGGAACAGAAATATATTCCTCAGTTACCACTGACAGAAATTGAAATGATTCTCATTAGTTTCATGACTATTAATAGTGGCAGCGAAACTGACAGTCATGTGGATTTTATTGAGCAGTGGCCAGTGCTTCTAGGGACTGTGGCTCTGGGGAAGCCCTGTCCCAGAGCATGGATCTGGGACATTTGCCCAGGACTTCTAGGGCCTTGGTTCTGTGACAGAGAGCCTGGAAGCTCTGAGAGCTTGGCTTGTGCTGGGGCTTCCAGGATTGATGGTCTCTGCTTCAATAAACCTGGAAGCCATGAGGGTCTCCAGGGTGTCAGGCTTCCAACTCCATGGCAAGAAGCCTGAAAGCCTTTGCATGGCAAGGCCGCCCCAGAAACATGGACCATGGAATTCCAGGGATCCCCAGACTTCAGGTAATCTCCACAGTAAGGGCAGACGGCATGGTGGGACTTCCTTACAGCCCTGGATCCTGGAAACTCAGGGTTCCAGCAGGCAAGCTGGCAGGAAACCATGCAGGTTTTCAATGGAAACCTGCCTGTGATTCAAAAAAAGTTCATCCAACCTGAAACATTCCTGCAAAATATTTTGGGTTTGATGAACTGGTGTTTTCTGGTGGAATTATGTAATTGAAAAACTACTGTCATCTCTTCTTTCGTTGGAATCTAAATAGGTGAAATGATCATATGGAGAGAAATATCATGGTCCAAATACAGAAATGATGTGGGTGAAAGTACATCAATTTCTTCGGTATAACTGCGTTTGCTTTTTTGAGGGCAAAATTTGATCTCATTTGTAAGCATGAAGGGTATGTCTAGACTACATGGCTCCATCGATGGAGCCATGTAGCTGAGTTTACTAGACATAGGAAAATGAAGTGGCGATTTAAATAATCGCCGCTTCATTTACATCAAAATGGCCGCCGCGCTGTGCCGATCAGCTGTTTGGCAGCACAGTGGGGCAGTCTGGACGCGCCGCAGTTGACAAGGGAAGACTTTGTCGACCGCTCCGGTAAACCTCATTTCACGAGGCATACTGGAGCAGTCGACAAAGGCTTCCCTTGTCGACCGTGGTGCGTCCAGACTGCCCCGCAGTGCCGCCAAACAGCTGATTGGCACAGCCCTGCAGCCATTTTGATGTAAATGAAGCAGCGATTATTTAAATCACCGCTTCATTTTCCTATGTCTAGTAAACTCAGCTACATGGCTCCGTTGACGGAGCCATGTAGTCTAGACATACCCGAAATGTAATAGTATGTACATGTATGGCCGAACTGAGCCCTGGTGAAACTCTACTGAAGTCAAGAGTTACAGTAGGGCTGAATTTGGTCATGAGCACATTTAATACTATCTATAATGCTTTCAATTAATGTTCTCTATTAATTGGAACAATCAGTTTCACACATACAGAATGGGAAGCGACTGTCTAGGAAGGAGTATGGCAGAAAGGGATCTAGGGGTTATAGTGGACCACAAGCTGAATATGAGTCAGCAGTGTGATGCTGTTGCAAAGAAAGAAAACATGATTCTGGGATGCATTAACAGGTGTGTTGTGAGCAAGACACGAGAAGTCATTCTTCCGCTCTACTCTGCACTAGTTAGGCCTCAGTTGGAGTATTGTGTCCAGTTCTGGGGCACCGCATTTCAAGAAGGATGTGGAGAAATTGGAGAGGGTCCAGAGAAGAGCAACAAGAATGATTAAAGGTCTAGAGAACATGACCTATGATGGAAGGCTGAAAGAATTGGGTTTGTTTAGTTTAGAAAAGAGAAGATTGAGGGGTGACATGATAGCAGTTTTCAGGTATCTAAAAGGGTGTCATAAGGAGGAGGGAGAAAACTTGTTCATCTTGGCCTCTGAGGCTAGAACAAGAAGCAATGGGCTTAAACTGCAGCAAGGGAGGTTTAGGTTGGACATTAGGAAAAAGTTCCTAACTGTCAGGGTAGTCAAACACTGGAATAAATTGGCCAGGGAGGTTGTGGAATCTCCATCTCTGGAGATATTTAAGAGTAGGTTAGATAAATGTCTATCAGGGATGGTCTAGACAGTATTTGGTCCTGCCATGAGGGCGGGGACTGGACTCGATGACCTCTCGAGGTCCCTAACAGTCCTAGTATTCTATGATTCTATGATATGCTTTCAATTATTGTCCAGGTAATGCCTGTTGGAGTGAAATACCTATATCTTTAATAGCAAATTAGACATGTGTGTTTAGAGATGGTAAATATAAAGCATACAGAATTGTTAACAGAAAATCTCAAAGCCTATGTCTTGCTTTATAAAAAAGAAAAAAAACACCTCACATGTTCATAATACAGTAGACTTCCGATAATCCAGCACCTTTTGGACCTAGGTGGTGCCGGATTATCAGATTTGCCGGAGAATCGGGAGGTCCGGTACAGCTGCACGGTTTAACAGCTGGCCAGGACACAATCTCCCTCCCTCTCCCCTACCCTTTCCTCTTCGAGTCTCCTCTGTGCTGTAACCTGATCCTCCTCCCCCCCCTCCCCTTTCCCCTTCGCTGAAGCAAAACGCTCTTCTCCATACTGTAACACGATCCCACTCCCCCCCCCCCCAACCTTATTTTCTGTCTGGTTACTGCCAGCACGTGTGCTGAGTGGCAGGCTTTTTGATCAGCTGGTCAGGAGTGCTTGGCATTTTGATGCTGGAGTATCGGGAGTGCCGAACAGTTGGATGCCGGACTACCAGAGTTTTACTGTAAACCGCAAAGCACGCACATCCTATGTATGCCACAGAACATAATTTTTCATTTCCTGCTTTCAACACTTCTTACAGCAAACAAGCTGGTTTAGTTCTGCATCAGGCCTGTTATTAACACATTGACAATCTCTCTGTGCACCTGCAGTAGAAAAATGCATGGTATGGCTTGGTCCTAGGGAAAAAATGGATATTTACAGAGGCAATACCATCAGCTAGGATGAACATGTGTGCATCTTTCCAAGTACTAGCTATAATCTTGAGAGAGTTTGTGTATAGCACAAACTGCATATAAGTATGCAAATAAATATGCTAATGGGAAGGAAGGAAAAGAGAAATAGCTAATAGCACTTTTCAATACTTAAAAAGGGGACTGAAGGAAATAAAGGCCTCACATACACATCTTTTCCCTCTCAACAGCATTCTCCACATCCTAGTTATTTACATTCTCACTATCTTTTTCTTAAAAAAAAAAAAAAGACATCTGTGTTTTTCAAGGGCCAGTCAGACTAGATCAGCATTCTTTGCTGCTTAGGTATGCCACATGTACATTAAGCAGCAGGTATGGTGAAAGACTCACCCTCTTCCAAAGGGTGAGCTACCTCTGTATCATTGACTCTCAGGGGAAATGAGAGACTAAGCCCAGGAGCAATCACATCTAGGAGTGTTGCAATGTAGCTAAATCACTTTGAATGCTTGATTCCTCTCCCAGTTTCCTCAAGGGTCACAATGAGGGGGTAAATGCAAGAAAGTTGTCTTAGAGATTTGCTGCTGTTATGCATGTCTTTAGGCAGCGAGAGCAAAAGGCTTTTTGTCTGTTTAAAATAAAAGTGAGAAATGTATGTTGTATGATGGCAGTTGAAGAATAATTTAGGAAAGAGCTTAGAGGAGTAAGTTAGTGAGTTTAAAATCATATATAAGGGGAAAATGGGACTCTATGCAAAATCACAGGCTAGTCAGTGCCTTCTAATTTGACAAACCCCAATTCTGTAAACTTAGTCTCCTCTTTTTATTTTGCCCTTTGTGATTAATAGCCTAATATTAGTGGGCCAAATTCAGAGTGAGTAACTTATCCCTTCTTCTAGCCTTTTCAGTGCATACATGCACAGTTTAGATTCACTTCTGAACTTGGGCCGTCATATAAAAGAAGACTACTGTACCCGCTGTCCCTGAAAAGTCAACATCTTATATGTGGAACTATTTCAACCTTGATATGCCAGGTATATAACCAAGGACAATTATTAATATAGCTGCACAGAGGCTGCAGGCTGGTGGAGCAATAAGCAGCAATAATGCTGAACATTACTACTGGTTCATTAACTTCTGCCATCTCCCACCAGATAAAATTTTAAAAGGCCAAGACTTCTTATATAGCCAACAATAACTATACTTGCAGTATATGTGACCACATGAATCTAATCTCAGATAAAGCTATGTCTGCACTCCAGAGTCCTTAGTTATGCAGTGGGTGCTGCATCTAAGGCTACATCTACATTATAGAGTTTTTGTGCAAAAACTGCTGTTTTTGCGCAAAAACCCGCAGAGCGTCCACACCTCAAGTGCATTTTTGTGCAACTAAATTTACAGTAAATCAAAAGAACAGAGGGGTTTTGTGGTGTAGGTATTCCTCTTTCTATGAGGAATAACTCCTTTTTGCGCAAGAGTTCTTGCACAAAAAGGTGTATGTGGACAGGCAACAGGGGGGTTTTGCGCAAAAAGAGCCAATCGAAAAAAGTACAGGTGCTCTGGTGGCTATTCTGTGAATAGCAATCAGAGCTTTTTTTCAAGAGAGCATCCATGCAGTCTGGACTCTCTCTTGTGCAAAAGTGCATCACTTTTGCAATGTGCTTTTGTAGTGTGGACGCGCTCTTGCGCAGGAAGTTTTTGCAGAAGATCTCTTCCGCAAAAAGCTTCTTGTGCAAGAAGCCTACAGTGTAGACATAGCCTACCAGGACAAAGAGGAAGAAAGCCCCCATCTACCTGGTGTGAATGAATATTATTAGAAAGGGTGAGAAAATAGTCTCTCCCCCCCCCTCCCACACACTTACTATTTAAATAAAAATAAGAAAAAATGCTTTTTTGTTAAAAAAAAAAAGGAAATCAAAATATTTTCATTTGCTAATGGTGCTGTGGTTCATTTGCCAGTGGAGTTGTAGTTGAGACACCTGATTATCCCATTCTCTTCCATAAAGCTGGGTTCCCTGGCTGGAGACTATCTCCCAGGATTCACCATAGTCTCTCTTCATGAAGGAAGACATTTGTATAATGGGAATCCCTTGTTGTGATGCAACATGTGAGGGGTAATCTGAATGGAGAGTCCAATTTATAGAGGAGAATTGGGCTGCCTGGGAACCAAACTGCATCTTTCCTAAGGTAATGCATCAGGATATCTGAATGGAGATATTTTTATTTGGGGGGCCTCTGGTTTTTCAATGAAAAAAAAATCCAGGAAAAATAAACTGTTAATGAAAAAAAATGGTTTTGTTGAAAACCCAACTTTTGAACAAAAAATAGTTTTGACAGACAAACTTTAACCAGCCCATTTTAACCTATTTATTTTGGTTTTGGGAATCATCTTCATTGTGGATGAAACTCCATTGATAACTGGATATTTATCCTTCCTATATTCCTGAAGTCTATTTGTTTCTGGTTAGTTATACTACCAGGCTATGTCTAGACTACACCTTTCTGTCGACAGAGAGATGAAGATTAGGCATGTTGAAATTGCTAATGAAGCAGGGATTTAAATATCCTGTGCTTCATTAGCATAAACATGGCCACCGCTTTGTTTCGAAATGGAGCTTTTTCGAAAAAAACTGGCAGTCTAGATGCAGATCTGTCTAAAATAAACCCTTTTTTGACAGATCCTGTATTCCTCAAAAAATGAGGTTTACAGGAGCTGTCAAAAAAGGGTTTATTTTCAACAGATCCATGTCTAGACTGCTGGGGTTTTTTTTTTTAAAAAGCTCCGTTTCGAAAAAAGTGGTGGCCATGTTCATGCTAATGACGCGCAGGATATTTAAATCCCTGCTTCATTAGCAATTTCGATGTGCCTAATCTTCATCTCTCTGTCGACATAGAGGTGTAGTCTAGACATAGCCACAGTGAGAAATGTGGATGTTTCAGAAATAATTTTTCCTTTGATTTATGCCCCATGCAAACTCACTGATGACTGCATTGGAGTTGCAAAGAGTGTAAATTGGAGATTCCCTCCCACTAGTATTCTGAATTTGCTTTGTTGTAAGGGAAACAAGGTGTGTGAGGTGATACCTTTTATTATCTATTATCCTGGGACTGACAACATCAGCTACATCACATAGGGACAATGCTGACCTAGCTCAAAGCATAACTCATGGTAAAGGAGTAAAATGGGAACCCTGGAAAGCAAAAGTCCAGATTAGAGATGGCCAAACCAATTTGGATCTCAAAATGACAAAGGCTAAAAGGGAAAAAGAGGTGTTTATTTTGCCAGTCTTGGATCAAAACTTTTTCTGAGGTTCTGAAATGTTTGGATCATTTTTTCCTACTACAATTTGCTGCCTGGGACAAGAAAAAGATGTTGCAAAATACTGTAAGAAAGACTTTCCACAGTATTTGTGATGAGTATTCCAAGGTAGACTGTTCTCACTAGAATTCTTGTCCAAATTTCAGACTCAGGAGGTCCAGATAAGCTATGGATAAAGCATCCAAAATGAAGCAGAACCTCAATCCTTTTGAGATCCATCCATCCATAACCCATGGCATAATTAGGAAGCAACATTTTTTTTTATGCTGCCATAGTTTTCCTTTACTAAGCTTGCAATTTGCTATTGACTTCTTTGATATGTTGTTTTGAAAAGTGAGCCAGTTCACCCAACTCTAAGCTCCCCTAGCTCTGGGATTTGTTTATTGTGATCAGATTAAGCCTAAAAATATTTCCACTTTTCAAGATATTTTATATCCACTGCTTTTCTGTGCAAAACAATCTGATGGAATTTGATTATTGTGAGCAGTTGAATATTGATTCACATTTAGTTGAAAGCAATAGAGCACAGAGGAAACCTTCAGTATAATATGGTTGCTTCTAGGAAATTCTACATAGCCTTGGTTTGTAATCACCCATTTTGTAAAGTATACCTCACATCAGGTGTGCATTATGTTAAAACGGTACTCCTCTCAGGAGTTCAATATCCCAAAATTCACTCTGAATGTCTTTTACTTTGATAACCAATGAGAAAAGGCATTATAGTATATAGCGACATTTACTGTTGTCATGAAGGGATATTTGAATAGATCTTGTTGGAAGATTTGGGTGAAACCATTTTTCCATCAGGAGTTGCAGTTTGACAAAACTGAATTTTTTAGTGATTTATATCAATTTAAATGAAATTTAATTTTGAAAAAAAATTAAGAAAATGTTGAATCCTGTTTTGACATTTTTCAATGAAACATTCTGATTATTTCAAAATCACTTTTCCTTTCAAAATTTAATTTATTTTCTATGCATGTATTTTAAAGGGCAAAAATTGAAGCAATCCAATCGGAATGAACCAATACACAATATTTTTATTGACTGGAAATAATTCTTTTACTGGATTTTGTTTTGTGAAAAAGTTTTGGCTTTTTTTGTCCTGATCTGAGACCAAACATGTCAAAATTTCAAAATTGTTCCCAGGACAAACCAATTTTCTGACCAGCCCAAACCAGCTGGGCTGACCCCAGTGACCTAACTCAGTTATGATAACAACAAGATCTATAGCTGCAACCCTATACACAACACTTATCACCCTTGCTCTACCCTGCTCTGCCCCCATTCCACCCCTTCCTCCAAGTGTCCATGCCCATTTTGCCTCTTCTCTGCCTCCTCCCACAGGTGCCACATCCCTGCTTCTTCTCCTCCTTTTTCTCCCTCCTGGAAAGTCCCAAACGGCTTGAAACAGCTGTTCATGGCTGGTGAGTGGCACTGGGAGGGAGGGGGAGGAGATGAGCAGCAGTAGAGCTGCCTGTAGTTGTAAGTCACTGGGGGAAGGGCAGAACTTGGCTTTTGGTAGGTGCTGAACACCTTCTAATTTTTCCCCATAAGTGCTCCAGCCCAAGAGTACCCACAGAGTCAGCACTGATGAAGCAGAGTCCAGACTGTATGACCATTTCCTTATGATTTGTAAAATCAGAAGATGGTCTGTACTCCACTTTTTAGTGTCAATCTCAGAATGAATTTGCAGTGATATCGGTTTTTATTAGTGTTAATTACTAGCAATGAACTGTATGGTTTCTTAAATTGTTATGCTGCTGTTATTCAAGATATCATTATACTTCTATCTTATATTTAAGATGTTTTAACATTTCCTTTCATTTATGATAAGATGTTGTAACATGTTTCCTTTAATTCAATCAAAGCAAAGCACTGCTTCATTTAAATCATATTTATCACAGCTGTGTGGTAATATCCATCTAGTTCTCAACAAATTGTAGAGCCCTGTGAAATTGCTTGCACTCCTGATAAATTTGCACCTTTGACCACCTCCCCTGCACTCTGCCCTTTGTTCATTGATCCATTTCCACTGGGACTGCTGCTCACATTCCAAACTGCTGGACAGCTTCAAACAGCTACCATTAATCCCCAAAAAACCTCACTAGAGAAATGGGGTTTTTTCCATAGTAATGTGCAATTTCTCTCATTGCTATTTAGATTCACTGTAACAAAGGGAGCTGGGATTTATAGGTGAAGGGATATATTAAACAAACAAGCAAAATAAAGGAGCAAGAGCACTTTACCAACACTAAACATTTCTAAAATATTTTTCTGTAAAATACATGGCCTGTACAAAACAATGAATGATGCAGCCAACCCAAATTCTTTCTGATAAAACCTTTACACCATACAACACCATAATGTACTCTCATTCTCTTGCTACTTAATATTATTTAATGTACAGGTTCTGCTGAGAAAGCACATCGTAACTCTATATAAAAAGAAAGCATTGCAACCTTGGCTGACAGCAAAACTAAATCTCCGCAAACTCCAGAATATAATAGTTATATCAGTGACATTTTGCTGTGCATTTCATACCTCAGTTGTTTCTATGTGTTCAAAATCAGTTTCTCTAGTGTAACGTATCTGTAAAATACCAGTATTCTACAGAACAATTCCCTGTGTTGTGGTGTGCATATAATTTCTTTACTGCTTCAATAAATATAATACAGTACTGTAAAAAATATGAACAGCTGCAATTTTAATTTGAACATTTAAAAAACACTCCTGGCTGCATAATAAAGTCCTTTGAATCTGCAATGTTGTGGTTTGTGTTACATGTTGATAAGCAGAATATTGAAGTGCTAACTTCTACTATATATCTTGTAATGATTGTTTGGTTAATACATAGTTGAAAGGCCTGCCTGAAGAGATCGCCCTAAGAAATCTACCGTGACAAAACTGGAATGTGACTGAGTTTTTTCACCTTGTTTATTTCTGTTCAGTGCCTTTTGGTTTTGTAATGATTAGTGTGTGTTCCCTTTAGAGTCAAAAATATATATTGCATGACAAGTATGTACTTTTCCTCTAGCCTTGTCATTTCTGTTGGCGAGATTTTCTTGTGAGCTACTAAAGTGAGCAGGTTTCTCGCTGGCATTTAACTTCTGTGTGCATTCTTTTAGGCAGATGGGAAAGTGTTGTTTTATTATTATAACCTTTTTTATTTTTGAAATGCGTGTGAATCACAAACAACTTGGAAAGAAGGAATGATGAGGAGCCCAAAAAAGTGAAAAACAGTATTTCTTCAGCAACAGCAAGAACTGGTTGATTTCAGAACTTTAGATCAGGTTGAGCTCAATGTTTCTTATGTCACAAAGTAGGCACACACAAAGTAGTGTGAAGCTCAGGAAAAAATCTGGTGTTCTTTCTTTTAACCAGAAGATTCAAAGATCACCTTAGTAATGAGAAGCTATGCCGGAGAGATGATTTATTAGTAGTACAACATGTTATCACCAAGGTAACAGAGTTTGTAACGTGATCTTTGTCCTTTGCACCTAGGACATTCAGAAGCGGGACCACTTTAGTCTGGCAAAAGGACATGTGTTGCTCTCTAGCAATCCCTTTGGCTGCTAAGTCAGTAAAGATGTTTCATAGGCTGCAGAAGACGACACGTTTGGTCTTCCTAAGTTCAGAAAGTTGGTCATCCTGAAGCCTGTTTAAGAATGGAAAGAGAAAAATAGCAGTCCGGCTCTCCAGACAAGTGCTCAGAGGACCCATGAACTGCAGAGATTGGTGTCTTATAAACAGACCAATGTCTGGAAAAAAACATGATCGTATCACTACGATAATAATGATATGTGTTGTGTACTCTATGAAGGTAGATACTATTTATGCAGTGATTGTGTAATATATATTCATATGGTGTCACTCATATTAACATCTGTCTAAGCCTCTCTGTTTCTCTGGGATCCCTCAAATTGAGTAAGATTTCCCGTTGGACACCTATAACTGATGAATGCAAAGATGAGAAATTAAGCCACTTCTGGCAAGGAACACTCTCTGGCAGTGGCTGCATGTGAGGTCTCTATCTCCATCAGCAGTGACACCAGTGGCACCAATGCAGGCCCAGACACGCTTTTTACATCGGGCTCTCTGATCTTCATGGAGACAATGCTTGATCTCAAAGTGTGGGGCACCATTCTTAATGGTGGTCCTCCAGGTTACCCAGTCCTCCACCTGCCTTTCCCAGATGTCAGTGTCACTGTTGCAAGGTGTTCTTCAGGATGTCTTTTTAGCACTTCCTCTGCCCTCAACAAGACCTTGCCCCAGTCCTCAGCTGAGTGTAGAAAATCTGTTTAGGCAAGCATGTGTCAGGCATCCCAACAACATGACCAGACCATTGTAGCTCCCTGTGGACAATTATTGCCCCAATGCTGCAGGAATCAGCCTCTGTGAAGACACTAATGTTGGCCCGTCTGTCCTGCCACATGATGCCCAATAGTCTTCTCTTGTACCTTTGGTGGAATTTCTCCAAATCTTTAACATGACATCTATAGGAAGTCCAGGCTTCAGCTCCATATAGCAATGTCAGAATGACTATGGCATTGTAGATGTCTATCTTTGTGTCTTGATGTCACAGTTATCAAATACTCTCCTCTGTAATGTCCATAAGCTGCACTGGCACTGGAGATTCGGGGGTGTATTTCATCATCAATGTCAGCATTGCTGGACAGATAGCTTCTCGTATAGGGGAAGCTGTTAACGTTCTCCAGCACTTGGTTGTCCACCGTGATGGTTGGTTAAGGTAACGGTATGGTCAGTGTTGGCTGAAAGAGAACCTTGGTCTTTTGTGTATTGAGAGTCAGTCCCAACCTGAGGTAGGCCACGGCAAAAATGTCGACAATTGCTTGGAGACCATTTTCTGAGGTGGGACGGACCTTGGTATTGTCAGCATACTGAAGTTCTACCACTGATATTATGTGGTCTTGTCTTGGGTCTGAAGCATCCCAGATTGAAGATGTTACCATGCATCCAGTAGGTTATTTCGACTGTGCCTGGTAGGTCATCTCCAATAACCTGGAGCATGGCTACCAAAAAGATATTTAATAATGTAGGTGCTATCATACACCCTTGTTTGACTCCAGACCTTGCATCAATTGGTTCAGTTGTATCACCATTGTTGAGTATCATGGCCTGCATGTTGTAGTGTAAGAGACATACAATATTGACGAATTTTGGTGGACAGCTAAAGTGTTGCAGGATCTTCCAGAGGGCCTCATTGTTGACAGAGTCAAATGCTTTAGTCAAATCGAATAATGCCATATACAGAGGCTGACGTTGCTCCCAACACTTCTCTTGTGTTAGGCAGGAAGAAAAGGTTATATCAGTCATTCTTTGCCCTGGTCGGAAGCCACATTGTGACTCCAGAAGGACTTTTTCAGCCAGTGGAAGGAGACAGTTCAGAAGGACTTGAATGAAAATTTTACCTGTGGTTGAAAGCAAGGGAGATCCCTCAATAGTTTCCACAGTACATCCTGTCACCCTTCTGAGCTCAATGGGTATGGTTTCTTCTCTCCAGATGATCAGAATGAGGGAGTATAGGCACAACAGCATAGATGGACCTCCCTGTTTGAATATTTCATCTGGGATTCCATCAGTGCCTGTGGCCTTGCTGTCTTTTATCATTTTTGTGGCTGCTTGGATCTCACAGATGGAAAGTTCTTGATCCACATCGACACAGATAGGTAGACTGGTGATCACATTGAAAATGCTGTTGTCAACAATTGCAATGCCCCATCTGCTGATGGTAGGGGAGTGACACCCTGTTTTGACAGTCCGTAAATTGCCCTAACAGCATTGAAGAACTCATGACTATTGTTGGAGTTGGCATAGGCCTGTATTTCCTTTACTTTGTCTTTCCAGTCTGAGCACTCTGCAAACGAATGCTGCTAGGCTACTGGAATTATCTGCACAGCGAGATACTTGCTTTTAGCTTCTTCATCATAGCCGAAGACAGCTCCACTTGATCTCAGTAAAGTTATTTTAAAATCTGAGAGTTTGCTTAGGTTTCTTTTTAAAAGATCACCTCTAGTGTGACTCATTATCCCCGGATTTCATTTTTCAGAGCAGCCAAGTCATCTGGCTTCTACAACATTCCAAAACGCCATTATCTCTTTTTGTTAACAGCTAAATGGCTGATGTGTGGATATGTATTATTTCAGAACTTTACTGCATAGACCATGGTCTAGTAGAAAACAAAGACTTTAAAAAAGACAAGAGTTTATTATTTTACGTTTTAAAGAAAAAACAACACTGACTAGAAATTCTTAAGATTTTCTATGTATCTACTCCAGAATTTAGATTCGGTTAATATCTGTCTTAGGTTATTTGCTTTAAGTGCTGATGTTTGATCTTGTCTATTCAGTAAAAGAGTATTTCTGACAGGGGTCACTATTTCAGTTCTGAACATGGTAAACAGTGGAACCTGCAGCTGTGCACACATTTAGGCATGATACATATCGCTGATCCTGCAACCTCTCCAACATGATCAGGGCACCAGGGCCAAGCCTGAGAGGCACGCCAGCCCCCATGCATTCAGTCACATTGCCATTCACTCTATTTGGCCTCACCACCCCATCCTCATAACAGAGGGGCCAGAGTGCCAAATCTCAGTGGGCAGTGGGGCAGCCAGCACTGCTCCTCTTTGCCACTTCTTTGGGGCTGGATCCTGCACCAGGGGTTGTTCACAGGGGTCCTACCGAGACTTCCCTCACTTCCAGTAGCCTATATCCTTTCTGCACTATCCATAGGTCTCACTCTGGGTACGTCTAGACTGCAAGCTTCTTTCAAAATAAGCTTTTTTGGAAGAGATCTTCCGAAAACATTTCTTTTGAAAGAGAGCATCTACACTGATTGGATGCTCTCTCAACATAAAAGGCCACCCAGAACCACTTCAGTAAGGGCATTAGGTCAGCAGTTGCTTCCAGATGCTATTGCCTAAGGCTAGCTGAGACACATGCTTAGAGGGACCCTCTGGACAGCTGTTTCTCAGCTTCTGCTGCAGAGTTTTGCCTACCTCTATGAGGGACAGCAAAGTTTTAGCAGCGCGTGCTCTGGTTGCCCAGCTTTGTTGGACACCACAGCATATATATATATATATATATATATATTTTGCTATAGAGCCGGAGCTGCCCTTGGGCATGCGATGGCCCCACACAGCCATGCTGCAGGTTCTGCAGCAGTTTCAGCAGACCATCTTGACGATCCTGCCCCAGCTCAACTCAGAGCTCATCTGTGAGTCCCTCTGCCTGGATGCAGGTGCAATGTCCTTGCCCCCACACTCCATGGTCGAGGAACAATTCAGGAGGCTGGACATCAGTTCCGACTGGTGGGACCGGCTGGTGATATAGCAGTGGGACCACCAGCAGGTTCTCAACAACTTCCGCATGCAGAAGGCCACCTTCTTGGAGCTGTGTGCCTTACTCACCCCTACCCTCCGTAGATGCGACACCCACCTGCGGTCCGCCATCCCCCTGGAGAAACAGGTTGCTACTGCCATCTGGAAGCTCACCACCCCCAACAGCTACCAGTCAATGGGCAACCAGTTTGGAGTGGGGAAGTCCACTGTCAGGAGGTAAGGCACTCTAGGGCTACGGTCCCTGTGGGGGGAGAGGGGAGTCCTGGAAAAGGGGGACACTAGGGAAAGGGGTGTGGAAGGTGTGGGGGGTGGACTGGGGGTGGGGGGAAGGCCTATCCCCGGCAGGTTTGTGCCATCCCGCCCTCACACAGCCCTGCTGCTGGGTGGATGGCCTCAAAGGGGGTGGATCCTGAAGTGTTTGAGAGGGGGAGGACAGGCACCTCCCAAGGGCTCAGGCACTGCCTCTCATTCTATGTTTTGTGTGTTTCTTTGTCTCCTTCTGCAGGTTGTGAGGGCCATCAATTCCATCCTGCTGGAGACCAGAATCCAATCATGGCCGGATTTGCTGCCCTGGGCTTCCTGAACTGCAGAGGAGAGATTGATGGGACACACATCCTGATCCACGCACCACAGCATCGAGCCACCAAGTACATTAACAGGAAGGGCTATTTCTCCATTATGCTGTAGGCTGTGGTTGACCGCCATGGACAGTTTCTGGACATTTTTGTCAGGTGGTCGGGCCAGGAAAAAATGCCCACATATATAGGAACTCTAGCCTCTGTCACAAGCTGGAGGCTGGCACATTCTTCCCACAGCGGGACTTTCACATGGGGGACATACAGATGCCACTGTGCATAGTCAGAGACATGGCCTACCCACTCATGCTGTGGCTCATGAAGCCCTACACTGGCCATCTGGACCCCACCAGGGAACAATTCAATGTGCACCTCCACCAGACCCGCATGCAGGTCAAATGTGCCTTCAGGTGCCTCAAGGCCAAGTTCAGGTGCCTCCTGACTCGCCTTGACATGGGGGAGCGCAACATCACTGAGGTGGTCGCGGCTGTTGTGTTCTCCAGAAAATAGTGGAGAGCAAAGGGGAGGCCTTTCTCCTGGGTGGGGGGCAGAGGCCGGCAGGGAAGTAAGGGCCTTCAAACAGCCATGGACAGCTGCCATCTGCCAGGCCCATCAGTTGGGGGTTTCGCATCCAGGAGGCCCTGAGAGAGAGTTTCTCTGAAGGACCCCAGTAACTCTCCTCAGGCGCTCCCCAATGGAGGCCTGTGCCTTGTCCCCCTGTACCTTTCCCACCACAACCCTTCCCTGCCCCCCTTCCCTGCCCAGTCAATAAAAATAGCAGTTGTGAGTTAAACAATGAAAACTTTGTATATTTTTTTTAACAAAAAGTAACTGGGGAGGAGGGGGGCTGAGAACCTGGATGGGGGAGAGACAGGGGGGATCAGGGCAGTAAATGGCTCACGGTGCAGCTGCAAGTGCCGCCCTGGGTCCGGGGACCTTGATGAACTCGGGGTTGGGTGGGGCCCGGAACAACAGGGGGATGGGCAGGACGGGGGGCTGAAGCAGGGTCAGGTCTGGTGGGGTGGGCAGGCGGAGGGGGCATGGGCATGGCAGGGGTAGTGGGAGAGGGGAAGGCTAGAGTGGGGACAGGAGCCGGGTGTGCCATCACTTTCCGGATGGTGGCACGCATGTTTTCGCCCTGCCACATGAGCTGGTCCCACATGCGGTTGCACCACTTGGCGTCATTGTGCACGTTTTGGTCCAGGGTTTGTTGCATGTCACGCAGGACTGCCATGTGCTCTTTCATGAGGTCCTCGTGGACCTTCCAGCGCTTGCGGCTCCCCCGGCTTCGGGCGGCTACGTGTGATGGTGTGGATCGCCCCTCAGTGACAGCTGGTCTGGCTGTGGAGGAAAAGAGGGAGAGTAGGTCAGTCATACATGCAGACATTGTCCCTGAGGCTGAGCCCTCCTCTGTGAGCAGGGAGCAACTGTCCTTGGAGCAGGGGATGGTGATGTCCTGAGGCCCTGCCTCATAAGAGCCCCAAGGTGCCCAGGGGACCATGCTATCCGCTTACCCCTTTCCCCCATGGACAAGCAAACCAGGGAAGTGTCCAGCCACTGTGGGATCCCATGTGCAGGAGAGGGGTCTGGAGCAGCCTGGCCCTCCCTGGGGCCTGCACACAGACCTGCACCTGGCAGCGCTGCCCGTGGGAATGGGTGGGAGCTGGCAGAAGACAGGAACTATACAGCTGTGATTAGTGTGGACGGATTGTCCACCAGGGCACCTGTGCTTTTTTCCTGGAGGCTTCTTCTTTTGAAAGAACTCCCTCTTTCGCATCCACACACGCCTTTTTCTGAAAGAGCTCTTTTGGAAAAGGTGTTCTTCCTCGTAAAATGAGGTTTACCAATGTCGGAAAAACCCCTGCATTCTTTCAATTTTCTTTCGAAAGAACACAATAGCAGTGTGGACATAAGTGACATTTTTTGGAAAAACAGCCATTTTTCCAAAAAAACCCCCCCTGCAGTCTAGATGCACCCTCAGTTACTACAAGAACAGCAATCAGTGCCCACAAAGGGAAGCTAACTGGGAAGGGGGTGGCAAGAATAAAGCATTTAAACATGTAACTAGTCTCACTGGCTAATCACGTGCTATTAAGCAAGTGTTGAAGTGCTTTGCTAGCTACAGCTTGAAACAATACAAAATTGGAGTGAAGGAGCCCTTTGATTGGCTGATGTGGATCCTGAGCCATGTAATTACAAGATCATGCACTCTAAGGTTGAATTCATTAGCCAAATCATTAAAATAGCCATTGAATAAGTGCAGTGTGCTCAAGGGAGAATTATTGTGCCATACAGTATAAGTCGTACAATATGCGTGTGTCTTTTCTGGCATATGGAACAATAGGTACTTGGTCTTTGATTAGAAGTAATCATTATATTGATGAGAGACATTTGCTCAAACAATCTTCCTTCATACCCAGCCTCATTATAGGGATTCTTCCTCCTACTTACTGCTTTGACCTGTTAATGGAAGCTTATTCAAATATTTTTGAAATAATCAAAATTTCACATGTACGTGATTTCTTCCCCTCTCTATGTCACATCACACCTGCCCTGTTGCATAAAGAGGGTGATCATTGTACGTATGTGGTCAATATAAAATGCAAACTGTTCATGTCAGCTTTAGGTCTTTTAAGTCAACTCTTCATGTAATCAACATATCTCTGAGGGTATGTCTAGACTACATGGCTCTGTCGATGGAGCTATGTAGATGAGCTTTCTAGACATAGGGAAATGAAGCGGTGATTTAAATAATCGCCGCTTCATTTACATCAAAATGGCTGCCTGAGCTGTGCCGATCAGCTGTTTGGCGGCACAGCGCGGTAGTCTGGACGCTCCGTGGTCGACAACGGAAGCCTTTGTCAACCGCCCCGTTATGCCTCATGGAATGAGGTTTACTGGGGCGGTCAACAAAGGCTTCCATTGTCGACCGCAGAGCGTCCAGACTACTGCGCTGTGCCGCCAAACAGCTGATCGGCACAGTGCGGCAGCCATTTTGATGTAAATGAAGTGGCGATTATTTAAATCGTCGCTTCATTTCCCTTTTTCGAGTACACTAATCTACATGGCTCCGTCGACGGAGCCATGTAGTTTAGACGTACCCTAATTCTCTGTAATTCCAATTCTTACTGATATTAGAACAACAAATGTGAATTCATTTTCAGCTGCTATAGATGTAACATAAGGCAAGAGCCAATAAAAAAAAGTATGAATATCTTTTGTGGTACAGAAAACCAGCCAGTGCTTCAGAACCTCAATTTTAAATGCATGTGCAACCCTGTGACTACATCTGCAGCACGGATGTTGGTTGTATTTTTTTAATGAATCAGGCAAATAAGAGTTCTATTATAATATAGCAATGAATTAAGCTCATGATATTATTTATACAGCATCATAAAGGTTCACGGTACAGACAGAGAAAAACATGGTTCCTATCCTGAAGCGGTTGCAATGTAAAATGAGGAATAATCTAGACTGTTGGGAAAAGGGAGGGGAAATGTTACAGCAATAAGACCAGGCAGATGCTTCAGTTGACACTGCACATGTTTGGAATAACAATACATAGTTTTATACTAGTTTTGATACCACCATTGGAAAATGTTTTCTGTCTTAAAGAATTTTTAAAATTATCTCTTTGCACTACATGCAATTAAAGACTTTCCTCAGCTGACTGTAATGAACTAGAGTGTAATTAAATCCTCCAGCTTTAAGTCCTTGGAAGCTAAAACCCTTACTCCTAATGGCAGCTAAAGAAGATTTCCCTTTAATCCAAATGGTAGAAGCATAGATTACCTAGTAGAGCCAAAGGTTACCTGGTTTCGATCCTTGATGTACCATGCATACAATAATTACAGTTGGATTAAATTAGTAAAAAATCTTTTACCAATTCGTTTTTCATGGCTTTCAAGTGCCTAGAACTTATGCAAAAAGCAAAATTTCAAGGGCCTAGAAATTCATGCATACAGCTATGCTACACCTATTTTCTACACGCCACAGTTGGTTGCCATGGTAATTCAGCATATAACTTCTAGAGAGAACAACAGGTATTCATGGACACAGGCATTTCTAATACTTTACAAAAAGACATGCAAAAAGTCAGATGTGGTGTTGTAGACACCAGGTACCTATGTGTTTGAATTGTGACACCAGAAGATCCAGAGGGAGGCTGTATAGTTTACTGGATAGAGCACCAAGAGACCTATGTTCAATTTTGGTTCTCCCAGTTGTTCGCTGGGTGACCTAGATAAGTCATTTCCCCTCTCCGTGCCTCAGTTTCCCTGACTCTGCAATGAAGGAAATTATACAGGTCTTATTTATAAAATACTTTGAGAGCTATGGAGGAAAAGTGCTACATGAGAACTAGATATTAAGTGATATGTGAAACTCTATTGTGTCCTCTAGTCTAACACCCACCATCTTCTAATTTCATCTTTCCTTTCTCCTCCCTGTTTTGCCTCCCATGAGCACATTATGATAGAGTGAACTGTCACACAAAGGTGGAGAAAAAAATCCCCAAGCATCTGACTCCAATTAACCAATCATCGAAGAGGCTGCTAGGAGTGGAGGAGTCTGGGACTATATAAACTAGCCCTAGCTCAGTTCAAGGGAGAGAGGCAGCATTCAAGAAGATGGGGGAGGGGAAGATTTGAAAGAGTGCCTAGGAAAAAACAACCCTAGAAAGGGGCAGGAGAAGAGACAATCATCTTGGGGGGAAAATATTGAGCTTGGAGAGAATGGGGCACCAACAGGGATCTGCTTTCCTAGAAACCTTTATACTTGCATGAGAGGTAAGAGAGTTTATGGGGAAATAGGATTAAAGATTTGGGGTGAAGGTAACAACAAACTAAATATTGACATCCTTTTAAATATTTTTTTCAGTCTCCTAGCTCCTCTCCCCTCCTTCCCGTGTGTGTGTGTGTGTGTGTGTATGTGTGTGTGTTAATGTTCAGGGATCAAGTAACCTTGGCTCATCAGGCTGTAGCTTGATGACACTCGACCCCCACAGTGACTCCATAAAACGACACACAAAACAAAACCCTTCCATAACCTGAATGGATTCTTTTAGTTTACCACCTCTGAAATAGCCATAGAAGAGAGTTAGAAGATCAGACTATAAGGTTTGGCTGATCCCAAAGCAATCACACAATCATTGCTGTGTTCCTTGTTCAGCCTGATCCCTTGCCAAACATTTCTCTTTTTTCTCTCCTCATTGTTACTACTTAGAATTGTGAGCTCTCATAGACCAGATGCCAATAACACTAATGTCTGGTCAGGAGAGTTGTCAACCCTACGACTGGTACTTGTTGGGTTAGAATCTCTTCTGTAGTCCATAAGCAAGTCAGGATAAGGACTATCTATTTTTATGGTGACTAACAAATAATTATAGAACCAAATGTTAACTTCAATATACAAGCTTAATCTCACTAAAGTAAAACATTTTCAAAAGTCCACTTCGATTATCTCTTTGGCAGCTTAGCTCAACATTGTCTCTTCCTGCTCTGTGCTTTCAGGGATTCTCTGCCTTTTGGCGGGGGGGCTTATCATTAAGAAAGAAGCAATGCCAGCTGATTTCTACATCACAAAATGGAGATGAGTGGTTTTACAAGTCTTCATACTCATTTATTTCCTGCTAAGTCTCAGCACCACAGGGATCATTCCTCTACATAGTGCTTTTGTCAGTTGTTTCCCTGCTATACTTTTTCGGGAAAGTATTTTCCTTTGGAAAGTTCGGTTGATTTATAAAGTACTCAGTGGACTATGTGTACATATGGGTAGTCCAAGAACTCAGAGGTATGAAATGGAGTATTTTACATCTGATTTTGCTGTTGTCTAATAGAATCTCTGTGCTGATTGCTCTTGCTGTGTTATGGGGAAAATCCTGCTTTTGTAGACTAAAGTGTTTAAAACACCATTTCAGATATAAGTAGTAATGGAACAGGCTGGCCATGTAAGTCTTTACATTGCATTTGTCTATAAGAATAAGACAACCCTGAAAAGAATGGGCAATTGGTTACTTGTACAACAGAATTACAGTATTTAGTATAGATACATTAAACTTACCAGAGTTTATACATCGGCTTCATAGAAGCATTTTTAACCCTTGGTTTGGTCCACACACCTTTTCCCTATGTTTTGCTTGGAGTGTTGATTTCAAACACAACTAAAAGATTAAAGCAAAATTTAACCCAAATAGCCAACTTTCTGGTCAAAAGTAATGTGAAACCACTGCGAGACCCAATCTGGACTTCTCTGTAGTGACCTACCAGAGGTTCTCTTAGCTCATCCAATTTCTCAATTAAATCAGAACTACAAATCAGAATTGAAGACGTTTATAACAAAGGTAAAGCTGCACATCTATATTGTAGCTCACTGCAAATGACAAGATTGCTTTGAATTTTTTTTTTTCTGCCTGTATTGTTAAAAATGCAAGCTCCAGAAAGCTGTTGGAAGAATGAAGATTCAAACTGAGCATTCCATCTGGGTTAACCTTTTCCCCCAGATGTCATTCTCTGCAAAATGTTTTATTTATGTATTCTTTGGAAATCAACTGGCAGAAGCAGCTGTGTGTGCTGTCCACCTGCTAAAGTCCACAATCTAGTTTATTTCAATTATATTTGATTGCAGGAAAAGTTTATGAAACATTTCTCAGTGATTTCATGCCCATCTGGCTTCCGCTAGTCTCCTATTTAGAGCAACCCTATGTTTACATTGATTGGCGCTCTATGGGCACATCTACACAGCAGGGCTAAAGCTGAAATAAGCTACACAACTTAAGCTACATCAATTGTGTAGCTTAAGTCGAAATAGCTTATTTTGGCTTTTGGTGCTGTCTATACAACAGGAAGTCCAAGGAAGAGCACTCTTCCTCCAACCTCCCTTAGTCCTCGTAAAATGAGGGTTACAAGAGTCAAAGTAAGAAGTTCTCCAGCTCAACATTATTTCGATATTATGTCGAAATAGTTGCTTGTAATGTAGACACGGACTATGTTATTTTGGAATAGCATCTGTTATTCCAAAATAATGTTATTCCGAAATAACACTGCTGTGTAGATGTACTCTAAGGGTATGTCTAGGCTGCTTCCTTCTGTCGGCAGAGGGATGCAGATTAGGCAGGTTGACATTGCAAATGAGGCAGGGATTTAAATATTCCATGCCTAATTTGCATAAAAATGGCTGCCGCGTTTTGCCAACTCAGCACTTCGTTGGCAAAAAGCGGCAGTCTAGAGGGGGATCTGTTGAGAAAGAAAGCCTTTTTCGACAGATCCTGGAAACCTCCTTGCAGGAGGCATAAGGGATCTGTCAGAAAAGGATTTCTTTCTCGACAGATCCCCCTCTAGACTGCCGCTTTTTGCTGACAAAGTGCTGAGTCGGCAAAATGTGGTGGCCATTTTTATGCAAATTAGGCACGGGATATTTAAATCCTTGCCCCATTTGCAATGTCAACCTGCCTAATCTGCATCCCTCTGCCAAGAGAGGGATGCAGTCTAGATATACCCTAAATGTGCAACTCTGACTGAGCATTATTCTTTTTATTTGTGAGATGGCAGTGTGTTTGGTGTTGTATAAACAGTGAAACCACAGTCTCTGCTCTTCCAGGGTTCACAGCTGAATTAGAGGTGGGCAGTAGAGTTCAGACATACACAATGCACAAGATGAGAATCTAAACTCAGAATAATATTTTTTTCACATTTTCAGTTTCATCCACTCCAAATTAGGGAAAACACGAAGGATAGCCTCCAGTGAATGCACAAATCTCTTTGTCCCAAAACCCTTATGAAATGTTTTATGAACTTTTTACCACTTTGCTACCATTCCAAGGCTGTTCCTCCTCCCAGGCAACATTTAAACAGACTTGCCTTTTGGATGCAGATTTTAATATGTTAAATAACTTCTACGGAGGCAGATTTTTAATTTGTTTCCCTAGCTGAGTTGTCAGGGGGCATCTATTGTATAGTCCCAGTATCAAACTCACTGTAAAATTTTTATGCTGGAAGCAGGTAAAACTAGGTAGTTGTGTTCGACTTTCACAGTGATTTTTAGGGGCTTGTTGGAATCTGGAATGAGACGTGTGACAGCAATTGAAAGGAAGATCAGGCTTGGATGAACCAACCCAATGAATTAAAACAAGTAGTCCTGTGACACCTTATAGACTAATAAATGTATCAGTGTTTCTCAGAGTAGTCCATGGACCCACTCTTAGGGTATGTCTACACTTGCCTCCTAGTTCAGACTAGGGAGGCAAATGAAGCATACCGAATTTGCTAATGAAGTGCGGGATTTAAATATCCCGCGCTTGACTAGCATATTCGCGGCCGGGCGCCATTTTAAAATGCCAGTCGCCCGATTTAACTTGCCGTGTGTAGATGTGGTAGTCCGATCCAAAACCCTTCCCTCGAATTAACTGTTATTCCTCGTGCAATGAGGGAAGGGTTTTGGATCCAACTACCGCATCTACATGCAGCAAGTTAAATCGGGCGACCGGCATTTTAAAATGATGACCGGCCGCGAATATGCTAACAAACATGGGATATTTAAATCCCGCGCTTCATTAGCAACTTCGGTATGCTTCATTTGCCTCCCTAGTCCGAACTAGGGAGCAAATGTAGACATGCCCTTAGAGAACTGTTACCAGGCTGCTCCGGTGTGTTTACTTCCTGGCTCCACAGACACAGAGCCTCGCAGAGAACCACAGCCAATGGAAGCCACGAGGCTCCATGGCTGCAGAGCCAGTAAGTAAATAAACCAGAGCAGCTCAGTAGCAGCTTTTTCAGAGTGGGTTCACGGACCACTTTGGGCAACACTGAAATCATATATATAGTGTCATGAGGTTTTGTGGGAAAACCCATTTCTTCAGATCGTCTCATCTGAAGAAGTGAGTTTTGCCCACGAAAGCTCATGATACTATATATAAATTGTGTTAGTCTCTCAGGTGCCACAGGACCACTCATTGTTTTTTTAAAGTTACAGACTAACATGGCTACCCCTGGAGACTTTTCAATCTAATGAATGTTAATTCAGACTTCTACACAATCTTCCTGTGAACTTGTTCCTGGTGACACAAAACAGGATTTGGGTGCACTGGAATGAATACTGTCTGTTTGTGTTATCTGTGCTTCAGGTTCACTTCTGACACTTGCCTTCCCCCCATCCATCCTCCATCTATCCAGGAATGAAGAATTTCTAAGTGGTGATTGTAATCTGTTTGGAGGCAAATCAGGTTGTCATACTGCAGTCTGGAAGAATCCTGTTCCCCCTGCTTCTGGAAGTCATATCTCTGTCTGACTCTGTTTGGGACATAAGCAGCTATTCTTCCATCAAAAGGCCTGAAACTCTCAGATGATATTTCATTTTAATTTTCCAGCTTCTGTTCTGCAGTTTTGCTAATCATTGTTTATCTGCGTGGAATGCTGGCTATTTGCAAGGGGTTTTTAAAAATCTTTTAAAGTGTAATCTCTTTGGGGCAGAGACCCACCTTTTTGTTCTGTTTGTATAGAACCAGCACTGCAGGATCTTAGTCCATGTTTGGGGCCACTGAGTGCTAACATAATGCACATAATAAATGACATAAAAGTTCCCAGTGTTGGCCTAACTCTGATCACATTGAAGTCAATGGTAAAAACAGATTCCTATAACTTCAACTGGATTTCAGGATACATAACACCTTATAGAAAGCACTGAGGGCCATATTTTAACTCCCTTTAAGAGCAAGGGGAGTTTGATCTCTTCAGAAATCTCAGCACTTTGCAGGTAGAGACCATGATGTTTTCATTGTCTCAATTTCTTTTGAGTGTTGATTAAATCTATGTCCACACTAAGGAGCCTAGGCAGATATAATTCCATAGGGGTGAGGCAGCATGCACCAAGAAAGAAGTCTTCCTGCCATTGTAGGAAACACCTCTTCACTGAATGATGTTAGCTATGGCAGTATAACTGGTGTGTTTACCCTCAGGATTATATTGGCCTAACTATGTGGGTCAGGGTTGTGGTTTTTCACTCCCTTGGCTGACATAACTACACAATTACGAGTTTTGAAATGTAGACCAAGCCTTAGAATATATGTTTTCCCCCAAACTATTCTCAAAGCACTTAGTTTCCAAATACTATATCTAGAAAATGGAAAATGTACCTTTATAGTTGGAGATAGTGAACAATTTCCTTTGATCCCAATGAAAATGGAAATTGGACAAATCTATTTGCTTTTGCGTATTTCCATATGAATTATTTACCACATCCCTAAAACAATTTATCTTAATATTGTAATAAGCTGCACACTTCAGATTCTGAGTTGTGTGGAGCATAAGAGGCATGTGGTAAGAGCTCAGGAAATTATGATCCACCCTACTTTAGATCTCCAGAATATATATGAGGTAATTAGTCTTGTATCATGGACTACATTGAGTTCAGAGCTGTACACCCTATTGCTTTGGTCATGCTATAGGGGGAAGTATAAAGAAATAATCAAACAGATTCATCATCATCATTGTAACTACTCAGTTACATGATGATAGCATCTAGAAGCCAGGACAGAGCTGAGAAAAGGGCTATACATTGTATGATAGTCCCTGCTGCAAAGAGTTTACAATATAAATACAGAATGAGTGGGGGAAAGGTGAGAGAGGAATTATTATCCCCATTTTACAGCTGAGCCACAAAAAAGTTAAGGAGCGCATCCTGCAATGGATAGGTTATGTGTGACTTGTTGCATGCACAACAGAGCTCTGCATGAGTGCAATAGTCTCCCTGGTTGGAATCCTGTGCAGGATCAGGAGTAAGGGCACACCTACATAGTCTGCAGCAGAGAGCTTCCCAGCCTGGGTTGACAAATTCAGTATTGTGCTACCATGCCAGAAATAGCTGTAGGCTTCAGAATCCAAGATCTAGTCCAAGCTGCAACTTCAGTGTGCTGTCTACATGCCTAATTTTGGCAGGGCGGTGCAAAGCCAACCTGTGAGGCTCACTGCCATGATCTGTGTAGACATATTTTATATAAGTTGCTCAAGGCCCCTCAGGGAGTCTATGGCAGAGTCAGAAATTGAACCCAGCTTCCCAGGTTGTATCTCAGTGCCACAAGCACAAGACGCACATGCTTCATGCTAGGCACATGAGTAAATTGCTGTAGGATTGGGGACTTGGTCACCAAAATTAAAAATCTTTCAAATATCTGCCTGTGCTCCATCTCAATGGGCATAGTACTTGAGAACAAAAAGCTCCAGACAGAATGTGAATCTGAAATTGCTGGGGATATTATTGTAAAAATAATAGCAATACAATCGGCAATTTAAGGAATAGAGAGTATCATTGCACATGAGACTGATGTTATTGCCAAAAATAGACCTACAGAATAGGGATGTGATTAAGCTGTTTCATTTGAGAACCTTTTCATAGTCTTGGGCTCTTCTGATCTTAGCCACGTAGTGTGAATCACACTGTGTGTCGCCTACAATCAGAGGTGTCCACAAAAGGAAAGTGGATGTAAATCGGTGAAGCTAATCACATCTTAGACAATTATCTACTCGGCAGGAAACTTATGCAAAACTTCCGTTACAAAACCTCAACCCACACAAAACGATCAGATTTGAGAGGTTCAGTAATGCTCATAATGTCTTGAGCGTACATGGGGCTGTTTATAATTCCCTGTTGGAGTGAAGCAAAACTTGTTCTTTTGCATGCTTGTCGAGTAACATAAGGTGGCAGTTGGTGGTTTCAGGCTTTCAACTGAATTTCATTTTGAGAGTTGCAGTAACTTTAGGTGAACTCCTCAAATGGTGCAGGCTTTGTGAAGAGATTCAAATGGCTAGCCCTTTGTGTGTGTGTGTATGTGTGTGTGTGTGTGTGTGTGTGTGTGTGAGAGAGAGAGAGAGAGAGAGAGAGAGAGAGAGAGATTAACTACTGTAGTTTGTTTTTACTCTTGTGGGGCACTGTCTTTCATTTAGTGCCCCAAATGGTGTGTGTTGGCATCATTTAGTGCTTTGTAGATGTCACTGATACCAGAACAGTTGAGGGTTTTTTTTCTGAGGATGCAGGGAGATTCACTGTATTTGGGGGGGCTCTAGATTTTGGGTGTTCTCTGTGGGGATATAGTGGGATTCAGTGAGATGTGCAATATTTCTGTGGCTAGGGGTGCAGTGATGGTGGGGAGGAGGGTGGGTATCTTTGAGTCTATAGGACCTGTGCTCCGGTGGCTGCATCTGCTCTCCCATCCTCATCATTCCCACTACATCTTATCCCTCCCTACTGGCCCAGCTCAGAGCCTACAAGGGGCTGAGCTGCCAGTATGGGTGGGTCTATGCCCCCTGTGGCTTTTCCCAGCCCCTCCCCAGCTTCTAGGCTGCACTTCCCCTTGCCCCAAGAACAGATATCTCACCAGATACCTGTTGCCACATTCATTTATGAGGAGCCTAGTGGGTGAATGTTTATGTTTGGCCATAGTTTCAGCTAGTAGTACTTACAAGAGTGGTGCTCAAAAGTGAAGCTGCATCAGGCCTTTGCAAAAGATTAAAAGAGTGCAAGTGGTCCATGTAGTTTCTTGAGAGATGAAGCCTGACCATTTTCCTCATACGCAATCTGCAGACTGACTCAGCTATTCACACTTCTGAGCCTTCCTTAGCTATGAAGATGTTGATTTGGGTTTGCCAGCCTCATTGGGTGACTTAGAGATTCTTGGCACAGAGATTAGTGTTGACATATTGGATCCTGGAGTGTCTGATTTTAGGACAGAAATTTGGCCATTGGCTGCTGGTGGGATTGTAATGGACATTAATATTAAAAACAATTTTATAACTGACATTCTATCGGGGGCAGAATTTTGTTGTTGACAAGACCGATCTGGGTACTTGGCTACAAGTGATGGAGTCTGTTGGCTGTCCCATTGTTAATTTAGACCATTATTTTTGTCTAGCAAATGCAAAGAAAACTGTTTCTTTGTTAGCTCGTAATGGGGAGTTATGCTAGTGATCTTGGTTGATGTACAATTTGACTCTTGCTTCCTTTCTCTTTCACTTTGCTTTTTTCTAGTCAAGTGCCTCATCTTTTGCTGCGAACTATAAAACTGAGTTCATGATTTTTTTCGACTTTAGCACGCAAGTATGTTAATGTGAATATTCGAAAGAACATGTAGACAGATTTACTTGTTGGATGGAAATTGCGGAATAGTTAGAAAAGATTCAGAGGGGTAGCCGAATTAGTCTGTAACTGGAAAAACTTAAAAAACAATGTATAGTCTAGCAGCACCTTAAAGACTAACAAAACATGTAGATGGTATCATGGTATTGGGTTATACCCACGAAAGCTCATGATACCACCTTCACGCTTTGTTAGTCTTTAAGGTGCTGCTAGACTATTCATTGTTTATGTTTTTCCAGTTAGAAAAGAGTTACACAATTGACAAAGGTTTTCATACCTTCTGTCAGCTGCAGAAAGACATGAGGCACAATATTGTGTTTTTTTTCTTGGATGTGTTTGCTGTATTTAGGTGATATGTGTTTAGCTTTGAGGTTCAGATGTGCAATTAATTTTCATAATGCTAACTTTTGGGTTTTCTTGAATTGCTTGCAAGGTGCAAGAGCATATAGGGTACGTCTACACAGAACTGTTATTTTGGAAAAACTGACATTATTTCAAAATAACAAAGTGCGTGTCTACACACAAGCAGTTATTTTGACATAATGTTGAAATAATATCCAGCAGGAAGACTTCTTACTCCAACTCCTGTAACCTTCATTTTACGAGGAGTAAAGAAAGTTGAAGGAAGAGTGCTGTATTTCAAAATAAGTGTTTTGTAGACATGCCCAAATTCAAAATAAACTATTTCAACTTAAGCTACACAATTAGCATAGCTCAAATTGCATAATTATTTTGAGGTTAGCCCTGCTGTGTAGACATTCCCATAGAAATTTTGTTGCTGCAAAGGTAATGTAACTATTCAGATAAATTCATTGGTAGGACTGAAAGAAAAATATGGCAGACTATTTTTGACAAAGTTAGGAAAGCTAAATTATTTGCTGGATGGCACTCCAAACGTCTCCGGAATTGAAGAGGAGTTCTGTGTTTGAAGTTTCTATACCCCATTTTCTGCTTCTACTAGTCATTGGAATGTGTTGTAAAAGCATATTAGCATTATAGGGAAATGTCAAAGCATGGCAAGATGGTCAGCCAGAGTAGAGGCAAGCCATCTCCTGCGAGACCAGACTGAGAGTGTTTTTGACTTTGTGTGAAGCCTCAATCTCATTTAAACTTGCATCAGAACTTAACTCCAAAGCCGTTAACTTGGAGATGAACATTTCAGAGTGTTTGCTGTTTTGGCTGAGATAGTATATCTTTTTTTAAGAAATTAACATTTTGATTAAACCCCCCCCCTGCAATCTGGATCTTGACATTCAAATAGCCTGTTTCCTTGTTGGCCTTTGAGAATCTTTATCAGAACTATAGTCTTCTGTGTTCAGTGAATGCAAGGAAGCTGCTGCTTCACAGTTTGAAACTTCAGGGATATGCATGGAGTTCAAACAGAAATGCTCTCAGAGAAGGAACATAATGCCAGTGGAACTTACAAAGGACACAAAGTCATCAGATCCCCAAAATAGTTTTTGCATGTGAGGTTTTTAGTAATTTTAGACACAATGTTAACACAATTTACTGCATAAATATATGACAGAGTCAGAGAAAAGTTTGGTTTTTTGATGGGTGAGAAACTGGAAAGTTTCAATAGTGAAGAGGTAAAGAGCCACGCTTGAAATTTAGCAAGCAATTACCCTGAGTATTTAACCTTGGTTTTGAGAATGAGATTGAATTTTTTCATCAGTTCTCATAAGCAAATCTTTAAGGATGACTTGGCAACAAAGACTCCCATTAATCTCTCTAGCTACATTCACAAAGGGTCTTTAGATACAGGTTTTCCTAACACAAACAACACTGCCTTTTTTATTTTTGCTGTCTTCCTGTAACTGTGGCCGCTGATTTAATTTTAGCTTGCTCAGACTCCTTTCATTATGACCTACCTAAGACATCAAAGGGACAGGAAAGTTAAGCAATCTGGCAGTTATTTCTATAGAGAACTCAGAAGCAAGATGGATAGGCTGGGATGTGCTAATTAACAAATTGCTTCAGAGAAGGCGAGGAAGTTCCCTCCCTAAGAGTACTTGATTGGGAGTGGAGGATTTTTTTTGTGGCCAGGGTAGTGAGGGGGCAAATTTGTGTTTTTGAACTAGGCGCTTTGGCATTGCTCTGGCTGTTGTAAAGTTTACATCCATTAAGGATTTGGTCTTTGTATTGGTTTCAGATTAATGGTAAATGAAACAAAAAGTTATAAAAAACCTGCAGATATTATTGCAAAGAGAAAAAGTACATTTAATGATACCAGTACCAGACCATGGCCCCATCTCCTGCTCCACCCTACGTCCACTCCTGCTTAGCCCCCTCGCCTGAGGACTCCCACTGCCTCCAACTTGCCCCTCTCTGTCCCCTACTTCCCCCATCATGGTAAGCGGTAGAGGCCTCATGGGAAAGGGCAGAGAAGAGCGAATGGCAGACAGTAGGAGCCTCATGGGAAGATGCAGAGTGGGAATGTGAAGAGATGGAGCAAGGCCGGGATCCTGCAGGGGAAGAACAACTGCCTGGGTGGGCCATAAAAGAAGAGGATGAGTGGAAGTGGCGTGTCAGGGTGAAGCATGGATGGGACCGTGACCTGGGTGCCCTTTTGGTGGCAGTACTCCAAAGGTGGTGGGCTCGCATGCCTCCAAAGGGAGGTGTGCCACATGCTGTTTGGGGAGACTTAGCCTCCCCTAACCTGTTATACATGCCACTCATGCTTGGAAAGTGTGCTGAAGAAAAACATCCCAGAAATTGTCAAGATCCTTCATGTCCCAAGAGCAAAGAAAGACAGAAGGTAGAAGAATCTGGAAGCGAACCACTGTCTAGGTTAGCAATATAGGGTGGAACGTATTGGTTTTATGAAATATTGATCTTCCTTTTAGAAGTAGAGGGAACTGTATAATTTGGAAATCCTCCACCTCAGCAGAAGGGAAAAAATAGTAGTGAGGAAGGCATTAAGCAAATAACAAATGGGGCCTGAAGTAAAAGAGTGAAGATACGAGAACTCATTTAGTACAAAGTCAAAATGCTGAGAACAAAATTGACCAAAGGGCATGAAGAGAAGAAATTCTTGAATTGTGTATACAGCAATGCTGGGGTGCAGGTCATAATCAAGAAGACCTTCAATTGCTCATTTATGAGCATAAATATGATCTATTTACTATTTCTGAAGTCAGGAGAGATGATTTCTAGAATGTTATAACCAATGGTTATAATCTGGTTAGGAAGGATCAAGTGGTTAAATTTGGAATGGGGATGGCACTGTCAAAAATAGCATTACATGATTCTGAATCATTGATAGCTTTCAGGAAAAAGATCTTGAATTGCTTAGGGATCAATAACCTAACAGATGAAATACAAAATGTGATACTAGTTGGCGTTTGCTTCAGACTATCAAATCTCACTAGTGAACAGGATAACTGTCTAATTACATACCTATTTATAATGTGTAGGGAAAAACTTGTGACCATAATATGCATGACATGCTGGAAGTCTCATGCTGCCCATTCTAAAACATCCTTGGAATTTCTAAATATTAAAAATGAGAACTTTCTAGTTCAACATGGGAGAATTCTGCACTGGACCTCAACTTAACTGAGAGAGAAAGGAATTTATCACAGAAATAAAAATAATTATGGCATAGGTATAAGTGATCAGATTTATAATGTGCAAACAAAATAAAGTCCAAACCCAAATCGGTAATATATAAATAACTTGGTGATTTAAAAGGCCAGTTTCACAAAACTGAATGCCATCAATCTTCTAAATTAAGTCAGCTTAAGGAAAAATTTAATCAGAAAAATATGAGTGTTAAGGGGAACTGTTTCACAGAACACTAGAACTAGAAGGGACCTCGAGAGGTCATCAAGTCCAATCCCTTCCCCTCTCGGCAGGACCAAGCACTGTCTAGACCATTCCTGATAGAGGTCTATCTAACCTGCTCTTAAATCTCTCCAGAGATGGAGATTCCACAACCTCCGTCGGCAACTTATTCCAGTATTTAACAACCCTGACAGGAAGTTTTTCCTAATGTCCAACCTAAACCTCCCTTGCAGCAGTTTAAGCTATTTCTTCTTGTTTAAGAACACTTTTAATAGAAAGCCAAAAAGCCATAATTAGGGAAGAAGGCCATATGGGTTTTTTTTATTGTCTGGCTTAAAGGGAAAATGAAGCAAACTATATATAATATATAACAAATGGAAAAAAATGTGAAGTTGATAATAATGAATATAAATCAGAAGCTAGGAATTATAGAAAATTGATAAGGAAATCAAAGGGACACAAGGGTAAATCTATGGCCAACAGAGTTAAGAACAATAAGAAGGAGTTTAAGTATATTAGCAACAAAAATCTTCTTAACAATGGCATTGTTCCATTACTAGCTGGAAATTATGGAATTATCTGTAATAATGCAGAAAACATGGACATATTGAATGAATATTTCTATTCTGTGTTTGGGGAAAAACAGATGACATAGTTACATCATATACCACTTTTTCCCTTTCATTAGTATCTCAGGAGACGGTTAAACAGTGGATTCTAAAGTGATATATTTTTAAACCACCAGGTCTGGATAACTGGGATCCAATAGTTTTTAGAAAGACCTGGCAGGTGCTCACAGGACCATTAATGTTGATTTCTAATTAATTGTTGAACACCAGGGAAGTTCCAGAAGATTGGAAGAAAGCTAATGTTTTGCCTGTAGTTAAAAAAAAACCTTAAATGGGTTGATCCTGATAATAAAAGGCCTGTCAGTGTGACATCAATCTTGGCAACATAATGGAGGGACTGGTACAGGACTAGATTAGGAAACATTTAAATGAGGATAATATAATTAATGCCAATCAACATGGGATTATGGAAAATAGATTTTGTCAAACTCACTTGATACCTTTTTTTGATGAGATTACAATTTGGGTTGATAAAGGCAATAGTGTTGCTGTAATAGACTTCTTTAAGGCATTTGACTTGGTACCACAAAACATTTTGATTTTAAAACAGGAATGATATAACATTAACATGGCACATTACATTTATTAAAACTGGATAATGGATAGGCCTTACGACATAATTGTAAAGGGGGATTGGCTGTTGACACTACATTCATTAACATTTTTACTAATGACCTGAAATACACAGTCTAGGGGACTCTACCCTGGAAAGCAGTGACTCTGAAAAAGATTTGGGTGTCATGCTGATTTATCAGCTAAACATGCTGCTCTTATTGCGATGCTGTGGGTAATGCAATCCTTGTTTGCTTAAACAGGGGTATCTTTAGTAGAAGTAGAGATGTTATTTTACCTCTGTGTTTGACACTGGTGTGACCACTGCTGGAATACAATATCCAGATTGGGTGCCCTCCTATCAAGACAGATGTTATTGAACTGGAGAGGGTTCAGAGAAGAGCCATGAGAATGATTAAAGGATTGGAAAACATGCTTCATAATAATATATTCAGAGTTCCATCTATTTTGCTTAGCAGAAAGGTTAAGGAATGACTTGATTAGTCTATAAAATCCATGGGGAACAAATTTGCTAATAGGCTCATCTGTCTAGTAGAAAAAAAGTATAATGCAGTCCCATGGATGGAAGTTGAAGACAGATAAATTCATATCGGAAACAAAGTATACATATTTAACAGTGAAGGTAATTAATCATTGGAACAATTTATCAAAGGCCATGCTGGATTCTCTGTAACTGGCAATTTTTAAATCAAGATTGAATGTGCTTTTAAAAAGAGATGCTGTAGGAACTTTTACAGGGAAGTTCTATGGTCTGTTTAATAAAGGAGGTCAGATGAGATGATCACAGTGGTCCCTTCTGGCCTTGAAATCTATGAACATCACTTTAAAAAAACATACTGTTAAGGTAAACACAGAAAAAGTAATGAGATCATAAACATGTGGTGAAATTTATGGGATACTAGTCATGTGGACTGGAATTGAGAGGTTGTCAAAAATTCCTATAAACTTAACCTCAGTTTCATTCAGCTCTACTCAATTTTGTTTTCCAAACTCTGCTTCTCTAAACTGTCTGTACTCTGGATTTCCCTCTGGGTTAACAACTAATAAAACAGAGATGAAAAAGTGTTGTAGATAATTTCACAAGATAGATAGTGTTCCAATATGAGTTTAGAGTCAGGTTCTTTGATACTCAGACAGAAAGAACACAATGTGTTTCCTGGAACACAATGTAGTGATAGGAGGTGTGTCATTGTCTGGGAAATACTTAAAAATTACTAGAGAAACAAACTATTTTTGAGTGATCAACAAGGCATTTGAAATGACTTGGCTAAGACAACAGTTTTCACTGTAACCAAATTCTTCACCTAAAATAACATAATTTTCTAACGGAGAGAGAACCAAAATGTGTGTGTGTATGTGTGTGTGTGTGTATATATGTATATAATCATTTTAAGCAATAAAGCATTTCTATGAAACATTCTTTCCCTTCAGTCTTGTACCGCTAACTTAATTACAGCTAGTTTTCCCTAGGAAAGCATATCAAATGCTAATATTGATGCATTTTCATCCAGGGTCTGTCTGAGTGTGTGTCTATTTATAGATGTTCTACACATCTTCCCAAAGCACATATGCATCACTAAGAATGCCAGACATTTATGCTGTGATACCATGACTTGGATAAGATGACAGTTTTCCACATAGTAGTATTATGGAAGTATAGTACTAGTATTGTCACTGCATCATCAAAACAGTGCATTTGTAGAGTACTCAGATAAGAAACATGGGGGGAGAAGGAATTGTGCCTTAAATTTATTAGATTAAAAGTGAGTGTTATGGGCCCATACCTATTAAGTATATATCACCTCCTATGATCTGCTAAGTGCCTACCACTCCCAATGATACCAACAGAAGTTGCAAGTACTCAGAACCAAGCAGGATTGAGCTGTATTTGCATGTAAACATATTGCTCCTGTGTTCACTAATTAATTATTAATTATGACTTATTTTAGGTGCCATGTCAGAGTACTAAACAGAATGCATACACAACCTGGGAGCTATTTTGGAAATGTTGTAGTATTGGCTGTACATACAATTTTAGAGCATTTTGGGCACCAAGCAGTCACGCTATTTTCTGAGCTGATTTCTTAGCTAGATAATCAATGTTTTATAACTTTTGTAAAGAAATTTTTGAGTCATATAATTTTAGGCTGTAACAAAAGACAACAGGAGAAATAACACTCTGTTGTTAGCTCATGTCACTGAGTCTTTCTTTATCAGTAGTGAGAATTAAAAAACAGGCCATCAAAGTCTTTACTATCAATTACTTATCTGGGCAGTTGGTGTTCTACTATTAGTGGTTTATGAATCCCTTGATGCAGATAATAATTGGTGACAGTTCTAGGCATAATTGGAGTGATGTTATGTTGGATATATTCTGGAAGGTGTCTATCACACCATTAGGCAACATGAAAATAATACATACGCTATTTATTATGTACAACAGCATGATAAATAGACCTAGTCTCCACCTAGGAATATGTCCTTAATACACCAATCTACTGGAGAAAGAAAGGTCTGAAGAAATGACCACAGCGAGCTAACAGGAAATCAAGCATGTTCTGCAAAGAAACTAGATACAATGGCAAGTCACACCTAAGCCAACTGCAATAAATTTACTTTGGTTAGACACTGATAAAGGCTGACATTTATACTAGCAATGTGCCTGAGTTGCCACTTCCAGATCTAAACTCCCTTGAAACTGAGGGGTGCTGATATTTAGGATTTTGGTTTAGGCTCCTCTTCAGTTTTTATACATATAGACTATGCAGTCTTTATTTACTAGGACAAGCACTTACTCTACAAATAATCCCAGTGACACTTAAGCACATAAATGAGTAATGGATGGATGAGTAACAGCATCACAATTTGCTTCACAGTTATTTTCATCCATATGGATCTCAAGACCCTTTAGAAACTGATTGGAGTCAATGAAGTTGCACAGTTGTAAAAAAGAAAATAATACAGTCCTATGACTTACGTGCATGGATGTGCTCTGGGAATTTTTCCAACATTTATATATTTGGGACAGATCATCCTGAAAAGCTTGCCCAGTAGGAGTGTGGAAAGCTGGACTGGAGTGGTTGTACTTGTAATGTGACCTCTCTACCCAACTGGGCTCTATCTTACCCTAGTCTGAATATTCCCCTTATTCTCTGCATATTGCTAGTGAGAATTCTCTGGTGAGTCTCTCTCTGAAAATATTTCTTTTTTATTATTGACTCAGATCTGTAGAAGAAGGGGAAAATGCCACTGATCCTATTAAAAAGCAGCTAGCAAGTGAATTCAAATGCCAGCAACTACATTGTATGGGAGCTATATAAATAGCTTGACAGAATATATAGCTTTTTGTATCTACTGCTCTGCACTTTTTTCCTCTGCTGAATCAGCAAAGCAAAAAGTGGCTGAAAAAAGAATCCATGCCAGAGTGCTTCAGGTATCTTCCTTCATTCCACAGGAACAGAAATGCTCCAGCCACTTCCTTCTTGCTACTCCTCTACCAGCTAGCTTGGCAAGTGTACCCTGAAAAAAATGACAGTCTGAAGTAACTGAAGAATGTTGAAAAGAATGTGAGATCTTAATATGTGAAGTGCTTCCTTTTGTTAAAAGCAGTAAGACTGCCTTTTGATAAAAATACTGGATAGTATGTCATTCTGCCTTAAAGCTGAGCTGAAAAAAATCAATTAGCAATGGAAAGCCCATAACTCTATGATAGATACTGAAACAAGAGGACTAGCAAAGAGAAAGGAAATGTAGAATGACAGCTACATCAACCACAGTAGCCTTGATTAAAAATTCAACAGTTCAGAATGCCCTATTTCAGATTTAGAAAACATCTGTGAACTTTATTTTCCACAGATGCAATCCTTTTTTTAAAAAAAAAAAACAGTGTATAACTCACACAATAACTTCGCAATCTTACTAAATGTAACAGTAACTGAGTAGTTGACACATGTATAGTGAACTGGGAATTTTAAAGGATCATAATAAAAACGGCCATGCTGGATCAGACCAATGGTTCATCTAGCTCAATATTCTGTTTCTTCATAGAACTGGAAGGAACCCTGAGAGGTCATCAAGTCCCCTGCACTCATGGAAATACCAGGCACCAACTAGATCATTCCTGACAGGCATTTGTCTAATTTGTTCTCACAAATCTCCAATAATGGAGAATCCCCAACCTCCCTAGACAATTTATTCCAGTGTTTAACCACTCTGACATGTCAGGAAGTTCTTCCTAATGTCCAACTAAAGCCTCCCTTGCTGCAATTTAAGCCCATTGCTTCTTGTCCTGTCATCAGAGGCCAAGGAGAATAATTTTCTCCCTCTTCCATATAACAACCTTTTAGGTATTTGAAAACCATTATTCTATCCCCTCTCAGTCTTCTGTTTTCCAGACTAAATACACCCAATTCTTTCAATCTTCCCTCATAGGTTATATTTTCTAGACCTTTAATAATTTTTGTTGGACTTTTCTGAGCTGGTCACATCCTCCTTTCAAACCTAGTTTAAAGCCCTGCAGTAGGAATATTAGTTATTACTGCCTATCATGATTTAGAGTATACAAGTTAACAGAATGAAAGCCTTTAATTTAACTGCTTGATTCTTGGCATTTTCTACCAAAACCAACAATATAGGTGCTGCACCTGGTGCTGATCTCCCATGGAAGGTCTCCAATAACAAAAAATAAACCCAATCAAAGTATTGGTGAGAAACAAATAAAATGTTGATCCCCAAAGTTGTGTTTCTAGGTGCCTAGTTAGGCATCTCCATAATAGGTCAGCAACCATTCTTCTCACTGAAGTAAATGGGAGTTCAACCATAATTTCACTGGAAACAAAGTTAAGTGAAAGTGTGAAAAGTTGGGCAACCTACAGCTTGACTTCAGCTCAAGCAATTGTTCTAGGAAGCTATAGCAAACCTGTTCAGAACAAAATCAGCAAGAACTTTTACATGGGTGCTTTTAGAGTGTACTCAGTAAGATTAATATCTCTAATGCTAGTGTCCAGATCAGTTAGGTAACCACTACGAGGGATGAAGAAACAGACAAGTTATGAAGGAAAGAAAAGGTAAGTGTCGCACAGGAAGACTTATCTGGAGGATGCAAATTTGCAGTAGCAATGAGTTGAACTTGAAGCTGAAGATGATTTCATAGAGTTATCCACTTTCTTTCATCTTCATTCATTATGTGTTTATTATTTCTATCATCATAGCAAATGGCATTCTGGTCTGAGTGGGGGTCATGTTGTGCTAGTGCTGGACAAACACACACACCAAAAAGTCAGTTCCTGCTTCCAGGAGTTTATAATTTAAGTAACTGTATGCCAGATTTTCCTCTTTGAAGTTGTTGTTTAGTCATTTCTTTGAACAATTCCTCTAATTGTGCTCTTGCTCTGGGATTCTGTGCTGAAAGGATCTGCTTTAAGATTCCACTGCAGTCAATGGGAACCTTTCCATTGACTTCAGCATGCCTTTGAACAAGTCTAAAATAGAAAGATAGGGGACTAACAATACCATGTTTCAAACATAGTTCCTGAAAGAGAGTTCTAAAAGAAAGTCATGGTTGCTCACATAAAAACCATAAGCCAGTATTTAACACCCCAGAAAAAAATGAGCGGGATATCTAAACACAGTGACATATCACCTATTGTATGCTGGATGATAGTTAAGTTGTGCTAGTGTTTCTGTGCTGAATCTCTGACAAGCTGCCATGCAATTTATCTATGAATCATACTAGCTATCCTATCTGTAAAGCAAGACTAAGAGGTACTTTAGTTTCTCAGTTGTCATTAAGGCCTATCCTGACTGATGATTTTTCACCCTCATCATACTCACCCTTCCCAATCATGAATGTCTCTGGCTTGTGTAATTTAAACCCTGCTCAGTGTCCAGACATGAAAAGTGAAAGTGATTTCTCCCACCTCTGAAGGTGAGAAAATGTTTAGATTACAGTTGTTCTATTACCCATCTGGGCCCTGGCTGTTAAAATGACTTGCTTATAGAGCGAAACAACAGTTTAAGTGAAATGCTACAATAGTTATTCTGTCACTCAGTGACATAACGTTTCCAAGTCAATGCTTGGCAGCATTTCATAGAGGATTTCTGCTTTTCAAATAATAGAATTTCAAAGGGTTTGGATCTGAACTTTTCAGGGTGACTCTGAAACAGAAGATCTTGTCCTTTATCTGTTTTAATGAAGGAGAAAACAGAAGCGACAGTGTATTAAGCTGATGAGGAAAGCTTGCTTAAAACTTCAGAGCAATTGACCTTCAAGTCACACTCCATACCCCCTCTCATTTATCTCTTTACTTAAACCTGGGCAGGTCTGATGTTTGACTTTTCATTTACAGGCGTATGCATTAAAGCATACACATTCATCTTCAAAATAATAGATATCATCTGTCATGTAAACTGGTGTTTGAAATTTACATCCCTGAATTCTACCAGAAGATTTCCTCATCACCAGTTGTCATTCTCAAGAGAACCAGGCAATACTCTGAAAAACTGATGAAAATAGATGTCTCCTTTTAAATGATGAGAAAGTATGACTTTGAAAATGACATAATTACACCAAGCTGTCTCTCACACACCCACTGTTTATATTACATTAAATACCAAAGACATGCATTTCAAATAATGCTTAGGACATGACACAGACTGATAAAATATCCCCCCTTAAAAATGCCAAGTTAAAGGCTGACACAACAACGTGAACTCATACTATCATGGGAAGTTTGAATTATCTCCCTCAAACAATAGGCAAATTAACACTCAGTATTCAAATTTTGCTTACACTCTTACAACTTTACACGCGTATTCTACATAGCTCAATTTTGAATGAGAATGAAATATCATTTGATGTGCATGCATGTTGCCCAGGAAAGGTGCATATTTAAAATTTAAATTTTCCTACTGTTTTCTTACATCTTGGTTCCAAGAGATTCTTGAGAAAGAATGGCATGCAGCAAAAATACATCTGCATATTTATTACCAGCATACTAAAGGCGATACATAGTCATCAATATTCAAACTAATCAGAGTTGTGGAAGTTAGATAAATGGAATTCAGCTTTTGTCTCATTTCTGCCAGTGCTGGAAATAGCAAGGGAGAACTTGAATGGGATTACAAATGTATGCAGGCCTGCCAATGGGGGGTTAGGGGGTAAAAGGAGCAGTTAGTTGCCCCAGGGCCTGGAGATTCAAAGGGGCCCGGGGCTCCCAGCCACTGCCACCACTACTGGTAGTGGCCAAAGCCCCAAGCCCTTTTAATCACTGCTGGAGCACTGTGCTGCATGTTCCAGGCAGCTCTGAGGGCTGGGGCAGCGCTGCACTCCAGATGGTGCTGAGGGCTGGTGTGGGGGAGGTGCGACAATGTGCTCCAGGTAGTATGGAGAGCTGGTTGCCCCAGCCTCAGCCCCGCTCCTTCTGTCCAAGGCCTCATCTCTTCTGGGAGCACTGATCTGCTCACTCTACCTTGCCCAGGGGCCCGTGGAGGGTGTCAGCACTCAGGAATGTATCTAGACTTTGTAAGGACTCAGGCCAAGTGTTTGCCATAGCAGTTTTCATGAAATGATGCTAAATATGTTTTATGTGACACACACAAAGTAGTAAGCAATCATTTTAATGAGCATGTACCCAGAGACATTAATGTCAATTCTTGTGTATTTATTAAATAATGATCTACTTCCCCATGCATTATTGGACTAAAGCTGGTAACTCCTTCCATACTAAAAGTGTCTCCTGTATGTTATTTCAGAACTGCAAGTATACTGGGAAAACTGCAAGGCATTTGCCTGTTAACTTATACCAGTTATAGTTTAAATAACCCCATTAATATGTGATATTATGAAGTTTAGTACATACAGCCGTGATGAGAGTAATAAGTGAGCAAATGGGATTTCTGTAGAATAAATAACATTCCTTTGCTTACAAACATTCCCATAAATTACAATAATAAAGTACATAAAGTGACAACCTGCGACAAAGCACAGTTCACTTGACTGCACTAAACTTTCCTTCCTAGGCAATAAAAAAAGCTACAATCAATTTTTTATGCGTAAAGTTAATTTTTCATTATACCAACGAACATAAATGCAATCAAAATGTCAGCAAAGGGTTTGGTTTGATTTAGCCTTTTACTATAAAAGATGTCACTCATCTCAAAGGTGGTTTCAGACATTCTTAATGTGTTTTTAACATTTTATTGTCTCCAGCTATAACATCTTGGAAGTTGCTGCCTTTGTACATCTTGTGAGAGGGGGTTAATGCAGTTTTATAGGTTTGTTTTGCCAAACAGAGATTTATAGTTAAAACATCTTTAAAGCCTGCTATATTGCAATGATTAGCTTTTGTAAGAGAAAATCTTGTTAACTTCTTTGGACTATAATAGTATTGCATTCAGGCTTAGATTATGTTCTGCAGCCCTTACTCAGATGACTAGTTAAAGTCAGTGGAATCTGTTGCCTGAAGAAGCTGAGTGGGATTTGGCCCCTAATTAAAATGAAATTCCATGTAACATGTGACTGGATTAAAAAGAAATACTTTGAAGGGTGAGGCTCTGATCAAGACTTACACATGCTTAAAACTTTTGTAGGGTTGGCTATGGTTAGCAATTATTCCTACCTATCTTATATATCACTCAGTCACTTAGTTGTGTCTAAGCTAAAAGATTGCATTCAAATCATCTTGAATAGAATTCACTGAAACTCATACCTTTGGTTCTACAGAAAATGTTGACATTTTGAAGTTTCCTGTCATGGGGGGGACCATATAGCAAATGTGAAAAATTGGGATAGGGAGGTAGTGAGTAATAGGTGCCTCAAAGAAAGGGCAACATTTTCAATCATAGAATCATAGAATACTAGAACTGGAAGGGACCTCGAGAGGTCATCAAGTCCAGTCCCCTGCCCTCACAGCAGAACCAAGCATGGTCTATAACGTCCCTGATACATGTCTGTCTAACCTGTTCTTATATATCTCCAGTGATGGAGATTCCACAGCCTCCCTAAACAATTTATTCCAGTGTTTAACCACCCTGACAGTTAGGAAGTTTTTCCTCATGTCCAACCTAAACCTCTCTTGATGCAGTTTAAGCCCATTGCTTCTTGTCCTATCCTCAGAGGAGCTCCTGACCCTCAGAGACCGAGTTCGGGCTTTGGAGGCCAGGGTGGCTGAACTAGAGGAGCTAAGGGAGGTAGAGAGATATGTTGATGAGACTTTCCGGGACATTGTAGTACTGTCCCACCTCCAGTCTGAGAGCCCCAGTGCTCTTAAGGAGGATGAAAGTCTCAAGGGAACAGAGCATAAAATGGGAGCAGAGGGAAACCATCCCGTAGTTGGGACCCTCTGTAGCCAGACATGAACCCCATCTTGTTCCCCCCCACCCCCCAGAGAGCAAGAGAAAGGCAGCCAGCCTTTGATGCCCTGGGGACGCAGGTGTGCTGCCTGTCCCTGACTCTAATAAACAGAAACCAGACAGTAAATGGGCTAGCTGACGACCTGGGGGCCTCCCGTCGCCCTGATGGCTAGCACCAGTAATTGACACGCCTACACTGTCCCAGGAGAGGAATCTTCGCCCATCACATACCAGAGGTGCCCATTGTCTGCATTTTCCCAGGTGTGAATTATGCTTTGCACCCTTCGTGGGAAACTTGGCATTCAAAGCCATTTTTCCTAATTGGCCACTTGAGACCAGGAAGAAGCCTACGTGACCCAAGGGGTATAAAGAGGGGTTTAGTAGCCCACCCCATTTGAGCTCCAATCATCTACACCTGCTGGCAGGTATTGGTTGTCTCCCGAGGTCTGTGGGATGCCCAGCCTCGCCCTACTTCTTCCCGAGGGATTGAGAGAAAGACGCTGGCCACGCCAAGTCTGGAACGCAGGGGTGAGAATATATACCTGCTAGGTGTCCATTTTGCATGCATTTAATACGAGCTCAGAGAACCAAAAGGGTTTCATGGTACCTGTAAGTGACTTATTAGTGTAATTTCTGTCCTGTCCTTTGTAGTGGCTGTGTTATCTGTAACACAGTAGTAGCATTTAACAGCTAAGTTTACCCTGTAACAATAAAATAGTAACTGTTTAAGCTGTGACCTGACTCCTTCAGTTGCTGTAACAGAACCAAGCACAATTTTAAAAAGAACTCCAGCCAGTCATAAGGGACAGATATAGGGAGAGCTTGAGCATTGGATCATGTCGCTTCCAGGGGACAGATCCGTTGGGGCATCTCTCAGCCTCCCCAGGCTGCCCGCTGCGAAGGGATTGTGTATCCTAGCAGTCAAAATCTGAGGTGTAATAAGCTCTCCCTGTAAACTTCTTGGGGCGCCCGTCAACCTCCTCCAGGTTGCCCACTGATAAGAGACCCCAGTCCTAGCAGTTGAAGTCTCGGGTGTATAATATACACACACCACTCATTGCCCTGACCACCGGCTGACACCCTCCTCCCAGAGGATGTTGCGGTATCCTCTTGCACTGAGGATACCTCTGAGGGGGAGGGAATGCCAGTTAGGAAGAGGCAGGTGTTAGTAGTGGGTGATTCGATTGTTAGAAACATAGATAGTTGGGTTTGTGATGACCGGGAGAACCGTATGGTCACTTGCCTGCCTGGTGCGAAGGTTGCGGATCTCTCGAGGCATCTAGATAGACTTATGTGTAGTGCTGGGGAGGAGCCGGTGGTCGTGGTACATGTAGGTACCAATGACGTAGGGAAGGGTAGGAGAGATGTCCTGGATGCCAAATTTAGGCTGCTAGGAAAGAGACTGAAATCCAGGACCTTTATGGTGGCATTCTCGGAAATGCTTCCAGTTCCACGCGCAGGGCCAGGTAGGCAGGCAGAGCTTCAGAGTCTCAATGCGTGGATGAGACGATGGTGTAGGGAAGAGGGGTTTGGATTTATTAGGAACTGGGGACACTTTTGGGAGAGGGGGAGCCTATACAGGAAGGATGGGCTCCACCTAAACCAGAGTGGAACCAGACTGCTGGCACTAAACATTAAAAAGGCTGTAGAGCAGTTTTTAAACTAAGAGATGGGGGAAAGCCGATTGGTGCGGAGATGCACATAAATCGGAGGGAGACTTCTCTTAGAGGAGAATCCATTGATAGAGATTCTCTAAGCTGTAGTCAGAAAGAGAGGAGGGGAGAGGGCAAACCATGGGCCAGAGCAGACAAACAACCACATACAAAGGAATCCAATGCACCAGGGAAGGGCAGACAAATAAGCAGTGGCAAATTTTTAAAGTGCTTCTACACAAATGCTAGGAGTATGACTAATAAGATGGGTGAACTAGAGTACCTAGTATTAAATGAGGAGATTGACATAATAGGCATCACTGAAACCTGGTGGAATGAGGAAAATCTGTGGGACACAATCATACCGGGATATAAAATATATCGAAAGGATAGAGCAGGCCGGGTGGGTGGCGGAGTGGCACTGTATGTGAAAGATAATGTAGAATCAAATGAAATAAAAATATTAAGTGAATCAACATGTTCAATAGAATCGCTATGGATAGCAATTACATGCTCCAATAATAAGAAATTAGCAGTAGGGATATATTACCGACCACCTGACCAGGACAGTGATACTGACATTGAAATGCTGAGGGAGATTAGAGAGGCTACCAAAATAAAGAACTCTATAATAATGGGGGATTTTAATTATCCCCATATTGACTGGGTACATGTCACCTCAGGAAGAGAAGCAGAGATAACATTTCTCAATGGCCTAAATGACTGCTTCTTGGAGCAGCTGGTGCAGGAACCCACAAGGGGAGAGGCAATTCTCGATTTAGTCCTGAGTGGAGCGCAGGATCAGGTCCAGGAAATAACCGTTACAGGACCGCTTGGGAATAGTGACCATAATATAATAACATTCAACATTCCGGTGGTGGGTAGAACACCTCAGCAGTCCAGTACCCTGGCATTTAATTTCAAAAAGGGGAATTACACAAAAATGAGGAGGCTAGTTAAACAGAAATTAAAAGGCACAGTGACGAGAGCCAAATCCCTGCAAGCTGCATGGAAACTTTTTAAAGACACCGTAATAGAGGCCCAACTTAAATGTATGCCCCAAATTAAAAAACATAGCAAGAGACCTAAAAAAGTGTCACCGTGGCTTAACCACCATGTAAAAGAAGCAGTGAAGGACAAAAAGGTAACTTTTAAGAAGTGGAAGTCCAATCCTAGTGAGATAAATAGAAAGGAACATAAACACTGTCAAATCAAGTGTAAAAATGTAATAAGAAAAGCAAAAAAAGATTTTGAGGAACAACTAGCCAAAAACTCAAAAAGAAATAACAAAATGTTTTTTAAGTATATTAGAAGCAGGAAGCCTGCTAAAAAACCTGTGGGTCCCCTAGACGATCGAACTATAAAAGGTGCAATCAAGGACGATAAAGCCATTGTGGAGAAACTAAATGATTTCTTTGCTTCAGTCTTCATGGCTGAGGACGTTGGGGAGATTCCCAAATCTGCACCGTCCTTTGTGGGTGATGAATCTGAGGAACTGTCCCGGATTGAAGTGTCATTAGAGGAGGTTTTGGAACAAATAGAAAAACTGAATGTTAACAAATCTCCGGGACCGGATGGCATTCATCCAAGGATTCTAAAAGAACTCAAATGGGAAATTGCTGAACTATTGGTTTGTAACCTATCCCTTAAATCGGCTTCTGTACCTAATGATTGGAAGGTAGCCAACGTGATACCAATATTTAAAAAGGGCTCTAGAGGCGATCCGGGCAATTACAGACCAGTAAGTCTAACTTCAGTACCGGGCAAATTAGTCAAAACAATAGTAAAGAATGAAATTGTGAAGCATGTAGAAGAACATAATTTGTTGGACAAAAGTCAACATGGTTTCTGTAAAGGGAAATCCTGTCTTACTAATCTGTTAGAGTTCTTTGAAGGGGTTAACAAACATGTGGACAAGGGGGATCCAGTAGATATAGTATATTTCGATTTTCAGAAAGCCTTTGACAAGGTCCCTCACCAAAGGCCCTTGTGTAAATTACATGGCCATGGGATAAGCGGGAAGGTCCTTTCTTGGATTGAGAACTGGTTAAAAGACAGGAAACAAAGGGTAGGAATAAACGGTACATTTTCAGAATGGAGACGGGTAACTAGTGGTGTCCCCCAAGGGTCGGTCCTAGGACCAATCCTCTTCAACTTATTCATAAATGATCTGGAGAAAGGGGTAAGCAGTGAGGTGGTAAAGTTTGCAGATGATACCAAACTGTTTAGGATAGTCAAGACAGAAGCAGACTGTGAGGAACTCCAAGAAGATCTCACCAAACTGAGTGATTGGGCAACAAAATGGCAAATGAAATTTAATGTGGATAAGTGTAAAGTAATGCACGTTGGGAAAAATAACCCCAACTATACGTACAGTATGATGGGGGCTAATTTGGCTACGACAAATCAGGAAAGAGATCTTGGAGTTATCGTGGACAGTTCTCTGAAAACTTCCACACAGTGTGCAGCGGCAGTCAAAAAGGCAAATAGGATGCTAGGAATTATTAAGAAAGGGATAGAAAATAAGACCCAGAATATCTTACTGCCCCTGTATAAAACTATGGTACGCCCACATCTTGAATACTGTGTACAGATGTGATCTCCTCACCTCAAAAAAGATATTTTGGCCTTGGAAAGGGTTCAGAAAAGGGCAACTAAAATGATTAGGGGTTTGGAACGGGTCCCATATGAGGAGAGGTTAAAGCGACTGGGACTTTTCAGTTTAGAAAAGAGGAGACTGAGGGAGGATATGATAGAGGTATATAAAATCATGAGTGGTGTGGAGAGGGCCAATAAAAACAAGTTATTTATTAGTTCCCTAAATAGAAGAACTAGAGGACACCAAATGAAATTAATGGGTAGCAGGTTTAAAACTAATAAAAGAAAGTTCTTCTTCACACAGCGTGTAGTCAGCCTGTGGAACTCCTTGCCAGAGGAGGCTGTGAAGGCTAGGACTATAACAGAGTTTAAAGAGAAGCTAGAGAATTTCATGGAGGTTAGGTCCATAAAAGGCTATTAGCCAGGGGATAAAATGGTGTCCTTGGCCTCTGTTTGTCAGAGGCTGGAGTGGGATGGCAGGAGACAAATCACTTGATCATTGTCTTCGGTCCACCCTCTCTGGGGCACCTGGTGCTGGCCACTGTCGGCAGACAGGATACTGGGCTAGATGGACCTTTGGTCTGACCCAGTACGGCCATTCTTATGTTCTTATGTTCAGAGACCAAAGAGAACAAATTTCCCCGCTGCGACACCCTTTTAGCTACCTGAAAACCACTATCATGTCCCCTCTTTTCCAAACTAAACAAGCCCAATTCCTTCAGCCTTGCCTCATAGCTCATGTTTCCTAGACCTTTAATCATTTTTTGTTGTTCTTTTCTGGACCCTCTCCAATTTTTCCACATCTTTCTTGAAATGTGGTGCCCAGAACTGGACACAAAACTGCAACAGAGGGCTAATCAGTGCAGAGTAGAGCAGATGAATGAACTCACCATCCTGCCCTCCCCAAGTGAATGCCCTATCCACTAGGCCACCCTAGAACCCACCTCAACTCCTTACCTTCAAAGCGTACCTTATCCCACCTTCCACCAGGGTGGCCTGGTTGTTGGCTGTCCTGTCCTATCCCATCCCTCGCAGGAGGAGGTTTGACTTGAACTCTCCCCCTCCCCCCCAGAGGATGCCCTATACCCTAGGCCACGCCAGAACCCACCCCAGCACCTTAACTTTTTGTCAAATGTTGCTAGGAAATTGTACATTTTCACAAAACACTTTGAATCATTATTTTCCAAGTAAACATCATTCTGTTGCAAACGTTTTGATTAGTTTTGAACATAAGGAAGGTAAAAATCAAGGGAGTTGTGGAAGAAAACAAGCCTTCACTCTGTGTTTGTAAGCAACAAGTAGCCAGAGGCAGTTTATTTGAGCAATATTGCAAGGGAAGCCTGATTCGGACGGGGCAGGAGGGTCCCCCCCCCCGGCAGATCTTCGAATACAAGCAATTATGAAGCAGTTTATATACTGTCCATTACATATAATAACAATAAACAATTAGTCTCCTTCCCATTACAAACACCAATGGCTAACAGTTATTTTAGTTCCACCCAGATGCTCCTTATCTCAAGGTCCCTGCCAGAGTCAGCATTCTATCCTTATCTCCTAAAACAAGGTGAGAAGCAAGATCTTTTACAGCTCTCATGTTGTTAGGGTTAGAGTTAGCTTGACTCTTGCTTCACTGCTAACAAACCTGAAATGGCTGCATACCAATTCCCTGTGCCTCCACAGAGTGAAACAGGTGTATGAGGAGCATAGAGGAGGAACATTGCGATGAGGCACTTGAAGGGGAAGATGAGGTTAGCACAAAGAAACCCAAAATTTCTGAAAGAAAAAAAATGAGGAGTAACGTTAGTTCGAACCAAGGGGTTTGATTCGAACTAACGCGTCCCAGAGCGCACTTCCTGGTTCGAATTAGCTGTTGAGTGGAATAACGCGCGGGCAAGATTATGCTAACAAAGCGTGGGATATTTAAATCCCCTCTTCATTCGCAATTTCAGTTGGCTACATTTGCATCCCTAGCTCGAACTAGGGAGCAAGTGTGGACGTATGCATAGTGTTTAATATCAAAAAAGAGGAAACAAAAATGGTCTGGTGGCTAAGGCATTAGATCTGGGTTCAATTATAGGCTCTGTTATAGATTTTCTTTGTGAATTTAGGTAAATCTCTCTGCCTCAGTTCTGTGAAATGGAGATAATACTTCCTTTCTCTGCTTTGTTCTTTGTGGTCCTTCCATAGGAAACAGCTCGCAAAATCAAAGCCTTGGATTCTGAGCATTTCAAGGTAGGGTTGTTTCTTATTGTGTGCTTGTACAGTGCCTCATGCAATGGCCTCTGTGCTGCCGATATGTAAGCCGGGGCTGAATTACTGCTTGCTATCAGCCAGCTAAAAGGAGAGAGCTGCCCTGGGGGTGGGTGTGCTCACTCCAAGGCTACATCTACACTGGCAGCTTCTTGTGCAAGACCTCTTTTGTGGAAGAGTTCTTGTGCAAAAACTCTTCCAGAAGAGAGCGTCTACACTGGCATGTGCTTTTGCACAAGAGCATCCATGCCAGTGTAGACGTTCTCTTGAGCAAGAAAGCTCTGATGGCTATTTTAACCATAGGGCTTTCTTGCGCAAGAAATTCATGTTGCCTGTCTACACTGGCCTCTTGCGCAAGAACAGTTGCGCAAGAGGGCTTATTCCTGAGTGGGAGCATCATAGTTCCTGCGCAAGAAGCCCTGATTTTATACAGTAGAACATCAGTTTACTTGCGTAAGAACACACGGCCAGTGTAGACAGACAGCAAGTTTTTGCGTAAGAGCGGCCGCTTTGGCGCAAGATTGCGCCAATGTAGACACAGCCCAATTGTTTAGCTCTGCGAGATAAGTAACTGTTAACTGTTGATATGTAAATATAGCTCATGCCAGGAGGGGGAAGGAATCCGAGGTGTGGCTATGTAAATCCAATTCAGCCAGGGCTGATGGAGGGTCAGTGTTGGAATGGAATGTGGTGTATTGTAACTAATTTGGGGCTGTTGTGGGGGTCACAAATCATGCTACCCCTAACTGTGGGAACTGTAAATATGACAACAGTGCTTGCAGGAGAGACACCATCATTGTAAAAGGTCTCAGAGGAACAAGCCTCCCCCCTGCCAGAGTTGAGTGAAATGAGTTGGGGGGGGGGAGGGCTTGAGGGCTTGAGTCAGCCTGCTTCTTGCCTGCCAGGTGTGAGCTATAAGATTGGCTCGACCTTCCCCTTTCCTCCTGGTTTTAAGGACAGACCTAAAGCAGACTCCGTGAGGAGTCTTTTTGCTAGTCCAGTGGAAGCTGGAATCTTTGGCCAGCCTAGGTGGTGGCTAAAGAGTTGAAATCACTAAGGGTACGTCTAGACTACATGGCTCCGTCGACGGAGCCATGTAGATGAGTTTACTAGACATAGGAAAATGAAGCGGTGATTTAAATAATCGCCGCTTCATTTACATCAAAATGGCTGCCATGTTGTGCCGATCAGCTGTTTGGCGGCACAGTGGGGCAGTCTGGATGCGCCGTGGTCTACAAGGGAAGCCTTTGTCGACCGCTCCGGTAAACCCCATTCCACGAGGCATAACGGAGCGGTTGCTACTGGGCCTACCCAGCAGAAGGGTTACATATATAATAATGTGATTAGTTTCTTTTAACTGAATTGGGCTTGTAAACCACTCCTTCCAGTTCACTCTGGATTAAGCAGCTCACCACTACTTGTTTTAGCATTGCTAAATACCACATTACTGCTGCTGTTATTTATTCAAACAGCATTCTAAGGCACAAATAAAAAAGGCTGGTCTCTTCACTTAGACACTCATAATCTACCTCAGACACAACACAGTGAGGGATAAAAACAACTCTCTAGAAAGCCAATGACTGTGACAGAAGAAACCAAATGCCAGTCTTTTTTTACAATTGTGTTTGCTCCTTGTAGCCTTTGCTTCCACTTCTCTTAACTTTTCAGAGCCTAATCATGCAACCTTCATATTTTCTTATCATTGGATGAAATATATTTAGACTAATATTTTCAAAGATCTGTAGCAGATTTAGGCAACGTCTAGACTGCAGGCTTCTTTCGAAAGCTTTTCTGGAAGAGATCTTCCGAAAAAACTTCTTTCAAAAGAGAGCGTCTACACAGCAAAAGCATATAGAAAACCACTTCAGGCAGGGCATTAGGTCAGCAGTTGCTTCCAGGTGCTGTTACCTAAGGCTATCTGAGTTGTGTGCTTAAAGTGACCACTCTGGACAGATGTTTCTCAGGTTCTGCTGTGGGCTTGCCTACCACTCCAAGGGACAGCAAAGCTTTCGTAGTGCATGCACTGGTTGCCCATTTTTTGGTTGCCACAGCATACTCCTTGCCATGGAGCCGGAGCTGCCCCTGGGCATGAGATGGTCCCACACTGTTACGCTGCAGGTTCTGCAGCAGTTTGTTCAGACCATCTTGACAGTCTTGCCCCACCTCGACTCCGAGCTCATCAGTGAGTCCCTCTGCCTGGATGCGGGAGCAATACTCTTACAACTGCACCCCACGGTGAAGAGCTCTTTCAGAAAAAGGCTTCTTCCTCATAGAAAGAGGTTTACTGCTTTCGGGAAAAAACTTCTGTTCTTTTGACTTTTTGTCAAAAGAATGCAATAGCAGTGTGGATGTAAGTGAAGTTTTTTTTTGGAAAAACAGCTGTTTTCCCAAAAAAACTCTGCAGTCTAGACATACCCTTAGTTTAAAATTATTGGGGGTTGGTGAGGGGCCTGGTAACTTTGAGTGACAATCTCAGCCTGAGAGTCTGAGGGAACAACATAATAAAGAAGGTTGGAGTGTAAAAAGATCAGCACTTGAAAGAAAACAAATGCATCTTAATTCAGAACCTATCTACTCACTCCTAGAGCCCAGACTGAGATAATTCTTAGAATTCCAGGGTAGGTCTAATATGCAGTAAAACACCAGTGGTCTGTTGGCAGCAAGCTGCCTTATACAGGTTTGTGCTATCACTGTTCTTATCGAAATGTCAATGCCTTCCATTGCCTTTTGAGCATTCTCTAGGAAAGTGCACACTGGTAACTGTTATGGAGTAAGAGTCATGACTCCCACAGTGCTAAAATATAAGCTCAGAAAAGGTCCTTGGGAACTCTGGGGAAAGTACGTGCTATTTTTCTGTGATAACATTTGTCATTGGAGAAGAGGTTTGGTGGGTTTTTTTTTTTCAAATGTATAAATGGCAGTTAGATGCTTAGTGCCCACTGGAAGCTGTGGACTCAATGGCTATGTCTACACTGTCGGGTTCTTGTGCAAGAACATCTTGCACAAGAACACGTCCACACTGCCATGTGCTTTTGCTCAAGAGCATCCATGGTAGTGTGGAGACTCTCTTGCGCAAGAAAGCACTCATGGCCATTTTAGCCATAGGGCTTTCTTGCGCTAGAAACCCCTGCTGCGTGTCCACATTGCCTTCTTGTGCAAGAGTTCCTGTGCAAGAGGACTTACACCTGTTAGAAAAGAGCGTAGCTCTTGCGCAAGAAGCCCTCTCTTCTGATGCCGTACTGTAAATCTTCTTGCGCAAGAGCGGGCGGGCAGTGTGGACGCTCTGTGGGTTCTTGAGCAAGAAGCCGCCAGTGTAGACATTTAACTGCCATCTTCCCCATTGCCCCCATCAGAGACATCCCCTCTCCTCACGTCAACTGTCACTATTATTTGAGGTTACTTAAATTAATCTTATGTTCAGTAGGAGAGTGGTGGGAAACGTGCACAATTCTCATGTGCTTTTCCCTTCATATGGTTTGTGTATCTCCTTTTTCACACTTATGGAAGGAACCAGATCTCTAGGATGAAATCCTGGCTCCGCTGAAATTAGTGTGGGTTTTGCCATTATCTTCACAGAAGCCTAGATTTCACCATGCTTTTTAACTCTGTTCCCCACTATGATTTCTGTTTTGTGGGATGTACAATTCTGAACAACTCAATGTACAAAATTAAAACTGAAAGAAGTCATCATTACCAAAATTTCCCACAGGGACTCATGCCGTGTCTGAACTTGTGATCTCCATGTAATATCAGCTGTTGCACAGGTTTTGTTTGTACAAGTCTTCTGCCATAATGCTTGCATAAGCAGCGTTAATGATGTGGCATGCCCAACATGAAGACGCCATGACTTTCTCTTTCTATATAGACTAATAGCTACAGAGTGTGAATATTTTGAGACAAAAATTGAACATCTCAAATGCTGAGATTATTACAGTTGATTAAGAATTTTGCAAATGGGTCCAAATTCAGGCAGGGAAATGTGGAAATTATTTGCATGTGCCTCAGCATTGCTTCTGGGGTCCAGCAACTCTGAGTCTCTGATACCCTTGTCTGCAGCTTCCCTTGGAAAGGTGGTTTCTTCATGTGGAGGGACTCTGCGGAAAAGGCTGCCTTTTGTCAGTAGTCACCGTGAAGCCAGTGGGCTGATGTGCTTACCCTAGGAGAGCAAGGGAGACTGCATTGTATTATTTTGGCTTGTTTCTACAACAGGCAGAATGAATTATGAATTTAAAAGGAAAGACAAATCCTACCAAAGAGACCAGGTAGTTGTTTATGTCGAACAAGCTCCCTAATGTAGTAGTCAAATTGTAAGGAATGCAACAGCCACAGATATCTCATTAGTGCACTTCTAGCTCTAATTACTGATTGATTCGAATTTAATAAATTCAAGGTAAATTTCTATTCGTATAGAAGCCTGGGAATGGAATTTATATGAGCAAATAAATAGAAACCAAAATCAAACCTGAGCATACAAATTTGTTTGCTTTTCTGCCCATATTTGAATTTCATGTACATGTTTTATGTTTAATAATCACTTGGATTGAGACAAATGTATTTCTCTCCCTGCAACTTGGTCATTTAAATTCTGTTTTTACTGTAGGAGCATCATTATACTGCATTCTGGCAACAGGACAGGGAAAAAAAAGCTCAGACACATACCAGCTGCCCCTTGCAATGAAGACATTGAAACCTGGCATTTACCCTTTTTTCTTATGAGATAATGCATTTTCAGCAAGACAATATATTGTCACATACATTTAAACTACACACACAGTAAACACAGTGGTCAGATCCACCTAGACATTATTACTGTTTTATACAGGTGTAACTCCATTGATTTTCTGGTCGGGCATAATAGTAGTCTCCTGAAGACTTCCTCTACATAACTAAGAAATCCCAGTAAGGTGTCTAACACGTTGGCTCATGCCCACAATGCCCAGAAGAGGTATCATCATACAAATCCATAAAATTGCCCTATATTCTGTCTATCTAGGGGTATGTCTAGACTGCATCCCTCTGTCGGCAGAGGGATGCAGATTAGGCAGGTCGACATTGCAAACGAGGCAGGGATTTAAATATCCCATGCCTAATTTGCATTAAATGGCTGCCTCATTTTGCCGACTCAGCACTTTGTTGGCAAAAAGCAGCAGTCTAGAGGCGGATCTGTCAAGAAAGAAAGCCTTTTTCGACAGATCCCTTATGCCTCCTGCAAGGAGGTTTCCAGGATCTGTCGAAAAAGGCTTTCTTTCTCAACAGATTCCCCTCTAGACTGCCGCTTTTTGCCAACAAAGTGCTGAGTCGGCAAAACGCTGTGGCCATTTTTATGCAAATTAGGCGTGGGATATTTAAATCCCTGCCTCGTTTGCAATGTCGACCTGCCTAATCTGCATCCCTCTGCCAACAGACGGATGCCGTCTAGACATACCCTAGTAGATTAGGTGTAATGGTTCCCATGTAGCATTGAAAATGTTAGCATTATGCCTAAATTCTAGTGCCTAAAACTAGGCACCCAAGTTCAAAGTTAAGCATCTGAATAAGAGACCTAAAATTCAGCAATGCTGATCACCCACAGCACAGAAGCTACAGATACTCAGCACCTCTGCATATGAAGCCATTCAACTGAGTGCCTACTTACAGATTAAGGTGCTCAACTCTAGGCAACTAGGTTTGAAAAAATGGCCTTTGTCTTAAAAACTGACAAATCAGCTTTGGGATATAAACAGTGAGTTATTTGGTTTAAAAATGGAGCTGATGTGCCTGCACCTTGCTTTCTTGCCAGATGCTTTCAGGAAGTGGTTAGGTTATATTCTATTATAGATGTGTGGGTATTCATGTACAGAAAAATGATTAGCAGTCAAGTGTGCCTGGATGGTTTACACGTTGACCTGAAAGACCGAATGGCTCATTCAGCATTAGAAAGCTATTCAGGCCCAGACTTAAATAGGTTAAGGATCAAAAGAAGAGGAGATTTGCGTCAGTGTGTGGGCTGTGAATGCAACAACATTATTAAAGGGACACTGGTAGCAGAAGACAAAGTTAGCAATTAACTTTGGGCCATGAGGCCTTTTCCAGGAACTTCACAGAGTAAACGTTATTACACTTTAAAACAGCAGATAGAGCTAAACTTCTTTCCATAGTAGTGTGCATTTGCTGCAAGATGGCTTATCCCTTTCCTTTAGAGCTGGCAATTAGTTGATGAGAAAGGGGCCCCCTGTTTCCACTACTACACGTACGTTGGCAATTATAGTGAGTAGTGTTCCTCGTTATTCGAAAGCTAGAAATATTAATCTAAGCCAGAGGTGAGGAACCTCAGGCCCTGGGGACCATATGCAGTCCCTGGCTTGCCTGGATCTGGCTGCCAAAGCTCAGCATTGGGTAGCCTGTGCTGGGGCTCCAGCCCCCCTGCCACTCACCCATGGGGCTGGAGCACACAAAATCTACTAGCACGGGCCCCCGAGGCTTGATGTGCAAGGGGAATGTGAGGAGTGTCTTTCTTCTTCTCAGCCAGGGGCTTCTTGCTTTACTTCTCACTCATGTGCAGCCCCCAACTGATTTTTCTGTGGATCAGCAGCTCCCAACCCAAAAAAGGTTCCCCACCCTGATGTAAGAAGTCAGTCTGTCAGATCTGGAGAACGTTCTGTGCTGGTGCAGGATGGGCTTGGACAGTATGAGGTTTCAGACACACCCTTTGTGCTATGCTTCAATCCTAACCAGAAGAGACAACCAGCTGAGAGAGAGTAGTTTATTCTGTATGCCCCATTTTGTACTTAGTTTAGCAGAGAGGCTATTTAACAAGGGTTTCATTAAGGGTAAATAGTAACGTGAATATTTGCTCACTAAAAACTGGATTGAGACCACAAATTTCTTTCATATGGGCCACCAGAGATACATGGCAGATGACAATTGTTTTCAGATGCTGCTTACTATCAAGTTTCAAATACTTGCTCTAGAAATGAAAGGATCTGTAGCCTGTGACCAGTTTCCTATCCTTTGCTTCCTTAGTGATTTAAGCTTACAATATTTTCATATTGCACACGGTTTGTTTGGCATTTGTGGATGGTAAGAGCACTTCAGATATAAAAATAGATGTGTTATGAAACATCAGTACATATGCTGTTTCCAAAAAAAGGATATTCTGAAAAAGCATTGTAAGAAGCCTGTATTTAGCTAAGAGAATGGTTTTCAGATCCAATCCTCACTTAGATTTAGGGTCAATGCTGAATCAGGGCTCAGGGTTGGGCTTAAATTTCATGGAACCCTACCCCAATGGACGTTGGAATGATATATGAGATTAAAAGAGTAGAAATCTCATCAGTCTGCAAGCAGCTGACCTTGAAAGTGGGCCTGAAGTTAGACGATCTAGTCTTCGAAATTTCTGCATCTAGCCCAACAAAGCATATCAGATTCAGATTTTATGTTCTAGTTTTACCCCATCACTGCACTTAACACAACTAGAGTTACAATATTTCTGTAAAAAAACTGAAATGAAACTAGATATAGTATCATGTCGGTATTCGGAATTGAGGAAACAAACTTGGCCACTGGGCCTTGAAACACTATTTCATACAATGATGGTGCCAATAAAGTTAGCTTGGACACATGCAGGTTCTGGAATCAGTTGAGCCACAGAAGCACAGGCATAAGAACGATGGGTGCAGGGAATGCTGCAGCACCCCAATGTTTTATGTGGGTCTGTAGCCAGACAGAAACCCCCCTGTAACATCCATTTTTGCTTGCCTGGAGCATACAGGGCACACAGAGCAGTAACATCAGCATAGTCTTTGAAAGCCTTGACAGCAGGCCCGGATATGCTGGCTGCTGTGACCATGGATGGCTGTAAACAGAGATACGCCGATTGCTGACCTCGAGGCTGCGAGAACTGCCTTGGCTGGCACCTATGTTGATACGAACACACACTGTCTGTGGGGGGGAGGAATCTCCCGCCCAGTAAAGAATGTCTAGTACTCACAATTTAGTTATCTCTCTTGCGAGTGTAAATTAAGTTGAAACTCCCTTGTAAGAACTGGCGTCACAAAGACAGACCAATACAATTTGGCATCTTAGATAAGAAAGAGGATACGAGCCCCTATGGATATAAAGATGGGTCCAGCAGCACACTTACTCTGAGTGTCAATCTACCATCTGCCTGCTGGTCGGGTTAGGTAATTGCCTCCCGAGTTTCCATGGGGACGCCCACCTCATATTCGTCTTTCCTAGGAATTGAGGGACCGGCCCTGGCTTGACCCGCTGGAGTCGAGAGGCACAGAAGGGGGTAAATATTGTACCTGGATGTGTCCTTTGTCTTAAGTGTACACATAGACTTAGAGCTCTTTAAAGATTAAGCTGTCACTTGGTACCATTATTTCTATTTTCTATCTTTATTTTCTTTGTAACCATTTTTAAGATCTATATTTGTCAATAATTAAGAAATAGAGCAATAGCCATTGTAACCACATGCTTTATAAGTCTCCTTAATAAACCTGTAACTGTTTAAGCTTTAACCTGACTCCTTCAGTTGCTGTAACAGAACCAAGCACAATTTAAAAGAACTTCAGCCGGTCATAAGGGACAGGTATAGGAAAAGCTTGGGCATTTTGGATCGTGTCACTCCCAGGTGACAGATCCGTGGGGCATCTCTCAGTCTTCCCTAGACTGCCCACTGCAAAGGGATCCTGTATCCTAGCAGTTGAAATCTGAGATGTAATAAGCTCTCCCTGTAAAACTCCTCGGGGCGCCCTTCAGCCTTTCCTAGGCTGCCCACTGCGACGGGACCTTGTGTCCCAGCAGAAAAGACTTGGGTGTATCATACACACACACACACATACACACACACACTGCCCTGACCGTCGGCTGACAGGGTCCCAGCTGCCAACCCTGTGTCTGGGACTCTGCTTCCGAGCCTGCACCCAGGGTCCTCACTGCTGGCTCTGAGCTGGGCTCCCTGATTGCTAGAAATGGATAGGAGAAAGGAGGCTTGCTTTCAGCAGCCCACTAGTAAAAATGTTCTGTACGGAAATACAAGATATTGTTCATTACGGAAAAGAGAGTGCACCTCGGCTGCATAGTGTGTACCTTCTGTAAGGTAACTGTCTGCAGGAAACTTTACCTCGGGGTGGTAGAGTGTAGGAAGGTAGTTCAAAATCACTGACAGGGGCATTCAGTGATGGTCGTGAGAGATTATTTTCACCATTTGAGCTATTAAGCCAGCAATATCCACCCACGCTAATATCACAATAGTGGGGACTGGCATGGTGGGAAGTATTGCCTAAAGCAAGAGTAATCCACCAGGTTATTATAATGCCTTTGTACCATTTAGAGCATGTCTGTGCAAGGGTGGGTGGTGTTATAATTATGCTAAATAGACAACACATTGATTGCCATGCCAAATTTCTCAAGTGTGAATAAGGCCATAGATATCTAATACAGGCTTTTTCTGACAAACCATACAAAAGAGCAAACTACTCAATCTTTGTACTAATAAATACAGTTTGAGGTATATAATTAGCAATCTAGAGAAGATGATTGCAAGTGAACTACCATGAAAAGTTACATTTCTCTTATGAATAATGCTGTCATTTTTTACTCTTTTCATAATATGCGACTTGTTTGTTCAGGAAGGTATTTTTGAAAGGGAGGTGCTTTTATAACAATTATAAACATCTTTCAATCTAGGAAGTTAGTAAACTGCTATACAATAGGTGCCAGACCTACAAAGATGAGCACAGTCATTGATGTCTGCAAAATACTGCAGTTTTATGTAATTTTGTTCATAGGTACAAAACACCAGTGGCAAAAATATGCTCAGATGCAAAAATAGTACTTATGTGCACATGCAAATATGTACATACATCTTTAGAAAATGTGGTCTTCTGTATATAGAGGAATTGCTTTACTTGTTACTGAAATGCAATCATCTGCAAAATCAAATGCTACTGAAGTTTGTTCTCTGTGAGGGTCATGTAGCTGGGTTTTTGGGCCTTGCACTGCCCAGGTGATACAGATCTGTTAATCCCTCCCATTAGTAAGGGAATGAAGCTAAGCAGCAAGGCTTATTAGAGAAGTTGATTATCAGGCAAACTTTCCTGAGCAATTGAATAGGTGTAGCAAACAGGAAAGTTAAGAAGAACGTTTAGAGAGGGAGACTTTCATTCTAGGTATAGTTTTATGTTCACTACTATGATAGACCAATATGCACTGCAGCTTCCTGATGTTGAAGGAAGGTCTGACAACCTTGGGTTTCTTGCGGTACAGTGGTGTGATGTGCAGCATAAGGACAGATAGAACGAGTCTATGATTAGTCCAGCACTCAGCTCCCTGCATGGCCCTAGTGATCTTAACATCATGCATGTCCCGCCTGCAACTGATGACTTGAGTCAATCAGGTGCCACTGTTTTGATCTCAGGTGCATCCATGTGGTCTTGTATTTATCGGCCTGCCTTAAGAGAGTGTTGGTAATCGTCAGGTCATTTTCTGCACACAAGCTCAGCAAAAGGAGGCCATTGGCATTCATGTTACCAATGCTGTGATGCCCCAGCACCCCTTTCTAGTTCCTACAGTCCTTGCCAACTCTGGCGTTGAAATCACCCAACAGGAGAAGCTTGTCACTAGGAGGAGTTGCTTTCACAAGATGATCAAGGTCCTTGTAGAAACTCTCTTTTGCTTCATTGCTGCTGGTCAGCATATTGGTCATCATGAGCAATTCGCAGCCTGTCTTGACGACGTGCTGATGTCCCATGGACCCTTGAGTGGAGACCCAACACAAAAATGGGACCAGTTCAAAACCCTGGTGACAGAATCAGCTAAGTCGACACTAGGACTAAAAAGAGAGTTCACCAAGACTGGTCTGATGAAAATGATGAGACCATCATGAAGATCTTAGAGAAAAAACAGAACACATTTTTGGTATGGCAAAACGACCAGTCCTCAATCTCCAGACATGACCATTTCAAGCACCTTCAGAGTCAGGCACAGACTGCACTGTGCAAAATGCAAAATGAGTGGTGGGAGAAAAAAGCTGATGAAGTCCAACATTATGCTGATATCAAGAACTCCAAGATGTTCTTCAGTGCTATCAAAGCTTCAGGACTTTCAAAGCCAAGTACTGTACCACTCCTGTCTGCAGATGGCGTGACCCCCCTGAGAGAGAAGAGCAGCATCAATGATAGGTGGAGAGAGCACTTCAGTAACCTTCTCAATAGGCCCTCCATTGTCGACTCTGCGGTCCTAGATCAGATCCCTCAGAAACCCACGATAGACAGTCTTGACCTCTCCCCTACAATGGATGAGGTCAAAAAGGTAATCTGCCAGACTAGCTCTGGCAAAGCCCCTGAGATGGACGGTATTCCTGCTGGAATTTTCAAGGCATCAGGACCACTGTCATTCGAAACCTTTCACAGCATTTTGACCAGCATCTGGGAAGAAGAAGACATGCCCAAAGACTTTAGGGATGCCACAATTGTCTCGCTCTTTAAGAACAAGGGCAATAAAGCTGACTGTGGAAATTACCGGGGCATCTCCCTTCTCTCTACTGCTGGGAAGATCTTGGCTTGAGTCATCCTTAACCATCTGATCACCAGCATCTCAGAGGAGAACCTACCAGAGGCACAGTGTGGTTTCCATCCAGGCCGCCATATCATTGACATGATCTTTGCTGTTCGACAGGTCCAGGAAAAGTGCATAGAGCAGAGCTTGGATCTATACACCGTCTTTATAGACCTGACCAAGGCATTTGACACCATCAACAGAGAAACCCTGTGGATTATCCTGTTAAAATTCAGCTGTCTGAGAAGATTTGTCAACCTCATATGCCTGTTCCATGATGACATGACTGGCTTCGTTTTTTTGAATGGCGAGTTTTCAGATTCATTTGAGATATCCAATGGCGTGAAGCATGGGTGCGTTCTGGCCCCAGTGCTATTCAACCTCTTTTTTATGTGCATCCTCAGCCACGCAGTCAGGGACCTGGACCATGGAGTCTATATAAAGTATAGGCTTGATGGGTCTCTTTTCTACCTTCATTGTTTGAATGCTAGAACCAAGACACTTGAGAGGCTCATTGTTGAAGCCCTTTTTGCTGATGAATGTGCACTTATGGCACACGAGGAATCTGATCTCCAGCTTATTGTCAACAAGTTTGCTGAAGCCACTCACCTCTTTGGTTTGACCATCAGCCTAGGAAAGAACAAGGTACTGTTTCAGCCTGCTCCAGGATCTGCTACTCTCCCCCTTTCAATCTCTATTGAAGGAACAGAGTTAAAAACAGTGGATGAGTTTAAGTACCTCAGCAATGTGATAGCCAATGATGGCTCCCTTGACAAAGAAATCAATGCCAGGATCTGCAAAGCCAATCAGGCATTAGGACATCTGAGAGCACAAGTGTTGAATCAGACACAAGAGGACCAAAAGGAATTCCACATGGGGAAAAAAAAGTTTCCAATGGATGCTAAGTCCTCGGAGTGGAAATTGCGGAAGATTTCCCTGAAAATCCAGCTGGCTGAGTGGAATGGGAGAGCAGTACAAGATAAACCTGAGAATGGATGCTTATTAGAACGTGATAGTTTTGCAGGTTGGGCTATCTCCAACAATCTGAACCTGACAGAACTAAATCAGTGGTTGCTTTGATATGAGTTAGCATGACTTGATTACATTTGTTATTTGCAGACAGAAGTCTCACATAGTAATATAGACTCTTGGACTTAGAACCACAAACCCTAGATGCCTAGAAAATTACAGGCACCACACAATGCCTGAGTGAGGCACTTAGGTTCCTTATGCAATGAATGAGGAGAGACATGAACCTTAGAATATGCTCCTTTAGGGCACATCTACACTGCATTGAAGTGCGACACTGCTGCAGTCGATCTATTGGGATTTGATTTATCTGGTGTAGTATAGAACCACTATGTCAAACTCAAAAGGTGCCCCTGTCAATGCTGGTACTCCTGCTTCTCACAATGGAAGCATTTGCTCCCGTCAACCTCCTGCTGTGTGGACAGTGTGGAAAGGTGATGTAAGATGTGTCAGCTCCAGCTACATAATTTACATAGCTGGAGTTGCGTATCTTTCTTTGACCTTCCCACGTGTTATAGACTAGACCTTAGATCCTTTAGCCTAGTGGGTAGGACACTCACCGAGAGTGGGGAGATCACTGGCTCAAAGCCCCTCTGTACCTGATGAGATGGGATTTGAACAGGAATCTGCCAACTCACTAGGTTGAAGGTTATAAAGGAGCACATCTTCCCTTCCTTCAAGGCTGACCTTAGAACACGCAGCCATATAGGGCACCACAATTTCTTGCAGCACTGCATCCCCCTGCTGGCTGGGATGGAGGAGTTGGGGGGATGGGGGGAAGGTGCTGCAAGGTAAGAACATGATGGGTGAGTTGTAGCTTGAATACCTGTTATGTATGCTTGCTGGGGTCTCTGGGAAGGGATAGGTCAGGGGTGGGGGGAAATACCTATGTGTAACAAGTCTCTCTGGCTGCTGCATGAAGTATGTTTGTTTGAGGTAAGGGTGGCAGATCAGCACTGTGCTGGTTTCTTAGGCAGCCACACAGCCAGTATCCTTTGCTGCCTCTGCATTCTTCTCTCCCTCCCCCACCCATGAAGTGAAGGCTAGAAGCTAGTCCACCTGCTCCTGGGTTTCTAACTCTCTGGGTATGTCTACATAGCAGTGTTATTTCAGAATAACATGTTATTCCAAAATAACATAGTTCACATCTACACTACAAGCAGTTATTTTGACATAATGTTGAAATAATGTCGAGCTGGAGGACTTTTACTCCAACTCCTGTAACCCTCATTTTATGTGGAGTAAGGGAAATCGGAGGAAGAGGGCTCTGTCTCAGACGTCCTGCTGTGTAAACAGTGCCAAAAGCCAAAATAAGCTATTTCCACTTAACCTACACAATTGACATAGCTCAAGTTGTGTAGCTTATTTTAGCTTTAGCTCTGCTGTGTAGATGTGCCCTCCCAGACCAGACACCACTGCAGTAAAATGGCATCTGGTTCATCCGGTCCACGTCCACAACTTTTGCCCTCCCTGCCGAGTGGGCGTGAACATTGATAGGGACCATCCTGCCTCCCCCTCCCAATAGCTGTTTTGTGTGATCTCACAAGAGGCCCCAAATGTGGTAGGTGTCCTTAGAGGCTGTCTGCCATATCAGTCCCCATAAGTGACATAATCAACCAAATGTCTATCATCCCTAGTTTAAGAATGGCTCTGAAGCTTAGGTGGGATGTAGGCATCTGAACACCTAACATGAAGCTGTAGTGCACATGCTCAGAGGCACACGTAGATTCAGAGGAAACTTTTACTGTATAAACTTGGGTGCCAAGTGAGTTTAGGCACCTACAGCATTCGGTAGGGATTCCATGGATCACAGTGGAGCCTAAAGGCATCTCAACATGAGACTTAGATATGAATCTAGATTTAGGCACCTGAGTACCTTTGTGGGTCTCACCCCAAGTGCTTTCAAATGACCAGTTTCACAAGGCTGAATTATGATCTGGATCATCAGGGAGATACACAAAAATGTGTGTGATAACTGGGAACTGTTTAAGAACATTTAATTCGATGCCCCCAAAACCACAATTGAGAAAGAAGTTAGCACTGATTAAAAACAATAGTCTGGCTTAGAATAAAAGCAGTAATACAAAATAAAAAACATGACAAATTAAAAAAAGGGGGAAGCTGATCCCAGTGACGCTAAATAAGACACTAGAAATTGTAAAAAAAAAAAAGATAAAAGACACAAAATTACACAGGGAGAAATCTATAGCCAGAAGAGTTAAGAACATTAGGAAGATGTTTTATTTTGTTTCATTTTTTAACTAGAACAAGGAAGAAAAAGAACCCTAATAAAGATATAGGTCTATTAATAGATGGAAATTGTAGAATTGTCAATAGAGAAGAAAAGTGTTTAATAAATATTTGCTATGTATTTGGAAACAAGCCAGATGATGTACTCATATCCGATGAGGATGAAATGCTTTCCATTGCAACAGTAACTCAGGAGGATGCTAAGCAGCAGCTACTAAAATTAGTCATCTGTACATCAGCAAATCTGAATAACTTTTATCTGAGTATTAAAAGTCCTAACTGAGGACTGGACTTGTTAAGGCTGATTGTTTTTGTCTTTGTATTTGTTAATGTTGATTTTTTTAAGAATAATTTTGGGAGCACTGCGGAGGGTCCAGAGAACTGGTAGAAAGCTAATGTTGTACCAGTATTTAAAGAGGGTAAATAGGATGACTAGAGTAAATGTAGGCCTGTCAGCCTGCCCTCAATCCTGGGAAAAATAACGGAACAGCTGATATAGGATTCTGTTAATAACAAATTAAAGGAGGATGGTATAATTAACATAGCATGGGGGTTCATAATAAAATAGATACTGTCAAACTAATTTGATGTCTTTTTTGTATGAAATTACAAGTTTGGTTGAGAAAAGTAGTATTGTTGACTTAGGCTTCTGCAAGGAATTTGACGTGTCACCACCCAATACTTTAAGAAATTAGAATAATACAAAATCAGCACTGAACATATAAAATACATTTAAATCTTGATAAGGGCTCAAATTGTTAATGTAAAGACATAAACATTACTGAGCAGATGTGTTTCTAGTAACATCCCACAATTCTTGGCCCTATGTTTAATGTTTTTTTTTTAATCAATGACCTGGAAGAAAATATATAATCATTACTCGCATAATTTGTAGTTGACCCAAAAATTTGGAAAGTGATAACAAATGAAGAAGCCAAGCTGTTGATACTACACATCTGAATTCTGTGGTGAACTGGATGCAAACAGACAATACATATTTCAGTATGGTCAAATGTCAGGATATACATCTCGGAACACAGAATGCAGATCATAATTACAGAATGAGGGATTCCATCCTAGGAAACAATGACTATGAAAAGGACTTAGAAGTCATGTAGCATAATCATCTGAACATGTGCTCTGAATGTAATGCTGTGAGCAAGAGGGCTAATGTGATCCTTCAACTGTTGGTAGGAGTAGGGAGATTATATTACCTCTGTATCTGACACTGTTTTTAACTCAGCTGGCAGACTGTGTTCAGTTTGTCTATAATTCAAAAGGGATGTTGATAAGTTGTAGAGGGTTCAGAGAAGAGTGATGAGAATAATTAAATGACTTTAAAAAAAGCTTCATACTTGAAGCTAAATTGTGCTCCTTAAATCTATCATGAAGAAGCTTTGGGGCTAATTTGATCATAGTCTATATAAGCAAATATATAGAGAACGGAAATTGATAATAGAAGGTACTTCAGTTTACTAATAACAATATAACAAAAGATCCAGTTGCTGGAATTTGAAGCTAGGTACATTCATATTGGAAATTAGAAACCTGAGTATTAACAGAATGGGTGATAAACCATTGGAACAGCATATCAAACATCATGGTAGAGTTTCCATAACTGGCAATTTTTACATCAAGCTTGGATGTTTGTCTAAAAGAGAGATGCTCTAGTTGAGCAATTAATTCACGGATGTCCTGTGTTGTGCAAGATGATCACAGTGGTCCCTTCCATCCTTAAAAATCTATGAAGTTACATAAACAGTTGGGGACAGGAAATGAAAGCAGACTAACCCTCCAAAAGCAAAGAATGAATTATAGTCGTTGTGAATGTAATATTCAAACAAAAGCTGGTGAGGACACTGATGATAATATCCCTCTTTCTGCAATAGCTTCCATAGAGTCTTTTTAAGAATGGGAATGGCTAGGTCCTGAGGTTTATGTACAGATTTATTGGTGCTTTGTTTTAATGACAATTTGTGTTTGAGTTTTTGTGTATTTCCCCCTTTGATTCTGTGATTACGCATTACGAGGGAGGAAATGGAAAGATTTTTCTACCACAATTTTTACAAAGGGTCACTTTGCTGTTTCACATCTTTATACATATTTCTATGATAAGTAAAATAACAAGGTGTGAATGCCATTTTGTGTGGGCAGAGTAGATGTCAATCATTATTAGTGTGTGGGCAGGTGTTAACTTTCTATTGTCTATCAGAGACTTGTGGTTAGAGCTAAGTACTTTAGTGGTGGTGGTGATTTTATTCTCTCTTTTAAGCAAGAATTACTTGTTACTGAGATCTTTGCTCACAAGCTTCAGTTAGAACATTTACTAATGATTGATAATGCATATTCTTCCTCAACTTAAATGGCAGAGCTACTACCTTGGGATCTACCAGGCCTCAGTTTTGTGCCTCCATCTCACTCTATACAAGGAAAATTTCTGCTCCTACATCTATTTCAGTTGAACAAGTCATGTAAGTGAAGGCTACTAGAAAGAGTCCAAACTAAGCTGGGAATAAACAGTTTGCCCTGGGAGCTGAGTTCATTGTGGAAGTGACTTGCCCCAATGGGAGAAAATAAGGCTCAAGGATGTACAAGGCTTCCCAACATGTCTCTGTACTACAGGTTGAACCTCTCTAGTCTGGCATCCTTGGGACCTGTCTGGTGCTGAACCAGAGAATTTTCCAAATTGTCAGTATTGCTAGGTCAATATTGTCTAGCAGCATCACCAACATTTCCACTGCTTACTGGGCTGTTAGAAGACATTTGAGGGTAAATTAGAGCTAAATAACAGCACAGAATACTGAGAACCAGGACTGCTGGATGTATACAACCTTTATGAGACAGAGGGAAACCTGGCCACAACCATGGTAAGTGGACATCCAGCTAAATAAAATCATGCTAGACCATGGATGTTTCTAGACCAGAGAGTTCTGGACTAGAGAGGTTCAGTCTGTAGTCAGTACTAGGGTGGGTATACGGGAGTAGGACCATGTCCCGACATTCTTCATGTACCTTTGGGGATAGTGTGCACCTCCCCAGTTTTGGCTAGTCCCTATGCAATATAAAAGAGGGATTCTTGTACCCTACCCCAACTACATGTTTATCTGCACTTGAACCAGATATTTACTACTCCTTGTCTCTATTTATTTATCATAACATTAATGTTATGGGATAGAATCTGCTGCAAATTAACTCAAAGTGCAGAGATTACATTTGTAAAGAGCTAAAGAACTTAGTCTGAAACCACTCAGTGAGGTTTATTATAAGTTATGTAATTAAATTATATGTAATAAGTTATATAAATGTTATTAATATTTTAGTGTTAAAAAAATCTTGCAAGTAAACAACATTCAAACATCGGGTTTATCTGTGTCTGAGAAACTCCCACCTACTTTGCTATGGTAACTCGAAGTCTGCTTGGAACTATTACAGATGCATTAGATCAGTGTTTCCCAATTAGTGCTCCGTGGAACCCCGGGGTTCCATGAAGCGAAAGTAAGGGTTCCGCGAGAACGCAGCATTGCCCTGCCCCCTCTTAAAGAGACAGTGTATTTTGCAGGTTTTTTTGCTCGACCAGTTCTGGTGGGGCTTTTTTTGCTTGCCAAATTTTACCCTGGGAACCCTAGGGGTTCCTTGAAATTATTTTAAGCTGAAAAGAGTTCTGTGGCCAAATAAAATTGGGAAGCACTGCATTAGATTACCTTCATTAGATAACATGTAATTAAAAGCTTCCTTCTAAATTTCAAAAATCCCTTTCATATTCCAGGGAATTGCACATCTGGGGCCTGAACTTGTTTCCAAATGGGGCAAAACTTCATTGATTTTAGCAGTGTGGGACTGGATTGTTGAAAACCAGTCCTATTCCCTTTGAGTCAATGGCAGAATGACCACAGATTTCAGCTGGAATTGTGAGGCAGGTGTGTGTGTGTGTGTGTGTGTGTGTGTGTGTGTGTACACACATATCAGATGGGTGCAGTGGTTTTACATTCCATCCAGATAGCTTTAAACATTTTGAAGGATCCTTTTACCTGTTCTGGACACTGTGGCTGTCAAATATGGGGCTGGAAACCTCACAAGACTTAATTTTTTCTCATGAGATTTCTGATATTTTTAGCTTCCCTGTGATGAAAATACATCAAGTCTCTGTGGGGATATTTTGATACTTCTGTTTCTGGTACCAGTCAGGAGATGGAGGTACTTAGAAAAGTAAAATATAAAGAAGAAAAATAACAGGGAGGAAGAGTTATCCTTTAGAGGGTTTGGTTTGGGATTGATTCAAAATTTGTAAGTGAGAGTATAGGTGGGACCTCATTTCATCCATGCCAGTCCTCCCATTCTCAGTGTGGATCTCCAGTGTGAGCTGTGATCTGGAATGCTGGTGAAACCGTATGTTGAGGATACAGGACATATTTCTATGTTGCTGCATTGAATCCAGGGCTGCAGCAAAACCACTGCTGTTTGTACACCATATAGTGAAAATTCTTGCTTAATGAAGATTTTGCTTCAGTTACTATGGTTCCCATCATTATAGTTAATTCATTACAGGAAAAGAGAAAAGCAGATAAATTAGAGGCCTGTTGTGATGGCATAGGTAATACAAAGCTAATGAGAATATGAGACTGACACAAAGGAGGAACAAATACAAAGTTATCATTCTTGATCTCAGGTAACTTAGTACTTCAGGAAAAACAAGGAACTAAAGTTGCTGAGAAAAGGGAAATAAAAGCAAAACGCTAAATAATTTACTCTGATAAATGATGGCAATAATGATGAACATTTACTTAATCAGCTATTTCTAGAAGCTTGTGTTTAATAAATATGTGGTAATCAATTTTAACTATTGGGTAATTTATAACCAGCAAACAAGCAGCAATTAATTATTTGCAACCACATTTTAGAAAGGCTTAGGTTTTGCAATAGCATCTCAAGTTATGGATTACCAACAAGTCTTACCCTGTTTAAGATGTTTTTATTACTAGAATAGAGTTTGCTTTTACACAAAGCTTTCCACACTGAGAATGCACTCTAAAGCAGTAATTTAGGTTACATGAGTTACACAGCAAGTCTGTGGCAGAACCAGGAATAAAAAATCACTTCCCCAGGCACCTTATTTAGTGTCTTATCTACTACTTAAAGTGAAAGGGGATGCAGATAACACAAGAGAAACCCTACTCAAGAGCACCTTCTTTGATAACAGCTGTGCACCCCTATTGACTTTCTTCAGTAAAATAGTTGCACAGTTGTAGAAACTCTTTTGCCGCATGTGGTTTTGGGCTGGCCCATTAAAGATGATTGACATGTAACTTACAACCAAAAATGGCCATTTAAGCAACTGGCTGCTGCTTTTTCTGGCTAAAATAATCAATAAATTTGACACAGGTGAATTTTAGTGTGTATGCTTTCTTATTTTTCATGGGATAGACCCATTTCCACAGCTCATGCATTACGCTACAAGTATTTGAAGTTCCTCTTCCCCTCAGAATTATTCAGGTTTCAGAGCCAGTGCGATTATTTGCTGGGCTTTCTTTGAATGGGGCGTTCTGGCAGCTGCACACCAGATACAGGACTCTGGCTCTGCCTTCACAGGGCTGCAGTAGCTATACCCCCAGTGGCACAAATAGCTCCCAGGCCAGCAGTGTGGGGTGTCAAATTTCCCGTGGCCCTCTTACCACCAGCACACGTGGCAGCCTCCTCCTCTTCTCCTATGGGCTGGGATTCCCCACCGGTGCCCAGGCAGGCAGAGACAAGCATAAAGTATAGGGCCATATGCGCGGCAACTGAATGCACGTGCCTTATGCCGACCCTGACCATATTAGTCTGTTTCAGAAAAAACAAGGAGTTCAGCGGCACCTTAAAAACTAACAATTTTATTATGACCCAAGCTTTTGTGAGTTGCAACTTGTTTCATTAGATGCCATCAAAACTTTACTATGGAATGGAAGGGAGAGAAACAAAATGGGGATTTTTAAATAGTTAAATATCAGCACAAGATGAATAGAATTTCACTTCTGTAGCCTGAGGGATTTCCCCCTGACAAATATCAAGGACTTGCTACAAACAATGGAAGTATGAGAGCTTCTCATAGAAAAGGTCACAAGAATCCTTTAATACTGGAATGTGTTAAGCAACCTAAATATAGAGATTGCTTTCAGCTTTCCCTATAATAAATTAATAAGTAGCTGCCTAGAAATGTTTCCTGCCTAAAAACGTCTAAGGTTTCTTACTGAATGGATAATGTATATATCATGGGAGTAAATTACTATGTAACAGCCTAAATTTTATATTGTTACATGGATAAGGCTTTTTTGCAATCACACATGATAGCTGGAATTTAGTATTAATAGCCGCAGCTGTAAATCCACTGATGCAAAATTGTCAGCAAGCTGTTCAGTCAGTTCTATTGATAGGGATGTAAAAATAAACCATTTACAGTTGTTATGTAGTGCAAGCTCTTTCAGGCTGGTAAAATGCTGAATTTGCTTTTTTGAGCTCCAGAATATATTGCAAGTCTTGGGAAATACTGACATTTAACAGACGTCTCCTTAATATTTGTGTTATTGTCATGAAATACTTGATTATCAGCACTCAAGCAGCTATATTTGATTCTCTCTTGCTTGCTGTTTGGCTTGCTATCAGTGATTTCCTATTTATATTTGAAAAAGCATTCAAGAGCCAAAGCTTAGCACAATGAGATTGTGTCCACGCTGGGGCCAAATGCATGGTAAGACTGTAAATATGTTTGAAGACTGTTATTGCTAACAGCACTAATAAAGCTGTCCCAGAGTTTCAGTAATCAATGTGGACAGATAATTCCCCCGTCCCCCTGCCCGCAGCTGTGTTAGCTAGCCCATGATATAGATATAGACAAAACGTTTTCCTGAAAAATGCAAATCTGGATATACTGTAACATTTCATTAATTCATGTAATTGCGGAGAATTGTTTTGGCCAAGCCAAATAATTTTTTTGGAAATGTCAAAATGAAACGTTTTGATTTGTGGGACTACAGTTACCAGGTGATTTAGGCACAGCTCACAAAACCAGAGCTCATACCTCCCCACTCCTTATGCCAAATATCCAAGTGACACTTGTATGGGATGTAGAAGATACAGCTCCAAATCTATACTCTGGAGCAGGGAGCTGACCCAGAGCTCTCCCCTACCAGATGAATGCCCTAACCACCATTCTAGAAGGGATGACTGCTGGGTTTTAATTCCTGCTCCACTGAATAGTTGTACAAAGTGTAACAGCTTCTAAAGGAGGAGAAATTGAGGGAGATCTCTTCTTTCCTTTTCTCCCCCTCCTCCCCTCATCCTAGCTATCCTATAGTCAGCTATTAGGGCGCTCCGATGAAACGGGAAATAATTTGGTTCAAGTCCCAGTTCCAAAGCAATGATTTGCACCTGGGTCTCCCATTGTGACAGATTTCTGTTACCAATCTGCCTGAGGCGTCAGATGATCGGGCTGAGGCCACAGGATCATTAGGGGAGGAGATGACGGAACACACCAAGTGTCTACATTTTAAAGCTTTATTGATAAAATAATAAAATAACAGCAGAGAGTGATGGGTGCTTCCCACGTCACTCAGAGGAAGGAAGAAAGCGTTAGCATCCCAAGCCCTAACCCACTTTCATACTCACACACTCACTACCCGAGGCTGGCCAGGCCTGGGTGTAATGAAAGAAGAAGAGGGGGAAGGGTGGACAGGAGTTTGGTCCTGTTCGAACAGGTCGTTCCGGGGTCCGCTGTGATCTCTCTGAATTGCTCCAGCTCTCAGGAGGGTTTTAAGTCCTGGGCTCCTTTGGGGGTGTTCCATTCTGCGACCTCTGGTCCTGGTGCTCTTCATGATAGTCCATACTGGCTTTCTGTGGTCTCTCTGACTTTCCCAAAACACACCGGCGAGACTCTGTTGTTTCCTTTGCTTCCCTCTGTGCTGGCCTACGCTTGTTTTGCTTGTTATGGGCTGGCTCTGCAGATTTATTCAGTTGAATGTCTTTCTTATGGCTGGTCGGTAGATTCCATGCCTCCCCCCTCTTTCTTGGCCAGCAGCTGAGAGTCAGATGTGTGCTGTGGCCTTGAGCTGGCTGGAGCCAAAGTCTTATCTTTGGACCTAGCAGAAGTGTGGAGTTACCCGTTCTCTGCTCTCTTTGTTCCCCACCCCCCCTTGGCCTCTCGCGACCTGGAAAGGAATCCTTCATTCACTCCACACTCACACCTTTGACTCTTCCCCAAAATGCCCTGTGATATTTGCAATAGCGTTAGCAACATTCAATACTGATCTGCCTCCCCAGGGGGACCCCTTGAGGGAGAGGGCCATTGGGGTGTGACACCATGTCCCAGCTGGGTGCCCTCAGAACCAAAGCTATTCGGTATAAGGATAGCAGCACCATAGTCAAAAACTGTGATTGGGTTGGAATCTGACCACTGGAAGATTGTGACAATCAGGTACAGAACAGAGACTGCAAAACTATTAATGAGGAAAGAAATGCCAAGGTTACCAGGAGAAAACTGAAAGATTGAAGCATGCAGACTGATAGCTGAAGAGTAGGCATTGGGACTGAAGAACTCTATATGATGCCCAGAAACAGTAATTTCTTTGTTCACCCTACAATGTTGTTCACTTCAGTGCCCAGCAGCAGGAAAGAAATTAAGTATAATGAGAAAAGAATAGCCTTGGTACAATGAATCATTTAAGGTGCTTGTAAAAGACCCCTTGGGCCAGGTGTAATTCCACTGAAATCAGTGGAGATAAATCTGGGATCAGTCTGGCATAGTTTGCTTTCTAGATCGTTTCATAGCTATTTTACTACATGTTATTCATGTAGCATGTTATACGTTTTAATCCATTTAATAGATGCTGCATGGATTTGGATGTATACAGGCTAATTATTTTATTGTAGGAACTGGATGAATACTAAGTATTCATTTACATTTTTAAATGAATTCACTTTGGCTACACTCACATCCATTTAAGGCTTGCTTTTCTGTGATGGTTCACGCTGGCTAATCCAATTTAGGGTTTATGCTGCCACCCGACACCATAATATGTGAGTACCTTCCATGTAAAAATCAATAGCCACAGTAGAATCCCCAGCATGCAGAATTAATCATGGAAATCAGATTTTAGTGTGTGCACACAGTTATGCATGAAGGGAATGAAGCAGGGACAAGCCTAATGTCTCTGCTTCCCGTTTTTCTGTTCTGTTTTGCTTTTGCAGTTTCCTCCATTTCTAGGCCTTCATTTCTTTAGACTGCTTTTTCTTAGTTTCCTATTCCAGCCAATTACACTAATAGCATTTGTTTTTATAGCCAGGGACAGGGTGGGGAGGGGGGAGATCTCACCCTCTAGGACACAAGTAACTCTGTCATTTGATTTATTCATACCCTAAAGAAGAAAAATAAAGCCTTGTATGCCATTGTGTGTGTTTGGGGAGTACTCCCGTGCTTTTCTGTTTCGCTTCTCCTGTTCTCTTGGATCATTTCTCTTCTCTGCCTCATCCAATGTTCTTACCTTCTCAATATTCCTTACCATCTCTCCTCTGCTCATTCTTTCATTCTTTGGTTACTTTTGATGTTCTTCCTGCTGGCAGACTACAATGGGAAGTTACCACAGGAACATACAGTTTTTGTGATTTTGTCGCTTTCTCTTTATTTCACTGTCAAACTATAACTTTTGAATCTGGTTCATTTTCAGTGAGCTCTATAGTGTCAGGGAAGAATGATGAGAGCTTCCTGCTGTTTTTAACATGGAATGTTCGCCCACCTCTTGTCACTAATAACTTCCTTGCATTCTTTATTTTGTTAATGAATAGAGGGTCTGATTTGGCAAGTGACTGAGCCTCCCATTTGATTATGCTGAAGACAACTTAAAGAGGAACATGACTTATGAAATGGAACAAGTCTACCAAGACTGATACATGCACAACATTCATCTGAATTAGATTTGACCTAAAATTGTCTTGCTCTGTCTTAAGGATCAATTCTTCTTTCTCAATTATGTGGTCTGTAGTGTCTTGTAAATCATGTACTTTCATGGAAATAATTTAAAACTGGGATAATGAGAATCAACTACTGTTAGGATATTTTATAAGAAATTCAAACTGTTCCTCTCTTCTCACTCAGCATTACTTTTACCCACTTGAAAAACATTCCTGACCAGTCTAAAATGAACACATTTGATTATCAAGGACTTGCAGCCAAGAGAGGAAAAGGAAAGGAATTATTTCAGTCTAATAGGAATGTCTTATTGTTACTGACTGGAACTCTCTTTACTAACCTAAGGCATTATTATGCTTTAGCAAAATCAAAAGTTAAAGGTGGGTGAATAGTGAAAAAAATATATGTTTGCAAGAATGTTTGTAAATTTTGAATTGCATTTTGAATCAGCTATTTTCACATCTTTCTTGTTCACTTTTCCTAGATAATAGGGTGAGCAAAATTTCTCACATAAATGGTTTGGGAAATGAATTTCAGTCTTGTAGCTTAGTATTTTTAATCAAGGAACAGAAGTGAATTAAAGAGAAAACTACTTGTTTATTGCAAAAACAGTTGTAGTGTAGAATGATGGGACCAGTGAATCAGGGAACAGGAAAAATATAATGTAACTTAAAAAATCAGTCATGCAGCTCAGATACTGAATTCTAAATAGCAAATGCTCAAATGACTATTTCTGAATGACCTGTATGCTGGAATTTTTTCACAACTCTATTTGCTGAACCTTTTTTCTTTTTCTTTTTAATATTGACTAGGTTGGTAAAAATTATGGATTTCACGGAAAATTCATTAAAATAGCAGCTAACTTCAAAAAAGTTGTTTGACATTGCAGATTCAACCAGTTAATTTAAGAATATTTTTGTTTTCTACAATTGTTTCTAATATTAAAATTATATTTTTACATGTAAGTCTTACTTGCAATTAAAGTAAAAATATATAGTAAAAATGCAAAATATACAAGAAATTTGATCATTTCAAACATTCTGTCATGTCTACTCAGACAAAAAGTACTTAAGGGAAGGCCAGTTGTATGTTTCAATTATTGCTTATGTGCTGCAGCAAATAGTGAATTACTGGGTTGTTCTTGTAAACGCTGCAATCTGGAAAGATTTTAGTTTCAAATTATAGATCTAATCATTATAGTTTGAATTAAGCATTCAGGAAAGCATTCATACCTTTAGTAGGGCTTAGGCACTTGCTTACATGTATTGTTGAAGAAGAATGGTCCCAAATATGTGTTTAAGTGCTTTTCTGAATTGGGACGTAAGGGCCAAATTCAGGTTACATTAAAGTCAGGGTCAAAATTCCTTTAGACTTTAATGGGCTCAGTATTTAATTCTCACAGAATTTATATCAAGGTATTCACTTTAAACAGTAGCTGACAACAAAAACAAAAATTTAGCTCCTTTATACTTGTTACAGTAATGGTACTCCATAACATACTATGTTAGCGATACTCTATAGCCAGAAACATTAAGAAATATTATACAATATAGGGAATTAAGAATAAAATATGAAGTGTTCTTGTCTGAAGATAGCTCTGTTTTTTAGCCTTTGATATAAACCAGCCTACATTTTTTTCTGAGATGGAATCAAAGCCCTATAGCTCCATTTCTAATTTCTTAGTCCACCTGCTATTCTTTTGCCCCAGATTCTCAGAAATTATGAGGCTTGTGATCATGGTTCACCTTTGTGCATCTGAGAAGTATGGTGGGGAAACTATTGTATGCAGTGTGCAGGAATGGAAATCTAGAGACCTGAGTTTTAGTTTTGTCTCTGCCATTGATGCACTGTGTGACTTTGGACAAGTTACTTTACCTTTCTTTACCTCAGTTCCCCACCCGTAAAATAATGTAGATGCATACTCACCTGTGTAATGCAGTTTGATCATCACTGGATCTTAAAGTGTTATAAACCAGGAAATACCGGATAAGAGCCATATTAGATTATCATATGTGTACAAGCCTCCAGTTAAATTCAGTGGAGATGCTATGGTGTAAGAGAGTAGATTTATCCTAATATATATAATTATAGAATCATAGGGTTATTAGGGACATGAAAGGTCATTTAGTCTAACCCTCTTCCAAGAAGCTCTGATGCAGCACTATTGTGCCAGGAAAGCTTATGCATATTTTCAAAAAAGAATAGTTGATAAAAGGATAGTTTGAAGAGCTGCATAATGAAAGTTTAATAACAGAACAGAGATCTGACTCTATCTCATTTATTTTAATTCTGTAATGTTTTGACAGTGATAGTAATCAAAAGAAGGCTCCAGTCCTGCAAGCACTCATTGAGTTTAATGACTTTGGTATATATTTGCATACAATACTCACAGATGAGTGTTTGCAAGACTGGGGCCTAAAGTTGCATTTTTATTGGTATAAATAAATATATATTTTTTTTCTTTATAGCAGTGATATCTTTCTAATGTTCGCGAGGAATTGTCAAGAATTCAAGTGCATTTTTTCTTTTAAATCTACTTCAAGGTTTTAATCAAGCGTGAAACTAGCCTAGTGTCTTTCTATTTGTATTCGTCTCTCTAATATTGACCAGTCCATATGTTGCCATCATGCAGCTCCCATCCAATTAAGAAAACCATTACATATAAAACACAAAACATATAGCAGAATTCTAGGGAATTTGGCTATAGTGTCTGTCGTGTTATTGGATTCTAAAGATCACTGTTGCACCAAGGGGGGGTGTTTGCCCCAAAAGTCAGTAAAAGGGGGCCATGTGAGGTGTCACATGAAAGCTTGTGTTCCACTGATTCTGTATATGCTATTCATGTACTTGTATAATATCTGTATGTGGAGTTATAAATATGTACTCTGTGCTGATGCTGGAAAATACTCTGTCTGAGACAGAGCAATGGGCAAAGAATGTTCAGCCAAGTGGCTATGTTAATTAGCAAGGAGACAATGAATCTCTAGGTGCCAAAGACACACCTGAGGAATGAATCTGGATGCCTGCAGACCAGCCAGAACAATGATTGCTGGCTTGGGACACAAGGATAGGTCACTCGACCATGTGACCTGCTCTGGTCATGAGGATGCCTGGAGATGTATATAAGTGCCATGTGGCACCCTCCATCTTGTCTTCAGTTCAGCTCCTAATCCCAGATGCAGTCTTGCAGGGAACAATGAACTGGAAAGAACTGTGGACCCATCCTGACATAGGATGTACACCAGAGACTTATAAGATAGCAGTTTATAACATCTCTGCTAAGAGCCTGCATTGAGAACTTGGTGATTCGATGCATGTAATGTATTCTCCTTAACAACCTTACTCTCATGCTTTTCTTTCTTTTAGTAATAAACCTTTAGATTTTAGATTCTGAAGGATTGGCTCAGTGTGATCTTGTGGGTAAGATCCAGAGTGTAAATAGATTGGGACCTGTGGCTGGTTTCTTGGGACCGGAAGAACCCATTCAGGGTAGGTGAGATTGGGTTCTATAACCCCTCATCTGTGTGTTAGGCCTGGGGCTGATTGAGGCATAGGAAGAGCTGGGATGTCTGAGTGATTTTGCTTGTGAGGCTTTTTGGCTGGCCAGATTGGCAGCTGAAGCATTCAGAGTGACTGGTTTGTGACCTGTTTGGAAAGGTCTACGGTCTGGGGCTGTAAGGAGCCCCGAGTTTGAGTAATTCACCCTGAGCGGATGCCCTCAGCTGTGCCCAGACTCGGCCCGGTCTGTCACAGTGTCCTAATAGATAGAAAGGAAAAAAAAATCTAAGAATATAAAAATGGCCATACTGGGTCAGACTAAAGGTCCACCTAGCCCAGTGTCCTGTCTTCCAACAGTGGCCAATACCAGTAGCCCCAGACCAAATGAAAAGAACAGATACCGTAAATTAGCATATATAACCCGTGCATGTGTATTACCTGCACCCATGCATAACCCGCGGTTTTTCCTGATTGTGTAAAAAAAGTCTTAGATAACCCACACATGTGTATAGCCTGCAGGAGATGAACCACGGGACTGTTAAAGAACAGCACCTGTAATGAAGTGTTAATGAACCACAGCTGATGATGCTGAGCAGTAAGTATGCAACAGCCCTTATTGCTGGTATATAACCCCTTTGAACCACGCCGTTTTACCATTTATTTATTCCTTTAGTAGTTTAAACTTGTAATGAATTTTAAAAAAGGGTAAGTCTTGTCTTCCTATAATTTCAGTAAAAAAACCCTTGTATAACACGCGGATGAGTATAGCCTGTGGAGGAGAGTGGGGAAGGGAGGAGATTGTAAAACCTTGCATAACCCGTGGGTTATATATGCTAAAAGACGGTAATCATCAAGTGATCCCTCCCTCGTTGCCCATTCCCAGCTTCTGAAAAACAGAGGCTAGAGATTGCTAATAGCCATTAATGGACCTATCCTCCATGAATTTATCTAGCTCTTTTTTGAACCTTGTGAGAGTCCTCGCCTTTACAACATCATCAACAAGGAGTTCTACAGATTGACTGTGCATTGTGTGAAGAAATACTTCCTTTCGTTTGTTTTAAACTTGCTACCTATTAATTTAATTTGGTGACCCTTAGTTCTTGTGTTATGGGAACAAGTAAATAACCTTTCCTTATTTACTTTCTACATTCCAGTCATGATTTTATAGATCTCTATCATATCCCCTGTAGTCTTCTCTTTTCCAAGCTGAAAATCCCAGTCTTAACACTTAATTCAGAATGCTAATAATGTATCTGTATTTAGGCTTTTATTTGATATATACTCCATCAGTCCCATTTCAAGTCTTTTTCTCTGATAAGATAAATACTTGCAACAAATAGAGCTGAAAGATCTGGGGGAAGGGAAGAATCCTGGCATAGAAGTTCTGTTTCTTTGAAAACTCGCCAATAGCATGACTCCAGAGAGAGATTAATTAAAATGAAGAAAAATAGAAAAGGAAAACAAAAACAAAACTGGCCCCTTAAATGGCCTATCTTTGTTCTGGATTCATAAAAAACACCATTTTCAACTGGTCTCCCCAAACCATAAATATTGGCAACTTTTAGGCTTTCATTTTATCCCTATTGGACAAATAGCAAGTTCAAAAGCTTTTTTTCAGTCACTCTCTATTCACTAGTGTTTGGCTTTCTGACAGAACTGGTACATCTCTAGCAATAAATAACATCGTGAATTTAAATTTCAAGGGAACTGCATTCACACTACACTGTTAAACACTGCATAGAATCAGCACTAGAAATCATAAAAGACAGCCAGCTAGTGTCAATATTTCTTTAACTTGTATTACTACAAAATGTCCTGGATACCACAATGCTCTTCTTTTCTCTTTAGGCCTTTGCCACCTGGATTTCATCTGTCATCATCCCTTAATAGTAGTAACTGGGTTGTTGTATTGGCCCAGAGTTAATCTTATCGTAATGACCACAGGATAGAGCAATTAGACAGAATGCCAGTGCTAGTTTGTTAGTTGATAGGCAAGTTGAAGAATCCATGCAAAGTCTTTGAAGAAATATGTATGATATTGAATTTATCATTCTTAACTAAGTAATGTGCAGGTGCTATTAAGTCTTCCTCGAGCTGATTGTCTTGTCATATCAGTGACAGCACTGTTATTCCATTGGCTAAGAGAAAGTTGCTTTTGATTTATAGTGGTGTAAAAGACAGGCGAATCAGGCATGCTGAATTTGCTCTGTTAGTTGTTGCTTGTGGTACAGCTGACTAGGCATGACAAAACTTACCTGACTACCTAAAAATACTACAAAACCACCCATGAACAGAGCAAACAGAAAGCTATTTCCACAGACTTCACTATTTTCATGGAAAATGAATTTCTGATATCTCTTTGCTTCTTATTCCACAGCCCCCTGTTTTCATGCATCTCTCTTTTGGTATTTTCTCAGTTCAGTGTCTCCCAAATCATAAACAAATTGGGGTGGAAATGTGCTATGGAATCTGCACTCAAAATGAGATGGAATCATACGAAGGAAGAAGCTAGGGCATCTCTGTTTTTCCACTGACATTCCCTCACTACATGAGTTGTCTTCCCATTCCTTGTGTTACTGCACCATTTTCACCAACACCTGACACCTCATACTGTCCACAATAAAATATCCTCTGGAAGAGGTTCAAGACAAATGGATATGAATAAGCTAATAGTGGATTAAAATTATCTCTGCACTCCCCCACCTCCCCAAAGCTGGGTTCAAGAACTAACATTTTCAATGGCCATGTGCATATAGCTGAGGGAAGGAAGATGCAGTATGAATGAGCCATACACGTTAACAAATAATACAAACATTTTCTAAGGCATGGTTTCAAAATTCCCACTGATTTTGGAAGTATAAATGAGTGGATCCTCTGAGTTACTTCTTTGGCTTTTCAGAGGCTTTGCCTGAACACATTACCTTCTGATTCACTCAAAAACAACCCTACTGAAATGGTTGGTATGGCAAAACTTTCCTTGAGGGAGCTTTTAAATCACTTAGTTTCTCCTTTGTAGTGTTTACCACTTCAGTCTTTGTCGAGCACACTTTCAACTGCACTTTGAGAGAAAGGATGAGCCACTGGTTAGGGAGTTATCTTGGCAATTAGGAAACCTGGTTAAATACTCTGCTGTGATACAAGCTTCTTTTATGACCGAGAGCAAGTTTCCCATGTGTAAAATGGGGAGAGGGATAGTAATATTTCCCTACCTCAAAACATAGAACATTGTTAGGTGATTGGATAAGAACATAGGCTAAGGATGGCCATACAAGGTCAGACCAAAGGTCCATCCATCTAGCCCAGTATCCTGTCTTCTGACAGTGGCCAATGCCAGGTGCCCAGAGAGAATGAACAAAACAGGTAATCATCAAGTGATCCATTGTCCAGTCCAAGCTTTGGACAAACAGAAGCTAGGAACCATCCCTACCCATCCTGGCTAATAGCTATTGATAGATCTATCCTCCATGAACTCATCTAGTTCTTGAACCCTATCATAATCTTGGCCTTCACAGCATCCTCTGGCAAGGTGTTCTAGGGGTCGAGTGTGTATTGTAGGAAAATATAGTTCCTTTTGTTTGTTTTAAACCTGCTGCCTGTTCGTTTCATTTGGCAACCCCTAATTCTTGTGTTATGAGAGGGTAAATAACACTTCCTTATTTGCTTCCTTATTTCCACACCTGTCATCATTTTAAAGACCTCTGTCATATGCCCCTTTATACAATAGTCATGCTGGCCAGATAAGTGCCATTATAACTTGTGGCTTGTCTGCTTTTGTGGCATAAAGTGGAGCTGGCTAATAAAATGAAAGTGTTATTTATGAGTAAATTAGTCGCTGAAGGACAGTGCAGGTTTGAATATTTGATTAATAATATTCATCCACCTACACAGCTGGTTCATTAGAAATATTTGACTAATGTATTGAACAACTTAGAGGAAAATGATCAAATAAGCTATTTGCATGAATTATCCAGCCAGCTTCAGTAAACAATTCTAAAATTAACGCATAATTTAAAAAAAATCAGTGTATGTGTTAGAGATGACTTAAAGTCACTAAATTTAAACCCTGTTCAAATGGCAAATACCTCAAAATTCAGGGTTTGAGATGGCCAGACCTGGAGTTTTGGTTTGGGCTATTATAACTATAGGAGACTAAAAGTATTCAGAACACATATATACTCTCATAGGAAAGTACATTACATTACAAGACTATTAAGGTTGCAAAGTCAGGCATTCAACAGCTAGGAGGTGCCAGAATTAAGGTTTTTGATGCAACTTTCTATTCTGCCCTCTTGTTCATGTGGATTAATGATATAATCTTTAATTTACATAATGACATGCTCATTTTGCCACAGGAACAGAACTACGATTTTGGTTCGTTGTACGTAGTTCCCAGTCTTATGTTCTCAGACTAGGGATGTTAAATTTCAGTTAATCAGCTAATCGAGTAGTCGATGGAATTTCCATCAACTACTCAGTTAGTCGATAAGGAGGAGGTGGGGTGCTCGCTATCCCAGCTGCGTCTCTGCCTTTTAAATGTAGTAAGAGCTGCCCAGGGTTCTTACTATATTTAAAAGGCAGAAGAGCAGCAGGGAACATGGGGTGAGTGGGGACTCAAGCAGTCCCCATCCAACCCGGGTTCCAACTGCTGTGCTTCTACCTTTGAATTGTAGCAAGAGCCCTGCAAGAGGGGAGGGAGGCCAGGCAGGGGAGGCAGAGACACAGCAGGGAAATGGTGTGAACGGGGACTGCTTGTGGGGGGGGGAGGAGCTCTTGCTACATTTCAAAGGCAGAGGCACAGCAATTGGAACCCTGGGCCAGTGGGGACTGCTTGAGTCCCCAATCGTGCCATTTCCCCACTAGGCTTCTGCCTCCGCTTCTCCTGCCCACCACCCCCGGTGGTGACAGGGCTGAGGGGAGACGGTGCTGGGGGGAACTCTGGCTTTTAAGATGACTCCCCCCAGCACCAGCTCCTGCCCTCCCCTTGCTGCCTATCTCTGATAGAGGCAGCAGGGTGGGGGGAGGGAGAAGCAACTAGTTGAGTCACCATTTGACTACCCAATAAGCATATGTGTATCGAGTAGTCAACTAGTCGCTTACATCCCTAACTCAGACCACTATATTGCCCCTTTGTCTGTACAATAGCTTTGTAGAAGTAGCAACAGAGCATCAAAATGCCTAAAGACAAACAGCTACATAGCTCTTCCACAAACAAATACATGGACATAAACTTCTAAAAGCCAGTGCATTCAAACTTTGCAACAAGCCCACTGTTTTGAGTTCTCTTAGTTCCCCCAGAGGTTACTTATGGGGCAGATCAAAACCTTCCAGTCTGAAAGTTCAAGATTTGAAGTTAAAAATGTGGTTTGCACTTGGCTTGCTTTGAATATTGATGTAAAAAGTTACCCAAGGTTGTTTGAGGTTAATCATAGATTATGCAACTGGGCAGTACTAAGTGACTCATTGATTGATTTCTCCACTTCAAAGAAAACCTGCTATGTCACTGGTGCAAGGACTGGTCCATTTTTTCTCTGCTCATTTGGAATGTAACCTGGGAGATTAGTGATTTAGAAAAGTAGAGAGAAATTATCCCATCAGCCATAAGCAAAATTCATTTCTAATTAAAGACTATGAATATGGGTCACACTTTACAAGGAGGAAGCGTAAGTCAAGCACTATTCTTCTTGATTTGTTCCAGGTCATTGTTTTTCTCTGCTTGGCTGCAGAACACTAATGGACCATCTTGATAAAAATTCACTTTTCCATCCATCTGTTATATTGCACTTTTAATGTCAGCTTTACCTAATGTATCTTGATATTCTCCCTTAGTCCAGCAGCAAGCACAACATTTTATTAGACTAAAATCTCATCCTTTTTGATCCTCTCTAAATGATAGAAGAGGCTGCAGATAATTTTCTTTGCAGCACTGGCAGTTTTAAGTTTTAGCATATGTTAGCATAATATATCCGTTCAATACAGTTTCCAAGCACACATGTCCTTCTGAAACAGTTTCCTAGACACTGCAGTGGGTTCCCATAATCTAAGTTGGTTATACCAGCATTAGTAGGGATATTTTATAGCAAGAAACATCAATGTCACCGAAGGAGATCTTACATGCTTGAAGAAATATTGATGGCTTGTGATGCAATCCCCAGGGTACCACCTGGAAGTGGGATACTGATGTGTCCCTTAACGCTCTAGCCTGTGCTATCTCTCACAATGCTTTGTTAGTGACAAGCAGAAAACCTCTCCAGGAACTATGATCACTCAGCACAGAAGCCCCATACTGAGTTACATTATATGGACACTTTCAGAGCCACTAGCAAATCACACAGAGAAAGGCACCAGGAAATTTTCTAAGCCCCTAGTCAGTGTTAATTTATTACCCAGTCCACTCCTCCATCAATGTGGAAGGACATACACAAGCCTATGAAAATTAATATGAGATTACCCAAGCACATCAAACAAAATGTAGCTGGAGTTGCATACCTTAAGCCAACCTTCCAAGTCTAGTGTAGACTTGGCCTAGGGGTGCACAAGCAAGCAGACTAAATAATAGCAATGTGGGAGTTGTGGAGAGTTGGTGGCTCTAACTAGGCACCTGAGTCCAACTCAGCCCAACCCCTTGGATGTGAGCTGAGGTGCTTCGCCCAAACCACTGCTCATGCTACGTTAGAGAGTTGACTCAGCCTGAGTTATAAGAAGCCCATCTACCTGTGCTGCAGTATAGACATACCTTAGACATGGACAACCAAACAAATACTAGTTAGGCAAAGTCTTCCTCACCCGCTAGCTCATAACACTAAAGGTGCTAAGAGTAATAATGCTATTCTGAGCTAATTGAATAATAATATTCAGCTTCTATGGTTTGTTCCCTATCGCTCCAGTTTGAGAAGGTTGTCACTTTGTTTCCATGTCCCACTGATTATGTGCTGTGTAAAGATTCTGATTATTGTAGCTTGAGGGGTTGACAATGAAAGAAACTTCAGTTTCCCCTACCTCTTCCCTCTGCTGTCCTGACCCTTAGCCCCAAGAGTTTCCTCACCATCTTCACATCCCTCTATTTTTACCATCTCATCAATTCCACAGCTAAGTTTTCCATCAACCTTGGTATGCAAGGCAGTTGCCTTTGCAGACCTTACTCCCTTCTGAATTTCTCTAGAGAAAATATTCCCTTACTTTCAGTGAGGGGGAGTATATTTTGTATATTAGTGGTCCTGGGAGCCTGCAGTAGACTTTAAGACCAATAAAGTAATTGCCTATTTTTGTTGTTTAAAAAAAAGCACCTGCACTGAAAGGCCAGATTTCAATCTCAAGGGTATCATGTGTATAGAGCTTGAAAATTCCTCTATTGTAATTGCACACAAATACCCAGTAGTGGATTTTTCAATTTATGTAACTACACATTACATATCTGAGATCAGGATCTGGTCCTGAATTGGAAAGGGATTAGACAAGTCAATTTCAATTGCTCCATAAAAGCTCAGGTTCCTTGTGATGCTAAGAGACTGTCTGAGTCATACCTTCATATTTATAAACCATTGCTAGTGTTCTCATACATTTCAGGATAAAAATAAATCGGTTTTAAAGCCATTTGTTAAAGGATATGCACCATCTCTAACGCACAGCTTTATGCTGTGTCAGTTTCTTTATTAAATGAAGGTTGCAACGAAAGGCTGAAAGGAAATCCATTTATAGAAAGTTAGAATGTAGCATAATATGCAAAAAAAGGTTGGCTTTTACGTTCTGTTTTATAAGGTAAGGGCTGAAAGGTCTATTCAGAAGCTATACTTGGAGTGAGACACATTTTTGGCAAATTAAATATATGACAACTTTTCTGGGATGTTATGTAATAGTCCAACATTGTGATTTTTTTTTTAAAGATATCCTGTCAGATGTTGTGGCAACTTTCATTTTGAGAGATCTCTAGAACACCATAAATTTGTGCTTTGAAGATGGAACATTTTGTTTTAAAAAATGGCTTTAAAACTGATTTGTTTATTCCAAAATGTACTAGGATGTAAGTCATGGTTTATAAATATGAAGGTATGACTCAGCCATTCTATTAGTATCAGAGGAGCCTGAGGCTTTATGAAAGCAGTGAATTAATGTATAGTTAATGTTTTGGAGATGCAAAGCATGGTGTAAAGGATTATTAATTGTTAGGTCCTGTAATAACACTAATATGGGTGGGAAAGAAAATGGTATGGTTAGACCAATGGCGTAAAAGAATCCAGAGGCAAGTTAGAAAACTAACAATTGTGTTTCTTGAAATAATAATTCAAACTTTACAATGAAAAAAGAAAAGAGGGTGGATATGGAAGTGCTAGCCTATTCCAGTTCTCCTTGGATACACCATACTAGTAAGCTGGAGTAAGGAGAGACATCACACTAATTAATACAACATAGAATCACAGAATACAAGAATGGAATGGACCTCAGAAGGTAATCAAGTACAATCTCCTGTCCTCACAGCAGGACCTAGCACTAACTAGATCATCCCTGATAGATGTTTATCTAAGCTGCTTTTAAATATCTTCAGTGATGGAGAGTCCACAGCTCCCTAAAAATATTTAAAAAAACAAGTGGTCCAGTAGCACCTTAGAGACTAACAAAAAATTTATATAGTGTCATGAGCTTTTGTGGGCTCAATTCAGTTCTTCAGATGAGTGGAGCAAGAGGCATGAGAGGCACAGAAATCCTAAATTTTAAGCAGAAAAAGAGGGGGAAGAGTAAGGAGAAAACAACCCTGTCATTTATAGTGCCCATGCTAAATGAGGCTAATAGAGTGGGCTGTAAGTGTCCGATACTTAGCATTTGATGTCATTTGGGTGTTAAATATAAAGGCCCAGCTAATGTCTTTGATCAGTCCCTGTGTGAAGGTGTCAAATTTGTATACAAAGGCTAGTTCCGCAGTTTCTCTCTCTAGTTGGTTCCTGAAATTACTTTGCAATAGAATGGCTACTTTTAAATCCATTCATCGGTATCCAGGCAGGTTAAAATACTGCCTAACAGGTTTACCATCTACATATTTTGTTAGTCTTTAAAGTGTTACCAGACTATTTGTTGTTTTTAAGTTTTTCCTGTTACAGACTAATTTGGTTACCCCTCTGAAGGTTTCTCTGTTACCATTGCAAATATCTGACTTGTGTCCATTAATCCTTTGTTGTAAAGACTATCCAGTTTGGCCAATATACATGGCATTGCTGGCACTTGATGGCATATATCACGTTAGAGCAGGCTTGGCCAAAATACAGCCTGTGGCCCACCAGATCCAGCTCGTGGACACTGCAGGGAGCCCCAAGCAGGCTCCCCACTTGCCTTGCCCTACCCACATACCACTCAGAAATGCGACTGCTGGGTGGTTTTTCTTTACAAACTGTGAATCTGGAGAGGAGGGGGGAAAGATTTAGGAGCTGCTCCTGCCCCAGCACAATCCCAACGGACAGCTCCGACCAATGGGAGCTGTCCGTTTCAATAACAGGCATCCATGAAGCACAATGGGCTCCAGAGCACATGACTACAGCCTGTGCCGGGGCAAGGCAGGCAGGGAGGCTGATTCAGGAATGGCTGCTGGCTGGTAAGTCTCCTGGCCATAGCCTGCCTCCGGCACCCCAGTCCCTCCTTTCCCCAATCCTTTTCCCCCCCACCCCTGATCCCTGCTCCACATACCCAAATCTTCTGCCCCTCTCCTGTACCCATATCCCCTCCCAGATCCAGCACCCCAATCCTTTGCTCTAGATCACAGTCCCCTCCTGCCCTAGTTCACAACCCAAATCCCTGCACCCTCTCCTGTACCCCTATTCTCTGCCCTAGGTCACAATCCAACCCCCTGCACTGCAGTCCAGTGCCCCAGGTCACAACTGCCTCCTTCACCAAATTCCCTCCCTTACCCCGAGCTCCCTTCTGCACCCAATCTCCCATCCCAGACTCTGTACCTCTTACATTAATATCATGGAAGAGTGCAGCCCTTGACTACTTTCCAGATTCTTGGAGTGGCCCCCTATCAAATATTATTGCCCACTCCTGCATTAGAGGATGTGCCATTATATGAGCCTCTGATGTGGTGGCTTCTGTGGTTATGTCCTGGGATGGTGTCACTTGTATAGATGTGTGGAAAGAATTATCAGTGGAGTAGGTTCCTGGGTGACTATGTTTGAGGTGTGATGCATGGTTTCTGGAAAGAATTTCCTTCAAGCTCCCTCGGCAATTTATTCCAGTTCTTAACCAACCTGACAGTTAGGAATTTTTTTCCTAATGTCCAACCAAAAACTCCCTTGCTACACTTTAAGCCCATTGCTTCTTGCCCTATCAGCAGAGGTTAAGGAGAATAATGTGTCTCCCTTCTCCTTTTAACACCCTTTTAAGTATTTGAAAACTGCTATCATGTCCCCTCTCAGTCTTCTCTTTTCCAAATTAAACAAACCTAGTTCTTTCAGTCTTCCCTTATAGGTTATATTTTCTAGACAATTAATCATTTTTGTTGCTCTTCTCTGTGCCTTCTCCAATTTCTCCACATCTTTCCTGAAATGTGGTGCCCAGAACTGGACACAATACTCCAAATGAGGCCTAATCAGCGCAGATTAAAGAAGAAGAATTACTTCTCATCTCTTGCTTACAACACTCCTGTTAAAGCATTTCAGAATTATGTTTGTGTTTTTGCAATAGTGTCACACTGTTGACTCATATTTACCTTGTGGTCCTCTAAGGTCCCTAGATTCTTTTCCGCAGTACTCCTTCTTAGACAATCACTTCACATTTTGTATGTATGAAACTGATTGTTCCTTCCCAAATAGAGTGCTTTGCATTTGTCCTTATTGAACGTCACCCTATTTACCTCAGACCCTTTCTCCAATTTGTTCAAAGCATTTTGAATTATGACCCTATCCTCCAAAGCATTTGCACCTCCCCTCCCCAGCATGGCATCATCTGCAACTTACCTTCATTCACAAGTTTAATTCTTATGCAAATAGTCTGAACTGGGATATAGGATGGCTCACACACTATCTTCCACCTTTTAATGACTTAATCAACCAAACAAACAATGGAGGTGCTAATGGTCCTAAACAGCTTCTTGTAACCATTCAAACTATCTGCTCACTGTCTCTCTTTTTCTTCCTCCCGCCACCCTCCCCCCTTCCCTTATTTATTCTTGGATCTGGACTTATTATACTCCATTTATCTGAAGAAGTGGGTTTTGCCCACAAAAACTCATGATACCATCGACATGTTTTGTTAGTCTTTAAGGTGCTACTAGACTATTTGTTGTTTTATAAACATACTCTCTCTGCCATTATCTAAATTGTTGATGAAGATAATGGACAGAATCGGTCCCAAAACAGATATCTGCAGAGCCCCATTTGTTATGCCCTTCCAGCATGACTGTGAACTGTTAATAACTACTCTCTGACAATGGTTATCCAGCCAGGTATGCATCCACCGTATAGTAGCTCCATGTGTGCTGTATTTCCCTAGTTTATTAATAAGAAGGTCATACAAGACTGTATCAAATGTTTCACTAAAATCTAGGTATATAGGCTTGTTATCCTATGAAAGAAAGCTATCAGATTGATTTGACATGATTTGTTCTTTAAAAATCCATGCTGTTATTTATCACCTTATTATCTTCCAAATGTTTGCAGATCATTTCCTTAATTATTTGCTCCTTTATCTTTCCTGGCACAGAAGTTAAGATGACTGGTCTGTAGTTTCCTGGGTTGTTCTTATTTCCCTTATGGTAGATGGGCCTTTATAGAATCATAGAATCCTAGAACTGGAAGGGACCTCGAGAGGTCATCGAATCCAGTCCCCTGCCCTCATGGCAGGACCCAGTACTGTCTAGACCATCCCTGATAGACATTTATCTAACCTACTCTTAAATATCTCCAGAGATGGAGATTCCACAACCACCCTAGGAAATTTATTCCAGTGTTTAACCACCCTGACAGTTAGGAATGTTTTCCTAATGTTCAACCTAAACCTCTCCTGCTGCAGTTTAAGCCCATTGTTTCTTGTTCTATCTCCAGAGGCCAGGAAGAACAAGTTTTCTCCCTCCTCTTTGTGACACCCTTTTAGATGCCTGAAAACCACTATCATGTCCCCTCTCGGTCTTCTCTTTTCCAAACTAAACAAGCCCAATTCTTTCAGTCTTCCTTCATAGGTCATGTTCTCTAGACCTTTAATCATTCTTGTTGCTCTTTTCTGGACCTTCTTCAATTTCTCTACATCTTTCTTGAAATGTGGTGCCCACAACTGGACACAATACTCCAACTGAGGCCTATTCAGCGCAGAGTAGAGTGGAAGAATGACTTCTCATGTCTTGCTCACAACATACCTCTTATATATGCCCTTTTCCAGTCTTCTGCAATTTTTCCATTTTCCATGACTTCTCAGAGATGATGGCTAATGGCTCAGATACATCCTCAGTCTGTTAATTGAGCATTCTAGGATGCATTTCATCAGTCCCTGGTGACGTGTGGAAAGGGGGCTTGGGAAAAGGGGTGCAATGGGGGTGGAAAGTGACAGAGCAGGGGCAGGGCTTGGGGAAAAGGGTAGAGTGGGGACAGATCAGAGATGGGGGATAGGGCATTTGGTTGGGGGAGCATTGACTCAAGCCCCAGGCCACTCTACAGACATCCCTGATTGATGTACTTCTTGTTTGAACCCTCTCTAATTTAACAACATCCTTCTTGAACTGTGGACACCAAAACTGAACACAGTATTCTAGCAGCAAATACATAGGTAGAATAATCTCTCTACTCCTACTCAAGAATCTCCTGTTGATACATCCTAGGATCATATTGTAGTATTTTTGGCCACAGTGTCACACTGGGAGCTCATGTTCACCTGATTACCCTCAGACTCACTGCTTCCCAGGAAGTCCCCCATCTTGTAAGGATGGCCTATACACTTTTTCCCTAGATATCTATATTTACATTTAACAATATTGAAACACACATGCTGTTTGATTGCACACAGCTTATCACATGATCCAGACTGCTCTGGGCCAATGACCTGTCCATCATTATTTACCACTTCCCAATTTTTGGGCCATCTGTAGTCATTATCTGTAGTGATTTTTATATTCACTTTCAAGGCATTGATAACAAAGTTAAATCACATAGGGCCAAGAACCAATCTTTGAAGGATCACACTAGAAGCACACTCTCTTGATGATGGTTACCACTTTACAATCACATTGAGACCAGTCAGTTTTTAATCTGTTTAACATGTGCCATGGGAAACTTGTATCATTCTAGATATTTTAATTAAAATGTTGTGTGCAACCAAGTCAAATGTCAAACAGAAGTCAAAGATAATTATGTTGATGTAATCCACTGTATGTTTGAGAGAATTTGACTGTCTGACTGGCTGGCTGCCTGTATCTGTCTATCTGTCTGTTTGTTCGGAGATGTCCTCCTCCTAAATGGTAAGAGGTAAAACCACCAAATTTGGCATACAGCTTAAAGCAAGGTAAAGATTTATCTGGGTGAGGAAAATGGGATGTGACTGGAATGGGATTGTTTCTCATTAAACAGAAAGTGAGGGCTCTGCTATATAATGACCACACAGGAGTGCAGCAGGAGATATGGGATGGAAAGCAAGGACAGATATACTGTATAATGACCATAGGGGGGCAGCAAGGGACCAGAGATGGGGACCAGGACAGCTATAACCCCATTGGGACAGCAGGGGCAAAGGTGGGGAAAGGGACAGCTATCTGTATATTTCAGAGTTTGTGTGTCTGTCTATTCCCCAGCTGGGGAACATGCACCCTTCCCCCAGCTCTCCAAGATGGAGCTGCAGCAGCCATGGACACATGCATCTCAACTGGCTCCAAGTTGCTGCAGTGACAGAGAGGGCTAGGGTTGCATACTGAACCCCTTATCCTCAGTCCCACTCCAGAACAATGATTTAAATGAAGCAGGTACATTTTCATTTTATTTTCCAAAAAACAAAATTGATTGAATTAGAGACCCGAGTAATGCTGGCTACATTTTCTAGTACATTTAATAAATCAATCTTGTGTATCTCGTAAAAAAAATCAATGTAGTTTGGTAGAATCTCAAAAGGGCCCGTCTGCATTTTTTAGACACAAAATTTGCTCCCTCTGAACTATGTGCACCCCAGAACAATATTTGCGCCCAAGACCTCTGTTAGTCTTTAAACTTTGGCTGCCTTGGGGTCCTATGCTGAATCAGCATATCCTATGTCAGGCTGTGGCATCTGGCTCCAGAAACCTTGGTAGACCCATGATAATGGATGCCTGGTGTAATTGATAGGAGGAGTGTTGGCCAGCACTTGGTGACTAAGGGGTTAAACTCAGGTAGCTAGCAAGGGTGTTGGCCAAGGGGCCAAGAGAACCAATCAAGAGAGAGGGTTGAAATTTGAATCACCTATAGATATCTTGCCTATTTTCTTTGTGTGGGAGAGTTAAACCAGGAGTTGAGAGACACAGAATGATTTAAACCCAGGCAGGACTACCATGCCACCAAGGAATTCAGGGCATGCGAGTAGACTGAACACAGAGAAGATCATGAGTAAGTAAAGGGGAAAAAATGAATCTTGTTGCAATCAGGGTATTTTTCTTTATTTTGTGGTTTGGTTTGAACTGCTCTGTGTGAATCTATGCAACCCCTCCCCATTTACCATCTAAGCATTGTTTCCAGAGACTTTCTCTGGGCTCATCTAGACTATGCTGAAGTTTCGAAAGTGAAAGTAGGCGGGACGTGTTTTTTTAAGCAACCTCCTCCCTTTTTTGGAAAGCCGCGTAAATCTCATTTTTTGAGGAAGAGTGGCTCTTTGAAAAAGGGGGGGCTGCCGAAAAAACCGCGTCCTGACTACTTTCACTTTTGAAAGCAGAGCTTTCGAAAGTGATATCGGAAGAAGATTCCTGTGGAATTTGCATATCCTCTTTCAAAACTTCAGCGTAGTCTAGATGAGCCCTCTGTGTTTTAATTGGTTTTCTTTAGTTGCTCTGTAACATCTAGCACTGAAGTATATTTTATGAAGTACATCTTTTGTTCTGTAATAAAAATCCTGACTGGACTCAATGACCGCTCAAGGTCCCTTCCTGTTCTAGTATTCTATGATTTGATTCCTGTGTCCTGGAAGGTCTGTCTGTCTGTGTGTGTGTCTGCATGCCTCAGACTAAAAGGTCAGCTACCAGAGACTGCAGCTAGTTTTCCTCTATATTTTTTCAAGCTCTCTTATAGAATCATAGAATCCTAGTGCTGGAAGAGACTTCCAGAGGTCATCGAGTCCAGCCCCCTGCCCAAAGCAGGACTAACCCCAACTAAATCATCCCAGCCAGGGCTTTGTCAAGCTGAGACTTAAAAACCTCTAGGGATGGAGATCCCATCACCTCCATAGGTAATCCATTCCAGTACTTCACCACCCTCCTAGTGAAATAGTTTTTCCTAATATCCAACCTAGACCTCCCCCAGTGTAACTTGAGACCATTGCTCCTTGTTCTGCCATCCATCAGCTACTGAGAACAGGAATAATAACTTCTCTAGATCTTCTGGAAATGCTCCTCCTAATGCACCCGAATATGCCATTAGCCTTCTTGGCTATAAGGGCAAACTATTGACTCATATTCAGCTTCACATCCACTGTAATCTCCAGGTCCTTTTCTGCTGAACTGATACTTAGCCATTCAGTCCCCAGCCTGTAACAATGCTTGGGATTCTTCTGTCCCAAGTGCAGGACTCTGCACACATCCTTGTTGAACCTCATCAGATTTCTTTTGGACCAACCCCCCAATTTGTCTAGGTCACTCTGGACCCTATCCATACCCTGCAATGTATCTACCTCTCCCACTAGCTTACTGTCATCTGCAAACTTGCTCAGGGTGCAATCTATCCCCTCATCCAGGTCATTAATAAAGATTTTGAACAAAACTGGCCCTAGAACCGAACTTTTGGGCACTCCACTTGAAACCAACCACCAACCAGACATAGAGCCATTGATCATTACCCCTTGGGCCCAACAATCTGGCCAGCTTTCTATACACCTTACAATCCATTTATCCAATCCATACATCCTTAACTTGTTGGCTAAAATATTGTGGGAGACCGTATCAAAAGCTTTGCTAAAGTCAAAATATATCACATCCATTGACTTCCCCATGTCCATAGAGACAGTTACCTCATGACAGAAGCTAACCAGGTTGATCAGGCATGACTTGCCCTTCGTGAATCCATGTTGACTATTCCTGATCACTTTTCCCTCTTCCAAGTGCTTCAAAATGGATTCATTGATGATCCCCTCCATGATTTTTCCAGGGACTGAGATAAGACTGACTGGTCTATAGTTCCCTGGATTGTCCTTCTTCCCTTTTTTTCTTCCCTCTTGTGGCAGAGGAGCTTGGGGTACACCTGGGGAAGGAAGTCTAGTGCTTTCTTCCTGTGTTCAAGAAGAAAGGTGTTTGTTTTGTGTGGTGGTGGCAGCTTTTTTTTTATTTCTCAGAGCCAGTGTATCTGTGACTCTGGAGGGTGGGGTTGTAAGCAGAGCCTGAAGAGGCAAGAGTTTTAAGCTCTTTGTGGGCCCCCACCTTCTGCACTTGGAGTGGTCGCTGCAGTTACATTTTCTGTTCCCAGTGGTCTACAGGCCTGGCTCATATTGGTGAAAGCAATTTAAAAATGTACAACAAGAAATCAGGAGAGGAATTAACCATACTCCAAAGAAGTTGCAGAGGGCCACGAAGATAGGCAAAATATAACTGAGTAGAAATTCAGTCCACATAGTAATACCCTCTTATCTTGCACACACACACACAGATCTCAAGGGTTATCAATGAATAGAATTGGTCAGAACCTCCGTTTCATCTCTTGTCTGAAAGAACAATACAGTTAATCTGGACTAGATGGTATAAAACTTTCTATAAAATAAAATGACAAACATGTCATTATTTGATTTTTATGTTCACCAAGAGTAATAAACATAGAGGTCTCACATAACACCTTCAGTGGTTCAGTTATTCTAAAAATTTCAGAACTGTACCATATAAGTAGTAAAACATCTGTTCCATGTAGAGAGTTGTATATATTCTTTGGGGTTGTTTTTGTCATCACTGGCTGATAAATTGTTTTGGAGGTTTCATTGTATAGAAATGTCTAAATGTAGAGTTTATTTTTGATGTCTGTTTGACATTTAAACTTGGCTATTATTACTATAGTAATTTAAACTTGTTCTCAATTTTTTAGTCACCCACAAACCTTTTTATGTTAAAATATTCATCTTATTCACCAGACTTTCACAAGGATATAACTATTACTATTTAGATATGCAAAATTTGGAATTGTATCAGAATTTTGATCTGGCCATAGTCTGGAGCTGTATTTTGAATCTAGAGCCTTGATTCAGCACATTCAAAATATAGGAATAGCAGGTAGGAAAAATCAGATCTGGATGTGCGATTGGCATGTGAATTCCATTAAACTGTAGAGCTGTTTGGGATAGTGATTTGGGACTTTCTCTAGTGTAAGCTAAGTAGTTGCACATCATATAAATAGTTGTTATTCTAAGATTATTGAACTTGAGTGTTCAATACTTGAGTATTTGGTGTTTTCCTGTATGGTGGGAAATATAGTAATTTAGCCTCACAAATTGAGATTTGCCAGGAAAGTGTCTCCACTTGAATAATCTAAACCCATTTGTATTTTGCTCTCTTGATGAAGCAGTTTACACAGTAAGTCTGCACACTGTTATAACTGCTCTAATAAAGCAAAAAATAGTTTACACAAAGATGCCTAAATATTATCTGGTCTCTGGGAATATCTCAGCATTTCTATGAAGAAACAATGGGTTTCCCCCACTTTTATCCTTCAGGTCTTTGATGAGACTGGCTAATGTTAACAATAAATGAAGAAAAGATGGAGGAAAGTTGTCTCTTGTTATTCTAGAAAAGGTATTTTGAAATAAAGGAGGATTACAGCAAATAATTCCATTTTGCACAAGTATGCATTTTCTTATCTGTTCTCTGTCAGGGCATGTCTACACTACAGCGCTATTTCGAATTAACTTATTTTGAATTAGTTAATTTGAAATAAACTAATTCAAAATAATGCATCTAGACACAAAAACTAATTTGAAATAGCGTTTTGCTATTTTGAAATAGCACGTCCACACTGATTGGACGCTGGATCGCATTTAAGGGCAGCTGAAACCAGTTCCAGCAAGGCATCAGGTCAGTAGTTGCTTTGTGTGGCTGCTATCTGAGGCTATCTGAGGCTCGTGCTTAAAGGGACCCTCCTGGACAGCCGGTTCTCAGCTTTCCCGCTTGCTTGCCTACCTCGCTGAGGGACAGCAAAGCGTTTTCCTCTCCGCTTGCTTTGGTCACTCTCATTTGGGACACCACAGCATTCAGCACCATAGAGCCAGAACCGCCCCTGGGCACTCTGGTGCTCAAGCCTGGCAGCAATTGCTGAAGGCTGCCTGGCACCTTCTGCTGCAGGCCAGCCCTCTGGCCCTCCCCCTGCTGGGGGCCCTGGAGGAGCGGTGCCTGGACGCCAGCGTGCCCCGCTGCATCTGGCGTCTGGACACCAGCAGTGACTGGTGGGACCACATCGTCCTGGAGCGCTGGGGAGACCAACCGTGGACCCAGAACTTCAGGATGAAGAAGGACACCTTCCTCGAGCTCTGCAAGTGGCTCGCCCCTGCTCTGCGGCGACGGGACACATGCATGAGGCCCGCCATTCCCCTCCACAAGCGGGTGGCCATCACCCTCTGGAAGCTCTCCACGCCGGATAGCTACCAATCCGTGGGGAACCAGTTCAGCATGGGGAGATCCACCATCAGAGCGGTGCTCATGGAGGTATGGCACTCACCGGCCACTGGGCCAGGAGGGGGGACTGCAAGGAGGACATGGGCTGCCCCAGGGAAAACAGGGGGGAGGTGGTATAAGTGCCCTCCCTGGGAGGGTTCGGTTTGTCCCGGCCACACTCCAGACCGCCCATGGTGGCCAGGATTGCAGCAGGGGTTGCTCCTGGGAGTGGGGCGCGGGGCAGTGGCGGGGAACAAACACTCCCAGCCACCCGAGTACCCCAGTGACCCTCGGTTTTGTATGTCTCTCTGCAGGTGGTCAAGGCCATCAACAGGGTGCTGCTCCGCAGAGTCGTCTGCATCACCGACCTGGACGCGGTCATCCAGGGCTTCGGCGCCCTGGGCTTCCCCAACTGCAGGGGGGCAATTGACGGGACGCACATCCCCATCCATGCCCCGGACCACCAGGCCTCCCTCTACATCAACAGGAAGGGGTAATTTTCCATGATCCTGCAGGCCATTTCTGACCATGGGGGCCAGTTCATGGACATCAGTGTGGGCTGGTCCGGCAAGGCACACAATGCGCGGGTGTACCGCAACTCCTCCATGTGCCAGAGGCTGCATGCTGGGACTTTCTTCCCCGACTGCCACATCAGGGTCGGGGACGTGGACATGCCAGTGTGCCTGCTGGGGGATGAGCCTACCCTCTACAGCCCTGGCTGATGAAGCCCTACACGGGACACCTCAACCCCTCCCGACAGGCCTTCAATGCCAGGCTCAGTAGGGCCCACATCGTGGTTGAGAGGGCCTTCGGCCGACTGAAAGCACGATTTAGATGCCTCTTCACCAGCCTCGACCTCTCCTTGCACAATATTCTGCACGTGGTAGCAGCGTGCTGTGTGCTGCACAATTTATGTGAGAGGAAGGGGGAGGCTTTCCTGCCAGCCTGGATGGCAGAGGCTGACCGCCTGGCTGGCCAGTATGCACAGCCCCACACGGCTGCCAGCCAGGAGGCCCTTCGGGGGGCTGTCCGCATCTGGGAAGCCATGCAGGAGAGCTTCCAGGCGGACGAGGACTGAAGTCGCCCTGGCGTGCCCCACTGGAACCTTGTGCCTTACATTCCACCCCCACCTCCTTCCCCTTTCCCCTCCCTAACCTCCCTTCCTGATTGTGACCGCGCCGGGGAGGGGTCCCTGGCTGTCAGCCCTCTCCCCGCCCAGGTCCCTTCTGTTTGCGAATGTTCCCACCACTGCACTCCAGTACAGTCCACGGGCGGCATATCTCACCCGTCAATCTCTTGTCTCTGCCAGATGAATTCCTCGATCTCCGGGTAGGAGAGGGAGAGGGGGGCTCGGGCCCACCCTCACTCATGGGCTCGGTTCCTCCGGGGACCGGTCCGGCTGATGGGGCTTCCTACCGTAACGTGCCAGCCCACCAACCGCAAGCGGTTCTGCCCTGGGCTGCTTCCTCTCCCCCTTCTTTTCCCGTTCCCCAACGGGCCGCCCCTCCCCCACCCGGGACTGGCCCGGTTCCCGGGGAGAGCTCTCCAAGCCCGCCCCTGGGGCTTACCTCCCTCCCCGCTGTGTCCGCGTCCATAGGGAGCTGGTCGGAGGCGGTCCCCCCTGCCCGAGGCCGCGTCCGGCATTTAAATCCCCCGCCACTTCTGACGTTGGCCAGGGCAGCATCCTGACACCACGGGGAAGCCCCGTACCCCTCCGCGTAGCGTCCGGGAGGCAGCTCAGCTGCGGCGTGCGGGGCCGCCAGCTGTTCTGCGGCCCGCGAGCAGCCAGCACACAGCCGGCCCGCTGTGCCTTGCCCCCCGAACAGGGCATGCACGGCGGGGGCTTCAGTGCGGGACGGGGGCATCCCATCACCCCCCGCTTTAAGTCACTCATTACCCCTTGTCCTTCGCTCTCCTCGGCGTCAGACCATCTGGAAAAAAAATCAGCATTTTGGTGGCTCGCCCCTGGCCTCTGGGCCACGTCAAAGGCGTAGGGCTGCAGGGCCAGGTACCACCTCATCACGCAAGCGTTGGAGTCTTTCATTGTCTGCAGCCATCACAAAGGGGCATGGTCCGTTACCACTCGAAATCGGTTTCCTAGAAGATAATAGCGTAACATGTCAATTGCCCATTCATGGCCAGCACCTCTTTCTCTATCATGGAGTACTTATGCTCCCTCGGGAACAACTTCCAGCTAATATAAACCACCGGGTGTGCTTTGGGTCCTTCTCCTTGTGATAATATGGCCCCAATCCCACTTTCAGAAGTATCTGTTTGCACCATGAACGGGCGGTCAAAGTTGGGCTGCGCCAGTACAGGGGCACGGGTTAATTGGTCCTTTAGCATCTGGAACACCCTTTCACACTCGGATGTCCACCTTACCCGTTGGGGTAGGGTGCTCCTTGTTAAATCCGTTAATGGGGCGGCCACTGACGCAAAATGGGTCACAAACCACCTATAGTAGCTTGCTAACCCCAGAAATTGTCGTACCTGCTTCTTGGTTCGTGGCAGTGGGTGGTCCCGTAAGGCCTCGATCTTGTCCACCAAGGATCGTAGCTGCCCTCGGCCTACAGTATATCCCAGATATGTCACCTCCTACTCTCCAAAATGATACTTCCTCGGGTTAGCTGTGAGACCTGCGGTTTGGAGTGCTCGCAGGATGGCTTCCAATCTTTGGAGGTGGTCAGCCCATGTCGTGCTATAGATGACTATGTCATCGATATATGCCGCTGCGTATTGGCTATGATCTTTCAATAGCTTGTCCATCAGCCTCTGGAAGGTCGCGGCCGCTTCATGGAGGCCGAAGGGCATTCGCACAAAGTGGTGCAGCCTGAAGGGCATCGAGAATGCCGTCTTCTCTTGGGAGGTCGGGGTGAGAGGGATCTGCCAATACCCTCGGGTCAAGTCGATGGTGGACAGGTATTGGGCTCCTCCTAGACGATCCAGCAGTTCGTCCACTCGTGGCATTGGGTATGCATTGAACCGGGACACACTGTTGACTTTGCGGAAATCGATGCAGAACCTTATCGACCCGTCTGGTTTAGGGACGAGGACTATCGGGCTTCTCCAGTCACTGCGTGACTCCTCCACTACTCCCCACCGTATCATCCGCTGTAACTCCTCCCGCACTGGCTCCCACATCTTCCGAGGAAGGGGGTGGATCGGCTCGCGCACCTTCTTGTGGGGTTCTGTTGTGATGTGGTGGTAGTCCACGGTGGTCTGTCCTGGCTGCTCGGTCATCACATCTGGAAATTGCTGGAGGAGTGCTTCCATCTCGGCTTTTTGCGTCGGAGCTAGGGCAGACCCCACCTGAAATAACGCTTCAGGGGCTGCCCCCTACTCTCCTAGCCCTAGCTCCGGATCTGTTGTTATGGGGGTTACCAATAAACCCTCGCGTTCTTTCCAGGCCTTCAGGAGGTTTACATGGTATATCTTAGTGCCCTCCCTTTCGCCCATCAGCCTCACCTCGTAATCTACTTTGCCGACCCGTCTTACCACCTCGAAGGGGCCCTGCCACTTCGCTAATAGCTTTGAGCTTTGGATTGGGAGCAGTAGCAAAACTCTCTCCCCGGGTTCAAAGACCCTTAGCCGGGCACCCCGGTTGTAATATCCCACCTGGGTAACCTGGGCTGCCTCCAGGTTGGCCCAGGTGAACTCCCCCAATGCGTGCAGTTTTTGTCATAAATTAAGGATATACTGCACTGACCCTTGCACCCTAGTCTCTTGTTCCTCCCAGCTTTCTCTTATGATGTCTAGGATCCCCCTTGGTTGCCGCCCATACAGCAACTCGAAGGGCAAGAACCCTGTGGAAGCTTGGGGGACCTCGCGTACTGCAAACAATAGCGCGGGTAATAACTTATCCCACTCCCCGGGGTTCTGTTCCACAAACTTCCTCATCATCCCCTTAAGAGTCCGGTTAAACCGTTCTACCAGGCCGTCCCTTTGCGGGTGGTATACCATCAGCCTGGACGTGACGTTCGTGCCCTGGTCCATGAGGATTTCTTTAGGTACCCCGACTTGGGCAAAAATCTTAATTAGTTCTGATGCCAAATTCGGGGCAGTCGTGTTCCGGAGGGGCACAGCCTCCGGGTATCGCGTAGCATAGTCCGTTACTACCAATATATATTGGTGTCCCGCCCTCGACTTCTCGAGTGGCCCTACTAAGTCCATTGCAATCCTCTCAAAGGGGACCTCTATCACCAGCAACGGGACTAGAGGGGCTTTTGGCACTCCCCTCGGCCCCGCCTTTTGGCATTCCGGGCACGAACTACAGAAGTCCTTTACTGCCTGGTATACCCCAGGCCAATAAAAGCACTGTAGGACCCACTTTACTGTCTTTTCGTACTCGAGGTGACCTGACCAGGGGTTAGCGTGGGCCAGTTCTAGGAGCCGGAGCTGGTACCTCCGGGGGACCAGGAGTTGTCGGACCCCACTCTGCTCCTCCCCTTCCCCGGTAACACGGTACAAGTGGTCCTGGAGTACCTCAAAGTGCGGTCCGGTTGGTTCTCCCATCGCCCGCGCTCCTGTCTCACTTGCTTCTCTGGCCTCGGTCCAGGCATGCCGTAAAGCCGGATCCTTCCACTGTTCCTGGAGGAAGTCACCTTCTCCTAAGTCGAGGTGGAGGGGGGTGCCTGGGTCCTCGTCCGCCCCAGGCGGGGGGTCAGTCCCTGAACTCCCTGCCTGTTCATTCGGCCCCCTGAGCATCTCCTCTTGTACCGCGGGGGTCTCCTGGGACTGCCATTCACCCATGGCTCTCTGGAACCCGGCCCAGTCTCGCCCCAACAAAATGGGGTACACCAATTTCGGGGCTATTACTACATAGCACCAGCTCACCTGGGCTCCATCCGCTATCTGGACCCAGGTGGTGGGATACTGGTGTACATCCCCGTGAACGCACTGCACGTGCACAGGCGGCCCCCTCGGTCCTCCAGCTTCTATTAAGTCTGCCCTTACGATGGTTTGGCTACACCCAGAGTCTATGAGGGCCACCACCCACTGGTCGCCAATGCAGACCTCATGCAGGATCTTACCTCCCCCTTCCTCCAGACAGGCTCGCTCACCTGTCAGGGCCTGAGCATACGTGCAATCCATGTACATGCAGTCCTTTTGAAAATGTCCTTCCTGCCCACACCAGTAGCAGACCCCTCTGGGGCGCCCGTCCTAGCTGGGCTCCATTCGGTGTCGGCGGGGTCGCTCGGTTTCTTCCAGGCCATCTCCTTCAGTGGGGTAGTCCATGCCAGCGCTAGCGGTCTTGGCCCCCCCAGCCATCCCCTCGCCTGCTGCCTCTGTCCAGGCTTCCCTTTTGCCTGAACCCTTGGGCCGACTCTCCTCGCGAGGCGGGAGTGGACCTGTCCGACCGGCTTGTCCCTTCTGTTGTTTAGGCGGCTTCATAATCATTCATTAGCTCTACAGCCTTGCTCAAGGTGGAGGGGTGGTGCCGCCGCACCCACCGCTGTCCACCGCTGGGCAGTATGTTTAAAAACTGTTCCAGCACCACCAATTCGGCCACTTGCGCCCCTGTGCGCTGGTTGGGGTCCAGCCATCGCCAGGCAGCTTCTTTCAGTTTCTGGGCCATCACTCGGGGCCTTGTCCCTGCGACGTATCGTTCTCCCCTGAACTTCTGGTGGTACCTTTCGGGTGTAATACCCATTTGGTCTAATATGGCCTCCTTTACCTTGTAATAATGCAAGGCCTCGCGGTCGCTCAAGCTGCAATAGGCCAGCTGCACTGGCCCCATCAAATATGGGGCCAGGATGGTGGCCTGGTGGGCCTTGGACCATCGGGCAGCAGTGGTGACTCGCTCAAAAGTAGTCAGGTAGGCGTCTGGGTCATCGGCGGGCCCCATTTTGGTTAGCCGAATCGTCAGTCACAGGCTGCCGCTTCCGTCACCCTCATCCTCGCCCCCCCACCGCAGCCCCAGGGCCACCCTGCAGAGGGGGCCCATACTGCCGCATCCACTGTTCCTGCTGACTCTGGAATTGCTCCGCCAATTCCCTTACCAGCTGCTGCTGCTGCTCCTGGTGCTGAGTCAACAATTGCTGAATCAGGAGCATCTGTTGTTGTTGGCTCTGCCTTTGTGCCTCCGTAATCCACTCTAACATCTGGGCGGGCTCCATCATCAGCCCTTCTGCTCCAGATCTGTCATTACGAAGGCCCCCCCTTTTGCTTCTATCAGGAAACAAAAAAATGGGTGGCCCACCCACGAGGAGAGCCCCCTCGAAGCGCTCCCCAATCCCAGGGGCTAACTAGAAAAATCAAAAGAGAGAAGAAAGGGTAACAACAAAGGAAGGACGGGGCTCCCCCGGCCTCCCCCACAGACCTCTGAAAGGAGGTTGGGGTACCCGTCCTGGCCCCCCCCCTTTCAGTCTCGGGGGCGGAACCGATCTGTACCCACATTCTCCACCACCTTGTGATCATGCCGGGGAGGGGTCCCTGGCTGTCAGCCCTCTCCCCGCCCAGGTCCCTTCTGTTTGCGAATGTTCCCACCACTGTACTCCAGTACAGTCCATGGGCAGTGTATCTCGCCCGTCAATCTCTTGTCTCTGCCAGATGAATTCCTCGATCTCCGGGTAGGAGAGGGAGAGGGGGGCCCGGGCCCACCCTCACTCACGGGCCCCAGCCCAGGGCCCTAAGGACTCGGCTCCTCCGGGGACCGGTCCGGCTGATGGGGCTTCCTGCTGCAACACGTCAACCCACCAACCGCAAGCGGTTCTGCCCTGGGCTGCTTCCTCTCTCCTTTCTCTTCCCGTTCCCCAACGGGCTGCCCCCCCACTCCGGGACTGGCCCGGTTCCCGGGGAGAGCACTCCAAGCCCACCCCTGGGGCTTACCTCCCTCCCTGCTGTGTTCGCGTCCGTAGGGAGCTGGTCGGAGGAGGACCCCCCTGCCCGAGGCTGCATCCGGCGTTTAAATCCCCCGCCACTTCTGATGTCAGCTGGGACAGCGTCCTGACGCCACGGGGGAAGCCCTGCCCCCCCGCCGCCCCCACGTAGCAGCCGGGAGGCAGCTTAGCTGCTGCACGCGGGGCCGCCAACTGTTCCATGGCCCGCGAGCAGCTGGCACACAGCTGGCCCACTGTGCCTTGCTCCCCGAACAGGGTATGCATGGCGGGGGCTTCAGTGCGGGACGGGGGCATCCTGTCACACTGATATACAATAAAAACACCTGTGTTGTCACAAAAAAACTCTCTTTATTTAACATAACTAGGGTGGGGGAAAGAGGGGAATGAGGGCAGGAGAGGGGAGGGGGAAACCTGGGAGGAGGGAGCTGGAAGGGGAAGGCAAGGGGAGGAAGGGAGAGGGGAATCTCAGGGTTGGGGGTCTTGCCGGCCCTCCCATCTTGCAGCACTGTGGCTGCGGGGGCCTCGGCGTTCCCAGGCAGGAGTGGGTATGGAGGGTGGGGCAGGAGGGACGGGGGGGGGGTGGAAGAAGCGGGAGGGGGAGCAGGGGTAGGAGGAGGAGCGATAGCTGGGGCGGCCGCAGGGACTGGAGCAGCAGGAGGCAGCAATCGGTCCGCCAGGGCCTGCAGGTGCTCGCGAAGGGCACGGCCCTGTTCCTGCAGCTCCTGCAAGCTCTCCCGCTGCAGCTGCAGGTCCTCTTGCACCCACTGCTCCTGGCTGTGGACCTGCCATCCCTGTAACTGCAGCTGTTGCCTCTGGAACTCCTCCTGGTTGTGGGTGCGCCTGCTGGCCCAGGTGCAGGTGGATGGTCCAGGCGGGGTGGTGGGTCCTGCACTCGCAGGTGCTGCGGCTGTGGTGAAACAAGAGAAGTGGTCAGTTCTCCCTGGGGACACAGTGGGTGAAACCCAGCCCCCCTCTGCAAGGCGAGGACGGCAGGTCTCTGCACCATCACGTCCTGCTATCCCCGGGAGTGTGAGCTGGCCCAGGACTGCACCCCAGCCCCCGTGCTGCCTACAGTGTGGTGTGTGTGGGGGGGGGGGGGAGATGTGCCCTGCCTCTGTGTAGAGGGGGCGTCTGGAGGGAGGGCAGTGTGCAGTGTCTCTCCCCGGGGTCAGGAGCCTGTCATGTGCCTTCACGCATGTGGGGAACAGGCCAGGGCCCCTGCATGGCACCCAGCTGGGGCTACGTGTCCTGGATGGCACGGCAGAGGCACAGGTTGCTGCCTGCTCCGTGGTCGGCAAGGCCGACGCTCAGGGTCCCTGGCCTCCCCCCCCCGCCCCGCATAAGGGGACCGTGATGTCACTCACATGTGGAGGCCTCCCTGGCCTTGGATGAGGCTGCTGACAGGCTCCCTGGTTCAGCTCGGGGGTCCTGGGTGCAGGGCACGCTCCGTGCAGGCTCCTGGCTACCATCATCCTCCTCTTCCTCCTCTTCCCCTGTGTCAGGGGCAGGGCCCTCTGCCCCGGGGTTGATGATGACCAGGGGGGCACAGACCATCTGATCCCCCAGGATGCAGTCCAGGGCCTCGGACTGCAGGCAGGCCTCCAGGTCAGCCCCTGGTTGGGAGGCCCTGGCACAGGCCTGCTGCAGTTCTTTTATTTTGCTGCGCACCTGCTCCTGGCTGCGCATGTGGCCTCTGGTGGCCAGGCTGGCAGCCATGCGGCTGTAGACGGCCACATTCCTGCACCTAGTGTGGAGATCGTGGGCATCGGAGGTCTCCCCCCAAACCTCAATGATGTCCATGATCTCCACACTAGACCAGGAAGGCGCCCACCTTTTGTGGCCCCTGGCAGGCTCCTGGAGCCGCCAGCCTGGTCCTGGGGAGCAGTGGAGGGCTGGGTGGCAGCGGGTTGCTGGCTTATGCTGTACCAGGTGCATGGTCTGCTGGCTGTGTGCTGGCAGGCTTGCAACTGGCACAGGCACTGTGGTCAGAGTCTGCCCCTTTAAGGGCTCCAGGGCTGGGGGGGAGCAGACAAGTTTTCCTGGGAAGGCCTGGAGGCCCCCTAATTCGAAATAAGTGTCTACACAGCACTTATTTTGAATGAGCTATTTCGAATTTGGTGTTATGCCTCATAGAATGAGGTTTACCAAATTCGAAATAAGGGCTCCACTATTTCGAATTTATTTCGAATTTATTTCGAAATAGCAGTTTGGCTGTGTAGACGCTATTAAAGTGAATTCAAAATAACTGCTGTTATTTTGAATTAACTTTTTAGTGTAGACATACCCTCAGAAAACAATTTAACAGCTCACAAAAGGGGAAAAAATGCTAATGGTGTTTGCCAGACATATTTGCCTATATACACTTCATGATGCTTCAATGGTAACAACACAGTATGCACAGCACTCCAGTAGGCAGTAACTTCCTTGTGGTTAGCAACTGGGCACTAGTAACATGTTATGTCACTTGAAACAGAGGAATTAAACTTAATGTTGCCATTTAAATGCAGTTCACTTTTATCTGAATTGTTTACAGAGGAAAAAGTCTCCTTATCGTAAATTTGTAAAGCAGTCTATTGCTCTGCAGGGTAGGGGAAAATAATCTGTCTAGTTTTCTATTCTCAAGATGTACAGATGATGATGCAGGCAGGAGTTGTACAATCTGAATATATTCATGGTTTCAGAGTGCCATACTTTCTCCTCCCAGGATATGCATTCACTTGCACATATTACAGTATATCATTTATTAACTGCAGTTTAGTAGCAAGGGCATTACCCAGTGTGTGGGAGCAACTCTTCAACATGGGACTGACCTGTGACTTCCAGGAATGAAAAGTTAATGAAGTCTGCAGTGCAGTGCTGGGCATGGGGGCAGCCTCTCTTGCTTTTTAAATTCACAGACTAAAATTAATTAGTTGCCTCTTTCACCTCTGAAAATCACAGCAATGGCTAATAGGGGTTGGATGAGAGGAGGAGAATATTGGCCTCAAACTCCAAAACACTTTGTATATAACTTGTGTCTGTTTATCCGATCTAGTCTGAGCAGGATATATTGCAAACATCTAGTTTAAATATATCTAACACAGCACCCTTTTCCAAAAGAAAATGTGAAGTTGTCAGATAACTCCATGTGACACCGCTGCAGAGAGATAGAGCTGTAATCTGAAGTGTGCAATATTTGATTCTGACTTTGCTATTACTGAACTCAAGGACAAAACTCGGACTGACTTCACTGCATGCAAGACTGGGCCCTTAATCCTGCAGCAAACTTAAGGCCTGATCCCACAATACTGAAGCCAATAGGAGCCTTACCATTGACTTCAGTGAGAGCAGGACTGAAACTGTGTTTATTCTTTGTTATATGCTGAGATCTGGATTCACTGATAACTTTCCTCATTTTTTCAGGAAGAACGGCTCTTGCACAAGAGAGGGTTTTTGCACAAAAAGGAGCCGTCAACACAGTTCCTTTTTGCGCAAAAGCCTCTTGCGCAAAAATGGCCCCTAATTAATTATGCAAATGAAACATGGCAATATGCTAATCTGCATTTCATTTGCATTGGCTTTTGCGCAAGAGAGGTGCAGTGTAGATGTAGTCTTAGAAACCAGGAGCCACAGATTTCTGATGACTAATTCTTCTGCTTTTTTTACTGAGGGTTACACAGCTGTTGTGGGATTTTTGGCTTCTAAGTGCCTAAATAAGTTTTGAAAATGACAGTTAAGCATTTCAATGCTGCGTGCAGCAATACCTAAATACCTTAAAATCTGGGTCTAAATCAATTAAACTCAATGATTCAATGGGCTTGATTTAGGAAAGCTTAAAAAGAGTTTGTAGATGTGATAGAAAAGAGGCGTTAGGAAAAGGTAAGAGGTTTAAAAGCCACGTTAAACAATATGTAATTAGAACTAACATCACTGAGTCCAGTTCAAAGCTTCTGTTTGTGGGATGGCGTTGGGCAGATGAGAGTTAGCTTTGCCAGGTCAATTAACTTGACTTTTTCAATGACTCCCTGTTCTAATGTATTTAATAATTCTTTGAGATACCACAGGCCTAATTCTGTTGTCACTTCCTAGGAGCCACTGTGGATTGACACTGGTTTAATTTGGCCCTATCTCTTTATATGGATGAGCCAATCTTTTTCTAATATGCTTTTTACTGTAAGTATCAACTCTTTTTAATATGTAGTCATATGACAACTTCTAACTGAAAGCACTAGTATAAAACAAAAGGCCCAGGACCATGTACACTCTGTTTTCCTTACTCCAATGCCAAAGAATAAACCCACAAGTGAGAGCATGGCCTGTGAAACCTGCTTGCTAGAGGCTTTATTAAAAAGCAGAATCAGAGATCGTTGTTTCATTTATAATACAATTATCTTTCTTTGCAACTCTGAGGAAGTGAAGCATTATTCAAAAGCCTGAAATGCAACCCGGTAGTTAATCAGTCCTACTATAATCTTGCTGCAAGGTACTCATCATCACTGGAATTTACCAAGCATGTCAGCACTAATTGTGCACCCAGTTTAAAAAAGTTATTTTGAATTCATACACCATGAGCCCGATCCAGCAGCTCTTATGCTAATGTGGGAGCTATCTTGAGTAAAGGCTGCAGGATCAAGACAAATATGAATCAAGTCAAAGTTTGACCCATGGAATCAATGGAACTGTGTGATGTAGACCATAAGCGAGTCTTAATTATATTCAAAGAAGAGACAAGCATGGTACTGGTGAGATATGGAATCAGTATACTGCATATGGAACCAATATGTATGGAAAATCAGGCATGACTTCACTAAAAATATTGCACTTGATTTTAAGACTATGTCTTGATTTTAAGACTATGCACTGAGAGCTAGGTGTATGACTTTCCTGCTTTTATACACATGTTCACACTAGTGCTAATCAAATTAGAGTGAGTACAAAAGCAGTGTAATTGTGTTGGCTTGGGTTTTGGTAATAGAAACATGGCTGAGCCATTTCCCAACATAACCACTGGGTTCAGGTGGATTTGTATTTAACACAGCTCAACCATAGCTCCACTGTTGCTGCCCATGCTATCATAGCTACGCTGCTATTTAGACTCTTACTAGCTTGATGACAGCTGACACAAATATACCTTTACTAGCTGGGAAATTACACCTCTAGCTTGTAGTATACTCATAGCTTAAAATGGGTGACAGAGCAAAGTCTAGTCCTGGATAAGATTTATATATTGGTGATGACTAAAGTTGGGATTTAAAAAAAGCATGCGCACTGGAATAATTCTGCTTCCATTTAATTCAAAGTTAAAATTCTTAGGGTATGTCTACACTGCACACTTCTTTGAAACAAGGTATTCTGGAATATCTTATTTGGAAATGGTATGTCCACTCTGCAGGAAAGCCTCAAAACTAGTTCGAGGCAGGCTTCCCTAATGTAGACATGCTATCTAGATTTAGAGCCCCAGGAGGCACTGGGAGGAATAACTTAGAATGGCCCTGAAGAGGGACTATTTTGAAATAGCAGAAGTGAAGCATCTACACACGTCTTATTTTGAGAGAGCTGTTTTGGAATAGGTGTTATTCCTTGTAGAATGAGGTTTACAGATTTTGAAATAAGCCATTCATTATTTCAAAATTATTTCGAAATAACGAAATGGCTGTGTGGACGCTCACATTGTGATTTCGAAATAACGCTAATTATCTCAAAATAACAGTGCAGTGTAGACGCACCCTTATTGACTTCCATAAAGCAGGGCTAAGTCAAGCCCGAGTACCCCTGAAAATATACTTAATATTTTATAAGCCAAATTAAGGAAAGTTCAATATGCTTATTTAAATTATACTGAAAAACAAGAGCTAAAACAAGTACTTATTCCTTTCTGTTATTATTCTGGAATAGCAGTCTTTTTCTTTCTCATTGCATAAGATTTACTATTTACTCAGATTTATTGATGCATTTATTTGGTTTTAATAAAACAATAGGTGCTTATCAAAAACTGCTGGTGCCCCTACCACAAAATACAATAACCAAACAAAGTGAAATTATATAGAATCATACAGTTAGAAGAGACCTCAGGAGGTTACCAAGTCCAGTCCCCTACCCAAAGGAGGACCAACCCTGTGATATTAAGTGTGATACCCTTGATAGCCTACAAGATTAGATCTCAAACGAAGTAGAATTGGGCCAAAGAGTTCATTTGCAACAACTTTTGCAGCGCTTGCTTCAAAATAAGAATCATGGTATATAGTCAAAATTGAGGGTTTGTCTGCAGTGGAAAAAATCCCATTGATTTATAGGAGTGGACCTATTTTTAAGATGAGATTTTTCAAAACTGCGTAAGGGATTTGGATATCTAATTCCCATCAAATTAGGTGCGAAATCTCTAAAGTGTCTAAAAACTCTGAGCCCTAAGTTTTATTAGTAATAACCCGTTACACTGAATATAACATTTTTTCTTTGCTATCATTGGCACTGTTAGAGGTCAGCATTTACAAATAGTTATCACACTGTGATGTCTGACATACAGCAGTTCTCCTTTGATTAGAATATGGATTCTATGTGGTGTCTCAGATAATAGTGCAGTGACAGCTGTTGACTGTTGGCTATGGTGGCAATCATAGTTTTGACATTTTCCATTTGGCCCTTCCATTTTCACCTTGGTCCTCATCTAATGCCTACTGAAAGGAAATGACAATGTATCCATTACGTTCAGCAAGCTTTGGAACACACACTCATTGTTATGGCACACAGAGTCAACATGACCACATGTTGTTGATAGTTTTATTTGCCTGAAATGAAATGAAAGGTGTTTCACACTATTCTGAGAGTAAAAACAGAGGGAGGTGAATAGAAGTACCTGTCAAATATTTTATTTGAAATAATCATGACACTCAATGAATACATTTTTGTGACTAATACATTTGTGAATTATTCTACCAGCACTAACATGGTGGATAATGGAAAAATATATTTGCTGAATAATTTATCTGAAAGATATCATAAGAATGACACAGTAAATTATTCAGTAAATATGATTCAACCATCTCTGAAGCAGTTTTTAAATTAACTTGTGCGCCCTCTGCTGGAAGAATAGCAACCTCTATAGGATCAGAAGAAAAAAAAAATACTTGAGTCATGAATTAAGGATTACTAAATTTAAAAATTATTTTTCTATAGAACAGTTCGTTTTTAAATATCAATACTTAAAATCATGGAGACATTTCTCACCACATTACAACAGTTTCAAGAGAGGCCACACTTTGCAGCTAAATACTTGGCAATGTCCCTTGAAGTTATAAAATTAAAAACAAAATCTGGTTTAAATACTTTGGACCAGATTTTCAGGAATGCTCAGAAACACAAGCTCCCATTGAAAACAATTGCATTTGAAGTTCATCACATGCTTAAATGATTTGCTGAATTGGAGCCTGAGCAGAATAGAGATGGGTACAATAAAACTGCAACGGCACTTACAGGGCCACTAAATCCTACGATTTGATGACTGCTTAGATAGAGACATCAGTCCTGTGCATCTGTGTAGCACCTACCACTGTGAGGTTTTGATATAGATCAGAGCCTTTGTGGGCTATTGCCATACAAATCATACATAAAAATAATACTACTATTTCATGTCACTGCTTTGCAGGCAGGAGCAGCCCTAAATATTTTGCTGGCCAGGCTGGAAAACATGTTTGGCCCCACTATCTCCTCTCCTTCTCCCTGAGCAGGTGAGCCAAAGTAATAAAAATAAAAATAAATAATAAACAATGCAATTAGCAGGGATGGGGAAAGCAGAGTCACATGTGAGTGGTGCCTCGTGGAGGTTGGCACTCAAGGCAATTGCTCTCCTTGCTGCACCTAGAACCGGCCTTGTTTGCAGGCTGCTGATTCTTCTTGCCCAGTAGATAATGTTTCAGAGTGTTTGTTTTTTCATTTGTAAAATCTGTTTCATCAGCCTTCCCAGCCCTGGGGCACTCGGAGGGTAGCAGCGGTGACCTGAGCAGGGACCACCACACAAAGGGACTGGAGGAGCACAGAGCAGCAAACAGGAGAAGAGGGATTTTGAGAGCAGAGCATGTCTGTTTGGGGGTGGCATAACCTCTCCCAGCCTATGATACCCACCGACCATGGGAATAAGTGTATGTAAATACACAGTCTTTATCCCCTTTTTAAAATAATCTATTCCTGATATCTTTGAAAGCCTCCAAGACTATAAGAGATCACCATCATTTTGAATAAGTTTGTGTTATAGTAATACTTCGAGGCATCAACTGCAATGTCTAACCACCACGTCATCATATCTGTGTAGCTTTTCAACCCAGCAAGCGTAACCAAAGTCTCTGTCAAAGCTTTTTAAAGAATGCTAGTGGGGAAAGGTTGCAAGGTTCCCCATGTACCTGATCCAAAGTGCATTGGCATCATTGAGAGTCTTTCCTACTGACCTCAGGGAGCCTTTGTTCTGACCCCATTTGAGCAACTTCTTCTTCTTCAAAAAAAAAAAGCAAATTGGGCCTGAGTCTGAGCTCATGTACAAATCAGAAATAATTCCACTGAAGTCAATGAAGTTAAACTAGAGTTAAACTAATGTAAATGAGAGGAGGAATGGGATCCAATTTGTGGAAGAGCAAAAGACAAAAGTTATAATTGGCTACGAGAAAAGGCAAAGAACAGCCAATTAAGTCCACTTAAAATTTCTTCACCTAAAAACACTTGTATGTTAATAAAATTGCATGGTACTGCCAGTGTCTCTACTATCAGCAGTCTTTATATTACAGCTTTTATTGTGCAAGAATGGATGGCATCCCTTAGGACTGCTGGATACACTAACATTCAGAGTGGAAATCTTGAATTAGTTTACTTAGCTCACATATAGAATGGCTTAAAAGTTATTCATTCCAGTGAGAAAATGAGGAAAAAATCCCAAAGAAATATTGGTAGAGTACTAATGATACATCCAGTATTTTATGTGGGATCCATTATTATATAAAAAAGAGAGTGATTGCCTAAATCATTTCACTGTGTTTACACCAAGATTTGAGAAATATACTCGTGTAATGCCAGCTTGGTATACATTTTGGTTTTTTGATACATAGTAAAAATGGAGCTGTAGGAATTTTTTTCCAAAAACAAAATTGTGGGCAATCTTTTTGTGGCAAAAAAGCTTTGGGTTTATTTACTAATAACAGTATTCCTAACAATGTTAAGTCAAGGAAACCAAGTATTGCTGAGCAGCCCATTTGTAAAATCTCCTTGATCAGCCTCCCCCACACTGGAGCACTTGGAGGGTAGAAAGGCTGGTCACCACACAAAGGGCCTGGACCTGCACAGAGCAGGAAGCAGGAGAGGAGTGGTTCTGGGAGCAGAGCATGGCTGTTAGGCTGGGGGAGGTTATGCCACCCCAATCATACTCACCAACCATGGGAATAAGTGTATGTAAATACACACCCTTTATCCCCTTTTTAAATAATCTAATCCTAACATCTTTGGAGACCTCTAAGACTGGAAGAGATCACCATCACTTTGAATATTAGTTTGTGTTATAGTAGCACTTAAGAGGCATCAACTGAGATCAAGTGCTATGGAAACTATCAACTGTTCTGGGCATTATGCAAATAGGAAGTGAGAGTCAATCCTTGCTACAAAGAGTATGAAAAAAAGGAAATACCATCTGTGACGGACCGGGCCGGGTCTGCGCACAGCTCAGGGCATCCTCTCAGGGCGAATTACTCAAACTTGGGGCTCCTTACAGCCCCAGACCAGGGACCTTCCCAAATAGGCCACAAACCAGTCACACCGAGCGCTCTAGCTGCCTATCTGGCCAGCCTGAAGCCTCTCAAGCAAAACCCCTTTGACACCCCAGCTCTTCCTGTGCCCCAATCAGCCCTGGGCCTATCACACAGGTGAGGGGTTTTAGAACCCACTCTCACCTACCCTGAATGGGTTCTTCTGGTCCCAAGAAACCAGCCACAGGTCCCAGTCAATTTACTCTCTGAATCTTACCCACAAGATCATGCTGAGCCAATCCTTTAGAATCTAAAATCTAAAGGTTTATTACTAAAAGAAAGAAAAGCATGAGAGTAAGGTTGTTAAAGAAAATACATTACATGCATCAAATCACCAAGTTCTCAATGCAGGCTCTTAGCAGAGATGTTACAACTGCTGACTTAAAAGTCTCTGGTGTACATCCTATGTCAGGATGAGTCCACAGTTCTTCCCAGCTCGTTGTTCCCTGCAAGACTGCATCTGGGATCAGGAGCTGAACTCAAGACAAGATGGAGATTGCCACATGGCACTTATATACCTCACCTGACCTCTTCCTGGCCAGAGCAGGTCACATGGTTCAGGGATCTATCCTTGTTTCACATGCTTGCAGCCATTATGCCCTGGCTGGTTTGCAGGTAGCCAGACACATTCCTTCAGGTGTGTCTCTGGCACTTAGAGATCTACTGTCCATGGAGCATCACTAATTAGCATAGTCATTGAATGAACATTCCTGGCACATTGCTCTGCCTCAGACAGAGAATTTTCCAGCATCAACCCAGAGTACATATTTATAACTCCACATACAGATATTATACAAGTACATGAATAGCATATACAGAATCAGTAGAACATAAGCTTTCATGTGACACCTCACATGGCCCCCTTTGTACCAACGTTTTGGGCAACCCCCCCCCCCGCCCCCCCCATGGATGCAACAGTGATCTTTAGAATCCAATAACATGACACCATCTTCAGCATTTTATGGTTGGGAAAATGAATCATGGAGACAGCAAATCTATCACATAGAACAGTGGGAAATGATTCCAGATCTACAGAGTAACAGGCTAGTGCCTTAATACCAAGCCCATCCTACTATTGCAGAGAACAGACTGTAGTGGAAGCAGGATAATACAAATTCAAGGGTACAGGTTTCTGGATTGGTTTTGTTCTTCATAACAAAAGATACACACTACTTAAACCTTTGTCCCAAACTCAAACCAAGCTTTTGGGTTAGAAAATGTTTAGTCAGTCTTTCTTTGCACCTGTGAGCTATCAGCAAGAAGTTTCTGAAACCTCTCAAGAAAGCCTTTTTCTACAAGATATCCAATCCAATTCTGCCCCCCTCCAAATTTAGAGAGTTCCAATAAACGTCAGAAAAAGCATTTATCACCAGAGTGCTCTGTCTGACAGCACTACCCATGATTAAAGTTTCCTGACTCATCCCCTAAGCACCTGTTTTTCAATTGCTTGTAACTTTGCCAAAATGTAACCATTTGGACTGAAACTTTCCACGCCAAATATTTGCCTAAGGCTGAATTTTTGGGAAAATTTCAACCACAATCATTCAGCTGTTTTTGCAAACCAGGCTATGAAAGATATATAGTTTTGTCCATGTTAAAAAATGCTGGTGATCTTTCTGTTTGTTTGTTTTTGTTTGTTTGTTTGTTTTAAAAGAAGCTCTAACATCCCTCTAGTCTAGAACAGGCACTTGAAATTTAGCATGGATGTGTCTGTTAATATGTCTGTGAAAATCCACCCCATTTTTGCCAACTTATAAGTCTTTGACAAATTGAAGTTAGCATACTCTCAGTAAAGACTTCTTAGATTTTAGCAGGCAGATTCCTGAAGATTCCCTCCTCATTGAGCATGCTCCAATGTGAGGCTCAGCCTGATTTTCCCTGCACTTGCAGATCTGGACTGCTGCAGGCCAAGCAGGGATCAGGCACGAGAATGGAAAACAGAGAACCTGTCTCTCCTGTGTTCTGTGACTCTTCTGCTGGGTCCAGGCAGCGGAGAAGAAAGTATTCTTTCAAATGCAGGGGGCACAAGAGCCAGATCGAGGTAGATGCAGCAGTTTGGGAAAAGAAGTCTAGGAAAGGAGGAAACTGGAGCAGGGGCCTAAGTAAGGATTTAGGGAGAAGGAAACTGTAATTGGGTCAGGAGTGCGATTGTGATTTGCTGTGCAATAAGGAGACTGTAGGACCTCATTCCTCATTTGTTGAAGAAGCTGGATGATTTGTCATAGATGAGGTTGGGACTTCAGAAAGAGAAAGGAGGGTCTTGTGGTTCAGGCAGTTAAATGCTGCTCTGGTGGGTTGGATTATCTCCCAGCCTCTGCTACAGATTTTCTCTGTCATGCTGGGCAAGTCACTTAGAGCAAACTGTTCAAAGTTGGCCACTAATTGTGCATTTCTCATTTTCTGAGTGTCTAGCCTGAGACTCTGGAGTCTGATTTGCTGAGCACCCACAGCTGCTGCTGAAGCCTTGAGAGCTGTGCTTCAAACATGAGGAAAGACTGAAAGAATTGGGCTTGTTTAGTATTGAAAAGAGAAGACTGAGAAGGGGACATGATAGTGGTTTTCAAGTATCTAAAAGGGTATTAAAAGGAGGAGGGAGAAAAATTGCTCTCCTTGGCCTCTGAGGATAGGACAAGAATCAATGGGCTTAAATTGCAGCAAGAGAGGTTTAGGATGGACATTACGAAAAGCTTCTTTTCAGGGTGGTTAAACACTAGAATAAATTCCCTAGGGAGGTTATGGAATCTCCATTACTGGAGATATTTAGAGCAGGTTGGATAGACATCTATCAGGGATGATCTAGACGGTGCTTGGTCTGTGGTGAGGCCAGGGACTAGACTTGATGATCTGTCAATGTCCCTTCCAGTTCTAATATTCTATGATTCTAAGAACATATAATTTGTTGGGTAAGTAAATAAATGCTGAAAATGTATTTTCTAGGTCTCTCAAGATGGGTACCAAAATTACTTTATACCTTTGACCTTAAACTCTGTACCTCAGTTCCCCGCCTGCAAAATGAGGATAATACCACCTCTTTACTTCACAGGAGTGTTAGGAAAACAAATGAATGAAGCACTCCATTACTGTAGCAAGGAGCACCATAGAAAAGCCCATGCAGATATTAAGAGTTCTGACTCAGAGCGGGGGTTGAATAGCATGCAGTAAATAAGGTATGGGCCATACATTGAACAATGAAAAGAAAACAAAGTATTGAATGACTGTTTGTTAAGTAAGCGTTGTCCATCCTGTGAATGAGGCAGAGACTTTGTGGCAAAATAGTATGTGATCGTGTAATACACACAAAGGGGCCAAAATTTATGTTGCACAAGCTACAGCAACTCTGAGAATAACATGGCTCCTTTTCTGAGACAGGAAGTTCTCCTAGTTGTGCAAAGGTGCAGAAAACAAAAACTTTAAGCTACATACATCACAAGCACATACCAAAACCGCAAGTCCAAACACTGCCAGTCTCAGGGGAGATGTGTATTAATATCTATCTACTTTGCACTGGTCCCTTTTAAGTAATGATTCAATCCAAATCCACAGATCCAAATACCTCAGAAACTTCAAAGAAGCTTGTATTGTGAGTTGAACTTTGCAGGGCAGGCCCATCCTTCTCACAGCTCACCTTTTCTGTAATGGCCATAATTAGGGAGAGAACGATAAATAATTAAACTGGTCCTTCCTTGACATATCCCAGTATATCCTGCCTTCTCTGTCATTCCTTTAGACCAAGTTCTTAGGGGTGGGGTTTGTCTTTTTCTTTGTTTTGGACAAAGCCAAGAACAATTGACCCAAATAAATAGCATAAATATTATAATAATGGTGTATGCAGCAGGCACTTTTTGTACAAACTGCATATGAAATAATGTGTAAATATAAGAAAGAAAATGTAAGGATGAAAGAATATATTTTGTTTCATTTTGGCCTTTATGGTACTCTTTTGACACCAGATAATAATTTTTATGCATTATTTGTGCTGCTGTTTACCAAATAAACATCTAAAACATTTTTAGTTCTAGGATAAACTGTATCAATTTCTTTCCCTTCTCCTGTGAGGCTGCTTATATTAAGAGGCCATAAGATTCAGTTAATCTTCGCAATGGAACTGTTATATTGGTAATAAAATGGGAAATGAGGATGCTGCAAACACCATATCTATACGGGGAGTCTAGCAACGCAAAACAATTTCAGAGACGTGTAGCCATTAGGAAAAATAACAGATTGCCAATGGCACCTAACCAGATATACGCACAAAATTTTTGCTAGAGCTTTCAGGATCTTTGATAGAATTAGCACAAAGAGCATACAGCTTTGTCTTAAAGCTCTGTCGCCTACTTTACTTTTAAGGAAGTGAAAACAAGCTAAAACTCCCAGAATGTGTGTGTGTGTGTCGGGGGGGAGAGTGGAATTCACATCCCAAGCAACACAAAAGGTGCAGAAGCCACCACCAATCCCCTATAGGCATAAGCATTTATGTTAGTGAAGAGTCAGTGTAGGTAGCTGTTGCAGCTCCTTCCTCACCACCTTACAGGATGCATTTCAGGAGTTGTGGGGCAAGACATAAGAATTAGGCGATGTTGGGAGGATAGCCAAGTGTACTGTAGATTGGCTATCCCCAGCTGGCATGGGGCAAAAGAACAGCACACTCTAGGGTTCTTTAATCTTCCCTATGGTTATGTTTGTGTCAAGGGCTGCACTTGAGACGTCCCTATCTTAAATAGTTGTAAAAGACACAGCAACCTGTAGTCTATAGTTTGAAAGTGCATTCTATCTAGAGTTGACATTTGCAGTAAGCACCTTAACATGCCTGTTTAAAAATATAATTAAAAACAAATATTAAAATAACTAAGGTTCACCCACAAATTAAGAAATTCAACTGTTCACAGTTCTGAAAACCACATTTACCCTGTATCAAGGCTGAGTGCTGTATATGGCATTATTTCCTTCGAAAGAGTGCTTTGAAGTTTTCTTTTTTCCCTTGATTTATTTGTGCATGTTTCATAAATACTTGGAATTTGTCCCTGAGTCCCTCAAAGGACTTCAAAACCGTTGAGAGACTCTATGGAGTAGAGTATTTTGCTAATTTTACTGGTTGGCTCTGAGAGACAATGACCTTGATTTAGCAAAGCCTTTAAGTACGTGGGACTACTCAGGCACTTAAAAGCGTATGCTTTCTTAGTTTGGAGCCATGGAGAGGCTAAAGTGATGCCCATCACAGAGCAGTCAATGGCACTCAAGTGTTTGAGCTTTGCTAGCACAGATACTCATGTAAAGCACATTTTAAGATTGAGTGCCCAAATAGTCACTAACAATGAAAATGAGATGGTCTATTTGATTGTAATATTGATCTGAAATAGTCCAGTGGTTCTGTGTAAACCAGCCCGGGCAAAACTGTGTGTTGCTTTTGTGGCAAATGAGCATCCATTAGGATGGAACCACCAAACTCCTTCTCAGATGAATTATAATGACATGTTTAAAAAACTCCCTGCTCCAAATACAACAGGTTAGTGCATTAACTCAGTATGCTTATCACTATAAAATATGCCTTTGCTGGAGCTTCTGCATAGCATCAAAATGGGAGATGGAATGTTTTAAAGTGACAGCTCACAAAACCCACCATTCAAGGGTATAAAAATGTTTTTAAAACTGTATCTATGAGAGAGAATAGATTGCTAATTCACAGCAAATCACAATGTCTTTTTTCAATAAAAGCCTCAAATTTTGATGATGAACTGTTGCAACTTCCTTTGAATATTACATTGCAGTTTTTCCTGGGAATAAGCTTTAAAGTGGGAGGTTTAGTTTCTTGATATACTGAAGCTTGAAGCAAGTAAATGAAAGGGAATGGAGAGGAGAAAGAGAGGAAATTGAAACCTTGAGTATAGGTTTACTTGAATGTAATATTTTTTTTTAAAAAAATTGAGCCTGAGGTGGTACAAGATGATTATGTGGTATAGGCACATAAAAATATTACATGTTTTTGCTTTTATTTTGGGACATTTGTAGTTGGTGCTAGTGTATACCACAGGCCTGCACAACTCAGAAAGCGGCGAGGGCCATATTACTCCAAAGAAAACAGCTGCGGGCCGCAAGTAGGGATGCTCTCCCAAAAAATACCCAACACGCGGGCAAAATGTTGGGCAAAAAAAACCCATGCATGTCTCCACTTGGCCCCCTGGCATTTGTCTCTTCTGTACCCTGCCCCTTGGTGCCTTCCCCCTGACCTGCCCCCCCTCCCCTGAGCACAAGCCCCTTCCCCTCCCCTACCTGGCTTCTGCCTTCCATGTTGCGGGGCTGCCGGAGCCTTTTTGAATCCGGCGGTCGCCGGCCGTGACGTCACGATGCCACGTCACACCAGCGTCCTGGCGTCTGCCAGCATCCTGCTCTCTGGCTCGCGCCCCGCCTCCTCGCGCCGGAGCTGCATGCAGGCAGCCCGGCAGCGAGAATCGCTGCACTTCCCACTCCCCGGCGGCGCTCCGCTCCTCCGCCCGGCCGGCTGATCAGATGGGGCCACGCCGCCCATAGTCGGCATGGGCCACACAGTGAGCCCCTGCAGGCCACATGCGGCCCTCGGGCCGTATGTTGTGCAGGGCTGTATACCGCAAAAGAATTGATCATAGTCACTTGTTTGAACTTTTAAATGATTTTTCACCCTGATGAATCAAGTTGTAGGTTCAAAGATTTGCATCATCTAATCAGGAAAAGAAATGATATCATGTGACCTATGTGTCCAATTAAAAACAGCTTGAATTTCAACCATTCAATACAGTACAATAAGATAATAGCACACCTTTGGAGAGCATCTGATAGGCTGAAATACCTTAATATTTAAATATATTAATATTAAAATGTCATGGAATACTTGCAGACAATGAACAAATGAATGGAATTTGAGACTTGTTTGCAAACAGAAAACAGGGCCAAATTCTATGAACAAATTAGAAAATAAATCTCCCCCTAGTTCCACTTCCATAATTTATATTTTTGAAGCATCTTTTGATAAGAAATCTTTTCCCAAGTAACTTACCCACTTTACATCATGGGTGGATTTTTTTTTCAAAAATAATGTTGGCCTAAGTCTTCTCCTATTGAAGTTAATTATAAAAACTCATGTGGACTTCAATGGGAGCACAGTTTGCCAATCGGAGTGCTTTTGCATTCCCCAGCCTTATAATTTTTAATATAATTTTAATTTAAATAAACTATATGAAAAAGTTATGTGTTCTTTAAAGTGCTATCACGCTTCTTTAATGTATTCTGGATTTTTCCTCTTTTATATATGCGATTTTATGATCCCTGGGCCAAATATTGCCTTTGTCTTTGCACAAATTACATTCATTGAGTTGAAACTTAGAATTAGCTGAGAACAGAAGAAACTGGTTCAATATGTTTGTGCCTTTTTCTTTAAAAGTCAAACTCAAGGAATCAAACACAAATTATTTGGCTCAATACAGACCAGGGTAACAAGGGTAACTGGCTGGTATTCCATGGTCTGTGTTGTACAGGTCTGGCAAGATGAGCTAATGGTCCATTCATGCCTCAAAATCTGTAAATATATTCACTGAATCAAATTTCAATTTCTGTTTTCTTTACTGTTGAATATATCTTCCCAATTCTTGTACCTAGCTATTTCTTTATCACAGAATCAGAGAATCATAGGGCTGGAAGCAGGACCAATCCTAACTAAATCAATCCAGCCAGGGCTTTGTCAAGCCGAGACTTAAAAACCTCTAGGGATAAAGATTCCACCACCTCTCTAGGGAACCTATATCCAGTACTTCACCACCCTCCTAGTGAAATAGTTTTCCCTAATATCCATCCTAGACCTCCCCCACTGTAACTTGAGACCATTGTTCCTTGTTCTGCCATCTGTGACTACTAAGAACAGCTTCTCTCCATCCTCTTTGTAACCTCCCTTCAGGAAGTTGAAGACTGCTATCAAATCTCCCCTTGCTCATCTCTTCTGCAGACTAAATAAGCCCAGATCCCTCAGCCTCTCATCATAGGTCATGTACTCCAGCCCCCTAATTGTTTTGGTTGCTCTCAGCTGGACTCTCTCCAATGCATCCATATCCTTTCTATAGTGGGGGGCCCAGAACTGGATGCAATACTCCAGATGTGGCCTCACCAGTGCCGAATATAGGGGAATAATCACTTCTCTAGATCTGCAGGAAATGCTCCTCCTAATGCAACCTAATATGCCATTCGCCTTCTTGGCTACAAGGGCACACTGTTGACTCATATCCAGCTTCTCATCCACTGTAATCCCCAGGTCCTTTTCTGCCAAACTGCTACTTAGCCATTCTATCCCCAGCCTCTAACAATGCTTGGGACTCTTCCGTCCCAAGTGCAGGACTCTACACTTGTCCTTGTTGAACCTCGTCAGATTTCTTTTGGCCCAATCCTCTAATCTGTCTAGGTCATTCTGGACCCTACCCCTGCCTTCCAACATATCTACCTCTCCCTCTAGCTTAGTGTCATCCACAAACTTGCTGAGGATGCAGTCCATCCCCTCATCAATTCTTGTACCTAGTTATTTCTTTTTCTGAACATATTCTTAAGTGTTTTCCCCCAAATTTGGTCTGTTATACCTTTAATACTCTTTTCTCCTTTCTTTTCTTTTAATTTCTTGCCTTTATTTTAATTCCAACCATTTAACCTGTGCTTATTTGGTTGACTACTCAACTTAGTTCTTTTTTTATTGAGCTTTTTTAAATCCAGGTATATATTTTTCCTTTGGAGTGTATTCCCTCCTTCCCAATTATCTCTTTCTTTCATGTTTTTTTTCTTTACTCTTGCTTTTCACTTGGTTCCCTTGCTAGTACATTAGTTTTTCAGTTTCTGCAGCTTCTTTAGGCTATAACTTCTATCAGCTGTCAGTACTGAGAGGAACAGTATACAATGTAATAGTCCTCAGGGACCACTGTTTCAATACACTGAATGCACAGAAGGTTCACGCAGACCTATTCACATAACACTGTTTGATTGCGATGTGATCAGCCCTAGAAGGGAGGGGGTTTTTTGGGGAGAGGGGGGGATTGTTGGGTTGGTCGGTTGTTTTTTGTTGTTGTTGTTGTTTTTATTTTTTGCAGTAGAGATGCGGGTTATCAGCAGTGGATAAGAGAACACTTGAATTGCATGAGACAATTGTAATGTGCTTTCTAAATAATGGAACTCCATCTTGAGCACAGTAACTAAGAGCCTGATCCTACTCCTTTTGAAACTCATAGGCAGCTAGATTGGGCCCCTAGAAAGGGACTTTCACATCCAAGCAAACATGAGAAAAAATTTAATTAATTAACATGGCTGATTTTTCCCTAGAATTCTTAAAATATTTTTATAGCTATACAAGGATTAGATTAAATGATAACATAGGTATCCATATCATAGTAACTCGAAAAAAGTGACCATGTAAATATTTAGCTAGACAAGTCAATGGATACATACTTATGCTTTATCCGTATTTGAATCATGCCCAGATTGGACCTCAACCACTGGGAAACAAACAAACAAAACAGTGTGCTGTGATCCTGAGTACCAAGTTGCAGTGCTAAGCTCCCAAATTTGTCCTGGCTTCTGCTACTTCATCATGGTCCAATCTGAGCAGCATGGGGTGTGTGAGTGTGTGGTTGGTGATGGAAGCCAGTGGCACCTGACATCTGGGGCCTGAGGGAGCCACCTCAGCCTGGGATGGGAGTGGGATGCAGCACTGGTGAGTGGTCAGTAAGGTCCTAGGGCTGTGGGTGGAGGTGGATTATTCATGGGTTATGGGGTCAGTGGAGAGTGTTGGTGGCTGTGCAGAGAGGGTTTGAGAGTGAGTAGAGATATTGGGATCAGTAAGGGGAATGAAGAATGTTGTGGGAGTTGGGAGGGATATTGGGACAATGAGGGGAATGGGAGATGCTGGGGTGAGTAGGAGATGTTGGAAGTGGTGAGGGGAATGGAGGCTTTTGGGGACAAGTGTTGGATGTTGAGGGAAGTGCGGGATGTTGATGGCTGCAGCCAGTGGGGCTGAGGTGTTGGAGTTATACTGAGCAGGATGTATGTCAGGATAAGTGTAGAGCCTCTCAGAATAAGTGGAGAGAGGGGCTTGTGACAGTTGTTGGTGTATATGAGAGGTGAAAAGGGCATTCTGGAATCTCTGTGTGGGGTGGAGTATATGTGGAGCTGGAGTGATTTAAGGAAGGTGCCCTCCCCAATTCCATAGTGCTCAGGGCTTCAGCATTCTATAATATGGGCCTGATTTTACCAAAGGCCTGCCTGATTGCTCAGCTTCTCCCAGGGAAGATAGAGGTCAGAGAGAGAAGAGACTACTTCCATTGCAAAGGCCCCAATTTGAATGGGTGTCAAATTGTAATAGGCTATGTTTCTTCCACTCTGGAAAACAGGGAACTTGCGAGGCAGATTGTGATTTTGTGGCTCTGAGTCTGCTTCCTGATCTCCTCCTAGAGCAGCGCTGACCTCTGTGGTCATTCTGCAGTATAACTGTCCCTCCTGCCAGATTCCTCCCTTTCCATTTTATGAGAAACAGTCACATTCCAGGGACATCCCATTGTCCTGGCACAACCAAACCCTTATCTTGAAGTTATGAGGAAGCTGCATACTAAAATTGGTGGTCCAACCTCTTACTGTTTACAAAGAGTTCTTGAGAAAATAGACTCACAGATGGACGAATGGACTCATAGACTGACAGACAGATGCATAAACTCTCTCAAATATATAGTAGATAAGATAAGTTGACCTCAACTAACCCTTCTCCTAGCTATTGTTGTTTGTCTGATATTTCAAAGAGGTGGCTTGCTGAGGAGGGATTTGAAAATGTGTGTGCGGGGAAAGTTGCCAATTTCTATGCATAAAAGGAAGTGTATAAGAGAGGCTTCAGGTGTTATTTGAAGAAGATTGCAAACGGTTATACAAGGATGGCATTGTTAGTGGAGTGATGCAATAAGAGACAAGTGTTGATAATTATAGAAGGGAGCAAAGTTATGAAGCGCACTGAAGGTGAAGACAAGAAGTTTAAACTTGATGTATTAGAGAGAGAGAAGCCTGGAGGGATTTATGGGGTAAGAGAAGGCCAAGCGACAGTCTAAGAAGATAACCTTGGCAGCTGTGTTTTGAATGGAGTGTAGGAGGGTGAGGTAGGTGTCAGGGAAACCAGAAAGGAAGAAGTTCAACTAATAGAGATGAGAGAGAAGAATTTCACCTAGTCCATTGCCCTGCCAATGACCTCTTTCTCTGATCCTGTAGGAAAGATAGTCTTGATTTGAAAAGAGAATATGGAAGTCTTTATGCTGTCACAAATGAGCATTATGACTTCATTGTGAACTTGGCAATAGCAAATGGGACAAGGTGGATTATGATGAAACAAGCATTTCTTTCAATGCAAATGTCTTAGTATAGTTGGCAGCACAGTAAGAAACATGAACAACACGAAGAGTAAATATAAATAGAACATGGACATTGTAAACAGAAACCTATACCTGAGGTGGCCCTACCTGGAATCAGCCTGTTAAAACAGCAGTAAGACAAATATATATCTCAATTAAAATATTCCTGCTGAACATATGCCCATGTATTTTATGTCCCTTTATAATAATTATAAACCATCAAAAATTGAGATTTCACATATTTTCAAGATATTTCGCTAGATATTAGCCTTACTTTTTAGCTGGAACAATTGATATATTTATCATTTGTGTTACATTTAAATCTGACAGAGGCAAGGATGTGAATTAAATGCATGTTTTAAAAAGATTCACTTATCACGTATACTGGCTATACTACTGAGTTCAAAATTAAATTACAATTTAAAATATTACAGAGGATTTACTGGCCACTTGTTCATATGTGTGTACTGCATAATGATGTTTACTGGCTGAGTGGTCATCAGGGAGATAATTCTACACATTTTGTGGCAATATCTTAATATTAAGATATTTTTGATCAAATGTGTGGGAAAGAGTCTAGTATCATAAGCTACCAGGCAGTCAGAGCTATATTTGCTACATCATTTGTCTTCAGTACCTATGACTATGCAGTATTTAAAAAAATGGATTGTAGTTGCCTCTGGTGGTACAAAGAGATTGATCTTTGTAAACTGGGAAAGCTCTGGTGTCCTACTTCCAAAGACTGATCGGTTGACATGACAGAAATTGCTTCCTATAAGCATCTTATTTATAAGATTACAGAGAAAAATGAAAAATGTCATGTGCTATGGGAAGAATTTATCTTCTATCTAAAGAGCACAGAGATGTTCAGGTGAGTGGTATGAGATCCCCATGGAAGCATTGTGCAGGTAATGTATGATTGCAAACCAGCAGTTATTTTCCCCTTGTATGTAGGTTGTTTGCCCATAGTTTCTGATTCTCATGTCTCTTTGCATGGTTGTTTTAACATCAGTGAACAGATTTCAAATGAAAACACCTTGTGATAAGATTGGCCTTCATAGCACCCTTTGCTATGGGTGACACTTATTCTACCTTAAGTTCTCCACCAGAGAGCCAGAATGTCTCATAGAGTCTGATGTTATGGAGACTTGATCCTCCTGCTAAAGACTCTTTCCAGTTCCATACTTTCCAGAAAGTCCCTGAATAAGGAAAAACAAGGAACTCAAAAGGGACCTCCAGCAAGTTTTTGGCAGGACCCTGCTCTTCACTTCCAGGCCTGATGTCAAGCAAATGGTTACTTAGTCTCTCTCTGGACCTGTCCTCAGGAAGGCTTGCACAACTGGCAGGGTGGACTTAAAGCCCCATTATATCCAGGCTTCTCTCAGAGAGAGAGAAACAATAGTCTGCTCCCCTTCCCAAAAGGAAGTTTTTCTTCATGCAGCACACAGTCAACCTATGGAACTCCTTGCCAGAGGATGTTATGAAGACTAGGACTTTAACAGGATTTTTAAAAAAGCTAAATAAATTAATGGAAGTTAGGTCCATCAATTGCTGTTAGCCAGGATGGGTAGGAATGGCGTCCGTAGCCTCTGTTTGTCTGGATCCTTGAGAGTTGAAACTGATTCGTTATGAAAATTTATTTTTCCTGGAGATGTGGTAGGATTTTGCCAAACTAGAAGTTAGATGAAAATTGAGTGTTCCAAGAGGGGTGGGTGGAAACTACCATGCTGTGAAAAACAAGGGCTCTATTAATTGCCTGTTGTGTAAAGACACAGTTGTGTCCATACAATAGAATGTGAAGTGACCTCATCCTCTGAAACACAGCCAGTTCATGAAGCGTCAAGCTGAACACTGCAAACAGAAAATTGCTTTTGTCGCTCATGGATTCCTTTTCTTCGTCTGGCCAACACAAACTGTTCAAAAAGGCCAGTGATTACACTGCAATTTCCACACAGATCAGTTATGAAATTGCTTCTTTGACAGCAGAAAACCCCAATACCATTCATCTTTCTGAATTGTGAAACAATGTGCATTTGCTGAAAAAAAACAAAGGATGCCTTAAATCAATTTAAAAGTTTGTAAATGTTTAGATACAGGTGACTGATTATCAAATGAAGAGTAAAAAATGCATGTGATGATATTGCAGTAAAGGAGGTAGTAAAATGATAAATGCAGATTGCACAGTCACAGCTCAAATGTTTATTTTTCTTGTGAAATAATGGGATCTTAAATAGGCAAAGTGCTTACAGCTTGCTTCATATTCCAGGTCCTTTCAAAGCCCTGCTTGAACGTATGGAATCCCTGGATGTGTATCTGTTTAAACTCAGTGGCCTCCCACAGATGGCTTTTCTGAAATAGAGCAAAGTATACTTTGGTATCATGTACTATCCCCATCTTTGTTATCATAAAAGAAAATTATTTGGTATCTCTCTATCATACCCAAGCCAAATCTCTGTGGTAAAGATTTATGGCAAATCTCAATGATGTTGTCATAACTACAGTGAGTTTCAATAGACCATGTGGTTTAAATCAACTCTGATTTAAGGCTCCCCTTAAGGAAATGGAAGCTAATTAGAATACTCCACTCTAAGATTTGATGGCTCTGAAGAGGGAAGGTCTGTTAACCTCTCGGTGGGATCATGCCATTTTTAATTGAGAACAAATGATATATTACTTTGCACTCAGGTTGTAAGTGCCTCTGGAAAGCGAGTGGTCCGTTATATCACATCTAAATGACTCAAATCTGTAAGTGACTTGAATCTCCAACATCAAGACAGTGATCAAGTAGTGTAAAAATGTGTTTGCAAGGTAATAGTCTCCCACACAAACCTGACACTTTTTCCTGGGGAGCTCGGGAGGAACTGTCTTTCCAATGAATGCTTAAGAAATGAATGTGATAGCTGTTACTATGCTGAATGGATCAATAAGCTTCAATATTAATTTGAGCAACTGTTTAAGGATTTTAAATAGAGAAAAGAATGGGTTCACATTGATAGCAATCTGCGTCTGACTTGTATGTATTATGTGCAAAGGATGGAAGCTCGATTTCACAAAGGACTTTGAGAGTTAACTTACAAATCAGAATGAAAACAGAAAATTGCAAAATTCTCATGAAAAAAATTCTGTAAAAATTTGTGGAGGGGGGGGTGGGTTCCAAACATTCCATTTTCCCTTTTTTTAAACTTTGTACAGCTGGTCCCCGAGTTACGAACGAGTTACGGACCAAACACTTGGCCATAACTCGAAGTGTTCATAACTCGGATCCCATAGAGTTACATGTCGACCGTGCTGTTTGTAAGCGCGGCTTGCCGTTCGTAACTCGGGACCACATTTATGACCACTTTGGTCATAAGTGCGGATGGTCATAAATGGAGGACCTGCTGTACTTGATATCTCACACTCATCCTGGGTGACTTTGACTTGTGTGTTGATGATCCATCTACCCTGAACTGCACATCTCCTCACCTCACATCTTCTTTTGATCTGCAGTTCTGGTTTAACTCTACCACTGAGCCAAAAGGGCTATTCACTTGACTTATCCTTCACCAGATGCTGCTTTCTCATCTTTGTTGATGACTTCCTCCTATCTGAATATCACTTGACCTTTTTCACATCACCCATCAGCCCTGTCCCCCCCCACACACATTCCCTGTCACTAAGACATTCTGTGACTTACAGTCCATCAACTCTGATGATTTCTTGTCTGCTTATGACCCTCTCCTCCCTGCCCTCTCTTCCCTTTTGTTCCATTGATGACTCGCAGATGTAACTCTTTACTCCAGACCTGTTTTTTGCTATTCAAACCAAAATTTTTGGTCTGTTTCTCTGACATCTCTTCATGGATGTCTGACTATTAGTTCAAGATCAATATGGCTACAGCAGAGCTCTGAATCGTCCCCCCTAGCTTTCCCCTACATCTTCTTTCCTGAACACTATAGACAACACCATCATCATATCTTATCAGACCTTTCTCTAGGTCTCTGCTTCCAGGCATACATAAGTCTTGCTGAGTCTTTCTTCTTACCACTTTTAAATTACGGCCTTCCTCTAGTCTAGGCTCTCATTGCTGTGTGAAGTTCATGCAATATCTTTTTCTCTAGCCTTGACAAATGCAGTCTTCCGCACTCTCATCCATTCCGAATGCTGCTAACAAGATCATTCTCCCAATTGTCACTTAGCCCTGGTCTACACTAAGAAGTTATTTCGAAATAACCCCTCTTACCACACTACCAAGCTCATTATTTTGAAATAACAGGCTGGTTATTTCAAATTCTGTACTCCTGCTTTTCTAGGGATAATAATGCTAATTTCAAAATAGTGTTAGTGTGGATGCTCCGGTGCTGCTATTTCAAAATAACTACTCCCCAGAGACATCCGAAGTAATTACTCCCCAGTGCTTCCTGGGGCTTTAAGTTGAGGTAATGTGTCCATGATAACAGAGCCTGCCTCAGACTAATTTCAAAGCTTCCCTGTAGTGTGGACATGCTATTTCAATTTTGTTATTTTGGGAGTTATTAAATCGATCTTAGTTATTTTGAAATAGTTTCCTAGACATGTTGTTAGACTGTTTCAACCCTCTCTGCCTTCCTCCACTGGCTCCCTGGGCTTATTAGATCAAACACAAGCTACCTGTCTTCACTTTCAAAGCTCTTCTTGACCTATCCCCACCCTACCCATTATATTTCATTCACTACTAAAAAGTTGCCTTGCACCTTCCAGTGATGCCAGCCTCCATCTCCCACAGATTACATTTTCAAACAAGCACCTTTGCACTTTCTTACATGCTACCCCTTCTACACAGAAGGAGCTCACTCTGAACAACCAGAAAACTAACTGTACTCCCTTCAAAGTCCTACATAAACTCCCTTGCCATGTTGCCTATAAAAAACCCATTGAAATCTATAGGAACTAATGCCTAAAATCTGGCCCCAGGGCTCTTAAATCTCACTGTAAAATCAATGGGATTTAGGCTGTTAAATGCCTAAGTCCATGTTGAAAATGAGATGTATGTGCCTAAGGCACTCTGGCAGTGTGGCACAATGCCTAATACCTTTAAAAATCTGGGGTGAAGTGATCTGCCCAGAGTAATATTCAAATCTCCTAAGTTGTGCCGAATGTCCTAAGCACTGGACCATGTTTTGCTATGAAATCAGGTCAGTCAAAGGGTGACAGCTGAACTGATAATCTCATTATAAATGAGGGTGATGGTTTTTGTTAGTATGTATTTGTTCTGTAAATGTTGCTATTCTTGAATATTTTGTTATTTTTTTCTTGGACAGAGTTCATAAATTAATTGATTCCATCTTCTAGTCACTGGATCACGTTATACTTTTCTCTGCTAGACCGAAGAGCCCATTATTAAATATTTGGTTTCCATGTAGATACATACATACTGTAATTGTCACCCCTTAACTTTCCATTTATGCTAAATAGACTGAGCTCACTATAAAGCAGGTTTTCTAATCCTTTAATCATTCTCAGTGTCTTTTCTCTCAACCCTCTTCAAGGAATCGGCATCCTTTTTAGACTGTGGACACCAGAACTGAACCTACTACTTCAGCAGCAGTCACACCAGTACCAAATAGAGGCCTACTTGAGATGTCTCTGTTGATGCACTTAGGGCTCATAGGGTATGTCCATCACCGGAGCCATGTAGATGAGTTTACTAGACATAGGAAAATGAAGCGGTGATTTAAATAATCGCCGCTTCATTTACATCAAAATGGCCACCGCGCTGTGCCGATCATCTGTTTGGCGGCACAGCGGGGCAGTCTGGACACGCTGCTGTTGACAAGGGAAGCCTTTGTCAACTGCTCCGGTAAACCTCATTTCACGAGGCACACTGGAGCGGTCGACAAAGGCTTCCCTTGTCGGCAGCAGCGCATCCAGACTGCCCCACTATGCCTCCAAACAGCTGAGTGGCACAGCGCAGCGGCCATTTTGATGTAAATGAAGTGGCGATTATTTAAATCGCCGCTTCATTTTCCTATGTGTAGTAAACTCATCTACATGGCTCTGTCGACGGAGCCATGTAGTCTATATATACTCATATAGGTCTTACATTGTACCAGAGTAGAGCCTCAGCAGGAAATCACCATTAAATTATTGGTTAGCAATATATCCCCCTGTTCCAGAAAACTCTCTTTCCTTGCAGTTTTCATGCCAATATTGTCCCATGATGTCCCATAAAGTAGGTTGCTTTTATATAGCCAGATGATATTCGAGAAGGAGGATTTAAACAACATAACCCAAGTTTTCTTTTCATAGTCAAACAAAATAATTTCATTATAATGTTGGCAATTAATAACTGCCCACATAGGGATAGAACTGACAGATTCCTCCCCTAGGAATATGCAGTCAGGTGTTTCATCAGGTGTATTTGTGGCATTATGATTACTGGTGGTAGTTGTTATATTGTGCTATCCCATTGTGCTAGGCACTGCACAAATACATACAAGAGACAGTTCCTCTCCAGGAGCATTACAAACTAAAGAGAATGGGGAGCGGGGGGGGGGGGGGGGGGGGAGAACACAATAGTGAACTGACTTGCCTAAGGTCACACAGCATGTCAATGACAGAGCCAGGAAAAGAAGCCACATTATCAGAATCCTAGTGAGATGTCTGGTTTACTAAACCATGAACACACAAGACAGGTGGACCACATGTAGCAGGTGGAATATACTTTTTTTGCTTCATATTAAATAAGACATTTTGGTAAATCGGGGAATTTAATGTCTCTACAATTTGTAGATGATGGAATCCTTGGAAGAGAAAACATTTTAAATTTCTGCTACATATAAAGTCCTGGTGGATCAGATTCTTAAAGGTAAATGAAATTTTTTTTCTGTACTCAAGACACAGTGGGATTTTCCATAGTGCTTAAAGGTACCTCCCACTAGGTGTCTAGCTGTATCTTTAGACCTGTAAATATATTAAAAGTCTGGTCCGGATTGTCGTATTGATTTTTGCAATAAATTAGACTTAGTATTGAATGATGCAAAGCACCTATGGCATTTACTGAAGTCATTGTCAACTGCAGAAGTTCAGCACCTCTTGGGATCAACAAGTTCTATGCCAGAGTCTCTACCATTAACTGTGGCCTCAAAATTAGTGGAAAGAAATCTGACCCCGGTGAATATTGGTGAAGTCTGAATATCTGTAGGTAAAATTGGCTATGGAATGCTTATATTCATAAAATACAGCTGAAGTATGACTTCAGCGACACATGGCCCTTGACCTGGCATGTTGCACAGGGAGACTTTCACTCAATACAAAGTTATCTATTATCTCGTATTCCGAACATTTGCACTGGCTTTGCAAACAGAGAGTTAGGCCACATAGTGTCAGCTTCACCGTGATGTTAAGCAGAAAATGGAATCATGCCAAAAGTAAGTATTTCTGCAGGAAATAAGGGTCACATTTTTCAAACCTGGGTGCTGAAAGTTAAATATCCACATGACAGCAGCCTAACTTTCAAATGTGTAGAGTCCCCATAACCTCCATTGATTTAATCTGAAAACTGAAAATGAAATCCTGGTTCTGATATTAACTCCCACTGAAGAATTAGGCCTTGTTTCCCCCAATCTGTAAGAATAGAAATAGTAACATTTACCTACCCACATCAGAGAGGTATTATATGGCTTATGTATTCTATACCATGTCAGGCTGTTGGATGGGGCTTTGAAATCCACAGATGGAAGGCACTATAGGCGGATAAAGAATATTTATTTATTTATTTGCAGCATAAAAAATAGCTTTTCATGATGCCTTTAGTGGTGTATATGGAAGAACAGCAACTGTTATCTTCCCTCTATATGATGACATCCTTTGGAGTTTTAGATGCAGATAATGGCAGGCAAGGGTGCATAATAGGGCTGTGACTGATTCTGGAGATGCTAGATAGGTACTCAGAATAACTGGCACTTCTGTTTCCTGGGGAAAAAAAGGAAAAGGAAAGGTTACTGAATCCAAGCCAGAGCCAGTGTCATTACCTTAACAGCAGCAGCCTTGGCAGCATATTTATACCCTCTTTCAATGTAGCAGCAGTAGTCTCACTCCTGTTTGGGTGGGTATGTCCTGGATACATTCTTCATTAGGACAGGATTAAGCAGTTTTGTAGAAGCATCGCTGCCCATAGCACCTCATAGCTTTGATGTAAGTGGAACAGGAATCTGGAAATCTCCATAGGAGCTGATGTGCAGAGAAAAGCTGGATCAGTAAAGATAGGATTTCTATTGTTAGAACTTTGTGGGTGTTAAATGAACCTGCTTTGGAGGCATGCCAATAGAGAAGATGCAGAAAAGTCTGATGAGAGATACCAGGCATAGAAGTTAATTGTGTTTGGTGGGTGGAGGACAAACTAAAATTAAACCATTATCAAAGAAAAGCCTTGGACACTTTGTTTTAAAACAGAGTTAATGGCTGGAGCCTGAAGCAAACCTAATTAAAAGGGAAAGAAAACAAATCATGAAGGTAGCTGTGTATGCAGTGGATGTTTTATATATGGATTTTCTGTTGTTCCAAAGTCTACTATTGTGCCTAAGTAAGTCAGGTATATTACAAGTTTGCATACTAGTTAAGAGCACTTTAAATTGGATTGAATATCTAAACAGAGTTGCTTATTTTGCTAACTGAAATCACTTATGGAAAACAGCCTTCTCTGTGATGTGGATCTAATTTAAAGGACCCAAGTCCTTTTAACTGAGTTTAAGAGTGCCTCTTAAAACTTGATAACTACCACTACCTCTGCCAGAATTTCTGGTCTCACTGAGTACCTTCCCTTGGCACCCATACTAGACAATACTTCCTGAAGAACAATCACTGAGAACAAAGACAACTTTAGTGGAGGAAAGGGAATGCTACATCAACTTGGAAAAACACAGTGTATATTTAAATGAATGATAAGTAACACTCCTCCACCATTCATGGTTATTGTGGCAGGAGTTCATTAACTCAGTTCCGTACATGCTGGTAGAAATGTTCAACAGGTAAATGTCTTCATACCACAGAACTTTCCTCATCCACTAAATCATACTCATGATTAGGTGTCAAGGATAGCATAGTCCCAGAGTCCTAGGGTGTGCTCCATCAGCCCTATCTTTAGTCCTTTGGCAAGTGTGGCCTGGTACTGGCCTGACACTCCACAGCCTGCAAGGGGATACTAAATTGTGTTATATTGTTCTGTTACTAGGCAACACTGTGTGTAAAATACCTTATTTAACCTAACCCCAACTACACCTAGCAGAGCATTAAATGATCTTATGATGAACACATCTGGTATCTATCTGACTAACAAGGAAGTTCTGTAGCCAGTCCCTATCTAGTACAGTAACATAAAATGGTGTCTGAAGTAAATTAGAATCAGAGGAGGAGAGAAACAGGAGGGACAAAGCCATGATGGTTGCAGACAGAAGGAACAGCAATAAAGATTGCAGGATTTCATCAACAAGCCACAATTCAATACCCCCAGAAAATTCAGCTTTGACAAAGCTTCACAATGGACAAAAGGGAAGCAGTATTTAGCAGGATTTTGAATTGCAAACAAGCTCCACAAAGAAATTGGAATTACATAGTATCTTCTTTAATTTATGTGTTGGGAAAGCAGAAAGAGTATGTCTTTAGATCCCTGGGCTTTACTGAACACAATCTTTCCCCAAATAATTCCAAGAAATCTCTACAACTTCATCCCCCATGAATCAATCCCAGATACACAAACAAGGGAACCCAGGCAGAGTCATCATATCTGGCATGACACTATTATCATAGGAATATCCGGAATCACAAAAACCATCCTCAAACCATTCACCACACAAAGGGCCAAATTCCTTCAAGACACTACTATCTTCTACCAAAACTCTACAATATCAACAACCTCCCTTAGAATACCATCCTTGACCTGATGGACGCCATCTCCCGATATACCAACATCCTTCACTATTACAGCATCACTGTTTGCCTCAGATAACTACAATATAATGAATAAGTCTCAGAAATCCATCCTAAACATAATGCTAAACTGATCCATTTCATTCACACCACCACCAACTTCACATTTAACAGCAAACACTTTATCTAACCCATGGCAATAGCCAAGGGTACTAAGATGGATTCCCAATATGCCAACTCCTTCCTTGGGCCACCTTGATAAAGAATTTTTGGAAACCTGCACAACAAAACAATGATATCTCTAAAGTACATTGATGATATTTTCATCTTCTGGATAAACAACCTAAACTTTCTTAGGGTATGTCTACACTATAGCGTTATTTCAAAATATCTAATTTCGAAATAGTTAATTCAAAATAGCTTATTTCGAAATAATGTGTCTACACACAAAATGTATTTTGAAATAGCGTTTTGCTATTTTGAAATAGCGCGTCCACACCGAGTGGATGTTGAATTGCATTTAAGGCTGGCCGGAAGCAGTTCCGGCAGGGCACCAAGTCAGGACTTACTGTTCGGGGCTGCTGCCCGAGGCTAACTGAAGTCTGTGCGTAAAGCCCCCCCTCCCGGACAGCCAGTTCTCAGGTTTCCCTGCTTGCTTGCCTAACTCACTGAGGGATAGCAAAGCTTTTTTGTCTCAGCATGCTCTGGTTGCCCTTAATCGGGACATCACAGCACTCTGCAACATGGAGCCAGAGCTGCCCCTGGGCACTCTGGTGCTTCTCTTGGACATGTTGCTGTGAGCCTGGCTGCACCTGCTGCAGGCTGCCATCCGGGAGGTCCATCAGGGGGCTGTCAGTATGCAGGAGGCCCTGCGGGAGAGCTTCCACCCTGAGGAGCACTAGGAGCCTCCCTGGTCTGCCCCACTGGGGGCTTGTGCCTCATTCCTCCCTCACGTCCTTCCACTTACCCCTCCCTAACCCCCTTCCTGGTGTAAAATAAAATACACGTATTTTCATAAATACAAACTCTCTTTGTACAAATACAAACGGGGGGAGGGGAACCTGGGAGGAGGGAGCTGGAAGGGGGAAGCAAGGGGAAGAAGGGGGAGGGGAAGTTCAGGGTTCAGGGTTAGGGGTCTCACCAGGCCAGCTGTCTCCCAGCACCGCAGATGCGAGGGCCTCAGCATCCCAGGGGGATGGGGAGGGGATGAAGGGTGGGGAGGGAGTGGAGGGTGTGGAGGAGGTAGAGGGAGAAGCGGGAGGGGGAGAAGGAGTGGGAGGAGGAGCGGTAGCTGGGGAGGCAGCAGGCATGCTGGCAGGTGGCATAGCCCTGGGCAAGCTGCTACTGCCGGAGCTGCAGGTCTTCTTGTACCCAGTGCTGGAGGGTGCGGTGCAGGGCTTGCAGTGCCCCCAAGTGCTGCTGCTGGTACCCCTCCAATGCACGGGTGGTCCTGCGGAGCCCTCGGGTGCAGGAGGATGTCCCAGGCACGGTGGTGTGTCCTGCACACGCAGCTGGTGCGGCTGTGGAGAAACAAGAGAAGTGGTCAGTTCTCCCTGGGGACACAGTGGGTAAAACCCAGCCCACCTCTGCAAGGCAAGGATGACTATGCCCTGCACCATCAGAGCCGATGTGCTTGCACAGAGGCCATGTTCGGAATGTCCTGCTATCCCCGGGAGTGGGAGCTACCTCGAGACCACACCCATGCCCCTGTGCTATATATAGTGTGTGTGTGGGGGGAGAGATGTCCCCTGCCTTTGTGTAGAGTGGCTTTGTGAAGGGAGGCTGTCCTGCTGTGTCCCACCTCGGAGTCAGGAGAATGTCATGTCTTTCACACATGCATGTGGCTAACAGGGTAAGGCCCCTGTGTGGCAGCCAGCTGGGGCTACATGCCCAGGGGTGGTGCGGCACATGCTTGCACATGCACAGGTTGCTGCATGATCTGTTGACAGCAAGGCCCACATGTGCAGTCCCTGGTTTCCGTCCCCCTCCCTCCCCCTGCATAAGGGGACAGTGATGGCACTCACCTGTTGTTGCCTTCCTGGCCTCGGATGACACCGGCAACAGGCATGCTGGGGTGGATCGGGGGCCCTGGCTGCTCAGCACCCTCCGCCTGGTCTGCTGTGGCTCCTGGCTCTCCTCCTCCTCCCCGATGCCCTGGTCAGAGCCCTCTGCTGCAGGGCTGACGATCACCTGGGGGGCACAGCCTGTCCCGCCCCCCAGGATGCAGTCCAAGGCATTGAAATATGGGCAGGTGTCTGGGTCAGCCCCTGGTTGGGAGCTGCCCCCGATGGCCCTGGCATAGGCCTGCCGCAGATCCTTGATTTTCATCCACACCTGCTCCTGGGTGCAGATGTGGCCCTTGGTGGCCAGGCTGGCAGCCATCCGGCTGTAGATGGCTGCATTCCTGCATTCTAGTGTGGAGATCATGGACATTGGAGACCTCCCCCCCAACCTCAATCAGGTCCACGATCTCTGCAGTAGACCAGGAAGGCGCCCGCCTTTTGCGGCCCCTGGCAGGCTCCTGGGAGCTGGGAGACTGGTCCTGGGTAGCGGTGGAGGGCTGGCTGCCGGTGGCTTGCTGGCTTATGTTGGGGCCACTGAGTCAGGGGCAGTGGCTGCTGGCTCTGGGCTGGCAGACCTGGAGCTGCGGCCAGACTTTACCCCTTTAAGAGCTCTGGGGACGGGGGCAGGGAGAGGAGTTTTCCTGGTTGTGCCCAGAGTGGGCACCCTGGGAAGGGCTGAAGGCCCCCTATTTCAAAATAAGCATCTACACAGAGCTTATTTTGAATTAGCTATTTTGAATTTGGCATTATTCCTCGTGGAATGAGGTTTACCAAATTCAAAATAAGCGTTCCTCTATTTCGAAATAATTTCAAAATAGTGGTTTGGCTGTGTAGACGCTAGGAAAGTTATTTCGAAATAACGGCTGTTATTTCAAAATAACTTTGCTGTGTAGACATACCCTTATAGATTTCTTCCACAGCTTCAACAACCACCACCCATTCATCAAACTTACTCGAGAGCCCTCCCACACCAGCACTATTTTTCTGGACAACACAATCTGCTTCAACAATGAAGCATGACAAAGATGCATGTGCAAGAAACTCATGAGTCACCATACTTACTTTTGCAGATACAACAACCATCGCAGACACACCAAGAAATTTGTCATCTACAGCTAGGCATTAAGATGCCACAAGAATACTCCAAAAGAACCTACTTCCATACAGGAAAAAAATACCCACTGATTCATACACCTCTAATTGTCAACTCACCCAACACTGGAATCCATAAGGAAGATCATCAAACAATTGCAATCCATATTTGATGGGGACCAAATCCTGAAAGAAATCTTTCCCAAAGGCCCTTTTTTTTGGCCTTCAAACAATCCCCAACCTTTCCAAGTTCATCATAAGAGAAAAACTCCCCATGACCGATTCTAAGTGGCACCACACCTTACCAGAACAACAGTTGCAAAAGCTGCAGACGTAGCCCCACTGCTGTGATGATCAATACCCACCTACAACACGCTCTTCAGGGTCTATTGGTCCTATACAGGCCTATCATAAAACATGGTGCAATTCATCCAGTGTATCATCTAATGGCAACTATGGGGATGAAGCCAGACAATCATACCCTCTCAAATGAACTCACACAGTAAAATGTTAAAAGATGAACACACCCTCTGACCTACAGATGGACATTTTTCTGCAAAGCAATCACTCAGTATCTGATGTCTCACAACTTGCACAACACCATCAAAAGAGAAGCCTTGAAACTTTAATCCGTAACTTGACGGGACATTAAGGGTACGTCTACACTGCAGCGCTATTTCAGGATACTTCCAGTATCCAGAAATAGCTATTCTGCCTCTTGACAGTGTGCCCACTATTTCAAAATATCATAAGAAATAATGGGTGTGCTATTCCTACATCCCTGTAAACCTTGTTCCACTGTTCCACCTTGTGTAGTTAGTGCCAAATTATGAAATAAGCTATTTTGAAATTAACTCAAAGTAAGCTATGCAACTTGCATAGCTCAAATTGCATAGCTTATTTCAAGCTAAGGCTGCAGTGTACACGCACCCTAAGAAACATGGACTTAACAGAAACACTGATTTTATGGATCATTATAACAATTTGCAATACTCCTTACTGTCTGCTAGTCCTTAATAGCCCAACTCATTTAAAGGGTTCCCTACAACATGTGAGAAATTGTTATACTTCACAATTTATTCAGCCTTGTATTTACCTCACCCTGGTTATTTTCTCCATACCTGAGGAAGAGTTCTGTGAAACTAGAAAGCTTGTCCCTTCAATCAACAGAAGTTGGTCAATAAAAGATATTTCCTCATGAGCCTTCTCTCTCTAAATTAAACAGTCTCATTCTTTTCAATCTCCCCTTATGGGGAAATCTTTTTATATCCATAGTCATTTCTATTGCCTGTCTTTGGTCCCCTTCAATTTCTACCACATCTTGAGCTCAGTACATTATTCAAGAAGAGTATGTTTATATGATGTTTTATATACTGGCATTATCTTATTATGAGTTTTAGATTATCTTCCATACTTTATGCATCCAATATTTTATTTGCTCTTTTGACTGCCCCTGCAGACTGAGTACAGCTTTTCATCAAATTAGGCACAATGGTGCCCTTGTCTCTTTCCTGGGAAGTTACACATTTTGAACCCAGCAGTGTATATCAGTAGTTCAAATTATTCCCTTCAGCGTTGTCCGTGACAGTTGTTGGTACTTCATCAGAGAACATTTCAGGGTGTTTCTGTTGATCCCTGCAGCCTCTTGGAAACAAGGCAATACTATTTGGTGATCAACGATTATATCAGATGTCACAGAAAGGTCCAGCAGGATGAGTATAGATGTCCTTCCCTCCTTCTTTCCTAAAGAGAAGAGGGCATCCTCCAGAGCAATATGTGCTGTATCTGTAGCATGCCCCAGCTTGAAGCCAGTCTAAGTGGGAACCAAAATACTGGAAGCTGAAAGCTGTCACTGAATGGACTTCTCTATTTACCTACTTGAAAAAGAGAAGGTAAGCAATGGGATGTAGTGTTTTAGGTCTTTAACAGTGACCGATAACTTATTCAGTACTGATGGGACTAATGCATGTTTTCTGGTGGGTGCATGGTAGATTCCCATAATCAAAAGAGGTGCTCATATTCACTGTTAGCAGGAGTCCCAAGTGGCACAGGAAGGGCAGGGTCAGAGACCCAAGTGGACTTTTATCATGACTTCTTATGTAAATGCATCAAATTCTTGGAAGAAGAGCACTGAGTTTTGATCCTGTTGTCATTGGCCAGTAGGATGTAGATTCTAAAGCGCCCTTTTGAAAATGAGATTTTTGCCATGCTGAGTGCCATGATGCCTACAACACTTTAAAATACTGGTCCTTAATTTCTGTGCCCATCTGTAAACTGTAAATTACTTCATTACCTCAGAGGAATGATATGAGCAAAAAAATTAATAAATGATTGCCAGGTATTCAGATGCTCTGTTGATGTGGGCTATATCAATAGATTCCCCTCCTTTGGCATGTGAGAGATGCAATAACCCTGTGTTGCCCAAAGTTCAGGTGCTGAAATTTTGTCTGACTATAATGCAACCTTCACAAGGGAATGAAGTTCTTTATGCCCTTCCCTGAATGCAAATTCTTACATGGATCCAGCACTATCAAGCTCGTAGGCAGGGAACTCTTACTGATTTGAATCTTAGTAGGGAGTGGGCTATAGGACTTTGTCCTAGGAAGATTATCTTCTCAATGAAGTCAAAGAAAACTTTGCCACTGATTTAAATGGGAAAAGGCTTTCATTAGAATACTTGGGAGTGAATAGTCCAAAGAGTCTCATAAGAGTTAACACATATGAGCACTCACTGTGTGCAAGGGCTACAAACCCCCAATGTTTACCTTATTTATATTATTTGCCATTTTAAAATTAAGCCCTCTAAAATAATTATCTAACAAAAACTACTTGTATAGGCAAGGCATGTTGGTCTGAGGAAACTATCAAACAACCTTTCCATAAGAAAGGAGAAAACCCTGTTTCTTTGCAAATTTGAGTGAAGGTAGGTGCAAAAAGGAGAGTCGGTATGTCATGCTCTGGAAAATGTAAGTGTTCGCAACAGAGCTCAGCATAGAATCTGAAGAGAATTATTTATCTGCCAAATTTTGTTGTTGTGTTCATGAATAATCCATGAACAGCTAAGTGTTTTTCTCATTTTTATTTGTCCTTCAAAATGATGAAGGATTTCTTGGCTTGTAGATTGGTTGTAAGTGGTTGCTTGCAAAAATTTGAGATGCATTGCTTAGTTTTGATCAGCCACCTAGTAAAGCTGGTTGAAAATTATAAAGTGATGGGATTTGAAGAGTTTTCATTGAAAAGATTGTTATCTTACTGAAAAACTGAAAACCTTCATTTTTGCTTGAAGACTGAAATATTTCAGCCCAAAACTACTCCATTCCCCCAAAAAATTAAAAACAGATTTTCATATATAAAACCAAATTTTTGAGGAAACAGACTTATGATGAAAATTATATTTTGTCAAAAACCTTTGTGCACTGGACAAGGAAGGTTTTAACAGAAAGTTCTCAACCATGCTATGTCAGCTGTTTTTCTGCTATGTCAGCTGTTTTTCTCACTTCACTCACAAAGGCTACTTCTAGACTACAGGCTTCTTTCGGAAGGAGCTTTTTTGGAAGAGATCTTCCGAAAAAACGTCTTCCGAAAGAGAACGTCCACACTGCCAAAGTGCATCGAAAAAGCAATCTGCTTTTTCGAAAGAGAGTGTCCAGACTGAATGGATGCATTCTCACATGTAAGCTGTGATTGCTATAGATGGAATGGCCACCAGGGCACCTGTGCTTTTTCCTCTTTCCTCTTCTTCCAAAAGAACTCCCTCTTCCCCATCCACACACACCTTTTTGCAAAAGAGCTCTTTCGCAAAAAGGCTTCTTCCTCGTAGAATGAGGATTACCAATGTCAGAAAAAACCCTCTGTTCTTTCAATTTTCTTGCAGAAGAATGCAATTGCAGTGTGGACGTTCCTCAAGTTTTGTTGGAAAAACGGCTGTTTTTCTGACAAAACTCTGTAGTGTAAACATACCCCAAAAGAAGTTTCCTTTCCAAAGAGACAAATGCTGATTCTCACTCCTCTTTCACCTGATTCTTGTCCTTCCCTTTCACTGCTCTTATGCCTTTCTCCCACTATTGTCTCTCTCTGGAATGCTTGCACAACGCTTTATTCATACACAGAAATCTCCAACTTTCTCTGGATATATGCACAATGAATGTCTGAAGGATTCTGAATGGAGGAAGCAACATGGAAAGCAGTACATGAATGTAGAAGCTCAACACAGCAGACCTAATTCCTACCTGCCTGCAGCGCTGTTCTCTTGTCCCCACTAGTGACTTCTTTCCTTAAAGACAGTAGTGTGGAGGGAATCTTTCTTCCTTTGCCTTTCTCCCTTTCCCCACTGCTAGCTATAATCCTATCCCTAGAACTTTGTCTATAATGAAGTCCTGTCACTCTGGTGCAAGGCAAGAACTAGGTTTCACCTGGAACAATATCATTGCTCTTGTGGTGGGCAGATGGGAAGAGGGGTTAAAAACCCTTCAGTGTTCACTCAAGAGAAATAATCTGAACTTCTTGGGACCTCAAAACTTTCCCTGGTTTATTCCCCAATTGGAAGAGAGCACTGCTGTCATAACTCCCTTTTTTTACAAAGAGAAAGTTCTGGGAGTGCTTTGAGTGTTTTTATTTTCTCTGCTGGTTTGTTTCCCCTCTTGCTCCTGCTTGGTCTTTTTCATTCTCTTTCTTTCTTTCCTTTTGTACACCTGAAGCTCTTCACCCTCCTACATGTGCCACACAGGTATTACTTTGTGATGCATTGTGCCAGTAGCCAGGTTGTCGTATCTCCCCAAAGTGTTTATGGGAACATCCTTCCAATGAACTATGTTCCCTCACTACGAAAGTACAGTTTCCAATTTGCCCTTGAAATGTGAAACAATCAGTGTTGGCAGCACTTATTCTTTCCTGACAAATACGTTACTTATTCTGGAGTTTGTAAACAGCTTAACAGTAAGTTCTTGTGACAGCAACAATACAATACAGTAGGGTTTCCTTTGCTATCTAATTTATTTTGCATTTGTTCAAAGCAAGGGGGAAAGAATGGTGCCAGTAGCAGCATTTGTCTTAATCATCCCGTCACTAATTTCTCCCATGATCAGTGCAGACAAGCAATAGAGAAGGTAGCTACAACATTCTAATGACTCTATGCAAAGGCAACATCCTCTCTGCCCGTTACCCACTCTTGCCACTGACATGCTCACTTGCTTGTCTTCTCCTTGCTCAAGGCATGCTCACACAAATGGGTTATTGTAATTCAGGACAAACATGAACAAATGAACAAACATTGCAGCTTTCAGTGCATGTGGTTAAAGTGTACCAGACACAAGAGGACTCTTTCAGGGGAGCTGACACTGAATCAACACTTACCGGTTTGCTTGGAGATTTGTGTTTTACAAAATGTGAGCCCGCAAAAGGACCTCCTCAGACTCTCCCCTAACAAGTTTCCACCCAAAGTGTTTTAGTTCACATTGAAGAGACCAGATTAATAGCTCTGGAGCCTCTAAGTCTCTATTTATATTCCAAATAGGTACAGCAGGAGTGCTAACTTCCCACAGTGCCCTATATATGTGTGTGTGTCCATTTATTTTTGACCTCTCTCTGCCAGCAAGGGTGATGCTGAATTTAGATCACTCATGTCTGTACAAGTGACAATTATTATAGTGGTACATATTATAATTATTATTTATCTGAAGTTAAATGTAGTGCTTATGCCCAGTGAGATTAATACCATTAGCTGGAGACAGATATAGGAAGAACAATGCACTGCCATTCTAAATCTTAGTATCTCTTGAGCAAAGATTTCCAGCAAATTGTGCCAGATCCTATGCTGGTTCAGTAATATGGACAAATGAGTAACATGAACATGAACCAGATCTATTGCTTCCATATCTGAATAGTATAGCTAGGGGATTTTCACCACAACAATTATTGCACACAAAGTATTCATTTTCTTAAATCTTACAATAGTATCATGGGTATAGTGGGTCCAATTCTTCAAATTTTTGCTCATGAATAGTCTGACTGAAGTCTATACAACTTACTTCAGATTCAAGCATTATTCAAGTGAGTAAGAGAGGCAGGATCAGACTTCAAATCTGTTGCTTGTTAACAGCAAACATCAGTGTAAGAACAATTTTTTAATTCCATCCTCTTTTAAAAGTCATTTGGCTCAACATACATGTAGGTGGTTTGTTGGGTTTTAGTTGTTATAGTTTTTACTAACTCAGAGTACAATACAAAACATGTTGACCTAATTCATCACTGGCAAAAACATGTATAATTCCAGTGAGGACAGCAGTGTCTCATTTGCTTACATCAGTACTGACTAAGGCCTCTTGGTGGTTGACTACATTTGCAGTCATCTCATACTTCATGACCAGAAGTCTCATGTAATCCATTTTATCATCTATGTCAAATAATGGGAGATAATGTAATGGCTTTCAGTTTCTCACAAGTAGTGCCAGAGGCTTTCATAACAAGGATAATAAATTTTTAAAAGTGCAAATAGAGAAATCCAGTGGATGCTTAAGTTGCATTTTATCTTCATACACACACATGCCCTGTTATTTTATTTCTTCATAAGGCCTCAGTGCTGAACTGACCCTGTTGGGATTTGAATCTACATTTTCAGTAGCTCTAGACCAGTGGCTCTCAAAGGGTATGTCTACACTACATGGCTCCGTTGACGGAGCCATGTAGATAAGGGTTGTAGATATAGCAAAATGAAGCGGCGATTTAAATAATCGCCGCTTCATTTACATCAAAATGGCTGCCGCGCTGTGCCAATCAGCTGTTTGTCGGCACAGTGTGGTAGTCTGGATGCTTGGCGGTCGACATCAAAAGCCTTTGTCGACCACCCCAGTAAACCTCATCCCACGAGGCATAACGGGGCGGTCGACAAAGGCTTTTGATGTCAACCGCCGAGTGTCCAGACTACCGCGGTGTGCCGACAAACAGCTGATCGGCACAGCGCAGCAGCCATTTTGATGTAAATGAAGCGGCGATTATTTAAATCGCCGCTTCATTTTGCTATGTCTACAACCCTCATCTACATGGCTCCGTCGACAGAGCCATGTAGTGTAGACATACCCAAAGTGTGGTCTGTGGACCACTAGTGGTCCATGACCATCTTGTAGGTGGACCAAAGGCTCAAGGCTCGGCCCCTCACCTACCACCCCACAATCACTCCAGTCATGCCCCCCTGTAGGGTTGGAATACCAGTGCCAGCTTCCTGCTACAGGGTGAGGGGAAGCCCAAGCCTTGAAAACTGGATCTGGCTTGCAAGGGGAGGAAGTGGTTCCATGCACTGCTGCTGCCGCTTCCCCTCCCACTAGTGGCTGGAGGAATGGAATTGCAGGAAACTGATGCCTGGAGGCTTTCCTTGCTGCTCCCATCGGCTGGAATCCCAGCTAATGGGAGAAGCAGGGGCTGGAGCTGGGCGTGGCAGGAAGTGCCCCTCCTTCTCACACACCCCCATCCCACTGAGATCCTGTACCCTCACCCTGCTTCTACATCCTCCTTCCCACCCCAGCCCCATGCCCCCAGTCATCTGCACCCAACTTCCCAACCAGACTCCTACCCCCAACCTGCTCCTGCACCCTATCTTACACTCAGACCTTGCCCTCCACCCCTCTTGTATCCATTTTGTCATCCTGGGTGGTTGGCTGGTGGTCCATGGAAAAGTTTGTGGTGAATGGGTTGGGCTATGGGCCAAAAAGTTTGAGAATCACTGCTCTAGACATAACCAACATTATGTATAAGCCTCTAAACTGATGTTGAAAGAATTGTGGATGGTTAGGTCATTCTGCTGCTAGTTCTAATGTATTTGGCTGCCATTTGGAACACACTTTTCTGGCCTATATGAATGAGCCTAAAAGTAATTTTCAGTAGATTCGATTTTTTTGGACATCTGCTCTCCCTTATTGACTTGCCTACTGTGCCTTGTGTCCTACTGTTTATGGTGGGGAAGTTACATATAGCAGTCTGTGATGTAGCAATATTGAACAATGTGGGCTATTTGGTGGATCCCTTATGTGTTCTTTTTCTCTATTAATACATCATACTTGTACATGGTAAATATACTAAAAGTTAGAACTTCTTGGGTGCTTATGCCATTATTACTAGTGTAGTCCCCTTACTAAAGGTGCCTCTCCTTATTTTCTGGGAAGACCCTGTGTGCTGTAATCCAGCCTTGCAGACTACAATTCCCATGAGCCCTTGGGAAAAACAGGAAGGAAGTGACTCTTGTGTGGGAGATGGGAGTCTCTCCATGTGCATGAGAAGAGAGGTCTGGGACTCTGCCCTTGGATTTTGGAACAGAAGGGGAGCCAAGCTGCTGTGGAGGAGTTTGATCCAGTCCAGGGGCTGTTAGAGTGCAGCTACAGACTGGGACTAGATGCCTTTGGAACTGGGATCTAGCAGGCTGCTTCTGATAGGCACAGCATGAGGCTGTAAGTAATTGGGCCTTTTTGGGAAAGTGCTGCCTGGGACAGAGCTGCTGCCTAGCTTGGACCCTCATACACACTGCCTGCAGAAAATCTCCACTACAGCTGCAGTTCTTCAAGCGCGTCCACGCAAGCAAGAGTCTGGGACTCTGAGTCCAGGGGTGTGCACACTGGGGTGGGATCAATATTGGCAGTGCACTTTGTTAATGCTATTCATTGTTAATCTGTTAAACCCTGTTTATTTAAGTAAGTAAAGATTGTTTATTTTAATGTAATCTATCAGATGTATATGATTTGTAGTTGTTGTTCTGGAGTTAGATCCAGATTATAGCTGGAATGAATATATTCCTGGAGGCTCTCAAGGCACACCAGTAAGGGTATGTCTACACTACCATCCTAGTTCGAACTAGGGTGGTTAATGTAGGCATTCGAAGTTGCAATGAAGCCCGGGATTTAAATACCACAAGGAGTAACGGTAGTTCGAATTAGAGATCCTAATTCGAACTACCTACTCTGTGCCGCGTGTAGCCGCGGGCACGGAGTTCGACCTAAGGGGATTTAAAAATGGTGCCCGCCCGGCAAGATGCAAATGAAGCCCAGGATATTTAAATCCCGGGCTTCATTTGCAACTTCGAATGCCTACATTAACCACCCTAGTTCGAACTAGGGTGGTAGTGTAGACATACCCTAAGTGTGTACAAGGCCAGCCAGGTGGAGGCACTGCCATTGTACATCATTTATAAGCAAGGGACTGCAACAAGGGAGTGGATAGGTTTTCCCCAACCAAACAACATCACCACTGGGGTACTCAGGATCTCCTTTTTATGTCAAGACCATCAGGCGCCCCGGCATACCTGTGAGAGTGACCTGCTCCTGAGTAACCCGGAGAGGAAAAAGGGGGTTACATCAGAAGTCTTAATCTTGCTAGTTTTATAAAGTGTTTTGTGTGTTATTTTCCTTTGTTGGACTAGATTGATCCCAGGACATTAGAGAGACAGGATGCACATTGTAATATCATTTATTTGATCAATTTCTCTTGATGAGAGATACAAGCTTTCAAGCTACACAGAGCTCCTCTTCAAGACAATGAGAGAGCTCTGTGTAGCTTGAAAGCTTGTTTCTCTCACCAACAGACACTAGTACAATAAAAGGTATTACCCCACCCATCTTGTCTCTCTACATTGGATTTTTGAAATTGATAACGATTATTAGCATTTGGCTAAGAAAGTGTCAATAGTCTTTGTTCCCAATGTATCCAAACTTTGACTTCTATAATATAAAATGTTCTGGCTCATGAAAAGGATCTCAGCCTTGTCTTGTTTTTAGGTTCACACAAACCTGACTATATGGTAGTTTAAAGTTTGTTAGACATCTTAGATCAGCTGAAGGTTGTAACTAAGATTAATTCATTTGTCTAAGTCAGCTCCTATAATGCAGCAGAAATGGCTTATTACTTGTGAGCTGCTAAAAGTGTGTAATTGTCTATTGCCCGGTGCAAGGCTGAGCTTAACAGAATGTAGATGAAAACATATAAAAGGTATAAAGGGTATTAGTGGGCATTCATTTTACCCAGACATTCAGTGCTGTGGCCACTTGTCTTTTCATCAACAGTATCTGATAACATGAAGAAATTAATAATTTACAGAGGGTAGGCAGTACTTTTCCATTAGAAGCTGTGTGCAAAGGAAAAAAAGAAATGTTGGCACGTAGCTGACTGTTCTCAACAAGGTTATTCTGCCTCACTTTGTAAATGTGTTTCTCTTTAACACTTTCAGAATCATGAAAAAAACACAGTTCAGAAATATATCTCTATTTTACTTATATTAAATGCAAAAACCAAACCAAGCCATCTCTGAGTCAACACTGAGGTTGCACATTTAAAATAAAAAAGTCAGGAAATGCTAAAATAATGATTCCTACAGAATATGTTTTATCTCATATTTCTTCTCCTGTCTTTCTTGTTAAATAAGTAGTCTAATATATTTTCTGTTCATATTGTTAATGGTGTACCACAAAATGTGAAGGATGGGCAATACAGTACTAATACAGCACTTCTAATGATATTATGTTTGTTGTATTTAGAAAGTTGAAATAAATATTTAGAATTTAGAGAATTCACCAAAAATTGTAGGGAAACTCTAAAATAGTAAGACAGACAATTTTGAGCGCACCTATGGCTTTATCCTGTTCCTTAGATATTTTTTTTCTGAAGGACTGGCGTGTGGGTGTGTGTGTATGTGTGTGTGCGCGCGCATATAGTGGGGGCAAAGAGAAGGGTGGAAAAACAGGAAGGGGTGTTGTGAAGGATTCTGTTGATGTTTCCAGCAGACTTTTATAATGTAAATTGTTTGTTCTAAAACTGTTAACATTTTTTCAGTTATAGAGCACACATTTCAATATTATCTTGTAACATGGGGTACAGATATTATAAATGAGATGAGCAATGCACAAACATTCCATATAGCTTAAAGCATATTTTATAAGTCTAATATCTAGTTGAACAGAACTAACACATGGTGAGTCAAAATGGCTTCCAGTTGTGTATTTGTCCGTTTTCAGTGGGGCTTAGGGGGCCTAAGGATAACTGACGCCTGGTGTGCCAGCATCATAGCCAGAAACATAACATTGTACTGTGCTGTAACACAGCTGTTAGTGTATATGGCAGTATCCAGCTCAGTCAAGTATATTACTTTTATAGAGGACAATCTGAGTCATCTTTTCTTTGCAAAAGATATACATGATTATACATGACTGCAGCATAAAAACAGGGGAGAGCAGGTGGGAGCCAGTGCTCGTGGGGAGCTGGCTTTTAAGCACGCTCCCCACGAGCACCAGCTCCGGGGAGCCATCTGCTTCCCCTTCCCCTCCCCATGCTGCTGCCTCTGTATCAGAAGCATTCGTTACTTGTGTCAGAGGCAGCAGCATGGCACCAAATTGGAACAGTTCCAGCAGGAAAGATTGAGGAAGACCTACATCACAGTATTACATTGCCCAGGGTTAGGGTACTCAGCTAAGAGGTGGTACATTCCTGGTCACGTATCTTTTCCATTTTAGGCAGAGGAGGTATTGAACTGGGATCTCCCACAACCTGGATAAGTACCCTAACCATGGGGCAGAATGCTGCAAGGGGGCTTTCTCAGCTTCTTGCAAGAAATCCCTCATGTACCTGACTCCAGGAAAAGGTTCACGTTAAGGCTCTCTGTGATGGGGCTGCGGAGACCGCCCCTGCCGCGGTCCCCGAGCCCTGCACTACTGAAAGCCCCGTGGTGGCTTTAAGTGGGTGTGACGAGGCTGCGGAGACCGCCGCCGCCGCTGCAACCCCCGAGCCTCACACCACTGGAAGCCCCTCAGTGGTTTTGAACGGGGAAGACATAGCCGCACGGCGGACGTGCGCTGCCTGCTCTGGGGCTGCCCCGCGGAGTCAGGCGGAGGCACCGGATGACGTCAGAGGAGGCGCCGGGAGCCGGAGAGGCTGGACGTCAGAAGGAGGCGCGGGATATAAAGAAGGACCCGAGAGGCCCTTGGACAGGAGAGGGGCGAGGAGCATGCAGGGAGAAGGTGGAGAGAGCGCTGAGCCAGGAGGCGTGCGACCGCCCGGGGAAGGGCGCACAGTGCCGTGGCGAGGAGCGGGGTCCGCAGGAGGAGACGGCAAACTGCTGGAGAGACGGACCTGAAGAAAGGACCGGACGGAGGAGAGGAAGCAGCCCAGGACTGAGCGGTGGAGCTGGAAGGTCGCTCGCGGGTTGGTGAGTTAAGGCCGCAGCCCCACCAACCGGGCAGGGAATCCCATTCCTGCCCTTAGGGTCCTGGGTCGGGACCTGGAGTGAGGGAGGGCCCAGGTCCCCCTCCCCTCCGTCGGACGACCCTACAGGAGAGACTCGCGACCAGCGAACGTCCGGTAAGCCAAGCCACCGGGAACACTATAGACAGGGGACAAGGGGGGGAGAAAAGACTTCATAAACTGAGACACGGTAAAGGAGGGGGAGCACTCTGGGGTTGAGGAGAGGGGGGAGCATAACCGCCTTAACCCCGATGATGACACGGCCGGAGACCTGAGGGGAGGCGCAGACCGTGACACTCCCAAACAGAGATAGATGCAAAACTCCCTGGAAGGGGCAAGGCTTAGTTCATACCCCTCTCCATGGCATCTCCCATTGACTATCTTATGTTATTCCCCACCAGTGTTCTGGCTTTTGTGAATCTCCTTCTTGAGCACCTATCTCTCCTCATGAAGTGTATAGAAGCCTGAGCACCTAACTCAGGCTTTGTAGATCACAGTGGTGTTCCTGAGATTTTTTCAGGTGCCTACAAGTTAGATGTGGTGGCAGTGTAATACTGTAATGAAGGTCTCCCTCAATCTTTCCTGCTGGAACTGCTCCAATTTGGATAAATAATTAGCCATTGGAGGAGGGGAACCTGGTGCTCCCACAGCATAGATTAGTGCTCTAATCCCTAGGCTACAAGGTCAATTTCATGCTTGCACTTTTTAGCCCAATGACAAAGTGATTACTTCTTATTGTACTGCTTCCTAATAGGGATGTGATAGTGTACATGTTTAAACGGTGCTCAGCATAACAATGCCTACATTCCTTTGTGAATCTAGTGGTATGTCTCCACTAGCAGGTGGAGTGACACTTCAGTGATTGATCCACTGGCTTTTAATTTAGCGGGTCTAAAGAAGGCCCACTAAACTGACTGCCAGACTTGCTCCTGTCAGTTCTGGTAGTCCACCAGAATGAGAAGTTTCTCTCATCGACACAGTGTGGCGTAGATACCACAGGAAGTCAACTAAAGATATATCAGATCCACTTATGTTATTCACGTAGCTGGAGTTGCATGACTTAGGTTGACTTGGCCTGTGAGGTAGACTTGCTCTATGCCTACTTGACTTGTCCAGCATCATACCCCAGTATCAGTGGAATAACTCTTTTGATTTTGAACAGAAAACCCATTATGTTTTTTGCATCATAGTTCTGGAGATAGAGACCATGTGAGGTCTCTATCTCCAGCGGCATTGACACCGGCGGTGCCAATACAGGCCCGATCATGCTCCTTATGTCGCGCTCTCTGATCTTCTTCACGGAGACATTGCTTGATCTCAAAGTGTTGGGCACCATCCTCCAAGTTACCCGATCCTTCACCTGCTTCTCCCCGGGCGTCAGCGTCAATGCCGTACTTTATCAAGATGTTCTTAAGAACACCTCTGTAGCACTTCCTCTGCCCACCATGAGACCTCATCCTGGTCCTCACCTGAGCATAGAAAATCTGTTTAGGCAAGCATGTGTCAGGCATCCTGACCATGTGACTAGACCATCATAGCTGCCTGTGCGCGATTATTGCCTCGATACTGCAAGAATCAGCCTCTGCAAGAACACTACCATTGGTCCATCTGTCCTGCCACGTGATGCCCAATATTCTCCTCAGGTAGCTTTGGTGGAATTTCTCCAAATCTTTTATATGTCATTTATAGGGAGTCCAGGCTTCAGTTCCATGCAGCAATGTTGGGATGACTACGGCATTGTAGACATCAACCTTGGTCTCCATCTTGATGTCATGGTAATCGAAGACTTGCCTCTGTAAACATCCATAAGCTGCGCTGGCAGTGGAGATTCGAAGGTGGATTTCATCGTCGATGTCAGCATTTCTGGACAGATAGCTTCCAAGATAAGGAAAGTTGTTGACATTCTCCAGCACTTGGTCGTCCACAAAATGGCATGGTGGGTATTGGCTGAAAGAGAGGTGGTTATCCAAGGAAGCGTGATAGTGTTTTACATGGAGATGCTGTTGCACATCAGCAACTACACGATGCTTGACCAAGACACAGCCTATAACCAATGTCAAGGAGGTCCAAGTCGATAGGGGGGACTGTGTCTCAAGCCACTGGACTTAACAGCTCATCCGCCCGACGCCGTTGGCTGTTCGGGTCGCAGCTCATCCGCCATCTCCACAAGGGATCTGCTGTTGGCTACTTGACACAAGGATGGGGAAGGACATTCCCCTCACCAGCCAAAGAATCTTCGGCTGGCTACCCACACGGTGTTCAGCTGATCGGCCAAGTTCAGGCACCAGAGTGCGCCTGCCACCATGTCCAAGGGGCAACGAGGAGGCAACCGTATGAGTTAAGCATGGCAAGCATACCAGTGCAGCTTGACCGTCTGAAAAAGTCAGGGGTTGGGCTGCATTAATAGAAGCATTGCCAGCAGACTGAGGAAAGTGATTATTTCCCTCTATTCTGTACTGATGAGGCCAATCTGGAGTGCTGCATCCAGTTTTGGGCCCCAACTACAGAAAGGATATGGACAATTTGGAGAGTGCCCAACAGAGGACAAAGAAAAAAATTATTCGGGGGCTAGAGCACATGACTTACAAGGAGAGGCTGAGGGAACTGGGTCTATTTAGTCTGCAGAAGAGAAGAGTGAGGGGGGATTAGATAGCAGCTTTTCACTACCTGAAGCAGGGTTCCAAAGAGAATGGAGCCAGACTATTCTCAGTGGTGGTTGATGACAGAACATGAAGCAATAGTCTCAAGTTGCAGTGGGAGAGGGCTAGGTTGGATATTAGGGAAACCTATTTCTCTAGGGGTGCATCTGCACTGCACCCTTAGCTCAAAATAAGCTATACAATTTGAGCTACGCACATTGCGTATCTTATTTCAAGTAAATTTCAAAATAGAGAGCGATTCCAAAATCTCCCTTAATCCTTGTGGAATGAGGTTTGCAGGGACATCAGAATAGTGCACTCATTATTTCAAAAGCTATTTTGAAATAACAGGTGTGCTGTCAAGATGCAGAAAATACTATTTCAGGATACTGGAAGTATCCTGAAATAACACTGGTGTCTAGATGCATCCTAAGAGAGTAGTGAAGTACCGGAATGAGTTACCTAGGGAGATGGCAGAATCTCCATTTTTAGAGGTTTTTAAGGCCTGACTTGACAAAGTTCTGCTTGGGATGAATTAGTTGGGGTTTGTCTTTCTTCAAGCAGCGGATTGGACTAGATGACCTCCCAAGTTTTCTTTCCACACTAATCTATGATTTTGAGGGGAGTATTTTTGCATAGAATGTACTATTATCACTACATTTCTGCTATTTACAGATTGCTTGTATTTCTCAAACATAATGCTAAACACCTGTAAGTCATACAGCAAACTTTCTGCTGTAGACATTGCATTTAACACACCATGATAAATGTCCTTTCATGTATATAACTAGGATCAAATAATAGCATAGATTAGTTAGGTCAGATAACCCTGCTGTGCTTAATGATAGTCTAATGTTCCCTAACGGTAACAGCTTCTTTTTTAAGGTGGCTATTAGATGGGTATGAAGCACAGATCAAGTAATATCTGCAGTTTGGTACATGCATGAAATGCCTATGTGTGTTGTTCATCTACATATTGATCTCAAACGGTATTTTCCCTTTTATTAACCACACCACAGTTTCATCCTGTTGTTGGTGCTAGGCTCAACTCTTTGCTAACATTTCAAACCTTCTGGGTAGAACTTTATCCAGATCCAATGATAAAGATCCTATACATTTAGATTGTTCTTCTCTTTAAAGAAAGCATTTAACTCACAAAGAAAATAGCTGAATTGCAACTTAAAGGCTGACTATGCAGGCCCCAACAAAGAAAATTAAATCTTGAAATTGCAGATGTAGTCATCAGAACACTAATTACTATTTCACTGGCTCCTTTCTGATATAAACCTTCACTTCAATTGCAGGGTGGAAAAAGATAATCTAAGGGCCATATTCTGCCTGGCCATGTTGTGGGTGCAGAAGACAGAGAGGTCATAGTCTCAGAGAAATCATGGTGAGGAAGGAGATTACCTGCCTGGAACTCCCAGACATGCAGAGTTTGCATAATTATTGCTACCCACCTCTGTGGGGTTCAGTATCCTCCTGCATCAACTTGCATGGCCAGCCAGAGCACAGAGTGGAGTCATGGCCTTGTCTCCTCGTTTCCCACATTAGGCCACTATGCACCCTCCTAGGCAGGCCCACTGACAAGGGAAAAAGGAAGCTATGCCCAGGGGTGATTTAAAAGGGCTCAGTGGCCCCCAGCCACCTCCACTATCATGGCTGAAGAGCTGGCAGCTTGGAGCCCCACACACTTTTAAATTGCCTGTAGAGGGCTCCTAGGCACACATGAGGTGGTACTGACAGTGGAAAAGGCAGCTGGGCAGGCCAAGGACTCCATTTCAGTCGTGCACTCTGGGATGCAGCTTCCTATTCATCCCGTTCCCCAGACGCTGAGGGAGCGAGGGAAAAGTGCTTGCAATCCGTGCATGTCTCTCACACCTGGCTGGCTCTACACCTGAGCTCCTTTCACCAGCCAGGTGTGAGAGATATGTACGGAATGCAAGCACTTTCCCCTCACTCCCTTAGTGTCTGGGGAATGGGATGAAAAGCAAGTCGTGTCCCGGAGCACATGGCTGCTGCCCCCATTACCCTCCCAAAATGGCCCCCTGGGGGCAGGCACGGGAAAGCTCTGGCTGTGCCGTCAGTTCACTGGGCACCAGCCAGCAAAGACACAGCACCACCCAAATGTCAGGTGGACCATGTCCTCGCGGGCGCAGTTTGTGCATGCATGGGAGGCTCATAGACTGCTTTGTCCCAGAGCCTAGAATTGCTGCCAGTGGGCCTGCTCCTATGAATGAAGCAGCGTCTGCACTTCACAAAACATGAGGGTTGATGTTCTGGCTTGTATAAGCGCCATGCAGCGTCGCATCAGCTAGCCAACCTCTGCATGTGTCAGAGTTCCTGCAGAGGAGCTTTTCTGCCTCTTTGGGATGGCTCCTGCTGCTGCCCCGGACTAGCATGAGCTCCCCTGCCCCTTACTGTGATGTGAGTCTATCTGGCACAGTCTAAGCCTGAATGAGGAGGCTACTCAAGGAACAACATTTCTTTTTTAAACCACAAGTGGAAGAAAGCAGTGGAAGCTGAATGGGGAGAGAAAGTTGTGTAATGACTCTGCTGTGCTGACCCCGCTGCCGATAAGGAATCCTTATTTAGAAGTGGAGGAAGATTGCTGCTGTCACACATTGCCATTTCATTACTCTGCCATCACAGGCAAGAGCTGCTCTCATTATTTATCATTGTTGTCATTTATTTTTCTTTGGGAACAGAAAGCCTGAGAACACTTTGAAAATCCGATTGTACTGGCAATGACATTGAGCTTCATGAGACTTGTTCTGAGACAGTGCCATTTACTGAGCTGCGGAGGTTGAGCATTTAGTGCTGGGAGACATTACCTGCCTCCTCCCCTTGTGGATCATAGTGCTGGAATACAGTTAACCTAAGAACCTGTCCCTAGCTTTCCTTGCAAAGCACAGGAGTACTAAAGCATTTTGCAGCTGAAGATTTGAAGTTAAATTAAGTGTAAAATTATTTTTAACAGTTCCAAAATTACATCAAAAGCTAGGTGATGTGTTTGAGGCATAAAGGTTTTGTTGGCATCCATTTTGAGCCGAGTGGTTTATGAGTTCACCACATATGAGTAACTTGCTCATCTCAAACTCACCTTGGTAAAACCTTTAAACCATCTCTTCCCAGTATGTATTCCTTATGCTTTTATATTAGGCAGCCATTAGTGTTGCAGCCCCCGCCAAAAGGCTGTCATTTTCACATAAAGCTTGTATATCATGTTGCCAACCTTCATAATTGTATCCTCAGACTGATATTTGGGGGAGAGTTAAAGAACCACTTCCTGCAGCCATTTTATTACATGAGAATCTAAGGTTTCCTTTAAAAAAAAAAGTCATTTCTAGCCCTGAAAGTTTCAGAGAAAAGACTGAAAGGATGACCCATGAGATCAGAAATCCTCAAGGCCAAAACTGATTATAAAAATCTTGATTTTAAAAGTGCTCTCATTGTTTCATGGGGATGGTCTAGTTCATGATTTTGGAATGCAAGAGGTTGGTAATACAGAATGAGTGCTGTAAATTTGAAGTATCCAAACCAAAGAATAAAACCTTGCCTTTTGCATTTTTAATGGTACCTCCATAATTCAACTGTTCTGCGTCTGATTTGTATTTCTGCCACAACACCTTTTTACCACCCTGGCAGAGTAAAAGAATCTGAAAGAGTGGTGTGAAGGGGCCTTAGTGAAAATGAAAATCAGACTTGAAGAAGTTAAATTATGAGTGTGGAAAGGGATCTCTCAGCAACGGAGAAACGTGAACTCCACATTTTGAAGACTGCGAAATAAATTTCTGTTAAGGCACAGCAAGAGAGAAATAGAAAGTGAAGAAAGACACTGTTCCATGGCAGGCACACTAGTCATATGAGCTCTGTTAATTAACCATAAAAATGCAGATTAAGGATTCCTTAGACAGCATTAAATTCTCCTCAGACAAAACTCAAGTTCACAGAATCCCAGTGCATCAATGGGAGAATTTTCTTCCTAGCATACGTGAACATATTCCCAGAAAGGTACAAATTGTGGCCCTACATCTATGTATGCCTGAAGATAGTTTTTTTTTCTAACTTAGCTTTCTTTGCATGTGCAAACATTTGAGATCAGATATAGATGTACAGCAGTCACATAGACAAAACATATGAGATCAGAATTTCATTTTTACAAAATGATTTTTTTCAGCAGACTGCCACTTCCTTCATCCTTGCTGTCAAATCCCTAGCGCAGAAAAGTCATTTTATGTGAAGAACCCATTTATCCCTCCTTTTAGATACAGTAATAGCTTTGTAGTTGCTATGTGTTACAAATGCCATGGTTCAATATGTAACTGAGTATAGCAATTGGCAAAAAAGTCCAACTTGCTTTGCTCTTGTGCTGTGACATTTCCTCATCTGCTGTGCCCAAGAGCCCTGCAACTCTCCTGATCTTAGAATCTGAACTTGTGGTCAACTCCCAGGGCAAACATAGTAGGAAAAAATAATGGAAACCTAGGTATTTCATATCTTGAAAGAAAAACTACTATAGACAGCAAAGATAAAAACAAATTATTGTTTAGTAAGAGAAAATAATTTTCTTACCAATCACTTGTAAGATCAAGTGTAAAATCTTTATTTTGAAGTTAAACTTGAAATTTAGCATGACGGAAGGGAAATTTACAAATTCCATGAAGATTTAACAAGGAATCTATGATGGGGTGTCCTTCCGCACTCCCCAGGACTGGAGGGGGTTAAGGTGGCCAAGCAGGCCTATTAACTCCACAGACTGAACCAGGGAGCATGGAATTAATAGTAAGCAGGTTTAGGTGGATAGGACTAGGCAGGGCCTAAAAAGCCAGGAAGCTGGCAACAAACTGCGGGAGTTGTTAGAAAAGGATACTTACTCCATGGGAAGAGGCAGTGAAGAGACTGGCAAACCCAGAGGTTTGGAGAAGGCAGGGCCAGGTTATGACATGGTATATCAAGTTTAAAAGACTCCATAACATTACCAAAAAATGTATTATTCTAACAGAAAGAACCAAAAAAATATGCAAATAAAAAAATATTATTTCTATCTACTGGTACATAGGTGAGGATGCAACTAAAAACTAGCATTTTTTTTCTATTTATAGGCCCTTCATACTCTGAGGCCCTAAACTGTAGTTTACTTAGTTTGTGCATAAATCTGGCACTGCCAGGATGAGGTGGAACTAAGCTAATTTACACCAGTTTTGGATTTGGCCTACAAATGAAAAATAATGAGAGATGTTCTGAACTGGTGCAAAAAGGTTAAATTCTGATTCAGTTAAAGAAATGTGCAAAGGAGAGGAAGTTCTTTGATGTGTGACTTTCCAGGTTTTTTCTGAGCTGGTTAACCCACTCCTAATTTCAGTGGATTGATAAGGTGGGAAATGTTGCATATTTTTCTACATTCAAAAGTACTTCCTTGTGCTAAACTAATACTGCAGAGACAGAAAATGACAGGGAAGGAGACTGAAGCTAGAACTTCAGAAATTTGGCCAGTTCTCATAAAATGTTGGGAATAATATCACCATTACCTACAGCCAGTGACAAGGGAGAGATGGCAAACACTGACACCTCCAGACTGGCATTAATTCCTTAACAGGGATGTTTGTAGGAAGCTTTTCCTTACTTGGATACACTTATCTTTGTCATTGATCAGCAATGATAGGCTCCTATCTGGAAAGGCAAGTAAATATTTTATTTTGGAATTTTTGCTGATTAATTCTACTCCTTGATGTTATGATTGTGTCAGATATCATAATAAGAACAATACTTTGCTCTTATATAGCACTTTGATCATCTAATGTTCAAAGACTTAGAGACACAATTAGATCAAATTCTGGCCAATTTTAGATTTTCTAAAAACAAGCATTTACAAAGCTTAAGACAAATATATTTGCATAATTTTATAAAGAATTCCAGTGGAAAGAATTTTTTTTTAAATCTAGGAGTTTTCCCTTGCACTAATGTTTGCAATCTAAACAATACAGCATTGATTAGTGCATGAGAACCTGAAAGTTAAACTAAGTGGAAACAAAAGGCAAACTGACAGCATTTTCAGTTTCATACCGCAGAGAGAGGAAGGTATTAGTAAATTGTTTAAAAAATGAAAAGTCAATTAATTTTGAAATTGTAACTTATTGCAGGAGAATTTTTTGTAAATATGATTTATCTAACCTCATTTGAAATGAGCATATTAAATCTAATGCATCATAAAATCTTGTGATCAGAATAATCCGTTTCTGTAGAGTTAGCCCCACCCCCAACAGAAAGCTAGAGGGGAAAAAAAGTTTAATAAACTCTGTCATTAATTCATCGCTCTTAGCAGCCTAACACTATCAGAATGACATAAGTTTATTTTGCTTATTTTGTTTGACCCCAAGGACACAAAGTACTAGGATAGCATAAGGATAGCCACATGGGGTCTGTGCAAATTCAAAGGCACACACCAGCCAGTCAGTTTACCTGGAGCACAAAGATTTAAAAAAAAATAAAACAAAAAATATCAGCTTCATGTCCCTATTGGGTCAGATGCCAAACTTTCTCCCCATGTTCCCTTCAGCCTCTTCTGTCTTTCCCTGACTCTGAAACAACCAGCTTCTCACCACTGGCAGAAGATAGGGGAAATAGGCAATCTGAACTGGTTCAGAGAGCTATGACCTGCCTTGCTGGAAATGTTTGTCTGTCCTTGCTCATCCAATATGAGATATTGTAAAAAAGAGAGGCTGTCAAACTAGCAGAATAATTAAACTGTACTTTTATTTAGCATGGTATTAGTGCTATTCCACAACTGGAGGCTTGGGCCCTAGAGCCTGGGTTCCAGGCTGAGCCCTAAGATCTATATGCTGCAAATTTATAGCCCTGTAGCCTGAGTCCCATGAGCCCAAGTGAGCAGACATGGGCCAGCCATGGGTGTTTATTGCAGTGCAGGCATATCCTTTGAGTAGATCACCTTTTGACAGTAGTGCATTCCTGTGTTAAACACTCTGGTTGTGCATTGTAGCACAAAGGAAACTTGACTGGCATAGAAGGCATGAAAAGATTTGAGATTTTTGGTTCAGTTCTCAGTTCTGCAACAGACCCATGTAATGCTGGACAAATCACTTAGGTCCAGGCACTCAAGAGTACCAGGTGGGCCATGCTGCTACCAGATAAACAATTCTAGCAGCATGGAATGTTGGCGTCTGTGTGTTCAGTAAAGATCACTTCTTCCAGTCTCTGCCTTCTGACGTGTGACTTACTGCTAATGAAACACCCCACACCCTTATAAAGAGACACAGCTATTTCTCTATTTCATCCCTCACCCATAAAATGGGGATAACACTTCAGTCTTTCACTGGAGGGCTGGAAGATTGTAAGAATAAATCCAAATAATCTGGCAGTTACTTAGATATGATAGTAATGAGGATTCTATACCTTCCTAGAAAGATAATTCTGCCTATGGATTACAGAAAGTGTTACTGCATTTTGTGTGGGGTATGCACCCAGATGCCATGGTGATGGGCATACAAAAATCGTTAACTAAAGTGCATATTTTACTGGACCAACTTCTGTTGGTGGGAGAGACAAGGTTTTGAGCCACAGAGAGCTCTTCTTCAGGTCTGAGAAATATACACAGTGTATCGCAGCTGAATACAAGGTGGAACAAATAGTTTAGCATAAGGTAGTTAGCAAATTTCAAGGGACCATTTGAGGTGAATAAGTAGCTCATTAACACCCCTTCAGCCATGGGGGGGGGGAGGCAAATGATAATTAGGGGTGTGTGGTCAGTTTTGTTTCTGCATTACACAGGTTCTCTCAGAGTATTTGAGTAGCCCATTCCATGATGTGATCTACTTATCTGGTGGCATGCTCTTGTTTGGTAAAGGTGTTTTTGAATATGTTAAAGTATATATCCTGGACTTTCTCCTCAGAGAATATTCTGTGGTATCTCAATTCCTGGCTGTACAGTACAGATTTATTGATATGTTTGGGGAGGTTACTGTATCCATGTGAATAGCTGTGGTGACGGTGATCCATGGTTTCTTGTATATAGTTGTCTGTAGTGTTCCAGAGTTGAACCTGATTGTGATGTCCAGGAGACTGATGCTTATGTGGGAGTATTCCAGAGGAAGTTTGATGGATGGTTGGGGATTGTTGAAGCTGTGGTAGAGTTTAAGGGAGAGGATTTAAATCATCTGTCAGAGGTTGAAAATATAATTAATGTATTTTCAGTATGTCTTAGTTTTATGGCTTATTTATCCAGAAAAATCTTCCTCAAAGAAGCCCATGAAGAAGTTGACATATGGGGGGGAGGGGAATCCTAGTATACAAGGTTGTTCCCATTATGCCTCTTGCTGGTTGCTCCAGGGAATTGGTTCTTTAGTCCACAGGGTGCCTCATTCTGTCTGGTGTCTCCCCCATTCTCACTCTACCCCCCTGTTCCAGACCCGGGTCGGTCCCCAACCACGGCATCCTCTTCAGGACACTGCCCTTCTGAGGGTTATATCAGCAGTCTTTAGTCTCTACTGACACTGTGGCTCACAGTGGCCTCCAAGCCTAGCCCCTCTGTCTCAGGAGCAAGCCACTGTTTGCATAGGTCACACCTTGGTGGCAAGATGTAGTGCAAGGGTAGGAAGGGGTGACCTAGACTCACCCACTACTCTGGGTCCCAACCCAGAGACCCTCTGGCAACAGCCGTGTCCTGCCCTCTCATTCTCCCCTTCACTGCCTCTTGTTCCCTGAGCCACTTCCCCCATGACCCTTTGCACCCACCTGGCCTTAGTGGCAAGACCAGCAGCCTAGCAGGTATCAGGCAGAAGCCTCCCTCTTCAGCCCCCCTGAGCCTGCCCAGCATTGCTCTCCTGAAGGTGCTTCTCTAGGAACCAGGTCCTGCATCTTCCATGGTCAGGTTCTAACTGTTTCTCTTTGCTGGGCAGCTCCTTATATATAGGGCTGCCCCAGCAAGCCACACGTTGATTGGCTACTAAAAAATCTCCCCTTTTTTGGCCAGGACTCCGACAGGCTCCTTCCAGTCTGCATTAACCCCTTCCGGCCAGTGTGGGGCAGCCACCCCATCACACCACGGCTTGGACAAAGTGTTGTTGAATGTAAAATTGTTAAAGGTCCGTGACAGAATGCTGGGCAATAGCAACCAAGCTAGCACTCTGATCACTGCAACTCCAGTTAATTACTGCAGAACAGACCTAATTAAGCAGAACTGCGCTTAACTGATAGGTGGATGAGAGCCAGGAGGCTAATTAAACCATTAAGTAGAGGATATAAAAAGTCATAGAAAGGAGGGGTGGAGAAAACAAAGAGGGAGAGAGTTTGTTCTTCCTACTGGCCTCGGGAGCTGATGGCTCACTAGGACTATAGATGAAGGCACATAATGTGTAAATATGATGGACACCAATATTGTAAATACACTGCACCAAGTGGTTTACAGGAAGGAGGTTTCTGAATTGTTTGTGGACTCAAAGGGGCAGAAGCAAGTAGACCTTGCCACAGTGAGGATGAAATGGATGAGTTGGGTGATGTGTTTGGGGTGAACATCTTAGGGATGTATGTCATCTTCTAAATATTAGAAGGATACAGCTATGCCATTGTTTTGAGGGATGTTGGTATATAGCAGGGGTGGGCAAAAATGGCACACAGGCGAGATCCGAGTCACCAGGGTTAGACTCTGGTGGGCTACCGCTGCTATATTTACCTGAACATCCGTAGGCACAGGCGATTGCAGCTCCCATTGGCTGTGGATCATCATTGTGAGATCTTGGTTGATGATGGCCCCCTTTTTATCCTGGTTTAATCACTATTTGGTGGTTAGATTTCAGAGACTATATAGGTGGAGAGATTGTGTTGGAGGTGAAGCTTGTTAGAAATTTCAATACATTTTTTTTTCTGAAGCAATTGATATAATGACACAGGTGTGTGGTTTTCTCCTTTCTGTGGCCTCCAATCAGATGATTCCTTTTTCTTTTGATACCTTTCAAGTTACAGCATTGTTGTGAAATAATTTTCTGAGGTGGAGTCAGCAGAAGAGTTTTTTCTAGTTCACCACCTGTTAGCATGGTGTCAGGCTCTGTGGTGGGGCAGAAGTTAAGTCCTATAAAGTATGAGCAATTCAGCTCTAGTTAGGAAGAGTCTGATAAATTGATGATCAGTTGTCATGTAATGACCATTGATGGGTGCTGGTGTCAGGGTTTCTTCTGGAGATGGTGTTCTATGAGTTGTGGAGTAAGTTGTAGTTGGCTTCATTTTTGGTTTATGTTGGATGGCTGTTGTGGTTTTTTGACAGTTGTTTTGGATTTCTTGCATGATTTCTAGCTAACATTCCTGATTTTTTTTCCCTTCCAGTATGTGGAAGCATGTGGTGATTTCTTCTGTGATGTGGTCCCTTCTGGAGTATGTAAGGTACAGGAAATGGTTCCTTATTTTTTTCTGAAGTCTGTTTGCAGAGCTTTTCCACATATTGGTAGTTGTATGTCACAATAACCCTGTGATAGGGTGTTTACTCCATATCACCCCTAAAAGGGTTAAGGTGACTGATTAAGGGGCTAATTAACCTAGTAGGCTGCACCTATGGCAAACTTGAGTTTGAATTCGAATACTGCCTGAAATGGCACTTAGACAACTGGTCTGGTGAGACTTTGTTACCCCAGAAGGAAATAAATCTCTCTTGAGACCTGGCTGGAAGACAAAGCTGTGAAAAAGACCATGGCACAAAGAGGAAGCAGTGTGACTCCAAGAGAGAAGGAGGTGCTGTGGCATTAGCCAATGGAGAGCTAATCCGCAGATGCAGCCCGAAGGAGTATCCCAGCAATGAGTGTACCCCAACAAACCCTCTTGTGCACCTCTTGAGGGTGTAAAAGACTGGTGCCTTGATGGCAAGTTGTGATTTATTGAGCTTTTACTGCTAAAGATTTTAAAAGAAGATGAGCATCTGCACTTCAAATGACCATGAAAGAGGAAGGTCAATGGGAAGCTGTGAGTTGGTACCAGACAAGTAGAAAGCGTGAGTGATGAGCAGAGTGGGTTCGTTCTGAACTAATTGGGCCCATCTTTTCTGTTCTCCCGCTGACAGTACTAGCTTCAGGAGTCTTCATCAAGTCTGACTTCAGACAGGGAACATCAGCAGGAAACTTAGCAAATAATTAGCTACTAGAATTTACTGTGAAATCAGGTTGTGTAGGGTTTGGTTTTTTCTCCCTTTTCTTTTTGGCATCTCAAGGTAAAGCTTAGTAATGAGTGCTTTTCAATCTGATGCAAACCTCTCGGCTTGCTGCTTAGCCTGTCTTTTTATTAAACTTAAGGATAAAACTTATAAAAACTTTCATTCTTCTGGATTTGGGTTTTGTTCCTTCATTTTGATGAGGGCACACAGCATGACTAGGCTAATTATTTTCTCACGACTGTCTCTGTATAAGCCTCCTTCTTTATTGGGCAGAACACTGAAGGTCAGGATAACAGGTTTAGCTTTGTAATGAGCTACGCAAACATCTCCTCTCAGCCCTGCTCCAATGGAGCGTCTAAAGGTCCATTCCTGCCAGGCACTAAGCACCCTTAACTCTCATTAAGTTTTTTGGAAAAGTGAGGGGGATCAGAACTACCTAGGACTGAACCCTCTATGTGGGTGTCAGTGCTTAATTCCTATAGTCCTACCAAGCAGAGCATCCCTACAATCAAACTTCATTACAAGCCTCCACTCTTTTGTCCCCACCTTTGTGCTTTTACTGGGAGAATGAAAAGCGAAATTAGAGCACAGTATAAACTTGAGTGTTTTACTGTTAGAAAGTGTTTAGCAACCACAACAGGAATGTGACATCTGTGCTAACTGTGGTACTGCCTTGTAACCCTACTTCCCCTCTGCATCTAAGTGGGAGCGTTTCTGCTGGTATCCATGGCATTAGCATCTAGGCCTAGTGCCAACAGATGAACCCCAGGCCTTGTTGAACTCAGTGGCAAAATTCCTGTTTGTAGTAAGGCCAGGATTTCACCCAGTGTGTCCTGCCACTGCATGTCCATGCATGTTTGCATGAATATACACCTGAACTAGGATACCAGCAACAGCACTGTTATGATAGCCACAGTTTACCCCCATCATAGTCCGCTCCTGTTGATGTCAATGGACTATTTGTGGAATAAAGTACTACTCAGTGTGAGTAAAGAGTTCCTATTATGATTCATAATTTGTTACAGCTTTAATTTGGAGGAAGGGACTGGCTGAATCAGTATAAAGAATTCTGGCACTAGGTTCAACTGGGGCAAATCATTCATAGGTATAGTTGTGGTGTTGAGATAGTGGGGGGAAAAATGGGTTAGAGGTTCATTTCTTTTTATGTAGGTAATGATAGCTCTCAGTACAAAGTAAACCAATATTAGCTTAAAACTCGATGAGATAAAGTAACATGATAAAATTATTTAAATAGAAGTTCATATACATGATTTTGATAGATTATACCAGTAATATTCAAAGGTGCCTTTCAAATTTAATAAGAAATAGCTGTTACTCATTACCTTATGTCAGTTTCATGTTATATTTTTCAAAATCCAGAATGCTATCCAAAGGAAAAAAAATGTCAGAATTTCAGCAGAACTACACTGACTTACCCCAGCTAATGATATGGACCAAAACACTGATTCATGTCACCTTTGTGAGTATCATTATTGTCAATGTTCAACATTTGTTTTTAGGGTTCTTTGCACTCATGTAATACCATTCATCAGGGGATCTCATTCTGGATCAGACCAATATCCATCTAACCCCATAACCTGACTTCTGACAGTGGCTAATGGCAGATGCTTCAAAAGGAATGAACAGAACAGAACAGAACAGCACAATTATTGCATGACCCATCCCCTGTCATCAACTCCCAAGTTCTGGCAGAGTCTTAGGAAACCCAGAGCATGTATTCCTGATCATAGAATACTAGAACTGGAAAGGAACGCAAGAGGTCATCAAGTCCAGTCCACGGCCCTCATGGCAAGATCAAGCACCATGTAGATCATTCCTGATAGATGTTTATCTAACCTGCTCTTAAATATCTTCAGTGATGGAGATTCCACAACCTCCCTAGGCAATTTATTCCAGTGTTTAACCACTCTGAAGGAAATTTTCCTAATATCCAACCTAAACCTCCCTTGTTATAATTTAAGCCCATTGATGCTTGTCCTGTCATCAGATGTTAAAGGGAACAATTTTTCTCCCTCCTCCTTGTAACACTCTTTTTTACATACTTGAAAACTGCTATCACATCCCCTATTAGGCTGAGTCTAGACCACATTCCTCTTTTGAAAAAGGAATGTAAATGAAGGAAATAAAAAATGCAAATGAAGCACAGATTTACAAATCTCACACTTCATTTGCATAATCGCATCTGATTGCTTTTTTGAAAGCTTTTTTTCAGAAAAAAAAAGCAGTCTAGATGCAGTTCTTTCAGGAAAAAAAACCCTTTTTCGAAAGAACACTTCTTCCTGAAAAAATGAGGTTTACAGGCTTCGTTCGAAAAAGAACCCTGTCAACCATTTTTTCAGGAAGAACAACTCTTGCACAAGAGAGGGTTTTTGCACAAAAAGGCTCCGTGTAGATGGTGCCTTTTTGCACAAAAACCTCTTGTGCAAAAACGGCTCCCAATTAATTATGCCAATTAAGCATGAAAATATGCTAATCCGTTTTTCATTTGCTTAGGCTTTTGCAGAAGAGGGAAGCTATGTAGACGTCTTGCTTCCCATGGGACCTTATCTACCAGTTCCCTGAGTTTACTGAAGTCTGCCTTCCTGAAATCCACTGTGTTTATTTTGCTGTTCTCCCTTCTACCATTCCTTAGAATCACAGACTCTATCATTTCATGACCTTTTCACCCAAGCTGCCTTCCACTTTCAAATTCTCAACTAGCTGTTCTCAAATCTAGAACAGCTTACTCCCTCATAGCTTTCTCTACCTTCTGAAATAAAAAATGGTCTCCAATGCATTCAAAGAATTTATTGGATAATCTGTGCCCTGCTGTGTTGTTTTCGCAACAGATGCCTGTGTAGTTGAAATTCCCCATCACCACAAAGTCCTGTGATTAGGATGATTTTGTTAGTTGTTTTAAAAAAAATCTAATCTCCCTCTTCTGCCTGGCTAGGTGATCCTTAGTAGACCTCCTAGCATGACATCACCCTTGTTTTTTAACCTTTTTAACCTAACCCAGAGAATCTCAACAAGTCTGTCTTCTATGTCCATCTCAACTTCAGTCCATGTGTGTACATTAATATATACAGCAACACCTGCCTTCTTACACTGCCTGTCCTTCCTGAGCAAGCTATATCCTTCTTTACAGTATTCCAATCATATATATTATCTCACCAAGTCTTTGTGATACCAACTATGTCATAGTTGTGTTTATTTACTAGCACTTCAAGTTTTTCCCCATACTTCTTGTATTTGTATGCAGACAACTGATTTGATTTTGCCCCCCAGTTCTGCCTTGTCTCTCCTTTATCTCTGCTGTTATAGCTTATGTTCCCTCCCATTTTTGTCCCATCTCCCAGGTCTCCATGTTTTGCACTTGTCTGTGGGCTTTGGTCAACTGTCCCTCCTTCAAGCCTAGTTTAAAGCCCTCCTCATTAGGTTAGCCAGTCTGTAACCAAATACTCTCTACCCCTTCCTTGATAGGTGAACCCCATCTCTGCTTAGCAGTCCTTCTTCCCGGAACAGCATCCTGTGATCAAGGAAGCCACCTTGGTTCATAGCTATTGATGGACCTTCATGAATTACCTAATTCTTTTATTAATCCAGTTATAATTCTGGCCTTCATATCATCCCCTAGCAATGAGTTCCACAAGTTAACTATGCATTGTGTGAGGAAGTACTTCCCTTTGCTTCTTTTTCAACCCGCTGCCTATTAATTTTTGTTGGTGACCCCTGATTCTTGAGCTATGTAAAGAGGTGAATAACACTTCCTTATTCACTTTCTCCAGACAAGTCATGATTTTATAGACATCTATCATCTCCTCCCTTTAGTCATCTCTCTTTTGCAAGCTGAACAGTTCCAGTCCTTTTAGTTGTTCATCATCTTATCCATACTCCTAATGTAGAATGTCCCACCAAACAAGAGAAGAAGCAGGGTGTTACAAGAGTTCTTCAAATATACACAAGGCACTGGGAAGAGTCAGCAATCAACAAGACAAATCAGTGTTACACCAAGGATGAATTTGGTCCATTCTCTAATTAAGACATCTGTTGGTAGTTACGACCTCACTATGGCTCTGTTAATCAACACTGTGTGATGTCTTTCCGCATTAACTTCTCAGGCAGTAGGCATTACTCTTAATAGAAATATTATTTGAATGAAAAGCTAGTTGTAAATGAGAATTTCATGGTGTCAACATGCTTGTGTAACCTCTGCATCATTTAAGCACATTTCTATTTTTCTAATGAATATTAATAGACATTGAGGTACATCATGAATGCTTTGCTAGCTAGGCAACATCGACTTTTCCCAAGTGACCTAGGGCCTGATTTAAAAACCTCCACTGATGTCAGAGGGAGTCTTTCCCCTCACTCCAGTGGGTTTTGCATCAGGTCTTCAATATCCCAGTGGTGCCATAGAAATAACACAAAGTTAGTAATAAACATAACAATTGCATCCAAAAAGTTATTTCCTTCGCTTTCATATATAGAGAGAGATTTTCTGAACTTCCATTATATTCTATCTGATTTATGACTTATGCTCAGCTTTAGTTGTACCAAGTTGTTCAAATGCCCTAACAGACTGTGAAATTAAGTTGCCAATAAGGGAGTGACAGGTCTGAATTTCCATTTACACCTGGTAGAATCATTTACATCTCTGCAAAGTGATGAAACTAGTATAAAACTATCATTTGGAATTTTTACACCATTTTTATACTGGTGAAAATTACTTCACATATTGCAAGGCAGTGGACAAATAGATGCCAAAAGGGATGTCTGCACAGCCCACAGAAGCAAGTCCCCCAGCCCTGCTCCACAGACTTGGGCAAGAGAGACTTGCACTAGCACTCTAAACATGCATGTGTGGACAGCACTTCAGAGTTGTGGCTCAGGTTGGAACATGGGCTCAGAAGCCTACGAAGGAGGGTAGGTTTCCTACCAAGAGCATCTAGAACCTGGATTCTATTACCATCTCTGTCACTGATCCATTTTGCAACCTTACACAAGCTATTTTACTACCTTTTGCTTCTGTTTACCCATCAGTAAATGGGCACAACTTTAACTTACATCAAAGGAGTGCTGTGAGGTTTAACTGCAATTATATTCACTCAAGAATTCCAAAGGAACTAATGAATTGCAGCACTACTAACAGTGTTATGTAACCTATAACTTAAATCAGTTTCTATGCCAGAAGACCAGAGGATAGCTAATGTAATGCCAATAAGGCTCCAGAGATGATCCTGGCAATTACAGGCTAGTAAGCCTAACTTCAGTGCAAGACAAATTGGTTGAAACAACAATAAATAATGGAATTACCAGAAACATATATGAACATGATTTTTTGGTGGAGAGCTGACATGGCTTTTGCAAAGGGAAATCATGCCTCACCAACTATTAGAATTCTTGGATGGCATCAGCAAACTGGTGGTCCGTTGGATACCCTCTACTTGGACTTTCAGAATGCCTTTGAAAAGATCCCTCACCAAAGGTCTGATAGCAATCGTGGGATAAGGGGGAAGGTTCTGCTACAGAACAGTAACAGGTTAAAAGGGAGGAAAATAAGGGTAGGAATAAATGGAGTGGAAATATAAATTGCAGGATGTCCCATGTTTTTGTACTGGACCAATAGTGTTCAAAATACTGACAAATGATCTGGAAAAAGAGGTAAACAGTGAGGAGGTAAAGTTTGCAGATGATACAAAATTAATCAAGATCGTTAAGTCCAAAGCAAACTGAAAAGAGTTACAAAAGGATCTCACAACTGGATAACTGGGCAACAAAATGGCAGATGAAATTCAGTATTGATAAGTGCAAAGTAATGCATGTTATAAAACAATCTCAGCTATACATACAAAATGTTGAGGTCTAATGTAGCTATTATTCCTCAAGGAAGAAATCTTAGAATTATTGTGGATAGCTCACATCTACTCAATGTTTAACAGCAGTCAAAATAGCTAACAGAATGTTAGGAACCATTAGGAAAGTGCTAGGTAATAAAACAGAAAGTATAAGTTTACTATATAAATCTCTGGCATGTTGACACCTTGAAGACTGCGTGTAGTTTGGGTCACCCTATCTCAAAAAATATATATTAGAACTGGAAAAAGTACAAAGAAGGGCATCAAAAATTATTAGGGGTATGGAATAACTTCCATATCAGGGAAGATTAAAAAGACTGGGACAGTTAAACTTAAAGATGACTAAAGAGCAACATGATAGAAGTCTATAAAATCCTAAATGGTGTGTAGAAAGTGAATGAGGATGTGTTATTTACCTCACCACATAATACAAGGACCAGGGTTATCTGACACAATTAATAGGTAGCAAGTTTAACACAAATGTAAGGAAGTATTTCTGCACACAATGCACAATCAATCTGTGGAACTTGTTGCCAGGGAATGGTGTGAAAGCTGGGAATGGTGTGAAAGCCAGAAATGTAACTGGGTTCAAAAAGAGCTAGGTTAATTCATGGAGAATAGGTCCATCAGTAGCTATTAGCCAGGATGGTTGGGGATGGACATGCTCTGGGTGTCCCTAAACCTCCAAATGCCAAAAAGTGAGACTGGATGTTAATTGCCCTGTTCTGTTTATTCCCTGGCATGGGCCACTGTTGGAAAACAGGCTCCTGGGCTATATAGACTAATGTTCTGACCTAGTATGACTATTCTTATCTTCTTATGAAAAAAACAACTAAACAAGAAAAAACAAAAGTATGTTCTTCCCGAAAGAGCACAGTGTGTGTCTCCTGTATCATGCTGCATTAACACTGCTTCACAAAATGGTAGCTGCCGTAACAGACAGGCAGACGTCTCTAAAGTGCAAAAGTACGGTATAAAGAAAACAAAGTCAAAACCATCGCTCGGGTACACACTCAACTTGGGTAACAAGAAGCTTACCAATGAAATCCAGTTTTGCACCTCACTTGAACTGACGTACTTAGGTAAGCTTCTATATAGGTTTGTCACTTGGAGCTGTGTGAGAAAAATCTGGCCACTTAATTTAGAGACCCAGCTTCAGTCCCCTATATTTTGGCTTCCATAAATACTTACAACTGCATTTGAGGGATGTTGAGCAGCCACAACTCCCAGGGTATGTCTACACTACAGCACTAATTCGAACTAAGCTAATTCGAATTAGCGCATCTAGACCTAAAAACTAATTCGAATTAGCGTTTTGCTAATTCGAACTAGCATGTCCACATTGAGTGGACCCTGAACCGAAGTTAAGGCTGGCCGGAACCAGTGCCAGCAGGGCATCAGCTTAGGACTTAGACCGTGGAGCTGCTGCCTCAGGCTAGCCGAGGGCTGTGCTTAAAGGGACCCAACCCCCACCTCAGACAGACAGTTCTCAGGGTTCCCCGCTTGCTTGTCTACCTCGATGAGGGACAGCAAAGCAGTCCTGTCTTGGAGTGCCCTGAGTGCCCACACTCAGCACATCACAGCACTCGGCCATCAGCCCGGCTGCACTTGCCGCAGGCTGCCATCCGGGGGGGGTCATTCGGGGGGCTGTCAGGATCCAGGAGGCCCTGCAGGAGAGCTTCCACCCCGAGGAGCCCGCAGAGCCACCCCAGTCCTCCCCATCGGGGGCTCGTGCCCCATTCCTCCCTCACCTCCTTCCACTTACCCTTCCCTAGCCCCCCTTCCTGATGTAAAAAATAAAGGACACGTATGTTCAAAAATAGAAACTCTCTTTATTTAACAAAACTGAGGGTGGGGGGGGGGATTAACCTCTGGGGAGACTGGGAAAAGGAGGTGGGAGAGGGGAAGAGAGAGGGTGGGAGAGGGGAGGTGGAAACCTGGGAGGAGGGAGCTGGAAGGGGGAAGCCAGGGGAAGAAGGAGGAGGGGAAGTCTAAAACTATGGTATGCCATATCTTCAGTATTGTGTAGAGATGGGGTCTCCTCACCTCAAAAAAGATATTTTGGCCTTGGAAAGGATTCAGAAAAGGGCAACTAAAATGATTAGGGGTTTGGAACTGGTCCCATATGAAGAGAGGCTAAAGAGACTGGGACTTTTCAGCTTAGAAAAAAGGAGACTGAGGGGGGATATAATCGAGGTATATAAAATCATGAGTGGTGTGGAGAGGGTGCATAAAGAAAAGTTCTTCATTAGTTCCCATAATAGAAGGACTAGAGGACACCAAATGAAATGAATGGGTAGCAGGCTTCAAACTAATAAAGGAAAGTTCTTCTTCACAAAGCAAATAGTCAACCTGTGGAACTCCTTGCCACAGGAGGCTGTGAAGGTGAGAACTAGAACAGAGTTTAAAGAGAAGTTAGATAAAGTCATGGAGGCTGGGTCCATGGAGTGCTATTAGCCAGGGGGTAGGAATGGTGTCCCTGGCCTCTGTTTGTGGAAGGCTGGAGATGGATGGCACGAGACAAATGGCTTGGTCATTGTCTTCGGTCCATCCCCTCCGGGGTACCTGGTGTTGGCCGCTGTTGGCAGACAGGCTACTGGGCGAGATGGACCTTTGGTCTGACCCAGTACGGCCATTCTTATGTTCTTATGTTCTAAGCTCAGGGTCGGGGGTCTCACTGGACCAACTTGATTTTCATGCAAACCTGCTCCTGGGTTCGCATGTGGCCTTTGGTGGCCAGGCTGGCAGCTATCCTGCCCTAGACGGCCACTTTCCTGTGCCTAGTGCGGAGATTGTGGATGTTGGAGGTCTCCCCCCAAACCTCAATGAGGTCCACGATCTCTGCACTAGACCAGGCGGGCGTCCGCCTCTTGCGGCCCCGGGCAGGCTCCTGGGAGCCGCCAGCCTGGTCCTGGGAAGAGGGGGAGGGCTGGGTGGCAGCGGGTGGCTGGCTCATCCCGTGCCAGGTGCAGGGTCTGCTGGCTGGGTGCTGGCAGGCTTGCACCTGGCACGGGCACCGTTGCCAGACCGTGCCCCTTTAAGGGCTCTGGGGCCGGCAGGGGGGCAGACGAGTTTCCCTGGCTTGGCCCAGAGTGGCCACCAGGGCAACCTGGGAAGGGCTAGCCTCCCACTAGTTCGAATTAAGTGGCTACACAGCCCTTAATTCGAACTACTTAATTCGAACTAGGCGTTAGTCCTCATAGAATGAGGTTTACCTAGTTCGAATTAAGTGCTCCGCTAGTTCGAATTAAGTTCGAACTAGCGGTTTGCGTGTGTAGCATCTATGAAAGTTAATTCAAACTAACAGCTGTTAGTTCGAATTAACTTTGTAGTGTAGACATACCCCCACCGATATTGTCTCCTCTGTACTGAATGGTAGCAAATGTAACCCCTCTGCCAGCTGTCGTAGGCAGCACCAAGGGCTGAGTTCAGAACAGCTTGGGGTGCCCTCTTAGCTTGAGCTCCCACCCAGATAATTAAATAAATACTGCCCCATTCGCAGGCATCAAGACTGTGAGGAAAGCTTTACTAGGAGGAAAAGGAATGCAGCATGAACCTGAGAAAACACAGCAATGGAGTAATGAACTAAATAGTGATCAAAATACTCCCCTGCAGCAAGTAACTTTAGCAGGAGTTACTCATTTCCCTGCCTGCTGCTGTGAACATCCAATTGGCAAATATCCTTTACCCACATTACTCTCCCTTCCAGACTTATTTAGTGGCTAGGAGGCACTCTGCTCTCCTCTGTGCTGCTCATGTGAAGGAGCCATCACTGCATTCTAACCCATTGATGAAGTTCACAATTGTACTCAGAGGAGGAGAAGCAAGAGCAGAGCACACCTTTGAGCAGTGAGTGTCCTTGTCACCAAGGATGCATTCTGTAGCACAGTTCCCTCTTCCGTCTTGTGAAAACTCTTTCAGTGTGCTCTCTGCTGCTCCCCACTCCGCTCTGCATCTCTGTAACATCTGCTCTTGGAAGGGAGACCCTCTGGTAGCTGCCCTTCCGGCCCAAGGACTGGGCCGACAAAGGTGAAAAACAGCTGTAGCAGCAGGAAGAGCAGATGCGCACTGAAGGTAGCAGAACTGATCTGGGCCGGCTGAAGTGCATAATTAATTGCTTCGATGGGGCAGTGCAGATGCAAAGCACAGAATGAATGAATTAGAAGTTTGGGGAAGGGATGGAAGTTTTACATCATCAAGCAGCCTTTCAGAACTCCTAAAGTAGGGGCCAAAATCACCATACACGGTAAATGTGGAGAGCTGGTGACATTAACTGTCACCTACTTGCTGGGAGCAGGGAAGGGGAGACTCCAAAATTAAAGAGCAGCCCAAAAACCACATGTAAATACTTTTTTAAAATTGCATGATTTGGAGGTCAATCTCATGATCAGCTGGAATTGGTATTACTGAATTCATTCTACCTCATCCATTCCCTCTTCTCCTTCTTAGCCTGACTCTGCCTTGCAATCTTAATCTTGTATATTATGATGTACCCGGTAGCTACTGGAATGGCCTGGACACCTCCACTCTGGTGCCACTGCAGGTTCACATGTGAGTGGCATGCAGCGAAGCTGACAGTCACTACAGGCCCGGGGCAAAGTGGGAGCAGGGCCTGTCTCCATGCCCTCAGATGGGATGGGGCTGAGGGTACAAGGGGCATGACTTAGGGAAATCAGCCCTTCGTGCTGCCTGGACTGCTGTGTTGTCCCTCCCCATCCCCTCCCCCCCACCGCCCTCAAAGCTACACGGAGCAGCACTTTGCGGCAGTTCAAAGGGGCCAGGGGCCCCAACCTCAGCCACTACTGAATTAGCAGTGATGGCAGCCGAGACTCCGGGCCCCTGTGCAGTTGCCCTATTTGCTCCCCTTTGTCGGCGGGCCTAGTGGCACGCAGCCTTTGAATGAATAATCCTTTGCTGTTAACTCCTTATCTGGACAACTCTTATAGTGGTGAATATTTACTCACGTAAAGAATCCTGCCACTCAGAGATTTATATCAATTCACAAGCAGAAAAGTAATGAAAAAATGTGAAAGGCGAATGAATCTGGGTTTTGATTTAACAAATGTTCGCCTTTATTTGAAAGTCCTATGATACTATGGCGTATTTTTTCCTGATCATCTGATCTGGCCCCGACTGCATGATGCAGTAATGCTATTTCTTGATCTTTTCAGATGCTCAGCTTTCGCCTGCTGTCTAGTACATGAATGATTACCCTTATCCTCCACTTACATAATTTCAAATGCTACAGTACTCACAAAATAGCCTTTCAGCCAACATCAAGGGGACAAGCCAGCAATGAAGAACATACAAATAGAGGAAATATGACTGAGGGTAAACTGGATGAGCAGCTAGCGACATACATTTAAGGTAGATGGGATGGCTAATATTCTGCTAGAATAAGCTCTGGGTTATGTTAATTGACACATTGCTAACTAATGAATGATTACTATGTAAATATTAGTATATATTAATTAAAATCATGGTAGCTAACCATGTTTTAAAACAAATAGTTTTCCTACTCTAAACAGGACACACAGTAAACACATGGTTGTGACAATTTTCTTCCACTATTTGATCTGAGGAAGTGGGTCTGGCCCACGAAAGCTCATCACCTAATAAACCATCTTGTTAGTCTTTAAAGTGCTACATAGTCCTGTTTTTTGTTTCAGTAAACACATGGTAACTAAAGGCCAAAGTTGACCTTGCTGCAACAAAAGTCTGCAATTCCAAGGCATTTAGGGTGCGTCTACACAGCAGGGCTTACCTCAAAATAAATTAAGCAAACTGAGCTATGTCAATTGTGTAACTTTTTTCGAAATTGGGAATGTCTACACAGCACTTACTTCAAAATCGAGCACTCTTCCTCTGACTTCCCTTACTCCTCATACAATGAGGGTTACAGGAGTCAGAGTAAGAAGTCCTCTAGCTTAATAGTATTTCAACATTATTTCAAAATAACACTAGTTATTTCAAAATAATGTTGTTGTGTAGACGTACGCTTAGGTATTTAACAGGCCATTTCTTCTAGGGTTTTATATATATATATATATAGGGCTCGCCAAGCGGCATCGAGCCCTGCTCTCCAGCCGTGCGGAACTGCATGCTGCGCATGCGTAAACCACTCTGCACAGCTGCGCCAGGCTATAATCTATTCGCCACGGGCGAGTAGATTACATTAATTGTCGAGCCCTGTGTGTATATATATATGTAGTATGAATAGGGTTAACCAGAAAAAACACATACATCCCAGTCTGAAAAGGGACTTGTGAAATTGCTGAGGCTTTTTTCTTTTTTTAATTTTAAGGTGTTGAAAATGTGAACAGAGGCCTAGACAGATTTAAACTTGCCTTGATAATAAAATGTAAATGCATAAATCAAACAGTTTGTCTGAAGCAATAAGTACTGTGAGATGCAGGTCAGACCGGCAGCATACGAGAAATTACACAAATAGTTGCTCATAGAAAACATAGCATAATGAATAAAATCTGCCTTGAATTATTTATTTTTAGTGCTTTATTTTATTTCCTCTATCTTGGAAGGCTAAAAATTATTCCTGATGAGAGCTTTTGAGTGCCTAAGTCTCAAATTAAAACAACACATTAATATCTTCCATACAACACAATGGTAGCAAGATTTGAATGGAGTGCTTACAAATGTACAGGCTTCAACACTTTCACTAATGGGACCTCTAGTGTGCACTACTTTAATGTATTGCTTTAAAATGTATCCGTGAGACCTGAGGTTCTTGGAAGTATGGCAATTGAATACAATTTAATATTTACAAAAGTGGCAGAAGCAGAACTAATCCTCTCTGAGGTACTAGCCTTGGCATAAACTGTATTTATTTTGGAATCTGATTAAAAACACGTCTTGCTGCATTAGCAAGATCTCAAAGAGAGGGAAATCAAATGTAGTATGGGTCATAAGAGATTTCAAATGACCACTTTATCTATAATTGGGTCTCTTTTCCCTCCTTATTGAGGGAGTTTTCTTTATCAGAGCCTGTGGGTCTTTAAAACTGCGTTCTGAGCCAAGCCTCATGGCAGGGCATTGCATTCTTTTAGTCAAGGAGGGGACTTCCTTCTGAGCATATTTGGCTGTCGGGTTCCTTATCTTGCCAGAGGAATGTCTGAAGAATAGTATCGAGCTTTAATACATGACTTGATTTTGGTTCACAGCCTCTGGTTCAGGCCTTAGGTATTTCACTAGGTCCAATGTTCCAGGCTCTCTCCGTACAACATTCCCCTGCTTTTTGTCTTTTTTATGGGATGAAGGTTTACTCATGCTCCTGGAAAAGCATCATGCATGGACTGCAGCTGACCCAGTGGGCTAAACACTGTTTGTTGGCCATTTTGCTTTCCCAATCCACACATTCATGCTCCCTGTGAATTCTAAGCTGTGGGGCTTTTCTGTTTACTTCTGCCTGTGTTAACTTGTATTTTGCTTATTTTCCTGAGGATACCTATTTCTAATAAATGTAAACAAACTCCCACTTCCTGTGTACTTTGTTTAAGTCCCTCCATCCTCCCCTCCTCTTCCCTATATGTCCTATAATATCTTAGGTCAGAGCAGAAACAGAAGTATTGTTCCATCTGTTTTTATTCTGGATTCCTGCTCAAGACTGCAGTGCCTTGGAGTGACTAGCAGGGTCTAGTGACTTTCTGCTTGTGTCTCTTGGGCACTGAAATAGGTTATCCTTATGTTGACATCTGGAGATCTGGATCTGTCCTATCTCATCTCCCTGAAGCCGGTGGAGGCAACAGAGGACCCTTGCAGGCAGCAATTTTTCTCTCCACACTGCTGGGAATGCTCCAGCTGGAACCCAGATATAAAAGGGAACAACTCAGCTCAATTGAGATTGACTGTCAAAGGAAACAGACATGTACTGCAGATTCCTGCATAGGAAGCGCTGACAATCCAGGATGTGGAGGCCAGCCAGATTGTGGCAACTAACTCCCTGACACCGCAAAGGGAGGAGAGACCATGGGACCCACAAGACAACTAATTTCAGAAGAACAGGTGGGAAGTTATCCAAGGGGACTGAGCAGTGAACCAGTATTTGGTTCAGTGTGTTTCAACAGAATCTCCTCTGAGCAGGTGATGGGCAACCCTGTCAACAGCAATGCCCTGGGTTGGGACCCTGTGAAGTAGCAAGGGTCTGGGTCCCCCTAGCCTGGCTACTGCCTTCCAGGAAGCAGCAGCCCACCTCCCCAGATGCCCTGGCCACCAAGCTACGCAGCTGTGTGAAGAAGGACAGTCATACTGATTCTGCCACTAAGACACACAGCCCTGTGAGAGAGAGCATCTATATAGACTCTGACCATTGGGCAACACAACCCTGCATGGGAGGGCAGTCATATGGACTCTGGTCACTAGACCATACTGCCCTGCTGCTTAAGGATAGTGCTGTCAACTCTGGAATGGCCATGCTGCCCTTTGAGGAAGAGCAGTCATATTGACTCTGCCATGAGACTAGGGCAATCAAATGAATGCAGCTGTAGAACCATTATGTCCCTTTTGGGACAGAGTGTACCAGCCCTGTGACATAACTCTATATAAAAACCACATTCAATTGCTTTCTAGAACCTTTAAAGGCAAATTAGTCATCCTGCAAGACACAAGAATAAGTTTTGCTTAAATTTGATCTCATTACATAACCGATTGTTGTATTAAAAATTAAATAAGCCATGAAATACACAGTAATTTGTAAACACAAGGGACCTGATCCTAACAAAATGGAGTGCACTAGCTGTGCCTACTTTTTAAAATCCATTCTATAAATATTGTAACATTTTCCTATTTGCTTCAAATGTGGGAGGACCAGACTTTGTGAACCCGCTTGTTAAAATCCATGCTGCATTAATTTTGAGTGATTGCTTTTAGGGATTCTGGAGTCTTAATATTTCTCTAACTAGCCTCAATTCATAGATTCCCAAGCCAGATGGGAGCATTGTGATTATCTAGTGTGACCACCTGTATTGCACAGACCTTAGAATTTCCTCAAAATAATTCATAGAGCATAAGAACATAAGAACGGCCGTACTGGGTCAGACCAAAGGTCCATCTAGCCCAGTAGCCTGTCTGCCGACAGTGGCCAGCACCACGTGCCCCAGAGAGGGTGGACCGAAGACAATGATCAAGCGATTTGTCTCCTGCCATCCTTCTCCAGCCTCTGACAAACAGAGGCCAGGGACACCATTTCTATCCCCTGGCTAATAGCCTTTTATGGACCTAACCTCCATGAAATTATCTAGCTTCTCTTTAAACTCTGTTATAGTCCTAGCCTTCACAGCCTCCTCTGGCAAGGAGTTCCACAGGTTGACTACACGCTGTGTGAAGAAGAACTTTCTTTTATTAGTTTTAAACCTTCTACCCATTAACTTCATTTGGTGTCCTCTAGTTCTTCTATTATGGGAACTAATAAATAACTTTTCTTTATTCGCCCTCTCCACACCACTCATGATTTTATATACCTCTATCATATCCTCCCTCAGGCTCCTCTTTTCTAAACTGAAAAGTCCCAGTCGTTTTAACCTCTCCTCATATGGGACCCGTTCCAAACCCCTAATCATTTCAGTTGCCCTTTTCTGAACCCTTTCCAAGGCCAAAATATCTTTTTTGAGGTGAGGAGACCACATCTGTACACAGTATTCAAGATGTGGGCGTACCATAGTTTTATACAGGGGCAGTAAGATATTCTGTGTCTTATTTTCTATCCCTTTCTTAATAATTCCTAGCATCCTGTTTGCCTTTTTGACCGCAGCTGCACACTGTGTGGAAGTTTTCATGGAACTATCCACGATAGCTCCAAGATCTCTTTCCTGATTTGTCATAGCCAAATTAGCCCCCATCATACTGTACGTATAGTTGGAGTTATTTTTCCCGATGTGCATTACTTTACACTTATCCACATTAAATTTCATTTGCCATTTTGTTGCCCAATCACTCAGTTTGGTGAGATCTTTTTGGAGTCCCACACAGTCTGCTTCTGTCTTGACTATCCTAAACAGTTTGGTATCATCCACAAACTTTACCACCTCACTGCTTACCCCTTTCTCCAGATCATTTATGAATAAGTTGAACAGGATTGGTCCCAGGACTGACCCTTGGGGGACACCACTAGTTACCCCTCTCCATTCTGAAAATTTACCATTTATTCCTACCCTTTGTTTCCTGTCTTTTAACCAGTTCTAAATCCATGAAAGGACCTTCTCTCTTATCCCATGGCCATGTAATTTACACAAGAGCCTTTGGTGAGGGACCTTGTCAAAGGCTTTCTGAAAATCTAAGTATACTATATCTACTGGATCCCCCTTGTCTGCATGTTTGTTAATCCCTTCAAATAACTCTAATAGATTAGTAAAACATGATTTCCCTTTACAGAAACCATGTTGACTTTTGTCCAACAAATTATGTTCTTCTACGTGCCTCACAGTTTTATTCTTTACTATTGTTTGGACTAATTTGCCCGGTACTGCAATTAGACTTACCGGTCTATAATTGCCAGGATCGCCTCTAAAAAAAGGGATCTCTTAGAAAAAAAACATCCAATCTGGAGTTAGTGACAGAGACTCCACCATGCCCCTGGAAAAACTCTTCCAATGGTTAATTACCCTTTTTTGTTAAGAATATATGCTTTATTTCCAGTCTGACAATTCCAGACTGGCATGTGACAGTTGCTATTCAGTTCCCAGAGGATGCGCTCTTGCGTGCATTTTCTGTTTGTGTTGTGAGATTAGGCCCTAATCCTGACTGGAAATGGATCCCTCACCAGAGGTGTTCAGCATTTCACAGAAGTAGGTAATTTACTTGTATGGGAGTGGTTACTGTCAGTATTCCCACCTGTAAAATGGCAATTCTAATACTTCCCAACCACAGAGGTCATGATGCTTAAGGTTTCCAAAGTGTTTTGAGATGCTCAGATGGCAGTCACAAGGTGACTGGCCCCTTCAAGAGGTATTGGGGCCAGCCCCAGATGGTTTCACTAAGCTTTCCTCCCTACATGGGAAGAGTTATCAGTCACGTGACAGGGAGCTCAGGAGGCTAATTTAGGCCAGGGTGGCAAGAGAGCAGCAGCCTAGAGAGAGCTAGAAGTCTGATAGGCTGCTTGTGGAAGCAAATGCCTGTTTGCCAGACACTCCAAGAATGAGAACTGTGGGACACCTGAATCAAGGAGAGGAAGGGTTAGGGCAGGCATAGTCAATAGAAGGCCAAATTCAGACTACCAGACAATTTTGAATGGTCCCTAAAATCTTTTTGTTTATTTAGTATCATCATCATTGTTGCGGTTTTTTATTATTATTTTCTCTTGAGTCTTGATCTTGACTATACCTTGACCAAGAAATCTGGATCTTGACAAAAAATAATTGACTGCCCCTATGTTAGGGACAAGAGGCAAAGAGTCAGTGTTCTGAAATGGCATTACAAATAAGCCTCCATAAGGGGGAAAAAATATCTTACTTTAAGTATTCTGCATTATGGATGAACCATTAGGACGTTAAAGGCAGACTGCCTGCAGGAACAGATGATGCCACAAGGGGGCATGCTCTGGGACAACATCTTCCACAGTCAGGACAGAAGTCCAGAATATTTCATTATTTTTATTAACTGACTCCATAGTTTAAAGTGGAGAGGCCCTTGAAAACAAGTAATAAAGTTACATGATTGCTCAGTACTGATTAATTATTATTTCTAGTTGTATTGCTGTAGTGCCTAGAAGCCTGAGTCCTGGATCAGGATTCCACTCTGCTAGGTTCTGTACAAACCAGAAGACACAGACAGTCATGGCAGATCATCTTTAAAACTGGTGATGCCTATGTTTTGCATCCTATACCAACTGACTGTTTTCCAGCAAGTGAACTTCAATGTTTCACTTTTACTACAGGTTGAATCTCTCCTATTCTGGCATCCTTAGGACCTGACCGGAGCCGAACCAGAGAATTTGCCAGACCAAGGGAGGTCAATGTCGTCTAGCAGTATTACCAACACTTTCACTGCTTGCTGGGCTCTTAGAAAACTTTCAGAGGTAAGTTAGAGCTAAATAACAGCACAGAACACTAAGAGCCAGGACTGGTAGCTGTAAATAACTTTGTGGGACCATGAGAAACTTGGCCACACTCATGATAAGTGGACACCTAGCTAACTATAATCATGTTGGACCACGGATGATGCCGAACCAGAAAGTGCCAGATTAGAGATGTACAGCCTGTATTAGATTGCTCCCATATTATGTATCTCTATTGTATAGGTTGAACCTCTATGGTCTGGGACTCTCTGGTCCAACAACATCCATGGTCCACCAGGGGTGGTAGGGTGGTCACGAGCTCTGGTGGGGTGGCAGGTGTATTGCAGTTCACGTGGTGCTGAAGCTGTGGATAGGAGTCCAGAGGGGAGGCTGGCACATACGTGTGCACACACACACACACACACACCAGACAAAACTCTTGTCCAGGACTACTCAGATCCCAAGGGTGCCGGTCCAGGGAGGTCCAACCTGTACTATCAGAGTTACTATAGATGAAACAGGGAGCACACCTGTTATTGAGGTTGCTCAATACTTCCCATTAGGAATGAGGAGTGCTGTGGAAAAAATACTGTTTTTATCAAGTAGCTAAAAATTGCTGGGTACTCTGAAAAATTAGGCATTAAATTAGGTATTGACAAGTAGTGGCCATCTGACAGTTTTGTCCTTTATCTCTCTCTGTCTCAGTCTCCCAGCTGTCAAATATGAAAAATAAAACTACTTATTCTTTAGGGGCGTTGCAAAGATAAATTCATTCATGTTTGGGAAGCACTCATGATGACAGCACCATTGAGATGCCCATAAGGAAATTAATCATTTTCTATTTAGTGTGTGGGTTTAAATGTTGTGTGCTAAATAAGACCTGAGGCCACACATTCCATTTTTGCGAATGAAAAGAAATTTGAATGACTGCCCATTCACTGAAAAATAATTGTACGTGATCACGTAATTAGCGACTGCATCATAATTCATATGCACAAGCAGGCTGGCTTCAGGCTACATGAGCAACTTTAATTCTGACATTTCCTAACTTTTGTGTATTTGACTTTTCAATCATAATGTTCCTCTAATGTATATATGTATGTTGTTGTTGTTATTGTGTGTATATTATTATTTATCTGTAATTAATAATACCATGCACCTTTTCAAAGCACCGTACAAACAGTAACTGATGGGTCCGACACAAGAGGCTGCCTTATTTCCCTTTGGGATAGCAGATATGTGGGGAGCTGGACCTGCTGAGCATCCTCCAGTATACTTCTGAGAGCTTGGGAAGCAGAAAGTTTTCCACTGATGATTCCTGAAAGTTTCTGCATGAACTGTAATAGCCAATTGGGGTCAGGGTGTGTGAGTGGCTGATTTTGAGGCCTGATTATCTTCTCACTCATACTGGTGTAAATCAGGAGTAATTATGAAGGGGAGCAAGAGCAGAATCAGGATATTTTATCTCCAGTGTGGATTCATCTGGTAGGTTTTTGTTTTATTTATAGACTGTTGAAAGGTGAATTTTTGGAGGTTTCTCTTCACTGGCTTCCAGATTTATTGGCCTATGTTCTTTTTTATTATATTTTAGTTATATTTTGTTAGGCTGTCAGAGTTTAGACACAGGAGAGCATATTATTTTATTGGTAGTATTTTAGTAGTAGTAGTAGTAGTACTAGCAGGTGAGGCCCATCACTGACCGGGCAAAGTCATTTTGCATAGATTACACTTATAGGAAAGTTCAAGAAATTAAATATATGTAATTTTTTTTATTAATGTGCTTGCAAAAGAGAAGTAAAAGGACAGTTTTAAATTTGTAAACATTATTCGTTTATTGAATAATTACCATATATAGTAAATTTGAATCAGAAATTCATAAAGCTTCCATTACACTTTCAGTAACTAATTTGAATTATTTTGTGATTTGTAACACTAAAATTTTTCTTTGCACTAAAGTGACAGTTGAATAGGTGACTGGATTTTAATTTTGTTAGCAAATATTTTTTATGAACTCTAACCATAATAGTCATGACTTTTTTCTGATGAAAAACAAAAATAATTGTTTAAACCTTTTACCCAGCATATTGTGGTATAAAAGGCAGTGCATTCAGCTATGTAGGTGGCAGGATTGTTTATGCAAAATTTGGTGTCTGTAGGTAATCTCAAAGTATGACTTTATTTTGCACAAACAAATCCACAAACACTCTTCTACATATATAATAGATAATTATTGCCATTTTATTAGTAGTGCTATTATTGATGATATTATCATATTAGTATTATTAGTATTTTGTCATTATTATTATTATTATTGTTTATTATTATCGCATTCCATTATAATAATAATTATAATATCCAATCAAAAGCCGAGCTACAACCTTTTTGCTTCTCCCCATCTGTGGCTATCTTTGCTCTGCTCTTGGCATTTTTGTTCTTGGTCCCTTCCAGCCAAGTCTCTCAGTCTTTCAAATGTTACTTTGTACTTACATAGTCTCCCACTTTGTATTACTTAAACTGTCTTCTGAGACTATTCTTATATTAAAATTAAATAAATACATTAAGCTAAAACTATGGAAACTGTTCTTTCTTTTCTACCAGTGGAAATAACGTGTCCTGCTTTTGAATGGAGATGCATAGTTATAGCTGCTGCCAACTGAAGACAGTTGGAACCTAGTGCTCCCCAGGGGAGGAGCTTGGAGTAATCAAGATGGAAGACCATTAGTACAAAGACAGTGCTTTAGCCATGGGACAGAAAGGAAGAATGGACTTTTGATAAGTTATGGAGGAAGAAGTGGTGTGACTTGGTATCATTCTGGATAGATTGGAAGGAGTCAAAAGTGATACCAAGATGAGTGATGGGGGAAATGGTGTGATCATCCACCATAATGGGTAAGAGAAGAAATGCAGAGGACATCAAAAGAAAGAGCAAGATTTCGGTCATACTTAGTCTGAATTGTTGGCGAGTCATGAAGGCTGGTAGGACAGAGAAATGGTCCAAAATGAGAGGCTGGATAAAAGGTCAAGTGTGGAAAGGTGTGTGACCCATCAGCTAGAGTGGTAACAGTGCATAAAGAGGTCATTAGAAAATTGGATGAGTCTGCTTTCAATGTAGTGGAGGGATGGAAAGGCAGTTTGGAAGGGATTCAGGAGGAAGTTAGAGGAGAAAAATTCCTGTTAGTGGTTGTAACTGGCTTAGTCAAAGAGATTATAAGTGATTCTGAATGTCTACATTTCAGTCACATGCTTTTGTTTTGGTCATATGCTTTATTTCTCATAAACGTTCTGAGGACTTTTTAAATCAGTATTCAAAAACTAAATCCTTGAGGTTTTGGCAAATAACCACAGTTTGTCACATGTGCCTTTGATCTCTAACATATAGATAACTGCCCATATGGTACATGATAGCTTATTGTGAGTTGACATGGCTGCAGTGATATTTGTCATATAGCAGCATTTTGGTAGTTATGCTATAGTTAAAGGTTATGAGGCACTTTTCATATGCGGCTGCGTTAGGCAAGGGATAAACTAGCTTAAATGAAAACTCTGTTTTGTTTCAAAAATAAACTTTCTGCTTTCTCTAATTCAATATTATTCCAGGGAGCAGGATGATGTTCTAGTTTGTAATAACTAAAGGTGCAGGCCATTAATTTTTTTCTTATGGGAAATGTATTTAGAACAATAAAAAGGCTGTGCAGAAATGAATTCTTGTCAAACATGTACCATGTGAGAGCTGAAGGGCACACTGAGTCTATAAAAGCTTCAGAAGTATAAAGTAGGAGGCAATCTGGAAGGCCAGGCGGATTGTTGATTGTGATGTGGAATCTTTCTCATGTAAATTTTTTCTTTCAGTTGAGCTCCATTTAATAATAAGAAGCAGTATTGTATGATGTTCATTCACTGGTCTCTGTAAAATGAGCTGGTGGTTTCAATGAGGTTCCTAGTGCTAACTTTGTAAAAGTCTCAACAGAGCCACCAACTATTGAATGGCCATGGAGACTGAACTAACCACCCATATCTAGAGACTGTATGGTACCTTCAGAAACATAAGGCACATTGTTGGGGCATAGTGGGCACATTCTCGTGGTCCTAGGGGGAATCTCTGGCTTTCTATTAAGAAGTTTCCAATCTGCCACCTTCTGAAGCAACGTCATTATTTTCTTTTCCTAAGGCTAAATGTGAAGTGCTAGATAAAATAACCCCCCATTACACAATGCAAATACAGTAACTGTAGACCAAGTTTCTTCCGCATCCTGCCACATTCAGGGCAGCAGCAACCCAGTGTGACTGCACTTTGGGACAGGTTAGTTAGCTCACCAGATATTCTAAACTCACCTTCCAACTCCACATTGAAAAATAAAAACAGGGGCCCAAATGAGCATGAAATAAGGCTGGTTTTCCCCGCCATATTTTTGTTTGTATTGTTTGTTTTCTATAAACCCATGGAGGGAAAAAATAATACTTCTCCCTGCAATATTGCAAACATAATAAAAAACAAACACATGGTAATTAGCTTCCCCATTAAGTTGACCAAGCATAAACAATAGCAGTTGTGCAGTGATGATTACAGACAATATCCTAGCCCATTTTTTATTTTATATTTTTACTATTCAATCAACACTGCTAAATCGAAACCTTGGTGTTCTCTATTATAACACAGTAGCTGGCAGTTATACAAAGATGCCTTACACAATTTTTCATCTGGCTTTATGCCTCATTCTCATATTACCTTCCTCTCTCGCCTTCAACAGCAATATGCATGGCTGATTTGAGAAAAATGCAGAAGCTAGTTCCTCCTTTCCTTGCTTTTTTTTTCCTCCAGCTTCATGCCTTGGGGAGAAAATTGAATCACTTTTGTTAATTTTACCCTCAGAGCCTAACCTGAGAACGGGGGAAAAAATCTCTTTCAACCCGATGTTGGTTGCGTATAAATTCATATATGAACACTGCTGTATTAGACTAATTGATTAGTGTTTGATTTCAGTTTGAGGGACATATTGTTTACAACTGTTATATAGAAGTACTGTAGTAGTCTAAATTAGATACGTCTGGCTTTCCCTTTTTATTCGAAGTAGAGATATTTAGGGGCTCCCACAAGCTATAAATGAGATCTCTCTGTGATGGACCCCCCTCCCATACTTTATGAAATGGACTTATGGACACAAATATGCATAACTCAAAGATGCTCGGGAAAATTACCTTACGTAACCTGTCAATCCTAATGTCTTAATCTGTTAGGTCTGTATATCTTATTTTGGTGTATGTATTATTCTTGTGTGTAACGTTAGGTATATGGAGTATGGAACGCTTTATGGTTTTAAATGTGCAAATGAAAGCCATAAAGGGTGTTACCCTCAATGTCTAGATGACCAACTGTAAACAAACTCCTTTGTCCACTAAGTCTTAGCAGTGGTTGGTCCCAGAAAGTCACATGTCCACTCCAACTGGAAGGGGCAGACCAAGTAATTGTCCACGGAAAGGTGGTATCTATAAAACAACAGGAAACTAGGATTTTCTTTGTGTGTGGCTGGTATGCCACACCCGAGTGAATGAACCAAAGACCCCAGGGAGAGGGAACTTCCCTGGTTTGGAGGCTTAGCTGGAACAAGAACAGTTTTAGGGTGAGTTTGTAATAAGTTTTTACTAAGGGTTTTAGTGTTAGAATTAGCTAAGTGTTTTCTGTTATTTTAAATTTGTGATCAACTTTGCTCTGCCTGTTTTCACCTACGAACTCTTAAATCCTACTGCTTTACTTAATAAAATCACTTATTTACTATCAAGCCCAGTGTCAATAAATAATTGTTACCTGGAGGAGCAAACAGTGTGCACATCCTCCTTTCATTGTTAAAGGGGGTTTACCTAAATAATTCCTTTGGAGGTTCTGATCCCATTTGGGGAGTGGTATCCCAGGAAGCGGGGCCCAAAACTACATTTTTCTTAGACCTGAAGAGTTTAGGTGTCTGTACTGCTGCTGGTTAGCTCTGTGCCTCGACTAGGAGAAACCAGGGAGCTGGCCCAGCAGGACAGGGTAGTGAGAAATCTGGCCTTGGAAGGTAGCTGCCACCATCAAGTGAAACAAAAGAAACCCCTTTCTCCTTGAACCTAGGAAGAAAGCACTTGGACTTCTTCCAGAAGCATACCCTACGCTCTTTTACCACAAGAGAGTTTGAAAAAAGAGAGAACAAACTGCAGACTCTGGTAGCTGACCTCTCAGTCTAGGCAGACACAAACACAGACCTCCTGTTTCTTTCCAGGGACAAGAATCAAATCATCGCTTTAAAAAAAGGTGATTTTATTAACAAAACAAAAAGATATACTTGATAAAGCAAATTTGGTTGCTCGATGTTACAAAGCAATTAAGAAAAGAACAGACCAAAAACACAAAGAACCATAGCTCTTTGGGCTGTAGCTTACATGGTGAATGGGGGAGGGAAGACATGGATTCACACAGAGAAGTTTAACCAAAAAACCAAAACAAAGAAAAATACCCTAATTGCTACTAAATACACATTTTCCCTTATTTACTCATGATCTCTTCATTTTTCAGTCTACTTCCATGCCCTGAATTCCTTGGAGGCATGGTATGTCCTGACTGGGTTTAAATCATTCTGTCTCCCAAATCCTGGCTTAACTCACACACGAAGTTTTTTCCAAAAAAACTTAAATTCCAATTGCGTTCTTTCGAAAAAACTCGAAAGAACAGAGGGCTTTTTCCGACATTGGTAAACCTCTTGCTATGAAGAAGAAGCCTTTTTCAGAAAGAGCTCTTTAAGAAAAAGGCATGTGTGGACAGGGAAGAGGGACTTCTTTCTCAAGAAGAGGAAAGAGGAAAAAACACAGGTGCCCTGGTGGCCACTCCGTCCATAGTAATCACACCTTACGTGCGAGATAGCATCCATTCAGTGTGGATGCTGTCTGCCGAAAAAGCAGACCACTTTTTCAATGCACTTTCGCAGTGTGAACGCTCTCTTTCGGAAGAAGTTTTTTTGGAAGATATCTTCCGGAAAAACTTCTTCTGAAAGAAGCCTGCAGTCTAGACATAGCCAAAGAGAGCAGGCAAGGTACCTATATACAATTCAAATTTCAATACTGTATCCCATTGGTTCTTCTCATCCCCTGCCAACACCCTGAGCTACCTGAGTTTAACCCTTTAGTCACTGAGTGCTGGTCATCACAGATGGACTATGCTAGCATCTTATATGTTGTATACTACCTTTTTTAGTAACTTATAAACCTCATTTTCTAGTAGCTGTGTGGAACATGATATTGAACTACACCTGACTTTTGTCTGTTCCCTTAATAAGACATTGTAGTAACAGAGAAAATGTAAATTCTGCAAAGCTTGTTTGTTCCTTTAAAAAATGGGCAGAGAGAGCTAAAGGTATTCAGTACCCATATTATCTGTATTTCATCTCATAAGTGCATAAATAGTATCCGAAGTGTTATAGGCAATTCTCCATCTCATATTTTCAAGCTAAAATAATGTTATAGTTTATAAACTACAGAAAGAAGGCAATGAACTCATAATGCTCATGGGGAATTATGGATTTGATGTCTTAGCACAAATCAAGCGCAGTATTTTAAATCTGTAATAAAATCTGCCATCTTGCCATTTTGTGAGCCATTAAATTAAGGGTCGTTTAAGATACCATTAAGACTTTTTTTAAAAAAGAAATTGAGAATATACTTTGAATATCTGAGTTTAAAGCATTAAAAGACTCTAAAGTGTTTAAGGGATTTCTTTGTATCAAGCTTATGTGTATACATTATCCTGACAGCCACAGTGGTAAGGGAATTCAGATGTACAAACAGTTAGCACCAGGCTGCTAATGTATCAAGCAGAGATTAAAAAAATATAGTGAGATAACACCAAGGGATAACATTGGAAATGTAAGTGACAAAGAATTATTAAATACTGGCCAATTTGATAACCCACCTGATAGCCACTGAACTTTCATAATTCCCAGTGAAATCCCAAGGTAGCATGAGCACTGGGTGGCGATAGAGATTTTTGAGGATTGAATTCAGTCTCTGTAGTAGTTGCCATTAGTGCCAGTTTGGGGGAAAAGAAATATGGTGCCAAAAGAATTATGATATCCCGATCCCAAATCCAAGAAATATGAAAAGATGCAATTTTTGGAAAAAAGAAGCATAAAAAGAATTTGTTTTGATGCTAAAATTGTCTTGCATTGTTAACTTTTCAAGTTGTGTTATACACAACCAATAACAACTCATCGTCATTAAAGATCCAAGGCCATTTTTCACAAGAGTAGCAGTGTTAAAGTGTGGGAAATTAAAATCTGCCTACCTGAAATATCTTCTGGATTTTCAGTTGGAGACTTTTTTTTTTTAATCTCCTCTCCTCTGGTGTTACATTTGCAGAAAAACTACCCTGCTCCCTTTCAGGAGTGACCCCCATATAGAAAGGCTACGTCTAGACTACAGGTTGTTTTTTTTAAACGTGGCCTTTTTTCGAAATAACTTCACCTGCATCTAGACTGCTGCCGCATTCTTTCGAAATTAAATCGAAAGAACATAATGGGTTTTTTTGACAGTGGTAAACCTCATTTTACCAGGAAGAAAGCCTTTTTTCGAAAGAGGTCTTTAAAAAAAAAGGCATTCTTGACCGCAAACAGGGTTTTTCAAAAGAGAGCATGCAGATTGCTTGGGTGCTCTCTTTCGAAAAAGCGGATCGCTTTTTCGAAAAAAATTGTGGCTGTCTAGACGATCTCTTTCAAAAGAAGAGTGTAGTCTAGACGTACCCGAGTCTGTTGCTTTCACCTTTGTCTTTTTGAGCAAAGGCGTAATCCCACTAACTACACAGATGGAAAAGTGCATCTTGAGGTGAGACAGGACTGCAGAATAGGACCCATAGTTTGTAGCATTGGTGCACACATTGTTCTTAGTGCTCTCCTTTTGGTACTTCTTGCATAAATATACATACACAATATGTATGTTGCATGCATATCTCACTTTCCATGCAGAAGTATCTCTGGGTACAAATGGAGTGTTCAAATTTTTATTGCATCCAGCAATAAACTGGATGCAGCAAAGAAGTGGGCTGTGAGGGATCTGATTACAACTCTCTAATTCTCTACTCAACCCTAGTCCCAAGGTTCAGATTAGAGGAGCAGAGGAGCTGCTCTAACCTACATCAGCTGGCAAAAGGGCCATCCCTGAGCTGGGATAGTCAAAGCGCATTATACTCTGAATATCTTTCCTCTCTGTCCCTGCATTAGCATCAAAGTAGCCTAAGAGTCAGCTCTTCCAGCTCTTTGCCAGCTGGGGATTTCCTCACTCCAGGGTAAGTGGCACAAAGGGAGCACTTGTAAACTGGAGGTGCAGCTCTACCATGGGTATATAGCAGTAGATAGGGGTCAGGTTTTCTTATCTCTTTATCATCTAAACCAGTGCTGGGTAAGCTGCAGTGCAAGGCCCACATGCAGCCCATTGGGATTCTATATGTGGCCTGTGAGACATTTTGTTTACTGTTGCCCATGAGCAGTGGGGCCGACAGCCACCATGGGCCCTGAAACAAGATGTGGGGGGCTCCATGCCCCCAGGAGGAGAGGGACCTTGGGCAAAAGGGGCAGGGCTGAGGGCAGTCAGCCCTTAGCGTTGCCCAGACTGCAGCGCCACCGCCCACCCTCAGAGCCACGCAGAATGGTGCTCCAGCAGCAATTCAAAGGGGCTTAGAGCACTGGCTGCCACAATTGCCGCAGTAGCAGTGGCAGTAGCCAGGAGCTCTGGGCCCCTTTGACTCTCCCAGACCCTAGGGCAATTGCCCCTTTTACACTCTCCCCATCAGTGGGCTTGCCCACATCCAGGGTTGCCAGATTATGCTGGTTTTCATCAGAACTGGTAGGTTTTTTTCCTACCAGTATGACAAAGGTGACTCACACTTAAAGCAAGGGTACGCGAAGTGAGGTGTATGCTAATTGCACACAACTTTGACTGTGAAAGTTGTGCACTCCCTCTGCATCCAGTCAAAGTGCTGCTATGGTTCCGTCGGCACACCCAGACAATTCTAGGTATGCAAACGCAGTTAGCAAAACTAACCTGTCCTGGGAGACTGTCTTGGTTATGACAATCTTGCGGCCCACTGAGATGAAGCAGGGACACTCATGTGGCAAACTCACTAGCGTAGGTTGCCCATCACTTATCTAAACACAGCTCTGATCATGATAAATTACATGGATAAGGTGAGCTGCTTATGATATCAACAGCAGGTAGTACAAAACTGGTTAAAAGTTAATAGTCTTGTTTGCTCATGGATCCTAGATTGCTTTATAACTCACCAGGTCCCTTGCACCTTCACAAAGTCAGATCAGTGATACTAGCTGCCAGTCACAGGGTCAGAAGTTACTTTTTTATGAAGAGTAAGTACATCTCCTGAGTCTCAAGGGATATGTCCTTGTGAATAATTTATTGGATTAATTTTATGCTCTTTTTCATTAACTTATTACAAGGTTTTTTATTATCGTTATTTGATGTATCTGATTGTGTTGTTACAGTTATTGGTCTTGATGGGTTATGAATTGTACATACTCTATTATTTTTGTGACCCCATTTCCCCACCCCCATTCCAACCCATTTATTTGTGTCTCATGGATTTTAAGATCAGAAGTGATTATAATCATCGGCTGCGTCTAGACTGGCAAGTTTTTCCGCAAAAGCGGCTGCTTTTGCGGAAAAACTTGACAGCTGTCTAGACTGGCCACTTGAATTTGCGCAAGCACACTGATGTTCTAATGTATGATCGTCAGTGTTCTTGCGCAAATACAATGACTCTCCCATTCGGGAAAAAGCCCTCTTGCGCAAATGCTTTTGCGCAAGAGGGCCAGTGTAGACAGTTGAGAACTGTTTTGTGCAAAAAAGCCCCGATGGTGAAAATGGAGATCGGGGCTTTCTTGCGCAAAACCACATCTAGAGTGGCACGGACGCTTTTCCGCAAAAAGTGCTTTTGCGCAAAAGCGTCCGTGCCAATCTAGACGCTCTTTTCCGCAAATGCTTTTAACGGAAAATCATGCTAGTCTAGACGCAGCCATCTTGCCTGACCACCAACACACTGCAAGCCATGGAACCTCACCCACACATTCCTGTAACACTCACCTAATCTCTGGCTGAGTTACTGAAGACATCTTGATTTAAAGACCTCTGGTCACAGAGAATCCAATGTTTTTACATTAGTTTAAACCTGAAAGTGATCTGTGCTACAGAAGAAAGCAAAAAAGAAACGATCTTAGGACTGTTTTGCCTTTTCTCACGGTGATATCATATTGGCGGCTCATAGTCATGTTGTGATTATCCAATATACCCAAATCTTTCTCCTCCTCTGTCACTTCCAATGATATGTCCACAACTTATAGTAAGCATTATTTTTGTTAGTCCCTAAATGCATGACCTTGCACTTTCCACTATTAAATTTCATCCCATTATTATTACTCCAGGTCATCCAAACATTCTTGTATGATATTCTGACCCGTCTTTTTATTGGCAGTACCTCCCGACTTTGTATCATCTGCAAATTTTATTAGCATGCTCCCACTTTTTTGCTAAGGCTAGTAATAAAAATGTTAATTAAGATTCGTCCCAAGACTGATCCCTGAGGAACTCTACTTCAGCCTGGCAGTTCACCTTTGAGTATGACTCACTGTAATCTCTCCTTTAACCAGTTCCTTATCCATCTTTCAGTTTTCACATTAAACCCCATCTTCTTCATTTTAACTAATATATTCCATTTGGAATGCATCAAAAGCCTTACTGAAATCTGTTGTCTAAAAATCATTATCTTCTCAAAGAAGGAAATAGGTTAGTTTGGCATGAACTACTATAAGTGTTGTCCATTTCTATTTTGTCTTTTAGACTGTGAGCTTTTGGAGACATGCAGTGTTATTTACAATGGTTGTAAAATGTATTATACAAAGAGGTTTTCATCTGGTGACCTCTAGGCACTATTGCAACATAAATGTATACCATCAATAATATTTAGTATGAATCAAATAATATTTGGCAATTCATTTGACAGTTTTCCCTGTCAATGTATATGTATTTATTAAAAAGGGTTTTTTCTGACCCTACTCACTATTGCAGTGAGACATTAACAAACAAAGGTATTTTCCTTGCTAAGAGCAGCAACCACGTTGTAACCACGTTAATACATAAGCCAGAGGAAATACGGTTGAGAGAACAGAAATGTCTTTGCTGTTGGCAGCTATAGCTATGCTTTTGAAAGTGCACTTTCAGCTGGACTAGATAATCCATGCAGTTTGCAGTAGCCCCAGGGCACAATGTTTCATCTAAATTGTGATGCTTACTCAGCACTTACAAGGGACACTATGCATGTGGGGTTTCAACAGATACTGACCAAGCAAGTAGCTGATTTGGAGGAGGAAGGTCAAACTAGGTTCATGCTGAAATGAGGAAAGCATGTTATTTTTGCCTTCAGTATGCCTGGAGAGTAATAAACTTGACAGAATATCTTTATTCAGTAAACATTTGCTAGTTGCTGAATGACTGTACACAAACCAGTTTTCTCACATTGATGTAATGTTATCTTGCATCCTTAAGTTTTTAGTATGTGCTCAGCAACAGCTAACTTAAGCATCTAAACTTTTTGCTGGTTATCTAAACTGAATCTGAATTATTGAGGTTCACTTACCGCTATTGCAAAAACCTCTTCCTCCCCCATATAGAGTATTCTAAGGTTTTGAAGAATTACAGGTGCTAGTTCATATCTTTTCATCTGACCTCATCTTCCCTAAAGATCAGAATTGTTAACATCATGGCACCCTTAGCTTCACACATATTCTAAAGTCAACAGCCTCTGTCCTCAGACTAACAAAACTTGCTCCCTACATTTAATCCATTAAAGTTTAAACAATCAAGCTTTTTGCTGTCACTTTTACTTGCAGAGTAATATTTGTTTGGTTTAAAGTGTGGCCATATTACATCTTGTTGATTAATAAGAGAAAAAATGATAACATTTCAAGAAAGGAGTGGGTATGGCATGGACCTTGTATTATGTAAAGGACTCATATTTTGCTTTGCTTTTAAAAAGTGTAGACAGTTCCTGCTGCACTTTACTGGCTGAAGGGTGAAAATAAAAGTGATCAGTGTTTATAAAGAAATGTCTTTCAGTCACAGTGATACATGTCTTTGTGTAAATATGCATGTTTATGTATCCCCTCACTAATCCTGCTGCTGAATCCAGTGTCCTTGCCAACTTATCATAATACTCTAGGTGTGTGTATACGTAAACAAAATGAACAATTATAATGCCAAAGAAATGTTCTTTTAACTGGCTGCATACCCTTTATTATCCCCTTTTCATGTAGGCACCAGCAAAACAAGCAGGTGCTTGGGGCGGCACATTGCCAGGGGTGACATTCCAGCACGCAGGAGGAGCAGGGCAGCGGAGAGCCTCCTGGAGGCCACCTCAAGCTGGGAGCCCTGCACCCGGCTGCTCGGAGTCTGCGTCTGGCCCCAGAGTGCTGGGAGGGGAGGGCAGGGCGAGGCACCTGGCCCAGGGGCAGGGTGGCTGCGCCTGGTGATGCTGAGCCCGGCGGGGCAGGCCGCGGCCATGGTGGCTGCTCCCGGCAGCCGGCTCACTGGAGCTGAATTCAGGGGCGTGGCAGGGCCCCATCCCCCGAGCAGGGAGCCCCGTGGACGCCTCCCTGAGCTAGGAGCCCCGTGCCCGGCTGCTCAGAGCCTGTGCCTGGCCCCAGGGCGCTGGGAGCTCTGCGTGGGCAGTCCCAAGACGCGGCCCCTGCTGGGAGGGCTACATGGGGGCGGCCGTGGCTGGTGATGCTGAGCCCGGCGGCCTCTTCTTCACATTCATGAGTGCGACCCCCCTACCCGTGTGCCCCCCCTGGCCAGCCATCCCCTCTCCCGTGTACCCTCCCCTGCCCCCCCCCGCCTGTGTTCTCTCCCCCGCAACTCCCCTGACTGTGAACCCCCCTTGCCCAGTTGTCCCCCTCCCCGGCCTGTGTGCCCCTGCCCACTGTCCCGCGATCCCCCCCCCGTTACTACCCCCCTCTCTTCGCCTCCCCCGGCTTGGCCTCTGCCCAGCAACCCCACCTCCTGGCCCACTGCAACCCTGCTGGGACCCCGACTCCTCTTCTTCCCCCCCCCCCACCTTCCACCTGGATCCCCATCTCCTGTCTGGCTCTCTAAACAATCCCCCCTCCCCCTACTCTCTGGGCCCTGATCCCTCCCCCCCCCACACACACACACCTGCCCCCTTGTGCTGTGTCCTGACAACCTCACACCTGCCTGGGACCCAGGTGTTTTTTCCTCTCCCTTTGTCTGAGGAAGGGGAACTCTGGTGTTCCCAGTGCCCGTGTCCCCAAGTCCCTTTCTGTCTGGGGCAGGAAAGCTTTATTAAAATTGGAATTGTGATCCCATTTAAATAGGCTTTGTTTTAAATAATATACCTTTAAAATTAAATTAAAAATTATGGCCTAAATTTATCATAACCTATTTAAATAACTTATGAATTAAATTTAAAAATTAAATAGAACATGCCTCCTGTCAACTTTTAAAGAAATTCTACCAGTTCACTAGTGTAAGTACCCAGAACCACTGTTTACATCTGCAGGAGCTTCTTCTGCAGGTGAAGAGAGAATGTTTTTATCATTTTGGTTTATTCAGCTAGTTCAATCCAATGATTAGTTCATTCGCCGTTGCAAAACCAAGAGTTGATGAAGCAGAAAAACTTGTTTTCCTCTTCTCTCAGTAAAAAACTGGTTATGAGAGCGTTCTAACATCTTGAAGAACATGATGACTAGATTCAGTCTGTTAAATTCACTATAGATATTTCCTTTGTTTAATAAATGAATTTTATTGCAAAATGTGTTTGGATACTTTTTTGTTATGTGTCCTTCACATTTAAGGTAGTTTTATTTCATACAAAAATTAAATGCTGGCTTTGTTTATTTTAAATAGAATTTCCATCCAGACAGAAGTCGATGCAAAGCATATGTTTTAAAAAAAGTAGCCACCACTTAGCAAATAATAAATAGGGTAAAACCTGTCTCTTAAGAGTTCCTATTACACACCATTTTGTAACAGAATAAAAATATAAAAATTAAGAACCTGATTACATCTAAGTTACACAATTATTTGGGCATTTATTTAGTTGGTAGATGTACTGAGTGTATTCTCCTGGTAAGTAAATAGAAGCACCAAATTTGGCATAAAGGTTATATTTAGTTGTAAATCAACATGTTTTAAAGGTTGCTAATCAATAAGACTCAACCATCCTTTAGGAAAATATTTTTAAAGTATAATTTAAATGCTTAATTGATCATTTAAACCTAGGTTTTCTGCTTGCCAGTTTAAATCATGATTAAAATTAGAGATTTAAATCAAAGCTATGTAAATCAATCCACCCTGATTCAGAGGCTGTTTGGTCCGTCCCTGAAGGAGAAAGCACAGGGCTGCGCTCATGGAATAGGTCCTAGGCTAGTGGGGTTTTGTTGTCTGGTGCCTGTCTTGTTCTGGACAGTTGATCTGGGGAGTTGAAACAAAAGTTCTTTTAATCCCTTTGAACTGTTTCATTGTATAGTGAGGCTGATTCTTGTCCATGGACACCAAGCGTTGGACGGCTTATGTGTTGGGGTTGGAGTCTGAGTGATTATAAGGCTTCTAATAATAAAATCCCTTTGCAGAGTGAGGAGTGGGACCGGGACTCCAGCACTAGGTGATGTGAACAGCTGCATGCTTTGGAAGTCTTTAACTGGCTTGCTGTGGATGAACCTGCCCTCCCACTGTCCTCACGTGGGGAGTCCCTGGTGCTCTCCTAGGAGATGAAAATACCCTGGGGTTTGGGCTCCCTCTGAAGCGCACGCCCCACCCCCCAGGAAGCCACACAAGCTGCATTTGCGCGTGCACCCCCAGCAAGCCTCACAAGCTGCATTTGCGGGTGGACCCTCCCCAGACAAAAAAAGGGGCGGGGGGGCGGCCAACAAATTTTTTGCTTGGGGCAGCAAAAAACCTAGAGCCGGCCCTGTTTTCATGCTATGTCTTCTTGTGATCTTTAGACCTGCAAATTTATCCTAACTTAAGTACAAATGTAAAAAAATGAGTGATATTTTATAAGGTGTCACAATCTATAACAATAAATGTTGTTGGAAAGAGATGCAAAAGCGATTAATCCAAACAAAAAGGAATACTGATATAACTCCAGGAACTGTGTTAAGGTCATGCTAGGTAAACCAGAAATTTGGGATTGGTTAACCAAAACTGGTGTGTTGGATTTTAGGCCTAATTGGTAAACAAAATAATGAGGGAATGGGTTATTCCACCCAGCATTCCATTTTGGGATCCTTAACAAAAGAGACTTTGGGAGATAAATTGACTGCCAAAGTGAACTTCACCATTGTAGCTGCCACCCCACTATTTCTTGGGACCCTGGGCCTTTGTCATCCTGGACCTGTGGGACATCCTAACCAGACTGAACCAGAGAGAGGGATACATATGACATCACCACCTCTGACTGAATGCCAAACACCACCTGGGATGTGAGACTTTATTTCCAACTCTTTACCTCCAAATGTATCTTTTTCCTCCCTACCTTGTTGCTTCTCCCCTCTCTCTCCCTCCATCCTCCCCTCCCCTCTCATCCCCCCATTGCTCCTTTTTCCTTCTGTCGCCTAAGAGTCTGACTTAGCTGGCCAAGACTGCATAGTTTGCAACACTGTTGTAAGCCTGTGATCCAACAGAGGCAGCTAAAAGTGATGCCCTAGACAGCATGATTCTGGAACAAATTTGCCAGGTCTTGAACTGACCGATCAGTCTGTGTGCTATGCCTCTGTTTTTCCAACAGTGAGCTTGCAATGACAGAGACAGAAGCTGCATTTTCTTCTACCTTTGCTGTTCTAGTCTCTTCTTGTGTGTGTGTGTGTTTGTCTTGTTTTGTCTTCTAGGAAATGGGTTTGGACTTCAGCAGCAGCAGCAGCAACAGCTGCAACCTATTTTCAGTTTATTTCTTTTCTTTAACATGGAAAGGACAGTTATTGCCATCTTTGTTACCATCTAAGTGACTGTAAAACAAGGTGAATTTTCCATCTAAAGACTCTATGGCTAAGGACAAAGGGAACAAGGGATATTGTTAAAATGAAGATATTACTCAATACTTTGCACATCAAATGTTTTCCCATCTTTCCCCGTATCTTTAATAAAAAGCTTAAAAGGATTTGTAATGATGTGTTTGTGATGGTACTGAGTGGGCTGAGGTTTCTGAATTTGTTGTTTAATACTGTTTAATGTGGGACAGTGACTGGGCTATGTTAATGCTTTTGTATATATATATATTCCATCTAAATGAATGCAATAGCCCCCACATACAATCAGGACCGTACGTTTCAAGTGTCCTCCAGTTATGTTTGTGAGATATGGCAGAACTGTATGTACAAAGGGGTGTGGGAGTGACTTCAAGTGTTATGCTGCATTTCCTTTCACAGTGCAGGCCATCTTGAGTGCCCCCATGGAGTCAGGCATAGTGTTGCAGGTGAGCCCTGTTTTGGTTCCCCTCACCCATGCTATAAACAAGTCCAAGCAGGCCAAGCCTTCAGGTATTAAGGAGCTTTCCCCCTTGCAGGCTATCAGTTAATAACAGGGAAAAAACCCAACAAGCAGTATAATCAAACCTTCACCCCAGCAGTCTTAGATTAACCTGCGTGCGCTGCTTGCCTCTTTAGGCCCTTTACCAGGAGGGTTCTCTCCAGGCCTGGACAGGCCGCTGATGGGGAGGCAAAGGGGCAAATCCTCTAGGGCCTGGCAATTCTAGGGGTCCTGGGGCACTGGCTGAACCACTGCCACAGCAGCAGCACCAGAAGCCAGAGTCCTGGGCCCCTTCAGTTCACTGCCAGAGCATGGCGCTGTGCATTCTGTGGTGCCATGTACTCTGTGGGGCTTTGAGGGCTAGTAGGGGGTTGGCTCTGTGGTCCTGGTAGTGGGCTGGCTGCCCTGGCCCTAACCCTTCTGCCTGAGGCCCCGCTTCTTCTGGGATGCGGAGCCAGCTCTCCCCCTCCCACACACACACCCCTTGCCCCAGGGCCCATAGTGGCTGTCGGCCCCACTGGACCTGGATTAAAGAATTCTGAGGCCTTGGGAACTTTGGAAATTGTCCCCCGCCCCAGCATTTTATAAACTCGACAGCAAAGTTCCCTTATTCTATACATACCCCAGTCCACACAGAGCTCAGAATGCCCCTCCTAGCCCACACTCAGATCCCTGAATAACCTTTTTTCTCACCCCCTATGATGGAATTGCAGCCAAGCCAAACCTGAGTGAGTGGTGTTGTGACTCATTGCCCAGGGATGTATCACTGCTCTGATATTTTTTTACTGCCCCCATTCATTGGGGGCACTCCCCTGAGATGGGGGCCTGATGTAAGTGCACCAAGTGCATTTTGGTTAACGCAGAACTGCTTCAGCTCAGGTCTCTTCCCAAGTTTCTTGCAGCTACCTGGGTAGAATCCTTCTCTGGATTCAGGAATCCATGGAGAACTGCTAACTCCAGCTCCTTCTCAGCGCAGTATGTAGTTCCAGCAGGTTGGACTACCTGTTACCAAACGGGGAGTTCCCTTTGTTGAGGCCAGGCCCTCCCGGGTGCCTGCTTTCTGCAGCCTACCCTTCACGAATTTCTTGGAGCACCTCCTAAGCTCCCTGCTGAGGTGGGTTCTCTGGAGAGCTTCCTGTCTCCAGGTGTACAGGAGTACATCCTGTAGGCTCCCTACTTTGGTAAGCTCACCAATCACTTTTGTAGGAGTTCTGCTCCTCAGAAGCTTCTTGTCTCCTTGGGAGTACCTTCCTTAACTATGCCCTGGTTCCCTTCTTTTTTTTTGGGGGGGGGGGCAGATACTTGTTTATGCTAACTAGCCATTCAGCTGGGGTATACAACGGCCATTAGCTGGGCCTTCAGAAAGTATTAGTAGGCAGTCTGGGCCCTGTTTCTCATGTCCACTAAGAATGTGGATAGAAAAAGTGGATAGAATTTTGCTCTAAATGCAGCAACTTGATGTATAATTTCTTCATCATTTTAAGAATTCGCCTGATAGCTGAACTCTCACCTGATTGGTGCAGGAGCAGGTGGATGTCTCCTGTTGGTTTCTAAGGGTGTCTGCACCACACTGTTAGCTCAAAATAAGATCTGCAATTTGAGCTCTACAAATTGTGTAGTTAATTTTGAGTTAATTTCAAAATAGCTTATTTTGAAATTTGGCGCTGTCTACACAGCACTTATTTCAAAATAAATCGCTATTCTGAAATGTCCCTTACTCCTCGTGGAATGAAGTTTACAGGAACATCGGAATAACAAGCCCATTATATTTCAAAACAACAGGCATGCTCAAAATACGTAGAATAGCTATTTTGGGATACCTCCAGTATCCCAAAGTAGCGCAGCAGTGTAGACGTAGCCTAATAGATGGTTATCTTTAGGGTCATAATGCCTGGCTTGTGTTCTTTGTAGTTTAGCCATGTACATAGTTAAATTTCTTCTGTGGCTGATAGACACTCATGTGGCTGAGGAAGACCTATCTCAAATACTACAACAATGAATGGTCAGGCAGTTGCTGAATGTCATTCACAGATCCAGATCTCTCTGTATGCCTGCAATGTCCTCATTATTATTTACCATTCTATCAACTGTTGTCATTCCCAAATGCGATCAGCATTGATTTTATATTTACTTCTAGATCATTGAGAAAAATGTTGAATGGCAGCAGACATAGTACGGATCCCTGTGGAACCCCACCAGAAGCACTCTCATCCCATGATTTCCCATCCACTACTCTTTTTTGAGATCAGTTAGCTAATTGTTAAAATGTGCATTCTTTATATTATATAGTACTAACTTTTACATGAGAATGTCATGCTCTAAGACAAATGCCTTACAGAAGCCTATTACATCTGCAAAGTTACCTATATCAAAAAAACTTGAAATCTCATTAAAAAAATTGTATCAGTGTTGTTTGATAAGACTTATTTTCCATCCTTTGATTCTTTAATTATTGAATCCCGTATCAGCTTTTCCATAACTCTTCCCAGGCTATTTCCATATTTTTCCAAGGCTAATGTCAGGTTTATAGCCCATAATTTTGCAGATGATTATGCTTGCCCTTTTTAATATTGATACAGTATTAGAACTCTTCCAGTCTTCTGGAATTTCCTTTATATTTCATGATATATATGAAAAATTAACATCGGCTGGCCAACAATTTCTTCAGCCAACTTTTTAGGACTCTTGAGCAATGTTCCCTCTAATCTTTTCCATCTATGTGCAGAATAAATTTGATGTGCACTGAGGCATGTGTGAATGTGCACCACCAGTAGAAACAAAACCTAGCTGTGGGTGCCCTGCTAATCAGCTGGGCAGTATTTGAATCTCTCCTGAGTGGCTACAGGAGAACACTGCTCTTGAATATAAAATTATCACAACGTGCTGATTTAAAATTATATGTCCCTAATAGGTGTTGTTTAGTATCATTTTTAAAATACTAATGCACTAGAAATTACTTCAGCATCATCATGGATATCATCCTTCTTTCTAAAATCCCAAGAGCCTTAACGAGGGGGAAATGATGAATGCTTTATTCCACATGTCATTATTGAATACAGCATGTTTGTAGCTGTGTTGGTCCCAGGATATTACAGACACAAGGTGGGTGAGGTAATATCTTTTATTGAACCAACCTCTGTTGCAGAGAGACATGCTATTTTCTTACACAGAGTGGAAGGAGAGCTCTGTGAAAGCTTTTGTCTCTCACCAACAGAAGTTGATCCAATAAAAAATATTACGTCACCCACATTGTCTGTCTGTTATTGAATACTATGACTTGTCAACATGTTATCTGTGTCAGTTCTTTCTATAATAAAGACACATTAGCCAAATGCACAGTGTTCAATGACTCAGTTTCACACCTCTGTCTGTTTTGAGTGGGGATCTAACATTAGTGTAGTAAGCTTAAACAGAACACTTTTATGTCATGTATCATGTGTCTCAGAACTGGGAGAAAGAAAATCCCTAGCTACATGACCTGGATTTTTACAACTTCAGGCCTCCTAATCCTCTTCTACAGCTCCCAAGAGAAAGGTGGTGAGGTCAGAGAGTCTGAAACTTCCTCCCTCTAAGTGGAAGAGATGAGGAGCTGAGGAGTTGTGCAGAGAGGTTAGAAAGTGAGATCCCTGTTCATAGTTAGCTGACTTCAATGTGTTTTTCTCTCTCCATTGATTACAATAGGAGGTTGCTATTATACAATAAGAGGTTGCATAATAGCTATTATGATTTGACTACTTTACCTGAAGCAACACATTTTCAGGTAAAAGATGGATCAAATTCCAAGAGTTGTGTTGTCTTGATAACTCACTTATCTGTGTTTTGTGATAGCCGTGGAGGTCTGCATTAGCTGAAATGACAAGGAAAACAATGCCTTCGAAGTTTTTGTTGTTTTATGTATGAAATGAAAGAAATAGCATGCAACAGGAGAAGGATCTCTAAAAGCAAACATCAGGAAATAGAATAATATGCCCATGTACTTCAAACAACCTGAGTTAATGTTCTCTGTCTATTTTCTTTTTAAATGGGTAATTATTTTCTGCTTTTCTGTATAATCATTATTATCTTAGTACGATATATGACAGCTGTACTTGAAAATTGACAACAAAACAGATGTAGAGTAAAAATAATAAGGAGTTGCTATTGGGATTTAAAGGAACAGAGAAGGCAATGGTTTAAACAATGTTTCTAGATTAGAAGAAGTGGAAATGAGGAGATTATTATGTATTGCTTAGATGTGCAATATTTTTCATGACCATTCAAAGTGACCTTCATCTTTCAATACAGTTCCATTCTAATAATTCCTATGATATGTTTCTCAGTCTGAGGGACAGCACACAGGACTAGACTGATCTTTGGTCTGACCCAGTATTGCTGTTCTTACATGTTTTCAAGCACCCTTCGGAGATGGGCAAGATAAATTTTAAAATACACGCCTCTCTTGTTAACATATCACATCCAATATTAAGAATTCAACAGAGGCACAAAGGCTAAAATCTTTCATTGAGATATAAAACTAAAACAGATGACAATGAAACAAGAACTATATTGACTGTTTATTAAATGCATGAAAACAGGGATATACTTTCTAAAAGGGTTTGATGACTAGAACTTTACAAACAGATTTCAACTTTTGGAATATATTTAATCCTTGAAATTATTATGTAAATAATTCTTGCTCTATAGGTCATCTGTATGTAGCTAGTTGTGAGTGTTCCATAGGTGACAAATAAGCCATTTAGACTAGATACATAGGTCAGATAACATGGATCTGACTGGAGGAACAGAAAGGATCCACAAAGGGATTTAGGCATTATGAGGAGGAACTGGGAGACCACCAGTTCAAAACTACCCTCTGCCTGCTGAGCAGAAGGGAATTGAACAGGAGATTTGCCATATTTCAGGTGAGTGCCCTAATCACTGGTTTATGGGATATGCTGATGTTAGGGTTGCCCAGTTGAAACGGTTCTTGGCGGCTCCAGTTGGCACCGCTGAATGGACTGTTAAAAGTCTGGTTGGTGGCATTGTGGAAGTCTGGGGATAAGGCGGGTCTGCATGGCTCCTGGAAGTGTCTTCCAGGTCCCTGTGGCCCCTAGACATGAGAGGGCTGTATACATTGCCTGCCCCAAGTGCCAGCTCTGTGCTTCCATTGGCCAGGAACCATGATCAATGGGAGCTGCAGAGGCAGTACCTGTGGGCACAAAGGCAGCACATAGACCATTCCTGGGCCTAGGGGCCAGAGACCTGGCGGCAGCTTCCTAGGACCACAGTAAACACCATAGGATCCTGAATCTCTCCCACACCCCAACCCGCTGCCCCAGCCCAGAGTTCCTTCCCACACAACCTGAGCCTGCACCTCACATCCTCCCACACACCCCATCCATCCACCCCAGTGTTGAGCCTTCTCCTCAGCTGCACTCCCAGACAGAGCCCTCACTTCCCCCATACCCGAATCCTCTGCTCCAACCCAGTGAGAGTGAAGGTGGGAAAGAGAAGGAATAGGGCCTCAGAAGGGGCAGGACAGGGGCAGGCCCTCAGAAAAGGGGGGGAAAGAGGTGTTTGGTTTTGTGCAGTTGGAAAGTTGGCAATCCTAGGTGATTGTTCCTCAATCTCTTCTGCTGAAGTTGTGCCACTTTAATGAAATAGGATTTGAGCCAGAGAAAGAATCAGAGTTATTCTGTTATCCAGTGGTTAGGGCACTCATCTGAAAGATGGCAGAACCCTGTTGAAAACCCTTATCCTTACCACTTCTCAGAGAGGATCCAAACCTCTGGGCCAAAAGTAATAAAGAAGGCCTTTCTCCTTCTCCCACCTCCTGTTTTGTGTTAAATTAGCCTCTGCACATGTCAACTGCACTGGGCCCCACATATGAGTTAGGTGGAAGAAAATCTCTCTTCCTGTTTGTGAATCACGCTGCAGCTTGGGGAGCAGATAGGCATCTGTATGCCTACAGCAAAGCAGCATTACTCATGCTCACTGGCAGGAATATAGGTACCGAGAGAACTTTCCCTGCAAAAATGTAGGGGCTTCAGATTCTTACAGGGTAGGCAGCAGCTGTGTGTGTGGGGGGGAGGGGTTGTGGATCACAGAGTCAACTAAAAAAAATGGGATGTAGGTGCCTACATTTGGGGGTTAGGATCTCGGTCAGAAATCTTAGAATCACATGTGCAATGTAAATGTTTGCAATTTCAGATTCACAATCCAGTTTATATTCTGCCATTTTTATGACTGTTTTGACCAGGAATCATATTTGCTAAGATGAAATCCACCTGTGTGCAGAAAGCCAACAGCAGGACTCTGCCTTAGTAACACCCATTTTTGATGGCTGTAGTGGGGAGTAAGCCTTGAATTGACCTTTACCATCCTCGACCACGGGATGCTATTCCAGGAAGGACTGCTAGGCAGAGATGGTATTCACCTTTTGAGGAGGGGGAAGACCCTATTTGGACACAGACTGGCTAACCTAGCGAGGAGGGCTTTAAACTAGGTTCGACGGGGACAGGTGAGCAAAGCCCACAGGTAGGTGGAGAACATGGAGACCTGGGAGATGTGTTGGAAATGGGAGGGAGCGTAGGCTATAATGGCAGAGAGAGGAGGATCAGGGCAAAACTGGGAGGCAAGGTCAAATCAGTATCTTAGATGCCTATATACAAATGCGAGAAGTATGGGTAATAAGCAGGAAGAACTGGAAGTGCTAATAAATAAGTACAATTATGACATTGTTGGCATCACAGAAACTTGGTGAGATAATACACATGATTGGAATGTTTGTATAGAAGGGTACAGCTTGCTCAGGAAGGATAGACAGGGAAAAAAGGGAGGAGGTGTTGCCTTATATATTAAAAATGAACACACTTGGAGTGAGGTGGAGATGGACATAGGAGACGGAAGTGTTCAGAGTCTCTGGATTAGGCTAAAAGGGATTAAAAACAAGCGTGATGTCATGCTAGGAGTCTACTACAGGCCACCTACCCAGGTGGAAGAAGTGGATAAGGCTTTTTTTAAACAACTAACAATATCATCCAAAGCCCAAGATTTGGTGGTGATGGGGGACTTCAACTATCCAGATATATGTTGGGAAAATAACATAGCGGGGCACAGACTATCCAATAAGTTCTTGGACTGCATTGGAGACAACTTTTTATTTCAGAAGGTTGAAAAAGCTACCAGGGGGGAAGCTGTTCTAGATTTGATCCTAACAAATAGGGATCATGTAAAAGAAGCAGTGAAGGACAAAAAGGCATCTTTTAAGAAGTGGAAGTCCAATCCTAGTGAGATAAATAGAAAGGAGCATAAACACTGTCAAATCAAATGTAAAAATGTAATAAGAAAAGCAAAAAAAGATTTTGAGGAACAGCTCGCCAAAAATTCAAAAAGAACTAACAAAATGTTTTTTAAGTACATTACAAGCAGGAAGCCTGCTAAAAAACCTGTGGGTCCCCTAGACGATCGAGATATAAAAGGAGCAATCAAGGACGATAAAGCCATTGCGGAGAAACTAAATGATTTCTTTGCTTCAGTCTTCACGGCTGAGGACGTTAGGGAGATTCCCAAATCTGCACCGTCCTTTGTGGGTGATGAATCTGAGGAACTGTCCCGGATTGAAGCGTCATTAGAGGAGGTTTTGGAACAAATAGAAAAACTTAATGTCAACAAATCTCCGGGACCGGATGGCATTCATCCAAGGGTTCTAAAAGAACTCAAATGGGAAATTGCTGAATTATTATCTGTGGTTTGTAACCTATCCTTTAAATTGGCTGCCGTACCTAATGACTGGAAGGTAGCTAACGTGACACCAATATTTAAAAAGGGCTCTAGAGACGATCCTGGCTATTATAGACCGGTAAGTCTAACTTCAGTATTGGGCAAATTAGTCGAAACAATAGTAAAGAATATCTTACTGCCCCTGTATAAAACTATGGTATGCCCACATCTTGAATACTGTGTACAGATGTGGTCTCCTCACCTCAAAAAAGATATTTTGGCCTTGGAAAGGGTTCAGAAAAGGGCAACTAAAATGATTAGGGGTTTGGAACGGGTCCCATATGAAGAGAGGTTAAAACGACTGGGACTTTTCAGTTTAGAAAAGAGGAGACTGAGGGGGGATGTGATAGAGGTATATAAAATCATGAGTGGTGTGGAGAGAGCGAATAAAGAAAAGTTATTTATTAGTTCCCATAATAAAAGAACTAGAGGACACCAAATGAAGTTAATGGGTAGCAGGTTTAAAACTAATAAAAGAAAGTTCTTCTTCATACAGCGTGTAGTCAACCTGTGGAACTCCTTGCCAGAGGAGGCTGTGAAGGCTAGGACTATAACAGAGTTTAAAGAGAAGCTAGATAATTTCATGGAGGTTAGGTCCATAAAAGGCAATTAGCCAGGGGATAGAAATGGTGTCCCTGGCCTCTGTTTGTCAGAGGCTGGAGAAGGATGGCAGGAGACAAATCGTTTGATCATTGTCTTCGGTCCACCCTCTCTGGGGCACCTGGTGCTGGCCACTGTTGGCAGACAGGCTACTGGGCTAGATGGACCTTTGGTCTGACCCAGTACGGCCGTTCTTATGTTCTTATGGAGGAACTGGTTGAGAATTTGAAAGTGGAAGGCAGCTTGGGTGAAAGTGATCATGAAATCATAGAGTTCACAATTCTAAGGAAGGGTAGAAGGGAGAACAGCAAAATAGAGACAATGGATTTCAGGAAGGTGGATTTTGGTAAGCTCAGAGAGCTGATAGGTAAGGTCCCATGGGAATCAAGACTGAGGGGAAAAACAGCTGAGGAGAGTTGGCAGTTTTTCAAAGGGACATTATTAAGGGCCCAAAAGCAAGCTATTCCGCTGTGTCAGAAAGATAGAAAATATGGCAAAAGACCACCTTGGCTTAACCACGAGATCTTGCATGATCTAAAAATAAAAAAGGAGTCATATAAAAAATGGAAAGTAGGACAAATTACAAAGGATGAATATAGGCAAACAATACAGGAATGCAGGGGCAAGATTAAAAAGGCAAAGGCACAAAATGAGCTCAAACTAGCTAAAGGGAAACAAAGAAGACTTTTTATAAATACATTAGAAGCAAGAGGAAGACCAAGGACAGGGTAGGCCCACTGGTCAGTGAGGAGGGAGAAACAGTAACAGGAAACTTGGAAATGGCAGAGATGCTTAATGACTTCTTTGTTTCAGTCTTCACCGAGAAGTCTGAAGGAATGCCTCACATAGTGAATGCTAGTGGGAAGGGGGTAGGTTTAGAAGATAAAATAAAAAAAGAACAAGTTAAAAATCACCTAGAAAAGTTGGATGCCTGCAAGTCACCAGGGCCAGTTGAAATGCATCCTAGAATACTCCTAGGAGCTGATAGAGGAGGTATCTGAGCCTCTAGCTATCATCTTTGGAAAATCATGGGAGCCAGGAGAGATTCCAGAAGACTGGAAAAGGGCAAATATAGTGCCCATCTATAAAAAGGGAAATAAGAACAACCAGGAAACTACAGACCAGTTAGTTTAACTTCTGTGCCAGGGAAGATAATGGAGCAAGTAATTAAGGAGATCATCTGTAAACACTTGGAAGGTGGCAAGGTGATAGGGAACAGCCAGCATGGATTTGTAAAGAACAAATCATGTCAAACCAATCTGATAGCTTTCTTTGATAGGATAACAAGTCTTGTGGATAGGGGAGAAGCGGTGGATGTGCTATACCTAGACTTTAGTAAGGCGTTTGATACAGTCTCGCAAGATATTCTTATCAATAAACTAGGCAAATACAACTTAGATGGGGCTACTATAAGGTGGGTGCATAACTGGCTGGATAACCGTACTTAGAGAGTAGTTATTAATGGTTCACAATCCTGCTGGAAAGGTATAACAAGTGGGGTTCCGCAGGGGTCTGTTTTGGGACTGGCTCTGTTCAATATCTTCATCAATGATTTAGATATTGGCATAGAAAATACGCTTATTAAGTTTGCAGATGATACCAAGCTGGGAGGGGTTGCGACTAATCTGGAGGATAGGGTCATAATTCAAAATGATCTGGACATATTGGACATAATGATCTGAGGTATACAGGATGAAGTTTAATAAAGACAAATGCAAAGTGCTCCACTTAGGGAGGAACAATCAGTTTCACACATACAGAATGGGAAGCGACTGCCTCGGAAGGAGTACGGCAGAAAGGGATTTAGCGGTTATAGTGGACCACAAGCTGAATATGAGTCAGCAGTGTGATGCTGTTGCAAAAAAAGCAAACATGATTCTGGGATGTATTAACAGGTGTGTTGTGAGCAAGACATGAGAAGTCATTCTTCCGCTCTACTCTGCACTAGTTAGGCCTCAGTTGGAGTATTGTGTCCAGTTCTGGGCACTGCATTTCAAGAAAGATGTGGATAAATTGGAGAGGGTCCAGAGAAGAGCAACAAGAATGATTAAAGGTCTAGAGAACATGACCTATGAAGGAAGGCTGAAAGAATTGGGTTTGTTTAGTTTTGAAAAGAGAAGATTGAGGGTGGACATGATAGCAGTTTTCAGGTATCTAAAAGGGTGTCATAAGGAGGAGAGAGAAAACTTGTTCATCTTGGCCTCTGAGGATAGAACAAGAAGCAACGGGCTTAAACTGCAGCAAGTAAGGTTTCAGTTGGACATTAGGAAAATGTTCCTAACTGTCAGGGTAGTCAAACACTGGAATAAATTGGCCAGGGAGGTTGTGGAATCTCCATCTCTGGAGATATTTAAGAGTAGGTTAGATAAATGTCTATCAGGGATGGTCTAGACAGTATTTGGTCCTGCCATGAGGGCAGGGGACTGGACTCGATGACCTCTCAAGGTCCCTTCCAGTCCTAGTATTCTATGATTCTATGATATGGGTGAATTTAACTCAGAAAGCAATAAAAATATTAAATAATAATTGCACAAGAAAGCTATATGATCTATGGTTTCCAAACAGCTCTTCACTCTCTTGAGCTATATTATGCAAGCTCAACCTTTTGGCTATCATAAGTATGTCCCATCTAAATTATCTATGATATATGTAAGGCACCCTTCTTCCTGCTATCTAGGCACCAGACTTTCTAAGATGCCTGATCTTATAACATTTAAAATGTGATGTTTTCCAAAACCCATGCTTTGTAAAAACATGTTTTTATTAATTACAATGATCTTAATTAGATCAGATCATCAACAAGAAAAAAAAACCCACTACAAAGTAAACAAGTTATCAGTGTGGACAGGGCTGACTTAAAATTCCCACTTTAGCACACAATCATTCTTGACTTCAGTCTCCAATGTGGCTCCATTTGCCACTGCTTCCATTTGGCAAGACTTTGGAATGCTACAGCAGAGAATGTTTCAGACCTTCAACATGTAGTAATCCCACAACACAGTCCCCACAGTTCTTATAACTCCAGATATGGCATGCTACCAAGAGGAGGTATTGTTAGTTGAAAAATATGCCCAGTGATAAGTGACTTCTAGGGTTGCCAGATGGTTGAACCAAAAATACCGAACAGGCCGCCCCACCCCCCACCCCCCAAAAAAACCACCATGGAAAAAGTCTGTTGAGGGAAAAAAAGGGGGGAGACCAAAGTTGTTGACCAAAAAAAAAAAAGGACTCTGAGATTTATTAATCAAAAAAAATTTAAATAATAAAACAGCATTAAAACAGCATGGCCCCTTTCAGAGTGAGTGCGGAGTTAGAATAAGGATAGGAACAGGGGTATGGTTGAGCACTAAGACCCAGGGAAGGCATTGCTTCCCCTTGGTCTTTAGGCTTTTTGCTGGCAGCCATTTTGTGTTCTTCTTCAAGCCAGAACTTAGCTTCCCTGCGTAACCAGCAAAGCATGGGGTCCGGGGGTGGGGGGCTGGGAGTGTCGGTGCCCGGGGTGGGGAGGCCGGGGGCTGGGTCCAGGCACTAGGTTTGCCAGGTGTCTGGTATTTTTGCCTCCTGTCTGGTAAAAAAATCAGAAAATACCGGACATTTTAGGTGTCCGGTATTTTCTGAATTTTTTTACCAGACAGGAGGCGAAAATACCAGACTGTCCGGGTCAATACCAAACATTTTACATTTGTTTGTATAACAAACATTTTACATTTGTTTCAGCCATCAAGACTTTTGAGGCCTGTTAAATAGTCATAAATTTTAAGGCCAGAAACGACTATTCTGAGAATCTAGCCTGAAAAACATAGTACATATGAGGTCATAGAATCTCACACAATAATTTCTTCAAACACATGACCTCTAGAACATGTCTTTTAGAAATATTTGATTTAAAGACTTCAAGTGATGGAGAATCCACCGTGTCATAGGTAAGTTGTTCCAATGGTACAATAAAACACTACAGTGCATACACTATTTCTCCCCAGGGAGAAGATGAGAAAAAAGCATGGACTACACAAGACAGATGTTAGTTGTGTTTCTTAATTCACTCAGGTTTTAATAGTGATGAGTGCAATACAAGAACCAATATACAGCCAGAAATTATCTTCACTACCAACAGTTTGTTTCTTATTTCTATTCAGAGTTTGTCTAATAAATATACAGACAAGTCTAATCTCTTTCTTTTTCTGAAACAACATACAAATCTACCTGACTGTTTTAATGTATTTCAAAGGGGATCTCCCATTGCCCACGTGTTCAAACATAGCTCTGTGGAAATTCAAACATTGCATCCAATAATGTAAATGTTCTGAATATATTTTCCATTTTCACCCAATTCCCCTTATTTTCCTAAAGATTGCATTTAAAGCATTTCAGCTAGCTGAACTTAATCACTGCTGCACATCAATCACAATTTTAAGGTCCACTGTGGAAAGCAAGCAGAATTCATCTGTGTATTGTGAAGGTCAATCCTTAGTTTTGTAGTAAAAAAAGACATAGTATGCGCATCAAAAGTACAGATATGGAAATGATTAAAAGGGAGAATTTGGCTCTTTACACATTCTGAGGGGCCAGTTAGGCCGTTTCAATGATGGCTTAGCCATCTATCAGCTCCTGCTGGGACCTCCTCACATGGAACACATACAAAAAGCCTTATACCCTTTCTAATTGGCTAATGCAAGGGAAACATTGATGGAGGAAGGACAAAGATAAAACACAGCATCATCTGGAAATCAGGGTGAAGAAAAGTGTGAGGAAGTGGAGAGGACAGTGAAGCTGAAAAAGTTTTTCCACCTGTTAGCCACTTGCAAATCACTTCAAACTGTTCTCACTTAGAAACTGTTCAACATGTTTACAAAGCAGAGGATGAAATTAACTCCTGTGAATCAAAGGAGCACAAGGTGTATGTATCACTTAAGTGCCTCTTAAGCCTTCAGTACAGAAGTAGAAGGAAGATTCAAAATCTTAGGCCTGGTTTATACTACAAAGTTCAATGTAATCTGCCTTGCATCAACCTAGTTGTGCATGTGTCTACACTTATATTTGTTTCCTACTGATATAAGTGCCCCATTACTGCAACACAGCAACACCAGCTCCCCAAGTGGCATTGAACCAAGGTCGATATATGCAGGTAGACACACTGCTCCCACCAACAACTATCTCACAATGCCCAGCTCTGACCACTCTAGTCACAATTCTTATCTCCACTAGCCAGAAGTCACGCCTATTGAAAACCTCCCCATCTCTTCAAAATCCCGCACACTTTTGAAATCTCTTTTCCTGGTCATCCCACTTGGTAAAGACATCTTTATCTGCTCTCTGTTGTTGTGTGCAACCACCCAGCTAACCATGCTGGTTACATGCTCTAGATGGGCTCCTGTCCATGGGGACATGAAGCTGTGCAGGCACAGATCTGAACCTTTCATAGAAATGTTGACATTATGAGCAGATTGCTCAGGGGAAGCAAGAAAAGTAGCACAAAAGAGACCAGCAGCCATGCCATATTAGAAACATGAAACTACAGCAGGCATATCAGAAGATCAGGGAGGCCAACAATCGATCCAGTGCCAAGCAGCAAATCTGTTCCTTTTTCTAAGATCAGTACACCATATTTGGTGAACACCCTGACACAATCAGTGCTATCCTTAGAATCACAGAACACTAGAACAGGAAGGGACCTTGAGAGGTCATCGAGTCCAGTCCCCTGCCCTCATGTCAGGATCAAGCACCGTCTAGACCATCCCTGATAGATGTCTATCTAACTGTTCTTAAATAAATCCAGAGATGGAGATTCCACAACCTCCCTAGGCAATTTATTCCCGTGTTTAACCACCCTAACAGTTAAGAAGGTTTTCCTAATGTCCAACCTGAACCTACCCTGATGCAGTTTAAGCCCATTGCTTTCAGTTTAAGCCCATTGCTATCATCAGAGGCCAAGGAGAACAATTTGTCTCCCTCCTTTTTGTGACACCCTTTTAGATACTTGAAAACCATTAACATGTCCCCTCTCAGTCTTCTCCTTACAAACTAAACAAGCCCAATTCTTTCAGTCTTCCCTCATAGCTCAATTTCTCTAGACCTTTAATCATTCTTGTTGCTCTTCTCTGGACCTTCTCCAGTTTCTCCACATCTTTCTTGAAATGTGGTGCCCAGAACTGGACACAATACTCCAACTGAGGCCTAATCAGCGCAGAGTAGAGCAGAAGAATGACTTCTCGTGTCTTGCTCACAACACTCCTGTTAATGTGACCCAGAATCATGTTTGCTTTTTTTGCAACGGCATCACACTGTTGACTCTCATTTAGCTTGTGGTCCACTATGATCCCTAGATCCCTTTCTGCAGTATTCCTTCCTAGATAGTCGCTTCCCATTCTGTATGTGTGAAATTGATTGTTCCTTCCTAAGTGGAGTACTCTGCATTTGTCCTTATTAAACTTCATCCTGTATACCTCAGTTTCTCATACTGTATACCTCATTTCTCCAGTTTGTCCAGATCATTTTGAATTATGACCCTATCCTACAAAACAGTTTCCATAGGACGGTTTGGGGTGGCTGCCCCAAGCCATGTGCTTTGATGTCTGCCTCAACTATCCTATGGACGAGATCCGTGGGGCCCAGGGAAACTCAGGGGATTACCTGGAGAGCCTGGAGTTTGGCAGCAGCAGAGGTCAGGCCCTCCTGTACTTACCATGGTGGCAGGAGCCAGTGACCCAGAAGCCTGCTTCACTCCACTCCACTGCCCATCTCCTAGCCCACTGTATTCTGCTTCCTGCTGCTAAGCACAGGAGAATCCCTACGGGGAAGAAGCCTCAGGTATGTGAGTAAATGTGTTACAGTGGTACCCCCATTATTATTACTCCATTACAGTGGTGGTGCCCCCAGCATAGCAGGACACAGCTATTGACTTTTCATAACTTTACTGGTATTCAGAAATGTAGTGGTACAACAAAGAAAGGTAGATGTGCTCTCTGTTTTTCATTCCCATCTAGAGGTACGTGGGGGAGACCATGAGGAGCAGTTTGTTTAGGTACACAGGGAGGTCCCTTGAATCCTTCTCAAAGATTTCAATGAAACTTCCCTGGAGGTAAACAGCAATCCTCAGCACAAGGTTTCTAGGGAGGGCTGCCTTATTTTTCCCCTTGTGGTAGGACACTTTCCTGTGACAGTCAACGATAACTTTGGTAGGCACCATTGCAGTAAACAGGCTAGCAGCATACGGGCCCAGGAGACTTCAGGATGCCAGCAGCAGCTGCACTCTCTGTGCCTTTGTTACCCTCAGGAGTGAGATATCAGCTAAAATCACCAATGCCAGTGGGAAATGGTGCCAATGCTCAGTGCCCTTGCCCTATATTCCCATATAGTGTCATGCAACCAAGTAATTCCCTTGCTTTCCTCACCCTGATGGCTCATACTCACCTTGGCTGCAGATGCAAATGAGAATGGGAACAAGCAGTCCAAAACAGAAGTGTCAATAAGCATGTCTTGTTTAATGCTATAAGAGTGCAAGAGAAAGAACCCCATTGCTGCAAATCTGACTCTTAAGTTTTACCTTCTGTTCCTACGATATTGACAGTGGTTCCTCAGTGTGTTTCATCTGTAGCTGCAACCTTTTCAGCCTTGCAGGATTCCCTCTCCACGTCAGCAAAATGACTGACCCAGATAAGGAAGAGAAAGAATAGGCTGAAGGAGAACATATTCTGTGAAATCTGGCAATCCAGTGCTGTTTCAGACCTTGAACAGTAGGTGTGAAGACTATTGCAGACAGCATGGAGAAAGAAAGAGTGTACAAGAGAAAGGTACAGGAAAAGGAGGGAGAGATGCACCAGGCCATGGGCCTTCTCAAATACAGATGCTGCAAACTCTTGTCCACTCTAAATTCAACAATCATGGGCTTGTCTCCTTTTTTAAGTCCATGGTGACCTCCAGTATAAACCACTGCCTACTCCCCTCCTGACTCCAGCATTCCATGTGACCTCAGGACTCGCACACCCCTACTTCACACCAGGGAAAAACATGGACAACCAAAGCATACACTGACCTGTGAGAGCCACGATCGCTGTATATGTAGCTGCAATGGACATCAGTGTCACATCCTCACATTTATTTATTAAGGTTGCTAAAAAAATTTAAGTTAAAAATGTGTTTACTTCCAACTATTTGTTTTGAGACACATCCATAAGGCAATAAAAATAATTTGTATTGAAAGTAATTAATCTTTATTAGTTTACAACACATGATGTGTTATGCCTATTGGGAGGGAAGGCTGTGGTCTTGTACTCTCACAACTCATAGGATAAGTGCCAACCAGTGCAGTTGTCATAAATGTACAGCAACCACACCAACATTAATAGGTGCATCAGCAGGGTTGCACAGGTATACAGCAAGCACCACAGAATTCCTAAGTGCCACCCCTGACTGGACACAGCACATTGGTGAGGCTCATTAAAAGTGCTTTTCAAAACCTTCCTTAGCTGGATCATGCATTAAGCCTTTGTGTATAGCTGATCGCCCTTGTGTACAGCTGTTCATATTCAGCAGACAGTCACACCCCCTCCTCCATTCCTGCAGCAAGTTTTCCCTGTTTGCCTCACAAATATTGGGCAGGACACAACAGACAGCTATAATCATTGGAATATTTTTTGCACTGAGATCCAATCTGGTGAATAAAAAATTCCAGGAGCCTTTAAATCTACAAAAAATACATTCAGTTGTCATTCTGCACCTGCTGAGCCTGTAGTTGAATCTTCCTTGGTGCCATCAAGGTAGCTGGTGTATAGCTTCATGAACCTGGGAGTAAGGAGTAGGCTGGATCCTGCAGGATCACTATTTGTATTTCATCGTCATCAATGGTAACTGTTAGGGTTCCCTGCCGACTGTTATAGTTCGCGGCTGGTCTGATAGTCCCAGTTTGTAAAAGAGTCTTCTTTTCGCTCTATCTACTATTCCCCTCTGGAGACCGAGGCACCGAGGGGGAAGGGAGACCTGGGCCCACCCTCACTCCATGTCTCAGCCCAGGACCCTAAGAACAGGTTTAGCCTACACCTGTTTGACTGGTGGGGGTCGTCCCGAAACTCACCGGTCTGTGGGCTAAATCCTGCCCTGTCCTGGGCGGCTTCCTCCCCTCTCGGCGTCCACTCCTGCCCCACCACGACTCTCCGGTCCTGTCGCAGTCTTCAGTCCGGTCCCGTTCTCCGGCCCTGCCTCACTTTCCTGGCCAGTCTCCTCTCGCAGTCCGGTCCCGCTCTCCCAGCCGGTCTCCCCTTTTCAAAGCCAGTGCCCTCTCTCCCAGACGCCGGTGCTTGTACTCTCTGTCCCTGCCCAGAGCGTCCGGGCTGGGACTCCCTGTGCATGCGCCCACCGCAGCCACCGAGCAAGCCTGGCATCACCGCTTGCTCTTCCCCATGCTCAGGAGCAGCCTGCGTTTAGTGTGAGGAGCGGGGTTCTTCCCTTCCAGTCCCGCTACCCCGTCACAGTAACCTACCAGTCAGGAAAGAAAGTCCCTGCCTGTAGTTTTCTGAACAGCCCTGGCTTCTTAAATACCTGAGTGCCATGCAATTTCCTTGCCCATATTGCACTGATATTAGTGAAGCATCCCTCATGACTACAAGTGTTTGCATGAATATGGAAAAGTACTTCTTTTGTTTGCCATCCTCTGTGGCAAGGTGGCCTGGAGTTAAAATAGAAATATACGTGCCATTTATTGCTCTGCCGTAATTCAGGAACCCTACTGCTGTAAGTCAACCCATTATGTTCTACACATTGCTGAGCAAGCCAGTCCTGCATAGCAGAAGATGATTAATGGGCCTGCACACTTGCATGACAGTGGACTTTCCAGTTTCAATATGACTTCCCACTGACTGATAGCAATCTGATGTTGCAAGTTTCCACCATGAGTGGAAACTCTCAGTATGAGTGGAGTGCTCATTTTAGTGTCCTTATGTTTGATGGCTGGGGCAAGCTTTGCACACGAGCCAAAAGTGTGACTTTGCACATTCAAAAGTTCTCCAGCCACAGCTTTTTATCCCAAACCTGCATTATAATGTGATCCCACCAGTCAATGTTTGTTTCTTGGGCCCAGAAGCAGTGCTATGCTATGCTTGCAATACTCGTGACAATAGTGCACAGGAAATAGGAAAGAAGATCAGTGTAGATGGGATCAAGCTAGAGAACGTAGAGAAGTTCACATATTTGGGGAGTAACATGACATATGATCTAGAGTGTAAGAAGGAAATAGCGACTAGAATAGCAAAAGCAAGGGTGAATTTGAAGGCAATGGATAAGATCTGGAAAAGCAAAGCGATTAGCTTAGGAACGAAGCTAAGCATCTTGAAAACGTGTGTATTCTTCAGCAAGTTGTATGGATGTGAGACATGGGTGATAACGAAAGATTCAAAGAGAAGGATATTAGCATTTGAGAGGAGTTGTTATAGAAAGATCCCGAGAATAGGATGGATGCAGAAGGTCACCAACGAAGAATTATATAGGAAGATATAGCCGAAAGAGAACCTACTGCAGAAGGCTATACAGCGGAAGCTACAGCTATCGGGGCATATCTGCAGAATGAATGACGAGCGAAAAGTCAAGACCTTGGTATTCAGCATAATAAATGATTCGAATAGGAGAGGCAGGCCCCACAGAGAATGGGTAGATGATATAGTAGATTGGTGTGGAGCTAGTCTATAGAAACTAAGCCACTCTGCACTGGACAGAGAAAGATGGAAGGAAATAGTGAGGGAGACATCAGACACCAACAGGCATTGAGCCCGTGGTTGGTGATGATGATGATGATGAGCAATCGCCATGCTTCTTCCAGAGATGGTGGGCAGAGACAAGTCCCTCATAGCCAGTCCTGGGGAGTATGTGCAAAGCTGATGCAGGAAGCCACGTATGCATGCTCATGAGTGATACCCCAAGTGTGGTAGCTGAATGCCAACATATTTTGTCTTGGCAAAACTTTGTGGTATAGACATCGGATTAGCTAATTTTTATCCTTGTGCTGTCTACTGCCCATCATATAGAGCGTGTTCCATTCTGTTTCCTGGGGAAATCTGATACTGTTTTATTTGCAGTGTTGTTGTAGCCTTCTTGGTCCCAGAATATAAGCAGGGTAGATGAGGCAATATTTTTTATTGGACCAACTTCTGTTGGTGGAAGATAGACATTTTCAGCCTACGCAGAGTTCTTTTTCAAGTCTGGGGAAGGAAGCAGGATATCTGAGCTGAATACAAATGGGGACAGATTGGAAAACAGAAGAGGTAATGCCCGTTGGAGCAGTTACTTGAAAGGAAGTGGGAAACTGTATTTTTTATTGTGATAAAGTACCCAACATAACTTTTTTATTGCAGCTGTGCCATCATAAACTGTGACTTTGTCAGACATCATAAGCTAAGCAAGGTGTTGGGCAGGTTAATACTTGGATGCATGTGTGCCATCTTCCACTGGGTTCCAGAGGTACTCATGCCACTGCACCACCCAAGGCCCCAGCCACACTATCCACTCCCTTCTCCTCAATGTCCCACCCCTGCATCTTCCTGCCCCTGCTGTATACCAGGCCCTGCTACCACCCCAGGCCCACTCCAAACCCCCGACTCCCACCCCACCTTTTCCTGGACTGTTCTGCCCCTTTTCCCAAGCACACCCCTTCCCTGATACTCTCCCTTCCTGCCAGCATCTGCTGCATGCCACAAAACAGCTGATTGTGGCAGGCAAGAGGAACTGAGAAGGACGGGGAGAAGTTGAGCACCAGGGCTGCAGGCGGGCTGGGGTGCTGAGTGGGAGAGTGGAAGGCAAGATGGCTGCTGAGTCCCAGAGTTGGCCCCTGTGGAAGATTACTAGGAAAACCCTACTGGTGAGACACAGAATGGATATCTTGAACACTTGTGGTCATTTAAGAACTTATAGCATTTTTCAAAAGAATAGAGTGACATTTTTATTACTATCTTGCTCAAATTCTATTGGGCCTCCCTAAATCCCTCATAAATTCAGGTGGATAGAATATTCATTCTTTTGGACGTAAACTCTTGTGTTGCTGTGTACTGTTAAACAGTTGTTGTACCTCACCGCAAAGGTGGCCGCATCTCTCTCTTGTCATACTTCAGTTTGATAGCATGAAAACATTTAACAGGTTTTACTATGTAGTAAGATTTCAGAATTGTCACTTCATCTGTGTGTCACTGTGAGACCTAGAATGTCTGTTGAGTTAGTGGGAAGCAATGGAAACAGCTACAAGAATGACTGGAAGCTCTTTTTGTTTAGAATATCACCAGGTTCAGTCATCACTGGCATTTGTGGTGTGTTATCTCCCTGTTTTTCTCAGCCATTTTCTGCTTTTTACACGTTATCAATTGCACTCATATGACAGCATAGACTTTCACCTGATATAAACGTAAGATCATTATCATTACTATTAGTTAATTTGCTCTTGGTCAACAAGTCCTGCCAGGCATGTATTTATTTATTTCTCTTAAAGCAGCCTTCAAGAAAGAAGATGGTGCAATGCATCAAGGTCTGAATGTGAGGCTTGTGTTCCTAAATCAGATCATAAGAGAAAATGTGACATGGTCTGGGAAATCAGCCCAATAACTATTTAATTACTAATGGACATTTAACTTGGTTGAACTCCAGCTGAATTCATCCTCTACCCTCTTGCTTCTCCCTCATTTTTTGTAATCCTGGAAACTAGTATCAACAGGTCCCAGCATACTAATATACCCCATGGTGTGTTCACAGACCAGGCTTTAACTGGTGCATGACTGAATGTTTCAGTTCTGGCTGTGTGTTCTGATATTAACTGTGTTTGTCATGCTACATAAGGGCTATGATCAGCAGCTGGCCTCAGGCAAAGGAAAGTAATCAGTCTTTTGGAGAACTTTTCTAGTGGCTGCCAAGAATTTTCTGCATGAGGAAGCCTATTAACAAGCATCATGTGAGAGAATGTTTACAGAAAGTCAGAAAATGCTGACCTAGAATAAGGAAAATGTCCCCTCTAAATAGTTTCACAGTTGATTAATTCTATGATATTTCATTGATGGGATTTATAGATAAGGTTTACTAACTAACTACACAAATGTGTTCTAAAAACATGGTAACATGAACGATAGCTAAGGTTCATACAGAAATGCTCTAACAGACCCTACACTTCAAGGGGCAAAAGGAATGTTCTTTGTGTATAATATTTACAAAAAGCAAAAATTCCACAGCTCAAAGGGTATATCTGACCACTGTGCTACTCCATTTTTATCTAAACCTCATGACTTAGTGAACATGGTGATTGCTTTATGGAATCCCTGTTCGGAAATTAACTCACTGAGTTCCGGCATAAAACCTAATAAAAATACAAGTCATGTAAAGAAAACAAAACAAACCAATTAGAAATGTCTATATGCAACAATGAATAATCCAAAAGAAAAGAGCCTTTTTTGTATTTGTCAAACCACTTTCCTGTAGTTTAGCCAGAGTGGTGAATGATGGGTAACAGTGATAATTAAATAACCAGAGTGCCATACCTATGTACTTGTGTAATAGAAGATTATAGGCTTAACTGCAAGGAATTAATCTGTTACAGGGCAGACTGTTGACACTTGGAGGCAATGGTTAGGTTAATGAAGTAATCAGCTCAATAAGGGAAAGATACACAACCGGCAGGAACAGGAAGTAAGTGAGATGCTCAAAGAGTGATGTTTCTCCTGGAGCTGGTTGCCTCCTGGGTCCCTGGGGGTCCCTGAACAGAGTGCCTATTAAGTGTCTATGGCTCCTCACAAGGCTGGCTAGAGAGGGTGATGGAAGGTGGCCCCAATCCCTCCTGCCCCCACGCCTTGACTCCTTGTCATTGCCTACCTATCTGAAGTTGGGGCACAGCCAAGTTTCTCGTCCTGGCTACACCACTGTGGTGAGGGCTCTGGCTTTGGGTTTGGGTTCTGGGGTGGCTAGGGATGAGTAGTTTGGAGTGCAGGAGAGGGCTCTGGGCTGGGGCAGAGGGGTTGGGATGAGATCTGGCATGAGTTTCAGTGGGGGGGGGGCGTGTTTTGGGGTGAGGCCAGGAATGAGGAGTTTGGAGTGGGAGGGGGCACAAGGCTGGGGCAGAAGGTTGGGGTCTGAGAAGGGTAAGAGTTCTGGGGGGTGGAGTTGGAATACAGAAGGGGACTCCAGGCTGGGGTGGAGTATAGGATCTCAGTGGCTCTTTCTGCAGTTTTGAGGAAGTGGCTGCCAAGTCCTTATGGACTCTATGTCCACATGCTGCCCTCACACCTGCAGACATTGCCCCCACAGCTCCCATTGGTCACAGTTCCTGGCCAATGGGAGCTTCAGAGCCGGGACTCAGGCAGGGGCAACATGCAGAGACTCCATGAGCCTAGAGGACACAGGGATGTGGTGGCTGCTTCCAGGAGCTATGCAGAGTCAGAGCAGATAAAGAACCTGCCTTAGCCCCAGATCCCCGCTGTGCTGCTAATGGCCCGGTTGGCAGTATTGACAGGACCTACAAGGATCCCTTTTTGAGCAGGTGTTCTGGTCAAAAACTGGATGCCTGGTAACCCTAATCTTGAGTCAGGTATACCAGTTTCCAGAGTAGATTCTCCCTCATGCCTTGCAGTATGGGGGGTAGGAGAGGCCATAGCCTGTTCCCTGGATTATTCCAGGTCAGCACCACAACAGAATACCCTATACTGGGGGTTTGTGGCAAAGCTGTAATTAAGCTTAAAGCTAATTTAGATCCTTGTGGATGTGATAGGTCACACTGATTGAAATCTGGCTGAAGAAATGTAAACCAATGGTTAGGATAAACAGCAAAACACTGAGTTGTGGTGAAATGTCATGTGATCTGTGTTAGAGCTGGTGTTGATTAATATCCACCTTAATGACCTAGAAAAGGAAGTAAATAGTGATAAAATCACTGATGAAAGCAATGCAGACACTTTTCTGAGGCAAGAGATACTAGACTGAGGAACTCTGGGAGACAAGAAACAATGGCAGAAATAAACTTAAAAACAACAAATGGTCTGGTAGCACTTTATAGACTAACAAAACATGTAGATGGTATCATGAGCTTTTTAAAAAACTCTGGTCATCTGAAGAAGTGGGCGTGCCCACGAAAGCTCATGATACCATCTATATGTTTTGTTAGTCTATAAAGTGCTGCCAGACCATTTGTTGTTTTTTAAGTTTATCTTGTACAGACTAACTCGGCAACCCCCTGAAGCCAATGGCAGGAATATCAGTCCAAGAGTCAACTTGGAAAAATGAAGAGAATTTTCTTGTAACAGGGTCTGGCTCTGTGCATTATGGTATTTAGAGCCCTCAGTGCTCTAGGCTAGGCTCAGCTGGGAACTAAGACTCAGGCCTCCTAGGGACAGCTGAGATTGTGCTGGTGCTGTGACTTTGTCTCCTCAACAACGTAACCGCATGCCCAGATGCATTGCTCAGGGATAAGGAACGCTCTACTCCATCCGCACAGAGCTGATGCTGTTCTATTTTTTTTTTCACTATTTGGTGTTTGAACACTCATGATGGAAAATGTAAGCAGCATTCCACTGCTTCTTCTCTTTTCTGTCCTCCTGTAGCATATCCCAGTTGTACTCCGCTTTCTCCTCCAAATCCTGAAAAGTGCTGGGTCGAGTTCTTTATCTAAGAATAACTCAAAAATGGGTGATCACCAGACAAATTCTCCTCACTGGGTGAGTGTCCTGATTTGAACAGCAATGGCCCGTAATTGAATTACATTAATTGGTTTCACATCCCCTGAACAGATTTCATAGCCCATAAGTCCCTGACAACTTGCTTGTAACAGACCAATATTGCCATAAAGCAGATTGCTGTGGCTGGTGACTAGTAGCAAATCTGTGTTGTAAACATGAAGCTCTGCTGTTACTGATGTTAGGAGTGGCCTCTTTTGTCTGCCTCAGGCTTAAATATGTCTGCTTGGAAGACAAAATTCTTTATCCTTTGCTATTATGGCGGTTCCTTTTTCTTGTGTTCTGAAAAAAGGCAGTTAGTATATTTTAGAAGGGACACCGCTTACCAAACCAGGGGAATAGAGTTCCCCATACCTCTCTCCAGGGCTTTGGCTCTGAAGCAATTAAAGGAGCTAGATCTGCATCTGACTTTACCCTTCACAGCTAGGACTGTGGAGACACACATACAATTATTTTGTGTAAATGACTGTGATGATGATAGACAATTACAGGGCAGAAAAAGACACCACTCAGTATGTGTATTTTATCTGAACTGGAGCATGGCTTAACACACTAAAAAGAGAGGGCTCTCCCAAAACTATTTGTCAAAGCCTGAGCAGAGAGACTTCCAAATGAGCCACAGAAGCCTCAGACACACCGTTTGCAAGTAAGCCTATGCGAGCACATGTAATTCATTACTTTCTGTGAACATGATGAGATAAAATGTAATGTAAACTCTGCATCCAGCCAATCTTACAGCATCCTAATTTTTCCAGGAATGAGTCTGAAGACAAAGCCTGAAGTGTCCTGAGGGAGAATGTTTATTTCCAATCTATTGATGCTGTTGTCAGCAAGAGAAGTGCTATTCACTTCATGGTGAGCAAAAAGGAAATATAGAAATGGATGGAAGAGTGTGCAGTATGGAAGTGCAGGGCTTCTGTGGCCTGGCTAACTTCATGGTCCTACATGGCCCTCTATAGCAGGGATGGGCAAAATATGGCCTGTGGGCTGGATCCAGACACCAAATCTTTGTATCTGACCTGCCATGATACTCTGGGCCACCAGTGTCCTGTGCCCCAGCAGGACCCTAAGGCATGCTCCCTGCATGCCATGGCCCCACATGCCAATCAAAGCAGCCAGATGCTGGGGCCATGTGCATCTCTGTACCATGTGTCCCTCATGGGGGAGGGGCTCCATGCACTGTCCCCACCCCCAGCTTGCGGCTCAGACAGTGCACAAAGCCCCTGCCCTTACAAAGGGGCATGTGACACAGAGACATGCGTGGCCTCAGCAGCCAGCTGCTTTGAATAATATGTGGGGCCACAGCAGGCAGGGAGCCTGCCCAGGGTCCTGCTAGGCTGCTGGCCAAGAGCCACCAATTATGGTAAGCATCTCCCAGTCAGAGCCTGCACCTGGCACCCTATCCCTTCCCTCCCCCCAACTCCCTGCCCCAGGTCACAATCCAAACTCTCTGCATCCTCACCTGCACTCCTGCCCAAAGTCACAACCCAAATTCTCTGTGCCCACACTTCTGCACTCCTGTCCCTAGTCATAACTCCTTCACAGACAGGCACCCCTCTTATGCCCCTCCTCCAGGTCAGAATCTTCTGTTGCACCCATACCCCTCCCACATCCCCTCCTGCACCCCAATTCCCTTACCTGAGCTCCCTTCTGCATCCAGCCTCCATCCCAGACCCTGCACTTCCTCCATTAATATCTTAGAAGAGTATGGCCCTTGACCACTTTCCAAATGCTTAGTGTGCCCTCCCTATTAAAAATTATTGCTTGCCCCTGCTCTACAGCATCTGTTACTGGCTAGTAGTAGAAACAGGATATTGGAGAAGGTGGACCTTGTTTAGCAATTCCTGTGTTTCTATGTTTAAGGAATGCAGGGAGTATGCTAATTGTGTGGTCATGTACTTTGAACTTTCGTAATGATGATTAACTGCATACTTCTTTTTCCTATACGAATTTTGTCAAAGGGGGAGGATGCTTGGTTGAGAATAGCAGCATTGGGATTTGGATAATAGCATGACACTATAGTGTACCAGTCCGGGTCAGCGGGCAGCCTTGCTGGCTCACTGCACTGGCAGCCACCCCTAGAGGCTGTGACAGTTTAGGTGGCCACGGCCCACAGTCAGGGTGGGCCGCAAATATACACAAAGTCTATATCAGTCTGACCGGTCCACAGCCCTGGGTCAGGGTGAGGCAACAAATATACACAAAGCCTATAATAGTCTGATCAGCCAGCGCTGGCAGGATGTCCATGGGCTTAGGGTCTAGGTCCTGATGGGGTCCTGGAGATGCAGTCATGGGCCCCGAGCTGGGTGCGCACTCCAGTCTGCTCGGCCGTGCCTCAATGCTTGGGGAGATTTGGCAAGGCCTTGGTCCATCCCCAGGGTCAGGCAGTGGTCCTGGGGGTCCTATCCAGTCATCCCTGTGGGGGGGCTGGCCATCAGCTCTCCCTTTTGGGGAGGCCGGGGAGAGCATCTGTCCTGCCCACCTGTTGAGCTCCAACTGAGCTCTCCAGTTCTGTTCTTATAGTCCCAACCCCGCCCTTCCACTTCCTGTGGGAGGGGCTGGGTATCTCAGGCACCGCCCACCAAGGGTTCTTATGGAGGACTTCCCCTTCTGGGTCAGTGGGTGGCCATGCTGACTCACTACATAGATATATATAGTTTTACCCTGTGCTCTCCTATAGGATTTCTTGCAATGTTAATGGTAAGCTAACTGCATGCTGTCCTGTGGTACAGCATATAGATTTGTATAGTTGAAGCCCTGAGGTTTTCACATGAGGTTGCCTTTTTAGAAATTTCTCTCCTGTTCCTAGAAGTAGGGAAATAATTAACTGAAGAAGAATGGTTGATTGTTTTAGCTGCTAGTGGAAGAATAAAAGGAAACTTGTATGCTATGGGCCATGAACCCAGCCCCAACTCAGGAATGGTGTCGGCTTTACCATTGGGTCTAAATCAAACCTAAGACACAGCTGTCCTAGTCTGTCTCTGGAGTTAACCCCAACCACATGAAATGTAACACAGAATTGTCAGGATTTCCAGTAAAACAGAGAGGAATGGGGCCAGTTTTAGCTCTAAGTGATGTTTTCAGAATACTTAGTACTCTAGCTCCTCCAGGGATTTATTTTTCACTTTAAATTAATCACATTACAGTAATTTAAAAACACTAAACCTATTTTAAACTACATCCTACTAACACCATGCACATTTATGACACAGGAGAAATAATAATGAGCAGTAAAAATATATGCAGAATTTTTAAACATGAACTGTTTTTAAACTGTTCAGCCCACATTTTTCAAAAGTTATCATCCTAATATTTTTTTAAATGATTAAAAATCTTCATTTAAAAAAAAAGTAGGCTGGAGCATATGCAGGTGAGAGATCAGAGCACTTTGGATCCTGGAGAAGTGTGGCCATTTGCCTCACACATCACTAAACATTGTCTTTGCTAATGAGAAAGCATGCAACTAATGCCATGCTGTTGTGGAAAGGAGGACAGGATTCCAGACAGCTGCCCAGAGTGGGTGGACATCCTGGTGTGATATGCAGATGGGCTGACAAACTTGCTGAGCCCCTGTGCAAGGTGGGGGGAAGCCAGGTCAACTATATGACTTAGATCTTACCCAGTAAGCATGCTGATGCCAATCCTTTACTAACGAAAGCTAAAGGCTTATTAATAAATGTATTCTTGATAAATAAAGAAGAGAGTTATTAATGATTAATAAATCAGATACATGTAAGTGATTTTTCAGTGTTCATAGATCAGGATCATAGCAGCAATGAAATAAATTACAGGCTTCTAAAGTCTCTCTGGTAACTTCCAAAATGTTCCTTGGAAATTGTAAATCCACAATTCAAAGAATCAGAAAGGAAAGAGGCAAAATGGAGATAATTCAGGCATCTTTTATATCCTCTGCCATAGACCTGAAAATTCACTGTCTCAAACAAAACTCACAGCCCAGATGCTTGGAAAATTACTGACCCAAAATGGTAATTAGGGTCACATGAGCATATTACATGCTTTGATGACTCACAGTGGGAGGCTATTGGCCCCTTGTAGTCTGAGGCATCGTCAGGCAGAGATATCTGGGTGGAATGAATTTCTTCTATGGCCCATTGCGAGAGTGAAATGTGCTGAATGGGCCATCAACACACAATTGTCTGTAAATATTATCTGGTGAGCATTACCCAGAACTACCACACATATACAAGATAGAAGTCTCTGGCGAACATTCGTAACTGTAGATACAAAGATGACATGTGCATATAAACAGAATATCATACTTAGCAAATTATACCATTTCCAGTCACACCTTACATGACATACTTTATACAATCTTTGTTGTGACTGTATAACCATGCTAGCAACAATGATACAAATTGTCATATTAAATCCTATAGCATCACAGTAGAGTGTGGTCCAAAAGGACCAGAGCCAGAAAATCTGCCCCTGGGGAGATCTGTCCATTCTCATTTCTCCCTCAACCGCCCATTGATTCCTGTAAGTAGATGTATAACAAGCAACAGCATCTACATAAGACATTGGTCTGAAGTAAGCTCTTTGATTTCTTTCTGCCAACCACAACTACCCCCATCAGTGTCTGATCTGGCTAATCAGGGCAAGCACTAGGCAGATGATTTGCCCTTTTCCATGTCTTTTGTTCTTCTGAACACCATGAACACTGTGGGTTCCTGTTCTATGCAAAATGCTGTTAGGCTGGGTAGGGTTGATTTTTTTATTACACTATATGCTGATTATATTACAGCAGCAATCTGCCCTATAGGGCCTCTGGGTGAAACTGATCCAATCCAAATTACATTTAAATGGACTTAAATGTATGGTATTTGGCTCCAGTGCAAATGAATAAAATTGAAATAATGTTCATCATAAAAGCAACTGATCCTATCAGCTACTTTTAAATACCACCAGGTCCTGTTTGATTCTGATTTAATCTTTCAAATGTCACACTTATGAGATACAGCCCATGGGCATTTTGTGACAAAAGCTCTACATTTTGTGTAGAAAGAAACATTGCAGTGATTAACACTTTCAGTGCCTGGTATAGCAGCAAGGTATGTGCTTGTGTAACTTTCCGCCATTACATTTGTATTTCACTGAAGCCTGTACAGTACAGTTGATGTTGTGGACACAATTATTTTAGAAGGACACTTAGATGTTATTTTGATGAGAAGGAGGCATCTCCCCCTACTTTACTAGCCATAAGGGAAATGCAGTTGCCCTAGATCTCAGGTTTCACATGCTGATGAGCAGCCTGGGCCATTTGCTTTTGTGACCTACCTTTGAAACAATGATAACATGCTTGAGTGTTTTGCCCAACTCAACAACATTCCCTTTTATGTCAACTCTTGCCACACCATGACAAGTCTCACAAGATTGTCATGAATCTCACACTATTGCCAGTATTATGATTTAAGGTTGTTGAGCAACAACTTTTCATGCTCTCCTGATGCTTGAAACTATCTACATTAGTGATACTCAGACTACGGCTCTTGAGCTGCAAGTGGCTCTTTAATGAGTCTCCTGTGGCTCTTTCCTGCATGTGATGGTGAAACACTGTGTGATCTAATTATTAACCAATTGGGATGCTTTTACAATGTTGTTAACCATTTAAGTTATCAACTTGCACTAGGTTATTAACTTATTTGCTATGAGAATTTTATATATATATAAATATTAAATATTAATAATATTATAGTAAATGCAACAGTAAAATCACACAACTGTGGCTCTTTAGGTTGGTGTTGATGGCTAATTTGGCTCCTGAACCACTGATCTACATAGTTTGCTTTTATTCAAGATGCCTGCTTTCTCCTATTACTTCTTGTGAGGCTGAAGGTACAATCTGCCTTCAGTTAAGATGGGCAACCTTTCCCTTTAGCCTTTGCAGCTGGAAGTAACACGGTTCCTTTTAAAGGTCACCATCTTCCATGGTTTTAATGGAACTGATTCCAGGGTGCCTGTACCTCACACATACACGCGCGCACACGCGCACACACACACACACACGGTCTCTCTGGTGGAAACTTTGAGAAGACAGGAAAACATGGGAGAAAGAAGGAACTAAGGATGATGGGGAAATGCAAGAAGCAAGTGAGTTACTGATGAAGATGGAGATTATTGAAGGGAATTGCCCTCAATTCTGATGTGGAGTGAGGCAGTTTTCAAATTATTTTCATGGAAAGGTTACAAATATTTTATTCTGTGGATTAAAAAAGTGAAGGTAGAGGATTTTAAACTTGTGACCTGAGGAATGGCAGAATGCAAGTGAATGAAGACACTTCTAAAAAAGGGCCAATATACTCTCTCTTTTCTCCCTGCAAAAAAATGTTTTTGTTCACATAAGGTGTGTGTCTATGTCACTACTATTTTCTAAGATCACTTAAGTAAAAACTAATTCTGTCTTGGTGGAATAAGAAATAATTGAGCAGGATAAATTGAAACTATAGTAAGAAAGGACATTGTTCATTCAGAGCCCATTGCTGAGATAGGTAGGAAGATAACTGGTACTGCATATCTGACTGAGGCAATTTGCTGGATGATAACTTTCCCCTAAGATCTAAGGACCAAAATTGCATAATAAGCAACTCACAGGAGACTCACTAATATAAACCCTAAAATGAAGGCCTCTGTAGTGAACCAACTGTATATTTCATGTGCAAGTTATGCCACTGAAATGTTTAATGTTCCTCGGGAGAGCAATAGACTAGTGATAAGAAAAGTAAACAAGAGCTGAAGATGAAGATGTCCTTGAACTGAAAGTGCTTTTCTTTAAGGATCCTGGAAGAGAGAAAGAAAGAGAGAGAGAGTAATGAGAATCTTGATTGCTTTAATATAGGCAACATTTCTGATGTATTGAAGATGAGCATTTGTATTTTTAGTTCAAATCGTGTCTCCGTTATTTGAGAGGATTCTGACTTCAATTCACAGTGTATTGATGCACGCGCATATTTGATGGGGAAAATATGTCCATCAGACATCACTACAAACAGTTTAATAAAATATTGTTACTGTTGTATATTGTACTAAAAGGGGAGTATCTGAAATGTTTTTCCTACAAAAATATTGATTCTGTGTTTCATCACCTATTTTACATGTAATGGACTATTAAAGATCGAGATGAATTCCCCAGTCCGGATAGCGATGCATGTGATGATAAATCAGACTTCTTTGGAAACAGAACAGTACATCTTAAACTTAAAAGCTAGTTGAAGATAGAAGAAACTGAAGGCACTCGACAACTCTGAAACTCAGACTCACCTTGTCCCGAGTTGGACAAGCCCAAAATTTAAATAAACATCCCACTATCTTCTAATAGGCTCTTCAAATAAAACTAAATCAATATAGGTCCTGAAAGATAGTGGGCTCCCATACATCATCCACACATACTCTCAGACCTAGTTATGAAATTACTGGATATTTGATGTGAGCTTGCAGAACATTGTTACACCCACTATTGTGTGTTTGCCCCAAATATTGTACAAAGTGGGCCAGGTGAGGTGTCTATTGAAAGCTTATGCTTTGCTGATTCTGTTTGTACTGTTCATATGCATGTATGATGTCTGTGTTTGAAGTTATAATTATTGGCTATGTTGTGGTATTCCAAATATTTGCTTCTGGGAGATATCAACAGGCTTTGCCCACCTATTATTAAAGGTTGGTTAGTCAAGTGAATTGACTGCTTGCCTAAAAAAGGACTCAGTGACTTGCTCAAGTGACAAACTAAATTTTGGAAGATAGTTTCACACATGGAAAACAATGGAATTCCATCCATATCGGCAAGGGTATAGAGAACCCTCTGGAGGCCTTAAGGGCTCCTCCATCTTTGTCTACACTCCAGCTCATCACTTCAAGAGCGTTGTTGCTATGATCTTAGCCCTGAAGGACTGATGACCCATCCTAACAGAGGATGTATTCCAGAGACAGCAGACTTTTCCATCTCTGCTACAAGTCTGCAGCAGGAACTTTGTAATTGATGTATGTAATTTGTTTCCTTTAACAATTTTACTCTCAACCTTTTCTTTCTTTTATTAATAAACCTTTAGATTTTAGACTCTAAGGGTGTGTCTACACTGTACCCTTAGCTCGAAATAAGCTGCACAATTTGCATTATGCGAATTGCAAAGCTTATTTTGAGGTAATTTCAAAATAAAGCACTATTCTGAAACATCCCTTAACCCTCGTGGAACAAGGTTTACAGGGACGTTGGAATAGTGAGCCAGTTATATTTCGAAATGACGGGTGCACTCAAAAGATGTGGAATAGCTCTTTCGGGATATTTCCGGTATCCCAAAATAGCTCCACAGTGTAGACATAGCCTAAAGGATTGGCACAGCATGATCTTTGGGGTAAGATCTGAGGTGTAAATTGACCTGAGAATGAGGCTGGACCTTTGGGATCGGGAGAACTTGTATGGATTTGGTGAGAATACTGATTTTCATAATGTCTCATCTGTGCAAGTGTATACTGGTTGTGGCATAGGAGATGCTGGAGTGTCTAGGGGATTGCTTGTATGATTTCCTGTTAGCCAGTGTGGCAAACAGAAGTGCTCTTTGTGACTGTTTTGGTGTGCCTTATGGAGGAGGACCCCAAGTCTTGGACTGTAAGTAGTCCTGTTTCTAAGCAACTGACCTCTCAGCAATGCCCCAGAAACCTGATATATTACACTAGTGAAGATTTTTTTTTTTTACTGGAAATGGCTGGGAGGAAAAGGTGCACAAAGTAGTACAACTATCAGTTCAGCTCTTCACCCTGGACTCTTTCCCAGCCCCTACTGCATAATCCCCTCCCTTAGCTGGCTCCCAACATATAGGGCACATCTTTGGGCACAGCACCACTTTGCTAGTTCCTGCTCCTTTAAGCATTCTGGAAAAAATGGCTTTTCTTAGACTCTGAATACAAGTCACCGGCTCTCTTGGGCCCCTGCAGGCCTCATTACACTTGCTCTCCCTGGTGCTGGGACATACCACAACTACTTTTATACCCAGCACTTATCTCACATTCTTAGCTACAGACTTCTTTTGCCTCTCCCTCTGTAACTTCTAAGATGATGCTCTAGCAGTGGCATCATCATGATACACTTTCACGAGACTACTTATCTTTAGCTATCTGAATCTTGCCCCAGCAACTCCTAGAATCATAGTCTCATAGAATCATAGAATCCTAGAGCTGGAAGAAACCTCAGGAGGTCATCGAGTCCAGCCCCCTGCCGAAAGCAGGACCAACCCCAACTAAATCATCCCAGCCAGGGCTTTGTCAAGCCAAGACTTAAAAACCTCTAGGGATGGAGATTCCACCAACGCCCTAGGGAACCCATTCCAGTACTTCAGCACCCTCCTGGTGAAATAGTTTTTCCTAATATCCAACTAGACCTCCCCCCACTATAACTTGAGACCATTGCTCCTTGTTCTGCCATCCATCACTATTGAGAACAGCCTCTCTCCATTCTCTTTGGAACTTCCCTTCAGGAAGTTGAAGGCTGCTATCAAATCCCCCCTTGCTCTTCCCTTCTGCAGACCAAATAAGCCCAAATCCTTCAGCCTCTCCTCGTCGGTAATATACTCCAGCCCCCTAATCATTTTGGTTGCCCTTCGCTGGACTCTCTCCAATGCGTCCACATCCTTTCTGTAGTGGGGAGCCCAGGACTGGATGCAATAATCCAGATGTGGCCTCACCAATGCCAAATAAAGGGGAATAATAACTTCTCTAGATCTGCTGGAAATGCTCCTCCTAATAAGAACATAAGAACATAAGAACATAAGAATGGCCATACTGGGTCAGACCAAAGGTCCATCGAGCCCAGCATCCCATCTGCCGACGGTGGCCAATGCCAGGTGCCCCAGAGAAGGAGAACAGAAGACAATGATCAAGTGATTTATCTCCTGCCATCCATCTCCTGCCCTTGTTATGAAGGCTAGGGCACCATACTTTATCCCTGGCTAATAGCCATTTATGGACCTAACCTGCAAAAATTTATCAAGCTCTTTTTTAAACCCTAATAGAGTCCTGGCCTTCACAGCCTCCTCGGGCAAGGAGTTCCACAGGTTGACTGTGCGCTGTGTGAAGAAAAATTTCCTTTTATTAGTTTTGAACCTACTACCCATCAATTTCATTTGGTGTCCCCTAGTTCTTGTATTATGGGAAAAGGTAAATAATTTTTCTATAATCACTTTCTCCACACCATTCATGATTTTATATACCTCTATCATATCGCCCCTCAATCGCCTTTTTTCCAAACTGAAAAGTCCCAGTCTCTCTAGCCTCTCCCCATATGGGACCCTTTCCAAGCCCCTAATCATCTTAGTCGCCCTTTTCTGAACCTTTTCTAATGCCAATATATCTTTTTTGAGGTGAGGAGACCACATCTGCACGCAGTACTCGAGATGTGGGCGTACCATAGTTTTATATAGGGGAAGTATGATATCTTTTGTCTTATTATCTATCCCTTTTTTAATAATTCCTAACATCCTATTTGCCTTACTAACTGCCGCTGCACACTGCGTGGATGTCTTCAGAGAACTATCCACTATAACTCCAAGATCCCTTTCCTGATCTGTCGTAGCTAAATTTGACCCCATCATGTAGTACGTGTAATTTGGGTTATTTTTTCCAACATGCATTACCTTACACTTACCCACATTAAATTTCATTTGCCATTTTGCTGCCCAATCACTCAGTTTGCTGAGATCTTTTTGTAGTTCTTCACAATCCCTTTTGCTTTTGACTATCCTGAACAACTTTGTGTCATCTGCAAACTTGGCCACCTCACTGCTTACCTCATTTTCTAGATCATTGATGAACAAGTTGAACAGGATTGGTCCCAGTACTGACCCCTGGGGAACACCACTAGTTACCCTCCTCCATTGTGAAAATTTACCATTTATTCCCACCCTTTGTTTTCTGTCTTTTAACCAATTCTTGATCCATGAAAGGACCTTTCCTCCTATCCCATGACCACCTAATTTACGTAAAAGCCTTTGGTGTGGGACCGTGTCAAAGGCTTTCTGGAAATCTAGGTATATTATATCCACTGGGTGCCCCTTGTCCGCATGTTTATTAACCCCTTCAAAGAATTCTAACAGATTAGTTAGACACGACTTCCCTCTGCAGAAACCATGCTGACTTTTGCCCAACAATTCGTGCTCTTCTATGTGCCTTGCAATTTTACTCTTTACTAGTGTTTCTACTAATTTGCCTGGTACTGATGTTAAACTTATCGGTCTATAATTGCCAGGATCTCCTCTAGAGCCTTTTTTAAATATTGGTGTTATATTGGCCATCTTCCAGTCATTTGGTACCAAAGTGGATTTAAAGGATAGGTTACAAACCACCGTTAATAACTCCGCAATTTCACATTTGAGTTCTTTCAGAACCCTTGGGTGAATGCCGTCTGGTCCCGGAGACTTGTTACTATTCAGCTTATCAATTAATTCCATAACCTCCTCTAATGTCACTTCAATCTGAGTGAGTTCCTCAGATTTGTCACCTAAAAAGGCTGGCTCAGATTTAGGAACCTCTGTAACATCCTCAGCCGTGAAGACTGAAGCAAAGAAATCATTTAATCGCTCCGCAATGGCACTGTCTTCCTTGATCGCTAATGCACCCTAATATGCCATTAGCCTTCTTGGCCTCAAGGGCACACTATTGACTCATATTCAGCTTCTCATCCTCTGAAATCCCCAGGTCCTTTTCTGCCGAACTGCTACTTAGCCAGCCTGGAACAATGCTTGGGATTCTTCCTTCCCAAGTGCAGGACTCTACGCTTGTCCTTGTTGAACCTTATCTCCCCATTTCTTTTTGCCCGATCCTCCAATCTGTCTAGGTCACTCTGGACCCTATCCCTGCCCTTCAGCATATCTACCTCTCCCCCCAGCTTAGTGTCATCTGCAAGGTTGCTGGTCTTGTAGAATAATAGCCCAGTCCTGCTAGTCCTCTTCATCCCTTTGGCTCATAACTCCCAGCCTGGCTCTCAAGTTACATTTTCTTTGATTCAGTCTGTTCCAGCTCCCAGCTCTTCTACAGCTCCAGTGAGTACTCATGTTATCCTCAGGGATATTGGCCTTTTTGGCTGCAAGTCAGGCGCCAAGATGCAGGCCAGAGTCTGTTTCCAATTTACTGGTTGTCTACTTATCCAGCTGCTCTTCATTAACAAGGAACTTTCTTTACTCAGCATACTCAATACTGACCTGTCATCAAAATATGGTTCTCAGATCATCTCTGGTTGCTAAGAGAAGTAGGGGACAACAAACTCACTGTACAATTTTTCGCACAAACTATAGTTTTGGATAAAGCCAGGCAGGAATTTTCCATCTGCAAATTTAGTTTCTTCAACATCAACATTTTACACAGGGAAAAGTGGCCAAAATTTTTAGATTTTCCATCAGGAAACTTCAGCCATCCAAATCAACTTATTTCCAGAATTTCCAGTCTATTAAAAAATTGAAATTTCATTCTTTTAGGAAAGAAAACAAATGTTGAAATACCAGAATTTCCCATGGGATAAAAATTCTGAATTTCACTCAGTTCTAGTTTTAAGGTTGGAATTGGTAATTATTTCTAAAATTAAGTCATATTTCTAGTTCCTGGCAGTTGTACCACAGTCTTTATTTCCCAGCTAAGGATGTTTTGTTAAAGAGTGTCAAAAGTAGCCTATGCTATTATTTTCAGTTAGTCTAATAATTGATAAAATTACATAGCATCATACCTACAGTATGTTAGTCAGATTTCATTATACCGTAGTGAGGTTTGATTTAACACTGTCATTATTGCTTCTGTTAAAGGTTTGTAGGGGGAAGTGTTGTTACAAATGTATCATTTTTTGACTATTTTAGACCTAATATAATAAGTGGCTGAGGAACTTCAGCATATAACAGAGTACTGAGCCTACTTAAGTTAGGCTTTGTCATTCCCATTGTTAATTTGCAAAATTAGGCCTCAATCCAGTCATGAGCTAATCACAGGCAGACTCTGAGGGTATATCTACACTGAAGTTAAACACCTGCTGCTGGTCCATACCAGCTTATTGAAGCTCACAGGGCCTGGGCTCAGGGGCTGTTTAATTGCAGTGTAGATATTTGTTTGGGCTCAGGCTGCAGCCTGAGCTTATGGACTCTCCATTTTGCTGGGTCCTAAAAACTAATCTCCAGCCTGAGACCAAACATCTACACTAAAATCAACAGAGCTGACAGCCCCCGTGGCCCCTAGGCAACATGACGGGGTAGCTCTGTGCTCCTGAAAGGGGTGGATCTGAGTGCAAAAGGGGTGGAGCTGAGGGCAGCAGGCCCTCTGCGCTGCCTGCAGCACATCCCAGCATATCTTTCCCCAGCCCTTTACACTGCTCAGAGAATGAGGCCTAGCATTCCTGCCCGGTGCTCCTGTGGCAATTTAAAGGACCTGGGGCTTCGGTCACTATCACAGCTATGAATTGCGAGGCCTTGGGGCAATGGCTGCCTTTGCCCCACCCCACCCCGATTGGCAGCCCTGACCATAATTAAAAAGCCTCTTCGCCCAAGTCCCAAGAGCCCAATAAGCTGGCCTGGACCAGTTGTGGGTTTTTAGTGGCAGTTTAAGAACCGGTGTGGGATGCCTGTGATGTCAACAGCTCCCTGCACAGAGGCAAGGATTCATTTGCATGTGTCTTAACTATGGTTTTCAAAAGTGCTCAGTCTTAGCCTGTCTTTCTTCCCATTGATGTTAAAGATAGTTTTCAATGGGAACAGAATTAAGCCAACATTCAGCACCATCAAAAATCTCACCTTTCATTGCAGAAATGGGGTCTTTGGGGCGAATAGTGTCTTCAGTTTGTGTTTCATTATGCAAGTGCTGCATGTTAAACAAACAATAAATAATAATTCTGAATTGCTGAAGGCAGTTTTTCAGGATTTTTTTTCTGAATCATGTGCCAATATAGCACTATGATGCACAACATAAATCTGTGGACCATTCAAATTCTCTGTTGTTAAACAGATGCAATAGGCCAGTGGCATCTAAAAGGTAAACTAAGGAGGATGACAGGGAGAAAGATGATGTGTGGGAGGGTGGAATTATAAGAGGAGAAAATATAAGGGGGAAAATGAATCATGGTATTGATGTCTGAGAGAAACAACATTATGACTATATGGATTTAATGACGGTTGATATCTAGTTCAGTGACAGGTACTCTTATCCACAGAGACAAAGTACACATTGTGCTTAGAGGAGACCTGGAGGCTATCCTTCAGCCCAAATCCCATGATAGGATAATGTGCTATAGCTCTTTTATGCTAGAGGTGGCATCTTTTCCAGATCCTTTCTGAGTATGTCAGTCAATGATAACAGCATAATTTGCCTTAGAAATGTTAATTCCCCTCCCCTCTTTTTCCTTACAAAGAAGACGACGACGAACATTTCCTTTGAGCTGTCCTGAATAAATACTATAAGAATATTTAATAGGAGAAGGGGATTAACTGAATTCCAAACCGTGTAGATTACTTAGTTAGTTTAAAAGGAGGAATGTTATAACCTTCAGTGCTCAAGCTGTGTAATGGACAGCCATCATCGGTGTTCAGAACATGTCGTATATAGCAATAGCTAAATATTCTACAAGAACAAGGTCTGCCTTTTTTCCCCCTTTCATGCAGGAAATTTAGCAGGGATCAGGTAAAGCAATTTTGTGACATCACGCTTGCACTACAGGAACTCCTGGGTGTCATTAGCTGTTGCACTTTGTTTCCTCATATTTTATATTCAGAATGCATTAGCATTTACTTGTTTTGAAGTTCTCCAGGGTATTCTGCAACCAAGTTGCCTGGTAGCAGAACAATCTGTGTTCCTCTGATATGCAAGTGACTAATTTTCCATCAATCAGAGATGAGGCTTAAATAAATAAAGGTACTTCATGGGGCTGCTGGGCCTAATGATAAGCAATTATATAAAGTCAAATTAAGGCAGTTCTTTGTGTGGGTCCTGTGAAATTGGTTAAGCAAAAAGAATAACTGCACCATTTCAATGATTCATCCTATTGCTCATTTCAGTGGGAGCATTATCTCAGTTAACTGATGCAATTAATATGAAAATGAGGAAATCATTGTTTAAGGAGATGAGGAGAATGAGGGGGTCTTAATGCGGCAGCAGTGAAGAATAAGAGTCACAGGGATAGAAATTTGCATAGGTCAATGGTAATGTAATGCATTTAGCACAGATTCAAAGCTTAACTTGCATAGTAATACATATCCATTAAATTCTCATTATGATGACCTGTGTCCTACACAATTCAATTTTTCTGAATCTTAATAATAAAAAGTTAATTACGCTAAGGTGAAAACCTTTTGTACTTGGTCTTAAAATAAAACACTGAAAGGGCATTGAGAGTATCTTTTAGATATGCCAGGTAGTTTCACTTATCCTTAGTTCAATATTTTATTAAGCATGACAAGATTGGAAGTTTGGCTTCTGTGTGCATTGCATATTTTTAATGTAGTCAGTAGCAATATACAAGCCTTTGTCTGTACATTTTTTATTTAATGCTAGTAACTTTCCACTTGCGAGCTTCAGTTACAGATGACATTGTCACAGTTTATCTTGATTTTCCTATGTTTAGTAACTAGAAAACCCACCCAAACTTGGGGAATGGGAGGAGGAGATGTCTTTTCCCTTTAAATGCTCCATATATATTCCTGCTTTTGTTCTGATGATCTGTCTTTGTAGCCAATGACTCTTCACTCCCTATATTACAAGCTCAACAACAGCTGTTTCTTGTCATTACCTGATTTCACGTCTCCCAGTAGCTACAGGTGGAAGATAAGTGTGTGTGTGCAGCTGAGCCTTTCACATTTGTGTCTATTTCTCCCACATTCTAAGATAATGGCAATACTTTAACATACCCTTCTTATGTATTGTGTCAGTGCACTAGTTTGGTAATGTTCTGAGACATTCTTCAGATTAAACAGAGAGTAGGGGGGGTATGCAGTATTCAGGGACTGATGGATTTATTGTCACAGAACACAGATTATAGTCCTTATTGTTGAGCAAAGCAGAATACAATGGGCCTTATTCTCATTTACTCTGAGTCAACTTTACACCATTCTCGTAGGATATAAGTGCTATAAAATGGGAATAAAATACATTTATATCCTCTTTAAGGTCCCTATACATCAACATTAGAGTAGCACAAAAGGTACACTGGTGTAAATGAGGACTCAGGCCCTGTCTGTATTTCACTAATGTATTATTTTATCCTTCAATATGTGCATTTACACTATATCTGTTTCAACACATTGTCGGAGCTATTAATGGACATGATCCAACAATGTACTTAGTGCTTCTTATGAGCTACTGAGCTCTCATAGCTCCTATAAATTCAGTGGGAATTAAAGGAAGCATGAAGGTCCAGATTATAAAGGTATTTAGATGCCTCTAGCTCAGAGGTGGGCAATAATAATTTTTATGGGGGCCATGCCAGGAATTTGGTAAGTGGTCAAGGGCCACGCTTTTCTATTATATTAATTGAAGAGGTGTGCGGTCTGGGATGGAGGATGGATGTAGAAGAGAGATTGGGGTAGGAAACTGAGATGCAGGGGCGATGCAGGGTCTGGGAGGGGATTCAGGATCTGGAAGGGGGTTGTGACCTGGGGTAGGGGTGCAGGAGTCTGGGTTGTGAGTTGGGGTAGAGGACTGGGATGCAGGGCCTGGGGGCGGGTGCAGGGGCTGAAAGAGGGTTGTGACCTGGGACAGGGGTGCAGGGGTTTGGGTTCTGAGATGGAGCAGGGGATTGGGGTGCAGGGTCTAGGAGAGCAGGGGTGCAGTGGGTTTGATTTTTTACCTGTAGCAGGGAGTTAGGTGTGGGAGGGGGTGGGATGTCAGGTGCAGTCTCTGGCTAGGCAGCACTTACCTAGACAGCTCCCTGCTAGCAGCCCAGCAGAATCCTTAGGCAGGCTTCCTGACTGCTGTACTCTTACAAGCCACTCAGAGTGACCTGCTTTGGAAGCCAGATGCATCTCTACACACCATGATGCCTGCCTGCACCACAAACACAGCCCTAGCAGTTCCCACTGGCCAGTTTCCAGCCAATGGGAGCTGCGAGATTCTGCTGGGGGTGGAGGCAGCATGCAAAGTGCCCTGGGGTGGGGCCAGATTCTGCAGTTTGGTGAGCTAGATTCAGCCCATTGGCCATATTTTGCCTGCCCCTGCTTCAGATGCAGATAGACACCTCAAGGAACTTTTAAAAGCACCTACTTCCCACTGAAATCAGTGTTTTCTCTGAGTACCTATCTGCTTCTTTAGGAGCCTAAATAACTTTTAAATATTTTACAGAACGAGGCCCTTTATGAATATTTTTCAAATCATAGTTTTATGCTGCAGAATTAAGGGAACAATGCTGAGAAGCGTGTGACTAGTATGGTTTACCTTTTTTGTCTGTGCTATGGAACAGTCTTACAGAATTTAACAGGAATCAATTCAACAGCATTCTATAAAATTATTATGAATCCCATCAAATTTAATAGCCAGTAAGATCCTTGCCCTATAAATCTATTAGTTGATGTAAATGTTTTATGGAAATGTCATTGTCTCAAATTCTAGCCGATTTTTCCATTTTTCTGTGTTCTGGGTCTTTAAATGGAGAGATTGATGGAGCCTCCTTGCTACAGAGGCATCTACTGTTTTATGTTGAGAGGCAGCATGTTACAGAGTTCATGCACACTATGTGCTCTTCTATGGAGCTCTGACTTGTGTTCTTTGTTCTGTTCTTTTCTTAATGGAGAATTAAGATAGCTCTGACTGAAAGCAGATTGTTGCTCTTTGGACATGGAAAAACATAGCAAATGACTACGCAGGACTATTGTGAATAGATATAGTAGGAGAAAGAAGCTTTATGTCACCTATTCACATAAAAAGCACGGTGGTGTTTGATTTAATCTGCTTGTAAACATCAAGTAAAGAATTCATAGGGGAAGCAGCATGTAGCATTATTTATAGAAAAAGGTGAGGTTACATGGGGAGAGGAAAAAGAAAGTGTATATAACCAGGAGCATATTTTAAAATGAGACACATTTCTCCTATAATAAATTGGGATTCATTAAGGAGGACAAACTGGGAATAAGTTTTTAAAATCTTTATAATTATTTAATGGCACAAATAATTTAACAAAAATTGTAATAAAATAATCATATGCAAAGCAACCAAAGGATTGTAGCTGTTATCTTTAACTTTTGCATTTATTGACTTTTTTCTGTGCAACTTTAAAGTTGTATTAAGCTTTTTATTATAATTAATAATTGATGTCTTTGGGCACTTCAGGTTGAACCTCTCTAATCTGGCACCCTTGGGACCTGAGCGGTGCCAAACCAGAGAATTTGCCAAACCATGTGAAATTAATATTGTCTAGCAGCATTATTACCAAAACTTCTACTGCTTATTGGACTCTTACAAGGCATTTAGGGGTAAATTAAAGCTAACAGCATAGAACACTGAATGGCAGGACTGATGGCTGTAAACAAATTTTATCGGACTGCTGGAAACTTGGCTACACCAATGGTAAGTGGACATCCACCTTACTAAAATCATGCCGGAGCATGTATGTTGCTGCCACCCCGGTCCATAGAGTCTGAGTTCCAGGGCTACCATTCCAGGGCATGTAGGGGGAGCAGCAGCCATACATGCCAGGATGTGGCTTGCTTTTCATCCCATTCTCCAGATGCTAAAGGAGTGAGAGGAAAGTACTTGCATTCGGTGCATTCCTCTCACACCTGGCTGGTGAAGCACTTTCCCCTCACTCCCTTAGCATCCAGATGTCCACTTACCATGGGTGTAGCCAAGTTTCCAGTAACCAAGTTTCTCTGGTTTGTCACCGCTCAGGTCCCAAGGGTGCCAGACTAGAGAGGTTCAACCTGAAAAGCTAGCCACATCCCAGAGCACACGGCTGCTGCTACCCTATGCACCCGAAATGGTGCCCTTGCTACCACTCAGCCCCACCACCAGCTCTGTGGGGTCCAGGGCTGCCGCAAAGCCCCACGTGATCTGGAGCTGCCTCCCAGCCCCACAGAATTTGGGATCCAGAGCTGCTGCCCCACCCCACCACCTGGCCCTGCAGTTTCTGGGGTCCAAGGCAGATGCCAAGCCCTGCCACCCAGCGCTGAAGAGCCCAGAGTCTCTGCAGCTGGCCAGAGCAGCTGCCAGACCCTGCCACCCAGCCCCTGCACACTCCGAGGCTGCTGCCCAGCTCCACCATCCAACCCTGCTGGGTCCAGAACTGCTGCCCAACCCCACAGAGTCTGGGGTGTGGCACTGCTGGTTGGCCCCACAGAATTTGGAGTCCAGGGCACCATGGACCTGCCCAGTCTCCACACTACTCTTGGATGAGACCAGTGTGTAGCTGTGGCTCCCCCAGGACTGGAGGGTGGGGGACATGTGGCTCCATGCGCTCTCTGTGCTCTATGCTGTTACCACTCCCTTTGCTCGCACTGTCCACAGTTTCCCATTCCCGGCCAACAGGAGTTGCAGGGTTGGTGCTTGCAAACAGAAGAAGTGCACCAAGACCTCACCACCCTCACAACCTTGGAGCCACGCTGGCCACTTCCAGGAGTGGCATGGAACTGGGGCAAGCCCCCTTCACTACTGGAGATTGCAATCAACTGGCAGAGTTCCCTGGATCTACCAGTCAATTTCGATCACTTGGTGTCCACTGGTTTAGCTAATGCTGTACAGATGCTCTCTAGAGACTCCAGTGTCTTTGGTGCAAATACAGCAGTAGTCTGTTTTCTCAAGAGGCTGTGGTGAGACAGATTGGCCCCCCTCTAATGGGCATGAACCAGTCCCCTCCCTGGTGGACAGGGCATCGCTGGGTCTTCCCCTTGCACCAGAAGCAGAGAAGCGGAACAGGAAGTATAAGAAATGGGGGTCCAGCTCAACTGAGAAAGAGCCAGTGAAGAAGTTGGACACCTGCCTTGCAACTGGCTCCTATGCCAGGGACTGAACTCTGGAGGAATATTTTGAGGAGACGCCACCAGGCAAATACACTGAGGTTTGGCTACCATCTGCTATTGCTTTGTCCTGCCTGGAGGCCTTGAACCTGACTGTGGTGGCTGTTTGCCTCAGGCAGGGATCTGGGCTAAGGACAGCCAATACTCTGTCCTAAAGGGCTAGGGACCTAGACTCTTAGTGGATTTACTGTGCTAAGCCCCTGCTGATCATCCAGGTAGTATAGTGAGGCAGAGTAGCTGCCCTCAGACACTGGCAGGGAGGAACCACTCAAAGCCACTACAGAGGCTTAAAAATATATCCTGTCCCCACTTAGCCCCTATAAAAGAGTGCCAGCATCAGTGCCCCATTTTTCTGTTTGTTGCACAACTTTCTGCCTTTTCTCCACACCACACTTTATGCACATAGGTGGTAACACTCAGAGGTGCACAGCCTCTTTATGCCCCCACAAAATTGTTATTGCTGAATGGGGTACTCCCTCATGCCCCCTCTCTGCCCCTCTGGGTGGCCCATTCTGTCCCCCTCCACCAGAGGCACCCGGCTACCCTGTTTACGCATGAAACACTGTTCCTGAGTTGGTCTGCAAGATCACTCGCCTTCGTAAAACCCAACAGAATTGCCACAAGAAACTATTGAACTCAGACCTTATTTAAGACAGAAACTACAATTTTGGATTTATTTAAGACAGCAACAACAAAACCACCTTCCTCCTGTGCACTTGCTTCACTGAGCACCATGTTATCCTGTTGATATTATTCCTTTTCTTCTATCCTACCCACTCCCTACTGCCTTATTCCATGTGGGCACCTCTAAGGTACAAATGTTAATTATTACTTATATTTCAGGGTTGGTGTACCTTGTAGGCTCCCAGCATGCACGCAAATCCATAGGAAGACCCTGAAGGCTCTGTTTTATGTTACTCTAAGGGTACGTCTACACTGCACGGCTATTTCAGGATACCGGAGGTATCCCAAAATAGTTACTCCACGTCTACACAAGCCACCTGTTATTTCAAAATATTTTTTGAAATAATGGGCACGCTATTTTGCCATGCCAGTAAACCTCATTGCACGAGGGATAAGAGTGGCTTGAAATAGCACATTATTTCAAAATTTGGTGCTGTGTAGACATGCAAACATTTCAAAATAAGCTATTTGGAAATAGATTTAAAGTAAGATATGCAATTTGAATAGCGCAAATTGCGTATCTTATTTTGAGTTTAGGGTGCTGTGCAGATGCACCCTAACAAAGCAAACCCTACAGGAATCACCCAGCCTATATATTCCTACTGCAAAATTCAACTGTGGAGCCATGTTCAGTACATATTTCAAACACCTACAAAATTTAGGAGGCGGCTCCACAGTACTGGAGGCATATCTCTATTATAGACATTGTCAGGGAACCTGAATGGTCTGTATTCATTGCCAGTCACCTGAGATGACCAACTCCCCTGTAGGAATGTTTATATTCTATTTTTCCTAAGGTCTTGGATCACTAACATACACTCCAGAAAAATCAAACTATTTTCATCTGGAATTTTTTAAAGCTACCCTCCATGTCAGAAATGGACAATTTATGCTTCTAGTAAAACCAACCTAGTTATTGAAGTATTAGTTAACAAATTAAATAACAACATGGCATATAGCCCGTTCCACAGTTCCTTTTTACACATATCCCAAATCCTTTCTTTTGGCAAGAACACAGTGAGTCTGCCTGAAATTTACGTAAACGGCTTAATAGTTTGCTAGCCTGAATTTTGTTGGATATGCATAAAAGAATGTGAAAGGTTATTTTTGTGTTATAGATCGTGTCCATAACAACATATCAAGTGAGCTATGGGGAAATGGTCCTGATGCTAGAAAGGCAATGGGTTGTATTCTCATCTTACTTACAAAAATTTAATACTACTGAATCTCCAATGGCTGTCATGCAGCTATTGCTGATTTACATTGGTGTAAGTGATATCAAATCCGGCCAAATGTAACCCTGGATTCCAGGAGGAGATCAATGCAATACACATTTTTACAAACCTAATTTCTTTCTGTGATAATAAAAGACATCAATCTGTACAAGCACAGAATAAGGATAAACCTTTTCTCCCCCTTCCCTTCACAGACTATGATCAGAGGCGTCAAAATGATTTGAGTGTGAAGAGTAAGGTCATAGAGGACAGTGAAAGATCAAATGAGAGCCTGGGAGCTGAATGAGGAGATAATCTTAAAGCTGAAAAATGCAGAATGGCCAGAAGATTGTCTACGGATTTATGTAGAGACTCAGAAAATCAGGACTTTAATTAAAACCATTTTATTAATTAATAATGAGGTCATATTGACTTATAACAAGTCAGAAATGTGCAAAATATTTCTTTGTGTTGTTGATTGTACTTGTTTCAATTTATTATTTTAAAGTTGGAATATATATTTTACTTCAGCAGAAGATAAATTTATATTCATTGACAAGAGGCTCACTAACAGTAGTTCAAAAATAATCTTACTTTATGGACTTCCTCCAGGCTCTCTCTTTCCTTCTCTCTTTGACTATTTCTGTCTGGATTTGCTTTTCTAACACTTTTCTCCCAACTATCCATTTTGAAAAATCTGATCCATTTTGGTGTAAGAGGCTTCTGCCCTGCAATTTCTGCCATTTGACACATGTCATTGCTGCATTTCTCAGTTTCGGCATTTTTAAATCTTGGGTTAAAACATGGAAGGCCAGATTCTCAGATGGCATAAATCAATGCATCTAGGTTGGCATCAGTGGCATCATCCTACCCATATTTTCTCCATTAACTATGCCTCTTTATTTATTTTCACCATTAACTGTGTCTCTTTATTTCTTCCTTCCTCAGCCATTTTTTAAATGTAGTAATTCTGTTTAATCCTGTAAAGCATTTGGAAGAGTCATTCTTTGCAGGAAATACACTGTAGAAAGTAAGTTATGATAAAGAGCCATTACCATTTCTTTCAGTACATAACTCCATATCACAATAAGGATTCTGGTAGATAGTGTTCAGAAGTCTACTTTGGTAACATAATCACAACTTCCCTGTGTTAGCAGGAAAAGGTCCAGCTTTCTGAGGCCTGAAATGATATGTTACATGGGGGAGGTAAGGCCAGAAGAAAGTATTTTTGAGAATTGTGGCTTTTATACACCTCTTGGAGCACCATTTCTGGCCAGTCCATAAAGTAGGATTGAGGAGCTTTAGAGGAAGTCCTGTGCCCCACCATTCTACTTTCCAAGTTAATAATCTACTATACATGGCAGATCCAGAGAAGGAGTATCTCAAAACAAGAAAGGGCAACAAACTTGCAATCAGATGCCTGGGTTCTCCCACCAGTGGGGCTAGTGGGAAAGGAGAAGGAGAGTGAAGGTCTGACATGAAGTTGTCTGACCTCACTGAGTATGAACCTCAAGCACAACGGGTAAGATTTTCCGATCACCAACTTTGAACTTGCTGAAGTAAAGTCTTATCTGTACTTGCTAGCTCCTACTTCAGCCTGTGCAATGCATTGCAGATGCTGAAATCTTCATTTTATTGTGACACTCAAAAGTGTTCTAATCAATATTTCTGGATATGTCATTTGACTTTTCATTTGGATGAAAGGTGATGCTGACGTTCTACTTCACCTGGGTTTCCTAGAAAACATTTAATCTCTGCAGTCTTGCAGATATTTAAGGAACCATTCACAAGGTAACAATGCCTTGTGAAAGCTGTCCGGGACTTTTTTTTTCCACAGACAGCACTTTGCCTATAGGGACTGTGGAAAACATCTGGATTCAGAGAGAAAAAGGGAAAGCACATTTTTAATGTACATTAGTATCGCCCAGCCATAGTGATATATTACTGCTTCAGCTGTTGGGAAAAGGCTGTTGGAGTTTTTAAAGTGGAATGACCATGATCTATGGATCTGACAATGAGAGATTATGGCAGTAAAAGGGCATGAAGAAGATTTACATGTTGTTAAACTCAGACCAGCCTCAGACAACAGCACTGGGGACTTGAACTGGGGTTCATTCTCTGTCTCTCACTCTTTTGCCAGGTTGAGTGAATATACTCTGCGGGTGGCAGGCTCAAAAACTGACCAAGCATTTACTAATTCAAAGCCACTAGCTGGCTATATGTGAGCAGCATTGGCATTGGTTGTAGAGGAAGCTGCTTGCTTGCAAAATGATATGAAGAGAGACAGGGGTTAAATGGCTGATATCAATGGGACCAAACTGAAGTAGCTTTTGTTGGTAAGGTGTGGGCACAGCAGAAAGGAAAATTAATTAAACTCCTCCAGCTGGAAAATAACTATGAACCAGCAAGTGAATTTGTGCACTTCATGACTGAGTGAGCAAGGCTTAATTCTCTAATTATTACTTCATTCCTCCCACTGAGATAAATAGCAAGTTAGGATAGATAATCAGGTATTAAAATATTGTGTCCGCTTGAATTTTGCCCCAGTATAGCAGTAAGTAATTGTTCTAAAATTGCTCTACCCTTGTGAAAGATTTGGGATAATACAATAGTTTCTGTTTTACACTTTTGCGTGACAGAGATGAGCAAAAGCCTATTTTAAAAAAATCCTATAAACTGCTTTTCATTGCTTACTCAAGCAGCAGTTACAGTAATGCATAACTATTGCTCAAGTCTGATTTTATGAGCAATTCTGCATCATATTATTCTCAATAGTCACTTTACGCAGTGTCTTCTCTTTTAATTTAATATGGGATGCTGCTAATACCACCCAGATGTCTCCATGCATTCACAACATTAAGTTATGTCAACTGTATATTATGTTAGGATTGATCAAAAAATTCTTGAGTTTAGCATTGAAGCTTTTGTGCGCATAGCTACTTTTTCAGCAAAAGAGTTTTGGTTTATGCAATATGGAATGATGAAAGGATATAAATATGATAACTTTTAAAAAATTCTAATTGCAATCAGGTCATGCATTAATGATTCCATGTCACTAAAGAAAAAAAATTTCTAAAAGCCAAATAACATGTCACTTGCTTTTTAAAGCGCTACAAGATAAAGCTCTTCAGTCCTTCAGTATCTGCATCTGATGGGAGATTTGCTATCTGAGGCTAGGTCTACACCAGGGGATAAGTTTGAATTCAGCATAGCTGAATTGCATAGCTTGAGTCAAAGTATCTCAAATCAAATTTTAGTGCTGTCCACACTGCGGGAGGTCAACAGGACTACACTCTCCCTTTGACTTCCCTTACTCCTTGTAGGATCAATGCTACCAGCATCAATGGGAATACTCTCTCAGTTTGAATTAGTGTGTCTTCACTAGACACGCTAATTTAAACCCCAGAAGATCGACTGTGGCAGCTTCAATCTTCTGTGTAGTGTATTCATGGCCTGAAAGGAAAAGCACTGGCAGGGCCTTTAGTCTATGAGATTGTGATTGGTGTAGTGAAAACTAATCACTTACTCCTTTTTATGTTGTCCCATTATTCAGGAACAGTCATTTAATAATAAGGGTCAAATTAATGGCAGCTAAGCTTGCCAGAAGAAAAACAATGAAACTTCACAGTTTGCAGTCATCCTGTGGAATTCACTTCAGCAGGACACCAGAGAGAGACAAATAAGCTAGTAGAGTTGGATTTTGAAAAAGACTGCATAATTCTGAGCAACAACATTCACTCTTAGGATACATAGCTTCCCAGTAGGGGGTGATGTAATATGATGGTATGCTTAGTATGGATAGAATAAGCGAACTTTGCTTCCAGGAAGTGCTTGATGAGAGAGGACTATATGGGTATGTCTACACTGCAGAGTTTTTCCGGAAAAATGGCCATTTTCCCTGAAAAACTACAATTATGTCCACACTGCAATTGCATTCTTTTGACAGAAAGTTTAAAGAACTGAGGGGGTTTTCTACGAGGAAGAAGCCTTTTCCCAGAAAAGCTTTTTCAGAAAAAGGTGTGTGTGGACGTGGAAGAGAGTGTTTTTTCAAAAGAAGAGGAAAGAGGAAAAAGCACAAGTGCCCTGGTGGCCACTCCGTCCACAGTAATCACAACTGAAATACGAGATAGCAGATCACTTTTTCATTGCACTTTTGCTGTGTAGACACTCTCTTTCAAAAAAAAGTTTTTTTGGAAGATCTCTTCCAGAAAAGCTTCTTCCGAAAGAAGCCTGCAGTCTAGACTTAGCCTATATGTGGAGGAAGGAGTAAAGCTGGAATGCACTGTCAAGGTGCTCTCTCTTCCTCTGCTTGAACAGTGAACATCTGCAATGATGAGTCCCATGGTAAAGGTTAATCACAGTGCTCATTGGTCTGCAAGCGGAGTTTACAGAGTTGGTTATGACCAATAAAATCCTAAATAGCCTGGGACCAGTCTACCCAAAGGAGCATTTCTCTCCATGGGTCACACTGCCACAGTCAAGAGGGCAGGTTCCCATTGGCTTGCATTAGTCCCACCTCCTTCTGAGTAGGCCGCAGCACCACTACAAGCACCTTCAAGACGACATGGGATGAGGCTTTTCAGGGTGTTTCCTATGGAACGTTTATACTAGCATGGAGGCAGGTAAATGTTCTGTAGTTTCCTAGATGTGCTCCACAGAATTATTACCATCCCAGGGAACCTGGTACCAGAACTTGTCATATTTATGTTTAGAGTCCAGGATTTTGTGAACCACATATTCCTCATAGTCCAGTACCTGTGCTGGTGGAGAAGGTGGCTAAGTCCTGTAAGAGAAAGGATTTTCTGTGTAGGGTTTCAAAAGTGGTACATAAAACAAAGGGTGGCTCTTCGAAGATTAGTGTAGTTGTTGAATCAGCCGTAGCAGGTAAAAATGCCTGATAGTTATCTGATTTAGTACTGATTCAGTGCATGACAATCACATGCACAGTCAGAGATTACCATCTTTCTTCTTGACCAAAAGTACTGGTGCACCAGCTGGTGAGGTTGACATGCAGATAAACCCTTGGGACAGGTTCTCCCGGGGGCACTCTCGGAGCACTGTTACCTTGGTTCCTGACTTGGCATAAATTCATCTGAAGGGTATTTTTGTTCCTGGCTGCAACTCTGTTAGGCAGACATAGTCCAAGTGCAGGGGCAGAGTTTTCATGCTCTTCTTTTCAAAAACACTGGCATAGCCTTGATATTTTGAGGGGTGATCTTATGTAGCATCAAATGGATAGTTCTGCCTGGATAGCTACTCACCTCTGAGCCTCTTGAGGTTTAGATGCTGGGATAAGAGTCCCTGGTCTCCAACAATTCCATTTACGAAATTTTAATGGGAAAGAGACTTTCTGTGCTTGTCACCAAATGAGTGGATCATGGACCATCCAGCCAGGAGATACTGAAAATCTGGGGAAAGTGTGTCAAATGGATCACACTAAATTGTAACTTTCTCTGTACCCCTGAATCACAGTCTCCAGGGGAGCTATTTTCTTTGTTACTTGACCAGAAAACAAGGGGGTTCTGTCAAGGTTGGGATTGGCTTTGGGTGTCAGAGGAATCTGGAGGATTCATGCTGCCTTTACATTGACACAGGAGTCAGCTGCACCTGAGTTGATGAGGGCCAATAAAGGGAGATTTTGTAGGGGTGTCCCAGATACGTGTCACTGAACCAGCACCTGCAAGGGGGAAGCACTTAGGTGGGGCTCCAGGTGTGCTCTATTCAAGACAGAAGGGCAGAAGAGCTCTTTTCCCTGATTCCTTGGAGTGTGTATGGGGCAGACAGAAATGGAGTGTTCTGACTCACTGCAATAGAAGTGGTTCTGGTATCATCCCTCCTTTTCTCAGGGGGTGAGCCATTGACTGCCCACATCCACCTATGTTGGCTTGGTGGGAGTCAGTGGTAAAAGTTCAATGTACCCGGATAGGATTGTTGCAAAGCTCCCTTTTTTCCTCTCTTCATTCCTGTAACCGATTAGCTCAGGGGCCCTCAAACTGGGAGTTGGGACCCCCAAGAGGGTCACAGGGTTACTAGATGGGGGGGTCGCAAGCTGTCAACCTCCACCCCAAACCCCACTTTGCCTCCAGCATTTATAATGGTGGTAAATACATAAAAAATATTTTCAATTTAAAAGGGAGGTCACACTTAGAGGCTTGTGGTGTGAAAAGGGTCACCAGTACAAATGTTTGAGAACCACTAGATTAGCTCTCCAGCCAGGGGGAGGCCCAGTGTTAGGCTTCCTGGGATAGTAAGCTGATAACCAGGCTCACCTTTGCATGATCAGTAGCCTAGGACAAAGAGTGCATCATGAACAGGAGATGGTACTGGTGTATAATATCCCAGAATGACTGACAATTATCACCCAATCATTCCGGCAACAGTATCAGAGAACAGGACTGCACAAATTGTGTCTGGAGTGCAGCATTTTCAGCAGGCAACTTCATGACTTACTCCTGCAATAGCTAGTTCACTGTAGTCAGCTATATGACATGGTCCAGCAAAGGGCGTCTGCCTGCCTGAAGACAGGAGGTCCACTCGAGTGTCTGCTTCTCCTGAAGGGTTAGCTGGATCCATTCTGCTGACATCAACACTGCTCCTGAGGCCTAATGGTTCATGTTAACTGTCATAACTGTGACGTGGGTTGTCTGACCTACTAGTCTGGGCAGGGGTCGAAGTCAGGCCAGGTCCAATATCAGGAGGTCAGATATGGATGCAGGCCAGAGGACAGACCAAGGTCAATATCACGAGGCACGCAGCATTAGGTTACCAGGAGATCAGCAGTAGGAGTAGGTATCACAGTAGGAGTAGGACAGGGAAAGCAGACCAAAACAGGGAGAAGCTAGTCGCAGGGACAACTTCCTATATAAATTTGCTAAATTTATATAGAAGCTGACTTTCCCTCTAGGCAGGGAATGTTCAATCCTCTCTTTACCCACTCCATCCCTTCCCCCAAATCCCCGCCCTTCCTCTTCCTGCCCCTGCTCCATCCTTGCCCCTATTCCATCCCTTCCCCCAAGCCCTCACCCAAGCCCTGGCTCCTCCTCTGAGTGTGCCCCATCCCTGCTCCCTCCCTCCCTCCCAGAACATCCTGAATTCCACAAAGCAGAGTGGGAGATATTGGGAGGGAGAGGAGTTGGTTAACAGGATCATTGGTGGGTGAGAGGCGCTAGGGGGAGGAAGTGGAGTTTGGGTGCTGAGCACCTGCTAATTTTTCCTTGTGGGTGCTCCAGCTCCAGAGCATCTACTGAGTCAGCCCCTGTGGAAGCTGTGAACCAGTCAGGACTCCCCAGCAGTCTTCTAATCAGATTCTAAGACACATAAAACCTCTGAGCTTGTTCATTCACACGTAGTTCCACAAATTCATCCAAGAGTGATACCAAGATTTTGGGCAGCAAAGGCAAACAAGAAGTCCAAAGCAGAGGGAGATAAAGATAAAATTGTGTTTCAGGACATCCCATTTAAAGAAACCACTTCTTCAGCTGAAAACTTTGATTGATTCTTTTACTCATCCAAGCTTTATCTGGAAACCATGTGACAATAAAATAAATGAGAAGCTGACGCTTTACATTTTGTGGGTTAGTTCCTATGTATTTGTCACCCAAAGTATAAAATATTTGCATTCATTTTCAACTTTCTTTCTTTCTATGCTCTAAAATTAATTGAAGGAAAATAGACTAAAATTAATAGGCTAACAGCTTAGTCATTGCCTATTTTCTTCCACTTTATTCATTGCTTTAACAGCCAGAAATGATTGATGGGTGGCATGACAATCAGCAGACAAATCCTCATTACAACTGTAGATTCTGCATCCCAAATAAATTAATCTCCTACACCACTTCATTTACCGTCTGTATGTTCATTTACCTTCTACACCACCACCTTTGGTTTGGGCTTTGTTTGCGGAGTATGTATTATTTGCACTAATCACAAGCTCAGAGGTCACCACCATGGAAGTGAAAAAATAGTGCTGGCGGCACACCATGGTAATGGGATCAAAGGTAAGGTTGAAGTTTTTTCTGGCTGGTCAGGGGGCACAGTGAGGAGAAGCGTTGTCAGTGCTGACATTCCTGTGTCCCTGGCTGATTCACTCCCCAACACACAGCCTTAATAACAGTGGTCTTTACCATTAGAATCATGAGAAACAAATAATTTTACCTTCACAGAACAAACTTTAAAAGAATATTAATGTAACCCTTCTGCCAGGTGGAGCCAGCAGCAGCCATAGTCAGGTTCAATATCTAGGGGTCCCTCTCCTTCCATCCAACACAGAACTGGCTCAAGCCCTGTCCCAGTAACCTGGGAAATTCACACACCACCCCTGGGCACCTCAGAGAGGCAATGCTTCCCCACTCGCACGCACAGATTCTGAGTATAGAAAATAAACTTTTAATAAAAAGGGAAGTAACTTGGCATTAATTTGGGAAAACACCACAAACAGGGTTCATAAACAAAACCATGAGTAAAAGTCCCAGCCCAAGTAGGTGGGGCACTGTCTTATCACTCTCAAGTTCTTAAGTCCAGCAATCTAAATGTCCCCTTCACATGCTCAACCTTTCTCTGCACCACACTCGCAGTTAGAGTTCAGAGGTGCATGGCTGAGTTCACCTCTCATTCTGAGTGGGAGGGGAAGGTAAAGAAGCATCTTACTCACTCATCTGATCACTCACCATCTGCCTGCTCGCTGCTTGCCACCGCCACTCTGGTAGTGGCTTGTCACACCGCTGCCTCTCTGATGCTCCTGCCAGCCACCCTGCTGGCCACTTGCTTGCTCACTGCTGCTCCCACCAGCCAACTGCAAAAACCCAGTGATTTTAGTTCTTGGCCCAAACATCGTCCAGCCACAAGAATTTCAGCATACACTGGCGTAAATTTAAAATAATAAAAAAGACTCCTTATGGAGCCTATTTTAGGTCTATCATTGAAACCAAGGCATGGGGGAGAAACAGGTTGAACCAGTCTCATATCTCACACTTGGAGGGCATGTTACCTGCTGATTCAGAGTCCTGCCCTCCCCACTTAACCTCAGAGAGCTCTGGTTGTGAAGCCTTTGTCCATCTGAGGTTCTTTACACTGACTGTGTTAAACACAGTATGTCTTTTCTGTATTCCCACTTTAATTGCAAGCAATGCTCATCATATTTCACAATGCCTGCATTTAGTATTAGCACAATTTGTGATTACAATGAATAAAAAACCATTCCATCAGCTGAATATTTAACAAACCTAAACATAGCAGGACCAAACTGTATTTACACAGACACACTAAGGATCTTTTCCCACTTTCTTTCAGATTCTGCTTGCAATAAGATTGTAAAGCAATGCACTCAACAATTTTAAAATGCCAGAATTAATACCAGAATAACTTTATTTTTCTCACTTGGAAAAATGTTGATATTGGATTATGTGATCACTATTTTCCCTCTACATATGTGATCATATGATTCTAGACCAGGTGTGGGAGCCATGAGCCATCTAAATACGATCCTGCTGCCTGAGCCACTGCCTGAAAATTCAGTGGCACAGGCAGCAGGATAAAAATAGAAAGCAGCCAGATGCAGTCCATGGGACAGATCAATGTGTTAGGTGGGCCAAATCTTGCCCCCATGCCACATCTTGCCCAGCCCTGTTCTAAACTGTAGAATAATGCATATATACAAAGGGTTCCCAGTCTTAATTCTGACTTTTTGTAACTTTGTATTTCTTCACTGTGCAGCTTCAATAATATTCTTTAAAGGCAAGACAGGGGGGATTGGATTGCAAATTAGATTAGATAGAATAAACCATGCAGAGGCAATTTCCAATATTCTGTAAACTCTTTAAAGATTTTTTTAACCATATATATTATTTTTTTACTCTAATCACATACACTCTGGATGGGGACTGATCCAAACTGGCTCTTATTGAAGTCCAGATTACCTTCATTTTAAATTAAAGTAGCCAGGATGAATATCAAGATGCATAATAAAAAAAATTGCCTCTATCGTGAGACCTATGACTACCATGTTCAAAATGTTTCTCTTTATTGATAAATTACCATATATTTGTAAGCATGCTATAATTAGATAGTGCAGAAGCTGTAAATCTAATTCAATATTTATTGATGTACTTCAGCTCTCTAACCCATCCTGTGGGACTGCTGAAAAATCAAAGCATTATTTTCACATCTTTCTAATTTGGGAAGACTGCATACAGGATAGTCCCAGAGGTCTGTCTGCCTTAAGTTACAGTACAGTAAGGCATTAATTATACAGCTCATTTCATTTGTTCAAATTGTATTTCTTACATTTTAACTTCCTTCAACTTACTTTTCCTTTTAATTATAACTAAACACACAGCTTTCACTGTGAGATCAGTGGGAAGGTGCTTTTTTTCATTCCTCGGATATTGCTGGGCTAGCTCACGTTTTTCATTTTATTTCTAGTCTAGGTTCAGCTCACCTACACACTTGTTGATCCATTTAATCTTCCTATATCGTGGAGCACTCTGTGCACAGACTGGCCTTCTGAGGTTATTCAGAGCTAGCTAAGCAGAGTGGTTGTTGCTCTGTGTAGGTTTGCAAAGAGCAGCTGTAGAAGTCACAGGGATTTGTTGGGGAAAATTCATTGGCACTGAACATGACCAGGAGTACCCAAGACTCACCATTGGACTGGAACTTTGCCCATAACTCCTGAACTCTGAGTCCAGATGCATTGTTTGTGCTGAATGTAACCCTGTTTTACCTCTCTGCCTATATTTCCACCTATTTTTCTCCTCTCATCCCTTGGTAAATAAATGAATTCCTGTATTCATTGTACTCTTCTGGTGTGTATATGTCTTCACTCTAAGGGGGAATGGAACAGGTGCCTTTCTTTGCAGCATTCCTGCATGCACCTTTTCTTGGCCAGAGCTACCAGCAGAGTAGGCTCCATCTTAGCCAAGAGATTATTAAAGTTGCAAGTATTAGGAACCTTTTCTCAGCTGTCAAAGTCTGTTTCACTTCAGAAAGCATGAGATGATTGTCCTTACTTTTACGCAGAATGTACACAGGTATCGCTCCATTGACTTCAGTGGAGTAATTTCTCATTTAAACTAGTGGAAGAATCAGAACTTCTGTGTTTATCTTAATTGCCACGGGAAGAGAGAAATTTTAGGGAATACAATTAGGGAGATAATCTCTTACATCAAAAGAGAAGTTATTTTTCCTTTATAGCTTTTTGGCCAGATCTCCTTTCTCCCTCAATACTCATGGAAACGGGTCCTAAGTGAGGAGATGTACTGTTAGGAACAGAAACTCAACCCTTTGTCTCCTTTTATTATTTTCATTCTTAGTAGTACTATTTGGCTTAATCTAATGACCAAAGGCTCCAGTTGTGTTTGGGGCCCTATTGTTCTAGGCACAGTGCAAACATACTGTAAACTCTTTGAGGTGGCAGAGGTCTCCTACGATCTAAGCTGACAACACAGAAGAAAAGTAGAAGAAGAAAGAGGAACACAGCGATGTGAAGTGACTTGCCCAAAGGCACTGACAAAGACAAAAAATTGAACCCTAGTCTCTTGACTCCCACTCCAGTTCCCTGTCCATAAGCCACAGTGCTCACTGGTGTTAGTCATTATCAATCTGTTTATTTGTACAAAGACATAAAGGCCATTATTATTTATTTCAAGACTTCTAATCATAGAATAGTAGAATCATAGGGTTGGAAGAGACCTCAGGGGGATCATCAAGTCCAGCCGCCTGCTAAAAAGCAGGACTAACCCCAACCAATCAAATGAATTATAAAATGTCATTTAACTTTGCTCTTCCTCAGATAAGAGGAAATTACTGGCAGTGAATTATGCAGAGTTAAACTTTTGACCTTTTCTTCTTCACATTTTATAAACCCACTGACTTAAGTTTTTGCTTTTGAACTATTATAAGTTTTCCCCTCACTGAAACCAATGTAAAAATGCATCAGTCAGACATAGTGAAAATGCCAATGAGTCTAGTGTGTGTCATGCATGTTATATGTTGAGAAATAAAACTCCTGTTATATCTTCTGGCAACATCAAGTTCTCAACATTTTAAAACAGTAACGCTCTTATTTATATGTAACTCACCTTAATAACACCAAGTTCCTATATAGCATGCTTCATCAGTAGCATTCAAAGCCTTCACGAAGGAGGTAAATACCATCATCTCCAGTTTACATATGGGGACACTGAAACAAAAATGACTTACCTGAGGTCACTCAGCAGGGCAGTGGCCAACCCAGAATTAGAGCCCAGGTATTCCAAATCTTAGCCCAGGGCTTTATCTGCCAGGTCACCTTTATGTCTTTTCCCCTCATTCCAATCTCTCTTATATCAGTTTTAGGCCAGTGGATTTTCATTTACCTCAGTGGAGTCACCCCTGATTTACACCACTGTTGGGCTAAGACCCAAATTATTCAGGCCAAGACAGAAAAGGGTGAGTGTATCAGCAAGGCCTGGGCTCAGGTTCTCTACCCATCTGTATCTAATCAGCGGGGTTTAGTTAATAACAGATGACATGACAGGCTATTAATGTGTAACAGGTAGGCTTATTTAATCAACACAGATAACTTAACCGACCCCAACTAACAAGTATAATTTAAAGTGATCCATCTGTCAACAACAAAACTGGCATAAAGCCTGAAGCCCAAATATTTGCAGTACTAGGGCAACACAGCAGAAAAAGAATCACTCGACTGTAATCTCAATGACACGAGACAAGGTGAGAGAATGCTACAGGAACCAGGGGAGAGATGCAAGATGAGGAACAGGACAGCTGGATGTGGGACCCAGAATTCAGGATCAGGCAGATGATTTTCTTTCTTCTTTCTTCAGTTCTTCTATTCTTGACACGATGTTATGAGTGGAGACTGCAGATGGTTAAGAGAGTAATAGGTGAGTGCGGTTATGCTCTGAAGACTCAGGGCACGTCTTCACTCATTGCTCCAGAGATTGAACTTCTGGCATTCAATTTAGCAAGCCTAGTTAAGACCTGTAAATCAAATGCTGAGGGCAGCTCCAGTCAATGCCTGTACTCCTCACAGTCACGAGGAGTTAGGGAAGCAGACGGAGTGTTAGCTCCCATTGGCTTCCTGCTGTGGAGATGCCACCAAGCTCAGCTTAAAGTACGCAACTCCAGCTATGTATTAAGTCATACTATGTATTGCATACCTTAAGTCAACCTTCCAGGTCTAGTGTAGACCTGGCCACAGGAGGGTTCCAGATCTTTGTTCTAACTGACCCAAATCTACCAGCTATATTTAGTATGGGTTATTGGGTTGCTCCCAACAATGACTATTCATACTAGACACACTCTTTTCTTAGAGGTCACTGACCTTCACCATGGTAAAAACACAACCTGGCTACTGCATCTGGCAGCTTAGTAAGCCAATAACTCTGACAGGGCTGCTCCCCAGCTACTTGAAGGGGTCACAACTGAACTAATGCTCCTAGGACTCCAGATAGCCCTCAGGGACAGGTGAATATTGTTATATTACCTCGTTGTTACTACACAGAGTAGGGTCAGATGATCTTTCCCTCTTCCTGCTCTTTTTGCCAAAAGGGCACCAACAGTGACGAAGAAGGTCTCCCAACATGGAGGCCAACAACAACTCATAAAAATCCAAGATGGCTAATACAGGAATCATAATTAAAATTCCTCCCTAAAATCACCATGAGATCAAAATCAGGCCATAGAGTCCCACCTCCCCACCTCTCCCAGCCTGACTGTAACTTATAACATGATCTCCCTGCTTTGTGAATATTTGACTTTATATTAGGCTCAAGCATCTCCTGAGATCTTTTATGAAATGAAGTCTCTACTCTAAGTCAAGTTTTGAGATAACCACCTGCTTTAGCAGTCACAGATTACATGTATCAAATAAGATATTAAACCTGTCAAGATGTTGTTTTTAGTAGGTCTTTTAGTTAAGACTATACCTAGACATGAATTATTCCTAGCAGAGTCTCTCACACCCTGGTTCAGCAAGCAATCATCCACTACATCCATCATTTCTGTTGCTGTCTTTACCATATGTCTCAGGGGTGGTCCCAGTTAATCATTCTTTTGCATTCAATATGCAAATCATTTTAAAACTGAATGATATAGCAATTTCAGGCAGCATTGTCCTAAGAAAGATTGAAGTTTATGTAATGAGCTGAGTCTGATAGATATTTTTATTTTAATACTTCATAGCTAGAAAAAGCCTAACAATAAGACTGTGCCCAATTCATCCAAAGATACAGCAGCAAAAATTGGTTTTATTTTATCTATTATCTTAGCAAGAGGCTCCTGTTTATAATATTTCAGACCTTAGGCTCCCCTTGGCTGCCATGTAATAAAGATTTAGAGGCAGCCAACAAATGAATGTCCCTTTAAACAAATTTGTTAGAAAGGCACAATGGATGTTGTGCTTGTGGTCGTGAGATTAGCAATTGCAGCTTCAGAGGTCTTGTGACTCCTACAAGCAACGGGTAACATCGTGTATCAAAAGTCAAGGCAGGACATTCAAACAACAAATCTTTGATGGTTTATGAACAGTAGGCTTTCATCAGGCTGAGGCTGACTTTGAATTAACCCACAGAACAGTGGTAGTGTGTAGGTTGCGGTTGGCACTACTCTGGAGATGCATGTAATGTAATAAACAACGGTGTGTTGAATTTCTGATTCATTTTTAGCCTCATGGAAAAATACAGGTTTTGGGTGTTTTTTTAAACAGTATTGGGAATTGCCCCACACCAAATGCACATAAGACCCAATTCCAGGAAACAGAGAACAGCCTGAGTGAAAGCCCTGCACAAAAGCATTAAACGATTGAGACATGATTTTTTCAGCAATAATTGGTGAGGGTGTTCATGCAGCCGAGCATCAGTTGTTATTACAGGGCATGTGAAGAGAGAGAAAAGCAATGGCACTTGCAGTCAGCATTTTCCCCTCAATCCTGGGTTTTACTTTAATGGACCCAAGTTGTTCACAGGGCGACTGGGTTGTTCCCTTTGCAGTTCCTTCATCAGAAATGAGAGACCTACTGCAGCTATTGCTCTGGCCACCACCATTTTTCACCTCATCCCATCACAGCCAGCCAACCTGTGCTATAGGATCTGGACATTACGAAGGGCTAGTCTACACTGGGGACTTAGGTCGACATATTTAACATTAGGTTCAATTTTTAATGCGTGTGTCCACGCTGCCCAGTCCCTTACATCAACCGGTTAAAGGGCTGTTAAAATCGCAGGGAGTCATAACTGCTGCTGCCATCCCTCACCAAGCCTCCACCCCAGTAATCTCTGAAGCCGGGTCCTTGGGGACAGGGTGCCATGGAAGGAAGAAGGGGAGCAATGGTGGGATGGGGCAGAGCTTGGGGAACAGTAATGGACAGGGCCTCCCCCAACCTGATGGGACTCCTGGGCTGGATTGTGCAATTGCTCTGTCCAAGGATGGCCCGCGGACTGGGAGTTTGAGACCCCTGCTCAAAAGAAAGTGAAGGCTGCTTCTTGGCTGGGAGCCCCGAAATAGTGCTAGCCCTACCACTCCTGACTAGGCAGATGTAAGCCTAGCTCCTGTTCTCCTGTTGAATGCCTCCCAATTTGGAGGAGTTCATTTTATATAGCTCCTAAAGGGGCAGCAAACTGCTTTTCATATTGTTCCTTTTTTGTAAGAAATACTCACTGCCTGAAGAGTCTTGTCCAGTTCTATGTTTTATTTCCCAATCTGATTTTTCTGGGTATCCTCCAGTCACCTTACAAGGGGGATGAGGTTTTAGCTGAAACACATATGGTGCAGGCAATTTGTGTCAAACAAAGATGCACAATTTAGTCTTTGGCAGGTCCGTGGTCCAAACCCTCTGTTCTTAATTTGTCATGGATTGTGGCATTGAATGAGGTGATGTACTACTGGAAAGAAAACCAAACCCATTAAAACATGCGTGATTTGTTCCTCTGCCATGACTATCAATTGGCTCAATTATATCAAGGCAATAAATGAGGTACTTTGTAAGCAACTCTTGTTGATTCCAAGTCCATCATTTATTTGTCAATGGTTATTTTAGTTTGTTACTTTTGTGAGAAAGATCTTTTAGAGGAAGCTGAGACAAGTTATGAATTATGACATTTGAGTGGCTTCTTATTGCAAGATTTTATTTCTCAAAATCCTGTTGTGATTTCTCCACAAATGTATGGTAAAGACACACTAAGCATAAATTCAATATAACAAAGTGGCATAGAGAACGATGAAATCAGAGTAAGAAATACATAGTTCAGAGGAAAGATCTAAATGTATTTTTAAATACATGTCTGTTAATATTTCTAGAGCATGAGAGATGTACTGGACATTTAATAGCTTATATCATAATTAGAAGCATTTTGTGCCAGAATCAAGAGTGGCAGAAGCTTCCTAAATGTGGGGGGACACCAATGCCCGAACTGTGGTCCCATCCTTTGTACTGCCTCCTCCCAGCCCCGACCCTATCCTCTGCTCACTCACCACCCCTTACTTCTCCCCTCCCCTTATGGCCAGTATGGTGATGGGGTCATGGTCCTTTCTGACTCTCCCCCAGTTCCAACACCCCGGTCAGCACACATTTGCATTAATGCAATGGTCTCAGCTAAAAAACAAGTATTTCACTATCAGCTGCTGCCTACACTGCAGTATATGAGATACTGAAGTTATTTATCATTGAAATGCAGGGAAATATCTGCAAAAAAAATTAAAATGAAATATTTTCATTGAAGTTGTCTGAGTTTTCATTAAAAAACAAAATTTTCATTTTTCAGTAATTAGGTTTTCTTCTTTTTTTTCAAAGTGTGACATCTTTAATTAAAAATTCATTTTTCTGTCAAAATCCCCTCTCAAGATGGACATTTTTCAATCATCTCTACATCTGAGATACTATAGTGCAGTAACTATTGGTCAAGAATTATTGTTAACATTGACCATTGCATTCCTCACATTTTGTACCTCACTTATGCTCTCCATTTTAGACTCTAAGAGCATGTCTATACATCAGGGCAAAAGTCGAATTAAGCTACGTACCCTGAGCTACATCAATTGCATAGCTTAAGTCAAAATAGATTAACTCAGCTTTTGGCACTGTCTACACAGCAGGAAGTTGAAGGAAGAACACTTTCTTTGACTTCCCATACTCCTCATAAAATGAGGGCTACAGGAGTCAGAGTAAGAAGTCCTTCAGCTCACCATTATTTCAGAATAATGGCTTGCAGTGTAGAAGCACTTTTTGTTATTTCGGAATAATGTCAGTTATCCCGAAATAACGCTGCTTGTAGACATAGCCTAAAAGTCGTTGAGCAACATCAGTGATTTATCCTTACATCAGGATGTAGGATAAGCATAATTATCCCCCTATTATTGGAGCTAAAACTAAAAAAAAAAAAACAGGCGCAGGAGGTTAAAGCCAAAAAGTTGTCTGAAAATGGCCACATACATAAAAAGAGGCATCCACCATCAGTGGATGCTTTTGGCCTCTGTGAATGATTTAACCTAGGTCACATTGGAAAGTAACTAATGGAAACTGAAATATTGTCACGTGACTCAGAGCTATGCCCTACTCAAGGAGCATCTTCTCTCTCATATGACTCTTTCATAGCATGAAAACCAACTAAAAGGTAAATGGAAATAACACATCATCTACGTCACTTCAGTGTTCTGAAGATTGATTAAAATGTATTAAGCGCATTCAAGGCTCCAAGAAAGTATAAACTTATTATAAAAACACCAATAGAAAGTTTCTCTGATCATCTAAAAAATGCCAGTTTGTTTTCCCCATGATACTATTGCTAATTATTTGTATTCCAGTCTCCTTTAGAGACTGCAGTTAGTTCCTATTGCTGTAGGTGCTATGTAAAGGTGTTGTGAAAAAAATACTTTAAAATAAAACTAAATATTTTTTTTTATTGTATGAACTGCTGAATTCCCTGCAAAATAAGGGTCTTCTATATCTATGTTTCTTTCCTCTTTTCTGTTTCTTCACTACAACGACAAGAATAATCTATGTCTTACCTAATGTGAACTTCTGGGAACTGATCTTTAGAAAATACGAATAATTTGTTTGATGGAGAAAACTCTTTGTTAATCATATTTTATGGTTTCAAAACAAACCCCTGGAACTTCAGCAAAAATAGGTAGTCTGTTAGTCATAAAAGTTTAAATGGAAATTTCAAGCTATGATGGGGTTGCGCCTTTGAAATTTAAATAATATCGAAAATGAGGTTTGAAGAAGAGAATGCAAAAAGCAGTAAAGAGTTCAGAAACTCAATTTTTCTTCAATCTTGGTAAATGCGTTTACATTTTAATTTTCACTGTTTTCAATTTTCATCTATGAAAGGTCATATTTCTGTACTGGCAAGTGCAATAATGTTCTCCAGATAATAATTTTCTTGTAATTCACAGAGATGATTCCAGGGCATATAGATCACAACAATATATATCATAATGTTCAGTGTTGTGAACATTATGGTTAAAGCTGCATTACAATTTCATATGTCTGTATATCAGTGAAGTCTTTTTTGCTTCACTAGAAATTCCTACAGACTTTTTGCTGATATAGAACTAAATCTATGAAGATTAATTCAGAACTGGATGTGTTATGATTTCATTAATTTAATCAGTATATAAATGGTATGTAATATATTCCAATTTTCAAAGTCAATGCCACTTATCCTGTGGAAATCCCTACAACAGTCTTTCTTTTCAGCCCATATGGCTTCATAGATTATAAAATGCATAGAACAATGCATGTCTTATGCCATTTGTCAAAATGACTTTGCTTTATTAATAGTGCAAAACATCCTATAAATCCTTTTATGATTTTACTACAATCAGTTTTCTTCCTACACTGAAGATGATAAATCAGATTTTTCTAGTGTACAAAAAAATAGGAACAGTACTGAAAGTGCTGTGCTACAAAGCCTACATCTATACTGTCTGTCTGTGCCATGCACTGAAAATTTGGATGGATAGCTACAGTCTTTAATCATGTTGGATATTACAGGAAAACGGAAGAGAAAATATTGCAGTGGATCCAACTTGCCAAACAGACAACAGCATCCAAAGTTAACAACTCTTGCACCAGGTACCTAATATATAATATAAGATTGCTGTGCAGAGCTATAAAAACTTACGGAGCCTATTTTGAAAAATGATACATCAATAAATAAGATTAGTTGAGGAACTAGGGTGTAAGAAAACATATATAAAACTTTTAGGTCAGCAGAGGTCTAGAAGATAGAGCTCAGGAACTGAGAAAGTGAGAAAAGGAAGGGAATGGAAAATATATTCAGTACTACACAGAATACAAACAAGCTTGAAGTTGTAACTAGTGTCCTTTAGAGAAAGTAGGTTTTCCTCTCGCAATGTCAGTTCATAATCCTAAGTGTTCCTCTGTCCAACTAAGAAACCCCAGAGGGCTATTTTCAAGCTTTCTCTCTTTAGAAGTTACAGTCTTCTTTCTTATTGACAGTGGGTTGGTTGCCTTTTTTCTGCTGCAGGCCCTTGGCCCTGCTCAGATTTCATCTTGTTTTCCCCAGATACAAATTGTCTCTCCCTGACTGTGTTTCCAGAAGCTGCACCACTTCTCCCAGCACTAGTTTGGATCTAATTACTTAATTGCCCCTTACCCATTTGCAGATTTTGTTCTCTCTTATCTCCATTAAAATGAAGCAATTTCATGTGAGTTTCATCAAGTGGTTGTCAAGGTCTGTGGTGTTGGGGAGCCGCACCACGTGGACTGCCCCAGGCTGAAGTCCTCTGGGGGCATGTCTACACTAGGAAACTATTTTGAAATTACTTAAATCGACTCCATAACTCCTGATTTAACAAAATCAAAATAGTGTGTCCTCACTACTGGGAAGCCTTGAAATTAGTGTGAGGCAGGCTCCATTAATGTGGATGTGCTACCTCGACTTAGAGCCCCAGGAAGCATGGGGGAGTAATTAGTTCAAATTACTCTGGGAAGTAGTTATTTCGAAATAGCAGCACTGGAGTGTCCACACTACTGCCATTTCAAAATAACTATTTAAAAAAAATAGGGTTATTCTTCGAGAAAAGCAAAAGTACAGATTTCTAAGTAAGCAGCCCATTATTTTGAAATAACGGGCTTGGTAGTGTGGACGCTCTGCTTATTAATTTGACCTAAGGGGGGTTATTTTGAAATAAAGCCCTAATGTAGACCAGGGCTGGGCTTCTAGACTCCCAGGGCATCTGTCTCGCTCATTCTAGGGGTAGCTGGATGGCCAGGCTTCAGAAGTCAGGCAGCCAGATAGCCCAGGAGTCAGAAATCACTTGGTTCCCCAGCCTGATGCAATCTGCACCATGGTTTGCCTTAGAGACACAAACTCTGGAACCCAACCTAGGACTTCCACAGCCTGAAGCCTGAAGACCCTGAGATCCCCAGCTCAAGGCATGTTTTCTGGGGGGTTTCCAGCTCCATGGTAAGAAATCTAAATGAGCTGGAGACTTTTGTAGCTCCCCAGAAAAACCACATAGGTTCCTAACAGAACCCTGCCTCCTGTGATTTGATGAAAATGCATTGAACCAAAGATGTTTATGTGAAACATTTTGGGTTCAGTGAATCAGCAATTTCTAATGACACAGACTTCCTTCCCTCCCAAGGTTTCTGAGCAGCTCTAGTTCATACCTACTGCTGCAGTCATATGAACACTAATTGACCTGTTTTCTTTGACCAATCGATGACCACTTTGGACCTGACACTCTGAAGAAGCTCCAGTTCTCACAGACATCCCCTGGCATTTGCATTGTAGGAGGAATCAGGCACACTGGAACAGTTTGGATGGGGTGGTGCTGAGAGGCATTTAACCAAACTGAAAACTCCAGGTATGATGGAAACCACTTCAAATAGCACCCCTGTGTAGGAAGTAGGACATCACTCTCTGCCATTGCTGAAGTGTCTCAGTGCCTCTGGTCAGCCACAAGGAAGAGTTCAAGCAGTAAATGCTGCCTTTCTGACCTCATGTTCCATGTTATAAGTGTCTGTCTAAAAATAGTTAACTTCTCCCTTACCTTACAGATACCATGGAGCCTTGCCTCCCACAGCTTCCTGAGGGCACTTCCACCCAGCAGCCTGGTCCTTTCTGTGAAATTGACAAAGGGAGCTTAAAGATTGATGGGTTGCCTGACAGCAAACTGGACCAAACAGGAGCTCTGAGGTGGGACTCAGGAAAGCTGGTAACAGCATGGTATACTGCTCCCATACTAACCAAATGGAACAGCAAGGGTAGTATTTATACTCAAGTGGTGCACAGAAGCCCTGTCAGGCCATTGTGCCAGTGCAATGCAGACACAGAGGAAGACGCTGTCCTTAACTTGAGGAACGTACAATCTAAAACAGATAAAGGATATAACATGCAACCAAAGGAAGCTGAAATATGGGGCAAAGGGCATGGCCATTTTATTTCTTTGCTTATGTCAAGGCTGTTCCCTTTGTTCCACTTCAAGTACAGAAGGTGGGGGCCCACAAGAGACTTCAGAAATACCTTGCTTCTGTAGGCTTAACAACTCCCCAAGGTCACAGATTCCTGACTTGGGTGGTATGCTGCCATCACCCAAGTGAAAAACACCTTTCTTTTTGAACCCAGGAAGATTCACTTGGGAACTACTTCCCATGGGGTATCCCAAGCTCTTTTACCACTAGAGACCTTGAAATTTTTTTTAAAAAACCCTAATCTCTGATAGCTGACCTCTCAGTCTTAAACATGCATACACAGACCTTCTAATCCCTTCCAGGACACAAGAATCAGAGCATAGTCTTAAAAAAAAGATAATTATATTAACAAAACAAAAAGATATCCTTAGTAAAGCATACTTGGTTGCTGGGTATTATAGAGCAACTGAGAAAAACAGATTAAAGCACCAGAATTGCTTCCCTGGGATTCAACTTCAGTTACGGTATATGGGAGGGGACACATAATCCAAGCACAGAGGAATTCCAACCCAGAAAATAAAAGAAATTAACCTGATCATGGCTAACTAAACATGCCCCATCTGCTTACATTTGTTGCTTCAAGGTTTTGATCTCCTAGACATGGTTATTGCTGTAAATTTAATTTCTGCCTCCCAGGTTCATTCTATCTCTCTCACGGCCCCTGTTGCTTCTCTCAAACAAAGGAGACTGAAAAAGGCAACCTGTTTTTCACTTCAAATCTTAACACTTCCTTCCCATTGGCTCTCCTGGCGAACATTTCCTGGATTTTTTCAAGGATTCTCTGAGTTCACCCCTTTACAAGCAGTGCCTCCCATCCACCACAGCTTGTTTATTCAAATTATGTTGTTGTTGGGGGAAATTGCAGGAAGGAATGAATACATAGGAACAAAGGCATATGGCAGGGTGGGAAATAGGTTTTGGAGTCTTGTCAAAATTTTTGCCATGTCAATGTGTTTTACCTTTGCTAATAAGAAAGAAAAGTCAAATGTCAAAATGTATTGACTCTATTGTCTGAAAAAAAATCAGTTCAGGTCAATCAAAAACATTCATTTAGAAATTTCTGAAATGTTTTGTTCAGATTTTGACCTATTCTCTTTTTAAAAATCTTTTTCAAAAGTGTAAATTGTTACATTTCAAAAGTCACTTCATAACAAAAAATGATAATTTTCATTTAAAAAACATCAGAATAGAACATCTGAGAATTTCAAAGAATGTTCTTGGAGAGGTTATATGTGGTGGAGAGGTTATATAGGTGGGTGAGGTTGTATGTGGGATCAGCTTCTGTTGGTGAAAGAGACAATATCCTGGGATGAACACAGCAATGACTATACTGCAAACAAAAACGTTATGTGACATTTTCAAATTTATAAAATTGTGAAAACCAGTCCTGTATTGTAAACAATGTTGATGTCAATGAATTGACATTTTTCTGATGAAAAAATATTCTATAGAAAAATTCTCTACCAGCTTAATTAAGGAGTGCAAAAGAAGCCAGAATGGGGCAGGAGAAAGTAGGAAATAGAGAGAATATAGGAAACACACAGGAACAAGAATTACCAGAGTGGAAATTCCAAGATTGCCTATGTGATTTAGGAATACACATGCTCTAACATTCCAGAGAAAAGCCTCCCTCCTCAACCTTGCTGTTTTGCTAAAGAGGGATTAACCAGTTCTGCTACTACCTAGCCACATTATTTCCCCCTTAAACCAATGAGTCTACTTTTCCCCTTATGAAACAAAAAACAGGACTGTGTAGCACTTTAAAGACGAACAAGATGGTTTATTAGGTGATGAGCTTTCGTGGGCCAGAACCACTTCCTCAGGGGAGGTTGCCCAGTCTAACCTGGGCAACCTCCCCTGAGGAAGTGGGTCTGGCCCACGAAAGCTCATCACCTAATAAACCATCTTGTTCGTCTTTAAAGTGCTACAGAGTCCTGTTTTTTGTTTCAGCTAGGCCAGACTAACATGGCTACATTTCTATTACTTTCCCCTTATGTATTGTGAGCTAGGTCACAAGACAGATGCTACTTTGCAATGTGATATATATTTATAATATTAACTAAAAAGTAATGTAAATAAAATAATCTTTAAAATGGAAGGGAAGCCTGTTCATTTCTGAAACAGTTTTATGGATCTCTCTCTTTATTATATCGACTGTGCATATTATTTAGAGGGATATACAGTGTGGGGTAGTTGTTTGCTTTGAGAAACTGGGATTTGCAAACTGGGCCACCACAGAAATCAGATTCTTCTGGTAAAATTAAAGAAGACAGAGTTGTTCTTTCACAATTTTATGTCCTTCATGGTTTTGGAAATTGTTGAGATTGTTACATTCATTCACTCCAACTTATTTGACCTTAATTCTCTACCTAAGGATGTACTGGTTAAGCCAAAATGAATGTACCATGCATAATAAAAGATATGCCTAGCCATAGGGAACAGTTTAATGCTATGACTATTTATGATCCCAGTGGTTTTCCTGAGATGTGCTGCATTAGCAATTTGTTAAAGCGTTTTCTTCAACTGAATTTTCCCAGCAGTTTTTAGTCTGTTGCTGAAACATACGATCAGATTTGTCTTTCTGCTGGACTTTAAATTTTATTTAGTTATTGCTAGTTATGCAAAATGGAGAAGATGAATCTTTCCCACTACACAAAACAAACACATTTTAATTTCATTTCTAAAGAACAGTCATACCAAGCTTAATGAGGCAGTCAAGCCTAGAATCCCTCTAAACCTAAGGCAAATCCTGAATTCCGTGGATGTTTTGTCTGAATTAAGATTGCAGGACTGGGACTTGAGTTTGCAAGTGCCAGGAAAACACTCTGGCTACGTCTACATTGGCAAGATTTTGCGCAAATACTTTTAACGCAAGAGTTTTTGCGTTAAAGTATTTGCACAAGAGAGCGTCTACACTGGCATATGCTTTTGCGCAAGAGATGTGCTTTTGCGCAAAAGCATCCGTGCCAGTGTAGATGCTCTCTTGCGCAAGAAAGCTCCGATGGCCATTTTAGCCATCGGGCTTTCTTGCGCAAGAAATTCATGTTGCCTGTCTACACTGGCCTCTAGCGCAAGAACACTTGCGCAAGAGGGCTTATTCCTAAGCGGGAGAGTCATAGTTCTTGCGCAAGAAGCACTGATTTCTTACATTAGAACGTCAGTGTTCTTGCACAAGAACTTGCGGCCAGTGTAGACAGGCGGCAGGTTTTTGTGCAAAAGCAGCTGCTTTTGTGCAAAATCTTGTCAATGTAGACACAGCCACTGAATTTTAGTACTCCATAACTCACCTATGCCCATATTTCCCCTAATTCTAGTATTTGTACGTTACTACCTTCGTTATTTCATGCTGAATAAGCTAGAGGAGCCAAGAAACACTTCTTTGTATATATTTGTGCTACGTCTACACTGCAAGGTTTTTGCACACAAATGGCCGTTTTTGCACAAAAACCTGCAGAGCATCCACACCTCAAATGTGTTTTGCACAAGTAAATCAGCAGTAAAATGGCAGAACAGAGGGCTTTTGCCGGTGTAAGTAAACCTCCTTCTATGAGGCATAACTCCCTTTTGCGCTTCAGCTATTGCGCAAAAAGGCAAGTGTGGATGCTCCAGAGGGGTTTCTTGTGCAACGGTTTCCTATGGGAAAAAGCACAGGTACCCTTGCGCAGAGCTTTCTTGCACAAGAGTGTCCATGCAGTGTTGACGCTCTCTTGCGCAAAAGCACATCACTTTTGCAATGTGCTTTGAGGTGTGGACGTGGTCTTGCGCAAGAAGCCTGCACTGTAGACGTAGCCTTGGTGGACACCTGTCTGAAGACGAGTTCTCTGTTTTAGATGTAACTGGTAGTTCTGTATACTAGATTGAAAACAAACCATTCTGTAAATTTAGTACTTTATAAATTAAACCCTTCTGTTTGTTTGAGAGTTGTAACTGCTCACTGGGTAAGTTTGAATCTGGGCCTTCTGAAGCTTAGTAGAGGAGCTTCTACAGCTTGAGCTATAAAGCCAGCTGGCTCTCAGCGTAGTCTGTAGAGCTCACTCATTCTTATCTCTCACTGTAAGTGGTCTAAGTGCCACTACATGGGACAGTGAACCACATCCCATAGGCGTGTGGGTTACATGAGCACCAACAGACCCAAACCAGCCTGGGAAAAGCTGCTTGTAAACATCCCAACACTAACCCTTTATCTTCCTTCAAAACACTCCTTAAAGTGCTCTTTGACAGCATTTCTACAAAAATCTTGACAAGAGTTAGGCTGCTGGTGTGCTAAGACCACAGCCTCCCATGCTGACCAACACCGTCTCAGTTTCCTTGTACCATTCCCTTTGTTCTGTTTTATCCATCTGTTGTCCATCTTATATTTAGATTATAACCTCAGCAAGGCAAGAACTCTCTCTTTATTCTGTGTTTGTACAGTGTCTAACAAAATGAGTTCCTAGTCCATCGCTGGGGCTCCTCAATGCTACGTTAATACGGTACAAGATATGTGATGCAACAAAGTCATTAGGAGTCAAAGGAGATTGGTGCTAGACCATTTAAATGAGTGGGCAATGTCCCAGTGGAAAGGAAAGAGACCTTGCCAGACTAATTGCTGCGTGAAGACATTGCTATTGTTGCCCTGCCATTCACTGTCCAATCAGCATTTCTTCTACAAACCCTTATTTCAGGGAATAACAAACAGAAAACAGTTCACAGGTGAGCATCAAAGGAGCGGAACACTACTTTGACCCTTAGTTTGATTGACATTATTTGGTCTTCGCTAATTAAACAGCAAGGTTTTGTCAGTAAATATTATCCTCTTTTCAGAGATAGGAAAACTGTAGCGGAGAGGTAAAGGGACCAAACAACTAGCGAACACCTACTTCAGGATTAGAACTCAGTAATTCCTATCTGAAGCCACTGGTCTGTGGCTGTTCACCTCATGCTCTTTGCTATGAATGTATGATTATGTACAGTGTGCTTCCTCAGCATCCTCTGGGGCTGCTTCACCACACTCAACCCCGGGCTTTGGAATAAAGGCATGAGAGACAACAACCTGCAGCTTTCTCTCACCAACCTGAGAGAATCAGAGACTCCACTTTTAAGTGGATAATAAAACTGCTTGTTTTGATGCTCTGACAACACCACATTTAAGAAATGGATACTTTTGTGTTGCATCTGTGTTGGCTTATTGAGAGGATGGCCAATTCATCGTATGCCTTCTAACAACAAGAAGCCATATGTAGGACTAGCTGAAACTGTTTGGCTGAAGAACAGGGGGTTAAACAAAAAAATCACTGCAAGTGTCTACTTGCAGGACAATATGTAAAAAAAAAATAATTTTCAAGCCAATTTTTTTTTCTTTTTGACAAGTCATAAGTTCTCATGAAACATTGCAATGAACCTTTTTCCTCTTGGCATTTAAATTTCTTACTGGGGTGGGGTCATTTTCTAATCAGCATTCCCATTGTAAAGGTTGTCCTGCAGAGATGAAGGTGGGAAGTGTGTGAAAATCACTGAGCCATCACTAAGGCTGGGATTGTAAGGTACTTTGTTACCTGTGCTCCAGTCGAGTGACATAAACTAAGTGGAGGAGGCCCTGGTGGCTACTAGTCTGGTAAGAACTTTGTGCCCTGGCTGTGAAATTGTTTCATGGGAAATCTCTAGCATGCCTCACCATAGCATCATTTCTGTGCACACATTACTGGCCTTGCAGTCGTTTTGGGCTCTTACACATGCTTAGGTTAAGCTGTACCACATGGGGTGAAGCAAAATGATTTTGAAATAATGACAATAGCTACTCTGTGCATACAGCTCAGTCCTGCTCCTGTTTAACTCCATGGCAAGATTATCTTTTGACTTAATCTGGATCTGACCTATTACTTGCATTCATAGAATTGCACTGAATCCATTAAGCCCATTCTCTACTCTCCAACATGACCACTTGTCTCTTGCTTACTAGCGTTCATTTCAGTGCAAAGAGTGTTAATTCACACAGCTGTGCTCTGGGCGCTTCAGAGTATGCAGAAACCTCTTTCTGCAGCTTACTCCTCACAAGCACAAAATGAGAGAAAAATATTTAACACCAAAACCCACTCTCTTTGTCTGTAGCTGCCAGATTTGTGGGCTTTACACCCGAGCTGAACATCAGAACAAATAGCCCAGGTTACGTCCTCTGTGCTCCAAGCAGGGATTTCTCATTTCATACATCATTTATAACTTGCTGCACTGGCTCCACAAAGTCGATATCTCTTCATAACACAAAGATGAGAGGATGGAAAATAGAGCTGAAAAATGTGGCAAACTCCTGCAAATTGCTTTTATGATCAGTGCTGGTCACACAAAGCTTCTATCGCAATTTTATGGAACCCTAGCAAATTCAATATAAATAAACTTGCCATTTAGGAAATTTATGTATGAATGGATTTCATTATACTTAGCAAAGAAGCTAAAAATGGGGGCAAAATGGAAAAATAGACATTCTTTTTTATTTTGTCATTTCAGATCTCTGCCTGTGGAACATTGGGTATATTTCATTACTCTGCCCTCTTACAAGCTGTGATAATATTGAAAAATCATATATAGTCAAAACCCACTTCTGCAAAGGTCATAAGCACTAATCCACATCATCATGTTGAAATATTTTGTCATTCACTCATTATAAAATAACAGATTACTATCTGATAGGCCCTCAATGAATTCTGGGTGAAATCCCGATCCTATAGAAGTTAATGGCAAAATGCCCATTAATTTTGGTAGGGAGAAGATTGCATCCCTTATATCTGGTTTGTATTGTCAATATCTGTCTAGATGGTAAAAAGAAGTTAGGAACTATGGGCCAGATTCCGTTCTCACACCTGTGTAAGTCAGAAATAACCTGATTTCAACTCAACAGAGTTACAGTGGAGTAAAACAGGTGTAAGTGAGAGAAGAATCGGCTCCATTGCTTCTTTGTTTCTTGTACAGTGCAGAACACATTGTTGGCATTTTAATTCCTGGATGCCTGCCCCCATCAGGAATGTAATAGTTGTGAATTTGTTTTTCAAGTTCAGTTCCTGATGGCCAGGTGTCCACACCGAAATAGCATCATCACAATTATCACTCTTGACATTATTTAAGTTAATAAGAAATAGCATAATTATCTTATCTCATGGAGCTGAGGGAGATGGATTTAATTTCAATGCAGTACATGCCCACAAGATAAAAAGGGGAAGTATGCATTTATTCTCTGGTATTATTTCTTTTGGATAATCTGAACAAAGATTTAAGAACAAGCATTGGCTTCCTTCCTCATAGCGCTGAACCTGTTTTCTTTTAATACAAGAGCAAAACCAAACATTACATTTGAAAAATCAAGCGCATGAATCAGGCATTTCCAAAAGTAAGGGATTAAAATACAATACTAGACCTGTCAAAGTTAATGGTAACACTAACCATGACTTAAATGAGGAGTACATTAAGATATACAAGATATATATTGTAGCTGGTTTATTGATTATATTAACCTACAGAATAATTTAGTAATATCTACATTTAACAAAGGAGTCATCAATAGAAAATACATTTGTGGAAGGTATATAAGTTAATGTGGTATTCAAAACCTTATTTTTGGTACTTCTAGGCATCTTCATTTTTCAACTTTAATATAATATTAACTTTGATTTCCCAGACTTTTTCAACACAAAATAACAATAGAGGCAACTTTAATGCAAGTCCTTAGTAAATGTCTCTTTAACAAACAACCTCAATTCAGAAGACATTAAGGCCCAAATCCTTTGGCGACTTAAGCATATGGTTTCATTATTATTTTTCCCAAACCAATTCACCCATACCAATTTATAACTTGATTACAATTATACTGATTACCAGTAAAACTTGCACATCTATTTTTCTGTTAAATACATGATTTTTAATAAACAATTATTAAAGTTAGAAATCTCTTCTGGATTTTTGTTGACTTAAGTCAGGTATCTTTTTCAAATTTAAATTACCTTAATTAGGTAAGAAAAAACTGTAATTCTTTAAAGTTCTAGGGAAAACATCATGATCAGATATCTAGACTTAAGTTTGATAAGACTATTTCCATAATAAGGATGAAATGAATAGAGATCTATAGAAGCTTGTCTAAGTACTATTTCAGTTAACAGAATTATCCTCTTTTTAGAAATTCTGGAGTAGTCTTACAGAATGTTATGACAGGCCTAGAGTTATCTATTGAATCATACATGGTGGCTAAGAAATCTCTATAAGGTTATCATTTTTCATTTCTATAGTACTTTTCCTTTTGAGGAATTTCTTTACCACCTGAAGTGGAATTATAGGCATAACTTCATATAACAATTTCAATAACATCTCTGGTTTTAAAAGCACTGATGTGTTCAGTGAATTCATGAACCATGGATACACTGTATACTAGATCTCATTTTAGTATTTTGGGAAATACATACTATTATCATAACTTATATTTCCATTTCCTTCCCCCTGCCACTTTTCATGCCTTATGTCAGCTTCTGCAAGGAAGTTTTGTTCGCTATTCTGAAGATATCACTCCTTTCCCTCCCCTCCCCCCCCAGTTGACTGGGCAAGCAATGAATAGGATGAATAGGATATATCACTATGCATTTCTTGTCCAACCATTGCTTTTTCATAGTGGAAACTTTGTATACATACCCATAGCCAACATTTTACTGGTTAATGATAAATTAGAAACAACTAATTTCCAAACAGAACAGATGGCTTATTAAAAATGAGCAGTCACTTGTTTGGCACACAATAATTGCATTAACTATTTTCATATTACTGGCTTCATGTAAATCATGAGCCATGTTGACAAATTTCATGGACTGGTCATGGTAAAGAGAAAAAAACCTAATTTCATGGGGGGGGGATTGTCTTGGATTAATTTAAAGATTATATTAATTTGTACAGATATTTGTAAATAATCTGAACAAATGAGCAATGATTAGACTGTTTTCCTAAATGGTAAAAATGTACCTCATCATTACAATGGCACATAAAAATAATGCCTTCTATTCACTCCACTGGTCAGACCACAAATTTGGCAAAAATCTCCAAACAATCTTCGAAGGGCCATTTTTGCTCCCAAAAAGCTAGGCTGCCACAGCAGGTGTTCTCTATATTAAATTTAAATATAATTTTTAAATGGAATTTTTTGTTCTGATCCATTTATTACAACTTTTCCACAGCAGAAAACAAATCCAATAACATTTAAGTTTGAGTCAAACCTTCAAATCCACAATATTTGTTTGAGTGGAAGATCAAAATTAGACAAAACAAGTTTGCCCTTCTTTAATCCAAAATTATGGTTGCTTAGGTGAAGCTGTCTACACTACAGAGCTTTTTCAGAAAAAATGGCCATTATTCCAAAAAAACTTCACTTACGTCCACACTGCAATCGCGTTCTTTCAAAAAAAATCGAAAGAACAGAAAGTTTTTTCCAACATTGGTAAACCTCTTTCTAAGAGGAAAAGGTCTCTTTCTGAAAAAAGCATGTGTGGACAGGGAAGAGGGAGTTCTTTCGAAAGAAGAGGGAAGAGGAAAAAGCACAGGTGCCCTGGTGCCCACTCTATCCATAGTAATCACAGCTTAAATGCGAGATAGCGTCCATTCAGTGTGAACACTATCTTTCAAAAAAGCAGATCACTTTTTTGATGTGCTTTGGCAGTGTGGATGCTCTCTTTTGGAAGAAGTTTTTTCAGAAGATCTCTTCCAGAAAAGCTTCTTCCAAAAGAAGCCTGCAATCTAGAGATAGCCTGAGCCGAGCCTGAACCATCAAGACTTTGCATAATCTTTAAAGATGATGGTTAAAAACAAAATAATAGCCCATTGGTATGAATACATTCATACTGACACATAAACAAAATTAACACATAAATATTTAGGCTGAAGAAGTGTTGGTGATGAAATAGCCATCCCCTGAATTCACTCACTTTTCTCACGTACAATCTAGCAAGCAGACATTAATTTCTAGAAAAGATGCTATTTCTAAGTAACAGGCCCATACCACCAAATCGGTATTTGTGGTAACAAAAATGGTGTTTATGTGACATGATAACACAATAAATACATTCAGTTGGAGTTTCCAAAATGTTAATCAGCAACAAACCCTGATAAAGGAGCATAGCATACTCTGTGTTCCTCAAATACTTTGCTACCCCAGAAATAGTTCTCCATGTTGTGCTATACTAAAAATTTGTAGGGCTATGTAAAATTTGTAGAGCTCCAATAGGATACTGATTCACTGAAGCTGAGAAAGAAACCTCATGATTTTCCACAACTGGGACTCTATCTTGATCTTATGAATAATGAATTTGCAGTAAATTCATTTAGAAAGGAATAGAAAAAAGGTCACTTCAAACATAAGAAATTAGGCAATGTGATTCTATAAGAAATTATGTTGAATGGATTAGTTTCTTCTAACATAAAATCAAAGAGCAGCTAAAAGGAAATATTAATCTTTGCCCTGCAGCAGTTTAAAAAAAAAATCATGGAAATTAGTATTCAACATGTAACAGATATGTTGGCACAAACGTAATTGAATCACAGAAGAAAAACAAAAAATCAACATGATGGAAAGAAAAAAACTTGTTTATTATATCTGCATGTTCCATTTTTTCATTCAGTTGTTTCCCTTTTGGGGGAGTCCGTTACATGGTAATAATTAATTGAAACTTCTCCCTGCCTCTACAAGCCCTCACAAAGGAAACAGCCTTTTTCCTTATACTGCAGAACTGTCAAAAATAGTTAAATTGTGTTTATTAAAGAAGGCACATGATAACTCAGACATATTAGCAGAGCCATATGGGGAATCCTGCAGGGTGATAATAGTTCCTGATTCTGACTTCCGTGAATTTAGTGGTTTAAATTTAAAATACCATAAACAGACAGGGCAGTGACTGCTAGAATTTCCAATTCCCATAGACAAACTATGTGCTCCAGCAAATATTAAAGTAATACACTGAGTGAGTGTGTTTTCTAGTGGTTGGACCCCGTGGAGATAAGAGCATGCTATTTACTAACTAACAGAGCTCCTGTGGCAATTCAAGTAGCAGGGACTTATGCTTATAGGGATGAAGGTACTGCATTCAATTCTAGGTGAAAACTGATATCTACATATGCAGACATGGCTTGTTTCTCTAAGTCCTACAACTCCAGATTTGGACTAAGTATCTAAAATTGCAGTATTCGGACAGATACTGGAAATGGTATTCAGGAAAAGCTAAATTCAAAACTAAGTACAGTAGACTTCCAATAATCCAGAACCTTTGGGACCTAGGTGGTGCCGGATTATTGGATATGCCAGACTATCAAGAGGTACTGTAAACTGGTTATATATATATATACAGTATATACTATATATAAAGTGTTTTTAACCCTTTTTATTGTAGCACAAGCACTGTCCAGCATCACACAATGCCAGTGGCAGACTGATTCGGTCCTATCCGGTTTCACTCGGTTCAGCTGCTGCCACTGCTGCCTTGTGACTCATTTTTTGTCGAAGCTCACTCACTAGGCTCTTGCCATTTTAATGCTGAACTATTGGGAGTGCCGTACAATTGGATGCCGGACTATTGGAGTTTTACTGTAGTGGTTAAGACAAGAAGATGGTTTTAACATGCTACTGTATTTTTGATTTATTGCCTTAGGCTATGTCTACACAGCAAAGTTATTTCAAAATAAACAGCCGTTATTTCAAAATAACTTTACTAGCGTCTACACAGCCAAACCGCTATTTTGAAATTAATTCGAAATAGCGGAGCGCTTATTTCAAATTTTGTAAACCTCATTCCATGAGGAATAATGCTAAATTTGAAATAGCTATTTCAAAATAAGTGCTGTGTAGACACTTATATCGAAATAGGGGGCCTCCAGCCTTCCCAGGGTGCCTTGGTGGCCACTCCAGCCTCAGCCAAGAACACTCCTCTCCCTCCCCCCTTCCTGGAGACCTTAAAGGGGTTGACTCTGGCCACAGTGCCTGTGCCAGCTCCAAGTCTGCCAGCCCAGAGCCAGCAGTCACTGCCCCTGCCCCAGTGGCCCCAAAACATGAACCAGCAAGCCGCTGGCAGCCAGCCCTCCACCGCTCCCCAGGAGCAGTCTGCCAGCTCCCAGGAGCCTGCCAGGGCACAGAGAAGGCATACGCCTTCCTGGTCCAGGGTAAAGATCATGGACCTTATTCAGGTTTGGGGGGGATGCCCCCAACTTACATGATCTCCGCACTAGATGGAGGAACGCAGCCGTCTATGGCAGCATAACTGCCAGCCTGGCCACCAAATGCCACATGTGAACCCAGGAGCAGGTTTGCATGAAAATCAAGTTGGTCCGGTGAGACCCCCAACCCTGAGCCCTGAGCTTCCCCTCCCCCTTCTTCCCCTTGCTTCCCGCTTCCAGCTCCCTCCTCCCAGGTTTCCCCCTCCCCTCTCCCACCCTCTCTTCTCCCCTCTCCCACCTCCTTTCCCCAGTCTCACCAGAGTTTCATTCCCCCCACCCCCAGTTTTGTTAAATAAAGAGAGTTTGTGTTCATGAAAATACATTCACCTCAAAAAAGATATATTGGCATTAGAAAAGGTTCAGAAAAGGGCGACTAAGATGATTAGGGGCTTGGAAAGGGTCCCATATGGGGAGAGGCTAGAGAGACTGGGACTTTTCAGTTTGGAAAAAAGGCGATTGAGGGGCGATATGATAGAGGTATATAAAATCATGAATGGTGTGGAGAAAGTGATTATAGAAAAATTATTTACCTTTTCCCATAATACAAGAACTAGGGGACACCAAATGAAATTGATGGGTAGTAGGTTCAAAACTAATAAAAGGAAATTTTTCTTCACACAGCGCACAGTCAACCTGTGGAACTCCTTGCCCGAGGAGGCTGTGAAGGCCAGGACTCTATTAGGGTTTAAAAAAGAGCTTGATAAATTTTTGCAGGTTAGGTCCATAAATGGCTATTAGCCAGGGATAAAGTATGGTGCCCTAGCCTTCATAACAAGGGCAGGAGATGGATGGCAGGAGATAAATCACTTGATCATTGTCTTCTGTTCTCCTTCTCTGGGGCACCTGGCATTGGCCACCGTCGGCAGATGGGATGCTGGGCTCGATGGACCTTTGGTCTGACCCAGTATGGCCATTCTTATGTTCTTATGTTCTTATGTATTTTATTTGACATCAGGAAGGGGGATTAGGGAGGGGTAAGTGGAAGGACGTGAGGGAGGAATGAGGCACAAGCCCCCAGTGGGGCAGACCAGGGAGGCTCTTAGTGCTCCTCAGGGTGGAAGCTCTCCCACAGGGCCTTCTGGATACTGACAGCCCCCTGATGGACCTTCCGGATGGCAGCCTGCAGAAAGTGCAGCCAGGCTCGCAGCAACGAGTCCATGAGAAGCATCAGAGTGCCCAGGGGCAGCTCTGGCTCCATGTTGCAGAGTGCTGTGGTGTCCCGAGTGAGGGCAACCAGAGCACGATGAGACAAAATGCTTTGCTGTCCCTCATCAAGCAAGCAGGGAAAGCTGAGAACCGGCTGTCCATGGGAGATCCCTTTAGGCACAGGCCTCAGATAGCCTCAGGCAGCAGCCACACAAAGTAACTCCTGACCTGATGCCCTGCCAGACCTGGTTCCGGCCGGCCTTAAATGCAATTCAGCGTCCACTCAGTGTGGACGTACTATTTCGAAATAGCAAGACGCTATTTCGAAATGCATTTTGTGTGTAGACGCGTTATTTTGAAATAACTTATTTCAAATTAACTATTTCAAAATAAGATATTTTGAAATAACGCTGTAGTGTAGACATACCCTTAGAAAGCTAGTGATAAAAACCAATAATCAGTCCTCCTCCCTTAACAGAATTTACTAGCAATTAGTAGGTCAGATCCAGCAAGTTCACTTAGGGAAGGAGTCTAATGCTCCTGTTTTTTGCTGGGAGAGCAATAGAAAAGAGAGAACCTGCCATGAACTAAACAGAGAAGAACTCGTCAGTGCTGATGGTAGGTACCAGAAAGCAGTTAGCTGAGTCTCTTCAGAATAACCTCAGTCTCATTCTGGCCATGAAGAAATCTATGCTAAGTAAAACCCGAAAAGAGTTTTCCTTTAGCTACTGATAACGGGGTGAAATCCAGCTTCTTGAAATCAATGACAAATTTTCATTGTCAAGATTTTGCCCTTGGTCTTTTTATCTACTCTGGGGCAGGCTCTAGTGTAAAGGGTAACATTATTCACACTTAATGCTAGTAACATCTATACGCAAACAAGTGACTCTCCAAAAATAATACTGCTTGTTGTACTTCAGTCAGCAATGTTCTTAATGTTACTGACCAAAAATAAAACTTTTTGCTGCTGGTAGTTAACTAATAGAAGATATTACAATAGAATTATATACAATGTATTGCTGTTAAGATATCAAATATTGCAAAGAAAATTATAGATCTATGGGGGTGTGACTCGGCCAGGAGCCCCATATTGAGGGAGGGGGGCACAGAGCCCTGGCAGCCCTAGAAGATATAGAGCCCCAGCAGCCATGGAGCTCCAGCCTGGGGAGCCATGGCCGGGCAGGCAGCAGCGCTCAGCTTGAGTCCTAGACAGGGGCAGAATGGGCCATATTGGGAGGGACCTCCCCTCATTTGGCACATTCCCTTGTTCAGGACCAGTCAGGTCCCAAAGGTGTCATACGAGGGAGGTCCAACCTGTATTAACATTACAAAAACTGTTGCGGTGTCTATGGCAGGTATATACTTTGTCAGAAAGCTTTTGGCACTGCTAGTTGAGCTTTAGAAGAAAATGTACACAATTCAAAGGTACCTGAATATTATTATGAGCTTTCGTGGGCACAGCCCACTTCATCTGAAGAAGTGGGCTGTGCCCACGAAAGCTCATGATACCATCTACATGTTTTGTTAGTCTATAAAGTGCTACTAGACCATTTGCTTGCTGTTTTTCTCTGTAACAGACTAACTCAGCTACCCCCTGAAGCTCCTGAATATTATTATTTATTGTGGATTGAATAGTGCTGGTAGGCTTCATTGCAGGAGTAGTAAAATTGGAGGGGGGCTAATTCCCCTGCATAAACTCACATGTGCTTAGCAGTGGGAGAATGGAGGTGAGAACAGGACCCATAGAGAGGACAATGCAGGAGTGGCCATAAGTGCTGCAGCACCCCTTGACTTGATGGGGATTCCATGATAGATGCGATTTCCAATTTGGGTCAGTGGCCCCCAGCACCCTCACTATAAAAATTGTTCCAGCGTTTCTGGGAGGGGCTGCTGTAGGGGCTGAGAACAGGCCCAGTAGCAGGGAAAGGCATCAAGAGTGGCCACCGCAGTACCCACAGCTAGGCTGGAGAACAGGGAATGGAAACTGGAGGGGGCAGAATGGCCTCAAAAGTAGGTAGAAACTCCTGGGACCCTGCATCTCAGCCTGGAGTCAGCCCTTATAAAGACTCCATCCCTCCCCTAATTCCCACTCCTATCTCTCTGCCCCCAAATTTGCAGAGAGCTTCTGCCATGCTCCCTGCCTTATTGTGCTAGTTACATTACTGACACCCTGAATGGCAGTTCCTGCCTGCACAGCTTACTCTCTAAATAGTTTTGCCTGATGCCTCGGTTCCACTCTGGAGAGCTCATTTTTTTAAAAGTAATCAGGGCAGGAGGATTAGTCCTGGGTCTCAAACCTCTAGGCCACACTGTCATTCTCATACTCTCTGGCTGTCTCTCTTTGGCCCAATGACTCTCATTTTTTATCCCCAGTGGAACAGCTTCCACAGGAGAAACTGAGGAAACTGTATCAGATTATCCCATAGCTCAATGGATAAGGCACACATCTGAAATATGGTAGATCCCATCTCTCCCTCAAGCCAAAGGGATCTTAAACCAGTGGTCTCTCACACTGCAGGTGAGTATCTTAACCCTGTTGTTTGGTGTAAGCTCATCTGTGGAGGCCCAGTCCAGTAGGAGAACTGCCAGCATGCCTACCAAATCCAGCCTCACAGATGAGTTAGCAGAGGAACTCCTCCATCTTTCCTTGGTTTGCGCATCACTCTGGGGCTTAGGCATCCATCCAAAGGCCTGGAGTGGGACTGCAGCTCAGAAGCAGAACCACTGTTGCCTCGGGAACTGTACTGCAAAACTGTCGGTGCAGAGTGATTTTAAGTATCTACAGGATTCAGGGACAGCTGAGTGGGAGTTTGGTGATCCCAGTGTGGTCTAGTTCTGGGATTTAGGCACCTAAAGTGGCTGGTGGGCATCTGTAAACAAGTGCTCTAATCAGAAGCTCTGCACGTCCACAGCAGAGTTCTACAGTGACCACACCTGGACAGGCCCCTCTGTTTTTTAGCCTCATGAAGCACTGGGAGCTGATATGGATAGAAGAGCTGACAGCCTCACAAAGTCTCTGGGCAAGGTGTGGGGAACCCCCACTCCATGCTCCCAAAAGGGATGGGATATTGGGTGGAAGAGGCAGAGCAGTGACAGCCAGCCCTCAGCACTGCCCAGACCATGGTGTGAGCCCTGCCCCAGCCCTCAGAGCCACCTGGAGTGTGCCATACAGCACTCTGGTGGTGATTTAAAGGACCCAGGACTCCGGGCCCTTTTGAATTGCTGGGCCCCAAGGCAGTTGCTCCCTCTGCTCCCTTTCCCTCCCAGCATAGAGCCATCAGTGGGCCTGAGTATGGATGGCAGATGCTATATGAAATTAAGAAGCACAGACTGACTGCACATACTGTCACAGCTCCAATGGAGTTTTTATGATTTATTGGGGGGGGGGGAATGAATACTGTGTTCGATGCAAGAGAGTCTTTGCAGTGACACTAGAAGCAGGGCAGTCAGGTACCTGGTGAAGCAGATCATTCTCAACAATAGTCTCTAGCGTGGAATGAAGCGGCAGAAACAGTACATCATGGATATTGTCTTCAGTCTCTCTTGCTACCTGTAATAGGCTTTTATATCATTTTTGCTCATTTTTATAGTTTAGTGACCCACGATGGGCATTTTTTGTCTGTAATTCACTGGAAGAAATGCTTGATTGGAGTTCTTCTTCTTCTAACCTTCCATAGAACTGAGGGGAGAGGAGTTGTGATTGTAGAGGCAGAACTACCTTGTATTTGAATAGTTGAAATTAACAGATTTTAAAGAATGGGGTTTTTAAACACATAGAACATACAAAGGAATAAAATGAGCTTTTGGACACATATGTCAGCAAGTTCTCTCTGATTACACTTTGTCTCTCTACATGCTGGTGGAATGACCACAAAAATTGCACAAAATGGGCATTGGATGGTCCATAAGGATTCCAGATCCCAGATGGTTTTGTAAAATAGCGGCACACTGCCCTATTCTAAAAATCATATTGAATTTACTAGCAGATGACAGCCTCTCTATTTTAAATGGAACTGAACAGAGGTACTCTTGTTCTTGAAAATCCACAGGGTGGTTTAAAAATCACAGCCTGGTTTCTATGTATAGAGGCCTGACTGGATTATCTGGGATGGCTTAGCTGAGAAGTTCATTATTCAATACATGATGGATGCCACAGGATCTGAGAAAGTTGCCCTGCCCATGGAACAAAGCCACCCAATGGAACAGCAGCAACCTCTGCAGCATTCTGTGCTATAGAGGTTCTTATATTGCGATAAGCGCCTTCTAGCAGTATGCTACAGGTTGCATTTGCTTGGTGTGTGTTGATAAAATCATTCATTAATGTTTTCCTCTTTAGCTGAGAGTCAACTTTGTGTAAGAGGGTATGTTTAAATTAATATCAGAAAACTACAGTAAAAACACAACTGTTAGTTTTCTAGACTTTTTTTTTTTTTTTTTTTTTTTGCAGTAAGTCATGGTGCAATGGAAAAAAGCAAAGGGATTTATTTAGCTTTCCCTCCATGTTCTCCTCAAGTTCTGCTCAGTTGGTTGATTAGAGGTGGGAGCTAAAGCTATCATCAGTGAAAAACACTGCCAGTGATATTATCAGACAATATGCCAACATAGGGCCAATTCTTCCCTCGTGATAGAAATGACAACCACATAGGCCCCCATTATTACCACAAAAGTAATATACCTGTGCAACCATTTTCTGACTGGCCTCTTTCCACACCAAAAATTATCCCTTTTACTAAACATGTGACTAGTTTGGGATGGTTAGTAATGTAATTGTCATTGTAACCATAACAATTGTGACACATACACAAATGAGTGAATAATGCATCTTGATTTCTAGACCTTTTCCAGAATGCCTGGGGCCATACACCAGTCTCTTTGTTTCCCTGCATACTCATGAGCTAGTATGTTCACATTTATTTGTGAAAGTGTTATTATTTGACTAGTGAAATTTTCAGCCTTAATCCATTAAGGGTGCCAGGTAACAGCTCACACATGTTGCCCTGTGCAATCTGTTACCAATCCAATTTCTTGATAACACATGACTGACAGACAATGCTGTGACTGGCAAGTGAAAACCAACATTCCAATTCCATGGAAATGCCCTGGTGATTCTAGAGGCAGAGAGGGTTATTTTTAGGAGACTTCCTTATAAGTTACACTACACAATGTCATGCTATAAGTGGTTGCTAAGGTATAATTATGTAATCATAGATTCCCTAATGTGATCTTTGCCTTGACCTCAAGAGAAACAGCATTATATGGTTTTTAATAAAATATAGAACTTCTGTTTGCAGTGTGGGAAGCTACACAATAATGTCAGCCGTGAGAAGAAGCACATATTAGAAATGCAGATCTGTTATGAAATTGATGACTTCATGTGAATAAGTGTGTCAAAACCACATACTTTTACCTTTTGGCAATGCTAAAGGAATGTGCTATGTGTAATATTAGCCAAGTGTCAAATTCAGGTGATTATTACCTGTTCTTATGTAGTGACTGTTGAAAAAAAACGAAGGCTAACAATGTCCTGTTGTTCTTCTACAACCAGCCTTCCATCCAATTTGTTTTTAGAAATCACGTAGCTTGAAAAAATTACTATGGTGTGGATGACATTATCCCACACATGCCTATTGTTGAGCTATAAATGCAGACCTGTTAATCCAAGCCAGCAGTTCCTAAGAGTTATATTGCACATTACAACCTCTGAGTCACAAAGCTGAGCACTGTTACTACAGAGATGGCACAAAATGACAGCTTACCTAGAGTACAATCGAGGCTACAATGCTTTCCCATACACTTGTTTCACATGTACCATTTAAGTCTAAGGGTATGTCTACACTACAAAGTTAATTCAAAATAACAGCAGTTATTTCAAATTAACTTTAAAGCGTCTACACAGCCAAACCTCTATTTTGAAATAAATTCAAAATAGTGGAGCACTTATTTCGAATTTGGTAAACCTCATTCTATGAGGAATAACACCAAATTCAAAATAGCTAATTCGAGATAAATGCTGTGTAGACAGTTATTTCGAATTAGGGGGCCTCCAGCCCTTCCCAGTTTCCCCTGGTGGCCACTCTGGGCCAAACCTGGAAAACTCCTCTCCTCTCCCACAGCACCATGGCCCTTAAAGGGGTAGACTCTGTCCACTGGGCACGTGCAAGAGCCAGGCCTGCCAGCAGCCACAGACCCTCAGCCAGTGGCCACACAATGGCAGCCAGTGGCAGCCAGCCGTCCCCCGCCCAGTCCCCCAGCATTCAGGAGCCAGCCAGGGGCCATAGACGGTGCGCGTCCTCGTGGACTAGTATGGAGATCATTGACCTCCTTGAGGTTTGGGGGGAGGCCCCCAATGTCCATGATCTCTGCACTAGGCGGAGGAATGAGGCCATCTACGGACGCATAGCTGCCACCATGGCCCGCAAGGGACACAGGCGCACCCAGGAGCAGGTGCACCTCAAAATTAAAGAGTTGCGGCAGGCGTACACCAGGGCCACCAGGGGTGGCGCCACAGCAGGAGCTGCCACCTGCCCCTACTTCCCCACCCTTGACCGAATCCTGGGGGGCGGGGCAGTCCGGTCCGCGCCAGTCTGGGGGGCAGTTAGCCGGGCGCAGCAGAGGGGCCACCACCAGCACCGGAGTTGGCAGGGTCGTCCGGGGAGGCCATATCAGGTAAGTGCCAGCACTGCCCCCTACCCGGGGGGGAGGCGGGGAGGGAGACCAGGGACCGCGCGCGTGGGCCATGCCTCCCACGGATCATGCAGCCATCTGTGCACGTGCGGGCATGTGCCGTGCCACCCTTGGGCAGGTGGCTCCAGCTGCGTGCCACACAGGGGCCATGGCCCAATAGCCACACTGTGTGTGAAGAGACCCGACACACTCCCGACCTTGGGGCAGGACGCCCTCCCTTCACATGCCCCCTCTACACAGAGACAGGGGACATCTTCCCCCCGCCCCAGCCGCACTATACACAGCACAGGGGCACGGGTGCGGTCTCGGGACAGCTCCCAATCCCGGGCAGAGCCAGACATGCTGACCATGGCCTCTGTGCAAGCACATCAGCTCTGACAGTGCAGGGCACGGTCGCCCACAACTTGCACGGGGGGCTGGGCATCATCCACTGTGTCCCCAGAGAGAACTGACCACTTCTCTTCTTTCTCTACAGCCGCACCAGCTGCTTCTCTTCTTTCTCTACAGCCGCACCACCCCACCTGCGACATGCTCCTCCACCCGCGGCCTCAGCAGGACCACCACCTCGTAGCAGGGGTACAGAGAGCAGCACCTGCAGGCCCTGTGAGCCCTGACCTGGATCATGGAGCAGCAGGCACAGGACAACCGGGAGTTCCAGCAGGAGCTGCTTGCCCAGGGTTGTGTCATCTGTCACCATCTGCAGGCCCTGGTGCAGACCATGCTGCCCTGTGCCGGTCCTGCACCTGCTGCCCCTCCAGCTACTGTTCCTCCTCCCACTCCTGCCCCCCCCACCTCTTCCTCCTCAACCTCCACACCCTCCTCCTCAATCTCCACACCCCCCACCTCAACCTCTGCACCCTCCTCCGCATCCCCCCGGGGACGCCGAGGCCCCCTCCCCCGCGGTGCTGGGAGGAAGTTGGCCCGGTGAGACCCCCACCCCTGAGCACTGAGCTTCTCCTCCCCCTTCTTCCCCTTGCTTCCCCCTTCCAGCTCCCTCCTCCCAGTTTTCCCCCTCCCCTCTCCCACCCTCTCTCGTGCCCTCTCCCGCCTCCTTTCCCCCATCTCCCCAGAGGTTCATCCTCCCCCCCCCCCAGTTGTGTTAAATAAAGACAGTTTCTATTTTTGAAAATACACATATTTTATTTGACATCAGGAAGGGGGGGCTAGGGAAGGGTAAGTGGAAGGACAAGAGGGAGGAATGGGGCACAAGCCCCCAGTGGAGCAGACCGGGGAGACTGTTAGCGCTCCTCAGGGTGGAAGCTCTCCCGCAGGGCCCCCTGGATCCTGACAGCCCCTCGATGGTCCTCCCAGATGGCAGTCTGTAGACAGTGTAGCCAGGCTGCTGGCAATGTGTCCATAAGACGCAGCAGAGTCCCCGGGGCAGGTCTGATTCCATGTTGCAGAGTGCCATGGTGTCCTGAGTGAGGGCAAGCAGAGCACTCTGAGACACAAATGCATTGCTGTCCCTCAGCGAGGTAGACCAGCAAGCAGAGAAACCTGAGAACAGTCTGTCCGGGATGGGGGGTTGGGTCCCTTTAAGTACAGACCTCGGATAGCCTGAGGCAGCAGACCCACACACTAAGTCCAACCCTGATGCCCTGCTGGCACTGGTTCTGGCCAGCCTCACCTTCGATTCAGGATCCACTCAATGTGGATGCGCTATTTCGAATTAGAAAAATGCTATTTCGAATTAGTTTTTGTGCCTAGATGCATTATTTCGAATTAGCTTATTTCGAATTAACTAATTCGAAATATTTAATTCAAAATAGTGCTGTAGTGTAGACATACCCTTACAGATAAGTAGAAAGAAAGTTTATATCCAGTGTTCCATGTTAATCTATTTTCCTTTCTGTGCATTTTCCAAAATAAGAAGAGTTTGAATTTGAAGTCTGTGATGCTATTTTTTCCCCAAAGGTGAGTCCACTGAGGCATCTGAATACATGCTATACAGATATTTTAATTCTTGGAACATCTACCTTACTTACACCCATGGAAGCCAATAATAATTCTAATACTAATTATTATTTAAACTCATAGATCCCATTTTGGAACCCTTTCTTCCACTTCAGTGAAGAGAGTCATGGAACCTTCTTGTGGACATTATGCCTGGATCTATAGCAGGATTTGGGGGTTGCAACACTGAGCATCACTGTGCCTAACTTCTAAGTTCCTATTAAAAATCATAGGAACAACACTGATCCAGAAAGTTGATTTAGACTCTTGGACTCCCTATACAATGAATGATGAGAGGCAAGTATTTTAGCAATCCACAAAGCCAGTTTGCCAGGTTGAGAGCCACCTAAGTTAACCAGTGGGTGATGGGAGGAGAGAGGTATGCGCTAAACCCCATGCCTCTCAGAAACAGGCCCCTAAATCAGAGCTGCAGAGAGACACTTATCCCAGCTGACAATCCATAAATGGGAACCCCTCTTCTACACATGCTTACGTACTGAACGTATTTCTTGTGGGAGTGAGTTAGCTGCCTTCCTTGCTGCACAGCAGACAGCCCAAGGTGGTGGTGATTGCCTTATAACATTGGTAGTGAGCACACTTACCTCAAATGTGAGAGACAGAGGCTCAATTTCCCCCTCTTTACTAGAGGGGAAGACAAGAGGAAGGCGATCCTGTCTCCCTTTCTGGCAGAGGGAAGAACTGAACCTATGTTTTCCACATTTCATGTGAGGACTTTAGCCACTGGATAAACATTATAAGGTGGTCACCCCTATGGCCACATTTTGAACAGGACTCAACTTAGTGAGCATGCCTAATGGAGGCAAATAAAGTAGTCAAATGCCTATCTTTCCTGGTTTGTGAATTGCTCCGGTGCTTAGGCAGAAGATAGGTGTCCCAAGGAAGCCTAGAATGGAGCAGCAGAGTCCATGTTCAGAAGTAGAAGCATAGGCACCTAGGGAACTTTTACCCTGAAAACTAAGGCACCCACTGGATTTGGTGGGAGTTTTGTGTATTGTGGTAGAACTTAAAAGTGGGACTTAAGCCTCTGTGTGACTTTGTGGATACTGCCCTGTGTACACATATAAAGACATGCAGACGCAAAGAAAAGTATGTTAGAAAAGCCAGAAAGTGTACAGAGTTCATGGATTCTCTGCAGATACCGATCCCTCTTTCATCTATCTTACTTATATAATAGTTAAGTAAGATCTACATGGCAGCTACAGCATGCTTCCCAGCCCCAGCCCAGGCAGAGTACCTTGTGCTAGCTACGCTTGGGCTAGCATGCTAAAAGGAGCAACATGGACACTGTGGCACCAGCAGTGGCTTGGGCTAATCACTTTAGCATGGACTCACCCGACACCCTTAGTTTGATCTCAGGGGGCTAGCCCAGGCCTTTGCTAGCACTGCAACATTTACACTGCTGTGTTCAGTGCAGTAGCTTTAGCTAAACTAGCATAAGTGTGTTTGCTTTATCTGGGAAGCACACACCCACTTACAATGTAGACATACCCTGCGGCTAGGTCTATACTACACCCAGAAGGTTGGTTTAAGGTACGCAATTCCAACGTAGTAAATAATGTAGCTGGAGTCAACATACCTGAAGCCGAGATTGGCACCGTCTCCACAGCTGGAGGTTGATGGGAGCAAATGCTCCCATCGGCTTCCCTTATTACTCATGACTGCGAAGAGTACCGCACCGACCAGGGGTGACCTCAGCATTTGATTTAGCGGGTCCTTACTAGACCTGCTAAATCAAAAGTCAGATTTAGGCAAGTGGAGACGTGGCCTTAGCATCCTTGTTTCCTTAGGGATGCTACAAAGAGAAACTATCTAGCAAAGCTAAAGCCCAAGAGAAATTTCTCATTTCTATTCCTTTACCCATTCCTACCCTCTTCATCGAACTGCTCTCCCTTGATTCTAAGAAACCGGTAATGCTGAGTTCACGACTTTAGAGAAGTGCACTGCTCTGTAGCCTACACAGCTGTTCTGCAATCCATTGGTAATGCATTTGGAGAAAGTAAGCAATGAAACACACATGGTTCTTGTAACTTTTCAATGCAGTGTTCATCAAAACCAGAATGGGGAAGCAAATAGCTGAACAAAAAAAAGAGTGCAAGCAGTAATTATCACTATAAAATATATTTACATTGGGAATGGCTTAAAGTTTGTTTTTAAAAGGGTTAGGTGAAGAAAAGCAGCTTTCTGCTGGAAACAAACCATCACATATGTAAAACATTGAAGATGGCATGCAGAGAGGGAGTTTGTACCCCACGAAGTGTCATCTTGGGAAAACCCCACCTGACAGAAGGAGTTTGTGGAGTCAGAAGACTGCAGGGAACTACTGGGTGACTGACTGGCACATACGTAATTTCAGTGTTTAAATAGTTTATTAAGCTAACAAATCTGCTTGAAAAGCAAAAAAATTGAAGAAAAAAAAGAGTAAATGACATTATACTGGAACAGCTGGTAGATGGTCCAGTTACAAACAGCAGCTACTAGTCCTTTGATATAAACATATCAAAGCCCTGTTCTGCTTGTGGTTCAAACTGGACTGCAAGTTCCATTTGGCACCATTTACTGGACTGCAAATCCCTGTTCCAAAAACACATCATCCCTGGTCACATCATGAACAATTTTAGTTGTATCCAGGCAAAATAGGAGGCAATGAGGAGTATGAGAATTAAAGGGTGCCAAAACAAAGCAGAATGTCACAGAGTGGTTTCTCAAAAGCTCCTTAAAAGACATAAGGGAAGAGTGTGTATATGTGTGTGTGAGGGGTGGGAGGGTGAAATCAACTATTATTTCATTGTCTCCCTAACTTCAATTCAAGTTTCAAAAGTATATGAAGACACACACACACCACACCCAAATATCTCCCCTTTCTGGTGTGTAAGCCAGGCCCAAATAAAACCGACTCCTTTCTGAAAGCCAGAGCATCCAATCTCCTCTTAACTAATCTGTTATTGGCCACTATTTTCAACTGCCACATTTTATTCACATTGGCTAGGACCTTTTAATTTAATTACCCCAGCCATTTCTCTTCTCAAACCATTTATCCACTAGCCCCCTCATTTATCAGGGCAAATAGACTGATGGGCCTTGACCCTCTCAGGCTGCCACAGACCATGGAGTAGGATCCATGAAGTATCAAGATGCCTGAGCCCCATTTTAGCATTCATCTCACCTCTTTGCTGCCGCCCTGCTGACCACCCAGTACACCTCTCCACCACCACTCTGCTAGCCACTCACCATGCTGCTGCCCCCTGTTGGTCACTTATCACATCTCTGCCACTGCCCTGTTGGCTCTCGGTCACCATATTCTGTCATCCACTTCTTGACTGTGACTTCTGCCCATCAGTCTCAAATAATTTCAGCTCCCAGTGATTTCAACACTTAGCAGGCAGGGTAGAAGAAATGCAACTCCAACACGATTAACCTAAGAAGAGAGGCACCTAAAGATGCCTATTTATCTCTGTTCTTTGAACAGTGGGAGGGGGGCAGGGGGACTGGTCAAATCAATCCAGGCAGGGGAAGCCATATAGCCTCCTGACCAGAATAACCTTCCCTCACACCCTACCCCTCATAGGGCTCTGAAAGTTGAGCCCCTGTATTAGCAAGATTCTAACTGTGAGCCCTTTCATTTGGAGCAATATAGCAGTCCTCTTTTTCTGTATTCCCACAAAATTACAAACACTAGTAAGCATATTTTCGCTATCCCTGCATTTAATACAAACATAGCTGGTGTTGGGGCACGAATTAAGTTGATTACCATGAGCAAAATACCACTGAATTTCTAACACAATCTAAGCAAAGCAAGAGAAAACTATATTTCATAGATGCACCCAGGGTCTCTTGCCCCTTCTAAATAGCTGTATGGAATGCATTCCTTCAGATCCTGCTCACACATATAAAGTGCCCTGGACACTCAATTATAATTTTGTTTAAAAATATAATTGAGATTACTTGCTATGTCAGGGTATTTCCAAGAGTTTCTGTGCCCTTGCTCCATTGGCCAGGGGAGGGGGATGTTAATGTGTATCCAATTTAGGGGGTGATAGGTGAGCAGGGAAGGGCTAGATGGAAATGGTAGTTTCCCATTTAGGTTCATCACAGTTTGTTTGAAAGTATAATCCATCTAGGCTAGCCTCCTACCCATTCAGCCTAGATGATTGTAGCCAGGTGGCCGACCACTTAGCCATTGCTAAAAGGTAATAACAAAGAGTAAGCATTGGCCTTGCCCCGTGATATGATTCTCTTTGTTGGTGGTGACATTCATACCTGCTTAGTATTTTTTCCAGTCTCTGCCACAATTTGACCCTTGACGTTTTTCAGGCAGCTCTAATATTTATGTCTTGACAGCAGAGTACTTGGGCATAAGCTTGGCTGTGTGTTTAAGTTTATTATGCTCTGGAGCCGGAGTTACTATGAAGCACTGATGCATTATTCCCTAGTAGGCTCACAAAAATGCCTTCTTTAGTATCTAAAATGCATTCCGCTTTTATTTAAATAAAATAAAATTTAAATAAAAGTTAATTTCTCTAATATTTTTACTCTTCAGACTTTAAAAAGACAAAGTTTCTTGTTTGAAAGGGATCAACAGGTGGTCCACAAAGGCCAGGTCTGAAGCAGTGGCTGGCCCTCAATCATCCAAAAGTTCAGGGGAGATTGGTTCAAGCCCACCTACATGTTTAATTAATTGAAACATTGTATAAATATTGAAAGTTTAAAAAAACTAAGCAGAGACTTCATCATTCCAATCTCCATGAGTTGGGTGCAATTTTCCATGTCTTCTGCAGGTTCAGGTTAATGGAATAAATTTCGTGGGGATAAAAGCAATAGAATTCTAAAAAGGTTACACTAGAAACAGTCAGAATTTAACAGAGAAGGTTTCCCATCCTAAAATTTGTGTACCATTCTGTCAAATTCTATAGCTGAGATATCATCTCTACAGGATAACCAAAAACTTACAGACAATGCATACATTACTTTCTGAAGGATTTTTCCATAAAGGCTTGATTATTGTTGTTAGAGCAGACAAAGCTGAGGAAACTACAGCTGGTTCACAATGCCATCATCTAAACAGGGTAAGCTAAAGAGTGTTCCACAACCTTCACTGGTTCCCTGCTTGCTATTGGATCAGTTTCACCGCATTAATATGCATTTATGAAACCTTTTATAGAATAGGACATGCTATCCAAGACAGATTCTCTTTCCAGGAATCACCATAACAGCTGCAACCGCCTGGCATCCTGGCTTAGATTCTCAGATGGCATAAGTCACGGTATCTCCGTTATAATAGGAAAAATCTTCAGTTAGTGTATTTAAAATAATTCATTTTTAGACTTGAGGGAAATGGTGATGCAGCCTTCTCAACAACAGGGCAAAGGCTCTCTCGTAAACCCTCCCAAAGGAGACCATTTTCTTCAGATCATGATGAAAGTTTAGTAACTGGGATTTAAAAACCACAAACCCTCCAAATCCTATTCTAAACAAAACATGGATGCCTGACTGTCTTCAATGTTATTTTTTAAATCATCCTTTGTACTTCAGCATAACTGCAATAGCTGCTTTAGCAAAGCAGTATTCATTAGATTTGATATTTTTAAAGGGTTTTGTTTAATCCAGAATTGGACAAGTGAGGAATGTGGGTTTTCTGATCAGGCCCACTTCGAGAGAGGGCACAGAGGGCATCTGCCTCGGGGCTGGTGATTCAAAAGGACCAGGGATTCCCAGCTGCCACCACTGCTACTGCAGCAACAGTGATGCCCTGAGCCTCAAGCCCTTTAAATTACTGCCTGAGCACCACGCACCAGGCAGCGCTGAGGGCTGGGAGTCAGGCACGCCAAAATCTGGGCAGCGCTGAGGGTTTGCTGCCCCTCATCCACCCCTTATATTTGAGGCCCCGCCCCTTCTGGCAGCACAGAACTGCCCCCTTTTGCCCAGGGACCTGCAAGGCTTTTGGTTCCCTTATTGCCGATGGTACTGTTGAGTCAATGCTGGCTGTAAGAATTAGCATACCCAAGATTTCGTAAATTTGGACTATTAAGCCATTAACATCAGTAAGGTTTAATGCCATTTACAAGTTGCAAACCTTATCGAAAGTTGTATGAATTGCAAAATTGCTCTGCTGCCATATCAGATATACACACTGTTGAATGCTCTTGTTCTCATGTTTTAGGAACTATAGAAGGTGCACAATGTGATCACCTCCTACACTCAAGCCAGCTATTCTAGAAAGAAAGAAAGAAAGAAAGAAAGAAAGAAAGAAAGAAAGAAAGAAAATGACAACAAAAAGACAAAATATTTTAAGCCTTGCTTTTCTTTTCACTTAGCTTCACAAGCCTTTTAAAGAGATCATGTATTTGACAACTTCCCTAGACTAGCTTTACAATTTTAACATTAGTATTTAGGATAATGTGAGATTAAATATTATGGTGTGTGCATTCTTAACAGTTTAATCAGTTTATTATTCAGCCATTTAATAAAGACTTTGTGCCCCAATACTGAGAAAAAAAAAAAAACAATGGCCACCCTCCTCCTTCTTGTGCCAAGAACAAGTGTACTGTTGGTTCATCTACATAAGTTAGTACAGTTGAACACTTTTGTAAGTTCAGCTTCCTTCTCTTTCCAACTACAGTTAGACAAATGTCTATAAATGTGTCTGGGACATAGAGAAATTTGAGAGATAGAAGAAAGAAACCAACATGTTAAACACTGAATTTTGCAATTTGACTAGCATTGCATCATCCCTGTTTACTGCAAGTGCTGTATTTCTCCTGTTGTAAGGTTACAAAGGTTAATGAATCCAAACTATGGGTGTAATGCTTCCCATCTGTGGAAGCCATGCACATGGGATAAGTATTCAGGAAAATCTAGGAGTTTCCCCGCTTGCACCCAAATTCCCCCCCAGAGCCTACACCCATGCTTCCACATGCACCCCTACTCCCTGCCCTAGACTTAGCCCAAAATGAAGGGCACCATTTTGGGAAAGTAGGGGGGGCAGCAGCCATGCATACTAGGACACATATTGCTTTTTTTCCTTTATATCCTATCCTAATTATGAAAAACAGAATGATTTTTCTTAAGTGAGGAAACAATGTTTCTAGTTCCTTTTCAGACAGCAGCCACACTGAGTCGATCCAGGTTTGTTTGTTCTGGGGGACTAAGCCATCAGTGTAATTGCTTAACTTAGCCGTAACTTAATTTCCTAATCGTCATCAAATTTCCTCAAGCTTTTTAAATACTGACTGTATTTAATAGCAGATTCCAGGTATTAATACTCCAGAGCAAATGGCAATAGAGCTGTAATGTGAGTTTCTTGCTGCTATTAGCAAGCAAGCAAGCAATATAGTAAAATATATTAGCTTGTTGTGCTCTTCAAACTACAGTTACAAAATGTTTAAAAGGAAAATTTCCTCCAGTGGAAGGTCCTAGACATTTGCCCAATTGTGTCCTATTTTCCCCATGATTTCAAGGGGGAGGAGGAAGGAAAGAAGTCAAGTGTCTCTGGCCTGGTCTACACTAGGACCTTAGTCTGAAATAAGTACCCCAAGGCTGATTTTATAAAAAATGCGTCCACACTACCAAGCTGTTATTCCAGAATAACAAGCCGCAGAATTCGAACTCCATAATCCTGCTTTTCATGAGGAATAACGCTATTTCCGAACTTCTAAGTCCAAAATAACGTTAGTGTGGACCCTCCAGTGCCGCTAAATCGAACTAATTGGCCTCTGGGAGTGCTTTCTGGGGCTCTGAGTCCAAGGTAGTGCACCCACATTAATGGAGCTGCCTTAGACTACTTCGGTTCTTCCCTGTAGTTTGGATACGGAAGTTTGAATTTGTAAAATTGGGTGCCCAGAAGTCGAATTTAGTAAATTTGAAATAATCTCCTAGTGTAGACATTGCCTCCCTGAGTTCATGCAAACAAATCGGTATTACTTCAATTCACTGACAGATTTATGCATGAGGTAAGTAAACTACAGTTTAGGGCCTCTCATTATAAAGGGCCTCGAAATACAAAACAAATTTTACTAAATTTTAAGTTTTACATACTTAGTTAAAAAATAAAGGAGAAAGGGAAAACAGACTCTAAAACAGACATTACTGTTCTGATATGCCAAAAATATGCTTAGCAGCTACACAATTATTTGTCATATTGTGTTTATAAGTCTGTGCAGGAATAACTATAATTTATATCAAAATTTCATTAGGCCATGTGTCAATAAGATGTCACTGTAATCATATTTTAAAATAAATGCATTGAGTTATTGAAATGATATTTGGCAGTGAATAGTTGAACCGTTTCATTTTTGGGGAAAAATATTAAATTACTACAAATATTTTAAGCAATATTTCTATGCAAATAGATGATTTGCAGCCTTTGTAAACAGCTGCCATACATTATTTTTAATGGACATGTTTTATTCCTCCATAATATGCCAATATATCTGTGATGATCTTTGTGCATGTGCATGAGTGTTTATGTATATAGATCGTGCTTTGCAAAAATATAGAATTTGTATTGCTGAGTTAATAATTGAGGAAGTTAAAAAAAAGAAAAAAAATCTACCTGGGAATTCTTCTAGTCAACTAATATTTGATGTTCTTCCTTATTCTTTATATTACAATTTTTATTTTTACTTTAGATCAGTTCCACAAAACCAGGAAGGTCCTACAGGATCCACAGATAGCCCTCAGTACATGTACCAAGCTTTACACATCACTCTCTCACTTCTTAAAAGAAAGCTGAGAAAGTTTTGATTAAATTGATCTCAACAGAAAAGAATACCTGCCTGTTATAGACCACAAGTGTGTGAATAAAAGAAGAATGAGGAAAAAATAAATCAATAATGGTGATTCACCTGATGTTGATGAAAGGCTTTCTCCCAGAGACAAGTTTTGAGAGAAATCCTTTACATCCATGGTAGATGAACTTGAAACCAATTTGAAGAAAAGAGCAATCATATACAAAAATGTTGCACAAAATTTTTCATTTTTGGTTGAATTAGATAGCTCAGAAAAACAGTTGTGTGAAGATGTAACACTGCTGATGAAAGACTATCCTGATGACATTGATGTTAATCTCATTAGAGAAATAAAACAGTTTATTTTTATAACAAGCACAATTACTCTGATAAAAAAACATTTATGCCACATTTAAATCGTCATCCAAGCTAAGATTTAGTTGGCTTACCCGAATGTAGAATCAATATTGCAGCTCTTTTTGAGTCTATTGGTAACAAACTGCTCAGGAGAAAGGTCATTTTCGAGGCTCAAAAAGATCAAGAATGAACTGTAGGCAACAATGCTACAAGAAAAGCTGTCTGCAATAAGCCTTATGTGCATAGAAAATTATACCTTCGTACCTTATCATTGGATGTTGTCATCAGTGACTTTGCTCTCAAAAAATTATAAAATAAAGTGTTTTAAATTTTTATGTCATGTGCAGAACACACACAGTGCATGTTGTATTGCCTGTTCCATTTAGTAAATGCTAAACTGTGTAACTGCTCCTGTGTTGGTGTACATTAAAAGTTTTCATATATGCTAAGTAAGAAATCATAAGGTATTTTCATGTAAAGGTACTTCATATGCAAATAAGCTTATTGTAAGATATATGTTTTAGTTAGATTATTTGTTTTTAGTTTCATCCTCACCTATATACCGGTATATATGTAAATATAAAACTTTATTATTTCTATTTTCATTGTCCTTTCTGTTAGAGCAATACACATTTTTGGTAATTCTATGAGGCCTCAAACTTGACATAGCTTAGGGCAGGGGTGGGTAACCTTAGGACGGGGGGTGGGTGTGGCCCCAAGCTTGCCTGGATCCGGCCCCCGAGGATCAGGGATGCCCTCTTAGCATTGGGGAGCCCATGCCTATTGAGGGACAGCAGCACACAAAATGTACTAGCCTGGGCTCCACTAGGCTCTGGTGTATGAGGGCAATGTGGGGAGTGTCTTTCTCCTTCTCAGTCAGGACCCACATCGGTGAGGGTTTGGTGGATTGTTGGGGGTTTTTTGTTCTTTTTGGGGGGGGGGGGTTGTTCTTTTTTTGCCTTCTCACTTGTGTGCAGCCCCTGACTGATTTTTCTGTGGGTCAGCGGCCTCCAGCCCCAAAAAGTTTCCCCACCCCTCGCTAAGAGCCTCAGCATGTCTTAATATGGCCATAATTCAACTGCATTTTAGGCCTTGCTTTTGCCTAAAGTCTGGTATGCAAATGAAGTCCAAAATGAGATATAGAATGTGTATGGGAATGTGTATCCCTAGATGGAACTGTTTTGCAGAATTGCCACTTATGCACAAGATAGCACAAGGTCTTCCTGACCTTGAACGCATTAGTGGTCAATCTTTCCATAAGGACTGAATGTAAGATGGTTTGGATTCAATATATTGAAGAAAAACATTCTCAGGCATGGAAAGACCTTCTTTTTTTACTTGTAATGCCTACTGTCAAATTATATGACTGAGATTCACTCAAAATGTTCATAAATAGTTTTGATTAGGCCTTGGTTCAAGAATGTAAGTTTAAGATTTGAGTATTGATGCACTGCTCTATCCCATAGACTTGAAACTGAAAAAAAAAAGATATTCGCAATTGAGTGTACACAATTCAGTTTATAATAGATATTTTTGTTTCTATTTTTAAGTAGATGAGTTTATTTCTACATGTGATTCTGAGTCTGGTGGGGACAGGGTCAGTGCAGTAGTTTGAGTATAGCAAACAAAAAATAATCTGCTTTTAAAATTATGGTGGTGACTGAATAAGTATTTAATCATGATGAAAAGAGATCTGGAATGAAATCTCTGTGAGCTTCCTGTTAGAATATGCACTGCATAGCGGTACCATCCATTGGAATAAAAGAATAGCAAGTGCTTTCCACATACAAATTTCTGTGAAGTACAGATGAAAAGTAAAACACTGCCATCTGCTGACAGACTGGAAAATAGCAACAAACAAGTAAGGGGTTGCAGTAAGATCCTGGTCCCCTGGCAATGGATGGGAGTTTTGCCATTGACTTCTGGAGTCAGGATTTCACACTCTTACCTTGTAGATGAAGCAACTTGAACAAAAGTCTTTTCATAATTTTTCAAAACTATACACATCTCTTTGCGGTGGAAACTAGCTGACAGAGATAAAAAATAGATTGCAGACAAAGATGGATTGTTGGCATCTATTCTTAATTATTTTCACATGGAGACATGTTGCCTTTAATTTAAAAACATGTAAGAAAACAAAAGTTGAAAGCATGCTAAGAGTGGTTACTACCCTGTAGCTGTAACAATTACATAAAACACAAGGCCACACTTCATAAATCATATAGTGCAAAAAAGTGGTCTTGGGGCAATCGGTTGTTCCTCTGCTCCTGATCTTGCCATTTCCAGCAACATAAGAGATAAGGCATCAATATTCTATATTGTTGATTCCTAGACATACACTGAAGTGATGGAAGAAGGAGAGAGCCTAGATGTACTGCCTGTATTTATATACGCTCTTGTTTTAAACAGGGGGCATAAAATGGAGGGGGAGGAGGGAAGGGATGTCAGATAATCTGTATAACACCAAGGCAGTCTCTGTGGCAACAGGATCTTATAAATAGAATGCATTATTATTTATATTACAACAATAGATAGAACGGAACCTGGATCAGATACCTATTGTGTTTGAACAGTGCCTATGTGACCAAAGAGACGAGCTCCTTGGAACAGGACCTGTCTACTGTCTATACCTTATCATCCATGAAACTAACCATGCTGATCTTTGCACCTTCACTTCCTTTTCTGAGCAAGCTATACACAAATCACATGCTAACCGTTACATATATTGTTGGTAAACAGAGCCCTGAAGATGCTGGGATTGAATCACTGAATTTGAGAAACAAACATAGTTGTGCAAAAAAGCTCTCAGCCTTCGTGGGTGAATGAACCTGGTAAAGATCAGGTGTTAGAACACCCAAGAGAGAGCTCAGTGGTACTAACAGAGATGGAACATACTTAACTCCTCTGGCCACTCCATACCAGGAGATCGGCTGAATCAGTGTTCCCTTATGGTTTCAAAGTAATAGATAGTCACTTTCCACATCTACATACTCTTCCTCTGGCATACTTCATGGGGTCCAGGCCAGGATTTATGCCTCCTGAAGTGAAGACTTCAATAGAAACTGCAAAGAGTATTAGAATTTAATTTGAAAGCTATTGGGGTTATTCAAATATGTCATGTGGATACATATTTTATTCATCCTTAGAAGTATATATCATGGAAACTAAGCACTGGTCCATCATCCCAGACTAGTAATTAGAATTACATGATTCCATGAGCTGGAAAAATTAAGATATAATAGAGCAAAGTTTAAAGTAGAGTACTCATCTAAGACTACATATAATATTGATTGTCTGCACATACAAATGCAATCATTAAAAATGCTATTTTGTCATTACTCTGTCTCTAACAAAAGCAAAAGTTGAGTATGGAGACATTGAGTATGTTAGTAGTTCATTGGTAAGAATTGAGGGAAATTATTGCAAAGTTCTAACTGTTCAAATATTTTAAAGTTTTTAAGAAGCCAAGGAAAGACCACTGGAAGTTTAACTTTAAAAAAAAGGGAGAGATGTCATGTTGCATATTCCATGTTAATCAGTTGCAGTATACTGCAAAAGAGAAACAAACTCCCCCAATCCACTAAAATTTTCATTATATTTTCTTTGAAAATGTGAATGAAAACTTGACTTATTTGCTCCACCATGATATGGTGCCTGACAGTGAAATTGCAGCTTGAGACTACTAGAAGATTGTATTAATAAATACACTGAAATAATTAATAAGAACACAGCAAAGGCATAGTCTTTACAGGGTTGCTTCTGGAGAACAGAATCCTGGAATAAGATTAGATGAATATACAAAATCCATTTTAGTTTCCATGAGTTAAGGATCTTTTGCTTGCCTGTGAGTATTTGACTAAATAATTTAAAAAAAAAAAACCTCACAAGCTAAAAAGCTACAAATGTGGGGTTTTTTAATTCTCTAAATGACCTTGGATCCTTTTGTAATTCTGAATTCACATAGAAACATTTTCTTATTAGTGAAAGCTTGCTCTGATCCTAGTGTAATAACACTGTTCAAATAGCAGCATTATGAGCAGTAGCTGAATTTCTGTTAACTTGAAGTGTGAGTATTCATTTCTGCATGTAGCTAAATTTAGGCTTCCCCAGGAAAGGGTGGGATTTTTAAGATAGCAAGAGGCAAAGTCTTTGTGAGATGGATTGGGTCTATTAGCTGACTAGAATGCCTACATGAAACAGAGTCTTCGGGGAAAAGCAGCAGAAACAATAGTGGTCCAATTTTTAGGCCATTCATTGATAAATATTTCTGGCATACAGAACAAATCCAAAAAAGAACTGAAAGTGTGTATCAGAGAAGGGAATTCTGCATGTAGTAATGGGATCTTAATGTTGCAATTTGGCATTGTGATTACAGAGACCACGTCTTCACTACATGGAAGAGCGACAATCTTGCAGTTGATCTTCTGGGGTTTGATTTAGTGGATCTAGTGAAGACCTGCTAAATCAAACTTAGAGGGCAAGGAGTAAAGGAAACTGATGGAAGTGTTTACTCCCATCAACCACCCGCTGTGTGGACAGCGCAGAAACTTGATTTAAGATACGTAATTAAAATAGCTGGAGTTACATATCTTATTTTGATCTTCCACTGCAGTGCAGATCATGCCAGAGTGTCTGCAGGTGACTTGAAAATAGAATGAGAAATGGGTTTAAGAGATACTAATTCAACTGAATTTGTGAGGCCACAAAAGTTTGGAGTTTGTAACCAGCCACCACTTAGGGCTGTTAGTTCAAGCATATACTAACTGCCAACTACTCCAGACACTCAGTCCTTATGATGTCATTATTTCCAAAAAGGAAGAAGAGGTGTTTATTAGCAGAAGCTGAAATTCAGTGAACTTTAAATGTGTGTATTCATTTCTGTATATAGCTAAATTTAGGAAAGGATAGAAATTTTTAAGGTATAAGGAGGGAAGTCTGTGTGAGATGTTAGATCAGAAAAATCAAAGTCTTCACCCTTGTGAACCACAGAGTCTGAGAACAGTCTTGAAGAGGAAACCACTGGTGAGTGGGGGCATTTACCCTCAATGGGCTAATATCTGAGGAGCCATCAATAATACACATCACAGCAGGATCTGGAGATATTTTCACTTAACCCTGGAGGTTTGGATTACTTGTGTAACAAGGTTGTTTTAATTTAACTCACCTCTCCCCAATCTAAGAAATTTGGCTTATGGTCAATTTTCTTCTCAAATGTATGCAAGACTAAATCTTGCTCTATTTACACGCTGCACAATACCCCTAAAATAATGGAATTGCACAAGGATCAAAGCAGGGCAGAAGCTAGCTCTCAATGTGTTTGTGAAATCAGCCATTCCTGAGAACCCATTAATAAATCTTGACTTTTATTGAGTTTGGAAAGTTCATGTATCTTTCTCTTGTCTTTGTTCTCCGCTTGAATTATTTTATTGCAAGGCTGTATAGAAAGCTTTGCTGTACAGTATTTTAGTTTATGGGGTTTCTGTGGGAATGGTTTATGTGATGCTTTTGTTCTGTTCACTCTTCTCTTTATGCTATATTTTATTAAACTTTTACCACTAAACTACTCCAAGTTTTGGCTGCAACCAGCAACTTCTCCCAGGTGAAGTCAGCAGCAACAAAGGCTGGACTCAGTATCTCTGGGTTCCTCTCTACACAATAGAAAACAGAACCAGTTCTAGCCCCCAGCCAGTAATTTGGGAAAATTAAACACTACCCAGGGCATGAGGCAGTACTTCCCCACATACAAGCCCCGAGTCTGGATACAGCAAAGAACACTTTTAACAAACAGGGGAAGGAAACTCAGTGTTAATTTGGGAAAACACCACAAGCATGATTTGAAAGAATATGATCATGAGCCCACCCACTTCAAAATATGTTGGACAGCATCTTTTGCCCCAGTTTCTTATCTTATAGTATGGAAGTCCAACAAAACAAGTGTTCCTTTAAGACACCATCCCCATCTCCGTTCACTGCACCACACTTTTAGTTGATATCCTTGGTCAGTGAAGACTCCTGAGTTCAGAAGGGAGTTCACATGAGTTCACTTCCCAAGCTGTGGAGGAATCGTTGAGCAACATGTCCTCTGCTACCATTGTCACATTCTGAGGTTCTATCATTTAATCAGCTATCAACAGGAAGTGGGCAACTTCACTGCTAGTGCAGACGAGACAATCTATTTCATTTAAACATCTCAAAAGGGTAGTCATATTAGTCTGTATCTGCAAAAACAACAAGGAGTCCTGTGGTACCTTAGGATGCATCTACACAGCAGCATTATTTAGGGGAAACACCACATAGGAATCTCTCTAGAGCCTGTGCTTTGGCATTCCTACTCCCTGCTTAGCAAGCACAGTTCAGTTTAGGGTAACCCCTTCTCTCAGGACAGGCTAAGTACAGTTTTGCTGATGTTTAGTCATACAATTAGGATAACATATCATTATCCCTGCACTCTATACCAAGTGATTTGTAATCCAACACTAGATAAAATCATTTGGTAAAGCAGCTCCATCATGCTGCACAGAATAGGTGTATATATGCAAATATTGCTTGTCCCAGAAGTCTTCCCCCCATCATTAGGTGGCAGGAGAGAGCTCACTCAGACTCTGCTTACATACAGAAGGACATTTTAAAATTAAAATTACCAAAAAATAAGTTCTTGTGCTCTCCCACATCCAGAACCAGAAAGTTTTAAATTCTGTAGAAGTAGTTGTTTTTTATGGTTGCCCAGTATGTGAGTCTAGAAGACCCTGCAGGGTATAGGTCATGTGAGCCACAAACAACATGAAAAAGAGCTGTTCTGCTCATAGAGATGAACAGGCAATGGGATAATCCTGCAGGTTCTCGTGGAGGTTGGGACTTCTCTTCTCCAAACATTGAAGAAACTCCCTCTTCCTCAGAACACCCCTAAAATCATCCAACCTCATGGTCCCCGGTGTCTCTCATCAAGAAAGGAAGCCTAATCACTGCAGCAGTACACACCCATCCCCTGCCATTTCTTCACCTCAATATTTATATTGCTATCTGCCTACATATTAAAAAATAGAAGTAAATATTAACCTCTCCTTTGAACCTCAGCCAGTCAGAGAAATAGCTGGATTAATTTATAGAGCTGGCCAGGTAGGTGAGTGTATGTGCAGCACATGAAGATGGAGGGAAAGCTAAATAAAGAACTGAGTTTTGCATTCACTTCTGAAAACTGTGATGAATGTGGTCATCTTCTTTTATGGCAGAGGTGGGCAAATACCAGCCTGCGGGTTGGATCCAGTTCCTTAGGATTAGCCCCGGGCAGGCTGCTGCTACTATATTTATCTGCACCTCCACAGGTATGGGCGATTGTGGCTCTCATTGGCCAATGGGAGCTGCAGGAAGCAATGTAAATATAACGGAAGTGGCAAATCGCTGCTGTTTCATTGCTCACCTGTTTTATGGGATGAGGATACCACATTTGATCTAGCTGCAGTGATAGTTTTGTCCTCCAGGGAGGAAGACTTGAGGATAGTTGGCAGCCCAGGAAGATAAAACAGGGTGATTCTCATGCATCTAGGACCAAGCCAATAGAAGGCTTTGGACATCAGGACAAAGACCTTTAACTGACCTTTGACTTCACTGTAGAGCCAGTATGGATCACAGCACTAAAAAGTAGTCCTGACTATGCCACTTATTCCCTCTTTAGGTGTGGGAAAGTTATTTAACATCCCTGAAATAGAATCTGTGTTCACAGGGAAGGGTGGTCTAGTTGCATCTGTTATGATGATGAACACTACAGTACTAGAAGGCACTAAAAAGAGTCTTTAAAGAAAATAACATCCTACCCACAAAGCAATGATTTCAGACTAAGCAAATTTTTAAAACATGTTCTTCCATTTCAGATATGGCAAAGAAAGGACAGTTTGTATTTAAGCACTGGTGGCAGGGCCAGATTAAGAAAAGGATTTTAGGGGCTGCAGCCTAAGGTGGGCCCTGAAAAAAGATCTCCAGGCTGCCAAAAGTGAAGATCATTCCCAAACATCTCATCCCCACCCCAGAGCCTACGCACCAAATCAGAACCCTCACCCTTTCCCACATCCAACCCCTTGCCTCAGCCCATATTCTGAACCCCATATTTTTGGCCCAACACCAAAGCCTAGGGGGCTCCATAAAATCTAATAGCCCCAGGCCCCAAGAAGAGTTAATCCAGCCCTGAATGGTGGCAATATCTGGCATGTACATATTTGGATGGAGAGGTGTTGAATGTACCTAGTTCAAATGTGACCAAAATACTTGTCAATATTACATTTTCTAGCTTTAACCAGTTAATCCTCCCAGCAAATATAGCCAAAATTAGTTACTGAAGATAAAAAAAGCCTGAATATTTTTAAGGGAGACATTAAAAACAAGGCTTTTTAACTAGTCACTTTGAAGTACTCTAATTTGTAGCCTCCATCAAACTAGGGTGTTCGTGACAAGGGTTGCTTTGTTTAATTTCAGTGTGAGAACCAGGATCTCTCAGTAATTTTAGTTTTGTTCTAGGGGATCACTTTAAAAGTGATTCAAAAGTATGAGAAGTGTCAGCTCCCAGGCTATTACACACTAGCTGAAAGAAAAGCTTTCCTTTCACTGCTCTGAAACCTGTTGTCCAGTTACCATTTTGATTTGTGCCAAGTATTTAGCTTGCCAAAGGTTTGCTTTTGAGAAACACTTAAGAAAGCCAGTTTTCCTCTGACTTAAATTGCATTTGTCTTTCCTATTAAAAAAAAGTACTTATCCAAGCTTCACCTTTTACATAGTGTCTATTTGCCAGTGCCAGGCAAGAGGGGAAAAAAGATACTGTGCTTAAATCAATAAAGGCACCAGTATGCAACTGGATAGAGAGATGGAAAAAAACAGAGCTTTGAAGCCAGCAAGTATGATACAAGCATGATTTATTACAAAATTAAAAACTTGTTTTTGTTTTCCTTTGTCCAGGAATGAAGATACAATCCCCAGATCTTTGACATCTTCTGGGAAGCTTCACCTACTAAGGTAGTCTCACCGGTGTGCAACCTTTGAAGAGTCAAGATTTTGAGTCACGAGCTATTTGATCTTGCCCACATAATTATGAACACAGTCTCTACCTAAACTACTTCCTGGTTTCTTTAATGCCTTTAATGCCAGCTGAAGTACCACATATGGTGTAAAAATAAAGCACACACACAAGAACCTCTAGGAATGCCTAAAAGCAGGAAGAAGAGTGAACTAAAGCCTGTTTCCTGCCAACCAAAGGGCCCCTGAGCAGCAAGAGAACAAAGGATTGTTGTTTTTTAGACAAAGAATTTCCTTCAAGGGTGGGCCGCCATAAAAATTAACTGCCAGAAGAAATGTAAATATGGAGTGTCCATCAAGGATTGCATATCCATTCAGCAAGTTAACTGGACACTGAAGGTTTTGAAAGCTTCGTTGCAGAAGGACTATGGGCAACAGAGAATTATGGTTTCAAAGTAATCCCAGCAGAGCCACTGCTAAGATGGGTGGTGCCAGATATAGACATTCTGCCGTGAGGTAAATTTGGGATAATTTCTCTAAGATGCTTCTTGGGTTGTGTGACTAGTTATAGTTCCATAGAGAAAGAGCAGTTTATACCAGCCAAAGACCTGCCCCTCTATCTCTAACAGACTTTATCCCTATACTGGATATTAAATTATTCCTGACATGACTTCTCTATAGCACTCAAAATAATTCTGAAGAAGACATTTTCTTTAGTTTTTTGAACAGATCAAATTGCAGATTTATTTTAAAAGATTCCCTGTGGGAATATACCTGAGTCCCCTGAAAACCCATACTTTACCTTGCCTAGTCTCAGGGCTTAAATTCTCAGAGATTATTTCCTGATGCCCCGAGGCTCCCACCAGTTGGGGTTCTGGGCTTCAGCTCTGAGGTGGGGGAGGGGATATCAGGGTTTTACTCCACAGGTGAAGAGGGGCTCTGGGTTTCAGCCTCATGGGGCACACTGGGGATCAGGGTTTGTGGATTTCAGCCATACAGGAGGCACCAAATGTCCCAGGTTTGAAAATATTTACCAGAGTTCCGCTCCAGATGACTTAGGATGAATTTAAACCCTGCCTAGTCCCCTCATCTCTGAGGGTACATCTACGCTAGCCCCCTAGTTCGAAATAGGGAGGCTAATGAGGGCGACCGAAATTGCAAATGAAGCGCGGGATTTAAATATCCCGTGCTTCATTAGCATGTTTCCGGGCGGGCGCCATTTTGGAAACTGACTAGCCCGGAATAACTGCACCTGGCAGAGAATGTGTTTTAACTGTTAATTCGAACAAAGGGGTTTATCTCGGAATCGCGCTTCTCTGCCGCGTGTAGACACGGGCAGTTATTCTGGGCTAGTCAGTTTCCAAAATGGCAACCACCCGGGAACAGGCTAATGAAGCGCGGGATATTTAAATCCCGTGCTTCACTTGCAATTGCAGTCGCCCTCATTAGCCTCCCTAATTCGAACTAGGGGGCTAGTGTAGACATACCCTGAGTGTATGCACACACCTTTGAGATACGAGTTTTGCCACAGAGAGATCATTTTTGTAGGTGCACTCTTGTTAACATTGGCATCTCATTTATTACACAGAATTACAGGAAAGGGGAACAGGAATTTTACCTTTCCATTTCAGAACCTCCACACATCAGGGGCACACACATTGACAAACTTGGGAGTTTTTAACCTTGAAGCATTTGTGTTCATATATCTCAAATGCAACAGAGGTCTTTGAACTGCTCTCAAATTACATGTAAATGGAGAGTAATGCATGCAGTAGTCACTCCCAATGGAAGTTACGTGCCTAAATACCTTTGAAGATCTGGGACTGTCATTTAACATAAAATGAACTCCTGCGTTTAGTACAGACAGAACATGTAATAAGAAGTTCTTGTAAACACCCATTAACTGCATGCACACACCTTAGGCAACATCATACTCAGAAGATGACAGACTTAAGTTAAATTGCTACCACATTGTGGTACTAGTTATACACTGTAGTTATACACTGTAACTGTAATGACTCCAGTAGAATTAAGTTCTGTTGAGACCAGAGAGATAGAATTTATCATTTTAAACATGATGCTTCTAGTAGTTAATCATAAAACAAGGTTTCTGAAATTTTTCTGGTAGGCAGAAAGCCAAGGCAAAGTACCAACAGTGGGATAAAAGCTAAGTAAATTAGTAATACTAAAGCCATATGTTGTGCTGACTGCACAGTATTATTTTATAAAGGCACGAAGTTAGATTAATTTGGACATAAACAGAATATCAGCTTCAAACAAAAGCATGAACCATCACCCACTGATTTTGGCAAAGTCCTTTGCCCTCAATGATAAGCCCTGTATCTTGATATCAAGAAATCAGATATTCTGTTTAGTCATATAAGTGTCAGAACTTTAGGAACTGCAGTTAGTACAAAGAAGTACTTCATCCTGATAAGTGGTTTGTTTATTATGTGCTTATATATTTAAAAACTGGTTAATGTTTTTCAAATAAAAAGTCTGTCAAAATAGCAACTTTTTAAAAAAAATTAAATTTGGTCAAAACTTTTAAATTTGATAGGACTGGTCTTCTTTGTCTTATCATTCCCCCCTTCCCCTCCCTTCCTTTTTCAGTGGAACAAAATTGAAATATGGAGAGAAATATGGGCAGGTAGGGGGAAAATAGGTCTAGACATTTTGGACCTAAGCATTTGCAAGAAGATTAACCTAAAATGTATTTACAAAACTTTCAGAATAAAAGCTATGTCTGAAACTGTTCACATTTTTGAATAAAGATTATGTATGTAATGATATAAGCTTACATGTTGCTTCATGAATATATATATATATACACATTTTGGCCATTGAAGAATTTACCATGCAAGACTTAAGCCAAACACAGATCAGATTCAACACATATTCAAATAAAGGCAGATATGTGGAGCGGTTAGGGGAACTTACAAAAACTATTTTGAGGGAAAACAGCCAGAACTGGCTGAACAAAAAGCTAGACAGTCTTTTCCAGCATAAAGTGCAAAACCAAGGAGAGAAAAAAGACATAGCTGAGAGAGGTTATCTGGGATATTGGAAGTGAAGAGGGAGGAGAATTTATATAATAAACAAATGTGCAAACATTTTAGAGACAAATCCTTTGCATGTAAAAGTTACTTTTTTCTTTGCACTTCCTAATGTTTCAGTTTGAAATGACACTCCCAATCTTCTGGCTATTGTGAAAATGAGTGCCAAGTTCAGTTCAGAACTATAATGGAAAAAGAGAGAGAGAGATGGCATACCATCACTGACCATATTTGGATATCAGAGTAAAAAAATGCAGCATCAACATTAAAAGATGTACAATCTAGATTGGTATAATAACTCATTTCACATAATTATATTCAAGGACAACACAATTCAGAAGGACATACTAAAGTCATCCAAAAGTTGAAAAGTTGTGAAATACTTCTGTCGTACCACTGGATATACACATTACAATACAGATACTAGCGTAAGCAGTGGTCCCCAGTGCGGTGCCCACGGGAGCCATGGCACCCTCCGGGGCATTTATGTGCACCCACAGAATGATCTGGGCTGGCCCTGCCCCCAGGCGCGCGGCACATGCGCGGTGCCAGCCCCGGGCACACGGCACACGTGCAGTGCCGACCCCAGCGCGTGGTGCATGGGCGGCCCCTGGGCACACGGCGCATGCACGGCCCCGCCCCCAGATGCCCAGCGGCCCCGAAAGGTTGCGGACCACTGGTGTAAAGTATATGCCATAGTGCAAATGTATATGCATAGTATATACTTATGAAGACATAGTAATTTCTCTCTATACATATATAAAGTTTTTTCCTGCTGGATGACAGAATGTTCCTGCTGTGCAGCAGGATGATGTCATCACGCCATCAATGTCAACAGGCTCTCTCAGTGAAGCAAAAGCAGCCAGAGAGAGGGGGGTAAACAAACGTAACAAGCAGAGGGTGCAGCCCCCGAGTTTATTTATAAGACAGCAGAGCACCATTAAAACCAGAAAGAGAATCTGTGACTGATTTCAATGCAACTCAAACTAGTGCTCAGTTTCTTTCTAGGAATCTCCTATTTCCAGCATTGCATCTTTCTTTCTCTTATAGAAGAAATGTGTGGTTGGCCTTTTATGACCAATAAGCCATTTTCAGACCGTCTTTGGAATTAAGCTTCTACAGTAGAAGGACAGCATGTTTGATACAAACAGATTTGACAAGCATGGAACAGTTAGCAAGTTACAAGCAGTGTGGGAAAGTACATAATTCATGGCACTGCCAGTCTTTCACATTCAGCTGTTAAACTAATTAGAGTATGGATGGTTGGTTGCAGTAGTTTCAGATCACTGAGCACAACTGATCCTTGATTGCCCTTAAATTCCTAAATTCCATTAATAGATTCTTGTTGTTATACCTTTAGTTTCCTTCATGGTATAACCATTGGAGTAGGCCAATAATAATTCAGGTTGGACAAACGAGCATAATCTATGTTTGAATGGTCTACTATCCATTTGAAAGGTCTTCTATTCTGTATTATCCTTGGTTTTAGCAATCCAACCCATGGAATTACAGTGTTTGGTCTTCAATGACCTATTTGAGGATCTGCCCTACATTTCCTTTGTATTTATAATTGTGGTAATAATTCAGTCTTGAGGAACACTGAGATTTTGCCTTTATAGCTGTAAAGGGAGCTCAGACACTTAAGGACAGACCATAGCTGGTGTGTCATAGGGTATGTCTACAGAGCAAAGTTATTTCAGAATAATGGCTGTTATTCCGAAATAACTATGCGAGGGTCTACACAGCAATTCTGTTATTTTGAAATAATTTTGAAATAACGGGTGGCTTATTCCGACTTCTGTAAACCTCATTCTACGAAGAATAATGCCTATTCCGAAATAGCTATTTCGAAATAAGGCGTGTGTAGACACTCCATTTCTGCTATTTCAAAATAGAATAGCCCTGGTGAGGGGCTAAGTTATTCCTCCTGGGGCTCTAAATCGAGATAGCACATCTACATTAGGGAAGCCTGTCTCAGACTAATTTTGAGGCTTGCAGTGTAGACATGCTATTACAAAATAAGCTATTTTGAATAACTGTTCCAGAATAGCTTATTCCAAAAGAATTGTGCAATGTAGACATAGCCATAGTTCCACAGAGATATGAAATTTGCACTAGCTGAAAATCTATCCCTTAATTCACAATTCCTCAATTGAAATCAAAGCATCATTGGTCAAACTTTCAGTCAGGTTATAAAATGTGACAGATGTTGCAACCACTGGCAGTGTTTGCCCCTTCTGCTCAGCATTGCCATCAATTGCTGACTTCAGTGTTATGGAGTACTCAGATAATATGGATGCAGTAACTTCTGTCTTTTTTCAGAGGACTGTGGTGCTGTTTTAACCATGACAAGATGTCTATCAGTACCTATACTAGTCTGCCATTTTCTGTAGCACAATCATTTTACATAGCTCAGCATAAAGTCTTCATTAAAACTATTCTAGTCCACTTTCCCTCCAACTAATTTTCCTACTATGTTTCAATTTGCATTTTCTCTAGGATAATCCTTCTCTTTTTGCTTCAGAAGTACTCTCCTTTTTCTGATTCTACATCTCTTAACACCTCATCTAAGTGCCTTTGCTCAACAAATTCAGGCCAATACAGTTTGATTGCCTAATGTGAACAAGGCCTACTTATATTTGAGCCAAATTAACTTGAATTTGTTTTAATATGACTCGGACCATTCTAATACAAATTAAAACCACTTTTGATTTGTATTTCTACTATCTTATGTTATAAAAGTTGAAATGTTGACATCCAATGTAATATTTTTCTTGATTTTGTTTTTTCCACAAGATTAGACTAATCATTTCCATTTTCTTCTATAGTTAGTCTCATTTTCTTGCTTTACATTACAATAGCAAAATGCTGCAATGCTTCCTTTCCAAACACAGCATGGAAATGGAATGTTTTCAGAGATAAGATTTAAGAATTTTCTGGAAACATTTATTTTATTCTGTTTTACAGCAATACGGCAATTTGCATGGAGCTTTGTTTCAATAAGATCCAGCTGCACAGTAACGAAGCTGCAGGTCCTCAAGTAAGTTTCAAAAGTTTAGAGAACTATTTTAAGAATTAAGAAGAGTGCCATGACTTGATTCTGTTTCAGTGTGGTTACATTCATTTGAGAAGATATGAATATCAGAAGCAAGAAGCCTGCAAGAGTATTAGTGGATCCATTAAGTACTGGATCATAGATGCAGAGTCCATAAGTGCTCAGGAGCTTAAGCACTCACCAGCCATATAGGCACCGCTGATCAGCTGTTTAGTAGCTGGAATAGATGCCTGGGGGAGGGCAAAGAGCAGAGACAGGTGAGGGCCTCAGGAGAGACATTGGAACAAGGACAGGAAGAAGTAGAGTATGCCTCCTGGGATGAGGTTTACCTGGGAGGTCGACAAATGCCTTTGATGTCGACCGTGGAGTGTCCAGATTACCGCGCTCAGCCGACAAACAGCTGATCGGCTCAGTGCGGCAGCCGTTTAAATTTAAATGAAGCGGTGATTATTTAAATCACCGCTTCATTTTCCTGTGCCAGGTAGCCTAATCTACATGCCTCTGTCGCCAGAGGCATGTAGTCTAGACGTACCCAGAGAGTTTTCAGGACAGGGCAGGGGTGGAGGACACCCCGAGAAAAATAAAAGTGTCTAAGTACCAGGAAGTAAAGGGAGCAATGATGGGGAATAAAAGACATTGCAAAGAAGCAAAACGGATTTTCCTTCCTTCACCTCAGAGGAAGTCAGATATAACAACAACCGCCCTAATCTTTTCAGGTAAGAAGATGGAACACTGTTAGAGACTGAGGTGTGAGAAGTGGTACTGAAACAAATTCACACATTAAGCAGCAGTAAGTCACAGGACTAGATATGTTCATCCTAGAGCTATGATAGAACTTAAATGAAGCAACTGAATCCTCCCTCTCCCCCCCCCCCTCCAAAAAAAAAAAGAGACAGTCTCAGAAGTCAGTTAATACACTAGTAGATTTTAGGGTATCAAGTGTTGTACACTAGGATTAGGCTTACCGGGCCTGAACATTGTCTGGAAATTACACAACCACTATTCCAAAGGAAACATAGCAGAAACAGAAAGTATTTAGTAATGTCTACACTAGCAGCTCGATTGATGGGCAGCAACTGATCCAGTGGAGATTGATTTATCGTGTCTAGTCAACCAAAGAGTGTTCTCCCATTGATTCTGGTACTCCATCAGAATGAGAAGTGTAAGCAGAGTTGACACGAGAGTGTCAGCTGTCGACTTACCATAGTGAAGATACTGTAGTAAGTAGATCTAAGTATGTCAACTTCAGCTATATTATTCAAGTATCTGAAATAGCGCTTAACCCATGCCCCACCTCTTACCCTCAGCAGTCCCCCTCTTTTCAGCTCCCAGGTGTTAGTTCTGTGTGCAAGGACAGCAATAAACATCTGGCAGCTACAGGGAGGGGCCACTGCTTTAGCTCCACAAGGAGAAGCAGCAGGTCTCCCTGCAGCTCCCAGCTCTTTGCTTTTGCCTCTCCCCAAGGCCACAGTTTCACTTTGCCGGGGCTGGCAGCAGTATGGGACCAAGCAAAGCCAGCGAACCCTGGCAAAAATCAGAGGTGGGAGCCCGTGACCCCATGTTCCTCCCCCTGCACGTTGCCTCTGACACTGGGGAATTGAATCTTGGGGCTTTAGCTCTGTGGGGTGCACCTGCCAGGGCTCAGGGGTGAAACCTTAAGTCCTGCTTTTGAACTTTTGAAGATTGTCATATGCAGCTTGGAGAGTCAGTAAGTTTGACCATTCCTGGCACATAGCATCTTCACCAGACACACTACGGGGGCACAGCCACATCAGTAGCGCATCTAGTGTGGCACATCAGCTGTAGCACATCTAGTGTTGATTAGCCTGCTGCTGTTGGTGAAAATGCAGCTCAGTCTGGCCGTGTCTACACTACGTGGAAGATCAACACTGCCACAGTCTTCTGGGGGTTTGAATTAGAGGGTCTAGTGAAGATCCATTAATCTGAACTGAGATGATGCCCCTGTTGGCACCGGAAGTCCCTGCTCCTCATGAAGAGTATAAGAAGCCAATGGGAGCATTTGCTCCTGTTGGCCTCCCACTGTGTGGACGGAGCAAAAATGCAATTTGAGATATGAAATTAACCTATCTGGAGTTAAGTATCAGAGGGGTAGCCGTGTTAGTCTGGATCTGCAAAAGTGACAAGGAGTCCCGTGGCACCTTATAGAGTAACAGATGTATTGGAGCATAAGCTTTCGTGGGCAAAGACCCACTTCGTCAGATGCTTATGCTCCAATACATCTGTTAGTCTATAAGGTGCCACAGGACTCCTTGTCGCTATCTGGAGTTGCATATCTTAAGTCGACTTTCACCTTCAGTGTAGAGTAGGCCTCAGTTTCTACCCACCTTCCTTGCTAAGGACTGGCCACTGGACAGGTGAAAGTCTATCAGCTTTGATGACATCTGGCTAGGGGCACTAGCTTGTCCTTTGTCTTTGAGAAACTGATTTACCCAGGCTTGTGTGGTAAATACATTTCAGATCTAATTGGGCTTATGTTCATAACTTCACATGCACTGTTGCTATGCATATTTCACCGTGATAATATTTTCCAGCAAGTTTTTAGTTTTCAAATGACACATCATAAGGCATGTTTATACTAGTATTATTACAATGGTGTTTAAGGTGTGAATATAAGGATACATTCAATCACAATTCTATACAATTAAGCCACAGGATGCAATTAAGCAAAAGGGATTGTGAAGAACTACAAAAAGATCTCAGCAAACTGAGTGATTGGGCAGCAAAATGGCAAATGAAATTTAATGTGGGTAAGTGTAAGGTAATGCATGTTGGAAAAAATAACCCAGATTACACGTACTACATGATGGGGTCAAATTTAGCTACAACAGATCAGGAAAGGGATCTTGGAGTTATAGTGGATAGTTCTATGAAGACATCCACGCAGTGTACAGCGGCAGTTAGTAAGGCAAATAGGATGTTAGGAATTATTAAAAAAGGGATAGATAATAAGACAAAAAATATCATGCTTCCCCTATATAAAACTATGGTACGCCCACATCTCGAGTACTGCGTGCAGATGTGGTCTCCTCACCTCAAAAAAGATATATTGGCATTAGAAAAGGTTCAGAAAAGGGCGACTAAGATGATTAGGGGCTTGGAAAGGGTCCCATATGGGGAGAGGCTAGAGAGACTGGGACTTTTCAGTTTGGAAAAAAGGCGATTGAGGGGCGATATGATAGAGGTATATAAAATCATGAATGGTGTGGAGAAAGTGATTATAGAAAAATTATTTACCTTTTCCCATAATACAAGAACTAGGGGACACCAAATGAAATTGATGGGTAGTAGGTTCAAAACTAATAAAAGGAAATTTTTCTTCACACAGCGCACAGTCAACCTGTGGAACTCCTTGCCCGAGGAGGCTGTGAAGGCCAGGACTCTATTAGGGTTTAAAAAAGAGCTTGATAAATTTTTGCAGGTTAGGTCCATAAATGGCTATTAGCCAGGGATAAAGTATGGTGCCCTAGCCTTCATAACAAGGTAGGAGATGGATGGCAGGAGATAAATCACTTGATCATTGTCTTCTGTTCTCCTTCTCTGGGGCACCTGGCATTGGCCACCGTCGGCAGATGGGATGCTGGGCTCGATGGACCTTTGGTCTGACCCAGTATGGCCATTCTAGGAATATTGTATGTAAAACCCTGAATTCAGTTATTGTTATTTCTTTATTAGTCTCTTTCCATTTCAGAGTAGACCATACAGTTTCTATAGTAAACAAAGATTTAATGTATACAAAAACCACAAAATGGCATACAGCATTGTAAGCAGTATCTGAAATATTGATGAAGACACTTTAAACACAAGCTGTTAGGTAGGACAGCGACCTTTGTTTCTTATCCAGACTTTCCTTCCACTGTCACTTTTACACACCAAGTTCTCAAAAAATAATTTGCACTTCTCTGCTGTGGCTGAGTGAATATACCTCTGATCTTATTCCAGAAACATTTTAAAGCCTTTTCGTCACTGCTAAAACTGAAGGGCTTTGTCTTTCCTGCGCATTTAGTTCAGAATAGCTTGTGCACCTTAATTACCCCACGTTAAACAAAGCAAAACAAAAACTCACCTTTTGTAGCACTGTGGGAAAGGCCTAAGGACTAGATTTTAAAAAGGAGTGAAACATTCCAATGCTCAGTGTCTCAATGCCTAGCTTTTAGGCATCAAGTAAGGGGATGTCTATACAGCAAAGTTATTTCAAAATAACAGCCGTTATTTCGAAATAACTTTACTAGCATCTACACAGCCAAACTGCTATTTCTAAATTAATTTGAAATAGTGGAGCGCTTATTTTGAATTTGGTAAACCTCATTCCACGAGAAATAATGCCAAATTCGAAATAGCTATTTCGAAATAAGTGCTGTGTAAACACATATCAAAATAGGGGGCCTCGGTGGCCACTCCAGCCTAAACCAAGAACACTCCTCCCCGCCCCACCCGGAGCCCTTAAAGGGGTTGACTCTGGCCACAGTGCCTGTGCCAGCTCCAAGCCTGCCAGCCCAGAGACAGCAGTCACTGCCCCTGACCCAGTGGCCCCAAAACAAGAGCCCGCAAGCCACTGGCAACCAGCCCTCCACTGTTCCCCAGGAGCAGTCTTATGCACCATCTCTGTGGGGGACAGGGAAGGTGAAGGTACAGCGGGAAAAAGGCGTGAGCGGGAACTGAAGCAGTCCCCACTTGTGCCAGTTCCCACTGTGGCGCTTCAGCCTTTGAAATGAAGCAAGAGCCCTTGCTACATTTTAAAGGCTGAAGTGCCACAATGGGAACAGGGGTGAGCGGGACTGTTTAGGCCATGCAGCATCCCGGCCCCTTCTGCCTCTATCAGAGGCAGCAAGGAGGAGGGAACACAAGCTGATGCTGGAGGAGCCAGCTTGAAAGCTGGTTCCCCCCAGCACTGATTCCAAGGTGCCACCTGATAGAGGCAGCAGGGGGGGAGATAGGGGAGGCTGCTGCAAAGCTGGCCCTGTCTGCTCCACCGTAAGCAATGGCTGCTGGACTTAGCACGATCTGGGACCAAGCAGTCCCAGCTCATGCAGATACTGCGTGCTGAGCCATCAGGTACTTACTACATTTAAAATGCAGAGCTGCAGCACGGGTGGCTCCCAGAGCTACCCCCGCTGTGGCTCTGCATAGCGGTCCTATTGACTAATTGTATAGTCAATACATATTGTACGATTAGTTCAGTAACTGCAATTTAACATCCCTAGTGCAAAGTACATCTCTTAAGAAGGAAAAAATGTAATACAAAATGGGAAATAATTGTGTGGTGTTAGTACCGCTGAAGAGGTGCTTACCTAGGCAGCTCCCGGCCAGCAGCCAGAGGGACCCTCAGGCAGACTCCCTGCCTGCTGCAGTCCCAGAGCTCAAAGTGGATGGCAGCTCCATGTGCCTCTCTGTGCCTCACATTGGGAGAAGGCTTTGCATGCTGCCCCCTTCTCCAGCATAATCTCTCTACTCCCATTGGTCAGTACCGATGCAGAATTCCCGCCCCACCCCACCCCCCATGTGGCTCTGAGAGGCACATGAAACAGCTTCAACACATCACTCCTCGCTTGGTTTGTGTGTATCTGCAGCCTCTCTGTCACAACTAGTCTCTTCCCAGCCAGAATTATACTATAGGGGGACTCCAGTTCCAAATTCCCTCCCCCCGCAGAAATGTGTCTTGTACTGCCCAGCCCTCTCCTGAACAGTACAAGCTTATAAAAAGTCCATCATTTAATTAATAGAAATGATATACACCTATCTTGTTATCCCAAATGGAGCATCCAAACACTTCAATTCAAACACACTAGATTAGATAAAATAATAAAACAAGTTTATTAACTATACAAAGATAAGTGTTAATTGAGCAAAAGTACTGTAACGAGACAAAAAAGTCAGAAATGGTTAGAAGAAAAAAAGATAAAAAGTAACTAGTGCCTAATTTAAAGTAGGTTAAATTCAACGCAAAGTTTTTCCCAATACATGCTCTCTTCCTAGCCATCCTACTTAGGTCATGACCCCTTCTTCTGTTTAATGGCTGGCTGCTTCCTTTGTTCTTTCTGATACAGTGAATCGACAGTGAGATAGCAAGCAGGAGGAAGAACATTGCTCATTCTTTTTATAGTCCGGTCTTCCCTTGGAGAACCATTTCCAGCTAAGAGAACAACAGGCAGACTACATGGAAGGGAACTCCTTTCTGTTTCTTTGCTAAGAAGTAGATTTGTCACTAGGGATGTAAGGGACTAATTGATTAGTCGACTATCCGATAAGCAAAAGCTTATCGGATAGTCAACACAATAGTTAACTAGTCGCTCCCCCCACCCTTGCTGCCTCTATCAGAAACAGGTTGGGGAGTAGAGGAGGGATGCGGGGGAGAGCCAGCTTAAAAACCAGTTCCCGCAGCTACAGCTCCTTGGGATGGGGCAGGGGCACAGTGGCGGCGTTCTACGTTTGAAATGTACAAGAATCCCTGCTAGGACTCTTGTGTTATTTCAAAGATTGAAACGCTGCATAGTCTGGGGCCAGCGGGGAGTCCCCATTCAACTATTTGATTACTTGATTAATCTAATTTTAACATCCCTATTTGTCACCAGGCTGGCCCCTTTTCTGGTTAAGGAATAGGTAATTACCTATTGGCCTTTTATTCACCAGGCTGAGGTGTCACCTTGCCCTTTGTCTCTTAGGGATTGGTTTGGCCAATCCCCAGACATGGAATATGTTTTAGTAACACCACATAGCGTAATCTTATAACTTTACATGCAATGCTGCCACACATTTTACCAGGGCAATAATGACCAGCAAATTATGAGTTTTGAAATGATACCTCACAAGCATATCTTGTACAAAGATTATTACAATAGTGTGAATACATGGGTTCAGAGGTGAATATAGGGATACAGTCCGTCAAACCTCCAAAGTAACGTGTCTACAATAAAAACATTGCTTACAGCTTCAGAGACATATAGAACACATCTGGTAACCACCACACCCAATATATGGATGTTTCTGGGCCAGGTGGTCAGTCCTATACTCTGGAGATGCAGTGAGACAACACCACAATGTTTTGAGTAAGCTAAAATTATTGTTGTAGACTATCAGATTGTGTCCTCACACCTTTGTGGCTATCATAATAATGGATTAATTACTATTACCATCATAATGTTATAATGTTAAGATGTAAACACAACAAATGATCACTTTACTTCTGAATGAAACCAACCTAAGCACTGGGATAAACGGTACTATGATGGAGAACTTCTCCTGCTGACATAGCTACCATCATTCTTCGGCTACGTCTACACTAGGGTTTTTTTGCAGATGAGGCAATGCAAAGGAAGCGCTCATTAGCATTTTCTCACGCTTCATTTGCATAATCTCTTCCGATGCTTTTTGCGCAAGATGTTTTTGTGCAAAAACTAGCCGTGTAGATGGATCCATTTTGCACAAAAAACCCCTTTTGTGCAAGATCCTTATGCCTCAAAAAAGGAGATCTTGCGCAAAAGGGGGTTTTACACAAAACGGATCCATCTACACAGCTAATTTTTGTGCAAACACCTCTTGCGCAAAAAGCATTGGAAGAGATTGTGCAAATGAAGTGCGAGAAAATGCTAATGAGCACTTCATTTACATTGCTTCTTCCGCAAAAAAAAAACCCCTAGTATAGACATAGCCTTAAGGTTGGAATAATTAAGCTAATGAAAGAGCTTTCTCCTTCCAGCTGCCCTACAGCAATTACATTAGAGAGTTTACAGAGGTGCAGTTGCATTGCTACAGTTCCCAATGCTGTAAACTGTCTGTTGTACCCGTAGTCTGAGACACAAATCTTTCTTTTGGCAAAGGAGTAGTATGAGCCACACAATCAGCACCAGAGCTGTGAAGCAATGAATAATAATGATTCATTTAATATCTCAGTGATTAGTATCATCTCCGTCCTCAATGCTAAGGAAACATGAGTTTTTACCCTGGGGTAATTAACATGCATTAGCTATTCTACTGTAAAAACATGGTAGAGACGAGACACTTTAATTTCACCAGAAGACAAACTATGTGAGGTCAGCACCATGCCCTCCCTCCCGTACAATCAATGCAAAGGAGAAACAGGATAATTCGTTTAAAAAAAGCAGTAAACTTGTCAAAATGAAGAACATCACTAACATGTATTATACTGAAATATTAAACATATACAAAATACTATGAAATTAAAATATGCATAAACAAGTTAGTAGAAATATCAAAATTTATGTATGCAACAAATTAAGTAATAAAACAGTAAAGTATGCACTTCAATGTTTGCAGGATGGCAAATTACTTACAGAAATAAATGTTTAATGTTTTCATTTACAAAGGGAAGGGATAAAAATCACATCTTATTTACTGGAAGTTCAAAAAAGCACTGAATATTAAAGAAATGTACAATTGTTTTAGATATATGGATGCTTTGAGAGCTAACAGAAAAAGTATGAAGCTAATACATCTGAAAGGCTCGACAAAAAAGAAAATTTAAAAGACTCTAAAATGTATTTATTTATTTTAATGTTATGACTTTGGGGTGCATATCTCATGATTTTTGAATACCTCTATTATATCTATATTTAGAAACAATACAATAGAAATTTATTTTTGACGATAGTCCCACTGTGCCAGATTTTTAAAGGTATTTATGCGACTAGTAGGATTTTCAGAAGCATCATGACACTTTCAGCCTTTAAAAATCTGGCATGCAGTGATTGTTTGGGAACCAAATTCGACACACAAATAGTAATGGGATAAAAGCAGGGTGCTGGATAAGAAAGCAAAACAATTGACCAACACGATCTTGACTGATGGATTAAAAGAAACTGAAATGTGACATCAACCCAGGAAATCAGCAGGTGTTGATGTGATATGGTCCCAAAGAATAAAATGGTGTATGACAAAAACTACTGGCACAATACAGACAGAAAGTGCTACCCCAGAAACGCTGAGATGGGATGGCTGAAGCCTACTAGCAGCTGTGAAGATTTTTAAACTGATTAATTGCACCTAAAATGTGATCTGAAGGGCACAATGACATTCGTGTGCCTAGGGTGAACGATGAGGTGCTAAGTCCAATAAAAATAACATTTGGGGAAGCAAGGACTGTAAGGCGACTTTGCTCAGGCTGCCAGGCGAGGGGCAGGCCAGCTCAGGCAGCGAGAACGGCCGTTCAGACAAGCGTGTGACGCGCTCGGAGGCTTTGTGCGGACACACGAGGTGACAAGGGGTCTCTCAAACGCTGACCGAGGAAGGAGGGTGGCTCCCGCCTCCGTGAGCCGCAGGGCAGAGCCGCCTGGTGCCGCACAGGGGCTGGGAGGCGGGAGCCACGACGGACTGTCCTGCAGGGGAGAAGGGGGCAGCCCCTCTGGCCCGGCCTCAACCCCAGCGCCCAACCCCCAGCTGACTGTGCCCCTCAGCCCTGCCCCGGCTGCCCCCAGGTGCCCGGCCAGCCTGTGCCATCCCGTCGGGCGCTGCCCAGATCCTGCCCCTCCCGCAGACCGCGGCCCCTGCGCGAGCAGCAATTGCCGAGTCAGGGCAGCGGCTTCAGCAGCTCTTACTGAGCACGCGCAAGTCACAGCCGCATGCTCAGACTGGCGAACAGCCCCGCCCCTTTCTCGCTCTCCGGACTGGCGGGCGCGCACGGGCTCCGCACCCTAGCTCAGCCGGCCGGTGGAGGCGGTGCTGCCGCGTGCAGCAATGGGGCTGTGCCCGGGGAGCTGGGAAGGAGGGGCCGAAGTCGGAGAGCTCGGCTCACATGTTCCCGCCCCGGGAGCGGGGTTAGCAGCCAGTAGCAACGCCCATTCCTCTGAGCGAATCAGCCCTGCCCCGTGGCGCCGCTCCGCCTCTCCGCTCGTTGTCGCTCACTTCCTCCCTCCGTTCCCTTTCACTTCCGGGGTCAGCGGTGCCGCGGTTGCTACTCAGTAACTAGCTCCCTGCCCGGGGCCCGGCTAGAGGAGCCGGTAGCTGCCCGCGCTCTCTGAAGGCCCCGCGACCCCCATGGCCAGTAACCCACAGCCCCAGCCCCCTCCGCCGCCGCCCCCTCCTCCGCCCCCACAGCAGCAGCCGCCGCTGCCTGGGGCTGCCGGCGGGGGCGGCGCGGTGGAGCCCGAACTGGTGTCCGTGATCGTTAATCACTTGAAGAGCCAGGGGCTGTTCGACCAGTTCCGCCGCGACTGCCTGGCCGACGTGGACACCAAGGTATGGGCGGGGGCAGGTCTGAGGAGGGGGCGGGGGCCACGCGGGCCCGGAGATCGGGGGAGGGGAGAAGGGCTGTCTGACGAGACGCGCAGCCGGTCCTGCCTGGTGAGCGCCGAGTGCTGCCGGGGGCGGAGGCAGGGCTGCCCTAGATGCGGAGTCGGCGAGTCCTCGCAGCCTTCCAGAGACTCCTGGCTGGCTCTAGCGTCCTGGGAATGTCGTTCCCCGGGGATACGTCGCAACAACAGCTCAGCGCGTTGCCTCCTGCACTAGACCGCTGACAGGGTCCTTTGCAGCAGGTTCCTGCCTCGGGAATGAGCTCTCCAGTGTGTGTTCTTGGAAATCAGTTATCAGAGAGTGACTTCAGCAAGATCGGGCTATCTGTGTAAAAGGGACTGGTCGCTCCTGTTTATGTAGGTTATACTGTATACACTTTTTCCCAAGAGGATAATAGAATTATTTTCGGTAAATAGGTTTTGGTATATGGCTATTGCCTATCTGAGGATGGCAATCCTGATATTTTTATTGTTTCGGCAGTTAAGATCTAGGGAGCTTTTTAAAGTTTTTCAGCCCTCTCATTAGGAAAATGAGTTTTAAGAAGCTTTTTTTAAATATCTGATCTCACCTTTTGCCCCTTTAGCCTGCTTATCAAAACCTGAGACAACGCGTTGACAACTTTGTTTCCAATCATCTGGCAACTCACACTTGGAGTCCTCATCTCAACAAGAATCAGCTGAGAAATAATATTAGGCAGCAGGTTCTCAAGTAAGTCATAAGTTGAGTTAATATTCTGCTGTTTAAATAGATATTTGTGCTCTAGTGATAGGTGAATGGAAATCTAGGTAGACAAATATCAGAGTGGTAGCTGTGTTAGTCTGAATCCGCATAAACAACAAGAAGTCCTGTGGCACCTTATCGACTAACAGATATATTGGAGCATAAGCTTTCGTGGGTGAAGATCCACTTCGTCAGATGCACCTGACGAAGTGGGTCTTCGCCCACGAAAGCTTAGCTAGACAAAGAAATTCTACAACTTCTATGAAGAGAGAATGTTACCTTTGTTGGAAGGGCTGGCATTGTATCCGGATATAAATGCTCGTTACTCTTGTGATATGTTGTAATACAGTGTTGAATGTTTCCTGTTTTGCATCATAACTTTGAAGGAGTCTGGCTTTTTTGGAACGTTGGGACTGCAGTCCAAGGATTCTGGCATTACCACTACCTCATAAGTGGTTCATTCAACAAATTACTAGTTGTTGTTGTTAGGTTTTCTGAGTTAAATCTTGTGTTGTTAATAGGATTGTAGATATGATTATTCATGTATGTTGCAAGCACAAGTTAGTTACTCAAAGTCATATTCACAAAACAGAAATCCTTGAACAGACTTGATTTCTATAGACAGCTAAAAAGTTTTGTAAAGACTGCTGGTAAATGGTCATCTTGAAATATCTTTGAATAAGCATTTACGGTGAATCTAATTTGTGCCATAAACACATTTACATTAATGTCCTCTGCCTAGTGTTGCACATTACACTAATATGAGAAGCAGCCTAATGTTGCTCCAAACTAATTTGTGTAGGTAAGGGTTGCCATCCTGTCAATTTTAGGGACAGATTTGAAACTTGGGAGCAAATGTTCTGGCTGTGTGAATAGTGAGCCTTTGCCACCTGTTGCACGGTTAGTTAGAGGTATCAACACTTGAGTATAGAGGAAATACAAGTATTTTGTAGTTAAGACTTGATAACACCATAAATGGAGACATGGTCTCTAGTGAAATGAAGCCACAGGCAACCTATTCTGTTTTCTAGAGCGTGATGGACAAAAGGTAGGCTATTAGGTAGCTAACTGGTTCAATGCTTAAGCTATTACATACAAGTAAATTAAGAATCTGAACTCCACTGTTTAGTAGTTGCAACATGATGCCATTCTGAGAAATTCTAACATTGGGGTTATGAAGACAATAGATATAGTGCTGTCACATTTCTTGCTACCCGTTTTGCATAGAATACTTTCCTCAAACTGATTCATAAAGATATCTACAAAGGGGGGCTGTAAGTTTATGTTGGAAGAGAATAAAAACAAATCCATTTGCTGCAGGCTTTTTGGCATGAAATGTTTATTCAGATGTGTGTTAATGGGACATTTTGAGCACTATCTAGATCCATGGTATCCAACAATCTAGCCACTAGCAACATGTGGCTATTTGGCCGTTTGAGTGTGACTAGTTCACTATAGTAGTAGCCATTATAATGGCAACTGCTTCAGAACTGGTTGGACACCATGGACCTAGACACAAGTCAGGTAGGAGTGTTCCTGAAGCAAATGCAAAAAATGACTTTCTGGGAACTTAGAAAGTTTATGGAAATTTGTCTGTGTGGAGGGAACGTGCTTTTTAGATAAACCAGATCTGTGTGTGGAAATAAGTTTCCTTATATGTAAGTATTAGTGTGACTTTTTTTTTTTTTTCCCCTTCAGGTCTGGAATGTTGGAGTCTGGAATTGACAGAATTATTTCTCAGGTTGTGGATCCAAAGATCAACCACACATTCAGACCTCAGGTGGAAAAAGCTGTTCATGAGTTTTTAGCCACATTAAATCACAAAGAGGAAACAAGCCCCAGTGCAGCCCCTAGTGAGGAAAAAGCAGATGCTTCTATCACAGTACAAGGTATTTTGCCATTATTCTATGTTGTCTGTTTTCTATCTGGTTTTCTTAGCAAATGGTATTATTGATCATCGCTAGTTCTGCTGTTAAAACTAAATATCTGAAGTGTCAGCAAGATGAGCTCTGTAAAGAGCAGCCCGGGTTAATGATTTGTTACTGCTGGAAGAGGTGGGAAGAAGAGGCTAAATATCACAATTTTACCTGTATTTGAAATTACCAGGAAAAAGTGACAGTCTCACTTTCACCACAGGCTCAAATAGAATCTAGGCTATAAAAGATGAGTAGCCAACTATGTATGAAAGGTGTAACTCTCTTAATGCAGTTCTTTAGTTTAGAAAGATTTGGAGCATTTAGAGAGACCTTAATTCTGTCCTTTCTGCATATGTATTCTAGTAGTTTAATTATTCAATCTCCCTCCCTACTCCCCCTGCCCAGTAGTGGCTTTTGTAACTAAAAATCACCATAGCTCTTATGTAGGCTCTACGACTGGAGTGGGGAACCTTTTTTGGGTAGGCCGCCACTGACCACAGAAAAATCAGTGAGAGGCCGCACGCAAGTGAGAAGCAAAAACAAACAAACAAACAAAATCTCCTCACTGACATGGTCCCCACCTGAGAAGGAGAAAAAGACTTCCCACATACCCCCCGCACACCAGAGCCTGGTGGGCAGGGTCAGCCTAGTAGATTTTGTATGCTCCAGCCCCCTGGTGGGGCAGTGCGAGGTCTGGAGCGCCAGTGCAGGCTCCCCAATGCACAGGGGGAGGAGGAAGCCTGAGCGTCAGGGGCCAGATCTAGGCAAGGGGGGGACTGCATCCAGCCCCCAGGATTGAGGTTTCCTACCTCTGCTCTAGGACCTTATTCTGTAGTCTTCATCCTTAATTTTTCCATCATTAGGTCTTATGTCTTTTAAGCTGGGGATGTATGCATTAGTGTAGCAGCAGTGGGCAATAACCAGGGCTTGACAAATAATGTAATCTACTCGCCTGTGGCGAGTAGATTACAACCCGGAAGAGCCAGTGCAGAGCAATCTGCGTGGCTGGCGAGCCCTGGCAATAACCATCCCATAGGCTGGATGTGGTTTGTTAGGGTTAGTCCCTGGTGGGCTGCCACCACTGTACTTACCTGCACAGCCACAGGTAGCATCATAGAGCTGGAAGAGACCTCAGGAGGTCATCAAATCCAGCCCCCTGCCCAAGGTAGGACCAATCCCAACTAAATCAACCCAGCCAGGACTTTGTCAAGCCAAGACTTAAAAACCTCTAGGGATGGAGATTCCGCCACCTCCCTAGGTAACCCATTCCAGTGCTTCACCACCCTCCTAGTGTAATAGTTTTTCCTAATATCCAACCTAGATCTCTTCCCGCTGTAACTTGAGACGATTGTTCCTTGTTCTGCCATCTGTCACTACTGTGAACAGCCTCTCTCCATCCTCTTTGGAACCTCCCTTCAGGAAGTTGAAGGCTGCTATCAAATCCCCCCTCACTCGTCTCTTCTGCAGACTAAACAAACCCAAATCCCTCAGTCCCTCCTCATAGGTCATGCACTCCAGCCCCCTAATAATCTTGGTCACCCTCCGCTGGACCCTCCCCAATGCGTCCACATCCTTTCTATAGTGGGGGGCCCAGAACTGGACCCACCACTCCAGATGTGGCCTCACCAGAGCCGAATAAAGGGGAATAATCATTTCTCTGGATCTGCTGGCAATGCTCCTCCTAATGCACCCTAATATGCCATTAGCCTTCTTGGCTACAAGGGCACACTGTTGACTCATATCCAGCTTCTCATCCACTGTAATCCCCACGTCCTTTTCTGCAGAACTGCTACTTCGCCATTCAGTCCCCAGCCTGTAACAATGCTTGGGATTCTTCCGTCCCAAGTGCAGGACTCTACACTTGTCCTTGTTTAACCTCATCAGAGGATTCTTTTGGGCCAAAAGAAATCTAATCTGTCCAGGTCACTCTGGACCCTATCCCTGCCCTCCAGAGTATCTACCTCTCCCCCAAGCTTAGTGTCATCTGCGAACTTGCTGAGGGTGCAATCCTTCCCCTCATCCAGGTCATTAATAAAGTTGTTGAACAAAACCGGTCCAAGAACAGATCCTTGGGGCACTCCACTAGAAACCGACCACCAACCTGACATCGAGCCATTGATCACTATCCGTTGGGCCCGACAGTCTAGCCAGCTTTCTATCCATCTTACCATCCATTTATCCAATTCATATTCCCTTAACTTGCTGGCAAGAATATTGTGGGAGACCATATCAAAAGCTTTGCTAAAGTCAAGGTACGTCACATCTACTGACTTTCCCATATCCACAGAACCAGTTACCTCATCATAGAAGCTAATCAGATTGGTCAGGCACTATTTGCCCTTCGTGAATCCATGTTAACTATTCCTGATCACTTTCCCCTCTTCCAAGTGCTTCAAAATGGATTCCTTGAGGATCCCCTCCATGATTTTTCCAGGGACTGAGGTAAGGCTGACTGGTCTGTAGCTCCCTGGATTGTCCTTCTTCCCTTTTTTTAAAGATGGGCACTACATTTGCCTTTTTCCAATCATCTGGGATCTCTCGCGATTTCCGCAAGTTTTCAAAGATAATGGCCAAAGGCTCCACAGTGACATTTGCCAACTCCCTCGGTACCCTTGGATGCATTAAATCCGGGCCCATGGATTTGTGTATGTTTAGCTTTTCTAAATAGTTCCTAACTTGTTCTTTCCCCACCACAGGCTGTCCACCTCCTTCTCATACTCCGTTACCTAGTATATTTGTCTGGGAGCTGACCTTGTCCATGAAGACACAGGCAAAGAAAGCATTGAGTACTTCAGCTTTTCCCACATCATCTGTCACTAGGTTACCTCCCTCATCCAGTAAGGGCCCTCCTCCCTCTGATGACCCTCTTATTGCTAACATGCCTGTAGAAACCTTTCTTGTTATCCTTCACATCCCTTGCTAGCTGCAAATCCAATTGCGCTTTCGCCTTCCTGATAACTCCCCTGCATTATCGAGCAATATATTTAAACTCCTCCCTAGTCATCTGTCCAAGTTTCCACTTCTTGTAAGCTTTCTTTTTGTGATTAAGCTCACCAAGGATGTCACCGGTAAGCCCATCTGGTCGCCTACCATATCTGCTTTTCTTGCTGCGCATCGGGATGGTTTCATCCTGTGCCTTTAATGAGGCTTCTTTAAAATACTGCTAGCTCTCCTGGACTCCTTTCCCCTTCATGTAAGCATCCCAGGGAATCCTGCCCATCAGTTCTCTGAGGGAGTCAGTCTGCTTTTCTGAAGTCCAGGGTGTCTATTTTGCTACTCTCCTTTCTTCCTTTGGTCAGGATCCTGAAATCTACCATCTCATGATCGTTGCCTCCCTGTTTGTGAGCAGCAGGTCAAGCTGCGCATGGCCCCTGGTTGGTTTCTTCAGCACTTGTACCCAACATTCTCCAAAAACTGCCTGGATTGTCTGTGGACTGCTGTATTGGTCTCCCAACAGATGTCAGGGTGATTAAAGTCCCCCATGAGAACCAGGGCCTGAGATCTGGAAGCTTCTCTCTGTTGTCTGAAGAAAGCCTCGTCTACCTCATCCACCTGATCCGGTGGTCGATAGCAGACACCAACCACAACATCACCCCTGTTGCTTCCACCTCTGAACTTAACCCATAGACTCTCAATAGTCTTTTCTCCCTCTAAATACTGGAGCTCCGAGCATACTGCTCTCTTACATACAATGCAACTCCTCCTCCTTTTCTCCCCCTCCTGTTCTTCCTGAACAGTTTATACCCTTCCATGACAGTGCTCCAGTCATGAGTCATCCCACCAAGTCTCTGTTGTTCCAATCAAATCATAGTTCTTCAGTTGAGGCAGGGCTTCTAATTCTTCCTGTTTGTTTCCCAGGCTTCTTGCATTTGTGTACAAACACCTTAGATAACCAGTTTGATCGCCTTACCTTCTCCATCCGAATCAGGGGTCCTCCTTTGTTGCTCATTCCTCCTTGTGATTCTTCCTGGTGTCCGACTGCCTCACTTACCTCAGAGCTTTGGTCACCGTCCCCCGAACAAACCTAGTTTAAAGCCCTCCTCATAGGTTTGCAAGCCTGCCCGCAAAGATACTCTTTCCTTTCTTGGTTAGGTGGATCCATCTCTTCCTAACAATCCTTGTGCCCAGAACAGAGTCCCATGGTCGAAGAAACCAAAGCCCTCTCTCCGACACCACCTGCGCAACCACGCATTTATTTCCTCAATTCGACGATCCCTACCCAGACCTTTTCCTTCAACCAGAAGGATGGACGAGAATACCACTTTCACTTCAAATTCCTTGATCCTTCTTCCCAGCGCTACATCATCTGCTGTGACCCGCTCAAGGTCATTCTTGGCCGTATCGTTAGTTCCTACATGAAGAAGCAGGAAGGGGTAGTGATCCGAAGGTTTAATCACTTTGGGAAGATTCTCGGTCACATCCTGAATGTGAGCTCCTGGTAACACTTCTCAAGATTGCAGGTCTGGATGGCAGATGGATGACTCAATCCCTCTTAGGAGGGAGTCCCTGACCACCACCACCCACCTTCTTCTTTTGGGGGTGGTGGTCGTGGAACCCCCATCGCTAGGACTGCGCATCCCATGCTTTCCGGTAGATGGTGTTCCCGTCTGATTTCTTCCCTGAGAGGTCCCTGCCAAAGCATTCTCCTCCGCAGTGCCTGTGGAGAGAGCCTGATAGCAGTTACTTACGTCTACAGGAATGGGGGATACCTGAGTTGGCCTTCTCCTTCTAGAGGTTACATACTGCCAGTTTTCTTCCTTGTCCTGTACTGCCCTGACTGGCTCTTCAGCCTGCTGTGCCTGCAGGATTAAACTCTGCCATCTATTGAGGAAGTCTTCCTCCTCTGTGATAGAACGTAGGGTCACTACTTGGGCCTCAAGTCCTCTAATTTTTTCTTCCAAAATGGTGACCAGCTTGCACTTAGTGCAGATGAAATCTCTCCTTTCTTCCAGGAGGAAGACAAACATGGCACGTGCTGTACAGGTAACAACAGCAGACTTATCACCATCCAGACCTGCCTTCCTTCTGAGAGATTCCTCAGTTGTTATTAAATGCCTCCTTGAAGGGCAGGAATGTAGTGAAAAGATTTTAAAGAATGGCGAGTATATCTCACCCCCTTCCCAACTCCCTCTCCAAACTCCCTGTTAGCAGTCCCTGTTCACAAGCTCCCTGGTTGCTGACTCACTCCTTTATAAACCATGGACTGTCTGATAGCCCCTCCCCCTGATTAAGGCTCAACCAGTGAGCAGAGGCTTCTAGATTTCAAACCCTGATTAGAAGCTCACAGCTTCCACCTCTTAAGCAGGTGGGTTGAAGAGACAGCTGCAGGTTAACCCTTTCTTTACCATCTTAAGTCACTACTAATGGGATGGGCATGTTATATAACAGTACCTACCTGTGTGTTCAGTTCCTCCCAATGCAGTAACTCCTACAAAAAGTAGTTAATATTCAATGTAATCCTTCTTTCAGATCATTAATAAAGATAGTGAAGGGAGCATGGCCTAGCATTGTTTCCTTCAGTATTTCACTGGCCATTCTGGCAAACTATGGGGTATACATTGAATTTGGGCTGATGGAGAAAATTCAGAAGTTGAAAGACCTCCATGGAGACTGTATCTTGCAGGTCACCCTCTCTCTTTATAAAGTGAGGGACCTGCTCTGAATTTCTTAAGCAGCAAAATAGCATTGAGAGCAAAGTATCTCAGGTAACCAGGTCACAAACAATTTAGCATAGTGATATCTTGATGTGTAAGAAACAAATACTGTGATTCAGATTAATCAAAATTCTTGACTAATTTGATCTGAAAAGCCCTTCCCCTTCAGAAATAGTAATCAATATAGAAATAAATATTTGCTCTTAACAAATGTTATGGAAATCTTGGTTAGTTAAAATGTTTTCTTTTTTTCTCATTCTTTAAGGTGTTTCTGCTACAGCTCCTAGCACTAATGTAGTTAGTGATGCCATGTCCATTTTGGAAACAATAACTTCTCTTAACCAGGAAGCAAGTGCTGCCAGGGCTTCAACAGAGAATACAAATTCCAAGAACAGTGACAGAACTTCAAAAAGACTCCCATCTCAACAGAGTGTTGATGATAGCACAGAGAGAGAGCGGAACTCAGAAGAGTTACTAGAACAAGAGAAACCCAGTGGTTCCTCAGAAGGAAGTGAAACAGTTGCGAAGTGTGAAGATTTAAATGATCTCCCTTGCCCAAGTGAAGAAATAAAAAATTCAATAAAAGATGTTGTTAATTTAATTAATCCAAGCAAAGAACTTCTACAAGAAAGTGATGATCAGAAAAGTAAATTAACAGATAGAGGTGACAGGAAACCAGAGATCACTGAGAAAGGGGAAAGAAGAAAAGAGAAAAAAGAAAAGAATGACAAGAAATTTGACCATTTAAAGAAGAATGATGATGCCCTAAAAGCAAAAGAAGAGAAGCAAGTGAAAGAAAGAGAAGTGGAATCAGTAAAACAGTTGATTCCTGAAAAAAACAGCAGTAAACAGAAGATAACAGAAGGTACAAATGAAGGTATAGAAAAGGCAACTTAAAGTATTGTGGGATAGAGGGAAATTTTGTGTTGGTGTGGGCGTTTTCAAAGGTGAGTTTGGAAAGTGAAAAGATGTTGGGCCAATAATATTGGTAAATGTAGTCGTCTTTATACTGTTGTTGTTCCATTGCTAGTTTAAAAAATCAACAGTAATGTTAGTTTTCCCCTACAAAGGCCAGGACCATCTTCTAAAAGGTGGACTTGTAAGAGAAGCCTAAATCACAAATAGCTCCACTGTAGTCAGAGGGATTGTTTGTGGTTAAAGCAAACATTTAGTCTAACTCAGTCTGTGCTCAGAAATAATGTACCGTTTCTGTGTATCTGAGGTTTTAAAATAACAATTAACTTCTTAGGAAATGAGCTAAATACATTGGTTTGATATGTTGCATGATGCAACTTTTTTTTTTCTTTTTTTTTTTTAAGAACATATTTTTGATGACTCAGATGTGGATTTACTCAGTGATATCACGGTGAGCTCTGTCCACACCAGTGACCTCTCTTCCTTTGAAGAAGAAAGTGAAGAAGAAGCTGTAGTTTCCGATAGCACTGAAGAAGGAGAGATCACATCAGATGGTAAAAATAATATAAAAAGAATACATGTGTTAGGAATAGCCTGGTTGGCGTATTTCCTGCCATTTGAATACATAGTACTTTGCAGTCTGTTCTGAAGTATATTTTATCATACGTGCATTGTGTGATAATAGAGAATCTTTCATCTGATGGGTAAAATTCATGGTTTTTCTTCTGTTAGTAAATAATAGTAAAAATAGATTATTTGGCATTTTAAAATAAAAAAATATATATAGTCCAGTATTTTAAAATTATTTTTTGTGTGTAGTTTTTCAGGATGTAGTGATGGCACTTCATAACAATGCCTTCTGCTTTGTGTGTTGATTTCTTCCCTCCTCCCCTCCCCGCCCCTTATGTGAAGTTAGTGTAAATGTACATTTGCATGGCATGCTTCTTTTAGCAGCAGGGAGAGTGCTTACATGGGTTGCTCCGCTTTTCCTGGACATAAATAGCAGTGTAGATGGTGAGGCACAGCTCATGTGAGTAAATACATGATTGAAGGGTATAGTTGTGTCCCTGAGTACATATCCTACAAGACTGTCTACTTGCTCAAACCTCTGCCTTCCTATCTATTCTGCTGTTTTTTTAGCAACAGAATAAAAAACTGTCTCCCTGCTGTGAGAGCCTTTCCCCATCCCAGGGAACTTCTGGAGCCTTTCCTTACTATACAGAAAGACTCTGGGAGGCGGGAGGAAGCAGGGAATGACTGCCAGCACCCCACTGCTGAAGCCTTTTCTTGCTATAGTGAAAGGGACAGGGAGCTCTTGAAGACTGTCCCTGCTGCTTCCTCACTTCTAGAGCCATAAACTGTCATGTAACTACACACCACAATGTGGACTCAATCTGCTTTTCACTGCAGTGTATAGCTGCACATATATTATGTGGCACTGCCAGTAGTGTGTATTATAGATATAGCTTTAGACTGTTGTTCTGACTTGAGCCTAGGTGTACTGTGGGGATCGGGGTGTTATTACAGCCCTAGGGTTGCAGGAATTCCCAAGGGCTATGTGATTTTGGTGACTAAATTTTATATATAAAATATCCTTAACCATGTCAAGTGACACATTTATAGTACCAAAATGGAATGTTTTTTTTAAATCTAATTGTTTTTCTCAGTTTATGTAGTTTATTTATATTTTGCATTTTTCTCTGGACAATGAAAATGGACTGATCACATCTCATATTTTAGTAACATTTGGCTGTTTAAATGCTGAATCAGAATCTCTTTGAAACATTTTTTTAAAGGAGACATTTCTGTTAATCTTAGGGTTTATGGTAGTTCATTTTTACAAAGCTTAAATTTTACCATAACAATGTTGCTTTAATTTTTCCACTTTTTTAATTCTGACTAGATGAAGAAGAGCAGAACAATCAGAGTAAAACAAAGCCTCAGACTAATGAACTTTGCGATGGAAAGGCCAAACCAGTCCGCCACGCATATGTTCACAAACCTTTTCTGTACTCCAAGTACTACAGTGATTCCGATGATGAACGTACTGTAGAGCAACGTCGTCAGTCCATTGTAAGTTTGAATGAATTTACAATTAACATTTTAACTCCATCAAAAAAATATTCCCTTTATTTAGCTGGGTTTTTTTCTGGAAGCATCCTTCTGTAGTTCACCAGCAACTTGTGATCTGTCAGCATTTCATGGCAGTGATCCATTGAGAGTCATTTGAGAATCACTGGTTTACCTAATTATCCAGCTCCTCCTATTTTACAACAAACTCTGGCTGATAATGAGGCACCTGTGTGTGCCCAGTGTCTTCCCAGCATCTCTGCAGCTTGCCTGGATTTATGCACCATAATACCTCTGGGATAAACTAGACTCTAGCTGTGGCCATGTAATTCATATGTACAACAGAGTTGAGGAAAGAAAGAAAACAATTATAAAGTTCTTTTGAAAGTGGAGGTAACTTTTGTCTAGTGGACTGAAATTGGGGTTAGAACACACTAGTGCTAATACTGACTCTGTGCCTGCCTGTTCTCCACCTGTAGAATGGGGATAAAATCTTATGGGTTGGAGAAGGGGTTAATAACAACTAGGGATGCTAGCATATACTTATTTACACAATTAACCAATAAGCCCAGGCTTATCAGTTAATCTTAATGGTTACATGCACCCTTCCCCTTGCTGCTTCTATATCAGAGGCAGCGGGGGGGAGGAGGCAGGAGCCTAGTGCCTGTGCCTATGTTCTCCCTTTCCCTTTCTTCCCCCTCCCCCCCCCCCCCATGTTGCTCCCTGCACACACTGGCTCCTTTGGAGCCACCTACCACCCGTGCTGCTGCCTTGCTCTGAGGCAGCAAGGGTGGGGGAAGGCAGGAGCCCCCTATGCATGTAAACTGCTAAAAATTTCAATGGTTACATGCTTACACAACTGCATGATTTTTAACATCCCTAATTTCAATTCACTGAAGTATTTTGAGGCTTTTAATTAGTTTGCACAGCACTTTGTAAATAACCACAATATTCAAGAACTTATTGATTATTTTTATTCTTATACTGAAATGCTGATTTCTGCAGAAATGTACAAGTTTGTGTATAACATTTTGTTTTTTTAACGTGACTTTCATCATTTATTTATTTCATTAAACAAAATAAAAAATCATCTTTTTCATTATTTCTGTGTCTTCAGGCCAGAGAAAAAGAAGAGAGACTCTTAAGGAGGCAGATTAATAGGGAGAGACTTGAAGAGAAGCGTAAACAAAAAGCTGCAGAGAAAACAAAGTCTCTGAAAAGTGGGAGTCAGCGTGTTGAAGGTGATGTCAGAATTACAAGCTTAGACTTGAGTGTTTTAACCAGAGTAATTGGGGAATTTTGCAGTTGACTTCAGTGTGGCCAAACTTTCACTCATCTACTATATATTTGAGAGAATCTGCCTGTTTGTTCAAGAACTCCTCCTAAACTGTAAGAGAGCGCTAAGACCCCCAAATTTGGTATACAGTTTCCTCTTATTATAATTTAAAGCAAGGTAAGGATTTGGTTGTGCCAAGAAAATGGGATGTATATGGAATGGGATTACTTCTAAAGCATAAAGAAAAGAGAGAGTCCTTTCTCCACCCCCCTTTTCCTCTCCCCCCCCCCACCCCCAAAATCCATGACTGCCCCAGCTCCTGGTCTCCCACCCCCCAGGTGCCCTTTAGAAGGGTAAGGGGGGGCTAAAGCTTCCCCTTCCCCGATTTGTACAGGGAATTTGCTGGCTTTTCTCCTTCATCAGGGAGCAAGGGAAAAGTGCACAACAAAGTTCCCTCTAAGCTGTGCGGCTGAGCAGCCATGCAGCTATATTCTGAGCCCTATGCAGAGGTTCAAAGCTCCCCATGCAGGCAGGGAGATAAGCTGATCGGTGGGGACTGGGCCTCTGCAAACAACAGAAGACAATCTGCCGAGATAAGCAGGGAATGAGTGGCTGGGAAAAGAGAGGGGGTAATTAATTGGCTTTGGGAGAAGTTCTCTCTGCCAGAGAGGGGGGGGAGAGAGAGAGAGGCAGAGTCAGAAACCCAGTAGTCTCTTCAGTCCTCCTGAGCTGGGAAGGGGGAGGTAAAGGAGCTGAGTGCATGGGGTAGGTGGGATCTGTGCAGTGAGGTGGAAGCATGGGGCAGTTTGTTTAGGGTGTCTGACTCAATGCAGTCTTCTCTGTTGGGTTGGTTTGGAGGAAGGGGTAAAGGGAAGCCTGGTGTGCGTGCGTGCATGTGCACGCTAGGAGGACATTTGCATGATTACATTTCAAGCAAAGTTTGCATATAGGTGTTAATGGCTTAAGATAGAAGAAATTCTTTTAACAGTTTCAGAGGGGTAGCCGTGTTAATCTGTAGCTGAAAAAATATTAAAAAACAGCGAATAGTCCTAAGGTGCTGCCGGACTATTCGTTTTTTAATTCTTTTAACAGAATTTTTTGGAGTGTTGCAGATATCTAAGCTCTGAACTTAATGATTTTTTAAAATCCTGTGTTACTAATTAATACATGGTAAATTGTGTTGCATTAAAGCCAGGTCTTTGCTATCTGGTATAGTTCTGGTTTTCATGAGTTGAAAGTAGCAAGTACTAGGTGTGATGCTAGTTATTTTGTAGGATGAAACCTTCTTTGCAAACTCTTTGAAACATGCAAATGTCTACAAACCCTGAAGCCAGATGTTAATTTGTTCTGGGCCTTCTACTCTTCCTCCAATTGAAGAAGGCTAATTCCCTACCTTTGTACAAACACTTAGTGACTACAAAAGGTAATCTCACAGCAACTAGTCACAAGTGTCTTGTTTTAATATATTTTATTCCACACAGATGGGCTGCTTAAATATATGTATATATGGGGGGGGGTGTGGGTGGGTGTGTGTTTACACACATACATACACACACGTTTTGTATTGGTGGTGTACACTGACACACTACCTCAATATTGGTGGTGCACATAAGAAAATTCAACCCACACAAAACAAAATTCAACCTGCCCAAGAATAGAAAATGTTAGCAGGAACACTGGTGCACAGTTTGCTACATTTCTCATTCTGCCTGGGGAGTGCAGGGGGCAGACAAATCTGGATATGCCGCAACAGGGGCATACACCCCTCCTCCTCCTCCTGTGCCCGCTGGTGTTGCAGAGTCCATGGAGATGTGCTTCTCACCTGCACCAAGTTGCTGTGCTGAGAAAGTCCTCTCTCCCTGGGGCAGCCTGCATACTGAACCCCCCAGCACCACCCCAGCGCAATTATTTAATGAAGCATGTACATTTTAATTTTCCAAAAAACAACAATTAAGGACCCAACCAACACCTAGTAAATATTCTAGTAACATTATAACTAAATACTGAAGTAAGTAAAATATTGTGCAAAATTCCATGTGTAACTTTTTCATGTGCACAGTGACATTCCTGAAACATAACAAACACCAGAATTAGTAATTCCCAAATTGTTTACAATGTCACTTACAAAAATAAAATAAAGACATGTTTTTCAAACACTGAAACTGTTCGTTATGTATTTTAGATAAAAGTGGTCTGAACTTGGAAGAGTCTTCAACAAAAGATTTTGAATCAAAAGTTACTGGTACCAGCATTAAGGATGTTCTTAAAGAGCAGAAGTTTTTAGAAAAAAAAGTAGCCCTGAGCAGGAAAAGAAAAAGAGATTCAAGGTATTCCTTATGTTTGTTTTTAAAGAATTTAATTTTGGCAGTGTAAGCTTAATTTAAAGCAACAAATGTGATTTTTTTTTTTTAAGGTATTTTGTTTTAATGTATCATGGGGTTTTCCCATTTAACTCCTATACTCTTAGTTTACTGTATTGATAACACCCGAATGGCCAGCTCCTACTATGTTACAATATAAAGTATGTATTCTGAATGCCTTTGATCACATTTCTTTTATGTGCATTTAAATGTGTATTTTTGCGGTCGTTCTGATGTCAGGCTTCCAGTCCCATTTGTGTCACTTGGCTTCTCTCTCTTCAGTTTTAAGTGCCTTCCAACTAGTATGGGAAGAGTGAATTTACCAATGAAATATGCCAAAGTGAATTAACAATCTTCCACTGTCAATTCAATCAACAGTGTAACCAGACTAATTCATTGCTTGATTGTGGAAGGTTAAAAAAAATGTTTACATTTCAGTTTAAAACTTTCAATAAAAAATAAAGGGTGTGTGTGTGGTAATTGATGAATTCACCACTTGGAAATCATGAAATGAAGATTTAAGCCTTAGATTTGTACTTTAACTCTTTCCCCTTGCACTTATGCCTTACTGTTTTAATATAAATTATTTGTCAATAAAGATTGTCATATAATCATAGAAATGTAGAACTGGAAGGGACCTTAAAAGGTCATCTAGTCCAGCCGCCTCTACCAAGAGAGGATCAAGTATTTGTCTAATCTGTATTTCAAAACCTCCAATGATGCGGATTCCACAGCCTCCCTTAGATGCCTATTCTAAAGCATAACTTCCCTTATAATTAGAAAGGTTTTCCTAATATCTAACCTAAATCTCCTTTGCTGCAGATTAACCCCTTCTGCTTCTTGCCCCTATCATCAGTGAACATGAAGACCAACTGATCACAGTTATCTTTATAGCAGCCCTTAACACATTTGAAGACTATTAGCAGTTCCTTCCTCAAGTTTAAACGTGCCCAGTTTCTTTAACTGTTCCTCATCAGTCAAGTTTTCTAAACCTTTGATCATTTTTGTTCTCCTATGAACTCTCTAATCTGTCCACATCTTTCTGGAAGTTTAGGACCCAGAACTAGAACTGAACCCAGTACTCCAACTGAGGCCTTACCAGTACCAAGCAGAGTGGAACAACAACATCCTGTGTCTTACTAAAAGCTCTCCTGTTTTGATAAAACCTAGAATTATATTAGCTTTTTTCTCAATTGCTTTGTTGTTTATATTCAGTTTGTGCTCTACTATATAACTCCCTCAGATTCTTTGAAGCAGAACAACTGTTTAACAAGTTGTTCCCCATTTTGTAGTTGTGCATTGGAATTTTTCCTTCGTTAAGTGTCTATTGAATTTCACTTTGGTTAGTTTCAGACTAATTTTCCAGTTTGCCAGAGTCCTTGTTAATTCTAATCCTATCCTGTAAAGTGCTAACAGCCCCTGTAAACTTGAGCTCATCCACATTTTATAAAATACTCTCTGCTCCAATATCTGGATAATTGATTAAAGTATTGAATAGTACTAAACCCTGAACACGTCCTTTCAAGACGAGTTTCTTATGATCACGTGCGGTATACATTTTGTTATGTGCACTAATATGGACACATCACCACTATATGGTGCACAGAACACATTTCATTCCACATGTCTACAGTGTATAGCAGGGGTGGGGCTGAGGGGTTCGTTCGGACTGTGAGAAGGGGCTCAGGCTGGGATAGAGCATAAGAGCATGGGAGGTTATAGCTTTGGCTGGGCATGTGGACTCTGAGGTGGTGCTCAGGTTGAGAGTTTAGGGAGCGGTACTTCTCCATGGCTGCATCAGTGCCAGTGGGACTGCGACAGGGGACCTTCTCCCTTGACTTTGGCAGGACTGTGCCAGAGCTGGGTTGGGGCTGGTGCCCGTCTCCCCTGGACATGGCAAGTCTATGCCAGGGCTAGGTTGCGGCTGGGATGCCTCTCTTCTGTATGCGGCAAGTCCAGGGCAGGTCCATGCTGGCACCAGTGGGGAGTGACATCTCCCCCTATTGCAGAAGGTTGGTGTTGGGGCCAGTGAGGAGATGTTCCTCTCCTTCCCATGGCAGGTCCGGGGCTTGGGAAGAGGCCTCTGTCCCTGCTGCAGTCTTGACCCCATGTGCAGGGCTTAATAGGCATCTGTGCAGCCATGAAGTTTAAAGGGAGCTTAGTTGCCATGTATGTTCTCCCCGGTTGGACAGAAAATCACTGAAAAACCCTCTTGCGTACTCTCAAGTCTTTCAGCCACTTGTGCACCTGCAGTATACTAATTTCATTTACACCGTATTTCCATAATTTGCTTATGCAAATGTGACTTCTGTCAGAAGCCTTGCTAAAACCAGGATATATCCTGTCCACAGCGCCCTCTCCACACCCCATTTATCCCTATCCACTAGGCCAGTAATTCTGTCACAGAAATTCTGTTAGTCTGGCATGGTTTTTTGTTGATTAATCTGTGTTGGCTTTTACTTGTTACCCTATCCCCTACATATTTACAAATTGAGTGTTTTATAATTTGTTCCAGTATCTTTCCATGCATTGAAGTTAAGCTGACAGATATATAGTTCCCCAGGTCGTCTTTGGTTATCTTATTTTTTTAAAGATAGGTATCTAGGTTTGCCTTTCTCCTGTCCTCAAGGACTTCATCCATCCTCCGTGAGTTCTCAAAGGTAATTGCTTCAGCTAGTTCGTTACGTTGTATTTCATCAGCCCCTGCTGATTTAAATGCATTTAATTTATCTAAATATTCTTTAACATGTTCTTTCCCTATTTTGGCTTGCATTCCTCCCCCTCCCCCCAATATAGGGTGCAATGCAAACTGGAATGTGTTATGCATCCTTACAAGAGTATCAGCACCATCTCTGTACCTGGCTTGATTTTTAAGTCTCAGGACAATGTGTAAGAGGCCAAGTTTGTGAAAGATCAATTCAGTAGTTTAAAAATTCTTTAAGGATGCTGAGAGAAATGATTTCACCTATGCTGTGGTTCTCTTTGCTCATCCAAATTACAGGGAACACCTAGTCATACTTAGCAGTACTAATACTTGTGTAGTATTTTATATTTCAAAGCACTGTACATATATTAATTTTCACATTGTATCTGTGAAGTTGGTAAGTATTCTCCCTATTTTATGTATGGAAAAATAGAAGTTTACTGTGTTAAATTACTTTCCAGAGGTTATGCAACAAGTTCTTGTTGGATGTGTTCTTGTGCACAATGTTCTTAGTCTGAGAGTTGATGAGTTAGACTCAATTGTTGCAAGGTTTTTCTGATGCTTTGACTATCTATTTTAGGCATGTTGAAGATAGCTGGAAAAAGAAATGTGAGCATCCTGAAGAAGATTCCAAAGAATCACAAAAGACAAATGAGGTTTGTGTCATAGATCAGTTAGTAAATTCCACAGCAAATATCTTTGTTTTACTCTACAGACATTATCAAATGTCTTTGTTCTGTTCATTTTTAATTGGAAAAATGATTCTGTGTATACTAAATTTCTATACTACTAGACTGATCTTTATGAATTATTTTTCCCTCTACTTCTTGTGTTACAGTAAGTTAGGAGGAGTTAGGGAGGTTATATTATCTGTATTTAACATTGATGGAACATTGTGTCCAGCTCTGACATTCATACTTCAAGAAAGACTTTGAAAAATTGGAGAGGGTTCAGAGAAGATCTGTGAGAATTGCAAAGGATTTGGTAAATGTGTGTTATAGTGAGAGACTCAAGACATTTCATTAGCTTATCAGAGAGAGCATTAAGGGGTGATTTTGTTTGGTTTATGTTTTGGAAACAGGAATTTGATCACAGAGGGCTGCTCTTTTACCAGACAGACAACACGAGATTTAATGGATGGAAATTAAAGCTTGTCAATCAGGCTGGAAATAAGATGCAATCTTTTTTTAATAGTGAGAGTTGATAAACCATTAGAACTATTCACCAAAGGTGATGAGATTCTTTATCACTAGAAATATTTAAATCAAGATTGGATTATTTTAAAGATAAACTCTAGTTCAAACAAATTAATTCAGGGAGGCCTACTAATCTGATTATTATTTCATATTTGTCCTATTGGGAGGGAGAAATTAACTTGCGGTTCTTACGAGAAATATTTTGTAACTAATGTTTTCAAAGCCCTGAATTGAGATAAATGGATTCCTGAATCTAGTAAATATACTGATTTTTTTCTTCTTGTTGTTGTTGTTGTTCTAGACCTGTGAAAAAACCTCTTCAAAGGAGTTGAAACATAATCATGGAAAAAGTGAAGCAACCAAGCCTGTTAGAAGAGTTTCAGAATCAGTACATTCAACTGAGGAAAGCAAAAATGATCCTAAAGTGGAAAGAGAACATAAAAGAAAACCATCTACCTCGCTTCAGATAGAAGGGACCCAGCAGGACACTGAAACAAGGGATCCCAAAAAGCAGCTGGACAGAGCAGAGACAGGTACTGATGAACTGCAGAAGCAGAAGTATGCCTTTAAAAATGAAAAACATCTTAAAAAAGATGATACAGACATTCAAAATATAAAAAGTATTCCCAAGAAAGAACTGAAATCCTGTCGAGAGAAAAATGAAAAAGAGAGAACTCTTTCAGAAGATAAATTGGTAGTAAAACATAGGTATAAAGGAGACGGTTCACATAAAGTAAGTGATGATGTAGACATTCAGTCTTTTGAGAGAAGCTTGAAAGGAGAGGATAATATACAAAAATATAATCAACAAACAAAAGTTCCATTAGATGATAAATTTGAAAGAAAAAATAAACACAGAAGTGAAAGGAAAATATCAACAGCTAGCAAAGATGGAAAAAATGTTTCTGAATACACTTTAAAAAATGAAGAAATATTACGTAAAGAAAATAACAAAAAAGACAGACACATTTCAACAGAAAAGTCAAGAGCAGAATACAAATCCAAAAGATCATCAAGTGATTCTAGGCCACAGAAGGATTCTCAGGGTAATTCAAAGCAACCTGTTTCTTCATCACAGAGAAGGAGTGAAAGTTATTCAGAAGATAAATATGAAATAGAATCAGTTAATTCAGATAGTAATTTAAAACAAGAAGATAGTATTCACAGAGACAGACGAAGATCAAAGAGCTTCTTAGAAGACAAGTCTTCTAAGTCTAAATCTAAGTGTCACGGTAAACAGTCCAAACCAATTGAAATAGAATTACAAGAAAGTTTTACAAAACACGAGACTGGTCAAAAACCAGACAAAGATAAGAATATGGAAGAGATGGACACAGATAAACAACGCAAATCCAAAAATGAAGATAAAGTTTTTGAAGAAAGCATTGTTGATTTTGAGCTAGAAAGTGACATGCACTCAATTCATAGTTCACAAAAAGACTTTAGCCGCAGAGTTAAAGTACAAGCAGGAGAAAAATCTGTAAAAGAGAAATATAAGAGTGATAAAGATTTAAGTTGTGCCAAAGTAGAAAAAAAGCTGTCAGTAGAAGGTCAGAAAAGCAGAAACTTAAAGCATAGCAATAAGGAAATGAAAAAGAAGGAAGAGGGTAACAAATTGGAGGACAAAGATATTAAAGAAATGTATGGTAGCCATGAAAAGGTGCAAGGAATTGTGATTATGGATAAAAAGTCAAGTAAGAAATTACCTTGTGAAAATAAAAAAGGAAGTTTGTTAGCCCATGAAATGACAGTGGAAGAGGAAAAATTAGCAACTGATACATTTGTAACCAGCCACATTCCAGCCATTCAAACACCAGTCAGGACTGCTGACGACTCATTAAATTCTGAACAAGTAAAAGAGCCAATGGAAGTTGATTCAGAGCAGTCTAATGCAAAGGTACATGAAGCATCTAAAACTGAAGAAAAAAGCAGTAGTAATTCACTACTGGACAGGGACTCTGAAAATATTGCAAAGGAAAATATGAACCTATATAGCTCCAAAAATGAATTTAAAAACAAGTTGGTAGATTTTGAAATGTGTGTGTCAGAGTTTACAGCTCCAGTTGACAGAAATTCTGAACAAAGCATTGAACATGAAAAAAATCCTATTAAAGGAGTTGATGTCTTAGATGCTGTGTTCAGACAAGCTTCTGAGGAGCAAGGACCCATTAAACAGGGGGCATATCAAATGAACATTGTGTATGAAACAAGTGGCAGAATTTTACTTAATGCTCCTATTAAAGAGCAGACTTCAGAAGATGCCAGACAGCTAACAAATTTCAACAATATAGTCAATCCTATTGAAGAAAATGTTTCTCTAGCGATTCATTCATCCAGACAAGATGCTTCCCATAAAAAGTCCATGGATATGTATTTCTCAGACTTCACAGACCCTTTGCCAAGTTTGGCTAAAGAGGAATCTCGTGTCTTGGATAAGATTTATTTAAATAAAGAGTCCTTTAATTTAGACAATAATGCAACACAAATTGCACATATGGAACAGGGTAGCCCTGTGCAAGGTTGTGTTATGAAAGAAAGTGAGGTTACCATGGTAGTTGCTGAAGAAAAAGATAGTGAGACTCATCTAATTGGTGTACAAGTAGTCAGAGAGAACATGGGTGATGCAAGTATACATGAAGATGATCAAGTGACTATGTTAAATAGTGTGCAAGGAAGAAATGAGTATAATGTAACTGGGGAAACAGAAGGCAAAAGCTTGATGACTAACCAAACTGCAGATCATACAGGTATAAGCATGAAAAAATCTGTCCTAATGAAAGAACGTGGCAACTTAAATATAGGCCCTGCTGCAGAGCAAGAAAAGGATGCCATAGTGGATGTTTTCAAAAAGAGTGAAGGACATGATATGGGTGCCACAGTAGACTCTTCTTTGGAGCTAGTGTCTATGAATGCTGTAAGACTTCCAGAAGAAATAATTAAAGACTCTGTAGTTCATGGCACAGAAGAAGGTGATGACATAATTGACACTGAAGATAAAAATGAAAGCAGTGCCGTGGGCACCAGTGCAGGAAGCGTTGATCACGTATACAACAGACTAGAAACAACGGAGGCCACTGTAATAGGAACTAGCACAGAGAAAATGCTTGAGAGCACTGTAATGGCCACTAGTACTGGAGAAGGAGAAGGTGAGTGTGCTGCGATGCATTCTGAAAAGGAAAGTGATGCCACAACTACTTGCTCCGAAGAAGAAAGTGAGGTTACTTTAATCTGCACCAGCATAGAAGCAGATGAAGGGTTAACTGCAAGTATATGGGCAAATAGTAATGAAGGTGTCAGTTTCAGCACAGAAGCAGATGGTGAGTGTACTGTTGCAGCAGCTGAAGAAAGTGGTGGTGGTGTCACTGGAGGATTTGCAGAAAGTGAAAGTTTCCTGACTAGTACAAAGGAAGGAGAAAGTGGTGAGTGCACAATGATTTATACAGAAGAAAATGGTAAAGATTCAGTAAATGCAGGCAGACTAGAAATTGAGGACAACGTAAACAGTGCTGGGACAGAAGAAAAAGATGATGCTGTAACTAGTGCAGGCTCAGAAGAAAAGTGCAAGACTTCAACTTGTAGACATACGGACAAATTTGAAGGTTCTGTTACCTGTATAAGTGAAGTTGAAAGTGATGGTGCTGTAACCAGTGCAGGCACAGATGCAGGTGAAGGATCCAGAAGCATCAACAGTTTAGATGAATTCCAGAACAATGTAACTGGTGCTGGCCAGTTAAAAGAAAGTGAGGGTGCTGTAACTTGTACAGGTGCAGAAGAAAGAGGTGATGGCTTCATAATTGGCTCAGTGACTTGTGCAGATGCACAAGAAGACAGTGCTGTGACTGGTGCATGTGTCAAAATGTCCATGGACAAGAATACCATGACTGGAACAAGTGCTGACAAAGGTGAAGATGCTGTGAATGGTGAAAGTGCAGTGACCAGCACAGGCATAACAACAGAAGATGATGCTGAGATTGCAACAGTCTGCACAGAACTGGAAGATAGCAATGAAGGTTTTGCAGTTGGCTTAGATGTAGAAAAATGTGAAAGTGCAATGGACAGTACAGGACCAAAAGAAGAAGCTACTATCCCTATGATCAGCATAGGGCCCTGTGATGATGAAGCCTTTGTGACTAGTACAGGTGCAAAAGAAGAGGATGAAGAAGGTGAGGGTATTGTGACCAGTACTGGAAGAGAAAACGAAGAAATAGAGAATGCTTCAACCTGTACAGGAATAGAAGGTGAGAGTGCACTCATTTGTATAGGTGCAGAAGAAAGTGAAAGTTCCATTATCTGCATAGTTGCAGAGCAAGTAGAAGCTAAGTCAGGCATGGCTGCCACAAATATAAATAAAGATGATGGGGTTGACAGCAATACTGGTGCAAAGAAAGAAGCTAATGGTGGCATAATCAGCAAAAGAGCAAAAGGGATAGTTGAGAGTAGTGTGACAAGTGCAAGCATAGCAGATGAAGATGCTCTGATCCCAAATACAGAAAAAGATGAGGATATTATATCTATAGATGTTGAAGAGTATGAGGATCCAATGACTAGTGCAGTGACTGAGAAAGATAAGGGTCAGTTTGCTGCTGCAGCTAAAGAAGAGAATGACAGTGATGCTAATGGAAGTCATGGCAGTGAATGTGAGGGTGCCATAACCCATGCAGTCGCAAATGAAGTTGAATTTCCACCTGCTTCTACTGAGAGAGTAGAAAAAACTAAAGGTGATGTGATCTCTACCAGTACAGTAGAAGGTGATGCTCCCATACCATGTTCAGCCACAGAAGTTGAAGAAGGTTCCCTCACCGTTTCAAGAACAGATGAAAATGAAAGCACTGTCTTATTAGACAATGAAGAATTTGAGGCTCCCATGCCTAGTACAGCCACAGAATTCAAAGACACTGCGCACACTGCCAGCAGTAAACAAGCAAAAGATGAGTGTACTATGATTTCCACGAGTATTATGGAAGAATGTGAGGCTCCTATGTCCAGTGCAGCTATGGAATATGATAGTCAGTTCACTGCTACGAGAACAGAAGAAGTGAATGAAAGTACTGTGTTTTGTATAGGCATGGAGATATATGAGGTTGCCATGCCCAGTGCTTCCAGTGCTGCAGATGACCAGAATCATCCAGCTGCAAGCAGCAAAGAAAAAGATGAGTGTGCTATGATTTCCACAAGTATAATGGAAGAACAAGTAATTCTCATGTCCAGTGAAGCCACAGAGGATAGAATTCCGCATCTTGCTGCAGGCACAAAAGCAAAAAGTGACACTTCTATAATCTCTACAAGTATGGAATATTTTGAGGCTCCTACACCCAGTGCAGCCACACAAGATGAGGATCAGCTCACTGCTTCAGAAACAGAGGGAAGACTGGATGCTGCCATAATCACCAGAAGTGGGACAAAAGAATGTGATATGGTCCTGATCAGTGCAGCCACGCAAGCTGAAAGTCCACTCATTGCCATAGAAACAGAAGAAAAAGATGAGGGTTCCATGAACTCCCCAAATGTAGCAGAAGAACCTAAGGTTGTTGATACCAGTGCAACAAGAGATGAGCGGTGTGAGCTAACTGCTATAAACCCAGAAGGAAAAAATGGTGGTTCTATGACTTTTGTTAGGGATGTGGTAGAATGTGGGGCTCCTGTGCTCAAAGTTGCCAGCAGCAATGAAGATCAACACGTTGCTTCAAGTATAGAAAATAAAGAGGAAGGTACTGTGATTGCTCTCAGTACAATGGAAGACTGTGACAGTCTTTTCACCTTTGCAGTCATAGAAGAAAGCCAGCTCATTGCTACAAACACAGAAGTAAAAGATGAAAATGATGTCCTCTTTAACAGTAGCAAAGAAACTGAATGCGTCCTGTCATCTACACGCCCAGAAAAAAGTGATAGTTCTTTGCCCGGGAGTGGTAGAGAAGGAGATAATAGCATAGATGGAGGAGAAAGGGAGATTCATGAGAACGCTGTGATGGGAAAATCAGTAGTAGCTAAGATCACAGCAGATGCTGATGATTCAGAAACAGCTGAGACTACAGTGAACCTCATGAGTGTAAATGAAGCCCTCTGCATGGAGATCAGTACAGGTTCTACAGTCATTGTTAGCCCTTCTACAGAGATGGCTGCAGGTAGTGAAAGAGCTGACGAGTATATTCCTAATGTGGATGCTACATCAAAACCTTGTATTCCTTCAGAAGAAACAATGAGAAATGATAATTTTGAAAACAGAGACTATAATGTTAACAGTAGCTTATTAGAAAGTGACTTTTCTGAAACAAGGACTTCACTTCCTAGGGCACAGACTCTTTCGCTAATTTCTGAACATGTAAGCAAATTGACTGTAAATACCAATCAAGGTGAAATAACTGTAGACGCAAAACTGGGAGAAAAGAGTGACATCCCTGTCTCACATATGGATAAACAATTTGAGAATGATGGCAAAAGGAATACCACTGAAGCAGGTGATGATCTTGGAATCAAAGTTTCTTTTCAACAAAACAGAAGCTTCCATTCAGGTAAGGTTTTCTCTTCCCTGCCCTCACTCCCTCAGATTTAGAAACTGCATGTACTTAAGATACTTTTACAGTTCCTGAATCTGCAACAGAAATATCCATACATGTGTAATGCCTTTAGAGAAAGGCATAACATGGGGGGTAGGCAATAAGCAGCCAGCAGGCCGGTCGCAGTTCACCTGGGTTAGTTGCTGGTGGGCTGCCAAGACGCTAGATACCATCTAGATGGTGCTTGGTCCTGTAAGCAGACTGGACTTGATGAGCTCTGAAGGAGTGCATCTACATAGTACCCTTACTTTGAAATAAGCTACACAATTTGCATAGTGCAAATTGCGTAGCTTATTTCAAGGTAATTTCGAAATACCCCGCTATTCCGTAACATCCCTTACTCCTTGTGCAGTGAGGTTTACAGGGATGTTGGAATAGTGAGCCCATTCTATTTTGATATAATGTGTTTGCTCTTAAGACACGGAATACCAAAGGTGTCCCAAAATAGCTCCGCAGTGTAGACATAGCCAAGGTTCCTTCCAGGTCTAGGCTTCTATGACACTTTATTTACCTGAGCATCTGTAGGTATAGCTGCTCTCCATAGTTTGCCGATCCCAGCCAATGGGAGCCATGAGAAGTGGCATGGTGAACCATAGCCAACGGGAGCTGCGAGGAGCTGTATTTGTGGACACTCCTTTAAATAAAGTGTCTTTGCAGCCTGCCAGAGGCTAAACCTGGCAAATTGTATCTGGCCTGTGAGCTGCTTGTTACTCACCCCAGGTATAACCCCTTCTGATGAAAATCAGCCTCTCACATTACTTAATGTCTTTTCCTGTGTGCAGACTTACACAGTCACAGAGGCTCCCAATATCATGACTCAAATAATACCTTTTAATAAGGGATTACAGATATTATGAATGAGATTAACGCATGCAGCAACTGACAAGCGTTCAATAAAATCTAAACACATTCTTATAATTTATACCTCTTAACAAGGGCACACAAGTGATTCCAGCTATTTGTTAGGGGCCATTTGAGATATGAGGACCTTCACATGAACTGGCACTTGCTCTGCCAGCATCACAAGTAGTTCATTGCAGCCTATGAAGAAGTTGGGCTATAAAAGAAAGCATGCTCTCAGATATACTGTAATAGGGCTAGAAGAAATACATTAAACATAAGACACATTTAGTTTCCAGAAAATATACCAAATTGACAATCCTGAAGTCTTTTCTTCATTATGTATAGTATAGGGATGAGCATGGATCATGACAATGCAAACTTCCACTCGTTAGTCTGCAAATATTCCTCAGCCCTATCTCCTCTGGTGAATACTGGGTAGTTGTCTTCATATTCAATTCTTGCTCTCTCCTGAAACAGCCTCATGAATGTCACTTGTACAGGTTGGACCTCCAAAAACCAGGACTCCCTCGTCCGGCCACATCCGTGGTCCGGCAGGACCACAGATGTTCCTGAAACAGAGAGTCCTGACTGAGCGCCCCAGTGGCAAGAGGGCTGGCATCGCAGAGCCCAGCGGGGCTGGCGCTGGTGCTGGGGCCGGAGCCTCGGTAGCACAGCTGGGGCTGCAGCAGCCTCAGTAGCGGGGCCGGGGATGTGGCAGCCCCAATAGCGGGGCTAGCTAGGGCCGGCAGCGGGGCTGGGAGGCAGGCTAGAGGGCTGATAGCAGGGGGCCTTCCCTGGACCGGCAAGTTCCCTTGTTCAGAACTGGTCAGGTCCTGAGGGTGCCGGACCAGAAGGGTCCAACCTGTACTTATTTTATTTAGTGAATGCAGCCTCTCAATCATTTCACACAGATCATCAAGCAGCCTTCAGATGGTAATGACTTTGGGTTAATAAGATTTTCAAAAATGAATTCCTGAAGACTCCAGGATCCATATTTAGAAATCTAATTAAAAGACTTGATTCTGAGAGGCATGGAGCACCCTGTTTCTCCCATTTGAAGTGTGTGTGGGAGGGAGAATCTTCAGGATCTTGCAAAAAGATAATCACATGTGAGTTCCTAAATATGGACTTAAACTCTTCTTAGGAACCTGAAAAAAAAAAAAAACTTGATTTATGTCCCTTAGTACAACACCTGAGTGACATACAGTTTTAGTGGTCTCATGCAGTTTTCATGGCTTTTACATAATGAAGTCTGTTGATATTACTAACAGGATTCAAAATTAAATGTCAATATTTCCCATAATTTTCAAAATCAAACATCAAAATTAAGCTTTATCAAAATGTAAAAAAGTGGATGGGAGGGTAAACTATTTTATGGGGCACTGATTATTTTCACAATGATTAATTCATTTAATCACTGGGTCAGCTACATCAGGTGCATTAAGTTCATACAATGTTTCTGAGGAATACCAGTCCTACCATGGTTCTGTACAAATTAAGGATATAATTTTTAATCTATTTACATTTTTATCAGACAAGAAAGAAACTTTACCAAGCTTGGCTAAAGAACTGGAACGGAAAACAAACTCAAAAACTGAAGAGGTATTTCCTGTCAGTTTTCAAATAACAACATTCTATCCTGTGTAGTTGTACATGATAATAAGTTGAAGATTTTTTTTATATATTTATTGTTATTTAAATAGAACGTGTGTGCAAGTGGAACTGAATTTGAATCTTGCAAGCTTTTAAAGGGACATTCTCTAGATATTTAGCTGCAGCTTTTCAAGTGACTGATATTTAAATTGCATACTTACACCTTAGATATTATTCAGCAGTAGAATCTGTTGCCTATTCCACTGGCATACTTCCCCTTTTAAATGGCTATTTAATGTCCCAATCTATGTTGGGTTTTTTAAGGGATGGAGTCATATTGTAAATAAGCTTTTTATGGTAAATAGTTCTTCTGAAAATACACGTCTAAATTTTATAGTCATTAATGTCCATTAGATAGGTATTGTTAGGTAACTCTTCTCCACTGTTGCTGTGTGTAATGTGTGCTGTGCTGCAAAAAAAAAAAAAAAAAAAAAAGGTGTATTCGCTGGATTTCTCTTGAAACTAGAAGAATTGACTTGGTTTAAGGAAGATATTTTTACTGCCACAACAGCTATATACTCTGGTGATAGCTGTTTAGAAGAATTTATAGTCTGAGATAAATCTAGATTAGTGGTGTACTCTAAAGTACTTTCAGAGAATTTCACTTACAGGGAGAATAATCCCTAGAAACTGTGTCTGGAGCTCAAGTGATTTCTATTGAGATCTCTAAATTATGATAATCCATTGTTTCTGCAGCAGATATAGCAGTTAAGTAGAAGTAATGGTACTGTGCTTTTGAATGATATAATACCGCTAATCCTCATTACTAAACTAATATGCTGTATCAATATTTGATTGAAAATCAGTTCAAAATCTTGTAATTCAGAGATCTCTTGACATTGCTTCAATAAGGTGATACCAGTTATTTTGAATGCAAGACTCTCCCCTCCCCCCCGCCCTCCTCCCCATACCTGAAGTATTTTGTTTCCTTTGTATTCTTTTTTTGCCCACAGAAGTCTAGAAGTCCAACGAGGGAAGAACCACATGAGGAGTCCCATACTGAATATCTAAAAGGTAGATTTATTTTGTGGTAGTTTAGTACTTCTGTTAGTTTGGCACTGGTGCAATCACTACTGAAATACTTTGTCCAATTCTCAGCTCCACAATTCAAGAAGGGATATTGACTAATAGGAGAGGATTTAGAAAAGAGCCTGGATAATGAGTAAAGGATTAGAAAATTTGCCTTACAAATGATAGACTGTGTTTAATTTAACAAAGTGAAGTTTAAGGGAGGACTTGGTTACAGCCCGATACCTACATTGGGAACAAAAACTTTATAATGAGCCCTTTCCTCTAGCAGAAAAAAGAATAAGATCCAGTGTTTGGAAGTTGAAGCTATATAAATTCAGACTGGAAATAAGGTATAAATTTTTAACATTTAGAATAATTAGCCATTGGAGCAATTTATTGGGGATTATGGTGGATTCTCCATCTTGGGCAATTTTTAGAAAAATCACTCAATCTTAATTTAAAAGATAATGTTCTGCTTCAAACTAAAATTCATTCAGGGCAATTCTATAATGTATGTTCTTCAGCTGAACTAACTAGATGATAAAAATGTTCATTTCTGCCCTTATTTATGTAACTATGCATTTTTATGATGACAGCAGTTTATATTTTGAGTTTGAGTAATCTCTACTAGTTCTTACACAGAGGAAATGTTTTAACTGAGACAATGCATAGAGGGCTTGAATCAAAGGCCACTGAAAACCACTTGAAGCCCTTCCATTGATTTTTTTTTTTTTTTTTTTTTTTTTAAGTCAGAAAAATTTGTCATCCTAAAACTACATTGTCATCATCTTGATATACATTGTTTTAGAAATAATACCAGGGAAACTGTTAGTTTAAAAAAAAAAAAAAGTAAAGGGGGTTGAAGACCCCTAGCTCGGGCCTGTACTGAGTTTAAAAGGTGATCATGGGTCACGTGATATAGCATCACCTCCTATAAGCTAGCCTGCATAGGCTTAGCTGTTCACTTATTGGAAAAACCATGTAAGGAGCAAGAAGGCTCTGGTAGTAGAGTAAGGATGTGAATGGTTAACCTGTAGGGGCTGGAGCAGCTTCTCACCTGCTGCAGGTAGGGTGCTGCTCCAGCCCCGGGGGGGGCCCACTACAGGCAGGGACTGCTCCAGCTGGCCAGCAGCCCTTGTCCATGGCAGGTCTGGCTCCCATGCACCTTAGTTAAGGGCTCCTCTGGCCAGCCAGAGCCGCCCTTATTCATCACGGGGGGGCCACTACAACTTGTACACAGTGGGCAAGGGAGGGACCACTCCACCCTGCTTTAATTGGTCAACCGGTTAAACATATAACCAGTTAAATGTATTACGTCCCTAATAGCAAGGTAGGGAATCTTGTCAGAATTTAGGCATAGGCCCTAGAAGGATGACCAGAAGAACCTGCACTACTTGGTTGGGGGAAGGGATGCAAAGAATTTTACTGACCAAGTGAGGAATGATTTGAACTGGGAAGGACCAAGAAAATTTGCTTTTATTATGGAAGTGGAATGGTTTAATAAAGTAGACCCCAAGAGGAGAAGTTAATGAGAACCTCTGGATGCGTATTAATTGGAGAGTTGCAGGATGGGGGGGGGGGAGCTGAGCCTTGGGTGACTATTGCTGTATCATTTAATGGGCAGCTGTGAGACACTTTTCAATTTAAAAAGAATAAATGTTGGGTTGGGAACATGATATTGTAACATGGCAGAAGTGTCTTATCCTATGAGACAGTACTGAATGGAAATAACCTTTCTAACAGAGTAAATCAGAGCATCAAAGTGCATCAGTAATACACTATATATTTGCTTCATAAATCTTCACAGGCTTCACAGATGCTACTGTTAATAGTTTGAGACAGAAACTTCTTTTGAGATTAATATCTCATTTTCATCCCCTTGTTTCCCATGTTTGCTTCTATGAAAGATTTCTAATTGTAAGCAGATTACAAACTTTAAGGGTATGTCTACACTAGGAAATTATTTTGAAATAACTAAATTTGAAATAACTCCCAAAATAACAAAATCATAGTAGCATGTCCGCACTATGGAGGAGCCTCAAAATTAGTCTGAGGCAGGTGCCATTATTATGGACACACTACCTCAACTTTGAATTACTCTGTAGAGTAGTTATTTCAAATAACAGCAGTGGAGCGACCACACTAATGCTATTTGGAAATAACTATTTTGAAATAAGCGCTAGTCCCTGAGGAAAGCAGGAGTACAGATTTTGAAATAACCAGTTCATTATTTCAAAATTACCGGGCTTGGTAGTGTGGACTCTGCTGCTTATTTTAAAATAACTTCCTAGTGTAGACCTGGGCTTAATGTTCTCTTAATTTTGTCACTATTCAGGTTCAGTGTTTTAACAAGCCCTTGGCAGAGATGGTATTGGTGATTGCAATTTCTCTTATGGCTGAATCACAATGTCTTGTTAGTACTGGCTTCAGGGGAAGATTTTTTTTTTTTTTCAGCTACCTAGAAGATAGCAGGTTCATGTTTATTTGTTATAGTTTGAAGACTTTTTATTAGTTGAGTGATGGGGAAATTATATTTTCTCATGTTAAGCCTGAATTCTGGGTTATTTTTAGGATGATGCAACCTGTTAGAAATCTCTTTCATTCCAGATGTTTCTGCACTCACTAAATTCCTTCTCCAAGTCTTATTTTAAAATTTGTATTGCCTTTGTTTTGTTATGTATATAAGGCTGAAAAAGAACAGTGAATGTTTTTTATATATATATTTTCTCTGTCTTTGTAATGGAGTTTGTGCACCAGGTAACTTTGTAAGGACATGTGCCGTGTGATTTAGAAACAGAGATCATCTTCAACTGTTTTGACAACTAGATAACAATTACAAAAGGTAACAGGAGTGCATAGCACTGTTCAAAGAAATTAAAAACATAGTCCATTTTCCAAAGAGATTACAATTGAAGGCCTAGAGATAGTAAAGTGTTATATCTGAGTATACAGTTACTCCCTCCCATGTTGATTTTGAAGCCAGTTGGCCCCAGAGGTAGAATTTGGACTCTGGTGAGTTGACAGAGAAGTTATACTAGATGACCCTAGTTTTCCCTTCTCACCCTGTTATCCTGTGCTTTTGTGTACCATTGGGAAGGCTAACCTTGTTGTGGCAGGGATTAGCAGGTCAGAGAGGTAGGTTTACCTAAGGCAGAATATGGGTAGGGTTCCCTCTAAGCTGCGCGCTTACGTGGACATGCAGAAAACATTTCCACCCTGCCCACCTCCTATGCAGAGCAGCACGGCAGGAGGCTGCTACAGCAGCCAGAGCTGGAGGAGCCTTGAGTCGCATGGTGGGTGGCAGGAGGTTGCTGTGGCAGCCAGGGCCAGAGGAACCATAAGCCACGTGGGAGCTTGGGCAGGAGAGCAGCGAAGCAGATACCAGGGTTATACCAGCAGGAAAGGTAGAGGGGCCAAGGACAGCGGGGACCCAGCACAGAAGCCAACTGGGTGGGGGGCAAAGGCACCAGCTGTCCGTGGTGGTGGGAGGTACCAGCGCAGGTAAATTCCAGGGATGGGGGGAGAGGAAGGGTGTAGTGTGGGGTTGGATACAGGTCTCTGGGCATGGGGGCGGGGGACAGGAAAGATGTGGGGCTGGGCACAGGTCTCTGACTTGTGGTGCTTGGGTTGTGGTACTGGCTGTGTTTGGGGGGCAGATAGCATAGCCGTGGAATAGATACTGGTGGCATATGGGGGGCAGTTTGCAAGGCTGAGCACGACAGGGTGTGGGGGATAGGAAGTTAGCCAGACCTATACAGGCACCAACTGACTGTGTGAGACCTTGTTGGGGGCACAGGCAGTGGGGCACGCACAGTGTGTGTTGGGGGCAGGGACCAGCAAGCTGGGTGTTTTTCAGGATGGGTGGATTAATTGTTAATTATCCGTTGTTTTAGTATTTTTTCTTGCATAAGAATTTTAAATAGATAATAGCGTGTATAATTTTGTTTGTATCTGGTGGGTGCCACAGTGGCACACATCCAAACAGCGCACACATGTTCAATATTGGTGCACAAGACAAAACTTACTCCGCTCACGGATGGAATTTCCTGGAGGGAACACTGAATATGAGGGTTTTGGGTCAGTTCTAAATAAAGGTAGATAGGTAGATACTTTAATATTTACCTGTTTCTATTGTGTTGAGTAACCTGGCAGAGCCTTTGATAAGTCCTCAGCTAACTTACATGTGTAGTGGAATTATTTCTGCTTCTATTTGTGTTCTTCCATCACTTCAAAAACAAAAAAAAGCCTTTCCTCAAAAACAAAATAAAAGTTGCCATAATTATTAACAGGTGTCAGTGTAAGGATCCCAGTCCTGCCATGAACTCTACAGGGGCATACCCACTACACACGTGTGGATTCCGTCAGTCAGTGAGACTCTTCATAGGACAGAAGACTGCTTCCTTCGAGCTCATTAGAAGGGGTAGGAGGAAATTAGGAATCAAGATCCCTTCTTGTGTATATTATTTTTTATTACTTATTTCCTGACTCCGCTTCCAGGGAGCGCCCTGCCACCCCGCGCTGCTGTCTCTCTATCAGAGGCAGTAGTGCGGGATGGCAGGCAGGAGCCAGTCCATAAGGAGAGCCAGTTTAAAAATCCGCTTCCTGTGCTACTGCCTCTGAAACAGAGCCCGTAGTGTGGGATGGTAGCAGCCCCTGTCCGTGGTGGGGATCCGAGCTCCCCGCGGACGTAATCTGCTCCCCGGCAGCAGTCTCTGCAACGATCCCAGGCCACTGCAGACAGAGGCTTCTTTGCTGTGGCCTCCCATGCCCCCCTCCCCCCCCCATGCACAAACCTCACTGTTGCCTTTGAAAGAGGCAGCAGCGGGGCGGGAGGGGAGGCGGCACCATGGAGCTGGTGCTGGAGGGAACCAGCTTTTAAGCCCGCTTCCCACAGCACTGGCTCTTACCCCCTCCCCCCCCCATCCTGGCCTCTGTAGGAGGCAGGTCCATGGAGCCAGCATGCACGGAGAACCTGCTAGCTGCCTGCAGCTCCCACCTGCCCTTTTCATCTTCCGTGCTGCTGCCTCTGTATCAGAGGCATCAGCGCAGGGGGAGTGAAGGGGAGCAGGCGGTTTCAGTGCTCATGGGGAACTGGCTTTTAAGCCAGCTCCTCACAGGCAGTGGCTCCTGTTCTTCCCCCTCTCTCCCTTGCTGTTTCTGATAGAGGCAGTGGGGGGGTTGTGTAGTCGACAAGATTAACTGATAAGCTCAAACTTGAGCTTATTGGTTAATCGTGTACTCATCTACACATTGACATCCTTAGTGTTACAAGCAGAAGGGAGAAAAATTGTTCTTTTTTACTTCTGGTGATAGGACAAGAAGCAATGGCTTAAATTGCAGCAAGGGAGGTTTAGGTTGGACATTAGGAAAACTTCCTAAGTGTCAGGATGGTTAAACACTGGAATAAATTGCCCAAGGAGGCTGTGGAATCTCCATCACTGGAGATATTTAAGAGCAGGTTAGACAGACATCTACCAGAGATCATCTAGACGGTGCTTGGTCCTGCAGTGAGGGCAGGGGACTGGACTTGATGATCTCTCGAGGTCCCTTTCAGTTCTAGTATTCTATGATTCTAGTGTGGACTCTGGGGTGGGCTGTGGATGAAAGCTTTGGGGTGTGGGGAGGTCAGGGCTGGGGCAGGAGGGACTTAACTTGAGCGGCTCCCAGTCAGCGGTACATTGAGGGTGCTAAGGCAGGCTTCCAGCCTCTTCTGTGCCTGAGGGTGCTAAGGCAGGCTTCCAGCCTCTTCAGAAGTGGCGAGCAGCATGATCTGGTTCCCAGCCAGTGGGAGTGTGGAGCTAGTGTTTGGGGCAGGAGTAGTGCACAGAGCCCCGTGCTCTCTTTGCTCCCCCTCCAACCTAGGATGCTTCTGGGGTGCAGCGCAGTCTGCGGTGCCAGGACAGGCAGGTAGCCTGCCTTAGCATCCCCTCCTCCCCTCCCCCCCCCCCCCCCACATTGATCACCCAATCTCCCTATAGCAGCGAGACCCAGTGCCTGACATTCCACAACCCAGTACTGGATCACAACCCATAGTTTGAAAACCAGTGCCTTAGATGGCAAGGTCACTGTGTACGTTGCGTGACTGCCAGTCATGGAATGATTAAATTTTTAGTAAACGTGTTAGGTTCAGGATCTGCACATTCCTGCTGACATGGCATTAGGTATGAATATAATTGCAGATTTATTCTTCGGGGATCATAGTTACACAGTCAACTATAGAGGTGTCAACACTTTTGCTTCATAAATGCATGTAAGGAGATAGGCACTGCTCAAATATGCATTTACACAAAAGATGTTTAAACCTTGAATATTGGCTGCAGAGAATGATCTTCAGAGAATGGACCTTCCTTCCTTTCTTTGTTTTATACTGGTCTCAGGATACCACACTCATTTTCCTTTGAGATTGCCTTACTTTTTTAACGTGCACTTCAAAGCACTTAGTTGCTCAGTGTTCCAGACATGTAGTACTTAATTTAAAACGTGTGGACTGAACTGGCTAAAGTAATATTTCATAATGTAAAATATTTCACAAAAGAATCCCTTTGTTGTGTAAATCATGTTAAATATGACACATATTCAAGATTTTACTGCTTTGTTGTTCTGGTTAGAGATTTTTTTTTTAAATAATCTCTTTGCAGTGTTTGGTATAGTTCAACATACGTAAAAGGAAGTTGTTTAAAAGACAAATGTGTATTCTGTCACTGTTGAGTATGAACAGCAGACACAGTAGTTTAGTAGTCCAAGATTCCAAGGAATGTAAACACATCATTGCTGTTTGAGTGGCTAGGGTCTAACTTTCAATTGATAGTGCTTCTAAAAATTGAAAGATACCATTTTGTAACCAAAGGATGAAACAGTAAAAGGTATGAATATGTGAAATACTTTTAAACAGATTAACAATATTACCAGTAGAGATCATTTAAATTATACTGGATTCCATATCCTAGATGTAGAATAGGAAACATAAATTGCTTGGAATGTCTTTATTTGTTCTAAACCTTTAAAATGAATATATGAAGTCGGTACCTCAGGGACCAGATTTTTAAAAGTGCTCATCACTTACTGATGGTAACGACTTTCAGAAAGATTTCAGCTCTCATTTGCACATCTGTACAAAATGCCAAATTTTCAAAAATGGTCAAGATCCCAGCAGCTCCTGTAGTTCTCTGTCAGGAAGCAGAGAGAGTGACTTGTACAAGAGCACAGAATGAGTTTTACTGGATCCAGAATTAGAATTCAAGCCTTCTTGCTTCTACTCTTGTGCTCTGAGTGCTAAACTATTCCTTTCTTTCATTAGTGTGCTAGAAAAGTGAAATACTTGGATCTTATTACTGCAATCATGTGAGCTTAGGTTCTCCTACTGAGCATGTGTTGATGTACTATCCCATCATCTAGCTTTGTGAGTTTTTAAATATATGTGAAATCCTGATCCCATTGAAGTAAATATTATTATATCCACTGATTTCAAACAAACCAGGATGTCACCCATGAATATCTAAATTATCTGTAGCCATTAAACACTAATGGTTTTAAACTACCCTTCAAAAATCAAAATCATATATTTCATGTTAAAAAACCCCATTGCATTAGACGGTGCATTAACTTCACTACTCTGGAACCTTTTTGGATACATCATGAGATGAAACAAAGTTTCTGCTAGGCTTGTTGATTTTCCATAAAGTTAGGATTTTGTTTTATCTTAACAGATTTGCCGCTTAAGAATGCTGCTTTGAAGAAAGACTCTATAGATGTAAGATCTTGTTATATCTACTTTGTTTTATGTTTTGGATTTACACTGAGTAGTCTCTGAAGGGCGATTAAAGAAACAGGGTAGGTGTTGGACCAACTTCAACAGAAGTTCAATCGCCTTCATCTTGTCTCTAATATTGTGGGACCAGCATAGCTGCAACAACACTACATCTCAGAGTCTAAAGGGAAATATTATTTCTAGTATATACAAGATCTATGTATAATGAGAATTCAGTTTTGCAAATGGATGCATAATTGCTATTTTGTAATTTGCTGCATAATTGTGAATAGAGTACGGAGCTTGGTTCTTATCGCTGAATCTGTGCTCTCAACCTGAGAGATATGGAGAACACTAAGGATGCAAGCACATTGAGCTTTTCAGGAAAGAGGTTTTGTTACGTTATTCTGCAACAGTCTGTGGCTATTTCAAGGTCATGGTTGGCAGACTGAAATGAGAAGTTTCATTAAGTCGTCTTAGTGGGAGGTATAGAGAGGAAAAATTGGGATAATTGAAATTTTGAGAGTATTATCAGGAAGCCCCCTATCTTATAATCATACAAAGATTTGTAGGTTAATAAATATAATGGGCTATATTTGAAAATATTGCAGCTGTAAAATATACTTTAAAACTGCTAATCCAGATGACAAAGTAATTTAATAACATATAACAAATCTGTCACATATGAACTTAAAAGTTTTAGGATCACTAAGCATTTACCTGTCTGAGCTATTACTAGAGAAGGAATAATTCTTGCAGAAAGAATCAGAATTCTGTATTATGATGGTAATTTACAGCATTTATGGTCCTATTAAAACTTTTATTTATAAACTTAGCATCTTTGTGTAGCTTTATGCTGTCCTGTTAATACAGATTAGTATGTAGTTCATCATATCCTTTTCAGAGCATATAAAACAGGATTGAGGAACCTTTTTTGGGTCGGGGGCTGCTAACCCATTGAAAAATCAGTTGGGGGCCACACACAATGAGAAGCATGGCCCTCAACTGAGGAGAAAGACATTCCCCACATTCTCCTTGCACGCCAGAGCCTAGGGGGTCCAAGCCTAATAGATTGTGTGCTCCAGCTCTGTGGTAGGTTGGCAGGGGGCTGGAGCACTGGTGCAGGCTCCCCAATGCTAGGGGGGCCCTGAGTCTCGGGGGCCACATCTGACCCCTGGGCCTGAGGTTCTCTACCCCTGATATAAAATATGTTTAATTGAAGCTTAAGGAAAAGTTCATTAAAATATAAGTAGAAATTCTGGAAATACTAATAGTTATAACAAAGCTAGACTGGTCTTCCATCATGTTACTATTCTATGGCAGTATTGTTATTAGAGATCTAAGAACTGGGGATGTAATAGTGTAGTTCATTAACCAGTAAGCAAAAGCTTATAGGTTAATGCTGTAGCCTGCATGCATTTCCCCTCCCCCTGCCCTCACCAGTAAATTTTTTAGCAGGCTGGTCAACAGCCCAGCTCAATCCTGGCTCGCATCAGGTCCAGGATCTACCCTCGCTGCAGCTCTGCATTTAAAGTGTATTAGGAGCCAGGTAGGCAGCCCAGCTCACTCCAGGTCTGGGAGCTGGTTTTTAAACTGGCTCCCCTCACGGACTAGCTCCTGCCTGGAACTCCGCATTGTTGCCTCTGATACAGAGGCAGCAGCACTGAGTGGCAGGGGACTCCTTGAGAGGGGACTATAGAATAGTCAAGTAACTGGTAAGAATTAATGAGGTTAACCCAACTATTCAGTTAACTGATATTTACCATCCCTACTAAGAACAAACTTATGCTCATCCAATTCTTTTCTCCTAATGCATATTATACTTTGAAAGTAGCAACTGGGGAAGACTTTCTTCTTTCAGTCTTCATAACTTTCATGAATAAAAATAAGTATAAAATTAACTTTGCAATTTTATGTCTAGGTGGAAAACTCTGACACACACAGAGTTGATGAGTGTAGCTGCAAAGAAAGAAAATCTAAATCTTCAGTGACCACAAGTAAAGAAACAGGTAAATAAGTATAATCTTACATGTGCAGTACACAAGAGCTGGTTAGAAAAATATTGATAGAACCATTTTTGGTTGGAAAATATAGTTTTGTGAAAAATTAAAAAGCGTCAACTTTGCCAAAATTTGCTTTCAAAGAAAAAAATGGACAGCTTTTCTGGAGCAAACATGTTTCCTTTTGAGATGACTTTTTTCTTCACATTTTAAAATTGACATATATTATTTTAAATCAAAGTTGAAATATAAATTTGTTGACCAAACAGAAAAATTAAACTTAAAAATTACAGAGAAATTAAACTTCACATCCCTTGAGAGGTACCATGGCAGCCTATAATGGGGAAGAAAAAAAACCTCACAGAAGAGTATTATGCAGCTGTTAATTTGTAAGTTTCAGAGGGGTAGACAAGTTAGTTTGTAAAAGGAAAAACTTAAAAAACAACAAATAGTCTGGTAGCACTTTAAAGACTAACAAAACATATAGATGGTATCATGAGCTTTCGTGGGAACAGCCCGCTTCTTCAGATGACTGGACATCTGAAGTGCTACCAGACTGTTTCTTGTTTTTTAAGTTTTTCCTGTTAATTTGTAGTCAGGCTAAGGCCAAACATGCCTTTTTGTCATATAAATTAATCTTTACATGAAAATTAACCTTGCTTTTTTGAAAAATACAGGGGAAGAACATGTAGGTGAAAGAAGACCGAACATGAGGGGGGAAAAAAACCTTACCTTGCCTCCTAGATTTCCCTTACTGCTAGAATAGAGACACAAAAATAAGTCTGAATGTACCCTTTAATTCTTGTGTGTGAATGTTAGTGATCATAAAAAGGCACCTCTCTGACATCCCCTCAGAGGGAAGTCTTCTGTATATTCACAGAACAAGTATAGTAAATGGAGCGGTAGTAAAAGCTTCTTCACCATGCCTTAGAATCCTGATTTGGAGGGATCACTGCTAGCAGGATAGTTCCGTCTCCGTGCCCAGTCACTAGACCTGTTTCCTGGGACTGACAGCATATGTGCTGTGTTCACTGGGAATTGGACTGAGGGAACTCAGTCACAGCATTAACTTCAGAATGGAGATTTAAATATTCTGCTCTGTGCAGTCCAGTTCCATGTAAGATGTCACATGCAGTGCTTAAACGCTCTTCAGAAGTACACTTACTCCTCACTTTTCTATGTGTTTTGTATCCAGTTTATGAAGTGTATACTACAACTTGATCATTTATATAGTTATACTTTTGTGCTTCAGCGCAGGAAACTTCAAATACCATGGACATGATAGAAGCAGAAAAAGTACAGATTAAAATAAAAGATCAAGAGGTAGGTATGCTTATTATATTCAGCCATTACAGACTGAAGCAAAACATACATAACCCCAAGGTCTTGAAGTAAAATGGTTTCCTGACCCAGCCTTCTAAATGCAACGTGAAAATGGCACACATATAAGTACTTTTAAAATACCGGTGCTTGAGGACAGGATTGTCTCTTCCGTTCTCTCATGTGTTAAATCTTTCTTACTCCCACTTTTTAATTACAGATAGAAATAACTCATCGGGAAAAAGTATGCAGCATGCCAGGAATGGGAAAAAAACAATCGCCTGCTCACGAGGGTGAATCAGGTAGCTGACAAAATTTCAGCACTCTCATGTATTTCTTCATAAATCTTGAAGGTTTTTTATTCTTGTGTGTTCAAATTTATGTACGTAACTGTGGCTCGTGAGCCAGTCCGGTAATTTTATGATAGTGCTCTGCACAGCCATGCAGAAGTCTCCGGTTTGATTTCCATTCTTCGTCTCTACCTTAAAAGGTTGTTTTGGTTCCCAGAAATTTGTGGGAGTACCTCACATGGATCACTGTTGAACTGTCTGATTAGGGAGTAGCACAGGCAGGTTAAAGAAACCTGATCTTTTGCAGGAGCAGAGACCCTGGCCAGAAGTTTGTTCTGCCCAGCCAAGACCACATTCTACCCATGCATATTGCATCTGCAGTAATTGGATGGCTGTGGCCTGTGGCAGTACAGGGAGCCCCCTGCAGCTCCTTTATCATGGTTCCACTCACTGCTGTGACAGCAGGGCTACAGAGGGCTTCCTATGCTGCTGCAGAAATCATTCATCAGCAAGTAGCATCCCTTGTAGCTGGGGGCTTATCTTCCTCAATACAGGGGTTGGTAGTAGGATTTCAGATAAATGGGAGTATACTGTAGGGTTTGTTTTTGAGACTGCCTTCTTCTCCAGCATCTCTATTTTTCATTTCAACAAATAAGTTAATATCCCTTATGGCTGAAAAAGATACCTTTGAAAACATGCACGTGACCCATGCAGTGCTGTTTGCATGGATTTGCATAGAGTCAAAAACAATTACTATGACAGAGATGTGCATCACGCCTATTCATCTCCATAGATTCTTTACCAATGTAGATAATTAAACAATGAGTTGCTGTCTCATTTTGGCATCTGAAGTAGGTGGAGCTTAGCTTGATAGTAAAGCTTGGGAGAATACCACTTTTTTCCCAGTTCAAGCTCCACTGCTTTCTCCATTAGGACTTGATCTGGAAGGTGAAGTTGGGGGGAGAGAGAGGGAAAAGAAGCTCCGCTCTTCTAACATTCCCCCAGATGTTTCACCTGTTCAGTGAGAGCAACTGCTGTCAGAATTTATATGGGAATATTGATACAACAACTCTGATCTGCCCTGGGTAATATTGAGTAAGCCCTGCATCAATTATCACTGAGGAGTTCTGCAAAAAGAGGATAATACTGAATCACCTAAACATAATTTATTTCGTATACAATACAAATTAATGACATTAGAAGAGTAAATGTATGTGTATGATATTGGGTTAATGGAAATTGTCTTCCTCTCTTGGTGACTTAGTTTCTTCTGTTGCTTCAGAGAACAAATGAGTTTGTCAAAATGATTAAACATAAATATATTGAATGCAAACATATAGCATGTAAAGTATTATTACAGTTTAATCTGGTTGTTGTGCAGTTGAGGCCCATGTTTAATTTAGTGTCACAGCTATGAAATTGAGGGTGGTAGTTATATTTTTTTAAAAACTCTAATATAAAACAAAGTCTCTTTTCATTGTTTCATGAATTTGTTCATTCAAAGAGAAAGGGGGTTTGATGTCTTTGTAAATCAGGGACAACTTGGCTGAAATCAGTGGAATTACATTGATGCAAAACAGGTATAAATGAGAAGAGAATCAGGCCATCCGAAGCATAGACAAGAGCATTTTAGTTAAACATTTAAACTGTTTTGCAGATGATTGGACAGTTACTCAGGATTTGAGAAAAGGAAACAAACCAAGTCAGTGCTCCAGAATAAAAGATACCAAGGTATCCATTTCACCATTATCAAAAAGATATTGAGAGAATTTTGGCGTCTGATGTAGATAATGTTTTAATTTTTGTGGAGATTGATTTGGGGATGATATTCATTACTGAAGTAAATACAATTTCTTACAATAATATTTTAACTAGTAAATGTTAGAGTGAAAAGATTCAAACTGGCCAAGCCTCAATTTTGAACTCCTCCAGAATTGAGGCTGCTAAGTGTTGCACATCATATATGACATTCACATATTTTGCAGCTCTTTGCATTTTCCTTCATTTTACTATAATCTGCCTGAAGCAGAATTTTGTACATCTAACTTGGCAGCAAGCATACAGAACCAGATCCCTCTCAACTGTGGCAGGCTTCTTTGTTACCAGAGATTCTGCTTCCACTCTCTCTGCTCACTTGGTGCCCTGCCAGCATGGGTCTCTGGAATTGCTATATATTGAGGAATGACATGAAGAAATGAGGGGGATGGGGCAGAATGGGGAAATACCAAAAGGGAGCAACAAAAAGGGTGGTGATTTAAAATGGGGAGCAGAGACAGAAATTGGGTAGGTGCTGAAAATGAGCAGGATACAAAGTTTGAAAGAAGATTGAGGCAGAATTATGGAGTGATTGGAGGAGGACAACTTGGTGAAGGCTACTGTAGGCTCAGGGTGCCCTAAAATTTTCCTCCTACACATCAACTCTCCCAGGCTATGCTAGCCCAGACTGAGAGTGGGACTGAAGAAAAGGCTATCTCAACTTCTCCCCCTGAAGAAAACACCCTTTCTAAACTCTCCTTCCAGCATCCTGTTTTCCATTGGTTGCCCCAGTCTCCTGCTTTTGAGTTTTAATGGGAATGGGCTCCTATCTCCCTTACATGTATGACTATGGAGAACCCTGAAATTGTTTTTCATCATCAAGAAATGTGTCACACACAGCTGAATAATACCTGTTTACTGTGAAATTAGTGTAATCTAATAGACAGTATACTAGGTTATTTTTTTCCTCCCCACCCTCCCAGCATCTGATGGGGAAAATAGCCATCATATGAGTGTCTGAATAATTCTGTAACCAAATTGCCTCACTACTTGGCACCAGTATTGAACTGATGCTCTGCCTTGGTAAGGAAAAAAATGAAGAGTGCACAGTATAGCCATACAAATAGTATTTTATATTCAAATTTTTTCAGAGTAGCTGGCAGTGACCTTACAGTTGTAATAAGATCTTTTTTTCCCCCCCAAAAAAATCAAGGAAGTGACCTCTGGAGATATACCTGAGGTATCCAAAGAAATCATTAGGAAACGCACACTTCTTTCAAGTGCTGTGGAAGAAAAAGGTAATGAAACTATAAATTCAGGATAATTTACTGAAGCTGCACATATTGCTAATTTGTAATTAGATTATATCTCTGAAATAACAAAATGAGAATCCTTATTTCATAATCAAATATTTGCTTATTTTCATTAATAATGTTTGTCTATAAAAACGCTCTGTGAAAATGCTCAGTGTAATAGCCATTGAAAGACACATTGTGTTTGGCTTCTGAAACTCCCAAAGAGGAGCACAGGAATGTAAGCCAGCCATTGCTTCTGCTCCACTGCATGATCTAGATTCAGAAAATGGGTAGTTTGTCAGAGAAGTGGGAGGGGTAGGACACTTCACCAGAGAGGCACTGTGTTGCTCTGGCCATAAATTAAAGCTGCCTTTCCTTGACAGAACCACAATCTGCTCTCCCATAGAGGAACTCATCCTTCTAGTACATCTGCCTGTAGAAGCAAAATGTATAAATTGAATTGACTATGGATGACTTAGCCCTTAGTTTATTTTTCACATTAGGGATGTAAAGAACTAGTCAACTATCTGATAAGCAAATGCTTATTGGATAGTCGACAGGATAGTTGACTAGTCGCTCTCTCCCCCCCCCCCTCCCCCCCGCTTGCTGCCTCTATCAGATAGTGGCAGCAAGGGAGGAGGTGAAGAGGAGGGTACTTAAAAGCAGGAACACTACATGGAGCCCAAGGTCAGCTGGGGAATCCCCAGATAATCCTGGCCTTCAAGCGGGGCTGCTGCTTTGAAATGCCAGGTGGAGCCCAGGATCAGCTGGGGACTCCCCAGTTTGACCTTGGGCTCCATGCAGCATGCCAGCTTTGAAATGTACAAGAGTCTCCAGTGGGGGCTTTTGTGCATTTCAAAGAGGAAGCGCAGCATGGAGCCCGGAGTCAGCGGGACTTCCCGCTGGCCCTGCGCTCCACGCGGCGTACCAACTTTGAAATGTACAAGAGCCCCCACTGGGGCTCTTGTACGCTTCAAAGGCGGAACACGGAAGTGCTTATCGACTAGTCAATGGAAATTCCATCGACTACTCGACTAGTGAATTAATTGCTAGTTAACATCCCTCTTGTACATTGTATTAAAAGAAAAGAATGAGAGAATGTCCTATGAATTAATGTTGGCTTTGTCCTCATCTACCTTCCTCAGCATAGTATCTACACACTAACATGGGATTGAGCTATTTAGTGGCTTCAATTCTATACCAACAAACCTGCTGACAAATCTGAGTTTGTTTTGCAGTTAACCACCTGTTTGGCTCACCTCCCTGCCTTTCTAGTTTGTAGGTGTGGAGAAGAAATTAATAATACTGTCAATAAATGCCTTGACTTTGGAGTTCTTGTTATGGGTCACGCTGTCAAATTTTAATTCCATTACTTTAAAATCCAAAATCCAGAACAGGAACTCACACTTTTCTAATGAAGCCTAAACAACAAAAATTGTAAGACAAATACTACAAGATATTAATATTTTTATTGTAGTTTAATTTATAGTCCCGTCACCCAGCTTACAATCTAATTTTGAGACAATACAGACGGTGGTCAATATTTTTGTTCTCTTTCTGAACCAAAGATATGCAGCAAAATTGTGTCTTTGACTTTGTATTTTGTGCAGATGAGTTCATCAGCGAGCAAGATACTTGTGAAAAAGCAAAGCAGAATCTGGAGACTAATTTAAGTTCTGTAGAGGCAAGTAGTCTTATCCATTTAATTCATTGCCATTTGAAAGTTTAGCATTGACAAAATTATATTGTCCTATATTTTCCTCACTGCAGCAATAAAAATAAAATATTGACTGCACCATAGCCATAATAGACAACAATGATTTGAACACCTGGAACATTGTAAAATGACTAATTAAATAGCCACACTATAATGTCGATTCCAGGCTATAAGCCACAAATAGTACTGTCAGCAGCCAGAGTAAAAAAAAGTTCAGCAGAGAAGTTGTGACCTGTGAGGGTTTTTTTTTTAAAGAAAGTAATCTTAAAAACATAGTAAATGCTGATGCTGTATGTTTAACAAATTGCATTTAATAAGCAGCTTTGACCACTTCATTTGCATTCCTCCCAATTAATCCATCTCTGCCCATATTACTACTCCCAAAAGGCAAAACAGGCACTGTTATTTTTTTTTAAACCATAACCTGGCACAACATTTATCCTCCCAGACCCCAGCCTCACTAAGGTTGAATTTCTTCCTCTAAACTACACTGGCATGAAATATACACAGAAGTAAATTCTGGACCAGTAATATCTCATGACTCTTCAAAACTGTAAATCTCAGTAATTGTTGCTATTTAAAGTTAAAAGCCAAGAACTGTCCTTTTCCAATGGTATAAAGACTCTATTGGTAGCCCTGTATCAGAGTACAAAATCTTATTATATTGATATATGGAAAAGTTATTTTAGTCATTTTTCAGAAATTTAAATATGTTTGCTTTTCCCCTTCAAAGAGATGTACAGTTGAATTTATTAATTAGGGCTGCAACCTAACCTTACAGAGAGGTGTAAAAAATAGTGCCACAAAAATTAGAGTATTTTTTGTCTGCAAAGTATATGGTGTAGAAATTTAAGCTAATTTACTGTGTGTGAAAGGTGCATTGCTTGACTGTCCTAGAGACTGCAGTCACTACCAAAGCACAGCACAGTGCAAATTTACCCTACCACACTTCTATTGTATGAAAACCCAAAATGGGAAGAAGTCTCTCTGAAACTCCCTATATTATGAGCTAGTGGTGTGATTCCAAGGTCAGATGTACACATTTGTACTAGCCTAAAGCGCTAACGTGAGTATAAATAGCAGTGTAGCTGCAGTAGCAGCAAGACAACTGTTTATTTTTGCAATAGCTCTCATATTAGTGAAGTATGCCTACACAAGCTCGATAACCTATCTCTAGCTCTTAGAATAGGTGCATAGCAGCTGGAGGTGTGAATTGCAGCTTGTGTTGATATGACGGTACTCTAGCCAACTTGGTAAAAGAAGAAGTGAGGAAACTGCAGCACACCCTGGGGGGCATTAGCAAGTATGTACCCAGAAATGTCAAGTGGGCTTGTGAAGACTGCACTGGAGCCTGCACTGCATCCTCTTTTTCTTTAGTGAGATAGCTAGACTATATCTACACTAGCTCCGTTCACATGCTCAACTGTAATGTAGACATATCCTAGAGCTGAGAGAAGTAGGTTTCCTTCCTTCATTCAGAACCCACTGAAAGCCGAGGAAAGACCATCTTTTATCTTCAATGAGCTTTGGATCAAGTCCTCAATCTTTGGTTTTTCTCATGGAGCAGTGAGGTGCCAGCTGCGGTGGTGGTTTTAGTGGTTTGGTCATTTGTCCATTAAAAATTAGTCTGAGAATCACTAATACATTTCACAGAGGCTACCATACAGTAATCATTTGATAATCTGTTATTTACAACATGGACTAGATTCAGGCCAAGAGGTAAAATATTGTATTCTTTACCAAAACCTTGAAATATGTAGACTCCAACTAGTGTTGTAAGTTGCATCTAATTTTTTTACGTAAATTAGGTGGTCATGGGATAGGAGGAAAGGTCCTTTCATGGATCAAGAATTGGTTAAAAGACAGAAAACAAAGGGTGGGAATAAATGGTAAATTTTCACAATGGAGGAGGGTAACTAGTGGTGTTCCCCAGGGGTCAGTACTGGGACCAATCCTGTTCAACTTGTTCATCAATGATCTAGAAAATGAGGTAAGCAGTGAGGTGGCCAAGTTTGCAGATGACACAAAGTTGTTCAGGACAGTCAAAAGCAAAAGGGATTGTGAAGAACTACAAAAAGATCTCAGCAAACTGAGTGATTGGGCAGCAAAATGGCAAATGAAATTTAATGTGGGTAAGTGTAAGGTAATGCATGTTGGAAAAAATAACCCAAATTACACGTACTACATGATGGGGTCAAATTTAGCTACGACAGATCAGGAAAGGGATCTTGGAGTTATAGTGGATAGTTCTATGAAGACATCCACGCAGTGTGCAGCGGCAGTTAGTAAGGCAAATAGGATGTTAGGAATTATTAAAAAAGGGATAGATAATAAGACAAAAGATATCATACTTCCCCTATATAAAACTATGGTACGCCCACATCTCGAGTACTGCGTGCAGATGTGGTCTCCTCACCTCAAAAAAGATATATTGGCATTAGAAAAGGTTCAGAAAAGGGCGACTAAGATGATTAGGGGCTTGGAAAGGGTCCCATATGGGGAGAGGCTAGAGAGACTGGGACTTTTCAGTTTGGAAAAAAGGCGATTGAGGGGCGATATGATAGAGGTATATAAAATCATGAATGGTGTGGAGAAAGTGATTATAGAAAAATTATTTACCTTTTCCCATAATACAAGAACTAGGGGACACCAAATGAAATTGATGGGTAGTAGGTTCAAAACTAATAAAAGGAAATTTTTCTTCACACAGCGCACAGTCAACCTGTGGAACTCCTTGCCCGAGGAGGCTGTGAAGGCCAGGACTCTATTAGGGTTTAAAAAAGAGCTTGATAAATTTTTGCAGGTTAGGTCCATAAATGGCTATTAGCCAGGGATAAAGTATGGTGCCCTAGCCTTCATAACAAGGGCAGGAGATGGATGGCAGGAGATAAATCACTTGATCATTGTCTTCTGTTCTCCTTCTCTGGGGCACCTGGCATTGGCCACCGTCGGCAGATGGGCTGCTGGGCTCGATGGACCTTTGGTCTGACCCAGTATGGCCATTCTTATGTTCTTATGTTATCTGCAGCAATTCTTACTCAAGACATATGTCTTTTAATAATAATCTTATTTTCATTGTCTGAATGGCTCATCTGTTTGCAGACGTTTTTGGGTATGATTTGAAGGCTGATCTCTGTCTTTGGAAAGCTATTTTGTACTAGAAAAGGCCTTAGATTTCACTTAAAGTTATGATGACATGATAGTGTGGTCATTCTTAATATACTCACTGTTTGAATACCTGCACTAATGTAAACTTGTATGTTACGGTAACTAACACCCTTTTGTTTCTTTAAGGAAAATCAAACTGTAATAGTTAAGCGGAAAAGAGGAAGGCCACGTAAATACCCTCTTGAAGCAGTACAGAATAGTAAGTACTATGTCAGATCTTCACGGAAAATTATGTTAACAGTGATTTCTTTTTCTGAATTTACTCTTTTATTCTTTAGGGGTGGATTCAGAAGCTGACATAAACACTGGGAATGTAAGTGTCTGAATATTTTTATTTGGATGCACACATTTTGATAATTTAAAACTTTTTTCTGAGTAACTTCATAAAATGTAAATCAATAAATATATAAATTAGAAATTATTGGTTGAGTATATGGTCATGAAAATGTAATTCAATATAGTAATCTATTTCTGTGAACATAAAAATATTCTAAACAATTGGAGCTCAGTAGTGGTGTCCAGCAGTCTAGTAATATTTTTTTTAAATCCAGCATTGTAGATGTAAAATTCTCTTTCAAAAATTGTAATAGCAGTAAAAATATCACACTTTTTACAGAAAATCTTACACGTCAACTCAAATGCTGATTACAGATATTTGTATGCCCTTATAACCTATGCTGAGGTCATTTTAGCCTAAGTATCAAGAAAGTGGAAAAAGTCTTAGTAACATTTTTGCCATCCTGTTTGTTCCAATAGTGAACTCGGTGCATCTAAGTATTGAGTGCCTGAAATATAGAAGAGATGATTTAGTTAAAAAGCTGGTTTGAGTGATTCCTATATTTTTATTGGGAGTTTCAGTATGGGGGATTTCAATTTGTATTTAAGCTAAAAGGACCAGATGTGTGAGCAGTAAATTAAGAACTCCCTAGGCAATCCTCTAACTTCTGAGAGTCTTTGCTATCTATTTTATTAATATTCTAACACATGCAAACTGCAATAACTGCTAAAGAAGGTACCTATTCTGTTTAAATCATTTTTGCTCGGTATAGACCAGTCAAGTTACAGTGTGGTGTGATGCTAGATCAGAATGTTTGCCACAATCTAGTTGATTGGAAATTTTCTGACTCAGTATTTTTCTAAAAGTAAATGCCAAATCCTGAAAATTGAACTGGTCCACAGGAGTCAGGCAGCCTGAGGAGCCAGTTGGCCTCAGAGCCATGTGAAACCCAGGTCATAATCTTCCTAGCTTTTTCGCTGTTTGACAAACAAGGTTCTGTAGAGCCTGAGAACCCCAGTTCCTAGGGTTACTGCTCAGCCAAGTTTTCTAGGCTCCCAAATCCCGTTCAGTTTTCTTGGCAGAATTGTTTCAAAGTAATTTTTCAATAAAGCATTTTTTGGATTTATTTTGCTAAGTGTCTTTCAGAACAAAACCAAAACAGTGAATTAGAATGAACAGAAATTTGGAAATCCTCCATGAAACAGAATTACTATTCTTCATCTAGCTCTAATGCATCCCACTTAACCTTTTGCTGTTAGTAACAGTTTTTAAAAGTCCCTTAAAGGGAATGTCCTACATCTCTGTGTGGTGACTCACATCAGCTGATTTATCAAGCAACACTGATTGTGTCCAGAAGGAACTGGGTCTACCTTCCAACAGAAATAATGTCCCTATAATATGAAGCCTGAGTGGTTAGAGAGAAGAAAGGGAGGGTTGCTTCTGATCCATTAATGCTACTGGAGATAAATGTATACTTCAAAGGGAACTTTAGACTTCTTAATACACACTCTTAAATCCAGTGCTGTTTTTGTGTTCTTATCATAGCAAATCGTAGTTATGCAGTTTTACCTCCATCCAAAGTGAATACTAAAGTGTGGCTGTAATGATTTTGTGAATTTCTTTGGTCGTGTAGAATGACATAAAATTACTATACACCTTCCTTTCCTACATATAATCTGATATCATTAAATTGCTTTGTGCAAAAATAGTTTTCAAAAACTTTGTGGTCTAGGTTGTTTTCAGTAAGAGTTACAGCAATAGCATTCCAAGGTATGAAATACATGTTTGAATACTTGTACTTTGATTTGTCTGTGGACTAACTTGACAAATAAATTGTTCCAAACTTTTGTCCAGTCATGTGTAGAATAAATGCAGACCAGTGATGCTACAAGAAATTAGATATAAAATATTCTATGTCAGTCAGACTTTTCTATTGTTTCTAGTTTGGGAAACATGCTTTTATATCAGTGGAAATAAATCTTAGTGCTTGCTAATCTATTGCTAGGTTTTCTAGTTCTATTTTAAGAAATGTCCTGGGCTTTTTTAATTTTAGGTTCAACCATCTCCAACCTTTGCAACTAAAGGAAAGTTTTCTCAAACAGGTAAGATGTATAAATCACCCTTCTACCTTAATGGATCAACAAGGAAGAAATGGCAGAGACCTATAAAAGCTTACCTTCCAAAAAGTTCTGAAGTGTTCTTCTGGAGGTTTACCTCTGCATTCAGCAATTCGTCCTCTCTATAGAATGTAATAAATGAATTTGGTAGAAACATATCTATCCCTGATTATATAAAGATAGCAACTAGGTTATTCTCTTTTGATCCTGTAGGACTTGTTTCCATTATTGCTTCCATTTCTTTCTATGAATCAGATATCAAAATTGCAAATATTAAGGTTATGAGGTTAAAATAGAAAAATAAGTCCTTGCCCTTCCTTTGCTCAACTAACTTCACTTCCTATGGAAATGGGATCAAAAGGTAGGTACACCAAGACCAAGAGAGATGTACAAGGCAACAATGGTCAGTATAGTAGGCAGTGGTCTTAGTAAACCAGTTTCTGACCAATATATAATTTTCTGTACGCTTCACAGTCAAGGGGAGTTTTTTTAAACTATTTTTTTGTTTTCTTACTTCACATGGCCCAAGTGTTGTTTTCAAACTAATTTAACTATTAAATAAAAACAGGTTTTTTTACTTCCAACCTAAGCAAGCCATTACGCTTCAGTGAGGTTAGTTCCATGCTATGTTTGTAATTTAAAGTCTGGCTTAACAGTGGTTATCTGCATGCAGATATACTAGGGAGAAACTCAGAATAGGAAATAGGATTTAGGACTTTATGTTAACAGGAGAGGAAAACATAGTTGATTCAAATTTCTTGCTATCTTCCCAAAAATAATCTTCTTTGGGCAAAACTTTAGGCATGGAAAATGTCACAAGAATTGTTCAGAAAGTTATGAGCATGTGATAATGGATTATAACTGAAACTGTTTTGCACCAATTATAGTGGTTGTTACCGGATCATGACTTTTTATGATTATTATACAGGTTCAGGGTACAACTTGTTTATACACTTTTATTGACTCATTATAGCAAAGCTATAGTATCCATACTATATGGACTAGATACTCTCTTGAGGTCTCTTCCATTCCTATGATTCTGCCATTCTGTATTTTAAAGAAGGATTAGCTGCCTGGTGGGGTACTTTTTAACACGTCTGTCTTGTAAGAGATATTACAAAATGTACTGAAACATTAATGTATTCACAGTTTAACACTGCAAAATGAATGAACTGTTTTCACATTTTATCATTCATTTTATCATTAGAAGTCTTGCATGAAATATTTTTATTAATGGAAGGACCAATCTCATACATCTTTGTTAGATGTTTGTTAAATATAATTATTCAGGTCTTTGAATGTTCATAATAAACTTCATTCATAATAAACTTCATTTACTCACAAATCAAGCTTTTTTATTAATTTTATTGACTTAAATCCAACACATTTAAATGTGTATTTATAGTTTGTGTTTCTGCTCGTACAGACTACTATTTTGGAATGATAGGCATCATTTTTACAAATGCTCTGACAGATAAGCAGATTAACAGGATGATCAAGCTTAGCCCAGCCAAATTGGCAAAGTCGGGGCTTATAAGTGGGATTGGCTCTCTTTGTGTACTGCAAGGGATGAGATAATAGCTCTGCAAAAGGAGGAAAAAAGGCACAAGAATTGGCTTTCATCATGAGCCGCCTTCCTTCTGTTACGAGGAATTTCTGTCTGCACCATGAAGCAGATGGTGCCAACTGGCAAAATTCCTTGGCATGAGTGGAGTAGACATTTTGTTCCAACATAGAGTTGGGCAGGCCAGAATTAGAGGTTGTAAGCATCTACTACTGTGACAGCACATGGTTTCCCTTACAGGCCGGGGAGCTGCTTCTAGGACAGTTCGCATGATGGAGATTGCATATGCATTTTTGAAACATTCAGCTCAGTCTTTCAGGAGTATTAAATGAAAGATTTAGTCTAACTTTACATGAATAGTTCCTTTTGATTTATGCAAGAGTTGAAGTCAGGCCCTGAACCTTCTAACCTTTTCTCTTGGTACCATCCTTGTCTGTTAACTAACAATTGAAACATTCAAATAATTCTGCTTTTTCATTAAAGTTGAATGGTATTTACTACTGATTTTGAAATCAATAAATGCAGTAATATAGTGTCATGTGGCCTACAAAATCTTAATTTTAAAGACCAGAATATTTTTAATGAATATAGCTTCTCTTTAAAAAAAGACCCTGTCTTTTATTTACTGTTGGTTGGCATCCTTGTAGGGAAGAGAGCCTTTAAATGTGTTTGACTGCTTTGGTGTTTATACAAAGCCAGCAAACTAAATATGGAAACTTCCTTCCTAAAAAGCTTGATTAGTAAAGAGACTTGAAGTTCAGTTTTACATTTGTGTAGCATTCTTACATTGTTTCTTCTTTTAGCCAAAGACACGTCTAATAAGAAAGAAACATCAAATGTAAGTGCAAGCATTTTTACTAAAAGTCTCTAAACAGTATACTGAAAAATGGCCCACTCTCTCAAATTTCATTAGTCCTTCTTGCTTTCATTTCATTACTTCAGGAGGGTGAAGCAGGGAAAGCAGAGATGATTGTGCGTCGAAGAGGAAGAAAGCCCAAATGTTCTGTGATTCCATCAGAGGAAACTGGTAAGACATAAAATTGTGCTGCTCCTAACAAAGTAAAGAGTTTGCAGCGCCTAGGTGTACATTAGGATGTAACAAGATCCGCTTTATTATGTTTTCCTTTCATTGGGAAAAAATCATTGGGTTACAGCTAGTATAAATATTATGTAAATATGTGTAAATTGCTGTAATCTCATGTCAGAATTGGTACATCCCAGATGCTTCTATAAACCTCCATGATTTCTTATGAATTCTGGCTGTGAACTACAAAAGTAAACTATTGCAAATGTGTTTTGAGAGATTACGTCAAACAAGCGTGAATTAAAAGTGTTGAAGGCTGAAGGAAACGGAAAATTACTTATTCTGCTCACAAGTCCCATTTTAAATGCCTTTTCTAAACTAAGTGTCTATATCCTTTTGAAGGGCCTTTCATGAAATTATAACACATGTAAAAATGTTCATGAACAGAAACGCTGGAGCCGGAAAAAAAACGTCGGAAGCTGGCATCTGCTTCTGAAGACGAAGTGAAAGAACAGGAGGAAGATGATGAAGATGATGCTGATGATGATGATGAAGCACATTCTGGAGCCACTACTAGATCAGCCACAAGATTAGAGGCTCAAAGGTAATATTCAGCTAACTAGTAATAGAAAACTGGTAGCAAAATCTTTTAAGAGAGACGCACATAGTTGACTAACCTCTCTATTCAAAAAAATTCTCTGATATTGAAAAATCTGTTAGCACTGCATAACGGGACAATAATACTACTGTTTAAAATCCCAGCTGCTCAACAGGTTGGCCGACAAATTGCAACTCTAAGGTTGTCTCTCTTCTACCCAGTCCATGTAACCATAGCTGTCAGCATAATCTCCAAGTGTAGAAACAGCCTACCTTGACAGAGATTTTTCTGTTTGTATAAGAGCTTCGCCTCCCCAAACAACATTAGTTATGGTAACAAAAGCACTTTTCCATCCCCATAGTTGCATCTACAATGGCAGTTCACACCCTGACCAATGTAGTTATGCTGATACAACTTTTATGCGTATCCCGAGTACAAAGCAATGGCTTTCTTTGCATTTGGTTCTAGCAATGAGTGAGTTGTGGCCTTTTGGCCTGGTATGCATGCATTATGTGACCCTGAAATGCTTAATGGTCATAGATACATATCTGTATGGAATGAGAGTGCGTTTTTTATCCTTGTCTATTTGATTGGTGTTAATCAGGGATAATAGTGCACAAAGGATCAAAGGCTCTGTTCTTGCCACCATTCAAGTGCTGCTGTTAATAGGTTCATAGATCTAAAATCCCCTTACAGTATTTTTTTCCTCTTGTAGTATATAGGAATACTGATAAACATGTCTTTTCTAAAAGTTTTAATTCACCCTGTAAAAAGTGCAGGACATCATGGAGGGGACAAGAAGAATTTGCCTGAGTAATTAAGTTTCCTCAAGGACCATACTGTGGATGTTCAGCTTGATGGCAATTGTAGTGATCACGGTACCACCACACACACTCATATGTTCCACAAGCCATACAGTATTCTTGCTGAATTGGGAAAATTGGCTGCTTCCAAAGTATTCTGTCTTGTAGCAATGCAAAAGAAAATTTTCATCATGGAAAGACCTGCCAAACTATTCTAATACAAATTGTAGCAGTCCTATTTTTGCGAAGAGGAGCCCAAATAAAGGGAATGGGGCTTCTGGAGAGACCAAGTACAACTTTATATAAAAGTCCTGTGGACGAAGGCATATACAAAATTCAAGTATTCATAAACTTAGTATATCAAAATATAGTTATGATTGAAGCAGACATTTAGACAGTCATCTATTATTATATCAGCAAGCTTGGATGGACAGTCTCTCTTCTCAAAAATCAAGAAGACCTAAAGAGTCCCAAAACTCACTTATCTGTATAAGGCATGTAAGAACTAATTTCAGGACTCTGTTCATAGTCTTCCTCATAAAAGGATTTCTCAGAGTCTGGGGCAAAGATTCAAGTCTTTCTTTTGTTTATGTTGAGTATAGCATTCCCATGGAACCACAGAATCAGATGTCAGGCTCTTCTAAATTTTGCTGCCTTCCAGGACAGAAATTGAGCCCTATCTTGGTTCCATTTTCAGTAACAAAATACTTTGACACCATTATCTTTGCTGGGATTCTAGTAATCACCATCTTGGCTTCCTTTCTGAACACGTCTCATTTTTTACTTTTATGGGATTTTACTGATAGACTACACCTCTAACAGTAATACTCACTGGCCCTCAAGGTCTTAGAACAAAAGAACAGTCACACAATTGTTATTTATTGTCTGTGAATTTCCCTAAAGAAGTAATCTCTACTGCCAACATCAGCACACCCAAGACCAGATATACTTTAGTGTGCATAGAGATTGTAATTTAGTGGCAGTGTAGATAGAGACTAACTATCCTTGAGGGACTTTCTTTCTCCCCAGGGGCCAGGTATGCCGCAGTCTCTGGTCTTCAAACCTTGTGCCACCTCAGCAAACCTATGCCCATGAGTGACGTGCACTCCATGTGCTTGAAATGTTTGGGAGAAACTCAGGTGAGGGACAAGTGCCAGATTGTTAGGATTTTAGACTCTGTACTAAAAAGAGAAATATGACTCAAGGTTATCCTAATGGAAGCTGCTCTTAAACCAGCCTCAGAGCCAAGCTGCTCTGATTCTGCACCAACTACTTTGGCTTTGGTGTGAAGCCCTCCTCTGGCACCATGCTCTTCCCAGAACCTTTCACCACCTCTGTGCCAAGCAAGACACACAAAAAAGCAGCATAGTGACAGAGCACCCACCAATGCACAAAAAAGATAAGCATAGAGAAGGCAGCACAGTGTGACCCATGCCAGGTCACTTTCATCCCTGGCTCCTTGGGGACACTGCTGAGTCCAGTGCTGGACTCTCTACCAACACCTGCAAGTCATAGTGGTGCCAGCAGTCTTGACTGTATCTTTTGAATTGGAGGCTTTCACAGCATCCAGAGACTGACTTTCACTCCAGATGCCCCAAACTCTTATGGGCCATTGCTGACTCTGATGGCCAGAGCAGGGAGCATCAAGCTCTCTCCTGGCACAGGGATCACTGGAACCTTCTAGGTGCAAGTCAGCCCTGATTCCTTTATCATGACCATCTCTGATGTGCTTCCGATCCCCACACCCTCAGTACCATATGGTGTCAAACAGTGATATTGTGCCGCCATCATCACCAAAGAGGAACAGTCTGTGCAGCCTAATTACCCAGTGCATAATTTAATATTAAAGATCAGTGCAAGAATAATATCAGAGGGGTAGCCGTGTTAGTCTGAATCTGCACTAGTGGCGAGGAGTCCTGTGGCACCTTATAGACTAACTGAAGTGTTGGAGCATAAGCTTGTGTGGGCAAAGACCCACGTCGTCAGATGCATCTGACGAAGTGGGTCTTTGCCCACGAAAGCTTATGCTCCAACACTTCAGTTAGTCTATAAGGTGCCACAGGACTCCTCGCCGCTAGTGCAAGAATAAAGTACAAATCTCAATTCTGAATGTTTTTAAAATGTATTCTTTGATCCCAAACTTGCCAGTGTCTTTTTGCATTGACAGTATTGTTCCACCTGTTGTAAATGCCATGTAGTTGAATTTCCTGTACTTATTACATGTGTGCTGAATATGATTTGATTATTTTGCTATATTAATCATAATTTTTATAAAATTTTCTGATAACATTTCAGAAAACAGCCAAGCAAGCCAACTACCCGTGCGGCTTCTAAAGGCAACAGCCCAAGTTCTGTTTCTCCTAGAAAACACCAAAATTCAGCAGCAAAAAAGAGGTTGCCTAGTGAGGCAAAAATTAGCAAGTCTCCTCCATTGGCACAGTAAGTATGAAAATAGAAGTATCTTTTACTGTTTGTTTTGGATACTATTAAATTGGTTCTTTTTTTTTCTAGATCTATAATTTATTACAATCCCCAACTGCAAAGCAAAAAGAAAGCATTTGCGAGAGCCTGAACAACAGTGTCACATAAGGTTTTAATCTGAGCTGCAGCTTAGGTTACAGCAGCATGTGACACATTCAGATTCTCCACTTTGTCAGATGAACTTGGGAAATGAGCCATTGAGATTTCTAATATTTCGAGTTTTTAAAAAATAGCAGTGGCAGAGGAGAAGGGGGAAAGCTTTTTTTTCCATTTTTAAGTTTGAGGCTATCTTTGTGTATCATGTGGGAGCAATAAAGGATACAAATAATTATTTACCTTTACAGAGGCCTATATTTGACTAGCTTCAGAGGGGTAGCCGAATTAGTCTGTACAGGATAAACTGAAAAAACAGCAAATAGTCTGATAGCAGTTTAAAGTCTAACAAAACATGTAGATGGTATCATGAGCTTTCGTGGACACAGCCCACTTCTTCATATCTGTTCTTCATCTGAAGAAGTGGGCTGTGTCCACGAAAGCTCATGATACCATCTGCATGTTTTGTTAGTCTATAAAGTGCAACCAGACTCTTTGTTGTTTTTTAAGTTTATATTTGACTAGTATTCCTCCAGTGTGTGGCACTGGGAGCGCACATACTGCTTAAATAATTTGCAGCAATAGTGGCAAGCACATGTTATATACCAACTGTTAAAGGCTGCATTTTAGTTTACATGAAGTACTATGTGTAGTACTTGGCCAGTAGTTTGGGGCCAATGTCGCGTGTGGTTAGGCCTGGTGTATGATTGGCCTATACATGCACACACACAGGGGAATGAGTAAGGTGCCTTCCCATTATGCCCTTTTCTGCACAAGAGACATGAGCTACAGTTGCTGTTCTTTTACTGTCTTGAGTGAAAGAACTTGAACCTTGCTTGTGTCATTCTGGGACACAAGCCAATCCCCTAAACTATCCAAAAAAATGGGAAGACAAGGGACCATGGTCTCACCATCCACCTTCTCTGCACCAGCCAACATAACTGGATGACTATTAAGGATGAGTGTAGCAGGCATGGTTCCCCTATGTGCTGTGCAACTTAGGGAGATGATGCGCACTGGGGTGATGTGAGACATCATGTCTCCTGGCATTTTTTCTCTGGGATGGGGCAACTGTAGGAGTGTGCCTCTAAGCAAGTGAGCCTAAAACCCCTTAGAAAATATCAACTCTTATAAACATTCAAGGCACTATTAATAATTGTTATAACTTCTAGGTTAAAGATGCAGGCTGCTAGCAAGCGTAAAAGGGAAGCAAGCCCACCAGTGGTACGCAGAAAAGGCCAGCTGAAAGTGGACGAAACACCATTAAAGAAAGCAAAGCGATAATTGTTACCATCTGAGAGTATTCATGGAAAAGTTGAAAAATAAGAGTGAGGTCTCTGTTTTTGTTTCATTCTGTTGCGTTAAAGCAAAGAGATTTGCATGTGCTTGTTTCTGAGCTCTAAGTTAATAGGTGTAACTTAAGTTACATTTTAAACAGCTTTACAAACTTGTTTATATAGAATATTATACAGATTTAAAGTAAGTATACTTTGTATTTGAAAGAAAAACAAAGTAATTACATATATTAATGTAACTGACTCAGAAAGTTGGGATTTCCCAATGTGACCTGCTAATACAGATGCTTCCAGTCTACCAGGCACCAAGGGCCTACTAATATTCTTTGTACATAAACTTGTAAAAATAGGTTGTATTTTACTGTGTATGAATCTAATCAATGATGAACATTTTATTTATTGTATGGAGAGGACTGGTCTGTAAACTTTAGTATATACCTTAGGTTTTATTAATGATATTTTAAATTCTATGCAGCCATTAGAAAGGCTGTCTAAAACCTGAAGTTCTCTGAAATATGCTCAGACAGTTGGTATTCTCTCGCATGTATTAAAGTAGAGTAGCATAGTAAAGGGGGGATGCTCTTCCTTTTCTGTTCACATTCATAAACATGTACAAAATAGACAATGTCATTTTCAGATAACATTTTCATCTCTGAATCTAGTACCAACCTCACAGTAATAATTAGTACTAGTTTAGGTTTACTGAGAACATTCTGCCAAAACTACTCTGAAGTACAAAAAATTGCTATGTTTTGTTTCACAACTTAACTACTCTTTCAGTATTTATCTTTTTCAACGAAGAGGGATCCATAGAAGTGATATTTAACTTCAAATAACTATGGCGCTTCAGCATTTTATGTTACATTTTATACACAAGTGTTAAAAAAAGTAGGATTTGGTATTATTTCCAGAATCCTCTTTTTAATATATATTAACTCTCATAAGAGCAAATGTTCAAGTTAAGTTTTACATAAAGTTAAGCTTTTCTTATGATCAAATTTGTCTCTTGTAATGATATGAGTTGCCAAATAATCTGAGATTATTTTAAAATGTTTTGTTCATATTCTTATGTTTTATAATTAAAATAAGCATTCTGTGGGTTTTTTATTTGTTATTGTAAGGCATATATATATCTGTCAGATATTCTACTTGGTTTCTTACTGAGATTTTATATATAAATTATAAAATGTTTCCCAAAACCTGAGTTGCACTATTTGTTATATCTTTAAATTTCTTAATTGTGTCACTGTGCATTTGTTTTTATTGTATTTACAGTTGACTTGGATGGACATTCACATGAGTAATGGTTTGCAGAATCAGTCCCTTTATAGATCCTCTATATCACATCATCTAGGTATCCTACATTTACTACAAAAGTACAGTAAACTTCTGATAATCCAGCACCTTTAGGACCCAGGGGATGCCGGATTATCAAATATGCTGGACTATCGGAAGGGGACGCTATGAGGGGTCTGGGGTGGAGTGGGGGGGGATGTGCCGCTCGGCGCTGCGGGACCAACCCAGCAGCACCCCAGCTCCTCTGCCCCAGGCGTCCCCAAGTCAGCCGCTGCTGAAACTGACCAGCGGCTGACTCGGGGAAGCCGGGGCAGAGCAGCTCCAATTGTCTGGCTGCCCGGAGCACTTCTGGGTTCCAGATGGTGCCGGACCATTGGATGCCGGGCCACTGGAGTTTTACTGTAGTTTGAACAACTCATTAAGTGAATCCGTGTCCTGAAATTGAAATTAAAACAACCCTCCAGTGAACTGACTAAATTGTTCAGCCTCACTGAATATTCTTAAATATTTTAACATTTGTCTTAGCTCCAGTTCAGCAAAGCATCGAAGCATATGCATAAGTATTACTGAAGTCAATAAGACTGAAACACGCGCTGAAAGTTAAGCACATGCTTAAGTGCTTTTCTGACTGGAGGTTGACTGCAGAGTGAAAGCCATAGTGCCCTGAAGATTGATGGAGTGATGCTGTGCCACAGCAACAGAGGAAGCAAGTTCCAAAAACAAGACTACCCTGTGCCAGTTCTGGAAAGACAAGTGCCTAGTGGGGCTGAAGGGAATTTGCTGGGGGGATAATATTCATAAAAGGCTTCTACATTCATATTTAGCTTTCCTAATTGTCTTCAGTTTGTAAGGGCTTGTTTACATTAGAGATTTTCATAATCCCTGTATCCCAAAGTGCTCTCAATAAGATCTCTTGAAATTTGTCATTTCAACAGGCCCATGTGAGCTGGTGGAACAGCTACTGTTGAAACCTATTCTATCATTAGAGCATGGATAATGTAGGTGATGTTCAAAGTTGCTAGAACAAAGTTCATTACTGGCACTTCAGTTCTTCAAAAAGCAATACCACCTCAATAGTCACTTTCATACCAGCAGCTTCTGTAAGAAGGGAAAATGTTCTTATTCAAGTATGAAGGTTATTTTCAATAGCCTGTAACATCCACTCCAGATGAAGTTGTCCACTTAATCATGTGTGGTGTCTTCAGAATTTTGCTTCACCAGTGTGAATGCCCCAATGATTTCCTGATTTCCCTCACAATTCCCCAGAAATGTACTAAGAAGCTGGTTGAGAAGGCAAATGCCTCAAGCATTTGAGCTGACCATAACTGTATCAGCAAGTGCCCACTTTGGTGTGGGTCCAACATTTGTACTTTTCAGACTCTTAATGCTTCGGTAACCTTTAAACTCACTACCTTGGTCTTGATCGATGAGGTCCGTATTGAGAGAAAACAACTTTACTCCCTTCTGTCATCTCTTCTGTTTTTTGGTTCTGGAAGCAAAGTGCAGGGATCTCGGCTTTCTCCAGATTAATAGATTAATCATTGCCCTGAGTCCAGGATATATTGCACAGCCTATTGTCTTCCTTTCAACACATTGCTTTGGCTGCATTGACTTCAGTGGAGCAGTTTTCCCTCCAAGATTTTCCATCCAGGAGCGGAGCGAGTTTTGTCTTGTACACAAATATTGAAGTCATATGTGTGTGTTTGGATGTGCGCCACCGTGGCACCCAAGGTATTAACAAATATCTTATGTATATATATTTTAAAATGTTATGGAAGAAAATATTAAAACAAGGGCTAATTAACAAGGTGCATGATTTTAAATGCTTATTTAATCGGAAGTCAATTAAAAAGAAAATTAATATTGAAAACTTTGCAGTATGTTAGATTAGCCTCAAGGCTGCTCTAAATCTGCACTGTCCATAGAAGTTATAGGCGACCAAGAATAAGCACACTGCAGCACTGCTCTAGTTTTCCTCCAGAGTGCCCCTGTTCCAGGAGCTTTAGGAGGGGGCACCACAGAGCCATTTCATTGGCTCTAAGCAAGATATCACATCCCTTCCCTACTTGGGTCTTATTCCCAATGTAGGTAAGTGAGATGACTGCATTCAGGGTACCTTTGTGCCACTGGAGTGCAAAATGATTCTAGGGCACGAGAGAATCAAGTCACTGTTTTATCAGTATTGTGCGGCTTCTAAGGATACATACAGCACCGTCAAATAATAAACAGTATTTGTAAATGTGGTTTTACAAACATTAAGCCATATTGCCTGACTTTGGAGAATCTCTGTGTATATATAGTAGAATGCTGGTAAGGTATGCTGGTATGACAGGGAGGTCATAATGTCTAAATAGTTGGTATGGCAGAATGTAATACAAATTACATCTCTAGGTATGCAGGCACACTACAACCTCAGTTATTTTAAAATATTGTGAATTCACTTTGCCTATTGCAGTGAATAGTTTTAATTTAATGGGGCTGTTCATGTGACTACACACAATGGTAGCTAACATATATTGACAGAGTGGGCCATGGGCCCTCTAACCCGGCTATCTGATCCATGCTTGTAGACCCTGCACATATGTGGCATTCCAAAGGCCTCTCCTTGTGATGCATGTGTCTCTAAAATGCTACACACACCAGTATGTCTGACTAACAAAGCCAACACCCAATGCTCACAATGTGTTTGGCCAATCGAGTGTATAATCAATGTTGGGCACACTTTACCAGTGCTCTGTGCAGAGGGCTACCCAGTTTCCTCCCTCCCCCCCAGGGGCTGAGCCACACAGCGCCAGCTGCCTTGCAACATGGCCATGGCCTCAACCCCTGGCCACAGCTGCCCGCCCACCCATGTTGTGTTGGAACATTCACTTAAGCACTCCAATCTTCAGTATTTGTTTTGAATTTTAGTCTCGGCCTTTTCTCCAGAACTTTTCAGTTTAAGAACAAATGGAATTGCTATAATGAAAAAACACCATGTTATAAATGTGCTGCTACTGATTGTTTACCAGGACTTTTTCTTTCCTTATTTAAAATAAAAACATTTCCAAAACACTCATTTGACACTCTTTTTTTTCCCCTAAGTTTCAGAAAAAAAACCCTACATTTTCTTTTTCTCCATTCATCTCGTTTTAAAACAAAACACAGTAAAACCCAGTTATTTTCCTGTTTGGAGGCAGAAATGAATGAAGGGTTCATCTAGCCTAGCATCCTCTGGCAGTGGCTAATTCCAAATGAGTGAGGAAAAAGGTGAAAATTTTTCATCATACCTATGATCAAGGAAGGTTCTAACATGCAAAGGGACATCAGTATGATGGTGTGAGCATAGAAGTCTGTGCTGCCAGAATTGGGGCCTAAGTATCCTGGCAACAGCCACCAGCCCACCTGCCACACAGCCTTGGCTCTGACCTGCGGTGGCAGCAGACCAACCATCTGCCCATGGTTCTGACCCCTGGAGCAGCAGCCCACCCATGGCTCTAACCCCTAGTGCAGCAACCTGCCCACCTGTGGCTCTAATCCTCCAGCACAGCAACCCACCCACCATGCAGTGCCTCTCCCTCCCCCCACCCCCCTGAAAATGGCCCGAGGCCCATCCCCAGCCTGCCATGTGGCCCCAGCTGGGGAAGCAGCCACACCACTCACCTTCCAGGTTCAGCAGGAAAGTGAGTGTTGCTGCCTGGCGCTGTGAAGGAGGTGGGCGAGCTTAGAATTGTTTGTGCATGGCCACGCAGTCACACTCCTTAGAGGGAATACTGCAGTGGAATAATATCCATTTATACCAATGGGACTTAATTTGGCTAGTACACATTGAACCTCTCTGGTCCGACAACATTCATGATCCCATAGGACCAGATAGCTCCTGGACCAGAGAGCCCCAGTGGCAGAAGTTGCTGTTGGACAGGAGCAGAGTGAGTCTGGTGGGCTGGCAGCTTACAGAGCCAGTGGGACTAAGGGCAGTGGAGCCAGCAGTGATGGGGCCCAGGAGGGGAACCCAGGGAGGAGGCAAAAGCCAGGAGGCCTGACCTTCCCTGGCCTGGCAAATGGTTCCAGATGGGGGAGGTCCAACCTGTAGCTTTTAATTCTCTTTTCATCTTACAGTAGGTCTCCACTTTGGGTTTTTTCGGTGCTGATGTCTTAAAATGAACAACAAAGAAGAGAACAAAATGATTAAAGGTCTAGAAAACATGACCTATGAGGGAAGACTGAAAGAATTGGGTTTGTTTAGTTTAGAAAAGAGAAGACTAAGGGCACATAACAGCTTTCAAGAATCTAAAAAACTGTTAAAAGAGGGGAAAAAAATTCTCCTGAACTTCTGATGATAGGACAAGAAACAATGGGTTTAAATTGCAGCATGGGAGGTTTAGGTTGGACATTTGGAAAAATTTCCTGTCAGGGCAGTTAAGCACTGGAATAAATTGCCCAGGGAGGTTGTGGAATCTCCATCATTGGAGATATTTAAGATGAGGTTAGATAAATATCAGGGGTGATCTATGTGGTGGCTGGTCCTACTGAGAGTGGCATAGGACTGGACTCAATGACCTCTCGAGTGCCCTTACAGTTCTAGTATTCTTTGAACATAAGAATGGCCACATTGGCTCAAACCAATAGTCCATCTAGGTCAGTATTTTGTCTTTTGACCGTGGCTACTGCAAGATGTTTCAGTGGGAATGAACAGGCAATTTCTTGAATGATCATCCAGTCCCAACCTCTAGTAGTTGGAGGTTTTGGGACACCCGAAGTATAGAGTTGCATCTCTGACATTTTGGCTAAGTTCATTGTGGATAGGTCCAGCGATGGCTAATTATTTTTTTAACCAGTTACACTTTCGGCCTTTACAACATCCCCTGGCAACAGTTTCGTGTGTTGATTGATTTATACAATGGCATTGTGATATTTTGTCTTCTGACCTATGCCTTTCCTAAGAGTTACTAAGATTGGATTTTTTTTCTGCTACACATTGAGCAGATGTATTCAGAGACCATCCATGAGGACTCCTAAGATCTTTCTTGGGTGATAAAAGCTAATTTAGATCGCTATAATTTTCTGTGTATAATTTGGATTATGTTTTCCAATGTGCATTCCTTTGCATTTATCAAGATTGAATTTTATCTGCCATTTTGTTCTCCTTAACTATCTTGAGTAATTTTATATCCTCTATAAACTTTGCTACATCACTATCACTTTCTCCAGATAACTTATGAATACGTTGAACAGCACAGATCCTAGTATAAAGCCTTGGGGAACCTTGCTATGTACTTCTCTCCATTGTCACAACTAGCTAGTTTTTCCTACCCTTTGTTTCCTGTCTTTTAAACAGATACTTATCCCAGGCAGGATCTTCACTTATCTCCAAACCTTGGACACTTACGGTGGCATTTCCCTTTACAAAAGCCTTCTTGACTCTTCCCCAATAGATCATATTAATCAGTCTGATCTGTACTATAGCTTCAACATAGGCATGATTTGACTGCTATATGGGGGAGGGGAGGGAGGAACGACAGTGCGCATGCATATGCTGAGGCCTGTTTCACTGGATCACCCGCACCTAAAGTGGTAATGGGGCTTCTGGTACCAGATGGGAGGCTGGGCTGGCTTAACAGAGGAAGCCCCAACTGTTATCCCTATGGTGACCTGAGCATGGGAGTTGCAGACACTCTGGTACCAGCTGCTGCTGCTGCCAAGGGGATTCTGAAGGCTGAGATCCTGTTTCCATCTCTCCATTTCCCTGCTCTTCCCCATCCATGTTGCTCTCCCATTGTCCTCTGTCCCATCCTCCTCCCTCCTGTCCTATCTCATCCCTTTTCACCACATCCTTTCCTTGATTTCCCCACCCCATTGTCCTACCTCTCACTGGGCACTCACTATTGTACAAGGAAAAGGGTGATGGCCATGCAGGGCGCCTGTAAAAGCCAATAATGACGGGCACTAAGACCCAATGAGAGGCAGTGTCCAACTACAGCGGCCACCACTAAAAGGTGAAGTGTCTCTATTCCGCCAAGGAGAGTGGCCAAAAACCGCTGGGGGGGGGAAGGTGTAGTGTGGGAAGGATGGAACTGCCCACCCCTCCCCCCCGAACCACTCTTCTTGGCAAGCTGAACAGAGCTTGCAGAAATCCACATGGTATGGACAGTAACGTGTGACCTCACTTGCACATAGTATCCAGTTCTTACCTGTTTGGGGAAGGCAATGGCTCTCTGCCCCATCCTAACCATACCCATGAATTGCAACCACTTTGCCCTGAACTGAAGTTAGGAATACAGGCCTGTCATTGCCAGGATCACCTAAGGATTGGTGTAACATTAGCTATCCATTCACCTGATACAGAAGCTGATTTAAGCAATAGGTTGCACACCATAGTTAGTTGTTCTGCAGGTTCATATCTGAGTTCCTTCAAAACTCTTGTGTGAATACCATCTGTTCTGGTGACTTAATTTAACCATTTGTTCCAAGACCACTTCTATTAACACCTCAGTCTGGGATAATCGCTCAGATTTGTCACATAAAAGAATGGCTCAGAAGTGGGAATCTCCCTCAGTCCTCTGCAGTGAAGACCAATGTAAGTAATTCAGTTAGCTTTGCCTCGTAATCTTGTCTTGAGTGTTCCAGTAGCACCCTGATTGTTCGTTGGTCCCACTGATTGTTTGGCAGGCTCCCTGCTTCTGATGTATATTTTTTAAAAGTTGCTGTTTAGTTTTTGTGTTTTCTGCTAATGATTCTTCACATGGTTTTTTAGCCTGCCTAATTATACTTATACACTTGACTTGCCAGAATGTATGCTCCTTTCTATTTTCCTCAGTAGGATTTACCTTCAAGTTTTAACAGCTGTCCTTTTTGTCTCTGACTGCCTCTTATCTGTTATGCCATGGTGGCATTTTTAGGTTCTTTTAAAAAAAATTTGGTGTATGCGTTTAGTTTAAGCCTCTATTATGGTACGTTTATAATGATTCCATGAAGTTTGCAGGCATTTCATTCACATGACTATTCCTTTCTATTTCTGTTTAACTAGCCTCCTCGTTTTTCTGAAGCTTCCCTTGTTGGAAATTAAATGCAACTGTGATTTGTTTCTTTGGTATATCCCCCCCACACACACACACACAAGTGTTAAATTAATTACATTATGGTGGCTATTACTGAACAGCTCAGCTCTTGGACCAGATCCTAAGCTCCACTTAGGACTTGATCAAGAATTGCCTCTCCTCTTGTGGGTTCCATGACTAGATGTTCCAAGAAGCAGTCATTAATGGTGTCTAGAAATTTTATTTCTACATCCCATCCTGAGGTGATGTAATCACAGTAAGTGCTTCCACAGCTTCCATATTTCTGCTCTGTGCATCCATGTTAAGCTTTTCACAAATTGCTTCTTCATTGTTTTAGGGGTGGACTTATTTTTTTGGTTTTCACTGGCTTGATATTTCAGACAATCCTCTTGATGACTTTAACCCCTCAGGCCTGTTTACAGTTCTTCAGCTATTCTGCCAGCTTAAATTCACAGGAAATGTCCCAATCAGTTAACCTGACTTGCTTCTTTGAGTGCTGTTCCTGTGGGTGTTCCATTTCAGGTGACAGTTTGCCCCAGTGCCATTGATAGGAGGCTTTTCATTAGCAGTGCTGAACCGGGCCATGCACATGCTCCAGCTGTCTTGTGGCACCTATCTATCCCACTGAGTGTGCGCACACGGCTCATCCTCCCTCCTCCCCTCCCAGTTCTCTCTCAACCTTACTTGACTGAAGATGGAGCTCTTGGCAGTGCAATAACTTTTTTTCTGGAGTTTAAAAAAATAGAAAATAGTTAATTAAGTTTTCCTTTGTTGTAGTTTCATAGTGAGTTTAAAAAATTATTCTTCGATACTTAGATTTGTTAGTTAGGTTTAATAATGTAGCAATGTAAGGTAACGTAATACTACATTTAAATTAAGGCCTTTAGTAAGATATATTTACGTTTAGTAAGTAAAGAGACAGGATCTCATATTGTGTCTATGTCATTGAGATTAGAGGAGTGTTGAAGGCCCAAGCCTTCATTGTGAATTGTTTTAATTACAAAATTTAGTAAGGCAATTTACAATGCTGTTCGCTTTTGTTTAATATAAAACTTTGCTGTTCGTAACTCTGTGAAAGACTGTTTGTATGAATGAGATACGGTGTGAAGGTCATCGTTAGAGCCAGATGGTCAAGAGAGAAAGGGGAGAATGCGGGGTGAAGACAAACTGTAAAAGACAGACTGTGAAAAGACATATTGGCGTCAGAAGAACCATCGGTGCGTACCCACAGTCAAGAATTGATCAGATTGGCAGATTGACAGCTCTAAAGGTGAAGACATCCCTAAAAACAACTGATTAACAATCCAGGACAGGATGAGCCTCTTGGAGATGTTTTGGGAATGATTAACATCAACAAGATAACAGTAACTGGTCAAAGACTGACACAGCGAAATCCATAGACTTCAACAGAGAAAAGGAATATAAAAGCAGGGTGCCTTGCTACGGAACTTTGGGTTTGTCTTGCCACTAACTCCAGGAGCATCAGCTCGATTGACCAACAGAGCCCGGCTCCCCCTCTGTGATCAATCTAGCTGGCTGGATTGATCCAGACTCTGGACTGGTAACTATAACATCGTCTGGCGGGTCTGTGTGTGTGTATGGTGTTTGTGTGTGAATGACTGAAAAGCATATGCAACTGTTGTATTCTCAATAAATGCGGTGTACTGCCTTTTCCCCTATAAAAGATCTTGCATGCTTTGTTTAAGCATAACATTTTTCGTGGAGAATGAGGGCATCGATCCCACTACCTCTCGCCGAAAGCCAAAAAGGAGTCAAGACCTAAAATTCCACATCTTCTCCGTGGAACTGGTACATATGGCACAGACAGTTAAGCTGCCACCAACCATGCTGCCACCCCCAGCACCGTCCACAAAGCAGAGTCAGCATGACCAAGGACCCAGCACCAACCAAATCAGACCACACTTTCCTGTCTATAAAGTAATACAAAGGTACCGACATCATTAGTACTACAAAATTCCTCATGCATGCTGACATCACTATACCAACAGACCCACAAATACCCCTCCTTGGCACAGAGAGATCACCAGTTTTAACACAGTCAATCTCTCCAACGGTACCAGCAGCACTTATGGAGCAAGATAAAGGAGTCTTCTTGCTACACCACTGAACCAGACCTCAAGTGAAAGGGGCACAGACCACACTAAAGAACAAAACACATCAAGTGAAACCATCCTTTCTCTGTTCCTAGCATGGGTGTGCCCCTATGCCTTTCCCATTTCAGTGGCTTATGTCGGGCTCATGGGCACCGTATAAGGCCCAATACAACACACCCTCCTCACCACAAAGGAGAGAATTATGGTCCCCACTAAATCACTGGTAATAAACAACACAACACAAGAGTCCCAGGGACAAATGGGCAATGAAGACACATCACCCACGCGTAACTAATACTCCTCCTCAGACAAAGCCATCATGCTACTTCCTCCAATGATGGAAGATGACTTCAAACAATTCCAAGATTCCAAGACTTGTTTAAAAGGGTAGCTGCCAGTCAGGACACCCCCCCCTGGAGGAAGTCCAAGAAAACCAGCACAAATACTAAAGAGAATTATAACCCAAACCCAGTCAAAACTGATCTTTTTGGCAAAGCAGTTCTGTCTCTAAACACCTAGGCAGAGTAGATGTGCTGGTGCAAATACAGTTTGCTCCTCCTTCCCCCAGTTCATTACTAGACGTTCCAACAATACATTTAACCAAGGTTCCCTCTAAGCTGCGCAGCAGCATGGCCTTGAAGCTGCTTAATCAGCCCCATCCAGCCAGGGGCTCAGGGCTCTGCACACAGACCTACCTGGCTGAGGGAGGGGCACTTCTCCCTCAGCAACAGAAGCAGTTCCCTGCTCAGTACAGAGCAGCGAGTCTCTCCTCGCTGCTGATGTCCCTGAGGGAGAAGTGCCCCTTTCCCAGCCAGGCAGCTCCATCCATGAAGCTCTGAGCCCCCTGGCTGTGCGGAGCTGATTAAGCAGCTGCGGGGTGCTACTACCATACAGTTTAGAGGGAACCTTGATTCAGATCTACTTACACAAACACAACAGGTCAATACATTTTTAAATGGGGCCCTATGAGGCTTTTTACCAACCATGACTCAGGTTCGGAATTGTGTGTTCCCCTTGTAAAAACAGTCTTGAGCGGCTGGGGCCTCTATTACACTAAGGAACAGCACTTATGCATGACTCCAGCTAAAGTCAGTATGAAGTGCAGCTCTTACATGTTACAGCCCAACAGCAGGCATGGGGGCCAAATGGAATTAAAACCACCTTTTAAGATGTTCTAACACTTGGTTTTAAATACAGTTTGGCCCCTTCCTCACTGGTTGGCCAGTACCAATGGTAAATACGATTTCTAAAAAGAGTGTGAAGGGCAAAGTATCAAAGCCAGGGCACATCATCATTCAGTGGGTGGAGCCCTCCCCCTGATTCAGGTGTGATGGAGTTAATCAAGCACAGCAAGGAAATGGCAAATGCATTGTCAGTGGAGTTACTTAACTTTTTAATTATGTTTCAGTGTGGAAAGACCCGCATCCATTTTTCTAGATTTGTATTGTGACTGTCACACATTGTACAATCATTTCTTTTTAAATGTCAAAGTTTATGAAAGTGAATGAATAAGAAGAAATACAGGAAAGGGGAAATGGTTAATCACAGTCATAATCATCTGTCACCATTTCCTGTGTGTAAGCTTAAAAATGTCAAAATTAAATGCTTGTTTCTTGTTCAAAGCCCAAAGCACACAGAGATCTGCAGTGGAGATTTCTTTTCAGATAATGATAGTTTCACTCTTTTAATATAAACAAAAGCTAAGAATTGCTTAAGAACAGGTTTAACGTCTATTCACCAAGGATTTTTCAGGCTAAGTAAACAGGTAATGTAAGGCAGTCTTTAAAAAAAAATCCATTAAATAGGCGATAAAACTTCTTTCAGGTGAATTTGAACTTAGCACCCTCTTCTGCCCCAAGTATGGTATACTTACAAAACACTTTTTACTAAGGCTGAATCAAAATACAGTAGAGTGAGGATCTTGGATACTGTGGAGAAGAGCCAGTTCTCTTGCTGAATCATAGCCAGTGTTGGCAAGGTAAGGCCCTACGAAGAAAGCAAAAGAGAGGTCTCTCTGAGAGGGGTCCGGCAGTGGTGGCTCGCCACAACTCTTAGGGCCGAGATCAGGGGTTTGGAAATGCTACTACTTCATGCTTTTTTCTTGGGTAGGTCGGGTTGCCTCCCCATTTGGCCCCCCGTCATGTGCAAGAAGCAGCCAAAGGGTAGTGCTTCAGTTTAGTGTAGTCTTGTAGGATTGTGTAAGATTCTATTCTGTCGTACATAACATGGTAGCACATGATAGAAAAGTCAAACACAAGGGGAAACAGAGGTTGGCCAAGTCCAGTCCTCATCCCCACAAATCCTCAGTTCCTGTGCCTGCTAGATCTACTGACCTCCAGCACTGGTCCCACAGATAAAGCTGTTATATTGGTCAATGAGTGCCGTGCCCGCCTGGATATAGACCCACTGATCAATTACATTGTTGGTTAATCTTCCACTGCTTGGAGGGATTCTGAAATGTAAAGGCATCCCAGAAAATTGCTGTGCAGTCCTGTAAATCATCTCTTCCACAGCTCCTCTCCTGAGCATGCCCCACCGCCACTCCTTCACCTCCCTCATGAGCATCCCAAATGCCACAAAACCACTGTTCATGGCAGGATGGAGTTGCTAGGAAGAAGGGGAGGAGTTGAGCATTGAGGTTGCAGGTAGGCAAGAGGCGCTGGAGGAGGGAGCGCTTGGCTGCCGGTGCGTGCTGAGCACCCACTAATTTTTCCCTGTGGGTGGTACCCATACTTTGTACTTATCAAAACTGCCATTTGCCATTTTGTTGTCTAGTCACCCCATTTTGTGAGACTCATTTGTAACTCTTCACCATTAGTTTTGGACTTAACTAGCTTCAGTAATTTTGTATCATCTGTATATATTGTCGCCTCATTGCTCAGCGCACCTTCTCTTGTAGGTTATGTAAGAATATGTTGAACAGAACTGGTCCCAGTACCAAGGCATGGGGAATCACACTATTTACCCCTCTCCATTGGGAAAACTGATTATTTATTCCAGTGTTTTCACTAGTTGATGTAAAGACCACCCAGGCACACTTGAATACTGCTCTAGACTGTCCTCTGGCCCATCTTTATTGTTGTTACTTCTCCATGAGAAAAGCTTCGCATTAATCCTATCACTGCCTACTTTACTTAAGAACCTTTGGTGAGAGGCCTCGACAAAGTCATTCTGGTAGTCCAAGTACACTATATTTATTGGGGTATGTCTACACTACAGCATTACTTCGAAACATCTTATTTCAAAATAGTTAATTTGAAATAAGTTATTTCGAAATAACACATCTACACCCAAAATGCATTTCAAAATGTGTACTGTGAATTGCATTTAAGGCTGTCCGGAACCAGTTCCGGCAGGGCACCAGGTCAGGACTTACTGGGTGGGGCTGCTGCCTGAGGCTAACTGAGGTCTGTGCTTAAAGGGCCCTCCCCCTCCCCCCCCCCCCGCCCCCGGACAGCTGGTTCTCAGGTTTCTCTGCTTGCTTGTCTACCTCGATGAGGGACAGCAAAGCATTTTGTCTCAGCGTGCTCTGATTGCCCTCACTCGGGACACCACAGCACTCTGCAACATGGAGCCAGAGCTGCCCCTGGGCACTTTGGTGCTGTGAGCCTGGCTGCACTTTCTGCAGGCTGCCATCTGGGAGGTCCATCGGGGCGCTGTCAGTATCCAGGAGGCCCTGCGGGAGAGCTTCCACCCTTAGGAGCACTAACAGTGTCCCTGATCTGCCCCACTGGAGGCTTGTGCCTCATTCCTCCCTCACGTCCTTCCACTTACTCTCCCCCCCCTTCCTGATGTAAAATAAAATACACTTTTTTTCATAAACACGAACTGTCTTTATTTAACAAAACTGGGGGGGGGGGGATGAAACTCTGGTGAGACTGGGGAAAGGAGGCGGGAGAAGGGAGGAGAAAGGGTGGGAGAGGGGAGGGGGAAACCTGGGAGGAGGGAGCTGGAAGGGGGAAGCAAGGGGAAGAAGGGGGAGGGAAAGCTCAGGGTTCAGGGGTGTGGGTCTCACCGGGCCAACTGTCTCCCAGCACCGCGGATGCGGGGGCCTTGGCATCCCCGGGGGGATGGGGAGGGGTTGGAGGGTGCAGAGGGGGTGGAGGGTGTAGAGGAGGTGGAGGGAGAAGCGGGAGGGGGAGAAGGAGTGGGAGGAGGAGTGGTAGCTGGGGAGGCAGCAGGCGCTGGAGCAGCAGGAAGCAGCACGCTCTGCACCAGGGTCTGCAGGTGTTGGCAGGTGGCACGGCCCTGGGCAAGCTGCTACCACTGGAGCTCCAGGTCTTCTTGCACCCAGTGCTGGAGGGTGTGGTGCAGGGCTTGCAGTGCCCCCAGGTGCTGCTGTCAGTACCCCTGCACTGCACGGGTGGTCCTGCGGAGCCCTCGGGTGCCAGAGCATGTCCCGGGCGGGGTGGTGCGCCCTGCCCGCGCAGCTGGTGCGGTTGTGGAGAAACAAGAGAAGTGGTCAGTTATTCCTGGGGACACAGTGGGTGAAGCCCAGTCCCCCTGTGCAAGGTGAGGATGACCATTCCCTGCACCATCAGAGCCGAGGTGCTTTCACTCAGGCCATGTTCGGAATGTCTTGCTATCCCCGGGAGCGGGAGCTGCCCCGAGACCGCACCCATGCCTCTGTGCTGTGTATAGTGTGGGTGAGGTGGGGGGGGAGATGTCCCCTGCCTCTGTGTAGAGTGGCCTTGTGGAGGGAGGGTGTCCTGCTGTGCCCCACCCTGGGGTCAGGAGCATGTCATGTCTCTTCACATACGCATGTGGCTAAAAGGCCAAGGCCCCTGTGTGGCAGCCAGCTGGGGCCATGTGCCCAGGGGTGGCATGGCACATGCTCGCATGTGCACAGGTTGCTGCGTGATCCGTGGTAAGCAAGGCCCACGCGTGCGGTCCCTGGTCGCTCTCCCTGCCCCTCAATAAGGGGACAGTGATGGCACTCATATGTTGTTGCCGCCCCAGATGACACTGGTGATAGATCTGCTGGGACTGCTCGGGGGTCCTAGCTGTGTGGCACGCTCCCTCTGGGCTCCTGCAGCTCCTGGCGCTCCTCCTCCATGCCCTGGTCAGAGCCCTCTGCACCAAGACCCATGACCCCCGGGGTGGCACAGACCATCCCACCCCCCCAGAATGTGGTCTAGGGCATCAAAATAGGGGCAGGTGTCTGCCCCTGTTTGGGAGCGTCCCCCTGTGGCCCCGGCATAGGCCTGCCACAGCTCCTTTATTTTCATGCGCACTTGCTCCTGGGTGCACATGTGGCCTTTGATGGCCAGACCGGCATCCATCCGTCTCTAGATGGCCATGTTCCTCTGTCTAGTGCGGAGATCATGCACATTGGAGGCCTCCCCACAAACCTCAATCAGGTCCATGATCTCCACACAAGACCAGGAAGGTGCCCGCCTTCTCCTGCCCCTAGCAGGCTCCTGGGAGCTGGGGGACTGGAACTGGGGAGCAGTGGAGGGCTGGCTGACACTGGCTGCCTGGCTCATGGAGGGGCCACTGGGTCGGGGCAGCGACTGCTGGCTCTGTGCTGGCAGGCCTGGAGCTGGCACAGGCACTGTGGCCAGAGTCTACCCCTTTAAGGGCTCCGGGGCTTGGGGAGAGGAAAGGAGTTTTCTTGGTTGTGCCCAGAGTGGCCACCAGGGCACCCTGGGAAGGGCTGGAGGCTCCCTATTTCGAATTAAGCATCTACACAGCGCTTCTTTCAAATTAGCTATTTCAAATTTGGCATTATTCCTCGTAGAACGAGGTTTACCAAATTTTAAATAAGTGCTCCACTATTTCGATTTAATTTCGAAATAGTGGTTTGGCTGTGTAGACACTAGGAAAGTTATTTTGAAATAAAGGCTGTTATTTCAAAATAACTTTGCTTGTGTAGACATACCCTTGGATCATCTTTGTCCACATGCTTATTGACACCCTCTGAAAATGCTATTAGATTGGTGAGGTATGATAGCCCTTTACAAAAGCTATGTTGACTCTACCCCTACGTATCATGTTCATCTATGTGTCTGATAACTTTATTTTTTACTATAGTTTCAACCAATGTGCCTGGTACTGAAGTTAATCTTATTAGCCTGCAAATTCCAGGATTGCCTCTGAAACCTCCTTTAAAAGTTGATGTCACATTAGCTATCCTCCAATCATCTGCTACAGAGGCTGCTTTAAGCAAGGGCTTACATACCATAGTTAGTAACATAAGAAAAGTCATAGTGGGTTAGACCAAAGATCCATCAAATCCAGCATTCTATCTTCTAACAATGGCAAGTGTGAAATGCTTCGGAGAGAAAAGGCAGTCATCAACTGATCCATCCCCTGTCTGCCAGTTTCCAGCTTTCAGTAGTTCTACAATTTCAACTGTGAATTCCTTCAGAACTCTTGGGTGAATAATATCTGGTCCTCATGATTTCTTTTGTAACCCCCTTTTTCCTCCCCAGGTTACTCGGGAGCAGGTCACACACACAGGTGTGCCTGGGCGCCTGATGATTTTAACATAAAAGGAGATCCTGAGTACCCCAGTGGTGATGTTGTTTAGTTGGGGAAACCCTATCCACCCCCTTGCTGCAGTCCCTTGCTCATAAAGAACATATAATGGCAGTGCCTCCACTTGGCTGGCCCCGTACACACTTAATGGTGTGCCTTGGGAGCCTCCAGGAATAAAATTATTCCAGCAATAATCTGGATCATCTAGCTCCGGAACAACAGTTACAAGTCATAAATAGCATACATCTGATAGATTACAGTAGAAAGAACAACCTTTACTTAACAACTTAAAGAAACAGAGTTTAACAGATTAACAGTGAATAACACTGACAAAGTACACAGAAATAATAGGAACATATCTATCTGGCATTTGCACTGCCACCGTTTATCCTCTCTAGAGGGATGTAAAATTTAATTGTATTATTGTTGCTATTACAGGTTGAACCTCTCTAGTCCAGAATCCTCAGGACCTGACTCAAGCTGAACCAGAGAATTTGCCAAAGCACAGGAGTTCAATATTGTCTAGCAGCGTTACCAACACTTCCATTGCTATTGGGCTCTTAGAAGATATTTAGGGAAAAATTAGAGCTAAATAACAGCACAGAACACTGAGAGCCAGGACTAGTGGCTGTAAGTTAAAGTCCAGAAGCAAAGTATTATAATATATTATTCCATAAAAAGGTTATAAAACTTTACTACTACTATTTGGTGCTCCCAGATCTTTAGATAAGTATGCTACGTTATTAACTATTATACCCAAACTTTTGAAAGATATGCAGAATATAGCTGAAATATATCAGAAGATAAATCAATTCATCCCAGCACTAGGAACAGTAAGTGAGGGAAAATGGATGACTACTATGAGAGTTTTGCCTGAACATATAATGCAGAATTGGGCACTTAATTGTGTCAATATTTTATTGCCTTTTGATGACACAGTATAAGTAGTGGACGTAAATATGCGTCTTTATTTATTCCTAGGAGTTCTTCAGATAATTGTAAATAAATATGTCCTTTTTCTCCTTTTTATGGACAGGACGATGGGTGTTAGGGGGAATTAACTGTGAAGCCATTTGCAAAGTGCTGACGTTGTGGGTTTTTCCAGTATTTTGAATTCCAGGATGCCACTTTTTAATCCAAAGATGAGGTTACACTATGAGCTTTTAGTTTGTTTTCCAAGAGCAGCGGCTTGGAGCATTTCAATGGGGACAAACAGTATCACCCTGCAACAACGAGCAAGATTCAAACATGACTTTTATAGGAATGTTTGCATTTGTCTCTCCCAGTCTAAAGGAACATAGCCTGTTCCCCATATAAGGAAAATGAGGAGAGAGGCAGATTACAGTCCTGCTATTGGAACCTACCAAAAGATAATTTGGTAAGTATATTCACAACACTTGATAAATATAATATTAAAAATATAAAGTTTTAAACCTGTGTATCAAGTTTAATATATTAAGAGGAAAATACTTGCTTTGTTTAAATGTTATTCTAAAAATCATGAAAAATCTTTTTATTCATAATGAGCCTTTCCTGCAGCCACAGAAGTAAATAAAATTTATCACTGACAATAGAGGTAGCATAAGGGTCTTGCTTTTGTAAAAGCAATTTGAGTATGTTGGTACTGCAGCCATTAATCATGCACAAAGTCTCATTAATACACAAATAAAAAAATCTTTGTGTTCACTTAAACAGTGCATATACTACATACAGAGTGCATTTCAAAGTGAGAGTTATCTGCAAAGATGATTTTTATAAAATCCTATTCTATCCATGAAAGCTCATGAGACCATCTACATATTTTGTTAGTCTTTATGGTGCTGCTAGACTATTCATTGTTTTAAGTTTTTCTTATTCAGAGGAGGCTGATCTGATGGCATCTTGTAAAATTCGTGTTCCATCCAGAACTCTCTACATTTCATACACTGCAGTACCTTAAAGCAGTGGTTTTCAAACTTTTTTTTTTGCATGACCCAATTGAAGAAAATTGTAGATGTCCACTGAGATGTTGTTGGGTTTTAATGTGATCAGGCAGATCATTGTTGCACCCACTGTTGTGTGTGTGCCCCAAATTCTGTGCAAAGTGGACCAAGAGAGGTATCTAATGAAAGCTTATGCTATGCTAATTCTATTTGTGCTGCTCATATACATGTATGATTTCTGTATGTAAAGTTATGAATATGGGCTCTGGACTTGTATTTTAAATGTGTGTTGTTTGGGAGACAGCAACAGGCCACCTATTGTGAGGGGTGATTACTGAGGCTACGTCTACACTAAGAGTTTTCTCGGCAAAAACTATGCTAATGAGGGACTCATTTGCATATTTTCTGCCGATCCATTTTTGTTCTGGGATTTTTGCGTAAAAACAAGCAGTGTGGACGTTTTCTTTTTGTGCAAAAACCCCTTTTTCCGCAAGATCAGTATACCTCCTTTTTTGGGGCATAAGGATCTTGCAGGAAAAGCGGTTGTTGCGCAAAAAGAAAACGTCTACACTGATTGTTTTTGTGCAAAAACCCCAGCACAAAAACGGATGGGCAGAAAATATGCAAATGAGATCATAACTCATGCAAATAAGTCCCTTAGCATATTTTTTGCCAAGAAAACTCATAGTGTAGATGTAGCCTCAGTGAATAGCTGTGCTGCATGGACAATGGCTCTTAAGTGTTGCCAATAAACACCTGAGGAATTCTGCTGTGAACCTGCAGACCAGCAGGTACTTCATGGCTGTTTGCATGAAAAGCACATGGACAGAAAGCTGATCACATGATCAGCTAACATTTTGGGAGGTACCATCACTCAGGAAACAATGGATTTCTCTCTGCATAGGTAAGACTATAAAAGGATTGTGGGGGTTCCTCCATCTTTGTCTTCAATCCTGCCCTTCATTTCAGAAGCATCTTCACTATGTATAAAGGGCCCAGAAGGATCTGTTGACCCATCCTAACACAGGATGTACTCCAGAGACTTTTAAGATAGCAGTTTATTACATCTCTGCTAACAGAACATAAGAACATAAGAATGGCCATACTGGGTCAGACCAAAGGTCCATCGAGCCCAGCATCCCATCTGCCGACGGTGGCCAATGCCAGGTGCCCCAGAGAAGGAGAACAGAAGACAATGATCAAGTGATTTATCTCCTGCCATCCATCTCCTGCCCTTGTTATGAAGGCTAGGGCACCATACTTTATCCCTGGCTAATAGCCATTTAACAGTCTGCATGAAGAACTTGGTAAATGGTGTATGTGAGGTTCTTTCTTTAACAAACAATTCTACTCTCAACCTTTTCTTTGTTTTTATTAATAAACCTTTAGATTCTAACAGATTGACAGGGCTTGCTCTTTTGGGTAAGATCTGAGGCATTAATTGACCTGGGAATGTGGCTGGTTCTTTGGGCAGGGGCGGCAGGTTTGTATAATTTTTGGTGGTGCCCAGAATGGGTCTAGTCCCCCCCCACCCACCCACCCTCCCTGTAAGCCGATATATATTTTATTAAATAATGTAAAAATGGACTGGAAACCATAAGCATTTAACAGTTTCCCTTTATTGCACAATATCACTAGCGTAAGAAAAAAATATTTAACTAAGAATTTCAACGGCACACTTTTTCACATCAAAGAATTTTTTAAAAATTTACTCTTTGACTCCCATTAGCCAGGCCTCTGGAGGTAACACTCTCGGGGCAAGATGGACACATGACCAGAAGTAAAAGGTGTCATGTGACCCCCCTCTAAGGACTTTTCCCACCATCCTCCTACCAATAGGGATTAGTTTGGCCCCCACCAAACCCCCCTCATGCAACTATCCTACAATTGCATTAACCCGATGTGTGGCACATTAACTCGAGGGCGGGGGAAGAGGGGGAAGAGAGGCTGGGGGAAGTGTTCCCTCTAAGAGTTTCCTCCCATGAGCAGAATGAATTTTGTGTGGAGCACCAGTACTGAGTTCATGTGGCTTGTTTGGATGTGCCACTGTGGCACCCAAGTTATTAATAAATATCTTATAAACCTCTACCTTTTCCCTCTGCTGCCATGTCTCCTCCCCTTGCTCCATCAGCTCCCCTGGTGCCTGCTGCCCCCCAACCTCTCACCCTCCTCTGCTGTCCTGACTCCTACCCTTCTCACTGCCCTCAGCCCTCCTGAGACCTGCCCCCCTCCACCAGTCCTTCTCTCCCCCCTGTGCCCACTCCTCCAGTAACCCCCCTCTGATCATGTGAGCTACCCCTCCTCATCCCCTTTACACACCTGCACTGCCTCTCTCCTCTGGTGCTGGTCCCTCCCCTGCAGGTGTCTGCCCTTCTGCTTCACCCCCAGAATCCTCTGGCACCTGCACCCTCCTGGTGCCTCCCCCTTCCCTCAGTGCCCCTGCCCCCTTTGCCCTCTTTTTCCCTGAAGCCCACCCCCTGACCACCCTCTGCCCCCATTCCCCTCATGCCCCCGTGCCCTCACACATGACTTGCTCCATCCCCGCCTTCCTCATGCCCACCCCTTCTTTCAAGCCTTCTCCCAGCACCTCCACCTCCCCGCTCTAGCCCCCAATGCCCTTACCCTCTGTGGCGGCACGTCAGGGTCCCCCGACTCCTGCACCCCCGTAATGGCATGGACAGACTCCACCAACCAGTAGAATAGAGGGAGTTTATTGCTTCTCCAGGATACAGCACAGCACAGATGTCATCTGGTTACAGGAACCGGGCCTAGGATGCCTCAGCCCCCCTTGAGATGGGGGATGCTGGGCCCCTAAATTCCAGCCCCTTTCCCTAGGCCGTCTCCTCCATGATCCCAGCCAGAAACTAACTCTCTCACTTCCAGCCCTGCCCCCCAGCCAGGGCTCCACCCCCCTCCTTCCCATTGTTCTGCTCCATGGGAGATACCTGTCTGACGGCCCCCTTGCATAATGACTCATCCCCTGCCCTGCTGGGCTGTGCTGCAGACAGCAGCCAGTGGAGGTCACTGACAACCCACTGCCCAGCATAGCAACCAGCAAGGTACCCCCACTACGTCACACCCTCTCCTCTCCCAGCATCACCCTGTCCCCCCTCCCACTGATACCTCCTCTCCTGCCCTTTTCCTCAGTCTCCACTTGGCCCCCTGGCATTTGTCTCTCCTCCACCCTGTCCCTTAGTGCCTTCCACTTTCTTCTCCTGCCCTGCCCCCCTCCCCTCAGCACAAGCCCCTTCCTCTCCCACTGGTTCCCCCTATTTTTCCCCCTCCCCTACCTTCTGCCTTCCAGTTTGCGGGGCAACGGGGCTGGAGTCTGCGATCAGGCCCTGCCGCCCCTCTGTCCGTTGAGGGGGTATAGGCTGCTCCAGCATCTGCTGCCCATTCCTTCTGGGGCTGCAGAGTCTGGGCATCCACCCCGCAGGGTTGCCTGGCAGGTCCCAGCTGCTGCAGGAGGGTGAGCAATTCCCCGAGCTCACTGCCCCGGCCCCGGCCCCGGCCCCGGCCCTGGCCCGGGTGGACTCCCTCCCCCTTGTCTGCCGTGCCGCTAGCATTTAAAATACCCAGTGCGTGGCGCGACCATGTGCCACAAGGGTGCGGGGGTGGGGCTGGCCTGCCACACTCACTCGCTGCAGCGTCCGCCCAGGGGCGAGTCCTCCGCATCCCATCACCCCTGTCTGGTGCGCAGTGTGCGCATGCGCTGCAAGGGTGCGGGGGCTTGCCATGGCATCTCCATCACAGCAGGGCTGCGGGCGCCCTGTTACAATCCCTTTTCTCCTCCAGGGATGCTCTGGGGCCGGAGGCGAGGACACGCCAGCAGGTGGGGGCCGGGGCCTGCTCCAGGCAGGGCCAGGGGAGAGACCCAGTTCCAAATATTGGTGGAGCAGGGCCCCCGGCTCTGAATATTGCTGGAGCATGAGCACCATGAGCTCATATAACTCGCCACCCATGCCTCTGGGACCAGGAGAACCTGTTTGGAGTTGGTGAGGTTGGTTTTATGACCTCTCATCTGTGGAAGGAGTGGTGCTGGTTGTGGCATAGGTAAAGCTGAAGTGTCTAAGGCAATTGCTTGTGAGGCTTCTGGCTGGCCAGAGTGGTAACTGAAGTGCTTTGTGTGACTGGTTTGGTGCCTTATAAAAGAGGACCCCAGTCTTGAGCTGTAAGTAGCTCTGGTTCTAAGCAGTTCACCCTGATTTGACCCTCACTGTTATATTTGACCCTCACCTGTTATATTATACCCATGACCCAACATACTTTGACTAGAGTGTGGGCTGCAGGGTGGGGTTGAGGATGAGAGCTTTGGGCTGTAGAAGGGAGCTCCAGCTTTGGGGGAAGAGGTCAGGGCTGGGGCAGAAGGGGCTTACCTTGAGTGGCTCCCAGTCAGCTGTGCAGCAGGGGTGCTAAGCCAGGCTTTCTGCCTTTCCAAGCACCGTAGACCATGCTGCCCCCAGTAGCAACCAGCAGCATGATCTGGTTCCCAGCCAATGGGAATGCAGAGCTAGTGCTTGGGGCAGGGGCAGTGCACAGAGCCCTCGGTGCTCTTCTCCTCCCCCCTGGAACTGGGCCTGCTGCCTGCTGCTTCTGCAGCGCAGCAGAGTTTGTAGCGTCCGACTAGCAGGTAGCCTGCCTTAGCACCCCCGCCCAATGGTCACCTGATCCCCCTGAAGCAACAAGACCCGGTGCCTGATATTCCACACTCCAGTACTGGGTCAGGACCCACAGTTTGAAAACCACTGCTTTAAAGGAGTGTACAGTCATCATAAAACCGTAGTCTACTAAATTAGTGGCTCTCAATCTTTCCAGGTGACTGTACCCCTCTCAGGAGTCTGATTTGTCTTGAATGCCCCCAAGTTTCATCTCACTTAAAAACTACTTGCTTACAAAATCAAACATCATATATCGAAGTATCACAGCACACTATCACTGAAAATTTGCTTACTTTTTCATTTTTACCATTAATTATAGAATAAATTGATTGGAATATAAATCCTGTACTTGCATTTCAGTGTATCGCATATAGAGTCATACGGACAAGTCATTGTCTGTGTGAAATTTTAGTTTGCACTGACTTTGTGAATGCTTTTTATATAGCCTATTGTAAAACATGGCAAATCTCCAGATGGGTTGATGTATCCCTGTGTCCCCCTAGGGGTTTGCGTATCTCTGGTTGAGAAACACTGTACTAAATCATTCCCTCCAGTCAGAGTCAGAGGGGATGAACACCCGCAGGATCCCATGCAGAAACACAAACTCTTTCCTCTATGGCCTTGTCTTCCCCAAGCCCCATGAAAGACCTTCCCTCAGGCTCCTTCGTGATCTACCATGTAAAGTCAGGCCGAAATAAATTAGGAGTAGTGTTTGGGAGAAAGCTGCTCTTCAGGGGAAATCACACCTCAAATTAATGATGTCTGGGCAGCATTAGAAACTATCCTCCTCCTGGGAACCACCATGAATGGGGCACCAGCTGCAGGGAGAGCACTTGTGGCAGCACATCTCAGCTGTGTTCCCAGAAGGACAAGGAAAGGTCTGCAGCAGTAGGAAGCCAGTGTAGAACCATGAGCACTCGCTGAGGGTGTTCCTAATCTCTGGAACTCCTGTGATTTGCATAAGTCTTTGGAGAACCACTGGGTTTGAGGGACCAAATCCCCAACTGGAAGTCCAGGTGTCCAAAACCTCCCTCCCCTAGGGAGCAATGCCACAGAAACACATGGTTTCCTGTCCCTATATGGTTTATTCCCATGTAAAGGATGCTCATCTAGCTCTATTCTAAAACAGTACTTATGAGACTCACAGCACACAAGTTTTTAAATATGAGAATGTAAACATCTAGTTGCCTTTTCCTGCATGTGTACAATTTGTGTGTGTGTTTATTTATTTCCTTTGCATTTCACTTACCTTGGATAGTGAAAACAAGCAGGTCATTCCCCATTTCACCTGCCCATGCACTAGCATGATGCTATTGTCAGTGGGTTTCCAGAACCTAGAGGATTTGTTTAAAATAAAAGAGGTTCATTTACATTTTAAAAATCTATTAACATAATGGACCCCAGGCTGCTTCCACCGAAGTAAAAAAGAAACGTACTGTGCAAACATTTAAGGCAGCAACTCAGAATGGGCCAAGGGCTGTGTAATAATTATAATAATTTCCCCCTTTCCTCTCGGGGTACTTTCATGCGGCCTTGTCTAATTGAAGGCTACTTAGTGCTCCTCAAATGCAGACATGCTGGATAACCTCAGCTCACTTTACACAAGTCGCCCTTTTAAAACTAGTGGGATTGCTTAAGTGACAAAAAGGAGCAACAGTTGACCACATAGTTCTGTGCCTCACTTATGCCCCATTTTGCACTTTGGCTCTTCTCCAGTTCATCCCACCTGGTCTCCCCATCTGTGCCACAACATCAAGGGAAGCTTGTGGGCCATATTCTGAGTCTCAGCCTCCTTTCTCTTCTGGCCTAAAGGAAAGGCTCCCATCTTACAAAAGGATCAATCATCTGAAATAAGAACATGTCAAACTACTTAGTAGGAATCTTAAAGGAAAAATAGCTACTTTCTCCCAAGCCTCTGATATAACTCACTTCGGGGACTCACCAAATTACACTGGCTCCTATCCCATTACCTTTGCTAGCATTGGTCAGCCTTATTTGTTCACACCTGTTTCCACGAAACTTAATATCTAAATTGTTCTGCACTTTGTTTAAAAAAACTGACTTTAAAGATATATCAGCACTCAGCCACCAAACAAGCATTGTCCTTCAGAGCACAGATTTGTTGCCACATGCTAGACTGCTGCCATGTTCCTGAACTACATCTCTGTTTAATTAATAATCAGGATCAAGATTGTTTTCCAAAGAGCTACTGAAGTCATGAGAATGAGGTACTGATACAGAACTGCCTCTAGATGGCGCACACTGTCTATTTGTAGTTGTAGACCAGTCTACAATTATGGTCCTGAATACTCAAAATCTACAGCCCGAAAGCCATTTTTGTCATATTTCTTGATGTGATCTAAAAAGAGAGTGAACAAAAGTTTGTGGAGAGGGGAAAAGAAGCGATCTTTCCCCAAAATGTGTGTAAAAGCTTCTGATGTAGGAGAGAAAGAGATGGAGCCCTATAAATTAAGCCCAAAGGAGGAAGGGGGGAAACATTTTATGTGTGTGTGTGTGTGTAAGCATCAAATGCGCGTGTGTATACTCAGACACACACAAATATCTGTTATGTTCCATAAAATGGCATAAAATGGCAATTCAACCAAAATACTTGTTTTCTGATGCTAAGGGAAATCAAGTCCTATGAAATACTTGCTGATGAAGTGAGGGAGATATGGAAATTGTCATTTCCGAGACATTCTCTGTTACACTCTGACCTATCAATTAAACACCATTATAAATCTTTCTTTATTACTTACCTTTCCTCTGCCGAGGAGATTTATATATTTTCCTCTTTCTCTGCTGTTATCGAAGAGCAATTAGTAGTGTCCTGGTCTTCGGGTGAATAATTCGGTCGTGCCGCTGTAAACAGTTGAGTTCGGATTACTATGTGAAACGATTTCTCTCTGCAAAACAAGAAGACAATTTGTCAAGCAAAATAGCAATTGTTAGATGTAGGAGGTTGGTTTTGGGTAGTATGGGGGGGTTCTTAAAAAAAACACGCTTTCCTTGTGGGCAGATTTTCACTGAACTGCTTAAAAGGTGTAAATTTTTAAAAACGAAATTAGCCAGCTCTTAATTTAGCGCGGCATCTGAGCTGAAGGAAGACTCGGGGCTGATAATAATGAGCAGGGATTAGTTGTAACGAATCCTGAGAAATTTACGAAGAAACGGCCTTTTGCGAGGCAGCCTAAAAGCGATTTCTGGCGCCGACTTTCCGATGAGCTGCAGTGAATTTGCGTTGCCGACAAGCGACCCCTCTCTCTCGCCTACCGGGTTGACTTTTTGCGCCTCCTTACTTTGCCTGGGCCCGGTAGGTCGCTCTGGGATAGCCGAGGAGCGGGGCAGGGATACTCAGGGCTGCCCGGTAGCCCCCCCGTCCAATACAGCCTCCCACCACTTGCTCTCAACCCCTTTGAATGCTGAGGTCTGAGTGCGGGGAGCCCAGCCCCGAAGCCGGCACTTGCGCTCACAAATGAGCCTCTGGCTGGCACCGCAAACACACGCAGCGGCTGCGGGGCGCGAGGTGTCCTGCTACCTGCTGCCTGGCCGAGAGGCGGCGGCCCAGCGCCTGCGGCTCCCACCAGCGAGGAGCGCGGACCACCCAGATTGTCCCAAGCAGCTGCGAGCTGCCTCCGCTGCCGGCCTGAGGCTCCCTTTGCTGCCCCGCACGCTCTGTCTCCCTTACCCTGTTCCCCGGGCGGCGCTCTCTGCCCGGCCTCCTCGCCCACGGCCTGCCTCGGGGCTGGGAGAGGGCCCCGGGGTGCGGCAGCCCCAGCAAAGGACAATCCCAGCCCGTGCGGGCCGAGCCCGGGGAGTTCCAGGGACTCCAAGGCGTGTGAATCGAAGCAGCGGCGCTAGCCATGCCCTGCGCCTGGCCTGGGAGCTCCAGCGGGCGGCCTCTCTCCGCTCCCAGTCCGCAAGCGGGCCCGAAAGCGCCAGGAAAGGCCGGCCCCAGCCCGCTGCCTGCCCCGAAAACGCCTCCACTGCTTCTGTCACCCCCTGGCCGCCACAAATCCCGCTCACCCTCGCGAAGTGCCTGAATCTCTTAGGCGGGGTGTACCTCAAATCTCCGAGCGCCTGTGGGGCTCTATAAACGCGCGCATTTGGACTCACCCCGCAAATACACCCCGCACTCCCAGCAGCTCTCAATAGTCCTGTTACCCCTACAGCCCCTGGCACAGTCATTATATATATATATATATGTATATATATATACACACACACACACACACACACACACACACACACAGCCCCCACGAGCTCTTTGCGTGTTCACACAGAGTCACTTACATCTGCCCTGGGCTGTTTATCCCCCCCCCCTCCCGTCCCCCGCACACACACACACACACACTTCCTATATGTCTGTTACACTCTCCATCCCCCCCCCCCCACCACCCTAATTTCCTTCGGGTATATCTATTGCGCACACCCATGCACCTAGTCACTACGTGCCAGAACTGAGAACTTACTCAGGAGTTAATGGGAAACACGAGGAGAAGGAAAAGACGAAGGAGAACAAATAATATTATTTAAACTGGCTTTATTTGTTCCCTAACTTTAATCACGCCCATTAGTCATATCAAAGACGCCTTTACTCTGCAAGGCAAAGCACTTTTTTTGTGTGTGTGCCGGAAATACCGATGTTTTAGGAAATATTTTGAACGAGAATAGTTCCCAATTAATCGTTTTCTTGGCCAACTGTAATCTGACGCTGCTGCAGACGACGAAATAAAAAAATGCTGACTGTTTATCTAGGTGTATAAAAGAGGCGAGGTTCTGTTCCTGCCTGTGTAATCGTGTATTTATTGCACGATAGAAAGGCCAGTTTAGTAAGGAAAACTCTTGATATTGGTTTTCTCATTGTGTTGGACCGCATCACCAATCCCAAAACTCAGAGCAGTAGCACTTGTATTCTATTTTTCATTTACCTTTTTAATACTCCAGTCAGGATTATTCGATATTTTATTAGCGCAACAATATTTTACATTTGGGAAAATAAGATGTGAAACTCGAGACACATTTGTTGTGTATTTAAAATCAGTAACATTTATAAGATGCGTGTTGATATAATAGTTTCCAAGATGTTCCTGCTATTTAGAGTTATTTTCTTTCCGTCAAAGAGCGAGTTAGAAGTAAGAACCAGGTTTTAACTGCAGTAACAAAAAAAGACTTTAAAAGTCCCATGAGATTATATAAAGCCATCAAATTTTAAATAACCAAAATAATAAAATCGCCGCCGCATCTTAGAAAATTGTTGAAGATGTTTTGAATTATCCCTATAAACCAAGCAGTCAAAAGTCTGAAAGGTTCCCCCCCTCCCCACACACACACACACACACACACACACACACACAATAGAAAGCTAAAGAGCATATGCAGGTTTAATTCAGGCGCAGTTATACAGACCCTAACAGACTATGAAGTAAATAATGGTAAAGACTCTTCCTAGAGCGCCACATTACAGTCGTTCCCTAATTTGGAATGTTGTTTACGTTTCCATTATCTGTTCCAACTTTGAATTAACCCATCTTTTAAAAACGGGTCACTATATCGATTTCTTAATTGTACCAGCACCGAGGAGGTTGGGGGAAGCGCCCCGAAACGCTGAAAAAAAAAAAGAACGATTCGGGTAAAGTACATTGTTTTTCGCACAGAACGGAAGCTTTGTTTGGGGTGGGTACAATAAACCTTCATACAGCAAGTGAGCGATCCCATTATAAATGGAACAGCAGGCCTCAGCGAGGTTAGAAGGAAAAGTTGCAGGGCTGATAGATTTCTTTAAACCCCGTTGGGATCTGGTACAGAAGATCGCTTGGTAGCGGACAGAAGCTTGAAGGGCGCCCACGGCATGGCTCGGTAGCCCCCGCCCCAGGGAGGAAAGGGTTAAGCAGCCTACGTCCGACTCTCTACCACTCGCCCGGCTCGGTCGGAAGACTGACAGCTTCCAGCTGCGGCGCGCCAATCAACTCCCAGGTTGCGCGGGGCGCTGCCCAATGGCAGGGCGGCGGGCTGGGGCTGTCACTCATAGGTGAGGACTGACAGCGGGGCTGGGAGAAAAAGGAGCAGGAAAGAGCCAAGGCGCGGAGAGAGGCAGGGGAAAGGGCAGCGCCGCGCCGCGAGGGATCCAGTGCCGGAGCGAGCAAGTGAGGCTCCGAAGCAGCCCGCAGGCCCCGCGGCCATCCAGGCGCTTATGGGCGGGCGGCCCGGCCCCGGCGTGTTAAAGCGACCCCAGCTCCCCGCCGGCGCTCGCTCTCTCCAAGTCGGGGAGCAGGGGCTGCAGCCGCGGGCGGCGATGGAGTCTCCCAGCTGAAGGCTCCCCGCGGGATCTGGTGCGGGGGCAGGCGGCGGCAGTGCTCGCTTCTGGGTCTCTTCCCCCCGCTCCCGCTCCGGCCGGGCCGCGGGGCAGATGGCTGTCCGCAGCGGCAGCGCCCTGACGCCTTTCTCCATCCAGGCCATCCTCAACAAGAAGGAGGAGCGCGCTCACCCCCTGGCCGGCCGGCCGCCGGCCGCCCCCACCGCGCCCGCCTGCTGCTGGAGGCTCTTCGGCCCGCGGGCGGAGGCGGGCGCGGCGGACAAGGCGGTGCCCCGGGCGGCCCCGGCGGCGGCAGCGGGGAGGACAATGGTAGCCCCGGCGGGCTGGGACTCGGACTCGGCGCTCAGCGATGAGCACGAGGGCGGGAGGCGCTCGGAGGAGGAGGGCCCCGGGGTGCAGCAGGGGCCGCCCGGCAGCAGCGCCCGCTCCAGAGAGGCCCCTGGTCGGGGTCGGGATGCTCAGTCCAGGGATCCGGAGGAAGAGCCACCGGGGCTCAGTGACAGCGAGATGTCGGCCGGCGTTTCAGGTACAGAAGTGTGGGGAGTGGATGGGGCGGCCATGGACCGAGCGCGGCTCTCCAGTGGCAGGGAGGGTAGAGCCTCCCTCCGGCCCCAGTGCTGGCTGCTGAGCTGCGTGTGAGAGCGGGGACTCCCTGGGGCTTGCTGCTCTGCCCGGGTGCCCCCAAGCACTTGGTGAGGCTCAGGTGCTTGGTCCAGAGCTCGCTGCGCCGAGTCCCCAACTCCTGGTGATGGCCATGCCCTGGTATGGCGTGGGCTGCGGAGCTGGGTGCGATCGGCCCCCTCTGGTCCTGGTCTCCCTTACGCCTCCTGTCCCCAAGGGCCAAGGACGATCGGTCCCACCAGAGTTCTCCCAGAGTGGCTTAGCTCGGGCATCTCCCAAGGAAGCGGAATCAGGAGAGCGGTTTCTCTAGGGGGAGGTAGGTGCAGAAGGACTCGGAGAAAGCCCAGCATAGAGGGTGCTGAGCCTGTGCGCGAGTGGGACCCCTGCACAGCTCAGTCACAGTAGCTGGCCACCCGCACTGTGCTCTGGAAGTGCTGATCAGACCAAGGGATTGACCTGCCTGGGCACTGGGAGAACCTAGACAATCTCTTTGCCAAAGTAAGTGTGAGGGAAGAAAAGCAGAGAAGACATTCCCCCGGCTCTCAGCGAGGGCTATTCCCCTCAGCCTTTGCCCTTTATGTTCTGGGCTATTGGGGGAAGGAGGGGGGGGAAGCACACAGTTTTACTTGCTGTTTTAAGGAAATGGAAACCTGCCGCGCCTTGCATTTAGGGTCGCACGCCCCGCTGGCGGCTGGAGGCCTCCCTGCAGTTTGTGAGAAGTGAACTCTCTTCTAGCTGCCTTTTTAATCCCACAGGCCTTGGATCAGAGGCGCCTTTCCCCCAGGGACTTAGTCTTAAAAAGAACCGGCCAGACCACTGACAGCACAGAATAATGATGCCAAAGGAGGGGGCCCCCTCCGTGCCAGACAAGCCCAGGTGACAGAGGTGCAGAACAGGGCACTGCAAGAGAGACATGCAAAACCACAGGAGAAAGACTCCCAGTTGCCCTCAGCACAAGGAGACCCTTCTCTCGCCCCAGGCTTCCCAGCCGTTGCTGCGCTCTGTTCTCCCGAAAGACAAACGCCTGGCCACTAGGACTCCCCGGTTACTAGCGTGCGTTCAGGCCTTGGGAAAGAGACCTGTGCATGACATGTGCTCTGAGCCCTGGAGCTCTGGCCCAAGGACGGTGGGCGCAGCACAGCAGGCGCTGTGCCAGCCTGTGCCCTCCTCCCCGGCTATCTGAGTGGGGAGGAGGCACATCCTGTCATGTTCCCCGGCTGGGGGAGTGCAGACGCTCCTCCCCTAAGTTACCCCTAGGCTGGGAAGTGAAGTGTGGCGTCTTCCTGGCTGCGTCTTTTCTCACTGCCCCTGCCGTGGTGAAGTGAGACACTATGAAGCAAGCAGCCCAAAGTCTGAACTGTGCATCGATAAGGAGGGGGTCCGGGTGGCCTACGAGCTGGGCCTGGCTGGGTGTGGGGGTGTGCAGGGTGGCCTACGGCCTGACTGGGTTTGGGGGAGGGGGGTGCCAGATGGCCTCTCCTCCTAGCCTGCCCTGAGCTAGGATGGGTTGGGGTGTGCCCTGTGACCTTCCCCGGCCTGCTTGGGCCTAGGCTGCCCTCAGAGCGGTGCCTAGTAGGCCACGGGGGGCGGGGGGGTCGATCTCCCCTGGCCCTGCCGTCCCTGGGCTGGGGTCGGGGACTTGTTCTGGTGCAGCCTCCCTTGTCCCTGACCCCGCGGCTGTTCTCTCCCCGCAGATCGCAGCCCGCCCGAGGGGGAGGACGGAGGCGGCAAGTGCGAGAAGCTGCTGGCCGGGGAGGAGGAGCCGGCGGCCCCCAAGCCGCGGAAGAAGCGCTCGCGGGCGGCCTTTTCCCACGCGCAGGTCTTCGAGCTGGAGCGGCGCTTCAACCACCAGCGCTACCTCTCGGGCCCAGAGCGCGCCGACCTGGCCGCCTCGCTCAAGCTCACCGAGACCCAGGTGAAGATCTGGTTCCAGAACCGCCGCTACAAGACCAAGAGGCGCCAGATGGCCGCGGACCTGCTTGCCTCGGCCCCGGCCGCCAAGAAGGTGGCGGTGAAAGTGCTGGTGCGGGACGATCAGAGACAGTATCACCCGGGAGAGGTGCTGCGGCCGCCCTCGCTGCTTTCCCTGCAGCCTTCCTACTACTACCCCTACTACTGCCTGCCCGGCTGGGCCCTCTCCACTTGCACCGCAGCCGCGGGGACCCAATGAGACTGGCCCGCGGGCCGCCAGGAAACTGACCCACCTCCCTTCCCCCCCATCCCAAGCAACCCCGAGTCCCAGCTGCAGGACTGAATGCACCGGACAGTATTTATTATTATTTTATTTGATTATTTTTATTATTATTGTTATTTGGGTAATTTTCCTTCCTCCCTTTCCAAATTGTGACTTTGGTAAACTCCCCTCCTCCCCACTTCAAGCCGAGGACTCTTGTAATTCGGCACAACTAGTTCATGGTATCCATGTGGTTACTCTCTCCGTGTAGACTCCTTTGTTGTTTCGCTGTATTGTTGCTCCGGATTGATAGAGACCCGAATCTGGTGTGAAAGAAACGAAAAAGAAGCCCAGGTCAGAACAGAAGATCAAGACTCCCTCTTGGACTGAAAGGAAGATTGTTTTTCTGTTTGTTGGAGTCCTTGGTCTCCCACATTGTTGCAAACGGTGTGTGCCTTGTATGGTGCTGAATGTAAAGAAGCCTCTTTCAGATGTCCCATGCTCTTGTTGCCCATGTTATTCCTGTTCTCCATGGTCCATGGCAAAGGACAAATGTATCCCAAAAGGGTGAGATGTGTATAATAAGCCAGACTTCTTTTCTCCCTCCGATCTTTCCTTGGCGGGGGCTAGGGGGAGGGAGACGTGACGCGTTTTTAGCACTTTCCAGTTGTATTAAAGTTATTATTTTTTATATTCAATGTGAATATTTCTAGTCAGGCTTTTAAAAAAATCGACGTAATGGGGAATTTAGTACCATTCAGTGCCTCTTCTTTTTTTTCTTGTCTCTCTCTTTAAATCCGTCAGCAAGCCTCTCCTTAAGGGAAGAGGGTTTGTTATAATTCGTGGCTTTTCCCTCTTTTAATGGCACTGTGCACTCAACTTAGATTATTTACTTTAATTGAATCGTGAATGTTTGTTTGTTTGTAAGCTCTCCGCTGTACTTTTTTAATTTATAAACTTTAGTTTAAAACCTACTTCTGTCCGTTGTGTCCTTCCTAAATCTTAGGTAGAATTCTAAATATGCGCGGATATTTTTCGTTTAGAAATTCTCTCCTCTCCTACATGGGCAGTGACATTTATTGTCCCTTTGCCATAAGGTTTCATTTCCCTATGTGGAGGAGAGTTTAGATTTTGGATGAATGTGAGGACCATGAATGTCAGAGCAATTGACAAAGATTTGGCCAGATATATTCAGAACGGTAATCTGTCTCTCTTTCTTTCTTTCTTTCAAAGAGGTTTGAGTATTTTATACCTTGACTAGTTAAATTACATTGCGGTGCAGTCGGAATACTCCCTCTAACCATTATAAAAGTCTCAAATATATAAATTCGGAAGTATTTGAGATTGCGAGTACAATTCGAATTTACACGGGACCCACTAAAGTGCAGTTTTTGCCGGGTGTCCTTTTGTGCATTGGCTCGATTAACAACCCAGTCAGCTCTTGAGGAAAGAGGGTGGGCAGCTTTCCATTGTTATTACGTTTGCTAGCCATAGTGAATCCTTCAGACACACAGGCCAACGTTGCTGGTTGGGGGGGAGGGTTTGTACTGAGCAAGCGGTCGGCAGCCCACTTAATAATTTCAACAGAATCATTATTCCAAGCCCACTGTATTTTTCCACTGACTCATTCTTGTGCGCGGTGCTCACGTAGCGTGCTAAGGTTACTGTGTATGTATTTGTCAATGCGCGTAAAACTGCAAGCCTGGATCGGGTAGGCGGACAATCGCCTTCCAAACTTCAAGCTCTTAATTAAACGACACAGCCCATATAAAAATGAAATAGCCCTTTGGGGCAGCCGCCCTCATTTGAACGGCTCCCCTAAAAGTTCCTGTAACAAATTATACAGACTACAACATGCTGGCAGCATCATTCTGCTAGTGTTTTATTTCCCCTGGAATTGTACACAAGGGAAAAATGCGAGGGGAGAATTTGTGGCTGCGTGAGTGGTGTGTGGGGATGACTGTGCTTTCCAGCTAAGGGTCATGGGTTTTCAGAGTATCAAGCGCAAATTAACCGTTTTTACGTGTAATAATTCCGCCCACATTCCTATTGGAGTCGGGGACCGAATTCAAGAGAGCCGGGCTTTACTGTTTCGTGCAGTAAGGTCTTTTGAAAGGCGGAGATTCTTGGACACGGTGCCGGGCACATGATAATGGGAAATTATTGCCAAGATCTCATCACCGTTTCCTATTCACCCCTGTCAGGGCTGATTAGAAAGACTTCTGTATTATGATTCGCTCAAAAACACTCGCTCGAAAGAACCGAAGTAGAGAAACCGATTTTGTAAACAGACCTGAACGTAACTTAATATATTCGTGCCTGTGGACTTGTGCGTGACTTGGGTGTGTGGGAGAAGTCCCAGTGCTTTCTCCTAGCCCGTAATCCATAATCCCACCCCGGATTACTATAATATTATACAAAGGCTCCCAACATAAGTGTCTGATGTTGGGTTTATGTGCTCCCATCTAGGGCATGTGCCCCACCCGCGGAATATACATAGACCTGCATACTCACACCCACTGGAGATTTATCTTCCTCCTTGAAAATACTCGGGGAAGGCCTCCCTTTTTCTGTCGCATGGCAGGGAAAAAGCTGGAATTCTCCACCGGCGAGTTCCTCAGGGGGAGGAGAGACATGGAGATCCACCGCCCGCCCCCAGCGGCTCCCCTGCTCGGAGGTACCTTTCGTCACCCCAGGGAGTAGTTTGCCTTGGCAAGTGGAGTCGGGGAGAGTTTTGTCCTTCCCTGTAAATATCATTTTTCACGAGATCTAGTTTGCAGATTTCTCAAGGAAAGCGTTCCGAAACGCCAGGAGGGGCTGGCGGGGGAGCGATTTGGAAACGAGGGGAAGAGGGATGTTTTATTTCTATTATGTCGCGGGAACGAAATTTCTTAGGCCTAAAGTATTTTCTCAGGCAAAACTCCTGTGGACTTCTGGGGTTGCACGTTCCGACTCGGAGCCCCTCTCTGCCACCTTTAAGGTCCCGAGAACCCGTCGTTCCTCTCCACACGCTTTAACATTTGTTTCCGATTTTCTTTTCACGGCTTCAGTTTTTGCAGGAAGGCAGGCACAAGATTTTCTCTTCCTGCACCCAGCGTTGACTACTAACGCTGTCAGCCCATCTCAAACGGTGTAAATGGTCAGAGCGCCATTAACGTCAGACGAGAGATGATCATTTACACCAGAAGAATATCTGGCCCCAGAGGTCTATGGTAGAAACTAAAAGATGTGTTTGGGTTTCTAGGTTTTGTTTGCTTGTTTGTTTTGGGGTTCTTGTTTGTTTTTTGTAGTGTTAGATGTGGTTATGAAGGGAAAGGGTTATTTTAAAACTTTTTTTTGGTTATAATTTAACGTGTTTTTTACTGATTTTTTAAAATCCATACAATGTTGTAGGGAAAAGTAAAATGAAAGGACAGTGCAGTTTGTGTGACCTTACAACCATAACAATTACACAAGGCTTTATTTTTGGGGAGCTGTAACTAGACACATGTATGATAAAGATTCATGCTGGTTGTCTTTGTATGCAATACACCTAGTTTATGGTGCTTTTTAATACAGGTAAAATAATATCGAGGATGGTCTATATATGAACTTATTGCGACGTTTTGGCTTTTTTAAAGATCCAGCTATCGAATATTAAAATACTAACATTTCCACCCCTCCTTGTTTTTGATAGAATCTGCTGTTTGAGAAACAGTACATGTGTTTTAAACCAGAACAAAATGAAACTGATCATTCACAAACACCCCTCCCGCCCTCGTTTTTAAAGTAATGATTTTACACTTTACTACGTGGAAACAATGTTCCGGCTTTTATTTTCCCTTAAAGGCCAAACTCCGTTATAAATCCAGCGTAACTTCACTGAAGTAAATAGAGTTACTCTGGATTACATTGGAGTAATTGAGAGCAGGACTGAAAATCAGTCCTACATTTCAAAACATAAACTTCTTGTTGTCACCAACAAGTGATTAAAGCCCGATGAAATGTATCCGAAAGACGTGTGCTGCTTGAGATTCTATATCAAAAGCACGACATTTTGCAAAAAATACAATATAATAGTACAATAATACAATAGTGCAATCATTAGTGTGACTACATATCTATAAAGTTCCACTCGTTGTCAGAAAACGGTTTTTAAATGACAACGACAGTCGTAATCAGTAAAACGAGACGCCACAACTCAAGAGATGAAAAACCAAATTAGTGTACAATCTATTATTTTATTTCTCTTTGCGTATCTCGCTCTCTGTCCCTATTTCTGTGTTGCGCATGGCCACGGGCATAACTGGACCTGTTTCTCTGTGCCCATAGAAAGAGATGCAGAAGCATTCATGACAGAGGCCAATCCGACCTGCCTGCCTAAAATGCTAGCAAGAGATCAGCTCTTCTTCGACAAGAAAAAGACACTAAATCTCTCCGTCCAACGGAGATTGTGTTTCAACCACATTGAGTCCGAGTTCTCTACTTGGTTGGAACTCTGACCCAGGCACTGTCCCTTCGCTCATTGGGCCTGTGCTTAAGGCTTCGCTGGAAAACCCTGTGGACAAGAGACCGCACCTGCCATGCTTCCAGAGGGCTGCACGTGAACTGTGATAAGGAATTTTTGGGAGCAAAGGTGATGAAAAGGTTAATGGCAGTAACGTGCCCTCTGCCGCTCTCTTGACAGGCGAACGGCTAAACACAAGGAGGGGATTTCTCTGGGCTGAGAAGTGCTTTTGCAGGCAGGGAACAACGTACTCGGGGCAGGTTTGCGTTTCAGCTCAGCGGGGCCTCAGGACACACACACGCGTGTGTTTGCTAGCACGGGACAATAAACAGGGGACTTTGATTTCACCTCCGGCTTCTGCTTCCCTTAAGAAGCCTGCAGAGTGGAGACCACCCTAGTGTTGCACATTCAAACGCGGCCTCTCCAGAACAAGCGTATCACCGTTCGCTATTGCGCACAGGCTCGCTGGAGCCAACATCTGCATTCGGAAGCTGGGTGAAGATGCGCCAGCGCAGATTACAAGACTGTGTTAATCTGTCCTGCCTCGGGTTCACTTGAATGGGAAAGTTGCCGGAGTGAGGACTGTAGGAGCGGTGAGTCCCCGGGATTCCAGAAACACCTCGATTTGCAGCGTCTCCCGAAGGGGGCATTTATCGGCAGCCTCGGCATGAAAGATTAAATATGCAATGTCACACATTGTTGAATCGGCACAACCGAGACGTATTTGACCCCAGAAATTCACAGATGCCGAGGGGTCACGGGGCGCCCGCAGAATTGAGCGCAGACGGGCTTAAATGTCATGTTGAACATCACCCTCACTGCAAAAGGGGGGATTGTTAACGGCTGTGGGGGTAAAGGCCAGATGTGGCTTTTGTGCAGTTCATGAGTCACAAGGCACTCGGGTATCAGTGCCAACTCTCCGGACACAGACTGAGGTATGGAACCAACCTGCCGGAGCAGAGGGAAGGGCACGTATCCACATTAAGGGTTATTATTATGAGCACTATTTATCATTCCACTGTTGATTTGTACATCAGAAATAATAGCCACCAAGTTATCGGGGCTTTTAAACTTAAACTACATTTGCCACGGGAAACGTCGCGTACAAATGTATCTGTTGTACTAGCTGGGCGCATGTGTAAAACTTTTTAAAACAACACGGGGGGGGGGGGCTCCGCTAGTTCTAGCAGCGGGTCTCATTCAGGCACCTAGAAGCCTGAGTAAACAGAGATGAACTGCGCCTTGTGCTCAGACGCTCACCAAAAGTACACACGGCAGGACCCTCTCATTCCGGAGGGAAGGACTCTCCGCCACACGCTGCGGCCAGCCTGCCTCGTTCAAAGCCGGGACTGGCAGCCGCAGGGTCTCATCCGAACTCAGTGGTGGAGATGAAACATGGGAGGGGAACTGGTCTCCAAGATCAACTCGACCAGGGCCTGGACTGGTGCTTGGAAATGAATGAGTAGCCCCCGAAGCACAGGTGTGATGTTTTCCACAGCAGCGGTCGCCGCGCAGTACGCTGGCAGCCGCGCTCTGCCCTAGCTGATCTTACTCGCCGTGCCAGGGGCGCTCCAGTCCCACAGAGAGCGATCGGGCCCGCACAAAGACGCAGCGCAGGGTACCGCTGTGGGCTCACTCCGGCAAGGAAACGGGGCAATCTGAGCACCGAATTCAGTTACAATCCAAACGGAAACGGCAAATACACGGTCTCGGGGAGGGGAGGCAGGAGAGGTAGGCAGCCGCCTCCTCGTCTGCGCACCAGCACCCGGTATCCATCCGATCCGGTGCGAACGTCCATCGATTTGCTTTCATCCATGTTTCTGGCCTGGGCTGGGCACAGGAAAGCAACCCCCTCGCCTTTGACTTCAGATGGGAGAGACGGGCAGACAGACCGCAGCGCACACTGCTCCGTTATCTTCCCCAGCAGTCCCCGGGGCGTACAACGCTGGCCTCAGACCCCTACCAGAGAGAGCCCTCAGAGCCTTGTGCGCTGCGATCGTCTGCCAACAGTTGCCCGCAGGGAGGCGGTGTATACACCCGCGACCATCTGGGCTCGCTGAGAGGAGCGCAGCCAGCCAGTGGCTGGTCGTTGTGCTCGGGCCTATTCGACTCCACGGGAGAGTCCTGCACAGTCGGTGGTGTCCGAACAGGTCTAGGGATTTCGGCTCGCACAGAGTCCGCATAGGCACCTACCCCCAGCTCCTAGCTTGGAGGAAATCAGCGGCCCGTGTGTTCTACTACTCCCAAGCCTGATTGCAGGGGCCCAAGGAACCCTCACTACCCAGACAGAATCAGGGCTACTTAGCTAGACCCTGCCCAATCTCTTCCCCAACCTCCGAAGGCTAGAGACCGGCAGTCATTTCGAGATCTCTCCTTATTTCCGCCTTGCAATGATGCCTCACAGGGGCAGGGCTCCGCTAGCAGTTATCTCAGCACAGAGATTGGACAGCGATGTTCATTTTTTAGCCACAGTTGGGTTTCCATGAAGATACAAGCCCCTTCCTTGCCTGGCTGGCAGACTGGGTGTCATTTCCTTGGGAACTCGCCAATATCGCCTCTTGCTTGCCTGGCAACAGAGGACAGCGGGAGAATGATCCAAGACAAGCCCCGGTTCCTTCCCCCGGGCTGAGCACCTCTGACTTCCCCGGGCAGGGAAGTACTTGGTCTGGGAATAGCTCGGGTCTCCCATCAGGCGGTGCAATGTGTTAAGCCCAAAGCCCTCTGCTCAGCCAGGAGACAGGCTTGTGATGATTTAAACCCCCTCGCCGCTGCCTCCTTACAAACCAGGGCGAAGTGACTGTTGTAGGCGACAGAGGGTTGCACTCCCGGGCGCGGTCTGTGGTTTTCATCGAAAATCTGATTCAGGAGCAGGGAGGCCAGTTGCCTTTAGGGCTCTTGCGTGACTCTCCTTATCTCCTATTTATCTCCTGCTATTACATATACACATGTGTGCGGGGCCTGGGAACATATCTCCCCTTCTTCGGCAGGAAGAGCTCAGATTTGGGATGGGGGGGGGGATCCCCAGCAGATTTCCCCTGTCTCTCTGTTCCTGCGGCTAAAATAATAAATAGCAATTGACGCCGATCAATTAGCTACCTGCAGCTGTAGAGCGCCCTTGTATTTACAGCTTGTAAGTGGCTGTAATATACTCCGTGTGGACACCCCTGTGCCACACGTCCTATGGCCAGCCCCGGCCTGATGCCCCGCTGGCCAGACAAAGCGATCATTTATTAACGGAATGGTATAATCGGGGCAAGGTTTACAGAGCCAAACCAGGAAATGAAAACACGCTCAGAACTCCGGTGCTGGTTTTGAAACAAGGGGGCTGAGGCTGCGATCGGTACACTGCAGCCTTGTCATGGGCAGCTGATTGCAAAACAAAATGGCGATTTACAATTTAGGAAGAATATTAGTAATTAATGGCAATCACGCTAATTGCAAGGATCTCTTCGGACCCGAAATCCGAGCCAGGCAATGGTGAGGAGGCGGGAGCAGCAAACAGAAGTCTGATTTTCAGCTCCCTGCTTCTGGGGAGAGGAGCCCTAGGAGGTGGAAAATCCTGATGCAAATTTGACGAACAAAAATTCAAGGTGGCCACTCCAATAGTGGTAGTAGGAGGGAACCGATAAGTAGGGATGAAATGCTGTGGCAAGAACGATTATTTGTGTCTTCTTGGGGAACAACCCGGATTTGAAAACGAAAAAGAATCAAAACTAAAAAGTAAATATTTGTCAGTTGGATGGTCACTTGCCCGGAAGCTCATGTTCTAAACGGAGAAGCTGCCTGGTTTCCTAATCGTAATACCGAGGTAGGCTCCCTTTTCACTGGCTGCACAAGAGAATTCGCAAAAATAACGATTGTAGGGGCGCAACAGGCAGATGAAATTGTGGATTAGCCTTTAGACGGATTCCTGGGGGAATTGATCGTTGACTACAGTTTTTTTAGCAAACAGAAATACGGACCAAGTCAGATCGTCTCATTTCGATTTCGAAAACGATTAGAGAAGGAGAAGTATGTTACTTTTCCGTCTGTGCAGATATAATACACGCGGATTCCGCCTCCCTCCCCCCCCCAAGTGGCTGGTTCTTCTTTTGTATGGGGTTGCAGAGTACTAGCAAATGAAAGAGACAAAGATGCATTTTAGCTATTACAGAATTTCACAGAATCAAGGGTGATTTATAGTCACTACATTAAACTTAAGAACAAAGTGAAAACAGCTGGATCTTTATACGGCTTTATATAAAAATTTCCCAATAACTTGAGATGAAAAAAAAAGCTTGCCCTGATTTGCCTGTTGTAAACACTAATATTTGTGTGTGTCATATCCCTTGGCATTCATTTTCATTTCCATTCACTGAGATTAGCATCTGAACTCTCAGTCTCGCTGTTTGTGCATACAACGAACAGGAAGTGTTCTTTGCCTGTTTGTTCTCGCTCTACAACACAAAACAAAACCAAAAACCCTATAGATTTCCATCGCACAAACTGAAGCTCGGGCTATTGGTCTGATTTCAATATGGGATCCTGCTTGAAAATCCATAGGAGAGAACTGAAGGCCTATACATTAAGAATGCGTCTATACTTTCAATGCTTCCAAAACATTCTTAAACATCAGGTTAATTGCAGTGCGATCAAGAGCCATATGTGAGGTATTTCGAGAAACGAAGGGGAGAGAAATATACGGCAATCGGACCGAAATAATTGCATGATTAAAATAAACGAGAGTATCTCAAGGTAACTGCATCCCTCTCTACTTTAAAAAATAGGCTAGTCTCTTTCTAAAAGAGACAATCATGGTTGTCGTTATTTCAGGTATATTTTCTACTAAGCGGGAGATCCTGGTGATGAGTTTCAAACATTTTTCAGTATTTTCCCGCAGAAGGAATCAGGGGGATGGGGGGGAGAGGAGGGGGAAGGGTGCCTGGCTGTAGCGCAGAGAGAGTATTGACATTTTCTAAACGCACCTTTATTGCCATCAGTCAGAGGAAGGGGAGCGGATGTGAGCTCAGGCGATGGGGCGGGGAGGGGGAAATCAAGGCCTGTCAAAGACTCCAGGTGATGGAGATGTGCCCCGAAGAGGGCACCTTCAGCCAGTCATGGTCCGAGACCTTGTCTGGCTCCTTCCCTTACTCTCTGTGGAAACCGCCCTGGAAGGTGTAAGCCAGCCCGCCCTGTTAGCTACGCTGCCTGTCCCGCGAATGCTTGCCAGGATACAGAGCCCTTTCTCCCTCCTTGCAGTACTAGCTGCCCTGCGGTGTCCAGGGTCCTCTCGATTTAGCAGGACCCGCCCAGCCCTCCAGGTGAACCCCATCCAACAAGCGCAGGCCCTGGACGATGAGACTGTGTCCTGCCCCCAGGGGGCGGGGCACCCAAAGCTGCTGCCCAGACTGTCTGCAGCGGGGCCGGATCGAGAGCTAGAGGGGCACGTAGGAGCCCTAAGAGGGGCAAGGCCACCGCCGGCCGCGCCTGGGCTGGGGGGCTGGCGCTGGCCCGGGCTTAGCCGCGCTGAGCGCCGCTCCGCAGTGAGCAAAGCCGCCCCCTCCCGCGGCCCGCCAGGCCTGTCGATTCGCAGTGTGATTTCGCACGTCAAGGGTAATTTCTTTATACAACTTAATGGGCGCGGCTTGACATCCATAATGAGCGCTAATCACTCAAATTATTTTCGCCAGCGCCCAGACATGTTCCAGTTGCGGTGACAGATCACGTTTCGCCTGTAATGACGGCCAATTACCATTTCTAATTCGCCGCCTTTTGACACCCAAATCCACCCGCCATATGTGGATAATGGGGCCATTGCAGCGGGCTGCTCCGCAGCCAGCGCACCCCTCGCTCCCCCCGCTGGGCCTGCAGCTGGGAAACCAGCCTGGAGCTGCTGACACCGCAGGCCGAGCCGCTGAGCCAGAGGCGAGCGCGCAGTTGGCGTGGCGCTGTTGTGCGCTCACCCCGCTGCGCGCCCCTTGCGCGCGTGTGTGCGAGAGCGATGGGCGAGCGAGACCCCTGCGCCGCCGCGCTCCGGGCTGGGAAATACCTCTCGGCTCGTACCACTGGCAGTCACAGTGTCCCCTGCCAGTCTGCGGCTGTTCAGACTTAAGTGGAGGCGGCCCACGATAATTAGCTGGGCTCGCGGAGTTCTCGGCGCGGGTTTGTTTTGCTTGGGTCCCATTCCCATCCCAGCGATAAGTGAAGACTCATGGTGCCCTGTGTGCAGCAAAGGGCCTCTGGAAACGGAGCAATTCCTCTGCATTAGACAGCCCCGGCGAGCAACAATAAAGGCGAGTGGAGGGCAAACCCTGGAGTGATGGCTCGCCTCTCCTTCGGCTCCTGGCCCAGCACAGATCTGGTGCGGAGGGTCTGCTCTGCTCTGTTCGCTGCGGGATGGACAGGGCTCCCTTCTGCTAATCTAGAAAGCCCGGACTAGGAAGGCAGCTCGAAATCGAAATTCGTTCGGATCCTTATTTTCTGAATGCACCGTTATGCACTAGAGAACAAGCCATGCCCGCGTGCTTACGCCGGGTGAGGAGAGAGAGTCCAAAACCCGAGTCAGAAACACTTTGTCTTTCTGCTGATTAGCAATGAGGATTCGTGGACACGGGCTGCCAAAGAGCACAATAGCCCCCTGAAGGACTCAGCGCCACATTCTGTCATTCGCAATCCATTTTCTATTTTGCCCCTAGCTGTTAAGCGTGATCTTTGCTGTTGTGTATGTTTTTATCATATTTGTTTGTTTTGCAGTAGGCCTAGCAGCTCCAGTCATGGAGCAGGACCCCCACACAGAACACAAACATGGCCATTGCCTCTGTTAGGCAACGATCAAAGTAAACTCAACAAACAAATAAAACCACCGATAGGAGCACTGGTCCTGTTCCCAGTGAGATCAGCCGCAGAAGTTAATGAGAGCAGGATCAGGTCCGTGCTTTAAGAGTTAAAGGATCAGTCTATACAGATTAGCAAACTGAAAACCACAGCAATGTGGTATCTTATAATTACACAGATCACTCACTCAGTGAAAGGTTATAAGCCGTAGACATCTTCCTAGAGATTGTAAAATATAAATAGGACCCGATCCTGCTCCTAAGTCAATGTGAGTTTTGCCTGAATGAAGAGGGCGGGGTTTTGCCCAAGATTGCCATTTGGCTATATTTCATCTGTTTTCCCGGGGTATCGGATTTCAGTATGTGGTTTCTGAACCCCTAACTGCCCCTGTGCATATACTGCATTTATTATTCAATATGTTAATGCCAGTAAGTGCAAAGATCTCTAAAATGACTCGATCACTTGAAAACTTTCGTAGCAACTAAATCGCGCCAAATGTGTTTATATTTTAAACAGTGACTCTCAAATTTAGGGGTATAGAAAGCATTAACGTTTAAGGAACTTGCCCGTAACAAGAATAATTTGAAAGAGTGTGGTCCCAGTTCTTACTGTTAACACTTTTTAGACCGCAATCAGCTGGGGATATTACACTCCCACCGGGCCAAATCCTTCAATCCAGTCTCCGGCAAAATTATCTATACAGAAAATTTATCTGTACAGAAAAGAGAGAAGCCCAGACAGAGGCCAAAATAGATCGAAGAGTGAATGTGTTTCTATGTACACCGATGCATTTTAAAAGGGAGCCTAACATGTCACAGCATCGCTCGGGGGGTTTTTTTTTGTTTGTTTGTTTAATTAAAGGATTTCGGTGTATTGCATTTGCTTCCGCGGCTGTAGCTCGTAAGGGGCTTTTTGGAGCTATTGGAGCAGGGGGGTAAAAAAAAGAGGGAAGTTTAAGTTGCTGTTTCACATTCAGCCATCTTGCTAAATGTTTACCGGGATCGACTTTGACATTTGCTCCTTGGTGTCTCTTTTTATTGCACCCTCTTCAAAAGCCCTGGTTAGAAACTTGTGAAACACGCCAAGCACGTTCAGTTTAGATGGAAACTAACCGAGGGCGCTACAGGAAGTGGAGAGGAGTCAGTGAGGGAAAGAGGCTGTGTCCATTTGACTGTAACAGCAGCGATGGATTAGAATCTCTCTGCTCCCCTAGAAGGACAACCCAGATATTCAAAAGTCACACTCAGAGAAAAGTTACGTGTACCAAAGCACCAACTACCTCGGCCTGGAATCAGTCTCTGCAATCCGGGAGTCCAGAGTGCCAGTTCCTAGATGCTGACAAACTGGATTTATAGTTTGTTTCTCCAGCTCATTCACTCTGTTTTCACATTCTTTTCCGTCACGTGACGCGAATTCCTACTTTTAGAGGTATCAAGGGTCTCATAGAGCTGAACAAACTAAAAGCCTCTTAAACATAATAGAAATCACATATATTACAGTTCATTACGCGCAGTTTTGTTGTAGAGCAGCAGGCAAACAATGACACCAGCCTTGCCTGACTCTCTGCATATTAGAATCGCTGTAGTTCCGCGTGTGTGGATTTATGAGACTTCATTTGGGAGAAAGGAAACAGAGGGATGTCGATTGTCAGGTCCCCCTTCAAAATATATCCCACAGCTTCTGAATGCAAATATAGAAAGCTGGTGTTTCTCAAGCTGGGAGATTCCGGGGAGCCTGCAGTGGGCAGAGGACGTCCTCGCATAACATCTTGGGAGTTGAGACTGTTCTGAAGTTCAGCAGCAAGAAATGCACGTTATGACATACCGAATCACGCGGCAGTGCCCTGTACAAAGACAGAGAGAAAGAAAAGAATGTCTAGTTGTCTTCGCTTATGGAGTTCGTTTCAGTCATTCTGCATTATTCTGCTTGATTCAGAAGGGATCTAAGCATTCAGCCAAGACCCATTTACAGCGGGTGCAGGCGACAGAAATGTGCTCACAAAACAGTAGCTGATTATTGTACGTTAAGGGAAAACCACTGTGGAAAATCCAGAATACTTGGAGTCATTATATAACGGATTTAAGTAGTCGAAAGAAATTAAAAGCCGCATAGAAATATTGAGTCTCGATTTAGTGCCTCGTCTTGCATTGTCTATACAATCTAAACTTCAGCTGGCCCAGTTCCATAGCTCATGTGCAAGGAAATCTCCCATTGACTTCTTATAAAATCAGAAGAAGAATGAAGATTTCGCAGATGATTATTGTAAAATGAAGATGCAAAGATCAAACAAGCCAAACTTTATACCAGACTCGTTACTATGGGGGAATTAGGTTCAGACCCGTGGCAATGAGCGATGGCTATGTCCACTTATATACTTAAGGATTACAGGAATTGCTTGAGTAAAATTTCTTCATTCCCGCAGCGATATTTTCATTAGAAGGTTTATTTCTAGTTAAACTTTCCCGGCATGTCGGAGGTGTTACTGCAATTGTCCCGAGAACTAAACAAAATACTTTCTTAGCCCTAGAGTTCGATATAAATGCTATGGAAAATCAGCCCCAATACGTGTTAAAAATTATGGCACTTCAGGCAATTACTGCTAACTGGCTACCAGGAGCTCTGGCTTCCTGGCTCAGAAAGTTTGCGGTTCAGTAGCGTCAAAAGAGGGCTCGACATGATCCTCCAGCAACCAGTCTACAGCAAGGAAGAGGCTGAAGTCAATCCCCCGGGACAGAAATCCCAGGGATAGAGCTATGCTAATAATAACTGATTGTTTGGTTTTTTGGCTAAACTGAAACACGGAGGGATGGGCGCTAGTAAAGCCAATCCTTTTTCTCAGTGGGAGAAAGGAATCTTATGGGAGGAATAAAGCGACTTTTCTAACCCAGAACAAAATATTGCGTTTCAGTTTCTTATAACAACTTTTAGTTATATTATTAAAAGCCAAGGAAATGGGGAAACATAAATGGGGAAACCACTTCTAAAACCGGTTGAGGCTGAAGTACCTTCCTGTTTGGGGCATTCAGATGGCCTGGAGACTCCGTGTCTAGTCCTCAGTACACCTCATTTGGAGCAGGAATCTGAGCCTGGAATTTGTTCCCCGTTGTAAGAGAAGGCTTCCCAGGGTGCGCCTACACAATACCCTAAACTCGAAATAAGATAAGCAATTTGCGCTATGCAATTTGCATATCTTATTTCAAATGGTTTGAAAAAGGTTATTTTGAAATTTGGCGCATCTACACAGTGCCAAATTTTGAAATAAATGAGGTTTACTGGGATGGTGAAATAGTGTGCCGGTTATTTCGAAAAATATTTTGAAATAATGGGCAGCTTGTGTAGATGCAGGGTAGTTATTTCGAGATACCAGAGGTATCCCGAAATAGCCCCGCAGTGTAAATGTACCTTCAGTCTCTCTCATTGAAGCTGTTTACTACAGCAGTGACTGGGATCCAGATGGGTCCCCGAACATCAGGCTGTAGAGTTGTTCTTCCTCCCTGACCCAATGTTTAATTCAACAAACTAACTATGCAGGCACAAAACTTCCCCCAGCTCTACCCTGGTGATCTACCTGGGTCTCTCATTTCTAGTCTTGCTGAGAAGCCAATAAAGGAGGCTTCTTCATAGCACAGGGTGAGAAGCAATAACCTGGGTGTCTCCTAAATTACTGAAGCACCTAATGACTTGGGTGCAAATCCACTGACTTTTAGTGTTGTGTGCCCCGACAGCTCTTTGGCAGTTCTGAAAATCCCAACCTCAATGTTTACTCCAAATGGAGCTATCAATTAATAAGCTGGTAGAATGTGTTTAGTCACATTAGCCAAGGCTAAGTTGTCCTTAGTCAGAAACACAAACTCTTTCCTTGCATCCAAGAGAATGTTCTGCAACTGCACCTTCTGGGATTTGTCCTCCTCCAAAGAGCTCCTGCCCCCATGTTGGGAAATCATAGCCCCCATCCTGAAGCCCTCATGAAGATTGGGTTCAGAAAGGAGTAACTGCAGTGTCAGCAAGCACCATATGCAGCAGATAGACTCCAGGAAGGCTCATCAGTACAGTGGGCTTGCAACTGGCTGCCTGATTGGCTACAGAGCCTACCAAGAGAGCTCTTAAGCCTGCAGCTGCACCAGCTATGGCTCTGACCCGAGCTACTAGGCTTGATGCCTGCTCTGACCACTAGGCTCAACCACCTTCATCCTGGTCAGCTAACATACAGATGCTTTTGGACACAACAAGATATGTTTTTCAGGTACTTATCTTGTATCCACATTATTTTTAAACTCTACAGAGAGATGGCTCCTTGGAACAAACAAATTAAAACAAAACCCTTTGCATTTAGCATTCTGAAGAGCACAGACAGATATTTTCTAGAAACCTATTTCTATTTAATTTAACGGTGCTTCATTATTGTAAAGATTATTTAGTGTTTGTATATCATCTGTTGGTGAGAGGAGACTGTGGAGTTGAAGATTTTGGAAGACACATGTCCTCCCTAACCCTGGAGGGTCTGCATAGAAACCAGAGCTGTCCTGTAGGAAATATTCAGTTTGCCCACTCTTCCTTTGCAGGAGCCATCCTACAAATGATTGGGTGCCCACTTGCAACTACTCAGAGGGAAGTGATGTACCAGAGAACTGGACTACCTCTTAGCTAGGTTTCCATGTAAATAGCAAGGATAGTGTCATGCCCTTTGGAGCAGACAGCACTTTCCCTGTGCTCCCTGTTCCCATCTCTGTTCCTCAACTTTTGAACTAAACCAACTTCCACTACTTTGTCAAGTTGACACTCTTCTTCTGAATTTGCCATCTTGTACTCTAGAATTTAAGCTGCTATTTAAAAATTGAAAATTTCTAGTCCTTTGTGTTACAGTGAAAAACTTCAAAATGTGTAACCAATGCCTGAATCTGCAGGTAGCCCAAAACAATAGATGCCATAGAGGTATTAAGTCATTCATTTCAAGGGAAGTTTATTCTGAAGCATAATGATGAAAACTTAAATAGCAACTTTAACTGTCTTTTTGCAACTTATGGTATGATGATATTTGTCCTTGCTCAGAAGGCCTATTCAAAGTCTGCTATACAACTTCTAAAGCTCTGATAGAGACCTGGCCAAGCTAAGTCTTTAGCATTTGAGAACCTGTTTAATAGGCCAGCAACACAGTAAAATAGAATTACACTTTTGTTTGGGGAGGGGAGAACTAAAGACAATGATATAATAGCAGTAAGAGACTCTACTGGTCATCATGAATGATTCACTAATGTATGCCTACATAGTCTGAAGCATGAAGACACAACACATCCAGGTAGAACAGGCATATTTATATGCTGTGACCATTATTCATGACTCATGAGCCAAGCATGTAATATCTAGTCTCCTTTGTGTAATGTATTAGGCTTCATACTAATCTATTGCAAAGCTCTGTCTCCTTTGCCATTAAGTTTATCATTGGAGGTGCAATATTTACCTCTGAGGAACTTGAGAAAACACATAGTATCCTTGCATAGTCAGCTGCTGCAGTTCATATGCTGTGCAGTGAGTTGTGCCTTCAGAAAAGGACAGAGCTCTGAAGTTCTGTATACAAAGACCTTTCAAACAGTGTGCACATTTTTCTGGACAATTGCATTGAAAGGCTGCTCCTGTGATTTAGACCACAAATGGTCTGGTAGCACTTAATAGACTAACAAACCATGTAGATGGTATCATGAGCTTTCGTGGGGGTTTTTTTTGTAACAGACTAACTCACCCCCTGAAGCTCCTGTGATTTAGGTGATAATAACTCAGTTTTGAGAATCTGTGGGTTTGGACCAAATTGAGCTGACGTGGTTATGTTGACTGGTATGTCTGCCCAAAGGAGAACCAGTCTACAGGAAAGTATCCCTGGCCACATTTATCATTGCTCTTAGCCCCTTAAAATAAACCTGACTAAAGTGTCCGTGCAAACAACAAAGTGTTTACTGAACTACCAACAGTAGTAAACAAGGCAAACCAAAGGTAAAGCAGGGAATTAGGAACACAGGTAAAGCAAGGAATCCCACAACTAAACGTAAGTACAAGGACTGGTGATATGCTGACTGTGAAACAAGTGAGTTCCCTTCCCTCAGGATGAGATCCAGGTAAGGGTTGGAGGATCAGATTACCACTATCATTTACTGCATATTGAGGACCCTCACAATAATGGAACAGTTCCAGACTCTGATTCTAGATGAGATTGACAGGTAAGGAGTGGCTCTCAGGATCAGGCAATATTGACTCTGCTCTGGCTGTGGCTTGCTCTCCCTCCCTGAGGCGTCATGAATGTTAGTCCTCAGGCATATGGTGACACACTCTTTGTGTGCAGGTAAGATCACACTCCCTGCAGTCAGATCAAACTGCGTGGTCCTAGACATATACTTCCAAGTGAGTTGAAGAGCTGAGATGATTACTGCGCTTTTCAGCAGTTATGCTAACAGCACCTCCAGATTCTGCTGCTCAGAAGGGCAGTGCCTCAGAACGGGTAAGGCAGCCATTAAATAGCCAGTGTTTACTGGGCAGAATTTAGATCACATGCTTACCCATTTTTCCCTCTGAAACATGGAAAGAATGCCAAAGTGCTTTCAGGAAGGAAAGGGGAAAGGCAACCAAAATGGAGTTGAAGTTGTTATTTGGACATTCCAAGATGGTGTACCTATAATGTTAAGCACCAAAGTTTCCCACCTACAGCTGGACCCACTCTTCACTGATTTCTGATGCTTTCTCAGCAGCATCTTTCTCACAAAAGCTATGTTTAAATTAAGCTCTTCAGGAAGAAGCTAACATGGTCTGAAAACATGCTGTTCTTCTTTGAGTGATGTCCCCATGGGTGCTCCACTGTAAGTGCTGGGCTTGCCCCTGTGCCACAGGATGGAGATTTTTCAAAGCAGTAGTTGGTCAGACCGCGCATGCGTGGGGGCATCTCGCAGCGTTTGCGCTCTCCTGCGCTGCATGATCCAGTTCTAACCAGTTCCTCTCAACCGCCTCAGGATGCAGACGGAGAAAACTTCCCTCTCTTTCATTGACAGCAGTTTGTGAGACAAAATCATTTTTTTCCCCTCTAGTTATACATCTTCCTGCTTCTTCCTCCTGTTATTCTTGAGCCATTTTACTTAAAAAAAAAAAAAAAGAGAAAAAAATAGTTAAAGTCCTACTTCTTCCCCTTTCTATCGTTTGGTTGTTTTCTCGCTGTATATACTTGACCCTCATTCTTACATATTAAAAAAAAAAAAAAAAGCCTGGATCCCCAGGATTAAAAAAATGCTCTATCTGCCGCGAGGCCATGCCTGCCTCAGATGGCCATGCGGCATGTATCCATTGCCTCAGCAAGGGTCATGTATCACAGACGTACATACATTGCTCTAAACTATGGCTAGAGCCTGCCGTGATAGATAAATGAGGCTCCGTATGATCCTCTTTGACAAGGCACTCCAGCCTAAAGGATCACCCTCTTCCCCTCAAGCTCTCCAGCAAGCTCCAAAGAGAAAAGCCTCCTCACCGACTATGGCACCACCGCAAAAGTCCAAACCCTCTCCCAGTAGATCCCTGCCTTTAACTTCACATGGCAGGATTCGCACAGGATCCAAGCCAGGCACTTCGGGTATGACTGCCCGTGCCACTTCAGTCTTGAGCTCCCAAGCCAAAAAGATTGATCTGCTGGTGACTTCGCGCCATTCAGTTGAGCCTTCAACAGTGGCGGCACTGGCGGTCTCTGTTCCGAAGCCATTGGCACCACCTGTTGCAGTGGAGCCACATGCCCAGTCAGCACTCATACGTGCCGCTTCAACATCCCCAGAGTCATGCTCGACACTGGAGAGATCACTGCCTGAACGAGCGGCACCGACCTCGGCACGAAGCGAACGGCACTGACCTTGGCACGGGAGCAAATGGCACCGGCCTCGCCACAGGAACAAGCAGCACCGGCCTTGAGGCTAGAGTGGGCGGCACTGGCAAAGGCACGCACCAAGTCGCACCGCCACTGCAGTCCATCCCCCAGCTCTCCACCTTTAAAGTTCTTACCGGTGCCATTGCCTTTACCACCCCTACCATCCAGCAGAAGATCACCCTGGCTGTCTAAGAGATACACATCTCCGGATAGGCTCCCATCTCCTTTCCTTACTCCAGCAAGGGATACCCGCAGATACTACCATCAATTCTCGGCTTCTCGTTCACTACTTCTGAGAAGATCCTACTCTCCTTCCCCATCGTTACGCTCACCCAGATCATCTTCTCAACATGACTACAGAAGACATCACCCTTACAGGTATTCCCCTTCATGATCCTCATACTATCATCGTGATCATTATGAACACCATGACTACCATAGGAATCATTCGCTACACCGCTGCCATTACTATGAGTCACCAAGATCTACTGAGGGCTACTCTTCCTCAAGACACTCTACTCTTTCGGCTCCGCCATTCCTGGACCAAGAGTCACTGCCATCCCAACCTTCCCCGTCTGATCAAGAGGAGGAGCAACTTATGACAACCGAGGCACAACTACCCGAAGTGTCTCTCACACACCAGTCCTCCTCGACAGATGAGGCAGTTGTCTCTGGGGATGTCTGTCCCCCGGATGACCTAAGGCAGTTCCAGGATCTCTTCAAGAGAGTGGTGGTTTCCCAGGAGACACAACTAACAGAAATAAAGGAGAAGCAACATCGTCTCCTTAAAAACCTTCAGACGACCCAGAGTGCTAAGCTGGCTATACCTTTAGACGAGGCATACTCGAGGTTGCCAATGAGCTCTGGCAAACGCCAGCATCTGCCATCCCTACTAATAAATGTACTTTGTGCCGCCTAAAGGGTCTGAGTTTTTATTCACTCACCCTCAGCCTAACTCCCTTGTAGTAGATGCAGCGCACCAAAGAGCAAAGGCGCCACAGTACAAGAACAACGCAGCAGACAGAGAGTCCAAGAGACTTGATTTATTTGGGAGAAACATTTACACATCTTCAACCCTGCTCCTCAGAATAGCCAATTATCTAGCACATTTATCAAACCACAACTTTGATAATTACACCAAGCTGACGGCTCTGATGGAGGCACTCCTGGAATCCAAAAGACCACTGCTGAAGTCCGTCATCCAGGAGAGCTATGTGTCCACATGGGACAGCTTACAAATCACCATGGACGTGGCAGACACTGCAGCTCGCACCACAGCTACGGCCGTAGTTATGAGGAGGGCTTCCTTTCTTCAATCTGCAGGAGTCCACAAAGAGCTGCAAACAAAAGTGGAAGACTTACCGTTTGAAAAAGATAAACTATTCAGAGAGAAGACAGATACAGTCCTCCACTCTTGTAAAGATTCTAGGACAACCCTTCAATCTTTGGGAATGTACACACCCCCATATAGAAGGACGCACTATACACCCTTTCAAAGGCGCTATGACTACTTGCACACAAGGCAGCAGTGGCAACACCAACACTGCCCTTTTGACCAACCACACCAACACCACAGACCGCTGAGATGTCGTAACCTCAATAACCATTCGCCGACTCAGCCTGGCAACAAACAGCAGGTTTGACGTCTTGGTCGAGAGCAAGCAGACAGTCCCTTCCATTCAACCAGCTGACTCTACCCACATCTTTCACCATCGCTTGAGGCCCTTTTATCATCAGTGGGCCGACATTACCACCGACAAGTGGGTTTTGGAGATAATTCAATCCAGATACACCATTCCATTCTGCTCCATTCCTCCTACAACCCCACCATCCCCGTCCCTCTTCAGGGACCCCTCTCACAAAGACTTACTATGCACTGAGATCACTCACCTGCTCCATATAGGTGCAGTAGAAAGAGTACCACATCAATTCCAAGGGAGAGGGTTCTACTCCCACTATTTTCTCATACAAGAGAAAACCAGCAGTTGGAGACCCATACTGGACCTCCGGCAACTGAACAAATACCTCTGAAAACAACGCTTCAAGATGGTAACACTGGCATCCATACTACCAACCCTCGATCAGGGTGACTGGTTTGCTGCTCTTGACCTCAAAGACACTTATTTTCATCTTACGATTCATCTCATACACAGGAGATTTCTCTGTTTCACAATCAGTACAGACCACTTTCAATATCAAGTTCTACCGTTTGGCCTCTCCACAGCACCCAGAGTGTTCACAAAAACACTTTCGGTAATAGCGGTGCACCTTTGACGCAGAGGAGTAGTGATATATCCTTACCTAGATGACTGGCTTATAAAAGGATGCTCGTCAGTGGAAGTTTCCGAAATGCTGCATATTACCGGCCAGACATTCCTTCTCTTAGGTCTCCTCATCAACAAGGACAAATCGACACTTCAACCTACTCAAAATCTAGAGTTTATAGGAGCTTGCCTCGACTCCATCGCTGTGAGAGCATACTTATCCATCTGCAGATTTCAGGCAATACAACAACTACTAGACAAGCTCCTCTATAAGCGTTCAGTACAGGTTCTGACAGCACTCAAACTTATGGGACACATGGCCTCCACTATATACATCATCCTTCATGCCAGACTGCACTTTCGTCCATTGGAACACTGGCTGATTACAATCTACAATCCTATGAAGCACAACATATGCAGATTGGTGCTCGTTCTCTCCACAGTCAGATCTTCTCTCCACTTGTGGACCAAAGACGGGAACTTGTTGTCAGGGACTCCATTTCATCAACCGCAACCTCGATGCCATATTACCACAGATGCCTCCCTCATCAGATGGGGTGCTCACGTGGGCAAACTCTCCATCCAAGGCCTAGGGTCACCCCAAGAGACTCTACTTCACATAAACCTCTTGGAGCTGAGAGCAGTCACCAATGCTTGCAGACATTTCCACATGCAGATCCGCAACTGCACAGTGAGCATTCTCACGGACAACATAGCGACTATGTATTACATAATTGTCAGGGAGGTGCACGTTCCCAATCCCTATGCGTGGAGGCAATCCGTCTATGGAACTGGTGCATTGCCAATGGCACAACCCTTGTGGCATCTTATTTACCTGGCATCAGCAACACAATGGTGGATTCCCTCAGCAGGAATTTCACGTTAGATCACAAATGGGAGATCCACCTTGGAGTTCTCCATTCCCTCTTTCGCCGGTGGGGTACACCTCTGATAGACCTATTCACCACCGATGACAACAAGAAATGTCACGTTTATTGTTCCAGAGCAGGCCACAATTCTCTAGGAGATGCTTTTCTCCTCGACTGGAGTGGGCCCCTCATGTACGCTTTTCTGCCTACACCTTTTATCCTGCAGAAAATCAAACTCGACAGAGCCACAGTAATATTGCTAGCACCTGCATGGGCACGACAGCATTGGTTTCCACTCCTCCTATGCTTGGCGGTATACCCCCCGCACTTGCTCCCGCTGATCCCGAACTTGCTAATGCAGAACCAAGGCTCTTTCCTGCATCCACAACTATGCACCCTTTACCTCACAGTGTGGTACCTAGCTGGCTAAATGCTTCCAAAACTCTGTGCTCTGATCAAGGTGAGTAACTTTGCTTACATAGGGACAAGGCCTTGTTCACAGTTTAGAAAAGAATTCCCATCTATGCTGCTAAAAATAGAACTCCCTTGCCCACACCAAAGTGGGAGTGCTAGAATTATCTGGCCAATTGGCATGTTACCCTAACTGGAGCAACTCAGCCAACACAAGTTAAAATGCCAATAGCCACCTGCGGCCTGTCCACATTTGTAGCTCCCTACTTTGCTCCCCCAGTCAAGTTGCACCAATGAGAAATGTTAAGAAAAACAGTCCTGCCTACATTAGAAAAAGCCTGAGTATCAAAACATGCTATCCCTTACTCCTTATGCTCTTTTCCCAAGCTGATGCCGAACATGAGTGTTCACTAGTTGGATCAGGACAAGTTGAACTTGACACACATAATAAAACTAGACTCCTGTCCACACTATAACACAATAATAATAATAATACTATATAATAATTTTCAATACTTTCCCACCTACAGCTGGACCCACTCTGAAGTGAGGTAACTGAAGTGTGATACCCATAGCAGCTTCTTTAGAACCTCAGTGTGTTGGGAACTGCAGAATGTCTACAGAACCATTACTTTATCTATGTAATTTCACTTCATTTCAAATGTCAGGCCTAATGGTGTGTAAAGGATGGTGAACCAATGTTTATTTTACATTTCCTGATGGATTTTTTGGGGGGTGGGTGGGATGGGGCAGTTACAACCTCAAGGTTACTTAAACATTGTTTTGTTTTTAATTAAAATAAGTATAGACTGTAATTCATTGTATTCTTTTTTTAGAATAGTATAACACTTTGTAATGAGAGAAAGTGATGAAACGTTTTTGGTAGGGATTCCAAAATATATGAGATTGTTAGCAAAAACATGAGGAAAGTGTTGCAAATTGTGTTAATTAAAAAAGTCCATGTGTAGTCCCTTTGAGAGGAAATAATATCTAATAGAATTTCTATAGGGGTCTCCATTTATACTGAAAATGAGGAAGTCCGTATAATACATAACTACTAGGAATCCTTTATGAATGGTATTTCTCACATTTCATCCTGGAAACCATTAAATAATCTGTTTTTATTATACAGAGCCAAACATTTGGTTTAATATTTTGTTTTAGAAAAGACCACAAAATCATAGGAATACTAGCGATCTCATAATTTTTAGGGGTGTCTTAAAACCATGTATGTTTATTCCTGGCTTGAGAGTTTCCTAAGGTTACAATCTTTGATCCTTGTTCTCTAAAAAACATTACCCAAGATGCACATAAAACAGGCATTAAAGGGGTTTCCTACCCTATGTTTCTTCATTAACCATCTACCTTACCACCCACCATTGCTGTGGATTTAAGAGTCTACATAATTGAGTCCATAAATTAACAAAAACCCAGACAGCTGCCGAAATGAAGCAATAGATGGGACATTGGCCCAAATGTTCTTGTATTAGCACATTAAACAAGCAAAAAGGTGCTCTTAATTCCACATTACTTTATGGAAACATGATAAATTCCTTTTGCTGACCTTACTGCAAAGTCAATGGATTTTTTTTGTGCTAGTGTTGAATTAATAGAGATAACAAAAGTGCTTGGGTTGAAGGATTATTTTGAGTATCTGAGCAACATTATAAGTAGGTAGTAATGAACCTCAAGCACAACCCAAACTGCTGTTCTTCATTCTAAACTACTAGTTATTCAACATTTCAAACTGACAGCTTGTAAATGTACATTTTATTAAATGCACAGCAATAAAAATTTGTAGGTTTCTGTCACTTTGAATTTTAGTGGCTCAAAATGAGGCCTCTAGCCTTTTAAATTGAGTTTGTATAAGCACAGTTCTGAACCATTCAGCATTTTTAAACTGGTGCTTTTAAAGCTTCATTATTTACATTTGCTCACAAAATATCCTTGTCAGAACCCAGGTATGCATGTTTCATGTCACTGATGGGCTGACTGAGTGGTGTTTTCAGTTGCTTTTATATTATAGACTATACATAGTTTTTCTCATAAAGTTGTAGAAAGTAAAAAATAAAATAAAATAAAGCAATCTGTGATGTCACACAGTCCAGCTTCTCTGCCTTGGAGCCAAATGAGGCTCTGCTAATCTCACTGGAACCCTTTTGTAAGTAAGGTGAAAAGGATTTGGTCCAAAGACTAACTGACTAAACTTGATATTGATGTTGAAAGTTGCAGGCTGAATGAAAATTTTGGCACATGGCAGTTAATACCACAGTACAGCAAGACGTGTTTTGGAAAAGTTCTTGTGGAATGAAACAACAGACGTTTGCTAACATTTGAATGGTGCTATCAGGTACAATAGCAGTTTTTCCTGAATGATGATTGCAGGAAATGGCCTAAAGGATGCATACATTTATTTGCCAAGTTTTTCAAAAGAGCTTAGTTCCCACTTTGGCACCTGCCAAGTGACCAGATTTTCAAAACTGCACAGCATCCAGCACATTCCACTATTGTCAGTGGCAGCTGCTGGGCATTGAGGATGAGTGAAAATCTAGCAGCTTCACTTAGGTGTCCAGATGGGAGCAGATAGTGCTCTTTTGAAAATCTGGCCCTTACATACTAAATTCAGATATGGTTGTAGTGACTCCCTCTTCTTTTTGCTCTAAAACCATTGAATACATATAATTTCTCTACCACATAATAAATACAATGTTCATAAAAATGCAAAGGGGCTGATCTTTTGGATATTAACATTTTTGCAAAAATGCTGTATAGTGTTTATATACACCCCCCCCCCCATCATTTTAACATACTGAAAAAAAATCAGTCATTTAGCTGTGGTGTAAAACCTAGTCCATGCCCAAGTGTGGACATTTATAAGCCCATGGAAGGTTTTGCCAGGGCAGTGGTGGTAACGGGCGGCTTGTGTAGATGCAGGGTAGCTATTTCAGGATATCTCTGGTATCCCAAAATAGCCATGCAGTGTAGATGTACTCTACACAGCTATTCCGTTATTTCAAAATAATTTCAAAACAACGGACGGCTTATTCTGAGATCTGTAAACCTCATTCTACGAGGAATAATGCCTATTCTGAAATAGCTATTTCAAAATAAGGTGTGCGTAGACTTCTGCTATTTTGAAATAGCTCCTCACCAGGGACATTCTAAGTTATTCCTCCCCATGCCTCCAGGGGCTCTAAATCGAGATGGCACATCTACATTAGGGAAGCCTGCCTCGCACTAATTTTGAGGCTTCCCTGCAGGGTAAATGTGCTATTTCGAAATAAGCGTGCAGTGTAGACGTACCCTCAGACATCTAACTTTGCAAATCATATTTGCTTAGGAAGTAACTACTCAAAATCCCTATTTTAATTTGTTCTATATAGCACAGAAAAATAATGGGAAATATGTCTTTAAATTCTAGCTCCCTACCATCCAAGCCAAGAAATAATACCAATTACATGGTGAGCTTTAACAATCAGAGTAAGAATTGTTGTGCAAATGCTATCAATGTTGTGCAAATACAGTGTTTGTTCTTCTTCTTTGCCCTTATCTCCTATGGGAGCATAGGCCGTCAACAATTTCTTTCCAAGCCTCACAATGTTTGTTAGCAACACTGAATAGTGACAAAAATAAACATAAAATTTCAAAGCGGAGTATGACAAGTTACATACCTGCATCTAGTTATTGAATGTCTCTCCTGTCACTGACCATCTCCTGACAATGTACACTGACTTCTTTGGTACTTCTGCCATCTGTGGCTCATGTGCTAGCATTTTGAGATGAAGCAGCTCAGCTGAAACACAGCCTCTTGGGATAGTGGAAAAACTACTGGGCCATACCCTCCATCTCCCTACATCAGTGCACAGTGCTTAAGGAAAGGATATCAAATCAGAATGGAAACATTTCACGTCCATTTCAAATTTACCTTACAGTAGGGTAAATGACCACATAAGAGATTCATACCCATTGGGTGTCTATACTCAATGCATTTTTTCCTCTCACTGACTGACAGGATATACTGCATCCAGTGGAGTTGTTTCAGTTTGATGCATATCAATTAGACAAACAGATGGAGAGATGAAGCCTCAGTATTGCTTGGGAGGTGTGAGACATTACTGTCCAAACTTTTGGGGATCTGAGGCTAGAGGTTTAAGGAGCTATGACCCTGGTAGCAGATATTTTCCATAAGCTATGGGGTTCAACCTCAGCATACATTACATGGATTTGCTTCAGGAAAGCAGCTGCTTGGCCAAAGGTTCATTTATCCTTCCCCATCTACAGGCTATTTAAACAAAAGTGAGGTGCCTGGGGAGCTAATTAGGAAGGAACAAACCTTCAGAGTCTTTACTTTAACAACATTCAGCCATACAATTTACTGGACTCAAGTCAGGACTGAATTCAACAGCATGGTAGCATGCACTTGAGCAGAGATGGATTGGCTATGTATTGGGCCAGAAATAAAAAGAGTGCAAGATAGCATGTGATACTATAGGCTGGGGGTAAGGTCTCCCACATGAGAGATGCAGAGTCCAGTCCCCCTGCTGTATGTCTACAGTGAAACAATTTAAACAGAAGAGATTAAGGGATCCACACATCAGAATGCCCCAAGTAGTCTTGAGAACATCTTTAAAATCCTTTTGCCCCATCAGGCAGAGGGGGGAAACTGAATTTGGGTCTTGAACATTCTGGCTGAATACTCGAAACACTGGATTAATAACCACAAGGTGGGTAGTGGCACCTCTTCTTCCATCCAGATTTTGAGTGGGAATCAGTCTGGTAGGCAAGTTCAGAGCTAAAAGCCCCATGGGTGAGGTAGGTGCTACTTTGCCTATCCTTCCCCACATAGGGGTTAAGGTGGGAGACACGTGTTTGGATGCATTGAGTGAGGCAGCAGCATGCATGATCAGAGCCAGAATCTTAGGGGTTGAGGGAACTTTTACAGTTGAAATTTTGGCACCAAGTGAGTTCAAGCAACTACAGGGTTAGGTGGCAGTTGAGCGGTGGTTTTGTGGATCACAATGACTCTTAATATTGGGACTTAGGTGCCCAAATAACTTTGTGATTATGAAGTTTTGTCTCTATAAAAGAGGGATGATAGTTGTATGATTTCTTTCACAGGATTCTAGGCAAGTCAGTTAACTCATACCTGTACAGTGCTCTGGATACAGAAATGATGAAGAATTGCTATTGCTGCTGTGACAGATATAGCAATTTCCTGCTATATCCTTAAGAGAGTTTTTAATACAGCCGCTCCCCGAGTTACGACCACCTCCACTTATGACCATCCGCACTTACGACCAAAGTGGTCGTAAATGCAGATCTGAGTTACGAACGGCGATCCGTGCTTACGAACAGTGCGGTCGCCATGTAACTCTATGGGATCCGAGTTACAAACACTTCGAGTTACGGACCAAGTGTTGGTTCGTAACTTGTTCGTAACTCGGGGAGCAGCTGTAAGTATATTTGGAGTCTATTGTATTAAATTAATGGGTTATTCATCTTGGCAGGAGATTAGACTAGATGACCCTTGTGGTCCCTTCTAGCCCTGTGATTCTATGCCTTTTTGTGGGTCAGGATTGCATATAACTCCTTGTGGGTTGGTGTGTGACAGATGTGACATTTAAGAGTTCAAAGAACTATATTGAACATTGTATCTGGTAAGAAGATACTTTTGGAACAAGAAGCCTCAAGTGTTTATCCTGGGGGTATATTTAATAGGAGATGTGCCCGAATTTCCCACTTCTGATTATGCAAAAACATCGCCTAGGCTTCTTCCTTGTAGAATGAGGATTACCAAAGCTGGAAAAACCCGTCTGTTCTTTCAATTTTCTTGCGGAAGAACGCAATTAAAATTTGGACGTTCCTCAAGTTTTATTGGAAAAATGGCCGTTTTTCCAACAAAACTCTGTAGTGTAGACATACCCACTATATGTTGAGAGATCATGACTCCTTTGCACTTTCCCTACTACTACTTGACTTAAATATATGTCTAAATATACAACAATGACTGAAAATGAGGCCTAAATTGAGTAAGCTACAATGATTTAGTATAGCTCATTTAGTATGTAGAAGTGGGAGACTAGATATTGTAGGGGATTGGTATTAGCTCCTTCTTCCCTGGGTCCTCAGTTAAAATCCAGACAGGTCAGTAGTGACAGGCAGTTATTACTATTTGCAGGCTATGTAGTGACGTGTGTGAAATAAGTAGGTCTTAATTCAACTGCGAGAAGAAAATGTGCGTATAGTAAAATTGAAGATAATATTGACAAAGCTACAGGGCAAAGACTGAATGACAATGGAGACTAAACTACCTTCTTGCATGGAGAGCTGGTCACTCCAGGTTAAGACTAGGCACATTAGTGGAGTTTACACTTGTCTTTTCTGTCGATAGAGGTCTTCAGGACTATCAATGAAGCCCTTTTACAAGAAAATTCATATAAAGTTTAAACAGAGAGTAAAATAAAAAAAATGGAACATGTATCACAATTAACACTGGATTGTACCATAAACAATACACATGAAAGTAAAAACCCCAATTCAAGATCTCTCTTCTGAGATTCTTCCCTAGTGGTTGCAGAGGCATAAAATGAGTTTTGGATCATGAGGATTAGGTTTGCCTGCCAAACATGAGAGAACATTCTTTTACAAAATGTACTCAGGTTGTAAATTCCAGTACTTCTCAGTATGCCCTGTGTTATCCCCTTTGCCTTTACATACCAGGCTTTTTGGGGTAGGCACTGACTTCATTTTGTGTCTTATGCAGCATTCTTGATGGAGAGCAAATAATAAATAGGATAAAAGAGTAAAACATGATAAAAACATTTTAGTTCCAAAGTTACCCTGAAAGGGAAACTTTGATAATAATGTCATGCATTGAAATACTTAATTAGGTTGAACAACTAAGTTTTATTAGGATTTGGAGCTTGGTTCTCTGCTCAATTGCACTGAAGTAAAATGTAAAAGGAGAGTATCAGAGTGAAGAAACAGCTTTTGATTTTATTCAAACTTGTTACAACTTTAAATTCCTAAGGCAACTTGGGCATTTGTATGACATATTCTTTCCCAGAGCTACAATTTTTTTACTGTATGGACTTATTTTAAAGTATTTAAAGATTCATTGAGCACCTAAGTGTCTTTCACTTAGCTAATAATCAGAATGGAACTGTTGAGATTTGAGTTTCGTTGTGTGCCTCTTGGTGGTTGGTTTCCACAGCTGGCCCGAACATTCCCCTCTTGCAGCATGACCCTGGTGGACTGGAGCAGGCCTGAGCAACCCCTTGCCTGCAGAGCCAACTTTTGTTGTTTTACCATTATATATTCCTGATTTTGAAAAAAAATGCCTCTCTTTGTGGTTGTTGTGTGAATGATCCAAACAAGGGAAAGTAGTTATAACCCTCAATCCACTGAGGCAGATTCCTGCAATCTGTGTGATTTCAGGATTGAGACCTGACTATCCAGGAAGAATGGTGAGATTACAAAAAGTGCTACCCAGTGCATAAAATAAAAATACTAAGGGAGCACATTAAAGAATTGCACAAATGTGCCTCTTACAATGTACACGATGGCACTGTTGCCTCTTTGAATTTCAAACATGCAAGGTATCTGCCTGCTATGCAAACTCAGAGGTCGAGAGAAGCAGGACACATCCTTTATTTTGTTTGTACAGTGCCTAAAATAGTGGGTCTCTGGGCACTACCACAGTCTATATAAAAAGATTCCAGGACTGTTTCTCTGAAGCCTGGAATATCAGTTGTGTCAGTTTGAAGCAATGGAAACACCTACAAGCGTAGCAGAGAAAATTTTGTTTAGAATATCATCATGTTAAATAATCATTAGGATTCACAGTCTGCTAGCATACAATTTTTCAGCCTTGTCTGGGTTTTTTTATACTTATATGATAGCACAGGCCTTCACTTAGCTCATTAAAGAAAAGAATTAAAATGGATATTTTGAGCATCTTCCTCATCCACGAAAAGATTCTCCAGTCAGAACTTAATGAACAACGCACACAGCTTCTGGAAATGGGGGTGAAGCAAAGGACTGTTAGTGTTTTCCCCATTTTTAAACAGAACAGGCCATGCTACCACCAATTCTGAGAACCTACTCCAGGAAGGTACTGTGAAGAGGGGCTGGGGCAGCCTTCCTTTTGTCCTCTGCCCAGAGCTGGCTGGCGTGCTGGTAGAGTCCCTTCTCTTCTAGTATGTGTGTTGTGTGGGGTAAACCTGAGTGAGAGGCATTGGGACCTGGGACACAAAGTCGCCCATGGCTACACCATTCAAATCTGACCCAGGCAGTGTGATGGTTTCCTCCCCTCTGCCTCTCTTGCTCCCTGCACTCAAGAAATGATTAAGGTCCAGCTCAGGCTTTCAGTTGCGATGCAGGGCAGACAGGTACCAAAAAGAAACAAGATCTGAGCCCAGGCCCTGGGGGAGCTGCTTCCTTTGGGGACAGAGGGGCTGCCTGTCTCCCCTGGCCCGTGCCATGAATCACAGGGCCAAAAGGGGAGAGGCTCTTTTACGGCTCCAGCCCCGCAGCGTGGGCAGCAGCACAGAAGGTGAGGGCGGGCGCCGGGGCGGGGAGAGGAAACTTGTTTGATTTCGCCCTGGTAGCTCTACCCTCCCCCTCGTTCGGATCCGCTCCCCCGACGGCAGTAGCCTGGGGGCAGGGCTCTCCTCCCCAGGCCAAGGCTGCTTCCCGGGGCCGGCCGGCCGGCCGAAGCCGCAGGCCTCCAGGCGGCCTAGGCAAGGGGCCCCCCGCTCGCCCACGGGTGAAGGGAAGCCAGCCTCCGTCCCATGGCAACGGCGCCACTCGCGTAGCTTAGCAACAGCACCTCGACCAGCGCCAAGCACGCTGCATGCCCCAGCCCAGCTCCGCCTCTCGCGAGGAGAAGGAAGTCGATGCCACGCCCCTGAGGGGGGGGGAGGAGAATTCCCTTGCCCCGCCCCACCATCCCACCTCCTGAGCAGAGGGCAAAGAAGCCCCGTGGGGCCCTGCTCGCTAGACAGAGCAAAGGGCGGGGAATCCCTTGTTACTCCGCCCACTGGGGGAAAGGAGAGGGAGGAGCCAATTGCGGCGCCCCTTGCCCTGTGACCTTTCACCCCACGGCCCTTAGTTACCGCGCCGAGCGTCAAGAAGGGACTAAACCATCGACGCTCTCAGAATTCCAGGCGAAGCTACTATTGCGCAGGGACAGGGGCGGCTGGCAGGGCGCCGGGACAGATTGCCTGGCGAGCCTCCCCGTTGGGGAGCGGTCGCTGACTCCCCGCCCCATCTCTCTCTCTCCTCCCGTTCAGCCTCGCGGTGGTCTCGCCCAGACTCGGTCTTAGCGACAGCGGCCGCATCACGGGAAGATGGCGGCTCCGGCCCGTGTGCCGATACCGGCTTCGTGAGTGCGGCACCCGCGTCCCGCCCCGCCCCGCCCCAGCGGGCGCAGGGACCATGTCGGACTCGGAAGAGGAGAGTCCGGACCGGCAGCTCAAGCTAGTAGTGTTGGGGGACGGCACCTCCGGCAAGGTCAGTGCCGGGGCCCGTCTGCTCCCGCTCCTTGGGGCCGGGCTACACCCCACGCTTCACCGGGAGCTTCTCTGTCCCCTCCCGCCGCGGAATGTCCCGCCGGATGCAGCCCCCGCCCCATCTCATTCGCCCCCAGCTGGCCCCACTAGTCCCCGAGTAGCAGCGCGTGTGCGGATCGCCCAGCTCAAGCAGCCGAGCCGCCGCCCCCGTCGTCGCGACCTGTGGCCAGGGACTGACCCGGGGACCGGTGGCTGGCTCCCGGCAGCTGTCCCTAACCACGTCCCAGCAGGGAGACCAACCAGCTCGGACTCGAGGCCCACGGGGAGGTGGCGGGGGTGGAACAATCACACCGTAAGCGGCCTTGCCGGCCGGGTCTCCAAAGACCTCTGGGGGCAGCGAATTGCAGAGAGGAAGGTTCCCCGCTGTGTGCCGCAGGAGCGCAGCCCTCTGAGACTGACAGCAGCAGGGGAGGCTGCTGTGGCTGACTGCATCTGTCATGTGGGAAGCAAGTAGTAGTGGTGCTGAGTAGCCTCCTATTCCCTTCTGTCCCAAGAGAATCGGCACCCAAAGCCTGCACCACTCTGATGCGGCAAACTAGGAATTTTAGACTGGCTGACTAGTCCCTAATAAAGGCAAAAGATGATAATGCAATCACTAATTGCCTTTGTAGTTTTTATTTTAACATTAAAGCCAATTTCCCCTATTGTTCCTACATTTTCAGCATGTTGTATGCTTTGTATTGACAGGGAATAGTTGCATCATAGAAGTTGGCAAAAGCGGCAGGTTTTGGGATCTGGATAGGCATAGGGAGGAACTTGGGGTCCTGGCAAGGCATAAAGAGGGAATCTAGAGTTCTGGGACAAACACAGTAGCAGGATGTGACTGCTGAAATAAGTTTTGTGTGTTAATATTCAATTTGTATTCTTAAGGTTTCAAAACTACAACATTGCTGACCAGAATGACTATCAACTTTAAATCTGTCAGAGCTGTTATTTACGGGTATTGGAAGTCACCAGTGTGGTGTTTTAATTTTGGTTCACATTTTCAAAGTTTTCTTTCTGTGAAGGCTAGGAATGTAATTAACAAGTGGAATGGTTACAGAATTGTGGATTACCTGAGATCCATAACCAGCCTTGAGCCAAATAAGGCAAAGCACAGGTGACTATGCACCACAGAGGATAAGAACTCTTATTTACTAGCAACAAAAAAGTGATCACCGTGTACACTTGCATCTTACAAAATGATTTCTATCCATGGAAGCTTATGCCCAAATAAATCTGGTTCTCTTTAAGGTGCCATGAGACTCCTCATTTTTGCAGTGTGCGTATTGTTATGCACCCCTCTAAATGTGTTCATAAGATATGCCTGAAAATCTCCATCATGAATGTGAATTTCAAAAGTTCAACTTTTCCTTTGTTACTGACATTCCAGTAGGAAATTAAAGTTTGGACACAGAAACACTAGTTTACTTATGATTCAGGTGAAAAACCAAGACTTCATATAATTTGCAGGTGTTGGAAAATCTGCTTTTCATTGATAAGTATAAAAATTCTTTGTGGTGGAAAAAAAGTATGTGACTAAATGCAGACTTTACTCTTGCATTTTAAAAAAAAGAGTTTCTAGCTGTAGTGGTTGTAAAGAGAACTTTCTGTGCCCTGAAAGAAGTGTTATTTTTGAATCAGTGGACAAATAACTCCAAGTGACAATGTAATGAATGTATTATAAATGCTTGAGAGAGTTTTGCTTATAGCTATCCCAGTATACAAACCAAACAAAGAAGTCCTTTTTACTGTTGCTATTCAGCATCTTATGGCAAGACCCCTTAACATATCTGGATTTACAAGCATTGGTACATTTTGATGTTGTTTTTCCCTGATTGCATCCTATATATGATTCCCTGAATCCTGTGCTGTGGCTGGAAATCCTATGAGTGACATTCAGATGTTTTTGCTTTTGTGTAAATTACATTGATGGGAGCACTTTCCTCACACTTTCCCTAGATGGTGTTGTTATAGGGGCTTCTTCCAGCCATATCTGAAGGCTCAGTTGGAACTTTTGGTCCTGCGGGAAAATCTTGGAAAAGTAAAAGAGGTCTGATAGAATGAGGGGAAAAATACAGCAGTGAAACTAGTTAAGCGATCTCCAAATGCACCTGAAGACAAACCATTTGAGTTCCCTCTTCTGTGTTGTTACTTTTTCCCTCTGGTTCTTAAAACTGTGTGTGTATAAGTTTTTTCAGCTTCACCCAGCCACCCTCTTATGCATGTTTCTCATTCAGCCTCCTTTGTGCACAAACTCAGCCCACATTCACTGTGCACATTCCTCTCTCTGCAGGAACTATGCTCTTCAGTCAATGGAAATTGGAATGGGAATAGTGGCAGAAGATATTTCCTTATTCCCTCTTGAGAATCCAGAGCTTCATATTTTCTTTTTCTTCCTCTTGGACAGCAGTGGCAACACTGATTTCCTGCCTGTTGAGGATTGGTGATTCGGCCAGCTGATAAGAAGGCACCAAACTTACATGTGTCTTCTGGTGTCATGCCTGCGAGAGAGGGGGAAGATTTCGGACTCTGTGGAACTGCTGGCAGTAGCCTAAAAAGAAAACTTCAAACAGTTCTGTGACAGTTCCAGTCTATGTTTCCATTTCTCCTCCCAAGTAGTGGCCCAATTCATGAGGCAGGGAACAGTGACTTACTCCCATTCACTTGTATAATTAAGGCTGTGATTTTGGCACAGAAAAAATCTTATGGTAGAGGTATGGGAGGGGGCAAAAGACATGGGAAGGTCACTAAGTGTATTTTTTGCTACATAAACATACACAAGAGTACAGTGGCAGTGCTGAAAGGTGAGACCTGGAGGGGAAGGTTGGAGAGTGAGCCCACCAAGCACACAGATTTGGCCCATCCATCCATCCCTCTGTCTTTATCTATGGAATTGGGATGGGCTAAACCTGAGTGGCAACGTGGCAGGGTAGCAAGGGAAATAGAAAAGATTCAGGATAGCTAGGGAATCTAAATCAGGCTGGACTGACGAGGAGTGGAATTGCTGCTGGAGGAGAGGAGCATGGGCAACAGGATGATAGAAAGGGAGGAGCGAGTGATAGACATACAAAGACACAGACTAGAAGAAAAACCAAGTAATAGAGAAAATAACGAAAGATTAAAATTTTAAACAAGTGCTAAGAAAATATTAAGAAAACAGGGTAAACTACACCACATGCAGGGAAAAATGGTGATTAAAAAGGGTTGAAATGAATTAGACAAAATTTAGGAAAGCAGATTAAAGCAGGTGAGTGAAAAGAAATCTGAAAACAGAAAAGGAGGTTTTGTGTTAGGCAAAAATACACAGCAGGATAAGGGTGCATCTACCTAGCACCCTTAGCACAAACTAGCTTATTTTGTAATTTGGGGCTGTCTACACAGTACCAAATTTCAAAATAATTCGCTATTCTGAGATTCCCCTTAACCCTTGTGGAATGAGGGTTACCGGGATGTCGGAATAAACTGCCCATTATTTTGAAATCTATTTCAAAATAATGGGCTGCTTTAATCGATGTGGAATAGCATTTCAGGATACTTCTGGTATCCTGAAATAGCTCTGCAGTCTAGACGTATTCTAAGAGAGAAGACTTTTTTTATAAGAAGGAAGAAGATGGAAAGAGACAAGGGAGCAAAACTTAGCAACCATACAGTTTTTGTCAAAACCCTCTGGAAACTAAACCAAACTTTTTAAAGATTTGTGACATTAATATAGATTGGAAAAAACAGTATCAGTCTCTGGATGCTGCTTTTGCATCTTGCTACACATTCATCGGTTTGCATGTTGAGAAATGTGACAGTTGTGAAACTAACAAACACAGTAGGGCTATGTCTATACTGGCGGGTTATTGCGCAAGAATGGCCGTTCTTCTAGAAAGCGTCCACCCTGCCCACCCGCTCTTGCGCAAGAAGTTTTACAGTATGGCATGGTAAGAGAGGGCTTCTTGCGCAAGAGCTACACTCTTTTTTAACAGGTGTAAGCCCTCTTGCGCAGGAGCTCTTGCGCAAGAGGGCAGTGTGGACGCTCGGCTGGGGTTTCTTGCGCAAGAAAGCCCTATGGCTAAAATGGCCATGAGTGCTTTCTTGCGCAAGGGAGCATCCACACTGCCATGGATGCTCTTGCGCAAAAGCACAGTTGGCACATGGCAGTGTGGACGTTTTCTTGCGCAAGAGTTCTTGCACAAGAACCCTTGCGCAAGATGTTCTTGTGCAAGAAGTTGCTAGTGTAGATATAGCCTAGGTGTGCTCTGCTGCTGCTTGGGAAAGATGTGTCTTTCTGTGGAACTAGGTCCTGGAATTATTCATGGGCAAGGAGGTCTCAGAAAAATAAAAGCCATGGGAGGGAATAGAGCAGCAGAAATGTACTTTCTCTTTCTTTACTGGGAGGGTGGAGGAAGAATAAGGTAGTCCCAGCTATTCAAAAGTTAGGAGGCTTCAGGGTTGAAGATAAAGTACACTATATGTTCTCTTTCTCCCTTACAGTTGGGTGGGACTTCAAATTATCTGACACGTGCTGTAAATAGGTTGATACAAAAGATGGAGTACCTGAAATATGTCCTGCATAGGAATCCTAAAAGCCTCTTCCCCTACATCAGTTCTGGGACGAGCTTCTCAACTTCATTGCTTTTGGATCTTTCTAGTGTGTCTATTTTCCCCTTCCTCCCTTTTTATTTTGAATTGACCCATGGGTAGTGAGACTGTATTTTCAAATTCTACAGTCGTGTTGATTAACATAATTTCAGACTTTGTTGTTATTGATCTCTGAAAAAGTGAATATTGGCATACTCATCACATGACTCTTTTCAGCCAATAATGAACTAGAAATTCCTCCTTAGCTCTAAAAATGTTTAGCTTCATTGCCTCACGACCCACCTAATACTTTATACTTCTGTAGCATTTTTCATTTGAAGGTCTGAGTGTTTTATAAACATGAAAATTCACTCAACTACTATCATGTAAATTTCTATCATAGTCTCCCTTTTGCAGATGGAGAAATTAACAAAGAGCCATATTCAGGCTTGCTACCTAGATAGTGAAAATAAATAGGTTGTCGATAAACATCTGCCATTTTTTTCATTTAAGGGACAGTTTTTCATTCATGGGTCACACTGGAATGGAAAGGCCATAAAATTCAAACTATAAAATGATTTGTAAACTATGAATAAGCAAAATTTTAGATCAGTGCTTTTATAAGCTACATTGTTTTCAGTGAAAAGTTTTCCATGTTTTAGTTACTCCATAACCATTTCAAAAATTAAGGTGTTTCCTGCCCTACAAGTTCCCTGACATTTTGTGCACTTAGCATGAAACTTAGTTATCTGGTACTGGTGCAGAATGTGGTCCAGATGGGATTGTTGCTGTAAATAGTGAGCTGACATGATAAACTGGAAGGGTGAGATGAGAGGGGATACAAATTAATTTTTGGTTGATAACGAATTCTTAGTGGCTTTGGTAAAGTGGAAACCTTTAATATAACACCTAATTGCTGGATCCAGAGATAACAGCCAAGTCCCGTTGACTTTTCAAAAGCCAGGTTCACACTAAAAGGGAAGGTTGAATCAAGATACACAACTCCAACTCTGTTAATTATGTAGCTGCAGTCGACTTAACTTGTTTCAAGTTTCCCCATTGTCCCCATAGCAAGAGGCCAATGGGAGCAAATGGTCCCTATGGCTTTCCTTTCTCCTTTCAGAAGCAGAACTAATGGCTACTGATGGGCGGGCACCCTCTCAGTTTGATTTAATGAATCTTAACTAGACTCACTAAATTGAACCCTTGGAAGATCAGTTGTGGCAGGGTCAATTTTCTGTTTGGTGAAGATATGGCCAAAGAGATTTAAAGTCTTAAGCCACATAGACACTTGTGAAAAATTTACTGAGTAGGGCAGCCTTTGGGAAGTTCCTGCTCTTTACAAATGCCCACAAAATGCCTGGAAGGAATGCATGACTGACACTGTCTAGATATCATTGCATAAACCATATGAGCTAAACTATAAAGCTAACATTTGTCAGATAACAACTTTTTTCAGACACAGTCTGATTTTTTTTTTTGTTTGGTCTGTCTGTAAATGTATGTGGTTTTCTAGCTTTATTTGTCCCAGGATATGAAAAAGACAAAGTAATATCTTTTATTAGATCTAGTTCTGTTGCGAAAGAGACAAGCTTTTGAGTTGGAGAGTTGTTTTTTCAGGACAATATATGGACAATTTCCAGCACAGGTCTTACAGCAGAGTTGGTGATTGATCTAAAAATGTATGCAGCCAATCCTCCGTCTCCTCTGCTTCACTTCTCACATTAAGCTGTGTCTGTGTTGTAGGGAACTCTTCTCATCCATACCATACATTCTTAAAAATGCTGCTTTGGCTGTTAAACTCTTTGTGATTCTTACACTCTTTTGATTTTATTCTATGACTTATTAATTCAGCACCTTGAACTATAATTCAGATGCAGGGACTGAGCTTAATAAATATGATCAGGCATATGCATTAAGATCCAGATTTGGTCAGCTATCCCTGTCCAGCAAAGCACTTACTTATTCCTTATATTTAGGCAAGTGCTTAAATGCTTTGCTGAATTGGGGCCTAAACAGAGAGTCTCTCTCACTCTTTAAAGAACAGGCACTCTGGTTTGCAGTCATACTAGAGAGGTCATGGAATATGGCCCAGTCTGTTACGAAATTGTTTTCCAGATTAACAAAACCTTTTGACAGAGGCAAGTCTTGCTAAAAACAAGCTACAGAAAATGTTCATTGAGCTAAAATGGCTTTATCAACCACTGGAATGGAAAGTAATTTACCTTGGCCACATAGGCTGCCAAAATTATTACCCAAAACTTTTCAAGAACCCCTTTTGAGAACAATTTTAGAATCATAGGGAGCTTTGCATTGTGGATGGACCTGAAATGGGCATGAAGACAACTTTTTCCCCGTGTAGAGCACTTGAACTGCTGCTGTCAATGTTCTTATGGATAAATACTTGTTCTGTGAATGAATAGAGAACTCCAGTCTTCAGGGCTGGCACTCCAACACCTTTCCTGAGCGTTGACATTCATTAAAAAAATTAAAAAAGGAGTTAGTCAATGATTTTCTGCTATAAATTCCTTTGCATTCAGGAGAGTGGAGGAAAGCTATTTAAAAGAACTTTGCTGTGCTGTTGATTACTTGTTGCTCTTATTGGTTGGCTGTTAATTGAATGTGTTGTTTATTTTTATTAACACCCCTAGAAACCTTTTGGGAATATCAAGTGTCACAGAGTGATAAAGTTAATATTTACGGTATCCTTAAAACAGGGGAGGGTTTGCTTATTTACTATGGATCTAAATTAAGGTTTGGGAAAATATAAAATCGTATGATATAGACAGATTATATTCTGTTCTGCATCCCAGGTGCTAGTTGTTATTCACTAATGAAAGGGGAAATTACAAGAGAAAAGTTCCTATTTTGTAATTAAACATTCAGTTTACAGGAAGAGAGGGCCTATATAATGCACGTCTGCACTGTGTTTATTCTTGCCTGCATCTGAGGTGGTGATGGATTTAAAAAAAAGTTTGTGAAATGATTTCATGCTAAGTGTTAGATTACAAAATCAACGTGAAAGTGTTAGCGGTGCTCCAGTCAAAATTTTTATTTTGAATATGTACTTGAAAATAATTGCCAGGTAGCTTTGGAGGCAGATGGTTTCTCATCCTCTGTGATCCTCAGCATTTTTACTGGCCACTCTGGTTCAAATGGCATGAATATGCTTATTTAATTATAGTTAGCAGTTTTAATTTATTTTCTTAATTCTCTGAGTCCACTAAAGTAAATTACAAGATTCCTATCGATTTAATTGGTTTTTTGTATTATCTCTAAAAATATCTTCTGAATTCAAGATCTCTATTAATGTCTGACTGTGATAGGAATATGAATGATACAATTAAGCAACTATTAAGTCTTGTTTATTTCCTTCACAAATAACTTTCCAGATCAATATTTCCCTGTTTATGCTTGCTTTCTTAATTGTGGAGTTGTTTGGTGGTGGAAGTGCGTAAATGACTTTTTGTGGAAAACGGTACAAGGTGTTGAAGAAAAATAGCAAGCTTTAAAGTGCCTTTATTTTTTAAACGTTAGTAGTGTAATGTGTCTGTTTTCATTAACAGGAATATTTGTATTATTGTAATGTATGCTAATTGGATATCTTCTAATACCCATTTTTAATAACATTTGATGTCATTCAGTGTTTTATTTAAAGATTGGCTAGATTCCTATTGGTTCACTTTGGGTGTCTATCTCTGACAGTGCTGGGACTTTGTGAAGCTGCTGTCTATTTTTATTTCCTTACAAAGAGAGGCAGAATGAAATATGGCCAATTTTTCTGCAGTTACTGTGTTTTCACATTTATAGATGTCATGTTAATGAGAGATAAATAAATGCTTGGCAATGACTTGAGACAGGATACATTCTTCTAGCAATACCACACTAATTTTTAAGGCATCACATTATTTTTTTCAGCTATTCTAGGAATGCATTTTACTGGTGTTCTCTAGTTTTTGTATCTTTTTTACATTATATTGTGTATACTTTTTTGCCTTGGATGAATGGATTACAACTGGTCATGAGAAAACAGAAAATACACACTTGGTTACTTTCTGCATATTAAAGTCATTAAAAGGGCATGGTTCTTGGGGTTCGTAGTAAAAATTAAGAGATGTGTTATTCCAAAAAGCAGTGCCGTCTACATTCACAATGATACTACTTTGTTAAATTTAACAGTAGGAAAACAATTTCCAACATACTGTTTGACATAATACATGCAAAACTTCTTGTGTGTCATCTCAGTAGGCATATAAATGTTTACAGGATCAGGACCAGGTTAGTCCACCTGTAGACCCTTACCCTGCACCTTTTGTGCAAAAGGTGGATCCCTGAAACCATATAGAGCTGCAGTTTTTTAATCAGGACTTAAAAAAATGTTAGCCCTGTGGAGTTGGGATTATATCACTTTATGTTTGTATGGAGCAGAGCTCATCATGCTACTGGCACTCAATTAAAAATGTAATACATTTCTGCATTTTTAATACAGTATCAGTATATTTTAAAAAATGCTTCCTGTACATTGTGAATGTTTTACTCTTTTTTGATTGTTGCCTATATTACTTGCCATTATCACTTTTATCATATTAAGCTGGCTTGTCTGGCTTTATTAATTTTTGTTAGCTGGCATTGATTAAAAAGTTGCTTATTTTTGTTTTATCAGATTTAGGACTGTTAAAATTGTATTTGCAGCCTTTAAAATACCAAATAATTTGATATGATTCTGTTTTTAGACATCTCTAGCCATACGTTTTGCCCAAGAAGCTTTTGGGAAACAGTACAAACAGACTGTAGGACTGGACTTCTTTTTGAAGAGAATAACATTACCAGGTAAGAGACTAAAAAGACTTAAAACTGAATAGTTAAACTTGCAGAGACAAGGTCCTGAGAATGAAATACATAAAGTAAATTAGTGTTTTTCATGCAAATGTTTTTAAGTAGGACAGATAATTTGGCTATTGAGGGTCGTTTCAGATTTCTTATGCAGACTTCAGGTGAAAAAGGATTATGTATATACAGTTTATTTCTTTAAAGATAAAACATTAAGTTATTTTTCTCGAACCATTATTAGCTATATTTTTAAAAATACTACTTTTTGTATACCTATTAAAACTAACTTCTTGAAGTGGATAGTGAAATACACAACATCAATAAAATATAATTGTGTATAACTAAAAATATCTTTGCCTTTTGAAATAATCTAATTTTTTAGATAAAATACACTGAACTTGTCTTTGGGTTGTGGGGGAGAAGTATAATGTACCTATGGAATTGCTGTGCTCTAATATGTGAATGCTGTTTTATGCAAGGCAGCATGAAATTGCTGGCATTTAATAGACCACTAAAATTTAAGGTCCCTCGGCACTCATAAAAATACAGTTTGAGCATTCAAGATGTTTCAGTTCACGACGGCAAAGAAACTATTTAGATGCCAGTTGCACACACTGCATGGAAAATGCAAAGAAATAATAAAAAAGAATGGTTAGTGGTTAAAGTTTGTTTCTGAACAATTGGGGGTATAAAAAGAACCATTCATTCATTGTGGCTGTTCAATTTGTAAGCATAAAAGTATTCCATTAAAAACAATTTACCCTGGTGAGCTTAATAAATGAAAGCTGGAAAAAGCACTTTTAAGTATTAAATTGCAGTCAGGTATGATATAGTTGATACAAGTTCCATCTTTATATTGGTAACATACAAGTAGCAAAGTAGAAATGAAATTTGCAATCTTCTAGGAAAATGTGCAGTTTTCTGAATGCTATGTAGTAAAAATTATATTGCCAATAATTTCCAAATATTGTCATGATTTTTTCCAAGTGATAGAGAATGTGGCAATATATATAAAATAATCCTGTCCTTCAAGATTTTTTTATTGGTTGTTTTCACTGTTACACTTTTGTGTATGACTTGACACAGATTTTAACTCTGTGTGCTTATTCTCTGTCAAATGATAGAGTAATTTTTTATTGTCTTGCCGGCTCTTCTAAATACAAATATGCAGAATACTTACAGCAGCACTTGTAAATGGAATGTGTACGCAAATCATGCAGCGTGCATGCTGAGAACTTGTACTTTTTCAAGGCTTTTTCCAGCTGTTAAGCATACAGAAGCTATTAATACATTATTGTGTTTCTAAATATTCTTTGTGGTTGGAAAACTTGGAGGAGTATCAACCTTTTGTCCCTTTTCATAATTGTTTTCTTCCATAATTATTTTGTTTCAAAATAAACGTGTAGGTGTAAATCACACCCAAATATATAGAATAGCGACTAGTTGTGTATATTTTCTTATTTCTGTGTTCATAAAATAAAAATAAATTTTATATCAGCAGGGAGGCATTTTTACCTTTTTCTCACTGTATTCCTCTGTCTTTAGAGGGATAAATTTGTTATGAAAGTCAGATTTTGGGGGGGAAACTTTTAAAGTTAAAAAAAGTAACTATGGAATGTACTTCCTCAGCAGCTGGATTCCTTAAATTTATTGATTGCAAAAAATAGTTTTGCTTTTGCACAGTTATTAATATTTCTCTAAAGATGAATTAATATAACTAGACAAAATATGCAACTATCAGTGGAAAAACATGCACTGGTTTATATCTGCAGTAGAACAGGTGGTAAATAATTAACTTCAGAATTAATTATGTTTTGCTTTTAAATACAAGCAGATTTTTAAAAATTTGAAATTATAGTTTTAAAGCAAAACAGAAATATGTATTTTTCTACCCCATAAATATATTAGGGTTTATTTAAAAAACAAATAGTAACTTAATATTAGTAGATATAAATGAAATGTTGTTTTGGAATGTTGTGGATATGCATTATATTGTTATACTTTTCAGTTTTTTTAGTAACTGATATAATTTTACAGTGAGAAGTGGAATAACATTTTATCAGGTGATGACTCAAACAAAATAACAATTTAATACACATTGCAAGTATTTTTGACTAGTTTAATTGTTAACAGTATGATTTTTAGTGTTCAGCGACTCAAATTCTCTCAGTGAAATTCTTTCCAGGTAATTACTTTCCAAATACTGATTGATTTCAGTGTATTTCATGATCTAATATGTTGTAAAGTCTGGATGCAAGTGCTCTGTAGATTTTACAGCTTAAAATAGCATATCTGCTGGCCAGAGGTGCTGCTGATGGAGCTTCTTAAGAAACATAGTCAAAATACTTTCAGGAAGATTGTGGGTACAGTCCAGTAAACAGGATTCTACTGTGAAAAGGATTTTTTAGGACTTCAGCACAAGAAGTAGGCAGACTTGTGTTTTTTAGTTTCATCATGACTGTGTGTAGCACTTTAAATAAGGTTAACCAATGCACCAAGCACACCTTTCTAAAGGTCACTGTTGAATCCTCCTAGTGGCTTCATTTCAGACCAAAACCAACCTAGATTCTTTATAATATATTGTCTCATTTACTCATTTTTTGAATCCCATGTATGCCATTTTCTACAAAATGTGTGTAAAACAAATGAATAAACAAACAGAGAACCCTCCTCTTGAATTTTCTTTTTTGTCATCAGTGGACTCTTTGGCGTTTCACTGGAATTTTTCAGCTATAATTGTTTACTTGTACATTAAATTTGTTGCATAGAGAAAGCATGCTACAGCTGTAAGAAGTGAGCTGTTGACATTTTTCTTTATTATTTAACTTTATTATTGCCACTCACGTTAATAAACATTTCCTTTTTAAATGGGTCAGTAGATACAACTTAAAATGTATTCTATGACAAAAGTAAAATTTAATGTTATGTTACTATAGCTGATATTTGAATTTTAAATAGTCAAATTGTTCAGATTTTTTTTCTACTGTCATAGCTATGCTAAAAAGTTGACCACAAAATAGATACTATACAACATGGAACAATCTGGCAGAAAACATATGAAGCAGTATAAGGTTAATACTAACTTATCACTCTAAATGATCAGTTTGAATTTCAGTAATTGCTCTAGGTTAAGTTAAGCCAGGAGTCACCATAACATGAATGAGACAATCAAGCTTTATTTAGATAAACTAGCTTTTTTATTTTCTATTATATTAATAGAAGGGAAAAACTTTGTAATTTTTTTAAGCTGGTAAGAGACCTAGATCATTTAGTCTGAGCTCACAGGCCAGTAACCGCTGTATTGAGCCCAATAACTTGTTTGGCTTCGACACTGGATAATAATCAATTTGGAAACTTTTTAACACATCATTATTATTTTAAAATAAGGAGATTTTAGATATTATATTATTTTTAATGCATTTTCCCAAATATCTAGCATGAATGAAATGGCAAATTGATAGTAGAATGAATACAACCAAGATAGATATAGGACACTGTAGAATGGCTAGTTTGGGGGGCTTCCAAGTGTGTTTAGTTTGATTACCTACTGAAAAAGCATAGTTGCTTCCTAGTGTTGATTCATTAGTTTGTTTATGCTGCACATATGTTATGCAAGACTTACTTTTGTGTTATCTGTGATGACTATAGATTTATGTTCTAAGCTTTAAAAGCATCACTTAATAGTTGGTCAATGCCTTATGAAAAATTATACATTTCTTATTCAGATTAAATGTTACGTGTGAGTATTGAATATAAAGAAGCATTTCCATAAATATTCTTTGTTTTTAAAAAGGGATTTCATAAATGTCAAAATAGATTAATATGTAAAGCTTGTTTTTAGTAATCAATATGAGATTCATATACTGTATATCTGAAACATACATACCAGTTCTAAAAAAAAATTGGCTTAAAAGTCTGAACAAAGCGAAACAAGATGTGTAATAAAAATGTAATTGTTGCACTTTGTAGCTCAAGCACAGTATATCCAAGTATATGTTTATCTACTGTTGCAAAGCACTATAATAGAATAGATTTTCATTGATAAGTGGGGTATTCATTTGTGTAGCTTATTTAATGCTGATGGAAGTTTTTCTTGTAAATGCTCTGCTACTTTATGGGTGAATGGATAATATTTTGCTCAAGAACATCAAGATTTTAATATAATAATAAAAACCTAATTTAAAACTCTGTCTGTAGCCCATAGTATTTTCTCTTTCCACTCTCAGGACCACCTACACCACTATTGGTATAAGTTAAGAAATTGTATATTTAAGTTTTATGACTTATGTGGAATTTGTAACTTTATAACATTTTTGTCTAGAAATAAAAATTAATTGGAAGTTATATTTTGTATAAGTAAAAGTATTATTAATATATGCAGTGTAGTTTGGTGAAAATTTGCATTGAACTTTACTGTACTTTACTTTGCATTGAATCTTATGCTTCCTGACATCCGTTTTGTTTTGTAGAAGTTATTATCAGTGGACCATTAGGTTCTTTAGTGCAATGGATTTAACAACTATACAAGTGATTTAATTTGGCAGGTCTACATTGACTGGAGATGATTTTTTAACTCTCTATCGTTCATTTTGGTATTTATATTTTTAGGGTTGTGTGTAATAACTGCTATCTACAATATGGAATAATACCTTCAAAATGGAATTTAAAGATGGTTTATTCATTTATTTAAAAAAATAAAAAGAGGCTGAGAATTTGTAAGCTAAGGTTTATGGCTGAGTGTCTTTTTGGAGGTGGCAGGGCAGAGAAGAAAGTATTTTGTACTCTGAAAATAGAGTTGTGTTAGCATTTCCATTATAATCACTTAACTGTATAGTAGTTTTGGAAACACTTCTACCAGATCCATGTCTTGCAGTTTTAAATGCTTAAAATAGTTGAACAAGTACTCTGGAGATTAAATATGCGGTCAGATCGATATTACTAGCAATAAAGGACTATGCAACAATTGTAAGATATAGTTTTTTTTGGTTAAGCTTCTTTTCAGATTGCTTAACTGAAATACAGTTTTTCTAAGTCAGAGTTTATTAATGTATCTTATATTATCCCAGTTCTTTTCTTTTGAAGAACATTTACAGTGAGATGTGGCTCATATCTAGCTATGTTTTCCCTTGATCTTAAGGAATATAAATTAATAGGAATTAACTTTTTTTCCCAGTTGATATGTTCATTTCTGTATTTTGGTGTGAGCAAATATTTATTTGCAAGAAAACATTTGTAAAAGGTATTGACTAATATGCTGGTATTGTATCAACTGATTTAATGTTACATTTTTAGTTTAGTTGCATCTAACTTCATCAAGTGTCTTCAAAGAAATCAGCTTCTGCATGTTTTTTGTTTTTTAGGAAATTTGAATGTTACTCTCCAAGTGTGGGATATAGGGGGGCAAACAATAGGAGGGAAGATGTTGGATAAATATATCTATGGCGCTCAGGTATAGTAAAACAGTTATTAACTTTGCTTTCATAATCATATTCTTTCAGGAAATGTTTTAGGTAACAAAATTAAACATCTGCTTAATTTAAAATTTATTTTAGGATTGACTTATGTGCAAGTTTTATTTTTGGCTATCATGATGTTTTAGCTGGCTTATAAAAGCAGCAAAGGTGCTAGTTTGTAGATCCCTAACAAGTCTCAAAAACAGATGTATGTTTCCATGCATTGTGGCTTGGACTGAGAAAAGAATCACAGTAAAGGCTGTTTGGGTATCCACATGGAAGGTAGATATACTGACTACTTTGAGAGCAGATACCCCCTGGGGAGGAAAATAGGAGGAGGAAATTAAGAGCAATCCTACACCATTATACAAGCAAGTGGGGTTATAAAAGGGCAAACAAAAGGAGGCAACCACATAAATAAATATTTTTTACAGAACTTGAATACAGTGAACGTTAATTTTGCTTCAAAAGCTAATGAAGCAACTTTAAGTGACTGCTAGGACTAAAGAAAATATTGCAACAGCATATGGATGTTTTGGAATGATGTGCACATGATTTTATCTTTGGCTTAATAACACCAGACCAATTACATTGTCTGTTGTTCTTATTGCAATACAGTATGTGATAAAATGTATTGTTTTAATGTATTTTTTTCTGTTTGCTTCTATTTGCTGCTCTCTACTTTCACACTAAAGGGTAGTATATGGTTCTTAGAACATGTACAAGAGCAGAAGTGTGGCATCACATGAATAAGTATAGCGCAAGGGCTGCTAAATAAAGTAGCTCTATGATTTGCAAATTGATAGGGTAAAAAAAATCTGATCTCCTTGTTGACTTAAAATTTAGTCAGTTTCAAAAAAAAAAAAAAAAAAAAAGCTAAGTACTTGTAAGTATTACATCTGACTCTGAGTCAGCCTAGTAATGTCTGTGGTTTTACAACCATGCATATCTTTTTTTTTTTTTTTTTAAAGATTTTCTCTCTACTGTGAAAAACATACCAGCCAACAGGTGAAACTGACTGTAATGAAATAAGGAAATAGTAAACAAATTTGAAAGGAGGGAGTAAGACTCACACTTTTTCTTTTATTGCTGTCACTGATAATTTTAGGAGTTTCTTGCAGCAACAGTAGGTCCAAAAGTTCAGACTAAAGTGTGATTTTTATAAAGTTTCTTTAATCATAGTAATCTATAATTTAGCAGCATTTATTGATCTGGTAACATTTCCATTAAAATAAGTAAGGAATGCAAGAATTACTTTTATTTGATAACTCTAGATGCAACTTTCTAATTAGTGGCAATTTTCTTCTCCATCATTCTAGTAAGTGTTACTCCAAGATGCCTGTCTTCTCAGGGGTGGTCTGAAAACTTTAGCATTAGTTTCCCCAACAGCCTTCATTGAAGAGCAGATGAAACAGCATGGATCATACTGGAAGAAGCTGTAGTCTGTCCTCTTTGAGACTAAAAGTTGCTTCTGTGTAGGAAATCTTAAGATTTACTGGAAATGAAAAAGGTGCGGTCTAAATAGGTCACTGTGGAATTTAAAGGGAAGAATCCTAGTATAAATGCATAGCAAGATTCTTGGGAACAGCCAATATATTGAAGTACAAAGAAAGGGAGTAGGTAGGCAGAGCATATAGCTGCATGCACCTGCAGTCCAGAACACAGCAGGCAGTTAAAATTGTTGGTGTAACTCATCTTGTAATCTACAGCTATAAGAAGTCACCTTAATTCAGATCCAAAACTAAATGCTCTTTAGAGATACGATCAGACTGTTCAGAGGGATGAAAGAATCCATTTGCACTCTGACTTGATTTGTTTTTGCCTAAACAGGTTTTTGTACTTTGGTAACTTGCTATGAGATACAGTGGAAGTCTTAACTTAAAAATGCAAATGGGAATACTGTATCCTGATCAGTTGCTTTGTTATTTGGACCCGTGTGTATATATTGGAATTAAGTAATGTGAATTGAATATTAAGATTACAGACCTGTAATCTGAAATAGAGAAAATTATTTCATCATTGAATAATGGAATTAGTCATTATAATAAGCCAAAGCTAGATATTTAATTAAGATAAATATATGATGATATTCTTGATACAAAAATTTCTTAAAGTATTATTACTTTCTTAGTGTCTTGAAATATGCCACTGTTCCAGTCTCCATTTAATAGAGGCACAGCAACAAAAGCATTTAAGTGCCTAAGAGTGCAGATAGATGTCCAGTAAAATTGACAGAAGTATATAAACAGGTTAGATGCCAACATTATTTTTTAGCAAGTGTTTTAAATGCTTAAATTACCAATGTGGTCTTCAAAAGGTGGCCCTTAATTATTTTAATCTTTCCTCAAAAGTCATCCCCTCCACATCCAATCTCTTTTTTTATGTATGAGTTCACAAATCCCAGATCATTAGGCATCAGATTTACAAAGGTATTTACTCATGTAAAGATGCAGATAGGTGCCTTGTAAATCTCATTGGATTGTCTATGTGCATCGTTAGGTGCCTAAATAACTTTGTAAATCTGGCCCTTAGTACCTTGTTATCCGTGAAATGAATGTATGACATAAGCAATCATATAGATATTTACACTGTATCTAGAATATTACATTAAGAGCCTATTAAGTATGCACAAGGCAATTTCAGATCTTAAAGCAGATAATGTCACATGCTATTTCCATAGAACTAATTATTAAGTACTGATAGATTTCTTTTTGACTGAAAATTGAAGACGTGCTCCCAACCCAAATAATTTAACTATCTGGGGTTCTGATTCTGCAGCTTCTTGCACATAACTAAACTGCTGTGCTTGTTCAAGTCAAATGGACTCCCATGTGGGTGCAGAGATCTACCTGCAGGCATAATTTTGCTTAACTGAGGCCTATGGCAGATACAAATTCTGTACAAATAATTGTAAACAATATATTCTGTACCTATATCATCTTAGTATGTGATCTGGTCAGATGACAGGAAGGTGTGATTTGGATGAGGTACATCCAAAGAAACTTCAGGTGCTGCAGAAAATGGCATTAGTGGCTCCCTTCTTTGAGTCAGAATAGAATCAACTCTTCAGGATGGAGCTTTGGGTTATGGTATTGTTAGATATGCCATCTTGTGGCAGTGGCATAAAACAGAACTACTGGCTTTCTGTGTCACTTTTTGTAGTGGGAGCGGTGTTAACCCTGGTGTTTCCAGCTTTGTCTACACTTGCACCATTAAAGTGCAGCTGCGGTAGTGCTTTAAGGCAATAGGGTGGTCATGGCATCAGCACCTGGGGGAGAGCTCTCCCAGCTCTTTAGGAAAACCTCCTCCATGAGGGGAGTAGTTCTAGTGCTTGAAGCCTTTCTACACTGGCAAATTATTGCACTGAAACTTGCTCTGCTTTTGTGTGTGTGTGTGTGTTACCATCTCTGAGCGAGAGAGATTCAGCACAGTAACTTGCCTGTGTAGACAAGCCTTCAGTTTATCCACCGTATTTCCCATGTGCTTTCATCTGAATAGGTTTGCAATTTACCTCCCCTCCTAAATCTTGTAGTGTTGCTACTCAGAATGATGAGATTGCTGCATTCCACCTCAGAGGTGGCTGAATTTCATTGGTGGCTGAAATGATTCTAGCCAACAGGTCCCAAAGCTGTTTACTTTCTGAATAAAAAGTGCTAAGTAAATATTTAAAAGCCAGGTTTAGGCAACCTTTAAAAGCTTACTTAGATTTTTGTTTAATGTATTATTATGATAATTATTAGTATAAGGAACTTTTCCCCATTGTTAACATAGACATATAAACTTATTAGAGCTTACAAAAGAAGATGCAAATAGATAAAGGTTATTAGCTTAGGATAATTGGCTGCTTTTTGTACTTTTGTGAGTTACGTACTTTGCATCTAGTCCTTAGTGAAAATGTGTTCACATCACAGATCAGAGGGGTAGCTGTGTTAGTCTGGATCTGCAAAAGCGACAAGGAGTGCTGTAGCACTTTATAGACTAACAGATGTATTGGAGCATTGTATGCTCCAATACATCTGTTAGTCTATAAAGTGCTACAGCACTCCTTGTCGCTTTCACATCACAGAATTGCCACTAGCAGCAGCCTTTTTGTCAGTCTCTCCAGAGACGCTGATGATTAATAGAGATAGACAGTGAACTGTCTTCGTACTTGAGAACATGGGTACTCTCTGCATGTTTGTAAAAGGAAGTAGCCACTTATTGAGCATATCTGTTCTGTGGCTAGAAGAGTTCAGTGTCTATTACTTTTAATCTGTGACTTTTTTCATGAGCATTACATTAAATTTATAATTTTCAAATTAAAGTTTATTCAGCGTTTGCATAATCACATCAATCATTTGGATAGGACGACAACATGATAAACATTGATAATAAAAATTTTAAAACTAAAAGTACTGCATTAATAAGTTCTTTAATCCTTTTAATATACTACTGTTATAATATTGAAACTTCTTAAATGTTGGTTTTTCTAGTGATAAATTATGCATTCTGTTTAATACCCTTAGGAAATGTTCAAAATAGCATGTCTTCCATTTAGGCTATGAATATGTTTTAGACCCACTCCCATCTCTGAGCTATAAAACTGCAGCCCCTATCCATATCTCTAGTGTAAAATATCCTTCAGAGCAGGCATATGCTATTTCATAAATTAGCTTAATAGAATAAGAGTAGTGCAGACCATACTTTCTCTAGAGAGCAGCAAATCATTTCTGTAGTACAGTCAGTTTCCAGTGGAGTATTTTTGCAAATATTCTACAATTCAGAAACAAGAAGCACTGACATGTACAGTAAAATAGGCATAATGTCTCCATTGCCAAAGTATTGGTATGCAAGCAAGGAATATTTGTTGGAGACTAGAGAATTCACATTGTGGTATCCTCCAACAGTGCTCAGGTTTCTTTCGTTCTCATGGTGGGGCAATGTGCTATTTTTTAAAATTGTTTTTCTTTTTACATTTTTTTATTCCTTAAAAATGCCTCATGTCTAAGTGTATTTCATGTGTATGTTGGGGAAATTACAATTATTGAATTGTATATCTGCTCACTCTGTACTTAAAGCATTGTAAGCTTACTGAATTAGTAAAGAAAATGAAGGTTGGATCTTTGCTTTCATTAGAAAACAGAAATAAATCTTAAGTTGTGACCAGCAGCTCCATAATTGTAATGTTCCCAATCAGTTGTTGGTAGAATATTGTATTTTTATTTGGGCAAAAATGAAGATTACAGATTAGTTTTTAATGTCAAGGCCCTAAAGTAGCCTGTCTTTGTCATCTATTTCATCCCTGCCAGCCTACCTCTCAAATAATAGTAACACAATAGAAAATCTGGGTAAGCCATTGTTGAAGCAAATCCAATTCTGCCTTCAAATACCAGACATCAATTTGTGGATATCCTGGATTGCAATCAAAGTAAGCACCAAGAAATGAAAGGAGATAGTAAGTTCAGACATTGGCATTTGCTTCTGTTGTTTAATTAAGAAGAGCGTTGGGGACTGGTTATGCATGAACTGTAAGATCACTCTCAGTATAAGGGATAACCTGGAAAGAAGTCTAGAGATTGGAGTGGAAGAAAGAGAAATAGCAGGAAAAGGTCAGTCTTGTTGGAGAGGAATGGGTGGGAGTGTGGGTAGGCAGGGGTGGCAGGATTGTGAAGGATCTTTGGGACAAACACCAAGAGTTTAAACTTGTTGTGTGGGACAACCTTTGTAGGGATTCAAAAAGAGGGAATGAGTGAGGAAAGTACATAATTTTTAAGGCAGTGTTGGAAATGGGCTAGAAGCTGATAGTAAGGACACTGGGGAGCTACAGTTGCTAACACTCACTTAGACTAAGTCTACACTGCAGGCTTCTTGCGCAAGAACTGTTTTACACAAGAGTTCTTGCGCAAAAGTTCTTGTGCAAGAGCGCGTCCACATTGCCATGTGCTTTTGCGCAAGAGATGTGCTTTTGCGCAAGAGCGTCCATGGCAGTGTGGATGCTCTCTTGCAAAAGAAAGCTCTGATGGCCATTTTAGCCATAGAGGTTTCTTGTGCAAGAAACCCCTGTTGCCCGTCCACACTGCCTTGTGGGGAGAGGAATAACTCTTGCGCAAGAAGCCCTCTGTTCCAACGCTTTACTCTAAAATTTACTTGTGCAAGAATGCGTGTGCAGTGTAGATGCTCCGCAAATTTTTGCGCAAGAACGGCTGTTCTTGTGCAAGAAGCCTTCAGTAGACGTAGCCTTAGAGTTTCTTCCATGAAAACTCTGTGGTGGAGTTCCTTTTCTCCTAAGGGGGAGAAGATGCTATTGTTTGTCTGGAAGCCCTTCAGAAGCACATTGTTAGTCTGAAGAGAGATCAGAGATAACCAGCCCATCAGGAGAGGTATAACCATTTAAAAATGTTATCCTGCATTAGTTTTATTTTACATGCTGCTGTTGCCCAAGTGTCTTCTGAACTCTGCAGCTATCTGAGATAGGGACTGTCATGCTTTTCTGCTAACTGGGGAAGAGGGCAGTAGTGGGGCTAGAAGGAGTTTTCCACATGCTGCTTATTTTCTATTTTCACCAACCTCACTCCTATTTTCCTTACTTAAACAACCCCAACCATTGTGTTCCCCTTTCTTCATTTCCATTAGACATGGCACAATACTGTGTCTTTTTCAAAAAGCTTATACTAGTAAAACGAAAATTGATTCAATGCAGTTTTTGTGGTTCTAAAACTAACCAATAACTGTACTGGCATGCCATCTGTCAGGTTTCTATGATAAATAGCGGTAAGCTTTCTGCCCTCATTAAGGTGCTGCCTTATTGCCAAAATCAAGATGGAATAAAAGTGGCACTTTGCCAAGGAGGGGTTCTTGATGTCAAGACTTCATCTTCCTCTTTTATTTTCTGCCACTCTGTTTTTATAACAGCCACAAGTTGCTCAAAAATCTTTTTTTGTAGACTAGCCATGTGGTTAGTAGTCAATCTGCAACTATTACACTGTCCTTGATAGCTCATCTCCAGTTCACAGTCATCTTTATACTGAGTTTCCATGTGAACACCTTCAGTGCCCATGGTCAGCAATTATCTTGATTGACTTGTCCATGAGGGTGCTTGTTTTAGGACAAAGCTGGTCCCAATCCCAGTCTCTTTGAACCCCTCTCTCTCCCTCCCCTTTAATTCCTACTGTGTAACTGATGTTAAAAGTTAGGAAAGTAGCTTTACTATGTTCATGTTACTTCCCTTCTGCACTATGGGATATTTAGTTGGCTGGAACAATGGCAGAGAAGGGTAAAGGAGTCAATAACTGAGAAGCAACTGAAGGTGAGAGCTGATCATGGAATCCCTGGGGAAAAAAAGATGAGAAAGCATAGGCTAAATAGTGCAGGAAAGTCAGGGATGTCAATGGACTTTTGCTACAAAGTAATGGACTTCATGGGAATAGGTTTGCCAGATGGTCTCCCAAAAAATACTGGACACCCGGTATTTTTTGGTCAAGCAAAAAAAAAAAAAGGGAACGCGGGATAAGCGGCGATTGCAACCCCACCTCCCAGGTGGGACTCCCCACCTGGTAGTGCTCTGGGCACTTCAGAAGACTTGCGGGGGTGGGGGGAGTGACTGGGAGTCCCAGCCACTCCCCCCGCCCCGGCTAGGCTTCTGAAGCGCCCAGAGCGGCGATCTCAGCCCCTCCTCCCAGCTGGGACTCCGAGGCTGGGAGGCAGGGCCGCCATCAGCCTTGGGAGCCTGTAATTGCGCAGAAGCCTGGCGGGGGCGGGGGGAGTGGGAGACCATCTGGCAATCCTACCCTTAGGGTTTTGTTAGAAGCCTGCCAGTATTGCTTTCTTGTCTTCTACAACAGTAAAGAAAAGGATCTGGCTTTTTTCCTCAGCTGGGAGACTAGAAGTAACAGGCAGGCTATAAGAAATATGTGATTCACAATTAAAAAAAAAATCAAATCTGGAAACTGGTGGTGAAAACTTGATAAGTAGCAGCTGTTTTACAATATTAACTTTCATTTTGAAAAGCGTTTGAATTTTTTAAAATAAATGTAAATATTAGACACTGATTTTCTACTATGAGTAGTGTACTATTGCTGTTTTTCTGTACTAACTTTCCATTGTGTTTCTCTACCTACGATACAATTAATTTCTGAATAATAAAGTTTTGTGTACTACCGTGTTTCGGTTATCTCAGAAAATATTTATTTAATGGAGTTGTTTGAATCCTAACTGTTCAGTATGGATTGCAATAATAATACATTTACTATTAATGGCATCTCAGTTTTTGAAGAATCTTAAAACATAAACATAATACGAATTTAATAATAACTTACTACAATGAATTGTCAATGTATAATGTTTCAAATATTTTTTTTCCCCTCAGGGTGTCCTTTTGGTATATGACATCACCAATTACCAGAGCTTTGAAAATTTAGAAGACTGGTATAATATGGTAAAGAAAGCAAATGAAGAATCAGAAATTCAGCCACTTGTGGCCTTGGTGGGCAATAAAAGTAAGTTGTTAATGCAGAAATGCTAGTTAACTGAAGTACTTCAGCTGCTTGTTTAATATAGAGAAATATCATAAAACACATCTTTAGTTACAATGGAACAACATAGTATGTTTCATGTGTTAGGTCTTCCTAAATTCTGTATTGTAAAATTGACCGTTTTTCTTTGCTAGGTGAAAAACAGTTACTAAAAGAATGTACTTCCATAATTTAAAAGCATGGAATCAAGCTTTACATGTAAAATAAGAAATTTTTTTCTGAAGCGTTTTTATTTTCTGCATACCACTTATAATTTAGAGGTGGATTATTCTCCACGGTTCTGTTGATATTTTTTTTTTCCATAAACTATGTACTGATGATAAAAAAGGGGTTTGTGCTTTTCTTACTCTGAAACATTAAAACTTTTCTTAAGAAATTATTTCGCATTTATAAAAACACCAGCTCAATCTTAATTTCCCCATGTTTTTAACCAGTCCTTCAGAAATGCCCTGATTAGCAAAACACAGGGCTTAATTCCACATCTCTTTTAATCTTTTTACCTTTAACTTCAATAGGAACAGGATATGCCAACTTAAAAAAAAAAAGGTTGTGCAATGGAAAAGTTCTAATAATCTTTAGTAATGGACATATATTTGTTTAAATAATACAAAGGGTAAAAAAGATTTTTGTAACTTTCTCAAATAATTCATGTTCTTGTCAAGAACAAACCCAATACATTTAATTCAGAAAGGCAATTATTTTAAACTGTTACATGCAACCTAAAGTAAAGTTGAGCTGATACTTTCATTCCTAACCATTAGCTCTAGAATTGCTACTGCAATGCTGTAACTATTTCTGATGTTCATTATGAAAGACTACTTTTGTTTTTCTGGGAAGAACATAGAGAAATGCTTATCTACAATATATAAATAGCACTTCTGAAAGTATAACATAGAGTCTGTTGTGCTGTAGCACACCAGAGCCAATAATACAGATTCTGTTGAAATCTAAATGAAAAATATTTTTCATTGATTTATATTCTACCTAGAAATTGGACTTCATACCTGGAGTTGTGCAAAGCTTGTAAAATATTTATGAGAGGATACACATAAGTAATGTTGTTTTGCTGGAATGACACCATCCTAGACAGAAAATCAGACACTGATGATTTGCTGTTTCAGTTAGAGGAGAGAGCTGTACCTCAGTTATATAACTTGAGTCAAATTCTTTAAACTATTGGATCTCACTAAGTACAACTAAAAGTAGAATTTAGTTTTATGGATCTCTATGAATTTTTGAATAGTAGACTGATGTTGACCAAGAAAAGGGCTTGTAGTTAATAAATATATCAGCTAGAGGAGTTGAGTACCTTTTATCTGTTTTGGAGAGCCTCTAACATATATCTGTTCTTTGGCCAGCGGGTTATGAAGATAAAGCAAAATACAACTTTCTTGTGATCCAAAAGAGTGTATGTATAGTGCTCTTACAGAAATCTCTCTATGTATGGCATCTCTCCAGAAGATGGGAGCAGAGAATGCTACAACTAAAAGATTAGTTATTCTTTTTGATCCAAGCACCTTAGTGGTATTAAAGCAAGACAAGAATGAAGCATTTAGAAATTCATTATTTTTCCAAATTTTACAACTGGAAGTAGAAATAAAAGAATGATTCTATATCAATGGGTATGTCTAGACTACATGGCTCCGTCGACGGAGCCATGTAGATTAGGTTTGTAGACATAGGAAAATGAAGCGGCGATTTAAATAATCGCCACTTCATTTAAATTAAAATGGCTGCTGCACTGTGCCGCTTAGCTGTTTGTTGGCTCAGTACGGTAGTCTGGACGCTCCGCGGTCGACATCAAAAACCTTTGTCGACCGCCCCGTTATGCCTCGTGGGATGAGGTTTACCAGGGCGGTCGACAAAGGCTTTTGATGTCGACCGCAGAGCGTCCAGACTACCGTGCTGAGCCGACAAACAGCTGATCGGCACAGCGCGGCAGCCATTTTAATTTAAATGAAGCAGCGATTATTTAAATTGCCGCTTCATTTTCCTATGTCTACAAACCTAATCCACATGGCTCCATTGATGGAGCCATGTTGTCTAGACGTACCCAATATGTCCTGAGCACTTTACTGTACTCATGCTGCTGTTGAATAGTAATAGAGATGTAGCCGTGTTAGTCTGGTCTAGCTGAAACAAAAGGCAGGACTTTGCAGCACTTTAAAGACAAACAAGATGGTTTATTAGGTGATGAGCTTTTGTGGGCCAGACCTGAGTAAAGCAGGCACATAACAAGATCAGCTCTCACAGGAGAGGTATGGTTTTGATGCCTATGTATCACGGGGTTTAAAGCTAACACCAATGATGACTACCAAGTGGTTCTAAATAACTGCATGACACTCAGAATGGCTCAGCTTCTGCAGTCAGTAGAGTAGATGACGATAGGATACCGTGTTGGGAGCTGTGACCTATTTGGAACATGCAGAGTCATAGATTTAAAGGCCCAAAGGGAGCATTATGAACATCTAATCTGGCCTCCTGCATAATATAGGGCAGATACTCTCATCCAATAATTTCTGTCTCAAGACCATAATTTAGGTTTGAGCTACAGCATACCCTTTTCATCTAAAGAACACGAGTAATGGAGAATAAGCTACATCTCTTGGTAAATTGCTGCAATGACTAATTACTCTCATCAGATGAAAATTGCAAAAAATGCTGAGCACCAAGCAGTTTCCATTCAAGTCCGTACTTTTGAAAATCAGGCTGCTATCTAGGTGACTAAATATTGACTTAAGAGCCCAATTTTAACCCTGATTTTTGAAAAATTTGGCATGTATTTAAAGGTGGTGGTGCCCCTTTTAAGTATCATAATGTTACTTTGCTTTAAACTCCCATTTCCCATATCATTCTACATATTGATGCCACCTGTGAAAGAACAGGGATTTTTCTTGATGTCCATTAATCTGCTCGTGAAAGTGTTTAACTGAAATGGAGAAATAATTCTAATTTAGATAATTTAAAAAGTGTGGAAAAGCTGGTATCTTACGTCTACATTTCCCTCCTTCACTATAAACTCTATGCATGTGCACTATGGTGGTTGAAAATAATTTTTCCAAATAAATTCCATTTTCAAATGGTGCAAGTTACTGTCAAGTTGCATAGTACATTAATGTAATTGTATACTGTAAGCATCCTAGGACAGTGTTTCTCAACCTTTTTTTATAAAGTACCCCTTAAAAAAAAGTACCCCCCGTACCTACAGTTTTTGGACACACACACATTTTTTCTACCATTGCAACACATTTGTTTTAACAACTTAATCGTAGCCGGGCAGGCAATGAAATGTTTGGGTGTAAAGAGTACAAAAATAATAAAACGCTGTAAAACTTAAAACAAAAATTCAGTTTTTTCCAAATTTCAGTTGTGTTGACATACCCCCTAGAATTCTCTCGAGTACCCCTAAGGGTACTTGTACCATTGTTTGAGAAACACTGTCCTAGGAGATGCATGCATAGAGGAAGACCATTAGAAAAAATAACTCTTTACTAACAAATATACTAAGAAATTCTTCCATATTTGTACTACAAAATGATGACAGTATTTGGTCCTGCCATGAGGGCAGGGGACTGGACTCGATGACCTCTCGAGGTCCCTTCCAGTCCTAGTATTCTATGATTCGGAAGTGGGAGTGTTGGCAAAAGTCATCTTTTGAAATGACAAAGTGGGTGAGGCATTATCTTCAACTGGACGTGTTTCTCTTGGTGACAGATGCTTTTGAGCCACACAGAGCTCTTCAGGGAAAGGTACTTCAGAACCTCACAGCTACATGCAAGATGGAACATAAGAACATAAGAACGGCCGTACTGGGTCAGACCAAAAGTCCATCTAGCGCAGTATCCTGTCTGCCGACAGTGGCCAGCACCAGGTGCCCCAGAGAGGGTGGACCGAAGACAATGATCAAGCGATTTGTCTCCTGCCATCCCTCTCCAGCCTCTGACAAACAGAGGCCAAGGACACCATTTTATCCCCGGCTAATAGCCTTTTATGGACCCTAACCTCCATGAAATTATCTAGCTTCTCTTTAAACTCTATTATAGTCCTAGCCTTCACAGCCTCCTCTGGCAAGGAGTTCCACAGGCTGACTACACGCTGTGTGAAGAAGAACTTTCTTTTATTAGTTTTAAACCTGCTACCCCTTAATTTCATTTGGTGTCCTCTAGTTCTTCTATTTAGGGAACTAATAAATAACTTTTCTTTATCGGCCCTCTCCACACCACTCATGATTTTATATACCTCTATCATATCCCCCCTCAGTCTCCTCTTTTCTAAACTGAAAAGTCCCAGTCGCTTTAACCTCTCCTCATATGGGACCCGTTCCAAACCCCTAATCATTTTAGTTGCCCTTTTCTGAACCCTTTCCAAGGCCAAAATATCTTTTTTGAGGTGAGGAGACCACATCTGTACACAGTATTCAAGATGTGGGCGTACCATAGTTTTATACCGGGGCAGTAAGATATTCTGGGTCTTATTTTCTATCCCTTTCTTAATAATTCCTAGCATCCTATTTGCCTTTTTGACCGCCGCTGCACACTGCGTGGAAGTTTTCAGGGAACTGTCCACGATAACTCCAAGATCTCTTTCCTGATTTGTTGTAGCCAAATTAGCCCCCATCATACTGTACGTATAGTTGGGGTTATTTTTCCCGATGTGCATTACTTTACACTTATCCACATTAAATTTCATTTGCCATTTTGTTGCCCAATCACTCAGTTTGGTGAGATCTTCTTGGTGAGATCTTCCTCACAGTCTGCTTCCGTCTTGACTATCCTAAACAGTTTGGTATCATCTGCAAACTTTACCACCTCACTGCTTACCCCTTTCTCCAGATCATTTATGAATAAGTTGAACAGGATTGGTCCTAGGACCGACCCTTGGGGGACACTACTAGTTACCCCTCTCCATTCTGAAAATTTACCATTTATTCCTACCCTTTGTTTCCTGTCTTTTAACCAGTTTTCAATCCAAGAAAGGACATTCCCTCTTATCCCATGGCCATGTAATTTACACAAGAGCCTTTGGTGAGGGACCTTGTCAAAGTCTTTCTGAAAATCTAAGTATACTATATCTACAGGATCCCCCTTGTCCGCATGTTTGTTAACCCCTTCAAAGAACTCTAATAGATTAGTAAGACAGGATTTCCCTTTACAGAAACCATGTTGACTTTTGTCCAACAAATTATGTTCTTCTACATGCTTCACAATTTTAGTCTTTACTATTGTTTCGACTAATTTGCCCGGTACTGAAGTTAGACTTACCGGTCTGTAATTGCCCGGATCACCTCTGGAGCCCTTTTTAAATATTGGTGTCACGTTAGCTACCTTCCAGTCATTAGGTACGGAAGCCGATTTAAGGGATAGGTTACAAACCACAGATAATAGTTCAGCAATTTCCCATTTGAGTTCTTTTAGAACCCTTGGATGAATGCCATCCGGTCCCGGAGATCTGTTAACATTAAGTTTTTCTATTTGTTCCAAAACCTCCTCTAATGGCACTTCAATCCGGGACAGTTCCTCAGATTCATCACCCACAAAGGACGGTGCAGATTTGGGAATCTCCCCAATATCCTCAGCCGTGAAGACTGAAGCAAAGAAATCATTTAGTTTCTCCGCAATGGCTTTATCGTCCTTGATTGTGCCTTTTATAGTTCGATCGTCTAGGGGACCCACAGGTTTTTTAGCAGGCTTCCTGCTTCTAATGTACTTAAAAAACATTTTGTTATTTCTTTTTGAGTTTTTGGCTAGCTGTTCCTCAAAATCTTTTTTTGCTTTTCTTATTACATTTTTACACTTGATTTGACAGTGTTTATGTTCCTTTCTGTTTATCTCACTAGGATTGGACTTCCACTTCTTAAAAGATGCCTTTTTGTCCCTCACTGCTTCGTTTACATGGTGGTTAAGCCACGGTGACACTTTTTTAGGTCTCTTGCTATGTTTCTTAATTTGGGGTATACATTTAATTTGGGCCTCTATTATGGTGTCTTTAAAAAGTTTCCATGCAGCTTGCAGGGATTTGGCTCTCGTCACTGTGCCTTTTAATTGTGTTTAACTAGCCTCCTGATTTTTGTGTAATTCCCCTTTTTGAAATTAAATGCCAGGGTGCTGGACTGCTGAGGTGTTCTACCCACCACAGGAATGTTGAATGTTATTATATTATGGTCACTATTCCCAAGCGGTCCTGTAACGGTTATTTCCTGGACCTGATCCTGCGCTCCACTCAGGACTAAATCGAGAATTGCCTCTCCCCTTGTGGGTTCCTGCACCAGCTGCTCCAAGAAGCAGTCATTTAGGCCATTGAGAAATTTTCTCTCTGCTTCTCTTCCTGAGGTGACATGTACCCAGTCAATATGGGGATAATTAAAATCCCCCATTATTATAGAGTTCTTTATTTTGGTAGCCTCTCTAATCTCCCTCAGCATTTCAATGTCAGTATCACTGTCCTGGTCAGGTGGTCGGTAATATATCCCTACTGCTAATTTCTTATTATTGGAGCATGTAATTACTATCCATAGCGATTCTATTGAACATGTTGATTCACTTAATATTTTTATTTCATTTGATTCTCCATTATCTTTCACATACAGTGCCACTCTGCCACCCACCTGGCCTGCTCTATCCTTTCAATATATTTTATATCCCGGTATGATTGTGTCCCACAGATTTTCCTCATTCCACCAGGTTTCAGTGATGCCTATTATGTCAATCTCCTCATTTAATACTAGGTACTCTAGTTCACCCATCTTATTAGTCAGACTCCTAGCATTTGTGTAGAAGCACTTTAAAAAATTGTCACTGCTTGTGCAACAGATTGTTTAGCATAAGTGAATAATCCTGTGAGTAATCCTGTGGCACTTGAGAGACTAACCAAAATACATAGAATCATGAGCTTTTGTGGGTAAAACCCACTTAATCCGATGAATTAGAGTGGAAATAGCAGAAACCAAGATATCTATATACTTGCAGGTGAGGCCCGTCATTGACCAGGCAAAGTCATTTTGCATAGATTACACTTATAGGAAAGTTCAAGAAATTAAATATATGTGCTTGCAAAAGGGAAGTAAAAGAACAGTTTTAAATTTGTAGGAGTTCAACTTCAAACATTATTAATTTATTGAATAATTACCTTACATAGTAAATTTGAACCAGAAACTTGTAAAGCTTCCATTACTTTTTCTGTAACTAATTTGAATTATTTTGTGATTTGTAACAGTAATATTTTTCTTTGAACTAAAATGACAGTTGAATAGGTGACTTGATTTTAATTTTGTTAGCAAATATTTTTATGAACTCTAATCATGATAGTCATGAATTTTTTCCAATAAAAAACAAAAATAAATCTTTGACCCAGCATATTCCAGTGTAAAATGTAGTGCATTCAGCTAATTTAAGTGTCAGGATTGCGTATGTAAAATTTGGTATCTGTAGGTAATCACAAAGTATGACTTTATTTTGCACAAATAAAATGTGCTTGTGTAGAAATGCAGATGTTAAAGGCAGGATAAATAGGCTTTGTAATGTGCTAGCTAGTTAATGTGTTTGTTCAAGCCCAGGGTAATGGTGTCAAATCTGTAGATAAATTCCAGTTCTGCAGACTTTCTCTGTAATTTGTTTGTGAAATTTCTTTGTTGAAGAATGGCTACTTTTAAATCCATGATTGAGTGACCAGGCAGGTTAAAATGTTCCCCCATGGGCTAATGTGTGTTACCATTTCTGATTCCTGATTTGTGTTCATTTGTCCTTTGTCGTAAAGACTGTCTGGTTTGGCCAGTATAATGGCAGAGGGGCATTGCTAGCACTTGATGGCTTATATTACAATAGAGGATGTGCAGTTGTACGAGCCCATTAACACTTCTGCAGTCTTAAGATAAAAAGACTGTGGGTTGAAGATTGTTGTAATAAATTGTAAATCCAGTGTGTATGTTCTGTCCATGATTTTTGGTATCTAGTAGAAATATGAGTGTTAGCTCAAAGGCTTGTTTTTTTGAAAGCTTTGTGTACGTTTCATTTGAGGATGAGGACGGATGTCAGACAGAGAGATCACTTTGTGAAATGTTCACCTCACTGATGATACTGGGTTAGGGGCACCATGTGGGGCTAGCCAGAGCCTTCCTGTCCCCTCCTGTGCTTCCCATCGAAGGCTGGCCCAAGCGTCTTACGTACCCCCACTCTTTGGCATTGCTGCCCTAAGGCCAACATCTTTCCCATGCAATTCTGGCATTAATGCTTACCCTGCCCTCCCATTCCTCTGCACCCCACTTTTTGACAGAAGTGGGCATTTGTCCCATTTTCTTGAGCAAACCGGGAAAATTCCGACTTTTGCCTAAAAAGTTGGGATGGCCAGGACAGGGCTTAACAAAGGGATTGTCTTCACCGAAATGGTCACCCAATATAGGATGTTTTTTGTATTGTATTTTCCTGTGTGAGTTTGTTTGAGAGTATAGTGATTGTCTGGTTTCACACACATAATTGTTATTGGGGAATTTAGTGCACTATCCTCAGGCCCTCTCAGAGGTACAGAGAGGCCCAAGCCACTTTCAGCTTTTGGGGCCCCTCGCCATAATAAAAATAAAAAAATGAAACATGAAAACAAAGTAAGGCACTAAAAAAAGAGAAGAGACATAGTTTGAATATTTTTTATTTAACAAATGCTTTTCTAGCCTGAGAGAATGTGTCACATTTTGGGCCAATAGGGATGCGCATAAAAACAAATTGTTAAACTTATCAATTGCTAAAAAATTGACAAGTGTCTAATTTTGAGGTTCCTTTTGAGCTTGAGGCGTAGGCCAAATGGTCCTCCTGGCTTCTCCCTCTGATTGGTGCTGAATGTATTCTTGCATGAGCTCATAGGGAAATGATAAAAGACAAAAACACCCATACATTATGTGCTAGCTACTTATTTACACTAAATAATCTGTTACATTCAGGATATTTTCCCCAGACCTGAAGAAGAGCTCTGTGTGGCTCAGATGCTTGTTTCTGTCTCCAACAGAAGTTGGTCCAATAAAAGATATTATCACGCTCATGCTCACCTTGTCTCTCCAATATCCTGGAACAGACATGGCTACAACTATATCTTTTGGAATGAGCAGGAAAGTTAGGTGAAACTTTTGTATCAATTGGTTTTCATTCCCTGATTTTTATAACAAGGTCTGTTAATAAATACTGTGTTACCCTTAGTTCCAATGACCTCTATTAGTGGTCTCAGATACTTCTCACTCTATGTTCTTTGCAGCAGCCAGTTGTAGTTTTGGAGCTTGTTCTGAGTAAGTGGAGATCTTGTGCAAGTTCATAATTATGATCACTGTGTATCAAACTTGTGGGTTCCTTCACTGAAATGACATTAGAAACTACACAGTGATTGCTAATTCCATGAAAGATCAGTTTCCACTGGATATATAATATTACCTGGGATCCTAGTTTTTTGTGATTAAAATCCCCAAAATTCTCTGATTTTAAAAAAACATAAAAATCTATTTTTTCCAATGATTAAAATAAAATGTTGAACTTAAATATATTCATCTGATTTAATTGGAGCCAGGGTCACATTGGTTAATTAAAAATATGGATAATCTGGAGCACTCTAGCCTCATGCTGTGCGGTGGGGCTCCTGTCAGTGCTGCATGGTAGAGCTCTGGCTTCAGCTGACAGCTTAAGCCCTACCACCTGGGATTTGAGCTGTCAGCCCTGTTTGGTTAATACAAAGGCTATGTCTACACCGGCGGCTCCTTGCACAAGAACATCTTGTGCAAGAGAGCGTCCACACAGCCAAAGCACAGTGCAAGAACGCTGAGTTCTTGCGCCAGAAAGTATCCACACTGGCGGGATGCCCTCATGCAAGAATGTGGCCCTGGAACCACTTTGGCCATGACAAGAGGTCACCAGCAGCATCCGTGGGTGTGCGCCAGACCCCTGCTGGGAAACGCGCTTAAAGGGACCCCCGGACAGCTGTTTCCCTGCTGCTGCGTGCTTAGGCATCTCTTGGAAGGACAGCTGCGCCACATGGAGCTCGCACCGCAACGCCTAGGGCACCACAGCCCCTGGCTACTGGCCCTGGGCACCCTCGCCCCCCCCACCCCGCCATTCCAGCCATGGACCCGGAGGAGGACGCCAGCCAGCAGTGGCCATCATTGTGGCCGTGGAGCATCTGCACCAGGGAGCCACGCTGCTCCAGCAGGAGCTGGAGACCGGGTAGCACCTGCAGGCCCTTGTGATCAATGCCTCAGCTGTGCTCGGGCACCCCCACCCCACCACCGACAGGCGCCTGTGGAGGCATAACACCAGCAGGGACTGGTGGGAGCAACTGGTGCTGGGACAATGGGGCGACTAGCACTGGGTGCAGAACTTCCGGATGTGTAGGGGGACCTTCCACGAGCTCTGCACCTGGCTCACCCCTGTGCTCCAGAAGCAGGACACCCACCTTCGCCCCGCCATCCCTGTGGACAAGAGGGTTGTGATTGCCCTCTGGAAACTGGCCACCCCAGACAGCTACTGCTCCATGATGAACTAGTTCGGGGTGGGCAGGTCCACCCTCGGCACGGTCGTCGGGCAGGTAAGGCCCCCAGGGGCCTGTGGGCCCGGCCTGGGGGAGGGATGGGGCCAGACCGGGGGAGGGGGGGAGAGCTGTGGGGGGCAGGGGTAAGCCCCACAGCCAGCAGATCATGCTGTCCCTCCCTCAAGTAGCCCCACCGGGGGGGGGACACCCCCCAGGAGAGGGGACCCTGGCGTGCGTGGGGGGAGGGGGCATCGGAGGGGGGCGGGAATGCCCCAAGGGCCCCTGTACCCACTGCGTCTCATTCTGTGCATCCCCTGTGCTCCCATGTGCCCCTCTGCAGGTCATCCGCGCCATCAATGACGTCCTGCTCCTGACGGTCATCCACCCCTGTGACCTGGAGGTCACCCTCACCAGCTTCGCTGCCCTGGGATTCCCGAACTGCAGGGGAGCCGTAGACAGTATCCACGTCCCCATCCAGGCGCTGGAGCACCAGGCGGCCCGGTTCATCAACCGCAAGGGCTACTGCTCAGTGGTGCTTCAGGCCCTCGTGGACCACCTGGGCCAGTTCCAAGACATTTATGTGGGGTGGTCCGGCCGAACCCACGACGCCCGCGTATTCCGGCACTCAGGCCTGTGCCACAGGCTGGAGACGGGGACCTACTTTCCCTAGCGGGACCTAGCCATCCAGGCCGTCAGCATGCCAGTGTGTATCGTGGGGGATGCTGCCCTACCCCGATGGCTTGGCTCATGCGGCTGTACACAGGCTGACTGGACCGCAGCCAGGCTGCCTTTAACGCCCACCTAGACCGGTCCCGCAACTCCGTGGAGTGCGCCTTCAGGAACTTGAAGGCATGCTTCAAGTGCATCCTGACCCGCCTGGACATGGGGGTGCAGCACGTCCCAGAGTGCTGTGTCCTCCACAACATAATTGAGGGGAAGAGGGAGGCCTTCCTCCCGTGGTGGATGGCAGGCAAGGGCCAGGCCTACCAGCAGCCTGGGAGGGCTGCCACCTGGCAGGCCAACCACGACGGGGTGCAGATCCAGGAAGCCCTCTGGGTGCTGCTTGACCAGGCCCCACAATAGGTCGCACCTACACCTCTGACCGTGGGCTCCCCCGTGCCCCCACTTCCCGCTGCCATCACCAACCCTTCCCCCCACCCTTCCCTCACCTCCCAATAAATAGCACACACTCGGGTAACGTGATGGTCGTTTATTTACAAGGGGAAGGAGGTGGGCTGTGGGGAGGAGGGGAGCTCTCAACTCAGAGGGGGGAGGAGGGCCTCATGGGTGGGAGGGGAGGCCTCTCCCACCACCACAGGTGCGGGGTCCCAGTGACCCTTGTGCCGGGTCGGGGCAGGCTGCATCAAGAGGTGCCGAGGTCGAGGGGCTGTGTGAGGGGGCATGGGCACGCCGGGGGGAAAGGCGGGGAGAGTGCTGGGCACGCCAGGGAGGGCAGTGGGGGGGGCCAGGCTGTGCTGTGCTGCGGTGCAGGGCCTGTGCGCTCCGCGATCATGCCCTGGAGGGTGCCCATGCAGTTGCAGCACTCCAGGTACTGGCCCCACACCCGCTCCCGCCACGCCTCGTCTGCGCGGATCTTAGCAGCAAGTGAGCACTCAATGCACTCAATAGCGCAGACGTGGCGGCGGAGCGGGTGGTGGCGGTCCCGGAAGCGCTGCAATGGGCCCTGCCTGGCTCCTCAGCACCGGCAGGACGGAGCTGGAGGGTCCCTCGCTGGCAGGGGGTTCCGCTGCGGGGAAAGCAGACGACAGCGAGGCGGGCAGTGAGCCCTGCCCCATGGTGTTCCAGGTGCCCCGGGCCCTCTTCCCTGCGCCACACGTGCCATGACGCCTGGGGACGGGTGCGGCCGGCGTAGGGGGATTCCCCTGGGTACAGCGGGGGGGGGGCACGGGTGCAGGGTGGGGGCCCGTTGTGCCTTCTCCTGGGGCAGCTACCATGTCCTGTGGGTGGCCATGGTGGCGTGTTGTGTGCGGCACCCCTCGGGATGTGTGGGGTCAGGGCTGTGCCCTTGGGGCTGGGCTGCTCCTGGCTGGAAACCCCCGCCCCCAGGCTGGGCCCCAAAGGCCCAGGAGGGCCTTGACCTCGGCAGTGCCCCAGCATGCGGCCTGCCACTTGGTGCCCCTGTGGGCCTGCTGGATGCTCTGGGGTGGTGTCAGCCGGTGGTCGGGGCAGTGCATGGTGTGTGTGTGTTATACACCCGAGACTTCAACTGCTAGGACCTTGGTCCCTTCGCAGCGGGCAACCTGGAGAAGGTTGATGGGCACCCCAAGAAGTTTTACGTCCGTGTCTTTGACCGCTAGGACCGGGCTCCCTTCGTGGTGGGCAGCCAACAGGTTGACAGACGCCCCAAAGTTTACAGGGAGAGCTTATTACACCTCAGACTTTAACTGCTAGGACACAAGGTCCCGTCGCAGCGGGCAGCCTAGGGAAGGCTGAGAGGTGCCCCACGGATCTGTCCACTGGAGGCAACACGATCCAAATGCCCAGCTCTCCCTATATCTGTCCCTTATGACCGGCTGGAGTTCTTTTTAATTGTGTCTGGTTCTGTTACAGCAACAGGAGGACTCAGGCTAAAGCTTAAACAGTTACTATTTTATTGTTACAAGGCAAACTTAGCTGTTAAATGCTACTGCTGTGTTACAGATAACACAGCCACTACAACAGGACAAGACAGAAATTACACTAAAAGTCACTTACGGGTACCATGAAACCCTTTTGGTTCTCTGAGCTCTTATTAAATGTATGCAAAATAGACACCTAGCAGGTATATTCTCACCCCTGCGATCCTTACTCCAGCGAAGCCAGGTTCCTTTCAATCCTAATGGGAAGCGGTCAGTACAAGACTAAGGCATCCCTAAAGTCTCGGGGGGTCCAAGACTGCCTGACCAGCGGGTATGTGGGTGGATCTCCAACTAGAGTGGGGCACAGGGCCCTACTTTATACCCCTGTGGTCACGTAGACGCTTCTCTTGTCATTAAAATGTCAATTAAGTTGGAACGTCTTTGTGATGCCCATTCCCACAGGGGGTCCAAAGCTTAATTTGCACCTGTGAGGTGGAGGTAACTAAATCATGAGGACCGGACATTCTTTTCTGATGGGGCGGTAGATTCCCCTTCTGGGACGGTGTGTGGGCGTATCAATACTGATACCAGCCAAAGGCAGCCCGAGGCCCCGATCGTCTGCTGGCCCAATTGCTGCTGTTATCTGGTTTCTGTCTAGCATCAAGGGCCATTGTCATTCCAGCACTTCTGGAGGCCTTGGAGCCTTTGAAGACAGAGTTTTGCTCTCAAGGAGTCTCTCTCCCAAGGATGCCAGAGGGAGGAGGGGGAGAGAGGAGGGGGGGGTTTGTCTGGCTACAGGTGGCTCCTGGTGGGGCCTTGTTAGCCGGTGGTCAGGGCAGTGAGTGGTGTGTATGTATTATACACCCGAGATTTCAACTGCTAGGACTGGGGTCCCTTAGCAGCAGGCAACCTGAAGAGGTTGATGGGCGCCCAAGAAGTTTTACGTCCATGTCTTTACCGCTAGGATCAGGATCCCTTCGCGGTGGGCAGCCAACAGGCCGACAGACGCCCCAGAGTTTACAGGGAGAGCTTATTACACCTCAGATTTTGACTGCTAGGATACACAATCCCTTCGCAGCGGGCAACCTGGGGAGGCTGAGAGATGCCCCAACGGATCTGTCCCCTGGAAGCGACATGATCCAACGCTCAAGCTCTCCCTATATCTGTCCCTTATGACCGGCTGGAGTTCTTGTTAAAATTGTGCTTGGTTCTGTTACAGCAACTGAAGGAGTCAGGTCACTGCTTAAACAGTTACTATTTTATTGTTACAGGGTAAACTTAGCTGTTAAATGCTACTACTGTGTTACAGATAACACAGCCACTACAAAGGACAGGACAAAAATTACACTAAGAAGTCACTTACAGGTACCATGAAACCTTTTTGGTTCTCTGAGCTCTTATTAAATGCATGCAAAATAGACACCTAGCAGGTATATATTCTCACCCCTAGTTCCAGACTTGGCGTGGCCAGCGTCTTTCTCTCAATCCCTCGGGAAGAAGTAGGGTGAGGTTGGGCATCCCACAGACCTCGGGAGGCAATCAATACCTGCCAGTAGGTGTAGATGATTGGAGCTCAAATGGGGTGGGCTACTAAACCCCTCTTTATACTCCTTGGGTCACGTAGGCTTCTTCCTGGTCTCAAGTGGCCAATTAGGAAAAATGGCTTTGAATGCCAAGTTTCCCATGAAGGGTGCAAAGCATAATTCACACCTGGGAAAATGCAGACAATGGGCACCTCTGGTATGTGATGGGCGAAGATTCCTCTCCTGGGACAGTGCAGGCGTGTCAATTACTGGTACTAGCCATCAGGGCAGCAGGAGGCCCCTGGTCGTCAGCTAGCCCATTTACTGTCTAGTTTCTGTTTATGGTAGAGTCAGAGACAGGCAGCACACCTGCGTTCCCAAGGCATCAAAGGCTGACTGCCTTTCTCTTGCTCTCGGGGGGGGGGGGGGGGGGGGATGGGACAAGATGGGGTTCATGTCTGGCTACAGGCCTGCGGGACGTCACGGTGGCTGGGTGGCTGTCATGACTCCCTCTGGCTGCTACTCAGGCTGCATGTGCTGCACGGCTCTATAGGGTGCCTGTGCCTTTAAAGGGGGGCTGACTAGGGGGAACTAGCGAGTTGTGATTACGTGTACGGAGTGTCAGAGAGGCCACCTCTGTTTTTTTTGTGGAGGCTAGTTCTTGTGCAAGAAGCCCCTGCCGCGCGTCCACAGTGCCCTCTTGCGCAAGAAGGCTTATACTTGTTAGAAAAGAGCTTAGCTCTTGCGCAAGAAGCCCTGTCTTCTGACGCCGTACTCTAAATCTTCTTGCGCAAGAACCCGCCAGTGTAGACAAAGCCAAAGAGCCAGATAATGGAAGCTCAGATAAACAGGGTCCTACTGTATATGTTTTTATTTTTTCAAAAAATGTAAAAACCTAAAGATTCTCTGTAAAAAATGCAAATTCTGCATTTTTTTGTAGAAATTGATTTATTGGATTCCGGAACATCACTCATCACAAAATAACAAAAGGATATACTGGAGGAGTAGATGAGATACGATCTCCTTCCTATACACATCAGACATTCTGTAAATTGGTGTAGTTTTGAATGCACTGTTGCTACACTAGGGCTGTGTCTAGACTGGCCAGTTTTTGCGCAAATGCGGCCGCTTTTGCGCAAAAACTAGCCAGCTGTCTACACTGGCCGCTTGAATTTGCGCAAGAGCACTGACATTCTAATGTAAGAAATCAGTGCTTCTTGCGCAAATACTTTGACGCTCCCGTTTGGGAAAAAGGGCCAGTGTAGACAGCTAGCTAAGACTTTTGCGCAAAAGCAGGCTACACGGAAAAAACCCTTTGGACGCACAGAGACCCCGTAGCCACCCTGGACTTCCTGGCAACTGAGCTCCTTAAAGGAGACAAAGGGCTGCTGAGCTCACGTGGCACGAGACCAGCACGGACCTCTAGACATAGGTCTGCCACGTGGCCCCTGCCGTGCTCAGCAGCCACCCCGCAGCAGGATGGCAGCTCTGGGCGATCAGCCACCCGCACCCCCAGCGCAGGAGGCCCCCAGGGGCCGAAAAAGACAGGCCCCATCCTGGTCCTCGGGAGCTGGACAGGCTGCTGGACCTGTGGCAGGAGGAGGAGGACACACACTCCCGGCGCCGCAACGCCGCGATCTTCACCCGCATGGCCCAGGCGCTCGCTCAGCAGGGACATCCAGCCCGGACCCTCGAGCAAGTCTGGGCTAAGGTGAAGGAGCTGCGCCTGGGCTACGTGCGGGCCAGCAAGGGCCAAGGGGCAGGAGCCGACACCTGCCCCCACTACGACCGGCTCCACGCCATCCTGGGCCAGCCAGCCCCGCAAGCCCTGGAGGTCCCCGTCAACAGCAGCGTGCGCCCCCCCGTCACCAGGACCACCGAGGCAGGGGAAGGAGACAGCAGTGTGTCGGAGGACGAGGCCAGCACTGCCACCCAGCAGGCCCCCTCCGGCAGCCCTGACGTCTCCCGCGCATCCTCGGAGGCCGGGGAAGGATCCACTGGTGAGTGTTGCACTTCGCACTCACAAGGGCGGGGGGGGGGGACGGGGAGAGCATGTCACTCAGGCCACATGAGCTGCACGCTGTGCAGCATTAGGCAGTAAGCAGCACGTGCAACCACGTGCAGCCTGGTGACCAAGCGGCACGTGGCCACGGCAGGCAGCTCCAGGGCACGCCTGGGACCGTGCTGCTCACACACATCCGGCGGGACCAGGGGGAAGGGTGGATGCCGGCTGGAACCAGCCAGGGCCCCAGGGACTCAGGCCAGAGCCCGCACCTCCGCAAGGGTGCAGCACGCAGAACGGCACACTGTCCCATGCCTGGCTGTGAGGCACAGCCAGCTGCTCCTGGGAAAACCACAGCGTCACAGCCCTGTGAACGTGGCCCCCACTGAGCCCCTCGCCTGCTCCCGGTGCCTTGGCTGGCTCCCCGAGGGAAGTCCCCACTGTGGCCACACCTGTCCCTGGGCTACATGTGTGAGGGATAGTGGGAGGGAGAAGGGGGGGAAGCGCTCGGGCTGCCCCTAGGGCCGCCTGAATTTTGCTGCAAGGATGGGACACCCCCCCCCGCCCCAGTCACTCTCCTGGTTCCGTCCAGGAGAGATCCCATGCGATGGGGATCTGAGAGCCCAGACCACCTGTGCCAGATGTGCTCCTAGGCACTGTGTGGGGATGCATCTCGCTCCCTGTCAAACACCAGTGATTAGCCCAAAGCCTCACAGCCTCCACCGGCAGGGAGTTCCACAGGTTAACGCAACACAAGCACCCTCCCACCCTTCACGGGGCCAGGACACAGACCGGTGGTTACAATACATGGAGGAGGACCCTACTCCAGGGGTGGTCCTCCTTGCAAACATACAACATGGGGGGTAAGAGGGGAACCGAGTGGGCCCAAGCCACACTACTGTGGTGTCTCCTGGGCTCAGGGGTGGAGGGCATGAGGTGTGGGGACAGTGGCCGGGCTGCCTGACTGACCCATCCTTTCTTCTCTTCCCTGCAGCGGGACCAAGCACAAGCCGGGGACCCTCCAGTCCGGCGGCAGCGGCACCCCCAGCTGCCAAACCACGCAGTCACAGGCTCTGCCACCGGGACCAGCTCCTTCGGCGCCATGTGCAGGCCGTCGAGCGCATTGAGGCATCGATTTGCCAATGCGTCGAGGGGGACCTGCAGTGGCGCCAGGAGGCCTGGGCCGCCTTCCAGGCCCAGTGCATGCGGATGGCTGACTCCATCGCCACCGTCACTGCCCACATAGCCCATGCCATTCACTATGGCATGTCCTTACCCCATGCCCCTGCCATCCCTCCCCTAGCACTGCCCATGCCCCCTCCTGCCGCCCCTGCAATAGCCCCTCCTGCCCACCTCCCCGTGCAGCCTGCCCCGATGCAGCCTGCCCCGCATGTCCAGGTCCGCCCCCGCAGGAGCGCTTGCAGGGGCCACTCCTCCCAGGAGTAGCTCCTCCCCCTCCCAGTTGAAGGTCTCCTCCCCTTCCCCTCCCAGTTGAAGGTCTCCTACTCCCCCTCCCTCTTGTAAATAAAAACATACATTTTTCATTTGAAAACAAAACTGTGTTGGTTATTGTGTTACTCGAGGTAACTAATAAATGATTTGAGATGCCAATTAGCCAACTAAATTTAAGAGGATTACAAAATGCAGACACCAAATTCTGTATCTATCACCGGTCGTTCCTTTAAGTGGTCATTGGTGTGTGGCGCATAAATAAATACTGACACTTTCAAGTAAAATTTAAACCACAACTATATTAACATAGATAACAAACAAGCAAGAAAGGTTAAAAGACACACACAAAAGAATATGTACATAGTCTAGACGCAGGGGACGATTGTAGTGTTGCTGGCAACCTCAATCCTTTGGTCCTTCCGGGCCTCAGGAGAGGAACAGCCAGGAGATCCCTCGAAGACGACTGGAATCGGGTACGCTGACTTGAGCCTTCTGCACGAACCACGAATCCTCTTCCTGTTCTTCAGGACAGCTCGGACAGGCGATGGTGGCCTAAACCCTAGCCTAAACTAAAAAGAAAAACCCTAGCTACGTCCGACGCACCCGACGAACATTCACGATGGCGGCCGATGTGCTTGGAACCGACGCTTTACAATGGGGGGAGGTAAGGGGAGGGGAGGGGAAAGGGTAGGGAATGGGAGGGAGTCGTATGGGGAGACCGAGGCGACCCTACTATGGGGCTTGTGCGAACATGTCTGTCGGGGCCTCTCTGATGCGCACCCCATCCTGGTGTGCCTGGCGGATGGCAGCTGTGTGGGGCTGTTCAAATGTCTGTGCCTCGGCTGCCATCCATGCAGGGAGGAAGGCCTCCCCACTCCACTCCACAATGTTGTGGAGCACGCAGCACGCGGCCAGTACCTCTGTTGCATTCCGCTCACCCATCTCGAGACGGGTGAGCAAACAATGAAAGCGGGCTTTTAAGCGGCCGAAGGCGAGCTCCACCTGATTTTGGGCCCGGTTGAGGCGGTCATTGAACTGGGCCCGGTTCTGGTCCGGCCGCCCCGTGCAGGGCTGCATTAGCCAGGGCAGCAGGGGGTAGGCCGTGTCCCCGACGACGCAGATGGGCATAGGCACATCCCCGATAGTCAACTCCTGCCGGGGGAAGTAGGTGCCCGCATCCAGCCTGCGAAACAGTCCGGAGTTGCAGAGGATGCGGGCGTCATGTGCCCTGCCGGACCAGCCCGCGTACACATCCAAGAAGCAGCCCCGGTGGTCCACGAGGGCCTGGAGAACAATAGAGCAGTACCCCTTCCTGTTCATGAAATGGGCTGCTCGATGCTCTGGGGCCCAGACAGGGATGTGGGTAGCATCCAGGGCTCCCCCGCAGTTGGGGAACCCGAGGGCAGCGAAGCTGGCCAGCGTAGCGTCCATGTCGCACAGGCGGATCACTCTCGGTAGCAGGACATCATTGACGGCGTGGACGACCTGCAGAAGAGTGCAGGGAAACACAATGGAACACATCACATAAAGCAGGGGTGAGTGTGCGCTCCTTTGGCCCCCCCCCGTGATTCCCTCTGTCCTCACGCACGCACGCGCACACACACCAGGGCCCCCTCGCCCCACGGCCCCCTCCCCCCCACCAGCAGGCCTGTGCAAGGGAGGGACGGCCCAAACCCCTGGGTGACCCAGCCTGGAGTCTTGGCTGCCCCGGGCATGGAGTGCAGCACCTTCCCTCCACCCCACTCCCCACTCCCCCTGGGACTTACCTCCATGACGATCACACCGATGGTGGATCTTCCCACCCCGAATTGGTGTGCCACCGATCGGTAGCTGTCTGGGGTGTCCAGCTTCCATAGCGCGATGGCGACCTTCTTCTTCACGGGGATGGGCGCACGCAGCCGGGTGGTGGCTCTCTGGAGCGTGGGGGTGAGCCAGGCACACAGCTCCAGGAACGTCCGCTTTCGCATGCGGAAATTCCGGAGCCATTGCTGGTCGTCCCATTGCCCAAGGACCAGCCGGTCCCACCACTCTGTACTGGTGTCCAGTCTCCAGAGTGGCCTCTCCACAGTGGGGTGGGGATGCCACAGGGACTCCATGGCCTCCTTGGTGAGGGAGTCCCAGGCGATCTGCGCCTCCTGATCCTGGAACATGAGGGCACCAGCCTGGAGCACCAGCTGCAGGCACTCGAAAATGGCCGACAGGGGCCAGAGCAGGCATGTGGCCACCCCTGGTTCCATGGCAGACAAAGCAAGGCACAAGAAACCAAAACCAGGAAAAAGCAGTAGGGGGGCAAAAGGGTGGTGTCCAAAAGGCAGAAGGCAACCACCAAACCTGCTATGGCTGTCAGTCCCTGCCAGAGGTCCTACTGCACGGAGCAGGAGACAAACGGCTATCCGGCGAGACCCCTTTAAGCACGTGTCTGAACGGAGCTCCAGCCCCGCCCCCGGAAAGGGCTGGTGCCCTTTTGCCCTCTTCAAAATGGTTCTGAGCTTCTGCTTTTGCGCAAAAGTGTGCCGCCCATGTAGACGCGCTTTTGCGCAAAAGTGCATCATTATAACGATAACTCCGTGCCAATCTAGACGCGCTTTTGAGCAATACTTTTAACGGAAAAACTTTTCCGTTAAAAGTATTTGCGCAAAATCATGCCAGTCTAGATGTAGCCTAGGTGTTCCAAATAAGATTATTTTAATTTCAACTCACTTTAAATGTTTTTTCTTCTTGAAAGACCTAATTTTTCAAGTGCGGAAGTTTGAATTTGACAGGAAAACCTGCATTTTTGTGTAAAATCCAGGTGTTTAACAGCAGGATACTTAGAATCTGATCTAGCAAAACACTTAAACAAATAGTGAGATTACTCGTGTTCATTAAATTAGGAATGGATTTTGTGTTTCTTTATTCTAGCCTTTTATGGCTTCTCTGGTTAATGTCTATAGAACTACTCCTTGACAACAAATGTAGTTGGTTACCATCATCCAAATACCTGCCCGATAGAATGGTGTGTTTTCTCATCTGCTTTTCAGTTATCTTTTGGAGATTGTTCCAATAATATTTGTTTACAGTAGTGAAATTACTTGAAGACTGCCATTAGACACAATTTTCACAGTGGTAATTCTGCATGTTTAACTACAGTCCTATGAATTGGAAGTTTTCTTTTTGACTTCTATCTGTGCTGAATCCAACATTTGATCATTTGGACAAGAAAGCCTTAATTTGGCTTGCCTCATACTACTTAGCCTATTATGAACTGTATGCATTCTCATTGTTGCATTTCTGTAATGACACAGTTGATGTTTTGGATATGTTGAAAAAGTTACAGAATACATCTCTGTCTCTTTCTTTTTGTAAGAAGAAACTCAAATATTCAGCTATTCTGCAGGATAGAAAATGGGAAGAAACCCACTGTTCCATCCACTGAATTCTGATAAGGGAATCCATACAGATGAATTTAAGGAATTGCTTGTTCCTGGGTTTCCTTGCAGGACTATTGTTATGAAAGTGGGTGTGGGTGTGTTGTTTGGGTTTTTTATCTAACAGTTTAAACAAGGTTGTTTAGCAATGTTGCTTTGCTAAAAACTGTTTTCGTAACTTTATTGTTTGTTTTACATTAATAGCCTGCTAGTGCAAAGACTTTAGGTAGACATTAAGATTCTCTCCATTGATATGTTAGTGTGAACTCTCTTCCCTTGTAGAAATTTGTTTTGCCTCCAGATATGGATTCAGAATTGTGTTACCCAGAACATTGAATAGCATATTAATTAATATTTTCATCAAATTTAAAAGAGCTACTTTTCCTTTCTAACATAATCACATGCGATAACTTTCACAGTTTCATGTATTTTTCCATGGAGCAGGCTGCAGAAAGTATCTAAAATTGTCTTTTCAGTATAATACAAGATTATTAGTTGATAATCCCATGAGTTTTTCTTTTATAAGTATCTGGAATATTTCTGCTTTATTCTGCAGAGATCAAAATTAGAAAATATTTCATTAAAAATCTGCTTTAGTCTCTTGATATGATGTGCCCCCTGTATAGTTAGTTCCTACAAAGTCTTTCAAGCTTGTGTTCAGAAGCAAACCTTTTAGGCAAGCAGGGTGACTTGACCTGCATACTTTCCAGAAGATTAAACCAGTCAGAAGTAGAAGAGACTGAAGAAACCCCAACATTTAAGAGACAGTCCCTCCCTTCCTTGTCCCTCTCCCCAGCTCACACCGATCTTTCTTTGAGAGAGTTATACTACTAGTTAAATAAGAACTTGCTTTCTTATGAGTGCTTGAGGGAGTTGAGGTGCCTAAAGTTTTTCATGTGTTTTTATTTTCCTCTTCTTACTTCTTGATTATATGTCTTCTCTGGGCAGCAGAGGAGAAGGACCTCACCCTGCAGATTAGAACGTTAGGAGCAGGAGGCAGAAAAACATAATTTAGGGGACCCATCCTTCTATGAGAAAGCAGTATGGTTCTCTTCAAAATATAGTGTGTCTTTTCTTCTAGTCTTCCATTTTTTCCTTCCTCCCCACTTCCTCCTTTGCTTTCCCACACCCTATCTCAGAGGTTTCATAAGGCGTAGTTTGAGGGCATGTTTACATTACGAACTTAAGTTGACCTATGGTAGGTTGACTAATAGTCACCTCAGTAATTATTGTGGTAGTTCATGTCCACTCTACTTCCCCCTTTTAGTAGTGGGGCTCATCATCACCAGGAATGCTTACACTGATTTAAGAATGGCAATGTAGAGATCCCTTAAATTCCATTCAAAGAAGAAGTGGGTTGTGCCCACAAAAGCTCATGATACCATCTACATTTTTTGTTAGTCTCTAAGGTGCTGCAAACACTATTAGTTGTTTTTAAAGTTTTTTTTCTATTACAGACTAACATGGCTAACCCTCTAAAACTTTTGAATGTAGGGAGCTAAGAACCTGGGCTCTCAAGGCTGTGCAGCCCCTTTTCTGGAGCCCAGCTGCCTCCCAGCTCCCTGTTGGGAGCACAGTAACTGTCTAGACTCGCAATGAGCCAGGCTTCCAGTGGAGGAGTGGGGAACTGGGCGTCTTGGTACAGCTAGGCTTCCAGTGGAAAGCTGGGTGCCTTGGGGCAGCCAGGCTCCCAGTGGGGAGCCTAGTGTGTTGAGCCCAGGAGCCAGTTTGGCTGGGAGTGGGCAACCTGGACTCTGGGCAGCATCATGTCTCCAAGCGGGAAGCCCAGAGAGCAACTGGGCTGTAGCTGGTGTCTCCACCTATCCTGGGGTGATAGCTCAAGCTATGAGCGGCTTTCTTGTGATTTTCATGGCTCTAGCCATGACAGCCAACAACTGATTATAACCCCCAGTGTCTACACAGAGTTTGGGTTGCTGTTAGGGTTGCCAGGTGTCTGGTATTGACCTGGACAGTCCGGTATTTTCACCTCCTGTCTGGTAAAAAAAATTCAGAAAATACCGGACACCTAAAATGTCCAGTATTTTCTGTTTTTTTTCCCTGCCAGGAGGTGAAAATACTGGACACCTGGCAACCCCCCACACACTCAGCAACTGGGCCCAGCTCCCGAGCTCCCCTCCCCCCCCCCCCGCTTACCTGGTTCCACAGGGAAGCTGTCTTCTGGCTCGATCAGGAAAAAAAGATGGCTGCTGGCAAAAAGTTTCAAAGGCTTTTCTTAAAGGCGCCATGCTGCTTTATTTTTTATTTTTTTTTATTTTTTTTGCTTAATAACTCTCGGGGTCCTTTTTTTTTTTGGCTCAACAACTTTGGTCTCCCCCTTTTTTTTCTCAACAGAATTTTTTCCCCGGTGTATTTTTTTTGGGGGGAGGGGGGTTGGTATTTTTAGTTAAACCATCTGGCAACCCAAGTTGCTGTAGCTACCTGGATATGAGCCCCATGCCTCTCGTCAAGGTATAGTTATTTTGTCAGTGTTGTAGGGCACTTACATTGGTGTGAGCAAAGCTGTGGTATATTCACTGACATAATTATGTTAATACAAGATGCCCAATTAATTATTGTAACCAGGGACCACCCAAATCTGGGTCCTGCATTTGTAGCCCCTCATTAATTAAATCAGTTGCTCAATCACATCAGCACTTATCAAAGTTTTCTTTATTTATTCAGTAAGCAATAAATTAAAATTTCACATTTATTTTCTGACAGCAAAATTAAATACTGAATTTGTTGTCAAATCTGCTATGACTGATAAAACAGCCTTTCTGAAGCAGGAATGTTAACAGCAGAAATAAAGAAATTGTTCAGTATTGGAATTGACTTTAGCAAAGTTTATATTGTACTAAATACTAATCTGCACACCAGGGAATGGTGAGAGAAGCTCTGGTACTCAGCAAATATTTAAAAATAAAAAGCTGTGTTGTTTGACTTTACACTTTTACAATGATACTGTATTTTACAAGTATATAAAGTATTATTACAGTAAAATAAGTACATTTTGTGCAGTAAGGTCTTAGCTTTTTTTACTTTGTGATTTCACTTTCTAACAATTCAATAAAGCACTGTAGGCCTTCTAGTCATTAGCATGAGCTAGAGCGGTTCTACTGTATTTTATTTGACTGGTGTTTTGTTTTATTTTACTCTGACTAGTTCTTTTATATTTTCTGTATCTGATCTATAAACAGACTCCTAAAGTGTCAAACCAACATTCTTTGTGGATATATTATAAACAAAAATTAACCCAGGCTGCATGGGAGCTACTCTCTTTTTGATTTATAGCTGCCTAGATAGTCTCAGGGCGGTGGTTATCTGTAAATTATATTGGGGGTAGGAATTATCAGGCACCAGTGTATGGTGGATGGATGAATGATTTCTACTCTTAGAGATATTAACCAGATACTCTCCCAATAAAGACTAATAACTCAGATTTTTAAACAGTCTTCATGACAGATGGGGGCACAGAGGAGAGTGCATCAACACTAATTAAGAATGTTGACTCTATGTTCACCTTACCTATGATTGATTGATCTTGGAGTGCTGTCTCTGAGCAGGAAATGATGTTTTGTTATATTGTGAAGTTAAAGGTTATATTTTAGGGTACTCTTTAACCTGCATTCACACAAAACATAATCTTATTATCTGTCTTATCTGACCACAAAAAGAAAACATTTTCCAGTTCACATATGAATGTTTGGCTTTATGGTTTTTCTGTATCCAGGCTTTCCTGATCTACTTTGGGACCAGTTATTGCCTCAGTTTCCCATTTGTTCCCGGCTAATCAAACTTCAAAATATAGGTGTGTTACGCCTCTATGGGTAACAACACTAGGGAACTAGGGAATACCTGATTAGCCTAATTAATTATAATACTAATAACTTACAGAGGCAGGTGCGACACCGAATGCCGTATCTGTTCACCGGTTAAAGATTGCCCTTACCCAAAGAGTGGCGCATGAAATAAATACTTAACAATTTAGGTAAGTTTTATAACAACAGGACTATATTAAAATAAATCTCAGAATTTACAAAATAGGGGGGGGAAGTCCCCTCTTAAGGTAAACAATTATATTACCAGAGTCTCATGACGCAGTGCCGATGGATGGGTTGCTGGCGACCTCAATCCTTTGGCTCTTTCAAGCCTTAGGAGAGGAACAACCAGGAGTCCCTCGTCGGTAGACCGAGGATGGCGACCTGCAACCTTCGGGCTAATTGAAAGCCTTCAGGGAGGAACAGCCAAAGCGATCCCTCAACGGATGTTTGAGATCGAAGACGGTTGATTCACCTTCCGTGAGTCTCTGGTCTCCGTCCTTCTTCTTGCTCTTCAGAGCAACGGGAACTGGCGATGGATGCTAGACTCTGTCTCTATCCTACACTTAATCTATCCTAAAAATAAAACCCTATCTAATTCCCGACGCACCCGTCGAACAGACACGATGACGGCCGATAAGCGGGTCCGCGACGCAGCCTGCCGAACAAGCATGATGACGGGATCTAAACTATACTAAAATCTAAACTAAATAACTAACCTACGCTAACCTTAAAAGAAGGGAGGATAAACCTTCCGTTTATCTCCACATCTAAAAACTTCTGTTAGACCTCTCTCATTCAGTTACCTAAATACCTGGGACCAAGACTCTACACCTCATTCACACCCTCCTAATCTAGAACCATACACAAGCCCGACGCCACGACGCAACACTTGAAACGAGCGTTGCAAAGACTTATAAAGTGAGGCTAATGAATATTCATGGACTTTGGATCTTTCCGCTGATTGGTGTACCAGAATGCTTATTTGAATAAGTTCAAAATGACTGGCTGTTACCTTTTTGGAATTCCATATTCATGAGGAACTGTAACTTCTCATGAATATGTATGGGTTTTCAAATTTCCACAGTCAGTTTGGCTTACGTGCTAACTCACCTTGCAATTATGGTTTCTACAATGATTGACAGCTCTATGTCTAAGGTGCTAGCATAAGCATTCTGGCATTTTACTCAAATCAATAGCACATCACAACATTTTGCTTACAGGATATACATAGTTGCATCTTACAGACAACACATTTCGCCTATAATATATACATAATTGCAACTTACAAATAATGTATCATCTGTTGTCTGTAACAGGTGTTTCTCTGAAACCTTCCTTTTCTGGGAGTTTGGCTTGTTTAATATAAAGTTTGAGAGAACATGAATCTTCCACAAACCTTTCAAGCTGGCTCCTGCTCCCTGCACGTTTGCTACTCCCCAGATGGTCTGACTGGGAACTAAGGAGAGTCTGTGTGTGGAGCAGTTCACACAAACCTCCTGCTCATTTGAGTTTCTCCTGACCAAATGCAGCCTGGTCTTATATCCCACAGCAGGCCTTTTCTTAGGCCAGGTCTATAATGACCTAATCTGTACTGATAAAGTCTGGGATGCCAAAATCCCCACATACCCCAGCCAGTGAGAACTATGCCAGCAAAACCCTCCAGTGTAGATGCAGCTATGGCAACAGAAGAGTGCTTCTGTTGGTGTAAGTAATGTTTCTTCTTTGAGAAGTGTCCCTATGGATGTTCTACTGTAGGTGTTTTAGCGCCTTGCACTTATAATCAGAGATTTACAGCAGCAGTACACCGGTGGCAGTGCATGTGTAGTGCTGTATCTTCTACTTCCCCTGAATTTCATTAACCTATTATTTAAAAAAAGTCTTTCGGTTTTCCCTTCCTCTCCCCAGTACCTTCCCCTCACAGGATCTACACCATACTGGGCTCCCCCGATTTCAAAAGATCCCTCACTAGCAGGCTCTCCACTCCAGTTTGATGGCCATGCCCAGTGCATAGGGTGCCTTGGAGAAGCTCATGTCCCACAAAAATGCCCCAGTTGTGTAAAACTTTCAGCGAGGTCTCTTAAGGCATTGGACCTTCAATTAAAACTGTTCCTCCTGGCAAAATTGCTAAGACCAGCTTCTGAGGCAGAGTCTCAGTCAGAGTCTCAGATCTTGTCTCCTCAAAACTCACCTACAGCGACCTCAGATCAGGGTCCCTGTGCTCAGGACCCTCCAACTAAGAAAGACCATCAACAAAAAACAGTCATTGCTGCTGATGAGTGCTTTTATGAAGGGAAATCCTTCCCTGGCAGAGTCCAGCGTGGTACCGACAGCACTGTCCTCTTCAGACTGACTGGTGCTGGGCACGTCCGGTACAGGCAATCGAGAATGGGTAAAAATGGTGTCCCTCGTCTCTGTTTGTCAGGGGCTGGAAGTGGATGACAGAAGAGGGATCACTGTTTCTGTTCACTCCCTTGGGGGCATCTGATATTGGCCACTGTTGGAGGACAGGATACTGGGCTAGATGGACCTTTGGTCTGACCCAGTATGGTCATTCTTATGTTCTAAGTCCTGAGTGGCTAAGGCTTGTAAGGCTCTTAGACTGCTTAAAATCTAAGAGCAAAATGGTCATTACAGTGTCAAAGGAGTCAGCAACACCAAAGGAACCTTCATTAGTACAGATGGTCACCAGTCCGGTACTGACAACAACAACAAGCTTCACCGTACTGCGCCTGCAACTTGGGGAGATCTCTGGTACCAGGCACTTGGCTTTTCAGTACCTATGCACTAGGGGCCTAGCAGACACCAACTATCTCTGCCCTGCCCTTTTCAAGTGACGATGAAGATGATGACGAGATCTTGTTCTCTCCCCATCATTCATCTCCCAAATGTACAACAACAGAGCCGCAAACACCTCAGATGCCAGGCCACGTCTGGCAACCATTTCTGCCCATCATGTTTATAGTCAACAGCAACTAGCATGTGACCAGAGATGTAGGCAGAATCAGGAACAGCCTCCATCTTCTCAACCATCTACTTCCCATCAGTCATTTTGAGATCTTGGTGAATGGTTCGACAACCCCATATGCAATGAGATTGCCAACTTCACCACAAATTTGCTTTCCACCTCCTTTCATATTATCTAGGTTGGGAGCAAATTACAACTGATATGCGAGTGCTGCAAATAATATCAAAGGGTTACTCCATTCCTTTCCTATCCATCCCACTTACGCAACCTCCTTCCTCCTCCTATGAGATCCTGTTGGAGATACGACACCTGCTTCAAGTAGGAGCCATAGAACATGTTTCCGGGGAATGGGGTTTTGCTCCAGATACTTTGTGACCCTGAAAAAAGGCCAGAGGATGGAGGCCCATCTTGGACTTATGCCATCTAAAAAAGTTACTAAAGAAGCAACATTTCAAAATGGTTACTTTAGCAAACGTAATTACGGTACTACAAAAAGAGGGTTGGTTGTCATCCCTCAAACTACAGGATGCTTATTTCTATATCGCAATTCACCCAACACACACAAGATTTCTGTGCTTCAATCCACACAACCAACATTACCAATATTGAGTCTTACTGTTCGGTCTGGCCATAGCTCCCAGGTTTTTTTTGAAGGTGCTATCAGTACTGTTAGCTCATCTATGGAAGTTAGGAATCATGATTTTCCCATATCCAGATGATTGTCTAATAACTGCTCTATTGCTGCAAAAAGCAATATGAAATACAAGTCTCACACTCAATCTCTTCAATTCCCTGGGATTCCAAATAAACAAAAGTCTCATTTACCTCTACAAAACAACTGGAGTTTATCGGTGCTGTCCTAAACTGCACACACATGTACACCAAACTCCCACAGTATCGCTTCCTGGCTCTTACTACCCTGGCCACATCAACAGTCATCAACAGTCCTCAAGTGTCAGTCAGACAATGCCTGCAGCTTCTTGGGCATATGTCAGCAACAACTTACATAGTAAAATTTGGCAGACTCTATATGTGTTGCCTCCAAGGATGGCTCTGGATCTATTTTATCCCATACAAATATCATTTGGGCAAGTCCCTCAGTGTTCCAAACAAAGTAAAATGCTCCCTTGAATAGTGGCTAAAGCCACAAAATCTGTGCACCAGGGTATCTTTTCAACACTTAACATCCACCCTTTGCATCTCTGGAGGACTTGGGGGCACATCTCAACAACCCATACCATCCAAGGCAGATGGCTGCCTCATGAGACATTATCTCAAATCAATGTGCTTGAGTTCTATGCTGTCAGATGTGCAGATGAGCATTTCCTCCTCCTTATTCACAACAGATTGATCAAGATACTTACAGAGAACACAGCATGTATGTTCTATATGAACCACCAGCGAGGAGCACAATCATACCACCTGTATGTAGAAGCCATCAATTTATGGCAATGGTGCATAAAGCATCAAATAGAAATTTTCACCACTTACTTGCTGGGACATCAAAATATGATAGTAGGCCACCCAAGCAGACATTTTCATCACAAATGCAAATGGGAGATTCACTCTCAGGTCATCCAATACATATTCCGGGCCTGGGGCTATCCAAAAATAGACTTATTTGTGACTCAACACAATTCAAAATGTCCGAAATATTGCTCCAGAGCCGAAACTGGGAATGAACTCCAGGGGTTCATCCTTTTTGTCAAGTGGAACTATCCCCATCAGGTACGCCTTTCTTCCCATCCCATTATTCAGCAGAGTTCTTCAAAAAATCATACGGGACAAGGCACAAGTAATATTAATTGCACCAACTTGGCCAAGACATACATGGTCTTCAACTCCTTTACACTCATCATCCTACCTAAGACACAGGCAAAACCCTCCATCCCGAGATTCTGCTCCAACACCTCAAGGCCTGGTAGCTAAATGGCTAGATACATCTGATCTATCCTTCTATGAAGAAGTAAAGCAAATAATCCTTAACAGTCGTAAGCCCAGCACAAGACGTACTTACTCAAAAAATTGGCATCACTTTCTTATCTAGGCAGAATCTCAATCCATTTCTTCACATTCTGAAGTGCTCTCTAAGATTTTAGACTATATGCTTTCTCTAAAAAAAACAGGGCCTGCCAACGCTTTGATCAAAGTACATCTGGCCATAATCTCAAGTGAACATAATAAGATAGACAGCTATATGGCATTTGTGCACTCTACAACGAAACTGTTTTTTAAAGGACTGAATAACAACTTCCTTCCAATAAAACAATGAGCACCGTTATGGGATCTCAACCTTGTTCTGAGGACCCTCACAAGGGACCCTTTGAATCCATGATCACTGGCTCATTACTACCTCTATCAATGAAGGTTGCTTTCCTCATCACCATCACAATGGCCAAAGGAGTCAGTGAAATAGTTGCTCTTATGGTGGATTCCCCCTTATACTATAGTCCTAAAAGACAAAGTCATTCTTCTTTGAGTGATGTCCCCATGGGTGCTCCACAGTTGGTGATGGGTGGTCCCTGGAGCCACAAATCAGATTTTTTGAAGCAGTTGTCAGTTGACAATTTTTTGAAGCAGTTGTCAGCAAGTGCAAAAGGTACCTCGTGCCCTTTGTGCATTGGTGCCTCATGCATGTGGCCCGACCCCCTCCTCAGTTCCTCGTTTACTGCCCTTGGTCGTGGACGGAGCTCGTCTCTCGCCTCAGGGGACGTTTCTCCATGTGCAGTTAAGTAGCATAGTTTGTTGTTTTCTTAGTTTAGAGTAGTTTGTTATCGTTCTGATTACCTGTTTAAAAAAAAATATTTTCGTTGTGAGGGGAACTGCCGGGCAGTGGTGGTGCTCTTCCTGGGAAGACAGACTGCTTGAATTATTTCCCCCTCTACCCTTCTTGTTCTCTGTTTAACAAAAACAAAAATAAAAAAGAGAGAGAGAGAGAGGAAGGAAAAGGAAAGAAGGCAGCCACAGGCAGGGGACCATCAATGACACCACGCCGAGCACACCGGGGTTCAAAAAGTGCAACTCCTGTTACAACCCTATACCGGTTTTGGATGGTCATGCATCCTGCATTCGGTGTCTCGGAGTAGCTCATGTACCCCAGAAATGTGAGCACTGCTGTAGCCTGATAGCACGTGTTAGAAAGGACAGGGAGCTTCAGCGCCGAATGATTTTATTTGAGAAGCGATTTTCTTCTTGGTGTCAACAAGCACATGTCGATCCCCACACTGCTACACTTCACTGTGTCCTTGAATATATTTTACATCTAAAGACTTGGAGTCTCTCAGTTTCTTCCATCAAGGTGCATCTGGTGGCAATAACGGCCTTTCACGACCAGGTTGATGGATCATCTCTCTTTGCACACCCTACTATGAGGAGATTTCTCAGGGATCTTCTGAATCTCTAACCACTTCCTACAGGGTCCCAGCACCCTCATGGAGCTTGAATTTGATTCTTGATTGCCTTATGCGACCCCCCCCCCCTTGAACCTATGCGACATGCCTACTGCCTTTTCTTCTGTGATGAAGGTGGTGTTTTTGATCACCATCATCTCCACCAGGAAGGTCAGTGAGATAGGGGCTCTGATGGTCAACCCACCTTACACAGTCTTCTCAATGGACAAAATGACTTTACGGCCACATCCTACGTTTTTACCTAAAATTGGTACTTCATTCAACATCAGTGAGCCCATAGTTTTGCCTACTTTCTTTCCAAAGCCTCACACATCCCCTGAGGGACACAATGCTTCATACTCTAGACATTCGATGGGCTTTGGCCTTTTACGTAGGACTCATATTTTCTGCAAATCTCCACATCTTTTTGTTTGTATTGTGGAGCGTTTGAGGGGTATGCTAATCTCGACCCAGCAGATTTCCAAATGAATATCATCTTGTATAGTCCGCTGCTATTCCATCTGGAATAGGCCACTGACCTCTTCACCAAAAGCACGCTCCACCGTGCAACTGCAACTTCTGCTGCTTTCTTGAACAATGTGCCCCTCGGAGACATCTACCGGGTGGCCACTTGGTCATCTGAGCACACTTTTGCTAGGCATTATGCCATCATGCCTCAGCTTGCAGCTGATACAGCAGTGACTGCCCTATCTTCAGCTACCAAGCAGTGACTCAGAGTCCCACCATCCACACTGAGTGCTGCTTTGTAGTCACCAACAGTGGAGCACCCATGGGGACACGACTTGAAGAAGAAAAGGAAGTTACTCACTCTGTGCTGTGACAACTGTTCTTTGAGATGTGTATTCCATGGCTACTCCATGACCATCCCTCCCTCCTCTCTACTTGAAGATCTGGCTACTTGGACATATATAAGGGACTGAAGGGGGAGGGGTTTGGGCTGCACATGAGGCACCAAGGCGTGAATGGCACAAGGCTCCTTTCTTGTATGTGCATCCCAACTGACAACTGCTTGAAAAGCTCCAATGTGCAGCTCCAGGGACCACCTGTCACCAACAATGGAGCACCCCGAGGGCAAACGTCTCAAAGAACAGTTGCACAGGGTGAGTAACTTCCTTTTCTAAGACCACACCTAAAATTCCTCCCCAAAGTTGTATCTTCCACCTTAACCAACCATTGTACTCACCTGTGTTCTATACAAAACTTCATTCAGATGCCAGCGATGCTCATTTCCATATCTTCAATGTCTGCAGGGCATTGGCGTTTTACTAGAAAGGACAAAACCTTTCAGAAAATCTCCCAGACTTTTTCTCTGTAGCAGAGCATTTTGTAAGTCAAACCATATCTAATCAGAGACTAGCTCATCATGCACCCACTTCTTGTACTTGAAAAATGATATTCCTGCACCAGTCAAAATGCAAATACACTCTTACCAGGGCAATGGCTATCCCTATAGCATTCCTAAACAATGTCCCAATTCCAGACATATGCAAAGCATCAATATGGACTTTGATACACACATTTACTAAACATTATGACATACACAAATATGCCAAACAGGACACACAGTCCGGCATGGCTGTACTCTTTAATGTACATAGCTTCCAGAGCCCCTCCTTCCAGGCTTAGTTGTCTCCTACATTGGAACACCCATAGGGACGCTCCTTGAAGAAAAAGAGGTGATTATTCACCTGTGCAGTAACTGACATTCTTCTTCGAGTGGTTGCTCATGTCCATTTGAATTAGGTGTGCGCACCACTTGCACCGTGTCTTCCGGAGCGTTTTCCCTAGTGGTACCTGTAGCACCGGCAGGGCGCCCCCTGGAGTGGCGCCGCCATGGCGGGGCATAAGTATCCCTGCCGGCGCTCCCCCACCTCAGTTCCTTCTTACCTCCCGTGACGGTCGTTGGAGCGTGTCTCTCTCTTAGAGCAGTTAATGGTTCCCGATTCTCTTAGTGTTGTAAATAGTTCTAAATAGTTCAATTAGTTAGATAGTTAGTGTTTCTTTGTTTTTTCTTCTCCCCCTTTGGGGGTGAGGAATGCCAGGGCTGCAAGGCTTTAAGGCATGCGCTGTCTGCACAAAGTTTATGCCCAAAGGAGACCCTCACAGCAGTTGTCTGAAGTGTCTGGGTGAGGGCCACCTTACAGACGCCTGTAAGATCTGTAAGTCGTTTAAGCTCCGCACTAAGAGGGAGAGAGTCTCTCGTTTAAAACTTCTCCTCATGGAGGCGGCTTTACAGCCGGCACTGGCTGGACACTCTGCGGTGCGCAGTGCACCGGCGTCCACTCACGATGCTCCATCTCGAGAGTGGGCCTCGGTGTCGAGGGCTCGGCACCGTTCTCATTCTCCGGCACCGAAGAGATCAAGAACGTCCCGTGGTAGGTCTCCGAGCCAGAAGTCCAAGTCACGCCTACACTGCAGTGCCGAGTCTCTGGTGCGCACCTCCTCATCAACCACTGTGTGGCGTAAGCGAGCAGGACGGCCATCCAGCCCAGGGCAGCTGCCCTCGCACCGCCCCTCCATGCCGGACACTTTTGAGGTGGCGCATGACCTTATTAGCCTCACTACCTCCCCTCCGTTATCAGTTGAGGCGCAGAGGTCAAGGTCGCCTACGCCGGAGGCCGTGTTGGCACCGGCTTTGCCTCCGCACTGTTGTGACCAGACGGTACCGGTCGCTTATGCAGCGGGACTGTCCCCTGTGGGACCAGTACCGCTTGCCTCCAAATCGGTGCCGGCCTTGACGCAGGCTGCCAGGCTTCACTCGGAGCTCGACTGGGCTCGACCTCCCTCGGTGCTGGAACCTCTTCCAGACCCCGTCTTGGCTGCACCGGTGCCCTATGACCCAGGCCTTGCGGCACCGTCTACTGCACCATCATCAGTACCAGCGCTGAGCAGCTTTCCCGGGGTGTGGCTTCAGTCTTCGGCACCGGACCCTTCAGCATCAGCCTCTTGGGCACCGATGCAAGTTTCGGCACCGTGTTGCCCTAGGGATGTGGACAAGCAATTAAAACAAAATGGCCAATAGTGAAGATGTAAAACGGGGAAAGGGAGTCCCTACACAGAAGAGAGATCCGACCTGAGAGCCGTATCTAATCACCGGTGGATCACTAGCCACAAATCAGGCATACACAATTTTAGGGCCAAACCATGTATTTGATGGAAATAAAGTGAACAACTTTATACAACTAACAGCAACCCACAACGAATCCAACCCACCCTAACCCGAAGAAAGAAGATAGGACAGTTCCCGAGATATACAAGATATATATACAAAGGCTGAGGCGATCGATGCCTGTGACCTTCGACCCTCGGGCTATTTGGGAGCCTCTGGGGAGGACAAGCAGGGAGATCCCGCGGTGGCGAGTCCTCTGTGGAGAGACGAGCCCCGATATGGATCCTCGATCCGGAAATGAATCCCTCTGGAAACAGTCTGGTCTGTCCTTCGGCAACACCGTCTGATCCAGTAGGCAGGTAATCCAATGACAATGATAGAGGGAAAGAGTCCCAGTTCCAATGGCCGATGCCAAAAATCAACCTTGTGGGTATTCGACACACAAGGGATAGCGCAGTCCAAAAGTCCAGGCCTCAGATTACCAAGATGGTATCTGAGCTTCAGGTAGGACAATACACAAACAAGGGTAAGGAGGGAACAACAAAAGGAATGACGAGATCCAAGGTTGGGGAAATCCAGGGACCCTAGCCCTTGACACTTCAGGGCTTTTATTGGCCCAGAGGCGGGAAAAATATGTTAATAAACCTAGGTGTTGAGTGCAGCTTCTAAGGGGCTATGTGCAGCGTTTTAGTGCTGAGTGCACCTCTTTTGGTGCTGAGTGCACCAGATAGTAATGAGTGCACAGCCTATTTGGGAGGGGTGCACAAGGTGGTAATGTGTGCAACTTAACAGTTTTGAGCGGGAAAAGCCTCTATGATGGCTTTAGGCGGGAAAAACCTTTTGAGGTAAACTGTCTCTCTTTAAAATGGAACACACTGAACTCCATTTTATAAACTCATAATATAGTTCCCTTTTCCAGAGTAACAACCGTTACAGGCACCGACATCGACCCCGTGGGCCATGCCGGTGCCACTATCGCCGGTAACATCAGTCTCTTCGAAGTTCGTCTCGCAACCAATACCGACTCCAACAGCTCAGCCGTGCACCGTGTCAGCACCGCAACCAGCACCTGCCCTCCTGGCACTGACTCCACTCCTGGCACCGGGGCCTGTCCTCCCGATGCCGCAACCGGCTCCACCCCCGGTACCAGGGCCTGTCCTCCCAATGCCGCAACCGGCTCCATCCCAGTACTGGGGCCTGTCCTCCCGGCACCTACTCCACTCTCAGCACCGGGGCCTGTCCTCCCGGCACTGCAACCGGCACCGGGACCTGTCTTCCTGGCTCCAGCACACCCTCATCGCACGCATGCGGGCAAACCCGAGTCTATGGCCAGGTTTGCCCCCCCCCCCCCAGTGGCAGGGCATTCGTCATCTGCGCCTCCTTGGCCTGAGTCTGACTACTCGTCGGATTCTGATGCGGCCTCGTTCAGGTCGGAGTCCTTGGGAGCTTCCTCGAGTCATAGATCCCGTTCCCGGCACCAGCCTCATTGTTCGCATCTGCAGCAGACTTGGCCGCCTCAACCACAATGGCCTTTCTGGACGTCGTGGGCTTACCACCAGTGGCAGGGGCCTGTGCCCTCCTCTGTAGTGTCCAGTGTCTCGGGGCACCGAGTGCAACAGTCGGCGTCGCTGTCACGACTCTCTCCTTCCCCCCAGAGGTCGGTTACTGCAGATGCCGCTACTGAGCCACAAGCCCTGGTGCCGGAGCCGCTTCCGCAAACGGTGCCGCCTGCCCAGCCAGCTCCTCAACCGGGCCCTGTGCTGGATCCGATTCCGATCCAGGAGTTGTCCTCATCTTCGTCTCCTGATGAAGCCTTGGCGGATCCCGTACCGGCCTACTACGAATGCTCGAGCGCGTCAGGATCTACTTAGGCGTCTGGCCTCCAATCTGAGCGTCCCAGTGGAGCCAGTAGTGGAGGACACGGACCCCATGATTGATATCCTCTCTGATGATGCCCCCGCCCGCTTGGCTTTGCCACTTAATAAAACCGTGGCCAAGATTACTAATGCCCTGTGGCAGACCCGGCGTCCCTGACCCCTACCTTAAAGGGAGTCGAGAGGCGCTATTATGTTCCCCAGTCGGGGCATGAACACTCCCAACCTGTTCCGGGGTCCTTGGTCGTTCAGGCTGCGGCTCAAAAGGAGAGGCTTCCCCAGCCGGGGCCGTACCCGAAGGCTAGGGAGCCTAAACGCCTTGACCTGATGGGCTGTAAGGTGTATGCCACTGGTGGGGTGCAACCCCGCATTGCTAACCAGCAAGCGATGCTGAGTCGTTATGCTTATAATACATGGCAGGTGGTGGATAAGTTTAAGGATAAGCTCCCTTCCGAGGCTCGTCAGGAGTTTGCGGCCATGACTTCGGAGGGCAGAACCATCGCCCGCACGGCCCTTCAGGCTTCCCTGGACGCTGTTGACTCTGCAGCCCGCACCATGGCGTCAGGTGTAGTTATGCGCCGTGGTGCCTGGCTGCAGGTGTCTGGAATACCTCCGGATGTCCAAACTATGATCCACGACCTGCCTTTTGACGGCAAAGCGTTGTTTTCGGAGCACACGGACTCCAGGCTCCATACGCTTAAGGACACGAGGTCTACTCTCCAGTCCTTGGGGATCCACATGCCGGCCCCGCAGTGTCATCAGCTGCCCTACAGACAGCAGGAGAGAACACAGTCCCAGGTCCCCCGTGGGGATTACTGGAGACGCCGTCCTTGTGCCCCCAGTGGGGGTGCGGGGGCGGCTGCGGGCCCCTCGTCTGCAAGGGGTTGTCGATGTCGCCCGAGAGGGGACAACCCCCATGGGGTTGGTCAAGGCTCCTCCCAGCAGCCCAAGCACTAGTTTTGACGGTCTGCTAGAGAGTCGCGCACCAGCCTCCCACCCTGGCCCCCCGTTTGGGGCCAGGTTATCCTGGTTTGCCCACGCCTGGGCAGAAATCACCACCGACACCTGGGTTCTAAAAATAGTCAGAAATGGCTATACCATCCCCTTCCTGGGCTCGACCCCTTCCAACCCGCCCGCCCCGTCCCTTTTCAGGGACACCTCTCACGAAGGCATCCTCCGTCAGGAGGTGTTAGCGCTCCTCGAAAAGGGAGCCGTGGACAGGGTCCCCTCACATCTGAAGGGCAAGGGGTTTTATTCCCGGTATTTCATTGTCCCAAACCCAAAAGCGGGGTTCGTCCCATCTTAGACCTCAGGGACCTCAACAAGACGGTGGTGAAATCCAAGTTCAGAATGATAACCCTGGCTTCTGTCATCCCGGTTTTACAGTTAGGAGACTGGTACGCAACTCTCGATCTCAAGGACGCTTACTTCCATGTGGCAATAAGACCCAGCCACAGGAGGTTTCTCCATTTTATTGTTTCCAAATGCCACTTCCAATTTACAGTGCTCCCATTTGGCCTTTCAACAGCACCCAGGGTCTTTACAAAATGCATGGCGGTCGTAGTGGCGTTCCTCCGCAAAAAAGGGGTACACATCTTTCCGTACCTAGACGACTGGCTGATTCATGGTCGTTCCTATGAACAAGTGGAGGCCCATGTTTCCCTCACAAGGGCCCTCTTCGTAAGGCTGGGACTCATGCTAAACGAGGAAAAGTCATCGCTGACTCTCTCCCAGCACCTCGAATTCGTAGGTGCCCTCCTGGACGCCAGAGTTGCGAGAGAGCACTCCTCCCCACATCCAGGTTTCTGTCCATAGTGGAGTTGGTCTCCGAGTTAACCCAGTTCCCCATCACAACCGCCCGGGTCTGCTCGAGGCTGCTGGGACTCATGGCGGCATGTACGTATGTGGTACGCCATGCTCGAATGAGGCTCAGGCCTCTGCAGGCCTGGTTGGCAAGGGCATTCAACCAGTCCAGGGGTCTCTGGGACACGGTTTTCACAGTGCCTCCGGAGGTGATAGCCTCCTTACAATGGTGGACCCAGGAGGTGGTGGTGTGCAGTGGGGTTCCGTTCACTGTACCTCCCCCTCGCTTACACTGGTCACAGATGCCTCCGACCTGGGTTGGGGAGCACACCTGGGGTGTCACAGAACCCAGAGTTTATGGTCCCCTGCAGAGCGGGCTCTGCACATAAATGTCCGGGAGCTCAGGGCAGTCAGGAGAGCCTGCGAGACCTTCCTGTCGAAGCTCTCTCGCCACTCTGTCCTGGTCCGCCTGGACAACACGGTGGCTGTGTTTTACCTCAAGAGGCAGGGGGGAGCCCGGTCGCCTCCCCTCTGCCGCGAGGCTCTGTGCCTCTGGGACTTGTGCATAGAGCACGACATTGTTTTGCAGGCAGAGTACCTGCCGGGGTGCAAAAACTTGCTGGCCGATGCTCTGAGCAGGTCCTTCAGAGCCCACGAATGGTCTCTCAAGGATTCGGCCCTTCGTCAGGTCTTCCACAGGTGGGGTTGTCCCCTCGTAGACCTGTTTGCCTCGGCACGCAACACCAAGTGCCGGAGTTACTGCTCCCTGTTGGGGCTGGGGGAACACTCCAGGGGGGATGCCATGACCGTGCCGTGGCCGGCGGGCATCCTCTATGCTTTCCCTCTGTTTCCCCTAATTCCCAGGGTTCTGACCAGCGTCAAGACCTTCAGGTCCACGGTCATCCTGATAGCCCCTCGGTGGCCCAGGCAATTCTGGTTCCCTATCCTGGTGGACATGCTCAGCAAGGAGTCTATAACTCTCCTGCCGGTTCGGGATCTCCTGACCCAGCCTTGGGAAGGGGGGACCATGGTTCACCCGAATCTCAGCTCTGTCCACCTGACGGCCTGGTTTATCCGTGGCTGACCCAACCGGAAAGGGAATGTTCCCAGGAGGTACAGATGGTGCTCCTAAGTAGTAGGAAACCATCTACCAGGCGGTCGTACGCAGCCAAGTGGCGGTGGTTCTCGTCTTGGACGTCCAGAAGGGGAGTGTACCCATCCTGTGCACCTGTCCCGTCCATTCTGGACTACCTCTTTGAACTTAGGTCCAGTGGCCTCTCTACCTCCTCTATCAAAGTCCATGTGGCATCTCTCTCCGCCTTCCATGTTGGTTCGGCAGGAGTCTCTCTGTTTTCTGACCCTGTGGTCAAAAGGTTCCTTAAGGGTTTGGATAAGTTGTATCCCTCGGTTAGACCCCCCTCTCCCCGCTTGGGACCTTAACCTTGTGTTGTCTAGACTTGTGTCGTCCCCCTTTGAGCCGCTGGCCATGTGTTCTTTGAAGCACCTCTCTATGAAGGTTGCGTTCATTGTGGCCATTACATCGGCTCGCAGGGTCTCCGTGTTGAGGGCACTAACTGTAAACCTTCCCTACCTAGTATTTTCTGACAATAATGTGAGGCTCTGCCCTCACCCGGCCTTTCTCCCCAAGGTGGTGACACTGTTCCACTTGTCCCAAGAAATTTACCTCCCGATTTTCTTTCCAAAGCCCCATGCCTCCCCTAAGGAGCAAGTGCTTCATTCCCTGGATGCTAGACGTGTGCTAGCCTTTTATATTGATAGGACTAAACCCTTTCGCAAATCCATACAATTGTTTATTGCTGTCGCTGACAGAATGAAAGGGCTTCCCATATCGACCCAGAGGTTGTCCAATTGGGTTGCAGGGTGTATCAGGGAGTGTTATGCCCTGGCTGGGAAGGTCCTGCCCCGGGTTACAGCACATTCCACCAGGGCGCAGGTTCAAATCACTGAAATCTGCTGGGTGGCCACGCGCTCGTCGCTCCATACCTTTACGGCGCACTACGTGCTGGCACAGCAGGCTAGGGAGGACGCAGTGTTGGGCTCTGCGGTCCTCAGCTCTGTATTCTAAATATGTATGTTTTATCTGTACCACATTGCACTTTTCTACAGTTTTTTCTGTGTTCGGTTAGTTGAATAAATATGTTTGGATTGTTCAACTTTCGTGGACTTCTCTTTCTGAGTGCTCCAACCCCTCCTCCTTGAAGTGGGGTTGGCTTGGAAGTCACCTAATTCGAATGGACATGAGCAACCACTCGAAGAAGAAAAGAACGGTTACTTACCTGTAACTTGTTCTTCAAGATGTGTTGCTCATGTCCATTCGATTCCCCCCCTACCTCCCCTTCGCCGGAGTGTCCGGCAAGAAGGAACTGAGGTGGGGGAGCGCTGGCAGGGGTACTTATGCCCCGCCATAGTGGCGCCACTCCAGGGGGCGCCCTGCCGGCGCTACGGGTACCGCTAGGGAAAACGCTCCGGAAGACGCGGTGCACGCGGTGCGCACACCTAATTCGAATGGACATGAGCAACACATCTCAAAGAACAGCAGTTACAGGTAAGTAACCGTTCTTTTCTTTTGAGATGGTTGTCCCTGTGGGTGCTCTCCAATCCTGCTTCGGAGTCTGATGTAGTTCTCTGCAGTAGAGAATTAATGGAGGGATTGTTGATGACATGTCAGTTACTGCTCACAGCATTGCGAGATGGCACCATGTTGCCATCCCAGGTACTACTGCTGTAAATCTCTAGTTATAAGCACAGGTGCTGAAACACCTACAGTGGTACACCCACAGGAACAGCCATCTCAAAGAACATCAGTTACTGCCAGGTGCTTCTTTTCAGGGAGGTGGTATTTACTATACTGATGGAAAAAACTTCTTGTCTGCATATCATGCGTTTGCTCTGCTATCTATCATCTATCTACCAGTATTATCAGCAAAGCACGAATAATGTAGACAAGCCCCTATTCACTTGCGGCCATCATATGACCCCTGGACTAAAAGAGAAACTAGTCAAAGGAGACCGAACCTGTGATTCCCTTAAAGAATCTTGTTTATTTGACAAGTTGTGCAGATCTAGAATGCTTTAAATTGTGTTGAAATGCATCTTTACACAAGCGCACGATTAATTAGATAATCACACATTCCCTGCATGTTGTTTTGTTTTGGTAATGAGTTTAGCCTTTAACATCTAAAAGAAACATTCAAGACAATGAAAGAAAAAATGTCCAGTGAAAGTAGCTGTTTATGCAAAATTATAAAGTATTTGCAGCTCAACTCATGAATATATTCTTTGTTATGTTAAGGATGTGAGCAAATTAAAAACATATTTTTAAAACAAACTTCTTGAATTATGTTACCGAAAATGCATCAGAAGGAACACCTCAGTGGCATGCTTCTGACCCTAATCTCTACTTGGTGCAACAAAGGGAGATAGATGTTGAGGGACTGCTAGCTGACTGCCTTACCAAAGCTATAATGGGGACTACAACAGTTAATTGCCATTGCTGGCAGGATGCAATATATAGAGATAATAGTTACCCTGATTTGAACCACACCTTTTGGAGTGATTGGATGAAGCGCAGTCTGAACTTCAAGTTCATCCCTTCATTAATTAGCCAAGTATACAGCAGGTTGCATCAGATAGAGGAAGTTGAGGGTATTGATGTATGGTTCTGTAATGGTTCTATGTAGATATATTCCATGATCTGTGAAGTGGCAACAAGATAGGAAGAGGAGCATTTAGGATATATCAGAGAAGCTGGATGTGAGTATCAAAAGGGTAATTGGATCCTGGGCTTAATACCTACATGTTCATCTGTCTTTGCAAACATATCTGCTGTATCTGATCTCAAAGGGGAGACCAGGTTCTATGCATAGCCCCTATCCAGAGTCTTTCTTGAAGTTAGAATGGGAAGCCACAATGGAGACAATATCTGCTAAACCATCAAGTATACCAAACAGTGATTTCACTTACTTTTTAGTCCTTTCCAAGGTTGAAGATGATTCTAGGGTAGTTCGCTATGATGGGGTATGATGGCAGATCCCAGAGTTTTGGCAGTTCTCTGACTGTGGAGGCCCCATGATGTGGCCGCAGCCATAACAAGGAACAAAGGAACATAGGGAAGACCAAGACAAGACTAGCAGAACTCTTAAAAGTCACTGCTGAGATGCATTAACAGATTTAAGTGAAGAAGCTTGCACGCTGCCCATCTGTGCTAAACTTTACTTCAGAATTTAAAAAGAAATATATAGGCAGTTAAAAGAATGGAATTAAATGAGGCCCACTAGCAGACGACTACCATATTATATTTTCTTTTGTTTATGAGGACAGAAACTACAAACTTTATTTATTTTTTCCCCAGTTAAAATCTTTAGGTCAAAGTGTTTGTAGTGTTTTATTTGTGCATATGTTTTCATTCCTCCAAAGAACAACAGAAATTAGATAAGTTCAAAATCTAACAGAATATTGTTACTGTAACTGGGAGCTGAGAGAGTATTTTTGTAGCACTCACTGCAGTGTTAATAAATAAAAAATTACCATTACCATACAATAATAGTTATGCTAAATTTAGAGACCATACTATTAAAATTGCAAGTAGTAATAAATTATGTAAATTCAAAGGTTAAAACGCTATAGATATTTTATTTTTGTAATAATCTCTCTGTATATTTTAGAGTGTGTCTGTCTGCAAGTCTGTTTGTTCAAGAGCTCCTAAATGGTAAGAGCTAGGACCACCAAATTTCCTCTTCTCCTAATTTAAAGCAAAGTCAGGGTTTGGTTGTGCCAGGAAAACTAGGAGCCCTGGTAAAGGATCTTCTTTGAGAGACATCCCTGTGCGTGCTCCACAGCAAGTGTTGGTTCGTCCCAGTGCTGTCGACCGTAGTTTTCACAGCAGTGCCTGGGGGTGCTGCGCATGCTCAGCACCCATGGTGCATGGGTCCAGCACATCAGGATCGCGCGTGTGCAGCCTCCCTTCAGTTCCTTCTTACCATCCCCAGCTTGAGACAGAGCTCAGCAGTGCTCTTCACTCATATTTAATTCTGTAGATAAGTAGCTTGTTCCAGTTTGCCTTCTTCATTGACTTCCCATTTGATCCAAGTTCTTGCTCAACCCCCCTCCCAAAAACAAACAAACAAAAAAACCCCAAACTTTCCTCTCCAAAGTTTTTTCCCATTGTTGTTAGACTATCTAAGTTTCAGTTAACTATGCAGGGTTCACCAAGTTTTAAACATTGTTCAAGCTGCAATGATGCCAGGCCCATATCTGATGGAAACTCTAAATGCATTAGATGCCTGGGGAAATCCCATATCCAGCAGGATTGCCACCATTGTGCTAAACTGAAAGCACGAACCCACAGAGAGAGGGATCTCTGCTCAAAATGATCATGCTGGAAAAATCCCAACACCCAGTCTCTTTTGCAGGTCGGTGCAGAGAACTATTGGCAAGGCACCGCAACAATCATCCACACCAGTGCCGGCACTGTGGTAACATTTGTTGGCACCAAAGCCACTGGCACTGGAGCATATATCGGCACTGACGATGACACCAGCACTGGTACTGGCTATGGCGCAGACAGCAATGGCACCATCGACCCTAGCACCAAGGTACCTGCATCAGAGGGACTTACTCATCTCCGCCGCGTTCAATTCTCCTTTCCTTGGTACCAATACTAGACCTGCTACAGCAGTACTGATACACCGCATGTCAGCTGTCTATCGATGATGATGATAGGGACATAACTTTTTTACCCCACTTGTCACCTGGCACAGATGTCTCCATACCATCTGCTCACACTAGTCTGAAACCCCCACTGGGCATGAATATCCCACCATAAGGACCACATCTGTGGCTGCCACCCCCCATGCCATACTCAACACATTGGCATTGCTGGAGCCAATGGGCCGACAACTATAGGAAAAAGCACACTAAGAAGTGCAACATACAGCCTGTTCCCTCCCACCATGACAATCTACATCACCACAATGAATGGAAGATGAGGCACAGGAACCAGCAGTCAGGACCGGATACACCACCTGATACCAACTCATTATCATTCCCCAATGAGGCAGTGATGCCACCATCACCAATGGCAGTGGATGATTTTACTACATTTCAAGACCTTTTTAAAAGAGTGGCAGCCAATCTCAACATTGCCATGGAGGAAGTCATAGAGACTCAACATGAACTCTCCAACATCCTCCAAACAGCCCCATTGGTGAAAATCGCCCTGCCCATAAAACCAGTGATAATGGACCTTGCAAAGATGATCTGGCAGACTTCAGCCACCATTCCGCCCACATGCAGACAGGCGGATAGAACGCAGTATGTCCCTCCCAAGGCTCCAAATTCCTTTTTACCCATCCGCCCCCCAACTCTTTGGTGGTGGAAGTGGCCCACCAGAGGAATAAACAGAAGCAAACTTGTTCTACCCTGTCTGATAGAGGCAATAAGAGATTAGACCTATTTTGGAGGAAAGTATACATGTCATCCACTCTACAATTTAGAGTAGTGAACTATGTGGCACTACTTAGCAAATACGATTTTAACAACTATTCCAAGTTTAACACTTTTATTGATGATATACCGGAGGCAAAGAAACACCAATTTAAGGCGGTTATTGTGGAAGGCCACACAATATCTAAAACAGCTTTGCAGGCAGCTCTTGATGCTGTGGACATGGCTACAGGATCCACAGATACTGCAGTTGTCATGAGATGAGCCTAAGTGGTTCAACTCCGCAGTCTTTCCTTGTGAGATACAATCGACTGGGGAGGACCTCCCATTTGAGGGCGATAAACTCTTCCAATGAGGTCCTTCATTCTATGAAAAACTCAAGAGCCACAGTTTGTTCTCTGGAAATACATACACCTGCAACCAGAAGAAGACAATACAGATATCAGCCATACTGCAGACCAAGGTACTCACAATATACTTACCAGCACCAAAGGCAAATCACCACCGACAACAACAGCGTGGTTGCAATAGACAGCAACGTAGACGCATGCAAACAACTCCACGAACCAACCACTCCAGTAAAATAAGGAAATTTGAGGTTTCAGTCAAAGGACTAAAAACACACTCACCCACTCCATCGTCATCATGTGGTTATAAACCATTTAATAATCATCTTCTGCTTTTTTACACCAAATGGCAGTCTATAGCATCTGATAAATAGGTTCTCCAAATGATCTGATCAGGATATACCATCCCCTTTACCTCCATTCCTCCTCCCCAGCCACCCACCCATCCCTCTTCAAGACCATTCTCATGATCTTATGCTGAGGCAGGAAGTCGAACACCTCCTTCAGTTGGGCACCATAGAATCCGTCCCCCACGAATACAAAGGAAGAGGGTTTTATTCATATTACTTTCTCACACAGAAAAAGAATGGGGGTTGATATCCAATTCTAGATCTCAGAGCCCTCAACAAATATGTTAAAAAGCAAAGATTTAAGATGGTTACACTAGCCACTATCATCCCATCACTAGAGTAAGGAAATTGGTTTTTGTCTTTCAACTTGCATGTAACGATTCATCCCGCTTACAGACACTTTCTCTGCTTTGTCCTAGGTACCAATCACTATCAGTATACGGTCCTGCCATTTGGGCTCTCCATGACACTGAGAGTAGTCACCTAAGGAAGCAAGACCTTATCATCTTTCCTTGCCTGGACGATTGCTTGATCAAGGCAAATTTCAAAATAGACTCAAATTGCAGTCCTGCCCTGGTCATAGTATGCTTCTACTCTCTGGGCCTGTTAATAAACAAGATGAAATCGGTGCTCACACTATTGCAATCAATACAGTACATAGAAGCACAACTAAATACAAAAACAACCATACTGTCCCTAGCAGAATAAGGGACTTAGTCGGCAAACTACTGGTCATGCCTCAAGTCATGGCGCATGATTATCTTCAACTGTTGGGACACATGACATCATGTAATCCCATAGTACCAAACACGCACCATTTCATTCATTGCCTCCAGGGATGGCTCAGGACAATATACAAACCAAACATCCACTCCTTGACCAAGACTCTTTCCATCCCCATAATGGTGAAAGGTGCAATATTTTGGTGAACAAATCCCCAAAAACTGTGCACAGGGATCCCTTTCCTAGTTCCAGAACCCTCTGTCATCATCACTGCAGACGCTTCCTTCATGGGATGGGGAGCGCACATGGCAAACACAGCTCAGGATCTTTGGTCCCAGCAGAGAGGAGCCTTCACGTAAACGTTCTAGAGCTCAGAGCCGTCAGACTTACATGCCACCATTTTCTTCCAGCATTGTTGGGCAGACATGTCAGAGTCTAACCGACAGCGTTGCATGCATGTTTATATACTGCAGGCAGGATGGTGCATGCTCCCATGCTCTCTGTACAGAGGCTGTTACCCTCTGGAACTTGTGCCTCAAACATGAGATTACTATAAGTTCCTTTTGTCTTCCGGACATTCTAAACACCACCGCAGATGCTCTCAGCAGAGCCTTACTTCAAGAGCACAAGTGACAGAAGAACAACAGAGTACTGTTAACAATCTTCCATCATTGGGGTTATCCTCTGATAGACCTTTTTGCCACAAGCAACAACAAAAAGTACTCCCTATTTTGCTCTAGAGCGGGTATAGGCAAAGAATCTCTGGAAAGTGCCCTGATATTCAAATGGAGCCACTCTCTGCTGTATGCCTTGCCCCCTGCATACCCCTTCTCAACAAAATCATACACAAAATAAGAACGGACAGAGCAAGGGTCATTTTCATAGCTCCTTCTTGGCCCAGACAGCCATGGTTCCTCTTCAACAGGAAGGTTGCATTTCTCCCAATCAGTCTACCACAGAGTCCAGACCTACTATACCAACCAGGGCTCCACATTCAGCATCACCACTTACCCAGGCTTTACTTCAAAGCTTGGTACCTAGATGGCTCTCGGGGTTAGAACTACAATGCTCCAAACAAGTACAGAATGTACTAATACATAGCAGAGCCAAATCTACTCAAAAAATGTACTCCCACAAATGGGCACAATTTGTCCACTGGGACACATCCCAAAGCATTCCACCTGAGGTGTCTCCATTACCTTCCATCCTTGAATACCTCCTCCACTTGAAACAATCACATCTCTCAATGAGCTCTATCAAGGTTCATCTGGCAGTGATTACAACCTTCCACGTCAAAATTGATGACACCACCATGTTTGTCCACCCAGTGACAAAATAGTTCTCAAGAGTCTCCAGGCCCTATACACTGACATAGCTGCTATGACTGAACTGTGAAATTTGCACTTGGTCCTCAATGCACTCACCAAATGACCTTTTGAACCCATGGCCACATGCTCCCTACTTTACCTATTGATGAAGTCTGCCTTCTTAGTGGCCATTACCTTAGCCAGCTGTGTGGGAGAAATAGCGGCAATAATGGCCAACCCCCATATACCATATTTTTAAGGATAAAGTAATCTTCCTTACCCATCCCAAATTCCTGCCTAAGATAGGTTCTTCTTTTCATATAAATCAAACAATTCACCTTCCTGTATTTTTTCCAAGCCTCATGCCAATCAATTTGAAACAAAAATGCACACCCTTGATGTCCGCAGGGCACTATCCTTTTATGTACATAGAACAAGATCCTTCAGATCATCACCAAAACTGTTTGTTTCACTAGCAGAACGTAATAAAGGAAAGGCAATATCTTCTTAAATGTTCTTTCATTGGATTTTGGACTGCATCAGACTCTGCTACAAACACAGCCAAATAATTCCACTTATGTGCTCATTCCACCAGAACTGTGACCACATCAGCGGTTTATCTTCACAAGGTTCCTATTGCGGACATATGTGCAGCAGCCATGTGGGCCTCTGATGAGACATTCGCCAAACATTATGCACTCTTTCAAGGCCCTCTATCAACAAAGTGGCCAAGGCTGTGTTATCTACAGTGTACTTACCAGATCCGAAGTCCCTGCCTTTATAGGACATGTTGCTCTGTAGTCATCTGCTGTGGAGCACCCACAAGGATGTCTCTCTCAAGAGATTACTCACCTTAGCAATAACTGACGTTCTTCGAGATGAGCGTCCCTGTGAGTGCTCCACTACCCTCCCTTCCTCCCCTCTACTTTGGAAATCTTATACAGATTGTATTTCTGTCTAGAGGAAGAACTAAAGAGAGGGAGGCCGCGCATGTACGGTGCCAATGCATGGGACCTGCGTGCCGTGGGTGCTGTGCATGAGCGGCCCCTCCAGGCACTGCAGTGCAAATGCTAGTCGATGATGCTTGGACACACCAACATCTGCTGTGGAGCACCCACAGGGACTCTCATCTCGAATGCCAATTACTGCTAAGGTGAATAACCTCCTCTTTTCCATAACATGCAAAGGGAGGAGCTGCTGTTCAGAGGGATGCAATATGAGAGTGGACATATGAGAGCTATCCCGCAGTGACCAATGGGGGCAGCTGTACCATCAAGTCAGTGTCCAGCAGGGCTGGGGCTCTACCATCTTACCTTTGAGCACACTGAGCAAGTAGTCCCCTTGCCCCAAACCTTTTTCCTCCCTCCCAGCCTGGAGGAGGTGGGGGAAGGCCCCTGTGGCTGGAGGTAGGGGCTGCGGGGTGTGTGTGAGAAAAGTTCCCTTGGCATCTGGGGTGGAGAGGGAGGAAAGGCCCATTTTGGATGGTACCTCCTGCCCTGAGCCCTCCTCACCTCCCAACTCTCACTCTTGCACCCCCATCCCCCAGTTTCCTGCACTCCCCCCACACATCCCCAAGGCCCTGTCCTGAGTCCTGCACCCCCACACCGCCAGCCCCTACCCTGAAGGACATGGGCAACGCTGGATAAGTCTGCTAGTACACAAATAAAATTCTTAATGATCACGTACTATTGCCATGGATTCTGTCTGTAGTTTATTTAGCAATGTGGACATACATTTAATAAAAAAAAGATGCTGCATAAGCCATCGTTCAGGCTGAATGTGCTTCTGTTTTTGGTTTCAGTAGAAATGTTTTTTCTGGCTGCGTCCTTCATACTTAGGTCTTCTTACAACAAATGGAAAGCCCTTAATTGTACCTCAGGGAATAGTTAATGTACAGTGGACATATGGTGGACAAAAGCTGAGTCTAGTAAATGAAATAAAATTATAAACAGAAAATGTGTGAATGTCTGCAGTCTGACAGCTATGGAAGATATTGTGCTGTCGGAGTAGCTTATTTAAAATTAATTTGCAGTTCTAGTCTATTAGTATGTTAGTGTAATCATGAAGTTTAAAATACATCTACATAACTACTAGAATTTTATATCTGTTCTACTTAATTAAAAGAAAAGCACTAAACAGTTTCTGAAAGGCACAGAGCCTGCACGTTCATTCTTTCTAAATTTTGTCTTCCCTACCATGTGACACAAATACAGTGTGATTTCAGCAATGGAGATTAGACTTCTTGCATTTATGAAAAAAGTTATAACATTTGATTGGGGGCAGCTAATCAGCATTAACCCTGAACAGCTCTTGGTCTTTATGGATTCAAGCATTATATGTGGTTGAACTGCTCTAGCAAAAGGTTAAGTATTAATGGAAAATGTTCACAGCTCTTTTACTCAAAGAAAACATGTTACTTGTAAGTTTTCTTTTGATTTTACTTTTACAGTTACATTGAATGTCTTCATTCATTTAGCCATCCATAAAGCAAATATTGTTGCACATGCAGTGGATAATAAGTCTTTTTAGGACTACTTGTGTGGTATGTCACAGATCATTAACTGCAAGTAACCACCTGACTTGAGGGAAGTCTGGAAGCATCATTACAGTGAAATAAGCTTTTATTTCAGTATCACTGCAGCACATTGATTTGTAGGAATGTCTCCATTAGCTACTGTGGAAATATATTTTCATATATTATCAGTGAAGAAAGTTGATGATAGAAGATAACCAATGTTCAAGTGTGAAAAGGACGTTAATATCAGACTTTTAGATAAATAGGAAAAAAGAGCATTTTTTATTCAAGACCTGGATATCAGTCAGTAAATAATTACCTTTGTAATTATTTCTTAACCAGTGGTTAAAAATAAAGACTTGTAATAAACTATGAGGAATGGTACAGTGTTTATGCATCTACTGTAACTTCATCTGATTTGTGTACACTAAATGGCTGTTTACTATGTGGTGGGCATAGCGAGGAGGAGGAAGAGGGATAGGAAAGAAAATTACCATCTTGTTCAGCAACAAAAAACATACATTTTTTAGTCATGTCAAATCTAAGTGGGAGATAGTTAAGAATTTTATTTGAGATGTTCTTTCATGTAAGCTTAGAAGCAATTGAATGTAATTGCTAGAAGTTTGGGATTTTGAAACATGAGTGTAACTATTTAAAATATTTTAAGCATACTTCTGATAAGTGGAGATTTTGTGGCAGTTAAAATTAAGGTAACACCTTTTTCTGTTATCTTGCTATACTTTACTACTGTTTTGCAAAGTAAAATACACTTAACTGTTGTAGCCTCAAGGAGCACAAGACAGCAGAAGGGCAACAAAGCTAAAAGAAAATTGGAATTTGTTTTTGTCAACATGAACTAAGTTGTGCAGATTCAGGAAGGGGGGAGAAAGTGGAGAAGGAATAAAAAAACTAAGAAGGTTGGTAATTTGAGGCTGTCCAAGGGAAACTCTTAGCTTTTGTATGAGTTTTTTTTAATGCAGAATTATATGAAATGGTTTACTTTTTAAAGAGAATTGCCATCACAAGCTCTGTATCAGTTAGTTTGTATGTCACCAATGAGATATAGTGTGATTTATTATACAAACTTTTATTTGCTCCAGTGTGATATTTGTCCCTACTGTACACTACAAATTTTTAAATAATCTTATCATTTCAGGGTAAACTAACCTTTACAGTAAACATTTTTCAGGGTATGTTTTGAACTCTTCAACATTTTCTTGATTTTCTATTACATATATTTTGTTACATGAATTAGTAAGGGGCAAATTGCAGTTCATTTTTTTTTTTTTTTACATTCTCAGTGTACATGCACATCTGGTTTATTTTGTGCTTTCAGTTGCTAAGAGCCAAATTGTACAGGCAAATAGTAAATGTATTTTTGTTTTGATTTCTTTTCTTTAAAAGTGATAGGCAAATCTATAAAAAAATGGGTGAACATTATTGTTCCAACCTTGCAATTTGGATCTGCATGGAGTCTCTTTGAGAGAGGGCTTTGGTTTCTTCGACCATGGAACTCTGTTCCGGGCACAAGGATTGTTAGGAAGAGATGGGATCCACCTAACGAAGAGAGGAAGGAGCATCTTCATGGGCAGGCTTGCAAACCTAGTGAGGAGGGCTTTAAACTAGGTTGGTTGGGGGACGGTGACCAACACCCTGAGGGGAGTGGGAAAGCCGGATACCGGGAAGGAATGCAAAGAGGAACGAGCAAGAAAGGGGGACCCCTGATTCGAATGGAGAAGATGGGGCGATCAACTGGTTATCTGAGGTGTTTGTACACTAATGCGAGAAGCCTGGGCAACAAACAGGAAGAACTGGAGGCCCTGGCCCAGTCCAGGAAATATGATTTAATTGGGATAACAGAGACTTGGTGGGATGACTCGCATGACTGGAGCGCTGTCATGGAAGGGTATAGACTGTTCAGGAAAAACAGGCAGGGGAGAAAAGGAGGAGGAGTTGCACAATACATAAGAGAGCACGATGATTGCTCTGAACTCCAGTATATAGAGGGAGAAAAACCTGTTGAGGATCTATGGGTTAAGTTTAGAGGTGCAAACAACAGCAGTGATGTTGTGGTTGGTGTCTACTATAGGCCACCGAATCAGGTGGATGAGGTAGATGAGGCTTTCTTCAGACAACTGAGAGAAGCTTCCAGATCGCAGGCCCTGGTTCTCGTAGGGGACTTTAATCACCCTGACATCTGTTGGGAAACCAATACGGCAGTACACAGGCAATCCAGGAAGTTTTTGGAGAATGTTGGGGATAACTTCTTGGTACAAGTGCTGAAGGATCCGACCAGGGGCCGTGCGCAGCTTGACCTTTTGCTCACAAAGAGAGAGGAACTAATAGGGGAAGTAGAGGTGGGTGACAACCTGGGAAGCAGTGATCATGAGACGGTAGATTTCAGGATCCTGACCAAAGGAAGAAAAGAGAGTAGTAAAATACACACCTTGGACTTCAGAAAAGCAGATTTTGACTCCCTCAGAGACCTGATGGGCAGAATCCCCTGGGATGCTAACATGAAGGGGAAAGGAGTCCAGGACAGCTGGCGGTATTTTAAAGAAGCCTTATTGAAGGCACAGAAAGAAACCATCCCGATGCATAGCAAGAGAGGCAAACATGGGAGGAGACCGGATTGGCTTACAGGGGAAATCCTTGGTGAACTTAAGCACAAAAAGGAAGCTTACAAAAAGTGGAAACTTGGACAAATGACCAGGGAGGGGTTTGAATGTATAGCTCGAGAATGCCGGGGGGTTATCAGGAAGGCGAAAGTGCAAATGGAATTGCAACTGGCTAAGGATGTGAAGGATACCAAGAAAGGTTTCTACAGGCATGTTAACAAGAAGAAGGTGATCAGAGAGGTGTGCGGCCCCTACTGGATGAAGGAGGTAACCTAGTGACAGATGATGTGGGGAAAGCTGAAGTACTCAATGCTTTCTTTGCCTCTGTCTTCACGGACAAGGTGGGCTCCCGGACTAATGCGCTAAGTGATGCAAGATGGGATGAAGATTGACAGCCCTTAATGGGTAAAGAACAGGTTAGGAACTATTTAGAAAAGCTAAACATACACAAATCCATGGGTCCGGACTTAATGCATCCGAGGGTACTGAGGGAGTTGGCAAATGTCATTGAGGAGCCTTTGGCCATTATCTTTGAAAAGTCGTGGAGATCGGGAGAGATCCCGGATGATTGGAAAAAGGCAAATGTAGTGCCCATCTTCAAAAAAGGCAAGAAGAACGATCCAGGGAACTATAGGCCTGTCAGTCTTACCTCAGTTCCTGGAAAAATCATGAAAGGGATCCTTAAGGAATCCATTTTGAGGCACTTGGGGGAGAGGAAAGTGATTAGAAATAGTCAGCATGGATTCACAAAGGGCAAGTCGTGCCTGACCAATCTGATTAGCTTCTGTAATGAGGTAACTGGCCCTGTGGATATGGGAAAGTCAGTGGATGTGATATACCTTGACTTTAGCAAGGCTTTTGATACGGTCTCCCACAATATTCTTGCCGTCAAGTTAAGGGAATATGGATTGGATAAATGGACGGTAGGATGGATAGAAAGCTGGCTAGAAGGCCGGGCCCAGCGGGTAGTGATCAATGGCTCGATGTCAGGATGGCGGTCGGTTTCTAGCGGAGTGCCCCAAGGTTCGGTTCTGGGACCGGTTTTGTTCAGTATCTTTATTAATGACCTGGATGAAGGGATGGATTGCACCCTCAGCAAGTTTGCAGATGACACTAAGCTAGAGGGAGAGGGAGATATGCTGGAGGGCAGGGATAGAGTCCAGAGTGACTTAGACAAATTGGAGGATTGGGCCACAAGAAATCTGATGAGGTTCAACAAGGACAAGTGCAGAGTCCTGCACTTGAGATGGAAGAATCCCAAGCATTGTTACAGGCTGGGGACCAACCAGCTAAGTAGCAGTTCTGCAGAAAAGGACCTGGCGGTTACAGTGGATGAGAAGCTGGATATGAGTCAACAGTGTGCCCTTGTAGCCAAAAAGGCTAATGGCATATTAGGTTGCATTAAGAGGAGCATTGCCAGCAAATCCAGAGATGTCATTATTCCCCTTTATTTGGCTCTGGTGAGGCCACATCTGGAGTATTGTGTCCAGTTCTGGGCCCCCCACTACAAAAAGGATGTGGACGCATTGGAGAGGGTCCAGCAGAGGGCAACCAAAATGATTAGGGGGCTGGACCATACGACCTATGAGGAGAGGCTGAGGGAGTTGGGTCTGTTTAGTCTGCAGAAGTGAAGAGTGAGGGGGGATTTGATAGCAGCCTTCAACTTCCTGAAGGGAGGTTCCAAAGAGGCTGGAGAAAGGCTGTTCTCAGTAGTGACGGATGGCAGAACAAGGAGCAGTGGTCTTAAGTTGTGGTGGGAGAGGTCCAGGTTGGATATTAAGAAAAACTATTTCACTAGGAGAGTGGTGAAACACTGGAATGGGTTACCTAGGGAAGTAGTGGAGTCTCCATCCCTAGAGGTGTTTAAGTCTCGGCTTGACAAAGACCTGACTGGGTTGATCTAATTGGGATTGGTCCTGCCTAGAGCAGGGGGCTGGACTTGATGACCTCCTGAGGTCTCTTTCAGCTCTATGGTTCTATGATTCTATGACTTGAACAGATCCAATTGTGGATCAGGACCTAGAGTTAAGCTTTCAGGTTAGGAGCTGCACCATATTATCTTTGTTCCTTGGGTGTCTCTCTTACAGACCAATCTTTGATCCTTCTTACTTCAGTATACAGATTACATGGTGTATAGTAGGGGTTCTAATGGCAGGAAAAGGGGGAGGTTGTGGTGATGGTGAGTATTGGTATAGTTCCACACTCTGCTCCATCCACAGTGTACACCAAGATGAGACATCAGTCTCAATATAGTGTGCATAACTTCAAAGTGTGATCATGAGTTCTTTTCTAAACTTTGCCTGGTTCCTCCTTGGTGGCTCTTGAATGTCCCCCTGGGCTTAATGAGTTTGGATCTCTTTGAGTGAGACTTTCATGCCCTAGTGAGTTCTCCATGTGTTGTGGGATGGGATTCTTCGTAGGGGAGGCTCTGAGGTTCAGATGCTAACAAGAACTCCCCCTATCTTCTGCCTTGTTATATCACATGCCACATTGAAGGGAAAAAGTAAGTGGTGCTACTCATGAATCAAACAAAAAAATATACTACTCTAGATTTTGCTAATGTCTGTAATATCCCTCTTCTCTTTTAACACTGCACTGAGATGATTGGGTCTCTTCACATCTCTCTGCTATTGTTTCAGGATTACAAGAAGACAATCTTATATCAGTTATGGTTTCTTTATATTTTTCAGGACATTTTCCCAATCTGAAGGGCTGGAAACTATTTTTTTTAAAGAGGGAGCTGAGATTCTTTAACGCATAATAATCTCAAAAATAAATACCATTTCATCAAAGCTTCACAAGCTGAGCAAGTTTGATCTCTGGTGTGTAATGAATGAGGAAAAGGTCTGACTCTAATTTAAAATAATCTATTAAAACAGAAAAGAGGAACCATGCACATAGTGAAATTCCTGTTCCTTGAAGTATTAAAATATACTTTCTGTATTGAAATTTCTTTATTTCTACAATTTGTTAATATATTTCTATATGCTTGGAAATGTTACCTTATATTTTTGGCTCTTATGACTTTAATGAGTGCTCTTTGTCACATTTATGGTAAAATTCCTTTGGGATATAAGTGATACTTAAACTTTGTGGGGTCCTCTGCATGAGAGATTTCACCCTTGTTTCATGCTATATCATCTATGAGAAGTAACCAACTTGCCTTATTCATTGTTGAGAGACTGTGATATACAGTAAGCAGTCATATATTGTTCATTGCACAGCTTGGCCTTGTTCTCTGCATAGTTGTTGAGCTACCAATCTGAAAGACAATTTTTTTTATCTTCATTATAGAGGTGTTAATTTGGAATAAAACCAGAGACTTAAATTACTTTAGATTACACTGATGTAATTGTTAACAGAATTTGTCTCAGAATGATCCTTTGGATTCTTGCCTCATGCTTCACAAAGCCCTAGCTCATTTGCTGGGCATCATCCAATCTGTGTACCAAATGAGGCACAACTAATCCAATAATAGCATGTGATGATGATACCTTTTGTAATAGGTATATACATAGGGGGACAGAATTTTTGTTACTATTGCTGCTTTCTGAATGTTGGGTGCTCAACGCTTCAACTTAAACATTCCCTTATTATTTGTATTCAATTATTACTTGGAAGCACAAACCAAGATTGCTGCCTTATTGTGCTTGGTGCTATATAAACATGGGATAACAGTCCTTCCTAGTTTGAAAGAACGTTACAATCTAAAGAGACTAGAAAGCTAAAAATGAGAGAAGACAGTCACAGTGAGATGAAATGATTTGCGGAAGGATTGCTTGTAGAAAAAGTAGTATGTTATCATGGAAATAAAGATTGTATCATAATACATATGCGGAAGGAGGTTGAATTAAGATTCCATGGGCAAACTTAATTTTGGCAATTTTAACTGTCACATTCCTGAACTTTTGATTGCTTGAGTTTTCAACCTTAACTTTCTTTTAGTTTATTAATTTCCTTATGCGTCTGATTGCCAGGGGCCTTTGTTTTTTTCCTTCCTCCTCTGCGGGATGGAGTGTGAATTGCCTGCTAGGATTAGCTGAGGATATCCCCACCTAATCATTGCAGGGTCCTTGTGCACTTTGGTCTCCCCTGTTCTGTGCCTATGGCACATAACAGTTTAGTCTCTTGAGGACTGAAACCCTTTAGTCTACCTCAAGTCATTGGGCTCAGTGTAGGGGTACCCAGGTGAACTTCAATGATCTGTGATATACAGGAGGCCATGCTTTCTGACTTTAAACGGTATGAAATACTTTTTATGTCTGTGATAGAGACTTTGTATAAAAAGTAAAATTCTAGTATATATTATTTCTTTGTTATCAACAGAAAAAAGTAGAGAACCTCAGTTATTAAACATCTCTCTTTAAGAATTTGCTGAAGAGAACTCTTTGAAACTTTGCCACTACTCCATTCCTGAGGTGTTTGTAACTCAGAGGTTCTACTATAGTTGAAGTTCATTTTCAGTTTCAGAAAAAGTTTTGGCAAAAAGATCATGATCTGCCAAATTCTATGATGTGTGAGACAGATCACATGTAGTATCTGTTGGGGCCTATATTGGCTCCTTGCTCTATGAGTGCTTTGGGTACACTATTTGTGTTTCAAATCCTGGATGAGCCCAGTGGTATTAGTTTTAAAGCTTGAAAACCTCAAAAATTGTATTGTAATGTTAATAGTATGAATATTCATAGTACTTTGTACCAATATAGGAGATGTGTACTTATGTGTGAGAACATTAAATCATCTATTGGACTGAATGATCATTAGAACGAGTAGTCAGTGTCTGTGGTAGAAACATTTCACTTAGATTCATTTAAAATATAATATTCTGGTTGCGGATGTCAGAATCAAAATACCCTGTAATTATTGATAATGATGAAGGAGCAGGGGTAGGGAGAAGGAATCAGCATATCTTTAGCTGCTATAGAACTCTGTGTTGTTAATGAAGATACTCTCTCAATTTATTAAGTATTGTCAATAATTTTATTATAGTAGTATTTAGTAAATGTTCATGGTCCTCCAAAAAGATTTCTAGAAGCTAGGGATGTCATTGTGTAGATGACTGTACGATTAATTGACAAGCCTCGGCTTATCGGTTAATCTTGTTGACTACACGTATCTCAAGCAGCAGCAGCCCCTGTCTGCGGGGGGTCCAAGATCCCTGTGGATAGAGGCTGCTACGCATCCTACGGAAGTAGCGTGCATCAGAGGCAGTAGCACAGTGTGTCAGGGGAGCTCCCCAGGAGTGTGGCTGGGAGCATGCTGGCGGCTGGTCCCACCCCAAGGGGCTATCGAATAGTTGAGTAACCAGTAGGTTTTCGTGCTATTATAACATCTCTATTAGAAGCCTTGCTTCTCAAGGTGCAAAAGGGTATTCATTTCATATATCATTGCACACATGCAGTCCCATGCTGTTTAAGGAAATCTGGATTTTACTGGAACTTGTTCATTCCACCTCTGACTTTATTAGTTGTAACTTTTCTAAAGAAAAAGGGGGAAAAAATTGAAATAACTCTTTTTGAAATAATAAATCTTAACCTTTGTCTGAGCCTATAATTTGTACTCTACCACATTCTTCGTTTTGAATAATTGATCCTGATGGATACCCATAATGATGAACTGTAAGGAGAAAATTGTAATTTTATTTTTAAAGGAAATTAAATGTAGTAAAGGAATAGTCTTTGTAAAGCGAACTTTGAATTGCCAGATAGTATACCCATTACCAAATAATTAATTTTCTTATGCTGTCTTTCTAGTAATAATCAATAAACTACAGTTTTAACAGGAGACTTCCAGTTTGAGAGTGGAGTCAGGCAAAACTGTTTACAGAGGACTGAATAGTTATTGGGGTAGTTGAATATTTCAAGTGGTTGATCACTAGGGCAATAATGTAGTTTTCTGAGCACAACCAGTACTTTTTCCAACTGTTTTATAGTGATATCTTGAAGCTTAAAATGTAATCTATATGGGTAAGCCACAAAAGCCACTCTATATTAAAGTAGACTCTGACAGTAAATCAGTTGAACAGCTGGCAACAGTACTAACTCATAAACTTATTTATTAAAAAACTGAAGAGGGGAATTATATTAAAAAAGAGAGGAATATGTTGTACCAGACCAGTGGATACATCTTAAAACCTGGAAAGTGCTGTAGATTAAGGGCCCAATTTATGAACATCTGTTCTGGCATGAGAGTCTTATGTTCTTTACAATAAAAGTGTGAAGCATGTCTCCCCCCGCCCCATACTAATCATGCTTTTATGCAGTTCATAAAACTCCTATTCAGCCCTATGCAACTGGGCCTCTCTGCTTTATACACTTGCTAGAGTAATTACTCTACCATTTACTGAAGAGTAAGTACAATAGCAACTTCATAATCCCATGGTATACAGTTATCCTCACTTGTTCCAGGAAGTCATATTAACATACAAAGAGGTAAATGAGCATTACATTTAAGCACATGAAGGAAAATTCAAAGGAAAATACTGAAGTAATAATGTTCGTGGGAGAGCAAGAGCAGCATTTAAATGTTTTTGCCTAGACACAAAGTCCCTTAAAACAGAAAATATTTAGAAATATATTATATTTTCTTTGAATCATGGCATACACTGCCTTGGGCAAGGACTATTAACTTATTTTACAACTCATTCCTGTTGGTAAATTCTCACATCATGCATATTCAGGTTAATTTTCTAAACTTTGTATTTTAATGAAATCTATGCAGAACTTTTTTAACTATTGACACTGATTGCATTCTGTTTTTGGAGCAAACCCTGTGTCTTAGTGCATCAGTGGAATGGAGCTTTTCTTAGCTGCTCAGTCAGGTTCTACAACTCAAGAGGCCTACTTGTAATCTGACGGAGAACATCTTTTAGGCAGCCATATGGTGTTAAGCGCCTGCTTAATGTTTCACTGTATCCAAGGGATGAGTAAGAGATTTTATTTTCTCTGAATGTTGGGAATACCTGTGAGGTACTGAGCATGCCCAGGGCCTCCCTCACTCTGGACACTCTGATTCATAGGGTGAAATCCTGGCCCCTTTGCAGTCATATTTGCCATTGGCTTTAGTGAAGACAAAATTTGACTTGCAGGGTTTTTTTAAAACAGTTTATTGAGAAAGTTTGAGTAAGTTTACAGATCTGTGCCATATGAATATCAGAGACAATATATAATCTCTCTATATAAAAAAGTTTTCCTGCCGGGCGACAAAATGATATCATCATGCTCTCACACCAGAATGAAGTCATCATGCTTTCACGTTCTCTGGCTGCGAAAGCGAAAGTGGCCTGAGAGGGGTGGGTGGGTGAGCGTAGTGAGCACAGGGCCCAGCCTGCTAGCAGTATTACAACAGTGAGTTTTTGTTTAGAGAAATACAGTAATATACTATCAAATATCGCTGTATGACAGGCTGTTACTGGGTTCCAGATAGGTTATCTTCACACTATTCATGACATGTCATTTCTAGTAATTTTTATTACACTGAGTCAAATATGCTATTACACATATTTAATAAACCAGGCATGTCAAATGATAATATTCCAAATCAATTGGACAAGGTGTGCTATGGCTTTTTGGTTTTGTTTATTTTTGTTTTTTGCAGATTAATGTACTTTGAATAAATGGTAACTAAAGTATCTCCTTATCCTCTATTTTTCAGGTATGTTTTCAGTGCTTTAATTTTTCCATAACAACCACACTGAGTTTTGCCATTCCTCTAAAATTTCACCTGCATATTTTAAGGCCAAAAGAAACACTGTGATCATGTAGTCCAGGGGTCTCAAACGCCTTGTCTGCAGGCCATCCCCAGCCAGAGCAGTTGCACAGTCTGGCCCAGGAGTCCCTGGAGGCCAGGGGAGGGTTGTTCATTACCATTCCCCAAGCCCCATCGCCCCACCCTCTCCCCCCATGGTACCCTATACCCCAATTATGTAGTTTTGGGGATCACTGAGGGGCCTGGCATGGGGCAGTAGTTGGCACCTTCCCTGTGATCCCTGCAGCAGCAGGAGCTGCAGGGAAGCAGACCGTACTTGGTGGGTGCACTTGCTCTGCTGCGCTCCATTTCCCTGCGGCTCCTGCTGCTGCAGGGAGTGCAGGGGTGCCTGACTGCTGCTCCTGCTCTGTGCCAGGCCCTGTCTTCAAGATGACTTAGTCAGCTAGGGTGCATCTGCACAGCGGCATTATTTTGGAATAACGGCTGTTATTCCGAAATAACAATGCAAGCGTCTACTCAGCAATTCTGTTATTTCAAAATAAATTTGAAATAACGGACGGCTTATTCGGACATCTGTAAGCCTCATTCTACGAAGTTATTAGCTATTTCGGAATAACAGTAGTGTGGACGCTCCACTGCTGCTATTTCAAAATAGCTCCTCCCCCTGGTCATTCAAAGTAATTACTCCCCAGTGCCTGCTGGGACTCTAATTCAAGGTAGCACGTCCACATTAGGGAATCCTGCCTTGGGCTAATTTTGAGACTTCCCTAGTGTAGACATGCTATTTCGAAAAAAGCTATTTCATAGTATTTCTTCCAGAATAGCTTATTTCGAAATAAGCGTGCAGTATAGATATAGCTCTCACAGTAGTAAGGATCTTCCATTTCACTGACTGCCATGTATAGATGTGTTAGTAAGCTCTGCTTTTCCTTCTACCTTGAATGTTACCTCTCCAGGTAACTTGTGTGCAACATTATAGAGCAAATGTTTACACAGGGAAACAAAGAATAACTTATTTTATATGACATAATTATCTGGTGGAATTTCACTTCCAATAGTGCCTAATATTAGACTTATTTCAGACAGTCTGGCACAGTGTGAATCATTCAAAGTATCATTTTCATTGTCACAGCTGAACTGCTGTGCAAATGGTTCTCAAACACCACAATATTTTATTCTCAGAAGCATGTTAGTCATATTTGCTTTTTTCAGTGTGTCTTTTTCTTTTATTAAATTGTTTTGTGAGGTCTCGTATACCGAGATGCTAAGATGCAATTTGTGTTGCTCTACATATAACAATTTGCTCTTTGCCCTAAATTTCCCTTGCATGCAGAGCTGTGAATCACAGAAAAAGATGCCATTCTAGAAGATCAAAATACAGTTAGCTCACTGGAAGGTTATAATGGAAATGTGTCAATCTTATGGCAATAATATTTTAGCTGGTTTATTACTTTATATTAATGTGTGTTTTAGTACTGAATATGACATCACATAAACCATTGTATCCTACCCTAGTGGGGATTGGTATTTTCATATTGAAGGACATTTGTGAGGATCCAGATTGATGGAACCCTGTTTAGGAACTTCTGGATTCCTGATCCCAGATAGACAAATAATCCTGCTTTCCTTCCTCATTCTGGACCTTCTGTGTTCTACTCCTTGGCCCCAAATTGTTCCTTTTTTCATATGTATATGCATGTAATTACGCTATCCCCAAGAACTTTCTAGCTGCCTCCTTGCATTAATCACTGTTCTCCTCCAGCATGGATCCCTCTACTCTTACTACTTTTTTTCTTCTCTCCCACCCAACCTGTGTTAGGCATAGTATAAGGAGAGTACTTTTAATGCTGTTAGCTTTGCTTTCCTTTCACAGATCTTCAGGGAACACTGTGTTAGCAGACCTGTGTGAATTTCAGTATTTTGTTCTTATTTTTTTTAAATATCCTAGTTGTGTTTTGAGAAGTGTGGGTTACTCTACATGCACATATTTTATTTTTTTTGAACAGTAGAAATCTTATGAGGATTTTCAGCAGTTTCTTTGGCTGAATTAACTTGATGGATGAGCCATTATGGTCTTTTGGTTTAAATAATATGTGCACTAGGAAGAATTTCCTTTGGCGCTCTTAGTATGCTGGGTAAATAATCCTTATGAATTAATGCAGAACCCTCTCCATAATCCTATCAAATTCAGCCTAATAAATGCTTTTTCGTGTTTTTCTTTCAAAATGTTTTAGTAGCAAAGACTCTTAAGTACCCTGATGATATGTAGCACTACCATTGCATGCTTTCATACTCAAATTGTACCTATACAAATAGGTGCAGAAATTTGAATTGTAATTTCTCCTTCTTTTTTTAGTTTTACTTTTCCTATCTTTAGCTCTATGTCTTAGAATAAATAAGAATTTAGGGCCAGATTTCAAAATGATTTGGGCACCTAAAGATGCAGATAAGTATCTAGTGAGTTTTTCCAGAAGCACCTAACCTGTAGAATCCTGTGCAGATGCAAAATATGTATTAGTGTCCAATCTGCACTCAATAAACATGGGCAGTAGAGATGGAGTGGATATGTGTAGATTTATAGGACTTTAAATATAAAATTTGGATCTACATCAATGTTCCCTCTAATATTTTTCCATCCATATGTGGAATACCTTTTGTTATATGCACCTGAGGCATGTGTGAAGGTGCACCACTAGGAGAAATACAAACCTAGCTGTGGATACTCTGTTAAGCAGCTGGATGGCATTGGACTCTCGAGTGTCCACACAAGTACACAGCTTACAGAGAACACTGATCCACTTCCATCCATGACTGCAAGAATGGCCCATGAATATCCACAGATTTGTAGGGCTTTACTAATCAGGTTAGGTGCCTAACTGCTATGGAATTAAAAGCATTTAAGCAGGTAAAATACTTTTTAAATACCACTGACATCTACAGAAGACCCTTGTGATTCGTGGAATCACTGTCCGCAATTTTGTGTATTTGTGGGTGTCTCTTATATCCTCCATTACATCCCATCCCCCAGCCCGTGGGACGTGGTCTGGTGGATGCTTGTTGCTGGAGGGCAGCAGCCAGAAGCCACGGTGAGTTCAGGAGATGTGAAGAGCTCGCAGTGGGGAGCCGGGAGCTGCTGTCCCCCCCACAGATTTTGCCACTTGCAGTGGTGCCAGGACTGCACCCACCACGAATGGTGAGGGTTTCCTGTAAATATCTTTGAAATCTTGTCACTGAAGTTTGTTTATACATTAAGAATTTGTATAGAATAATATTGGAACCTATGAAACAGGAATTAATTCTGGTATGATCTGAATGGAGAGCACTATAATGATAGGTCAGATTACCACATATGTCAAGATTTGGCCAAATGATGATAATGAATTTCATTTTTGAGAATACATCTGAGATAAATCAAACAGGGTTTAATTCTAGGAATTAAAATAAAATAGAAATTCATAGTACAAACTTAGTTTTGTAGGGCTATTTTGAGTATTTACCTCACTTCTTACTCTGGATTTCTTTCCTCTGGCACAAGCACAGCTGCATCACCTATTGCCATGGCCCTTTTAACCTCCCTTTTTAATTAAAAAAACTTAGATGCTATTTAAAGCTTCTAGTTTCGTTTTGGAAAAACAGAAGTTTAAATGTAGCTCATGCATCAGTGAACTGTTAAAAGCCACACACAAAACAATACTTGTAAAAGGGGGAGAAAGTTTTAAAACTGTTTTAAAAGTGAAGTTGCCAGTTGTGCTGCATGTTTCAGTAGCTCTTCACTTTCTGTCGACTGCTTTTAACTATGTTTTCTATTAAAAAAGCTGTGTTTTATTGAAACAGCAGTACAAACCATCAGACTAAAAGTAATAGGAGGCACCTTGCCATTTCTCTTTAACTTTTTATGAAAATGTTTGGAGTCTAAGGAAATTGCTTGTTAGAGATATATAAGAGGTTGAGAGAATGACAGGATGACAGTCCACTTGTGCCTTCCATTGGTGGGGATAGGCCCATACCCATCTAACCCTAGGGTGATCCTGATCATTGCTTTTGAAGAAGGTGCTGCTTTCAAGGTCACCGAAGAAGCCCTAGGGCAGAAGATGCATTCCTCACAACCCATTTTTAAAAAACATTTACTCTTGTGCATCCTTGTTTCCTGTACACCTATTATTTCCAAAGATACTGTTGGTTCCTAACTAATGGTACATCTATAAGAACATAAGAATGGCCATACTGGGTCAGACCAAAGGTCCATCTGGCTCAATATCCTGTCTACTGACAATGGCCAGTGCCAGGTGCCCCAGAGGGGGTGGACCGACAACAATGATCAAGTAATTTGTCTCCTGCCATCCTTCTCCAGCCTTTGACAAACAGAGGCCAGGGGCACCATTCCTTACCCCCTGGCTAATAGCCTTTTATGGACCTAACCTCTGTGAATTTATTTAGCTTTTTTTAAACTCTGTTACAGTCCTAGCTTTCACAGCCTTCTCTGGCAAGGAGTTCCACAGGTTGACTGTGCGCTGTGTGAAGAAGAACTCACTTTTATTAGTTTTAAACCTGCTACCCATTAATTTCATTTGGTGTCCTCTAGTTCTTATATTATGGGAACAAGTAAATAACTTTTCTTTATTCACCCTCTCCACACCACTCATGATTTTATATACCTCTATCATATCCCCCCCTCAGTCTCCTCTTTTCTAAATTGAAAAGTCTGTCTCTTTAGCCTCTCCTCATATGGGACCCATTCCAAACCACTAATCATTTTAGTTGCTCTTTTCTGAACCTTTTCTAATGCTAAAATATCTTTTTTGAGGTGAGGAGACCACATCTGTACGCAGTATTCAAGATGTGGGCGTACTATAGTTTTATATAGGGGCAGTAAGATATTCTTTGTCTTATTTTCTATCCCTTTTTTAATAATTCCTTGCATCCTGTTTGCTTTTTTGACTGCCACTGCACACTGCATGGACGTTTTCAGAGACCTATCCACGATAACTCCAAGATCTCTTTCCTGATTAGTTGTGGCTAAATTAGCCCCCCATCATATTGTATGTATAGTTGGGGTTATTTTTTCCAATGTGCATTACTTTACACTTATCCACATTACATTTCATTTGCCATTTTGTTGCCCAATCACTCAGTTTGGTGAGATCTTTTTGAAGTTCTTCACAATCTGCTTTGGTCTTGACTATTTTGAACAGTTTAGTAACTATGTTATGAAATTAGGTGGAATTTATAGAGGTCGATGTTTAGCATGCAATTTTATAAAGTCAAAGGCCCATGACCTCACATATATGTGGTTGACAAAGTGCACCCCCGCCTGCTAATATCTATTCTAATAGTGATGCGTTTTGGCCGGACAGGCGACAGTTCCTGCTGCCCATTTGAATTCTGCGTTAGGCGCCCAGTGCCTGATGGGATAAAAACATTGTCACATGTAGTTCTGGGTAGTTGTTGCCAACCTCCCATGATACACTTATCTCTTCCCTACCTCTCTGCTTGAAAACAATGGCAAACAACTGTTTCATATCCTTTTTTCTCCTGGTTAACTGTGCAGATGCCATAGTATGGCAAGCATGGACTCTGCTCAGCTGCAAACTGCTATGGAAAGTATTGGAAAAATCTCATGCATTATAGTGCATTTTGTCCAGAGCTTAGCTCAGTGCCACCAAAGTGAGGAAGAATATGAGGAGGCCATGCACATAGTTGTGCAGGAACACACTGAATGGAGCAGTTGGCATATGCTGACAGCAGTCTGGTATGTTGACACAGTGGAATGCCGATTCTGGTCCCGGGAAACAAGCACAGACTGTGGGACCACATAGTTATGCAGCTATGGGACAATGACCCATGGCTGCAAAATTTTCGAATGCATAAGGCTACTTTCATGGAACTTTCAGAATTGCTTTCCCCTTGCCCTAATGTGCAGCAGTACCAGGATGAGATCCGCTCTGATAGTGGAGAAGTGAGTGGCGATAGCCCTGTGGAAGTTTGCAGTACCAGACTGCTACTGGTCAGCTGGGAATCAGTTCAGAGTGGGGTAAATCAACAGTGGGGCTGCAGTGGTCCAAGTAGCCAGGACAATCAATAGCCTTCGAGTAGGAAGGAGAGTAGCTTTGAGAAATGTGCAGGACATAGTGGATGTTTTTTTCTGTGATAGGGTTCCTTAACTGTGTGTGTGTTTGTGTGTGCGCGCGAGGGGGGGGGGAGGGGGGATAGGGATATCTGTTCCATTTATCTTGATACCTGACTACTGCCAAAGAGTACATAAACTTCAAGGAGTACTCCTCAATGGTGTTGCACATGCTGGTGGATAGCAAGGGCCATTTCACTGATATCAGTATGGAATGGTTGGGAAAGGTACATGACACGTGCATCTTTAGGAGCTCTGGTGTCTTCAGAAAGGTGCAAGATGAATTTTTTTTCCCCAGACCAGAAAATTACCATTGAAAATGGTGAAATGCCAATAGTTCTTCCTGGAGACCCATTGCTCCCATGGCTCATGAAGCTGCCAGCCTGGACAGCAGTAAGGAGCAGTTCAACTTCAGGCTAAGCAAGTGCAGAATGGTGATAGAATGTGCCTTAAAAGATGCTGGCAAAGTTCACCAAGGTTGGACCTTGGTGAAAGCAGTATTTCAGTTGTTGCTGCTGCTTGCTGTGTTCTGCATATCTGTGAAAGTAAGGGAAACGTTCTTCTTTGAGTGGCCCCGTGGGTGCTCCACTCTAGGTGTCGGGTCCATCCCAGTACCGCTGGTCGGAAGATTTCAGAGGCATCTTCGGCCGGTCTGCGCATGCTCCCTGCAGCGCGTGGCTTTTGCGCCTTTGATCACGAGCGCAGACCAGCCCCCCTGCCAGTTCCTCTCAGCCATCCTCGGTTGCTGGCGGAGCTTTGCAATCTCCTCAGACACAGAGCAAATCCTGTCAGAAAGAATTGTAAAATAGTTAATCTTTGTTCAGTAGTTAGTTTCCTGTTAATTAGTTAGTTAGTTTTGGAAAAAAAAAAAAAAAGAGAAAGACGTCGTTCTAGTCAATTTCTGCCAGTGCGGCAGTTCACCTAGTCTATTTCATCATGCCTGGGACACCAGGATTCAAACGGTGTTCCCAGTGCAAAGAGGCTATGCCAGCCTCAGACAGTCATGCAGTCTGTGTCCGTTGTTTGGGGGAGTCCCATGTGCCCCAAAAATGCGCTCGTTGCTTGAAATTAACCCCTCGGGTACACAGAGACAGGGATCTCCGGCTCAAGCTTCTTCTCTGCGACAAGGCTCTTCAGCCTGTACAAACTTCACAGGAGCAAATAACTGCTCCAAAGAGAAGAGCGCTATCACCAGGAGTGCCTAAAACAAAAAAGAAAAAGGTTTCTCTCGCCCGCTCCCTCCCCACCGTCCCCCTGCCGGGGGTGAGTCAGGACAAGTCAGACACAGCAGCAGTAGGCACTCGACCGGCATCTAAATCACTTTCCTGGTCTGTGGCAGAATCATCCAAGCCGCGCATGGCTTCGGCTACTTCAGCAGCTTCCCCTACTTATAGGGAGCATATGTGAGCCAGAACCCCTTCGGGGGATAAGCTGGCCATGCCACTAATGCCACCAACGATGCCGCCTTACAGGGAACCGTCCCTGCAGCAGTGGGACGGGTCAGGAGCAGCACCGGAGTCTGCACCGCTGAGGGCACTCCTGACCCCTCCACAGGAGTGAGCACCGGCCGCTCCAGAGAAGAGACGGTGGCACCGGGAGACCACGGCTCACTGTGCCGTAGAGACGGTGCCGACAGGGCAGCCGGCACCGCAAGAGGGCAATTCCCCCGGAGCGCCCCGGGTGCCGTGTGAGATCATGCACTCGGTGCCGAGAGCTGCACAGTCCTCCCACTCATCGGCACCGAGATTACAATCAGCCTCTCTGCCTCCAGGACACTCTCAGCCGGCGCGTGCTTAGGGTAACCATGGCAACTCAGCTGGAGACTTGACAGCTGCACCCGAGCCCCGGGCAGCTATTCCTCCGAAGGCAGCAAGGAAATCACCTAGAAATCATTCCAGGTTGCCTTCACCGTACTTCTCGCCTGAGCCTTCCCCACCTGCACGTCACTCAGACAGGGGGGCTTATTCCTCTGCATATAGCAATTCTCATAGACGCTCATGCTCGAATTATTCCGATAGATATGATTGTGTCTCTCCACATAGATCTCGCTCGCCGACGTACTCTCTTCCCAGATCATATCGGCGCAGGCATGGCAGCAGATATTCATCAAGGAGATCATCTCCTGACTATGATTGTCACGCTCACAGGAGTTATCATGCCCCTACGAGGAAGGGCAGATCACACTCCCATTCCCACTCTTGTTGTTGCCATCAGTCTTATCACAGATGGTCTTCACCACATGCTCCAGAATATCAAAGACCTCAGTCACCGAGGCCACCCCTTCCCATGGCCCCCTCAGTATCAGTCCTTTCTGATCCAGGGGAAGGCCAAATTTCGGATACAGACGAGCACACGCCTGCAGCTTCCCCTGGGGATGTTCAATCGTCCTTCCCAGATGATGCAGTTTTCGTGGCGGATCGTTCACCACCGGACGATGCCCATGAATTCCAAGACCTATTCAAGAGGGTGGCACAGTCGCAGGAAGTTCAACTAACAGACGTGCAGGCGAAACAACATAAGTTGTGGAAGAATTTGCACCCGAGGCATCAGTCCAGAGCGGCCTTACCGCTAGACGAGGCAATTCTAGAGTCGGCTTCAGAGATCTGGAACACGCCGGCTTCAGTTACCCCATCATGTAAAAGGGCTGAGAAAAGATATTTCGTAGCAGCCAAAGGGGCAGAGTTCCTGTTCATGCACCCCGAGCCCAATTCACTGGTGGTGGAGGCAGCCTTGCAGAGAGCAAAGAGCCCACAGGTCAGAAATTCAGCAGCTGACAAGGATGCAAAAAAGCTAGACATTTTTGGACGGAAGGTGTATTCTTCATCCACGCTTCTCCTGCGTATCACTAATTATGTGGCGCTCTTGTCCAATCATAGCTTCGATAACATTGCAAGATTGATGGAAATTGCTCAATGAATCTCCGAGGCCGATAGGGTTCTCCTCCGTGAGATAATTCAAGATGGTTATGCATGTGCCAGAGCAGGTCTGCAGATTGCCAGTGACATGGCTGACACAGCGGCGTGAACAGTAGCTACGGCAGTATCCATGAGAAAGGCCTCATGGCTAACAATGGCCACAGTACCCGGAGAGCTACAATCCAAGGTGGAGGATCTCCCATTCGATAGAATTAAGCTCTTTGCGGAAAAAACGGATGACGTACTCCATACAGGGAAGGACTCGCGAACATCCTTACGCACTCTCGGAATGTACGTCCCACCTTTCCGCCACAGACGATATTTTCCGTTCCAAAAACGTTATGACTATCTATTCCGGAGACAGCAAAACCGTCCTTATGATAAAGGTCATTCTAAGCAGAGGCCACAGCGCAGACGTCCTCACCTGGCTAGAGCGAACAATGCCGGGACGCCCAAACAGCAGGTTTGACTTCCATGTCGAGGGCGCGCTGAACACCCCAGTTGTTGTCAGAGATGCCAAGCCCATTTTTCATCACAGACTACAACTCTATTACCATCAATGGGTTGCTATAACAACACACAAATAGGTATTGGAGGTGATAAGATCCGGTCTCACCATCCCATTCACATCCTTCCCTCCTACCACCCCACCATCCCCGTCCCTTTTCAGGGACCCATCTCATGAGGACCTTCTGCGACAAGAGGCTTATCGCCTATTATCCATTGGAGCGATAGAGAAGGTCCCAGAGGGTTTCAGAGGAAAAGGATTCTATTCGCGTTATTTCCCAACGCAAAAGAAAATGTGGGGATGGAGACCTATTCTGGATCTGCACCAGCTGAATCGCTACCTTCGAAAACAGTGATTCAAAATGGTGACGCTCACTACAGTCATCCCAGCTCTGGACAACAACGATTGGTTCGTGGCCCTCGACCTACAGGACACTTATTTTCATATAGGAATACATCCTGTGCACAGACGATTCCTGCATTTTGTCATAAAGAACGAGCATTTCCAATATTGTGTCCTCCCATTCGGACTGGCTTCCGCTCCACAGGTATTTTCAAAGACCCTCGCCGTCGTTGCTGCGCACCTCCGGCGACTGCGAGTCATCATATTCCCTTATCTGGACGACTGTTTGATAAAGGGTACGTCTCAGGAAGAAACGTCCCTCATGGTCACAACGGTCAGACGAGTGTTCGACTCTCTTGGACTGATTGTAAACGAGTCGAAATTGACCCTCACTCCAACGCAGAACATATAGTTCATAGGGGCAGTTCTCGACTCAAGGATGGCAAGAGCCTATCTTCCGAAGGACAGATTCCAGGCAATAAAGGACTTGGTCAGTCTACTCGGCAAGGGCCTAGTAGTCTCAGTACATACCTGTCTGCGTCTCCTGGGCCACATGGCCGCAGCCACGTTTGTCGTTCCCCACGCACGCCTCCACCTCAGAAACCTGAAACACTGGCTGTCAACTGTGTATGTTCCGGGAAGACACGACATTCACAAGCAAGTTTCTTCTCCGCTCCACGTTCACGTGTCTCTGCGCTGGTGGACCAAGACATCAAACATTTTGACGGGAATGCCTTTCCACAGACCGATTCCGTCGGTACAGCTGACGTCGGACGCCTCCCTCATCGGATGGGGTGCGCACATGGGCAACGAACGCATACAGGGTTGCTGGTCTCCTGCCGAGAGGCGTCTACATATCAACAGACTGGAGTTGTGTGCCATATTCCTGGCATGCAAGCACTTCCTCCCTCACCTGAGAGGCAAGACAGTCAGAGCGCTTACGGACAACGTGGCGGCAATGTATTATCTAAACATACAAGGCGCAGCAAGGTCACGTTCCCTATGCACAGAAGCGGTATGGTGCTGGAACTGGTGCATAAAGAACAATATCACCATAGCAGCATCCTACTTACCTGGCATAGCCAATGTCATTGCTGACTCCCTAAGCAGACGCTTTCCTGTTGATCACGAGTGGGAGATAAGGCAGAATGTGATTCAGGATGTCTTCAGCAGATGGGGTACGCCGCTGGTAGATCTGTTTGCAACGGCCTTCAACAAGAAGTGTCGCCTTTTCTGTTCCAGAGCAGGGATAGGCAAGGGATCCCTAGGCAATGCACTACTAACCAACTGGAAAAAATCACTACTGTATGCATTTCCTCCGATAGTTCTCATTCCCAGAACACTGGAGAAGATCAGAACGGAGGCAGCAACGGTGATACTGATAGCACCGGCTTGGCCCAGACAAACTTGGTATCCATTCTTGCACAGGATGTCTCTACGGCCTCTGTGGCCTCTGCCTTTACACCAGAACCTTCTCTCTCAAGAACGGGGTTCTCTTCTACATCCCAAGCTAGAGACGTTACATCTGACAGCGTGGCTCCTGACTGGCTCGAACGAGATGAGAACCTTTGCTCACAGCAGGTCAAGTCCATTCTGATTCACAGTAGAAAAGATTCGACAAGACGTAATTACCTGACTAGATGGCGCAGATATTTATCTTGGTGCCTCCAAAACAACATCCGACCGCTGTCTGCTCCGTTACACCAGGTCCTCAAGTACATGCTTCACTTGTGGACTTTGAAACTCTCTTTGGCATCCCTTCGAGTTCATCTATTGGCCATCAGTGCTTTCCATTGTCCGATACAGGGTTTCTCATTGTTTTCACACCCAACCACCAAGCGATTCCTCAAGGGTCTGAATAATATAAGTCCACCTCGGAGACCTCCTGCACCGTCGTGGAATTTGGACGTAGTATTCGAAACGCTTATGTTTCCCCCCTTTGAACCACTGGCATCTGTAGCGCTGCAGATGCTAACTATGAAGACCGTTTTCCTGCTTGTAATTACGTCAGCGCGCAGAGTCAGTGAGTTAGGAGCGATGACGTCGACTCCCCCATTCACATTGTTTTCAAAAGAAGCAGTGACGCTACGATTGCACCCAGTGTTCACTCCCAAGGTCTACTCGTTGTTTCACATCAACAAACTGATTGTACTTCCTTCTTTTTATCCAAAGCCGCATGCCTCAAATGAGGCTATGCTTCATACGCTGGATGTTAGACGTGCCCTTGCCTTCTACATAGACAGAACCAGACAGTGGCGCCGAACAGATAAACTTTTGGTATCAACAGCGCAGCGATCCAAAGGACAGGCGCTTTCCACTCAACGCATAGCTAAGCTTATCTCCCTCTGCATAACCACGTATCACTCTATTCGTAACAGACTGTTGCCCTCTTATCCACGGGTACATTCGACTAGGGCAGTAGCAATTTCTACAGCCTTTGCCAGGGGCGTTCCCCTCGCGGATATTTGTAGAGCCGCTACGTGGGCTTCAAGTACTTCTTTTATGAGACACTATGCCATAGTGCAACGATGGGCATCAGACCACGTGATGGCTTCTGCAGTCCTGTCTTTTACAGGCAATAATTAATTGACCCAGCACGCTGGTGTTCCAGTTACTGCTATATAGTCACCGAGAGTGGAGCACCCACGGGGCACATCTCGAAGAACCACCGTTACTACACAGGGTGAGTAACTTGTTCTTTCTGGTGGGATAGGGGCTTGAGGCAGTTTGTGTGGTGGCCAATTATGAGAAGCCAGACACCAGAGCAATAAAGAGAGCACATCGAGATGCATTGCACATCAGGGAGGCTTTGAAAACCAGTTTCATGAATGACCTAACAATGATGTGACAGTTATTTATGTAGGTTGCTTGTTACCACACTGCCCCCTGTTGTATAGGTACTGCCCTGTAAATCCTCCCCCTTCCCCCATATGCAGTTGGCAAAATAAATAAAGACCCTGAAATTATGTTGTTCTGAAACTATGTACTTTTATTTAGGAAACACGAGGAACACAGACATTGACTGAATGGAAATGGGCATACTTAGGGTCTGATAATGGAAGAGGGGCAGCACAAAGATACGTGGCTTATTACAATCACCTTGTGTAGCAATCAAAGCTATGGGAATGATGGCCTTCTCCAGGACCCATCTCAGGGAGTTGAGTTAAAGGCTTCCCAAGCCTAACTCTTGCATTCTAGGATGTCTGGGAGAGAAGGATATGGAACTTCTTTGAACATCTTTGGTGGCATTCTCTGAAATGCTTCCAGTTCCACGCGCAGGGCCAGATAGACAGGCAGAACTTCAGAGTCTCAATGCGTGGATGAGACGATGGTGCAGGGAAGAGGGGTTTAGATTTATTAGGAACTGGGGACACTTTTGGGGTAGGGGGAGCCTATACAGGAATGATGGGCTCCACCTAAATCGAGGTGGATCCAGACTGCTGGCATTAAACATTAAAAAGGTCGTAGAGCAGTTTTTAAACTAAGAGGTGGGGGAAAGCCGATTGGTGCGGGGGAGCACCTGGATCGGACGGAGACTTCTCTTACACGAGGCTCCATAGGTAGGGATTCCCTAGAAGTTAGTCAGATAGGGAACGTGGGAAATAATATATGGGCAAGATCAGATGTGAAACAATCGTGCATAAAAAAATCCAATGTGTCTGAGAAAGGCGGACATATAAATAGTGGTAGTTTTCTAACATGCTTTTACACTAATACTAGGAGTCTGTCTAATAAGATGGGTGAACTGGAGTACCTCATATCAAAGGAGGAAGTTGACATAATAGGCATCTCAGAAACATGGTGGAATGAGGACAATCAGTGGGACACTATCATACCGGGATATAAATTATATCGGAAAGACAGAACAGGTCGTGCGGGTGGCGGAGTGGTACTATACGTGAAGGATAATATAGAATCAAATGAAGTAAAAATCCTAAAGGAATCAAAATGTTCCATAGAATCATTATGGATAACAATTCATTCCTCTAATATGAATATGGCATTAGGAATATATTACCGACCACCTAACCAGGACAGTGATAGTGATGCTGAAATGATAAGGGAGATTAGAGAGGCTACCAAAATAAAAAACACAGTAATAATAGGAGATTTCAATTATCCCCATATTGATTGGGTGCATGTCACCTCAGGACGGGATTCAGAGATTAAATTTCTTGATGCCTTAAATGACTGCTTCTTGGAGCAGCTAGTACAGGAACCCACAAGGGGAGAGTCGATTCTCGACCTAGTCTTGACTGGAACGCAGGATCTGGTCCAAGAGGTAACTGTTACTGGACCGCTTGGAAATAGTGACCACAATATAATAACTTTTAATATTCCTGTGTTGGGAAGAACACCGCAGCGGTCAAACACTCTGGCATTTAATTTCAAAAAGGGGAATTACACTAAAATGAGGAAGCTAGTTAAACAGAAACTAAAAGGGAGAGTAATTAAACTAAAATCCCTGGAAGCTGCATGGGAACTGTTTAAAGACACCATACTAGAGGCCCAACTTAAATGTATACCCCAAATAAAATGTATACCCCAAATAAAAAACACAGTAAGAGACCTAACAAAGAACCACCATGGCTAAACAGCCATGTTAAAAAGGCAGTGAGAGAGAAAAGGGCAGCTTTTAAAAAGTGGAAGTCAAATCCTAGTGAGGAAAATAGAAAGGAACATAAACACTCCCAAATTAAGTGTCATAATGTAGTAAGAAAAGCCAAAAAAGAGTTTGAGGAACAGCTAGCCAAAAATTCAAAAAATGATAGTAAAATGTTTTTTAAATACATTAGAAGCAGGAAGCCCGCTAAAAAAGCAGTGGGGCCCTTGGATGATAAAGATATAAAAGGAGCGATCAAGGAAGACAGTGCCATTGCGGAGCGATTAAATGATTTCTTTGCTTCAGTCTTCACGGCTGAGGATGTTACAGAGGTTCCTAAATCTGAGCCAGCCTTTTTAGGTGACAAATCTGAGGAACTCACTCAGATTGAAGTGACATTAGAGGAGGTTATGGAATTAATTGATAAGCTGAATAGTAACAAGTCTCCGGGACCAGACGGCATTCACCCAAGGGTTCTGAAAGAACTCAAATGTGAAATTGCGGAGTTATTAACAGTGGTTTGTAACCTATCCTTTAAATCCACTTTGGTACCAAATGACTGGAAGATGGCCAATATAACACCAATATTTAAAAAAGGCTCTAGAGGAGATCCTGGCAATTATAGACCGATAAGTTTAACATCAGTACCAGGCAAATTAGTAGAAACACTAGTAAAGAGTAAAATTGCAAGGCACATAGAAGAGCACGAATTGTTGGGCAAAAGTCAGCATGGTTTCTGCAGAGGGAAGTCGTGTCTAACTAATCTGTTAGAATTCTTTGAAGGGGTTAATAAACATGCGGACAAGGGGCACCCAGTGGATATAATATACCTAGATTTCCAGAAAGCCTTTGACACGGTCCCACACCAAAGGCTTTTACGTAAATTAGGTGGTCATGGGATAGGAGGAAAGGTCCTTTCATGGATCAAGAATTGGTTAAAAGACAGAAAACAAAAGGTGGGAATAAATGGTAAATTTTCACAATGGAGGAGGGTAACTAGTGGTGTTCCCCAGGGGTCAGTACTGGGACCAATCCTGTTCAACTTGTTCATCAATGATCTAGAAAATGAGGTAAGCAGTGAGGTGGCCAAGTTTGCAGATGACACAAAGTTGTTCAGGACAGTCAAAAGCAAAAGGGATTGTGAAGAACTACAAAAAGATCTCAGCAAACTGAGTGATTGGGCAGCAAAATGGCAAATGAAATTTAATGTGGGTAAGTGTAAGGTAATGCATGTTGGAAAAAATAACCCAAATTACACGTACTACATGATGGGGTCAAATTTAGCTACGACAGATCAGGAAAGGGATCTTGGAGTTATAGTGGATAGTTCTATGAAGACATCCACGCAGTGTGCAGCGGCAGTTAGTAAGGCAAATAGGATGTTAGGAATTATTAAAAAAGGGATAGATAATAAGACAAAAGATATCATACTTCCCCTATATAAAACTATGGTACGCCCACATCTCGAGTACTGCGTGCAGATGTGGTCTCCTCACCTCAAAAAAGATATATTGGCATTAGAAAAGGTTCAGAAAAGGGCGACTAAGATGATTAGGGGCTTGGAAAGGGTCCCATATGGGGAGAGGCTAGAGAGACTGGGACTTTTCAGTTTGGAAAAAAGGCGATTGAGGGGCGATATGATAGAGGTATATAAAATCATGAATGGTGTGGAGAAAGTGATTATAGAAAAATTATTTACCTTTTCCCATAATACAAGAACTAGGGACACCAAATGAAATTGATGGGTAGTAGGTTCAAAACTAATAAAAGGAAATTTTTCTTCACACAGCGCACAGTCAACCTGTGGAACTCCTTGCCCGAGGAGGCTGTGAAGGCCAGGACTCTATTAGGGTTTAAAAAAGAGCTTGATAAATTTTTGCAGGTTAGGTCCATAAATGGCTATTAGCCAGGGATAAAGTATGGTGCCCTAGCCTTCATAACAAGGGCAGGAGATGGATGGCAGGAGATAAATCACTTGATCATTGTCTTCTGTTCTCCTTCTCTGGGGCACCTGGCATTGGCCACCGTCGGCAGATGGGATGCTGGGCTCGATGGACCTTTGGTCTGACCCAGTATGGCCATTCTTATGTTCTTATATTCTTATGTTCTAACTTGGAGATTAGAATGTGTTTGTTCAGCTACTTTGCGTGATGGCTGACAAAATATTCTGGAAAAATATACTTTCCGGATTTACGTTCTCCTGTAACACAGAAATGGCTAGAGAGATTTTTCTCAAACATTAAAAAAAAAAAATCATGTTTATAATGAAACCAAGCATGTGAAAAAGGAGGGAGTTGTTTTAATAGAAGTCCAAGCTTAGCCATAACTTTACTAGCTTTACAACTTCAAAACTTTTAAACTAATCCTCAAAACAAAATATTTAGGACTGATAAATATTGGGATACATTAAAAAAACTAATGAAAAATATCCATCCATCCTTGCTAGAAGAAAGACAGAAGGCCCTGGATATGGTTTAATGAGGCCACAACTTTATTCACTTATAATATTTGGGAGTACCTAGCAACAAATTGTACAGTGAACGGAGGAGGGGTGTCAGTTCCTTTCTGATCCAGATGTAGGAGTCTCAAGTCGTCTTCCTCAGCTCTCTTAAAGGAGAGTCGGAAAAGGAAGAGGTTGGCGGTTCCCTAATGATGAAACATAGATCCGTTGCCCATCCCTTTTAAGGATGTTTTAATTCAAGTTCTTTTCTAGTCCATTTTATTTGATAACTGTATTACTTACATACTGAGCATCTGTACTGGACATCTGCCACAAGTTTTACATAGAAGTCGTGACATCACAAGCTTACCACCCTGTTCTATTCTACCAGGTTCAAGACCAGCTTTGGGGGAGACAAAAAAATCCATCCCACCTTGGCCAGTCTTGTGGTGAGGGATACATTTCTTCCCAGGTCTCCAAGGAAAAGGAACAACTAGTGTAATGCCTACAAGATGTCAAATGGGAAGTTGTCCTTTTGCCAAGTTCATGGGTAGCTGGAGTGGGTGCTGCTAGCCCAAATCAGGTAAAAACAGCCTTTTTGTGGCTGCATGAAGTATAAAGGCTCTCCCACTCTTCTGGATGATAGGAAGGGGAATGCAGATGCCTTGTTCTGATTAGGATGCAATTGCTTCCTGCCAAGTTTTCACTCTTTCCCTTACAGAAAATAAAGAGGCCTTTAAAGGGACAATGCCCCTCTTCCAGCTAGCTGGACAAATATCCACTCATATAGAGGTTGCAGGGGGCACATTTCCGTCCACAATAATGGAAATTTACAGATAGTGAAAGTTAGAAAAAGGCAGCTTGAGACCTTCTAAGAGTTTAAGGATATTTATTTTGTATATTTTGACGTTATCATGACAGTTTGTGTGTTAATGCTTATAAAGCAGTGCCTATTATCATTAAATAATTGTTTGATTTCCCCATGATTTCCTGCAGCTGTGAAAGTTTACATGAATAAAAAGTAGAAAAATGCTTAAAATAAACATCTATTATCTGTAAAAATTATAAAAGAAAAATAATACATTGAATTCTACCAAGCCCTCCCCCTATATATAAATATTTAATTAGTACAACACTTTGAAAATATTTTATTGTATCCTTCTATGCTTCTTGCCTTGTAAGGTGTGGAGAGTCCTAGTATAACCTTCATATAGCCAGCTGGTCAAGAATTTTTCTGGACTATTGGTAACTTTGTCAGTATCATAAAAGTATTTCAGTTCATGTAAACTTTATTCAGGCATTTTAATTTTGGTAATTTTAACACTTTTGTTAAGTACTAGAAGATTTACCTATTGTTGCTTGGGTCCTTAACTCAAATAAATTTTGTTTTTCTTCATTTAAATCATTGCTTGCGGTGGGGCTGGGGATGAAGGGTTCAGTATGCAGGCTTCCCTGGGAAGAGAGGACAGTCTCAGCCCTCTCTCACCGCAATTGCTTGAGGCCAGGTGAGAAGCGTCTGTCCAGACACTGCAGTGGGCACAGCTGGGGGAGCAACCAGACAAATTCTCTGAAATATATAGTAGATAGCTGTCCCTTTCTCTACCCCAATCCCCTGCTGGCCCAATGGGATTATAGTTATCCAGGTCCCCATATTTGGCCCCTCGCTGCCCCCTCCGGTCATTCTGTAGTATAACTCCATCCTACCAGACCCCTATCTTTCCAGGTTATGAAAAACAATTGAATTCCAGGGACATCCCATTGTCTTGGCATAATAAAACCCTGACCTTGCTTTAAGTTATGGTAGAAGGAAGCTGTATGCCAAATTTGATGGTCCTAGTTCATACCATTTATTAGGAGTTCATGAACAAATGGACACATGGATGGACATACAGACAGATGCCCATTTCTAAAATATATAGTAAGTAGATAAACATGGTACCATTTGTATACTGTAGGAGAATGGATTGAAGGAAATAAAATATCCAGAACAAACAAACTGCACATCACTTGAAGGCAAGAAAAACTCAACATATACCTACTAGTACAAATTCAGCTCTTCATAGTGGTTTCACACACATAATTGAGGGCAGAATATAGCTATGTGTGTGCCTACAAATTAGTGTTAGAAATATGTAGACTGTACATTAGTATATTCATTGTAGTGTATCTGAATGTGCTTATATTCCAGAACATAGCTTCTCTACAGTCAATAAAAATTTTTTGTAATTTTTAGTGAGAAGTCCTAGTTTTATGTATTTTAAAAAACCCTATCATTTCAAAACAATTTGATTTGGTAATAATTAGTCACAGAAACTTTAAATTATCAGGAAAACCAGGCAGTTATGCAGTATTTGATGTACATGGAATAATTAAGCAGCAGAACCTACTATACTGAGTAATTATACTCAGATATATGCCAATCTAGCATCTAAACTAAAAAACTGTGGAAGAGGGATTTGTGTTTCCAATTACCTAATATTGGAGGCTTATTATAATAAGAAAAATACTACCTTGGCGTTATCTTTGAGCATTTGTAGCTTCTTATTTTATACCCTAGATAACAAGCCTGTTTCATTTGTAGTTTTGTTGGGTTTTGTTACTATGTGACTTTGAAAAGTTATGTCAGCTCTCTGCAGCTCAGTTTTGGCTTCTGTATAATATGGCTAATAATACTTACCTTTCTTTGTAGATTGCTTTGATATCTAATGGTAAGAAGTGTGATATGAATATTTTTTATGTATAGGAGTTTGTATGAGTGGTACTTTTCAGAGAATCCATGGAATGTATTTCTCTGAGATTTACTCTTAATGCATTCGTTTCAAGTGAACGTATATTAATAAATTAGTACGTAAGGATAAAATGTCTTTATTGTATCAAATCCTATTTTACATTACTTTTGTGCTCAGGTACTTACAAGACAGTGAGCAGGATGTTTGTATTTCAACAGTTATAGCAGCTGCAGTCCTTTCAGAGGGGACACTTTTCACTGTTCTGTGATTTGCTTGAATTAGGAGGCCAGTTATCTAAACCTTAGTCCAGAAATACTATCTTTACTAACTTTAAAGATTTAATTAATTCTTCATGTTAATTTAATAGTGAGATAATTCTAAGAGTCTGAATAAAGTCACTTTTGAACTCTGAAGTTGAAATCCTAAGTTGAAATGAGAGAGAGTTTTACCATTGACTGCAGGGATTTGGGAGAAGCAGGATTTCACTGCTAAACACTTACGACATGTCTACACTACAGAGAAGATCAGCTCTCCAGAGGTTGATCTTCTAACATTCTATTTAGTGGGTCTAGTGTAGATCCCTGAATCGAACGCTCAAAGCAGCCCCTGTCAGAATAAGGTACTCCTCCTGTGAGTGGATGGGCATTTAAGGTACGTCAACTCCAGCTACACAGTTAATGTAGCTGGAGTTGTGTATCTTAAGTTGACCTTCCCCTCCAGTGCAGACCAGGCCTTAGAGTTGAAATTAGTGCTTTGTGTTATTATAAGGACTTTTTTTTTCTGATTTTCCTGTAAAATCACGAGATCCTGAGAAGTGATGAAATTCTAATGATCTTTATTTAGATAATATCCAGACAAATATTTCTAGATGAATTTTGCCATGAAACACTCATTAATAGGACATGCTGATTACTTGCATTTAACTTTTAATGAGTATGCCTCTTCTTTGTGCAAGGAAATTCAATTATATTATTTTAGATGTATCTAAATAGTGAGAAAATGTAGAGAGGGATGTTGAAAGAGAAGCTGATCCATTCTTGGCTTGTAGATATATTGGACTAGCACCATCTTCTGATTGTTTAGTACACTACATCTTTCATGACTTTTACTAGAGCAGAAAAAACTATGTAGTAAAATATTCGTTCAGTTTGGGTTAATACCTTAGTACCTTAATATATTCTTTTGAGCTACGCTGTTTATAAAATAGCTAAATATACATTATTAGCTTTTGCATAGGTTTATTGTAATAACTTGTAAATATTATTTAATTTGCACAATATAGAATAGCTTCTAATGTCAGTTCTTACAAAGAAAATTAGCTTTTTGCACCAAATAATTTCTTTAATTGTTTATCAGTATGTCATTAGTTGATTAATCAAACCAAATGTAAACTCATCCATTGTGTCTGTGATAGTTGAAATATTTTTTCATTGTATATTAGAGAGTATTCTGGGTTTTTTAGACAGCCAGCTGTGTTTTAAGGCACATGGGGATGGTATTCAAATAGGGAGCAAACCCAACAGAGCTGTGGAAACAGCTACTAAGTGTCTTCATTCTAGAGGAAAATACTTTTTCTTGACTTTACTAGAATAGAGCATTTATTGTCCAACTGAGATGTCTCAGTTGGGGACCACTGCAGTGAGAGTTGGGGTTTTTTTGAGGAGGTTTTTTGCTTCTCACGTGTGTGGTCCCCAACTGATTTTTCTGTGGGTCAGTGACACCCAACCAAAAATGGTTCCCCACCCCTCCCATAAATTAAGAAAACATTGAATCCTTTTGTGTTGGACATAAATTAATATTTTACTTTATTGAAAATGAAGTTTGATAAACTAACATGAGAAAGTGAAAACACTTAATATGTTTAATAATTTAAATTAAACCATTCTCCCTAGCTGCAGCACTAGCAAAATGGCTGAGGCGTAATTATGTAATTACCAGTGAGTTTCCATTAGCAACTGGTGCTTCACTGAAAGGTTTGCATTGAGCCAGGTGGTCCACAGGCCAAAAAGTTTGAGAACCACTATACTAGATGATTTACCTGATGTTGCTCAGGTCCTTAACTGAAATATTTTTTGTTTTTCTTAATTTAAGTCATTGCTCTGGGCTGGGGATGAAGGGTTCATTATGCAGGCTGCCTCAAGGTGAGAGGATAACCACAGCCCTCTCTCACTGTAGCAGCTTGGGGCCAGGTGAGAAGTTCCCCTCTATGGCTGCTGCAGCAGGCACAGCTAGGGAAGGGGTGCATGTCTCCTGTCTGGACAAACAGACAGACAAAGTCTCTCAAATATATAGTGGATAGCTGTACATTTCTCTACCCCTGCCATGTGCTGGCACAATGCAGTTACAGCTGTCCTGGTCCCCATCTCTGGCCCCTTACTGCCCCCTTATGTTCATTCTACAGTATAACTGTCCCTGGTAGCTTACTCCTCCCTTTCCATTTTATGAGAAACAGTGGCATTCTAGGCACATCCCATTGTCCTGGCACAACCCTAACCTTGCTTTATGTTATGATCAGAGGAAGTGCATACCAAATTTGGAGGTCCTAGCTCTTACCATTTAGGAGAAGTTCTTGAAGAAACAGACCCACAAAGAAAGAAAGAAAGAGACAGACAGACAGAGACACACACACACACACACACACACACAGAGTCTCAAAAATAGTAGATAGTTATTACACTATGGTATCTGAGATGCTGCTACATTTCCTAATATTTGTTCTAGCATGATTATGATAGGTTAGATTGTATATAAATGGAGGACTGGAGCCCAGATTGCATAGGATGTATAATTGGTGGGTATCTTGGATTTGCTGTTTTGTTTTGTTTCATTTCATTTAAATATGGCATAGATTGTTGTTTTGCTGATCTTTTATATTTATACTGTGATAATCACTCTGGCATCTTAAAAGCTCAGCAAAAAAAAAAAGTTAGATTTGATTTTCTTCCCTTTATCACCACCACAGATCATGTTTTCTTTCTCTTTCTTCCCTCCCTGCATACAAAAGGCACTCTACATTGTCACAGGACTTTTAGTAAGGAATTAGATATAATCTGCAAATTAATTGTCTTTTGCCAGCCCTAGTCTTTCCCCCCTCTGGTGATGGTGGGCTTCAGATAATCAACCTCACTCAGGCAGTGTTTGTCTTCCCCTTTTTGCTGTTCTCTTGCTTGTGTCTTCAGGGTAGCCCTGACTATGGAATGCTTGTTCCCCTAGCTGACACTCAGGCCTTTCTGCTTCCCCTATGGGAAGGAGCACAGTCTCTCTTCCTGGAGAAGATACTTCTCTATTTCTACTAGCCTGATACGAACTGGTGTCCCTTTCTCACTTCCTCAACCTTCTCTCAACAACGGAGGGGTTGTAAAAAGGTCTGACAGCCCTTAATTGGATTCGATTGATCCCAATTGGCCCGTGGTAACTCCATTTTTTTCCCCCCAGCTGATAGGGAAGAGTGTCTGCCTTCCAGTACCTTCTTGCATTTGTTTTTCACACTATTTGTAAAGTTTCTTTTAAATAAATTACTAATTTTTCTGTATTCATTCATTTAAAAAAAAAACAAACCAAAAACCCCAGCCTTTTTGCAGCTGGCTGACCTGACTTTGTAATAATATATTGATGTTTGAGACAGAAATAACAGTTTTAATTTAAGTTGCTGCTGATACTGTCCTTATGGATGTTGATTAGTCTTGCTACCTTAGAAGTCTACTGTCCTCCAGTATAAACATTGATGATGATGTAACTGCTCAACTCGCAAAGCCAGTGCTGCCTTTGGGAAGATTGACCAAATGATTATGGAATGACCATGGTGTTAAGCTATTACTTTGTATGAAGTTTATCAGGCAGTTGTCCTTACTATCTTGCTGTATGGCTCAGAGTCATGGACCATATATTACCACCAGGTTTTGAAACTTGATAAGTTCCATATGCTCTGCCTCGGGAATACTGCCCATGTGAATTGGTGGGACAAAAATCCAAACACGGAGGTCCTTAAGCTGTTTGGTGTCATAGGCAAGTAAGCAATGCTTATGAACAACAGTTTCACTGGGTTGGTCATGTTATAAGGATAGATGATCACAAATAATGAGGATGGTCTTCTATGGTATAAGAATGGCCTAGACTAGAGCATCAGACCCAAGGTCAATCTAGCTCAGTATCCTGTCCTCCTACAGTGGCCAATGCCAGGTGTCCCAAAGGAATGAACAGAACAAGTAATCATCAAGTGATTGCACCTCTCTCACCCCTTCCCAGCTTCTAACAGACAGAGGTAAGGGACACCATTCCTACCCATCTTTGGGTAGCCATCTATTGGTAGTCAGTATAAGTGTTATAAATATATCTTAAATGCCTCATGACTTCATGTTGGCATATCTCCCAGGGACCTGGAGATCGTATCTCCAGACAGATTGTTCTGGTGGTAAACCATTGCCCAGGTCTGAACTGTTTTGGTAGTCAATGTATCCGGACATTACAAGAAAGCATAGAATCTGAAAAGAGCACACAACACCTGCAGAGAGTGGATTATTATGTGCCGTCTGTAATCAGATTTTGCCAATCAAGTATTAGCTTAGTTGCTCACCAATGGCATCATAGAAGATGAAATCCGTTGATCAACTGCTCACTCCACATACACCCCCTCCCGAAAGGAGGACAGGAGACATTTGATACGGATTTAATCGGGGTTACCTGCATTGTACACTGCAAAATTTCATGGAATCATAAGAGATTAGTGTTGTAAGAGACTGCAGGAGATCATCTAGTTCAACCCCTGCTCAAAGCAGGACCAATCCCAAGTAAAACCATCTCAGCCAGGGCTTTGTCAAGCCTTGCCTTAAAAACCGCTAAGGATGGAGATTCCACCACCTCCGTAGCTACGCCATTCCAGTGCTTTACCACCCTCCTAGTGAGATGGATATGAGGAAAAACTAACCTAGACCTCCCCACTGTAATTTGAGACCGTTGCTGCTTCTGTCATCTGCCTCCACTGAGAGCCTAGCTCCATCCCCCTTCCAGTAGTTGAAGGCTGCGATCGTATCCCCACTCACTGTTCTCTTCTGCAGACTAAATAAGCCCAGTTCCCTCAGCCTCTCCTCATAAATCATGTGCTCCAGCCCCCTAATCATTTTTGTGGCCCTCCACTGGACTCTCCAATTTAACCACACGCTTTCTCTAGTGGGGGGCCCAAAACTGGAAGCAGTACTCCAGATGTGACCATTACCAGTGCTGAATAGAGGGAAATAAACACTTCCCTTGATCTGCTGGCAAAGCTCTTACTAATGTCTGAGACTACCTGGCAGATAACAGTATATAGTGCAGGCAATACCCTGTTTGTTGTGTAAGTCCCTGTGAGGCTTCCACCAGCTTTTTCCATTCAAGTCCTTCCAGAATATCTATTTCCAGGACCTTAGCATAGCCAGGGGCTTTTATCAGTTCCTCCTCATTTTCCATCCAGGTCCCACTAGCAAATCCATTGCCAGCATCTTACCATATGCCTTCCCTCGTGGGAGGGGTAAGGTGGGTTATAAGAAAGGGGGGAGGGGTTTGGCACCCTATTGTTTGCAACCATAGGTGCCCCAAACCCCACACCATTCCATTCCTTTAACCAGCAGGTCCTTTTAAAGTCCTTTACCAGGCCAAGAGTACTTGCACTGAACATTGGCTGCACACTTACCAAATAAGTTGCAACATATGGTCTAACACACCTTTTGTGTTCACCATAATATGTCTTCCCTAACACCCACTGGGAACCTCACTCCACCAAAGCCAATATGGTGGTGAGGTAAAATTTCTTCCCAGATCCCTCTAAAAAAGAGTAGCTAGCACAATGTCCACAGCAGGTTCAAACTGCACCTGATAATTACATCTCAAGGGGGAAGGAAGTGCTGTTGTGTGGTGCTGCTTTGTCTGCTGTGTGTAAAGAGGAATTTCCCACGCCAGGGCTTGCACCTATAAAGCCTTGTGCCCTTACATTCCCAGGGGGTGAATCAGTGCTGCAAAGCTAACCATTACCCACTTTTATGCAGAAGTGTCTGGCCTTGTCCCCCTGCTACAAAGCACCACTGCTGCCTTTTGGAAAGCCTGGACAATGATCCCCCTATTTTCGCTGAAGGGCAGTCCTTCTCATAAGCTTCACCACAGGTCCCATGTCTTGTGCATGTCAAGGCTGTTCCCCACTCTGGTACTCAGAGTGCAGTAGGTGGGGGCCCACAAGAAACCTTAAAAATACCTTTCCTCTATAGATTTCTGCTTAAAAGCTCCCCAAGGTCACAGATTCCCTGGTCTTAGGAAGTATCTGCCACCACCAAGTGAAACAAAAAAACCCTTTCTTCTTGAACCCAGGAGGTAAGCACTTGGACTTCATCCAGAGGGTACCCCAAGCTTTTTTTTTACCACAAGATAGCTTTAAAAAAAAGAGAGAGAGAGAGAGAACAAACTGCAATCTCTGATAGCTGACCTCTCAGTCTAGGCATACATACACAGACCTATTACCTTTGAGGACACAAAAATCAAATCATCGCCTTAACAAATGTAATTTTATTAACAAAACAAAAAGATATACTTGATAAAGCCTACTTGGTTGGTAGGTGTTTTAAAGCAACTGAGAAAAGAACGTTTTAAAAACAGAGAGAAATTCCATCCCTGAGATAAAACTTAAGTACCGTGTATAGGTGTGGGGGACACATGGACATAGCACAGAAAAGTTTAACCAAACAACAAAACAAAGAAAATAACCTGATCGCATCTAACAAAAAAAACCCACAACACATTCCTTATGTATTCACATATTCGTGTTTCAAGGTCTAGTCCATTTTCATGCCCAGTATTATTTGTAGGTTTGGTAGTGCTGCCTCGTTCAGTTCATCTTGTTCTCCCAACTCCTGGCTTAAAACTCACACAGTAGAAAAGCAAGGAGGGTTTCTTTTATATCAGATCTCAACACCTACCCCCATTGGCTCTCTTAGCTACCTGAGTTTAACCCTTTGGTTACTGAATACTGGGATGTTCAGAAAAGGCCAGAACTCTTCCTATCCATCATAAGCCCCCCCCCCAAATCAAAGACAGTGGTGGACTGTCTGGTCCACACTGGCTGTGATTTCTTCCTGGAGATTTAGGAGAAAACATAGTTAATATACCTACACACACTAAATCTATCCATCATAGTGCACATTACTTGTTTTAGAAGCAAAAGTAATCAACGTAGTTTGTATACATTTATGCTGGTGCCATGCTCAGGAGTTGTATGTAGAAAAAGGAAGCTTGCACACAAAATCTCACAGATCTCACCTCTGCTCTCAGAGCATCCTTTTGCAGCTCCTGTTATTAAACCTTTCCTGTTTTAGAGGAGCCAGGACGGAGACGAAAAATTTCCACCTTACATTGCCTCCATGAGGCATGAATTTTCTTGCACCTAACTCTAGAACTTTGCTAGAATTTATTCCTTGGTTTAAAAGGAATTAAAATTATAAATAAGCTGTTTTTCTTGAATTGTTCTGAAATGCGTATTTTTGATACTTGTGGTTTCCTGCTGAGAAGGAAGCTTTTAAAATAGATTGTGTACTTACTGGAGTTTTTGGGCTATCAATCCATTTTTTTGGGAAGGTAATTCCTAACTACTTTCATGGTTTTGTAGGAGAAAGAGTCAAAATAATAGTTTATGTCTAAAATGCTAAAAATTGGCACTGGCTATTATTACTCACCGTTAACATTTCTTCTAATACAGTATCTGATTTGTTACTATGTCCTCATAAAGAAGCACCAGCATTAGAGTGTATATGACAGCGAGAAAGTAAACACATGCTTGCAATCAAATTAATGTATTTCATCTGTCTTCAACTAATAACAATCTGTCATGCTATCTATCTGAGCAGGGGCATAAACAGTTTATTTTGTGTTTGGAATAACTTCCTGGAGGTAGTTAATGTGACACGCAGTTTGTCTGAAATGAGTATAACCAGAGCAACACGCTAGATGTTTTCTCGATAACTTAAAAAATTACTGAGAAAATCCTGTACTGGAACTGTATTTATATTTCCCTTTCAGCTTCCTTAAGTCAGAATCATCGTGTATGTTTCATCAGGACTTCACTGAAAGTGTGTTCCTTTCTTGGCATCTGATACAGTTTTAGTGTGAGAAAAGGATTACAGACATTAATAGAAATTTAAGTATAAAAGGTTGCACTTCCCATTCTGACACTAAGGTTCCATTGTTTACCTTGTAAAGGAGAGTGTATTATATTGACCGTAATGTACAAGTGTCAAGTCCAAGCTGGTTTTTGAAAAGCAGTGTCTCTCTCTGTAGGTGAAACAGTGTATAATAGCAATGAGAAAATGATTGAATACTGAAATAATGCAACTAGGTGATTGATTAATGCATATGACACCTGCATAAGTTGTTTACTTTTTTATCTAAATATCTTAGATAAGTTTTGTTTTTTAAATGAAAAATTATTGAAAACGACAGTGTACTCAGCCTGGAAATCTAACAAAATACTAATCCTATCTGGCACATCCAAATATACTTTAAGGGTTAATGAAAAGCTCCTGGACTTAGCTGGGGAGCAATAGGCACAGAGCAATAGACTTAGGCAGAAGAGAGCTATAACTTTGGGGGTTTGGGAAATACAAGGGGAGGAAACAGATAGCACTATAGGTTGGACCTCCCTGGGTCCAGCACCCTTGGGACCTGATTGGTCCCTAATGAGGGGATTTGCTTGACTGGGGAGCTCTCCGCTATGCCACTGGACCCGCTGTTGCTGGGGTGGGGGCAGGGCTGGAGCGCCCCACTGTACAGCTGGGGCTGGAGCTTCTCTGCAGCCGGGGCCAGAGCCCACTGCTGTGTAGCTGGTCCTGCTGCTATTGGGGCTGGAGCTCCCTGCTGCACCACTGGCTGCCTCCAGGGTCAGAGCTCCCCAGCCACCAGAGCCAGAGCTCCCCGCTGAGCCACCGGACCTGCAGATCTCTGGTCGCTGGGCCTGGAGCTCCCCACTGTGCCTCCAGACCTCCCTGCCGCGGTGTTTCAAAGGGGCAGCTCCGCATGGAGCCCGGGATCAGCTGTGTGGCGCTGCCCCTTTGAAACGCCGCCACTGTGTTTCAAAGCGGCAGTGCCGCACAGAGCCCTTAGTGGGCTCCCTCTCTTCTCCCCCCCCCCCCTTTGCTGTCTCTATGTGACAGCATTTGCTTATCAGATTGTCGACTAGTCCTTAACATCCTTAATACAACCTGTACTGGTATAGGTGGGACTGTATCTGGCCAGGACTGCGGACCCCGCCAGTCAACAGCCTGGTGGGATATGGCTAGAGAGCATACCAGGTAGACATGTTAAACAGGTATAGAAAATCCTGTTGCCTTGCATCTATCTCCTACTATTCCAGTGGCGTCATGTCTTAAGTCATGAGATATTAAAACACTTCTGCTTTGCGGGTGCCTTTCCTCCTTCTCCATAGTGCGTCAATACCTAAGCACAAACAAAACTTGAATCTTAAGTATCAGAAGTGAAGTTATAATGATTGTAGTGTTTGAACTATATTGTTTCCTTACATTGTTTTCCCATACAAACCAGTATGAAAACAATTCCCTTCATTAGCTTATTGTGATCGAGTTAAAGATTTCTAGTGAAACAGGCCATCTGATGCTATAGTAAGCAAATAAGATGAAAAAGAGAAATTGTTATATGCTGCACATTTATATAATGACCCAGGAGTATTTTAGAAGAGAAAATTTGTACATAATATTAAGCACATGTAAATGAAATTAATAAATTATGAGTGCATTTTACTTGTCATGTCTGTGTGGGCTAATTTTGATAGCTCATTATTTATACTTTGTGTAATTTTATAACTTGTATGAACAGCTGCAAATACTTTGGTGAAAGATTATATTTCATTTTCCATAGCATACTCTATAATACTGCTTATAACTGTAGTCTTTTATAGAGTAAACTACCCTTAATTACATTTAAATATGAAATTGTCCATTTTAATTATAAAAATTTATAATTATAAATGTATGTACATGTATAATGCATACTTACAACAAATAATGTAACATTTATTTATGAAGTTTAAGCATAAACATGAGAACTATTAATGGTGGATGTCCTCACAACACAGCTAGCACAGCTGTACATTTTTAAATTAAAGGGGTACCAGATTTAAATTGGGGAAGCCCTTGTGAAATTATCTTTGTGTCAAATGTGTTAATTTAATGTGATTTTAAAAATGGGCAATTTAGCAATTAGTGGTAGATACAATACCTTACCATAAGCATGATTCAGGTTCTCAATATCACAGTGGTGCCATGTTGGTTAGATGAATAATCTGGAGATTCATGAGAAACCCAGGCAAACCACTGAACATACACAGACATTGGTCTTATCTAATATCCATTGCATAGTGCCTGCCCCTCTCTGCTTCTCCCACCTCACAACACAAGCTTCCATGGCTGCTTCCTGATGTGACTTTAAATTGCCTTGTGAGCTGTATGCTCCCATTCTCCCTACTGTTGTGCAGCATTCATGCAGAATTGTAATCTGACCTGCCATTAATCCAGCAAACTCTCATTCTTTCTGGAGTTGTCAGTGGTGTTGGTGCAGAATGCTGGCAGCCACTGGGTGTGTGGTGATTACTACTATACGTAGATACCTTTCTCCTGCCTGAGTGTTTTGGACCCTATTTCTTCATAATTGCTGCTCTCTCTCTAGCAGAGTTCCATATGAAAGTATGTGTTGTTATTTGATTTTGTTACCTTTTTTGGAATTTTTGATGTTATTCTCAGAATTTGTCATTTATTGGCCATGAAATGACTGACTATTTTTGAAATATCTTAACCATAACATACAGCATTTTGTTGATTACCCAATAAAACATCTTTTGGCACTTATTAGCCTTCCATAGTAGTTACCAGCTTTATTACCGCTTTATATAGTAAGTTACATTAAACATGTTTTATTACCAAACATTATTACCAATTATTGTCTTATTTTGAGATAATAAAAATGTGCCTAATGGGACTTGGTGTCACATTTTTATTTGTTAAAATCAATTTCTGCTAAGCTAGTAAAATTAGTACCTGTTTTATTTTATAGAAATCAATGGGCTACAGCTAATTAAACAGTTCTGATTATTAATTTTTTCCATGTTTACTGTGGATCAGAATGAAGATGATCACATATACCTGCCTTTAAAAAGACATTTGATAAATAGTCTGATGCAAGCTTTTTTTATTTTGTTATATGTGGGTTGCCATCTCAATGGTGCAAATTAAAAAGTTTAGGATCACTTCTGAGATCTGAATCACTTCTTAGCCAATATCTTCACCATGATAAGGTAGCACAGTAAATTGTTAACTGGCCTCTCATCTGCTCTGTTTCTGTTGCTGTTGATTCAAAGAAAGATACACTCTCAAGATAAAGAATTCTGGACCAGATTCTGCAGCCTACTGATAGATTATATCTGACCTTCATATGGACATAATAGGCTGCAAAAAGTAGTGTTAATATACACCTCTTAATCTGATCAAGACTAGACCTGTGTGTAATCCATTTATGTAGTTTGTTCCTGTCAACTATAACTTTAAAAGATATTTAAACAAAAAATTGTCTTGCTCTGCTTTCTTGGTTTTCTAAATCCATATGCTATATGTTTTCATTAGAACCAGAATTTTGCATTCCTCCAAATGCAGGCTTAGTGGCATTTATTCTACCTGGTTTTTGGTTGAAACTTTGGACTGAATCTCTCTTATACAGCAGGTAGGCCATTCTTTTTGTCCAAAATGGGTTTTGCAAAGCAAAATATTATCTTTGTATATAAAAATTCAGAAGTGTTGTTTGAATTCCATTTTCCTATTATACATTTTAAGAAATGATCTGTCTTAAAGTATTTTTAGTTAATCTAACACTGTATGATGTATGGCACGGATGGGGAACTTGTTTTCAGGGGTCTTTGACCCAGAGGAAAATCAGTTGGGGTGACACACAAGCAAAAAAAACCCCACCTTAACTCATCTTTATTTAGAACTGGATCTCTTCTTTTGGGGAGCTAGACGATTATACTTTTTGGGGTCCAGTAGTCTCAGTGTGAGGTCAAATGAGGGGTTCAGCGTGCCAGAGGGGGCTGCAGGTTGAGGTAGGAGCGTGGGTGTGGGAGGAGGTCAGGGCTCCGACTGAGGGTGGGGATATGGGGCCTAGGAAGGAATTAGGATGCTATGCTGCGGTTCGGGGTTAGGATGTAGGGTGTAGAATGGAATTGACTTAACGTGCAGGAGGGGGATCAGGATGGGGTTTGGGTGCAGGGTCTGGGATGGAGTTAGGGCATGGGAAGGTCTCAGGCATGGACCAGAGGTTTGGGGGTCAGGGCTTTTACCTCGAGCATCTCTCTGTTGATGTGGAGGGAAGCAGTTGCCTCAGTGCCATCAGTGCTGTCCTGTGCTTGCCTGCAGGCACTACCTCCTGCAACTCCCATTAGCCAGGAATCCCAGCCAGGAGCTGCAGGAGTGGAGCCTGCAGGCGAGGGCAGTGCGAGGATGGAGCTTCTCCCCCCGCACCTCCCCTCTCCCTGCCCCCCATACTCCAGTACAATGGGGCGGATGGCAGTGTGTGGAAATGCCTTCCTGCCCCCCAGCAGGCAGGACCAGATAATATTCAGAGGCTTTAGTAGCTGCAGCCTGAGTCCCAGTCTTAAGCTACGTCTACACTGTAGCCTTCTTCTGGAAAAGCTTATGCAAATGAAGCATGGAGTGGAATATCGCCGCACTTCATTTGCATAATTGATTAGCAGACGTTTTTGCAGAAGAGGCTTTTGCGCAAAAAGGAGATGTATAGACAGTTCCTTTTTGCACAATAACCTCCTCTTACACAAGAGCCGTTCTTCCTCATTTTTTCAGGAAGAACGGCTCTTGCGCAAGGAGGGTTTTGCGCAAAAAGGAATCGTCTACACATCTCCTTCTTGTGCAAAAACGACTCCTCATTAATTTTGCAAATGAAGTGCATCAATATTCCACTCCGCGCTTCATTTTCATAAGCTTTTCCGGAAGAAGTCTACAGTGTAGACGTAGCTTCAGGGAGCCCTGCAAAAAGATCTGAACTTTTGGCAACCTGGAAATCTTTTTTCAGGGCCCCCCTTAGCCCAAGTGCCTGTGCTACAGATCCTAAAGCCCCTTTTTAATCTAGCCCTTGTTTGTAGTGGGAATGGATCAGGGTGGCAGTGCTTGGGGCTTCCGGCCTGTGGCAAGGAGACATGTTACGGGCTGGGTCTGACCTGCAGGCTGCAGGTTCCCCACCCCGGGTAGGAGAAAGCAAGTATAAATATTCTCGAAAATAAGAAATATTTTACAGCAAACGTTCAATAGTAATGTTTTCCAATAAAGCAGGGACATTTTTTTCCATCATGCTGAATAGTAACATAGAAAATGAGTTTTGAAGACAAAAATTAAAATATAAAAACTTTGGATTGTAAGGGACCCTGATGAAATCATCAAGTCAAGGCTAGGGATTTAAAATCCGGTTTAATTAGTTAATGTTATGTTTAATGGGCTGGAGTAGCACCCCACCCACCTCAGCTGGGCTGGAGCGCCCCTGCCCGCAGCATGCCAGGCCATGCTCTCCACAGACAGAGGCAGCTCCATCCAGGCTGGAGCATCCCTGCCCACGATGCCAGGTCTGCTGCAGGCAGGGGCTGCTCTGGCTGGGCAGGAGTGCTCCTTACCCATGGTGGGCCCTGCTGGGCTGGAGCACGCCTTACCCACAATAGACAGGGGGCTGCTCCAGCCACTGCTGATTAACTGTAACCAGTAAGCATCACCATTAACCATTCATGTCCCTAGTCCAGGCTACTGCACTGAGGCAGAACCAAGTAACCCTATATCATTCCTGATGGGTGTTTGTCCAACCTGTTTTTGAAAACCTCCAATGACAGAGATTCCACAGGGTTTTTTTGGAAGCTTATTCCAGAACTTAATGACCTGTGTAGCTAGGTATTAGGAAAATCTTTCTAACCTAAATCACCTTTGTTGCAGATTAAACCCATTAGTACTTGTACTACTTTCAGGGGACATGGAGAACAATTGATCCCCATCCTTATTATAATAGCCTTTAACATATTAGAAGACTGTATTCAGGTTTCCCTTCATTCTTCTTTTCTGAAGGTGAAATATGCCCTTGGTTTTTTTTAACCTTTCCTCATAGATCAGGTTTTCTAAACTTTGGATTATATTTTGTGGCTCTCCTCTGGACTCTTTCCAGTTTGTCCACATCTTTCCTAAAGTATAACCCTCAGAAATGGATATGATACTCAGCTGAGGCCTCACCTTTGCCAAGTAAAGCAAAACTTTTACCTCTCATGTCTTAAATATTACATTCCTGTTTATGCACCCCAGAATTTAGTCTGTTTCAGAATTTCATGTCACTGTTGACTCATTCAATAAGGGTGCATCTATACTGCACCATAACTCAAAATAAGATACACAATGTATCTTATTTCATAGTTTATTTCATCATTTGGCGCTGTCCTCACAGCGTCAAATTTCAAAATGGAGCGCTATTCCGAAACGTCTCTTACTCCTCATAGAATGAGGTTTACAGGGATGTTGGAATAGCGAGCCCAAAATAACAGGCTTGCTGTGAGGACGGGGGGATAGCTACTTCGGGATACTCTGGTATCCGAAATGGTGTTGCAGTGTAGGTGTAACCTTAGTGATCCACTGTAACTCCTATATCTCTTCAGTGGCATTAACGCCTTCCTACATATTCCACTTTTTGTGGCTGTGCATTTGATTTTTTTCCTTCTGAAGAATAGTATTTTGCAGTCATCTTTATGGGATTTCATCTTGCTGATTTCACACTAATGCTCCCAATTTGTCTAGGTTGTTTTGAATTCCAAACCTGTCTTCCAAAGCGTTTGAAGCTCTTCTCAGGTTGGTGTTATCTGCAGATTTTGTAAGCATACTCCCAAATTGGTTATCCAAGTCATTAACAAACATATTGACTAGTACCAGCTAGGGATGTCAACGTGTAGATGACTACACGATTAACCGATAAACCTAGGGTTATTGGTTTATCCTTTTGACTACATACATCCCCCACCTTGCTGCTTCTGTATCAGAGGCAATAAGCAGGGGAGAGATGGGAGTCGGTGCCTTGTGGGGATCTGCCTGCCCCTCTGTATTAGAGACAGCAGTGCAGAGTGGCAGGGGGGCTCCCCTGGAGTGGGGCCGGGAGTGCACTGGCTGCCGGCCCCACCCCCAGAGACTATCTAATAATCATGTAACCGCTAAAATTTGATGCAGTTACACAACTATTCTATTACATGCTATCTAACATCCCTAGTATCAGTACATATCTTAGTAATTTCATCTAGGCCACATTTCCCGAGTTTGCTTCTGAGAATGTCATAAGGAAATGTATCAGAAGCCTTACTAAAACAAAGGTATTGCATCTCTGCTGCTTCCCTCCCACATCCAGTAGGTTATCCTGTGTCTCATACTGACTGGAAAATTGTCCATATGAAAAAATAGGTTATTTCTGTTTATAGAATCACTGACCAACCTAATACATTCTTAAATAACTTGGTTTTGGAATCAAATCAGTTGTAGAGAGATTGTGAATTTTGATTGTAACGAATGCAACAACCTTAGTTCATCAGTACATTCCAAATAAGGGGGTGTCTACACTGCACCCGGAGCTCGAAATAAGCTGCACAATTTGAGCTACGCAAATTGTGTACCTTATTTCGAGTCAATTTTGAAATATCTTATTTTGATATTTGACACTGTCTAAACTTACTTCAAAATAAATCTGTATTCCGAAATGTCCCTTACTCCTCGTGGAATGAGGTTTACAGGGACGTCAGAATAGTAAGCCTGTTATATTTCAAAATAACAAGCACACACAAAAGACACAGAATAACTATTTCAGGATACCTCTGGTATCCCAAAATAGTGCTGCAGTGTAGACATAGCCTAGTGAGCATAGAGTAAGACAGTAAATGAGCAAATAGTTACCCACAAGCCCCATGAACAGTATGGAATGCATCACAGATTGAAACTGTCTTTGGTAGTTACCACAACCTCTTCTCTAGTTTCAGGGTCCCATTTTCTGCCCTCTCCCCACCGTGGGGAGATGGCCACCATCTTGTCTCTGAATGTGTTCCAGTTAGGCATTATCGTTTTTCTGTTCAATTAATTTCACTTCAGTGACTTTGGATACACTTTCTCAATGTTTTAGCTACCTGGATTAAATGAATGGATTAGCCAACCTTCACAGCCATGGATGATAGTGTCCTACTACCAATCAGGTTCATAGAATTAAAAAAAAAAAAAAAGATATTTAGTGTGTGAGAGAGAGAAAGAGACAGAAAGAGAGAAAGAGAAAGAGACAAAAAAACAAACCAAAAATTTAGAGAATAAAATTTGGTGGGGATTGGTGGGGATAATCTGCACTTAACTGGAATTCTGGAAGGTAGAGAGAGTTAAACCCATGGACTTTTTTGAATGTTGGATATCCCAAAATGGGCCTGAATATAGTTAATGGCGGTAATGTGGTTGATAGAGCATTCAGTGAACACACCTTTGAAGTTGCCTCTTCTAAGACAGAGGAAATACAACTTGCAGAAAGATGAGGGAGAGTAAGATTGACAATAGCATGATTTTGGGTTTTCCATGATTCATGGCTGGCGTAATAGCCAAGTGTAGGAAATTTAATTACGTTTGCAGAAAAGTATGAACTCACTATTGACTATACTTCTGCTTTGAAAATATTGGGACTCACCACTATTGCACCTTCATTTCTGTATTTGCATGAGAAGCAGGCCAGTATCTGCTGGAGGATTATTCAAATAGTTCTGATTACTGTTTTTTGTTTTTGTTTTCAGCATATTATGTTCAGTTAGATTACATTGCTTACTGGTTGCTAGCAACCTCCTGTTATGGATCTATTGGCACTGCTTTTCCATTTGTTCTCTCTGTGGCTACGTCTAGACTATGGGCTTTTTCTGGGATACCGGAAGGTATCCCGGAAAAACTGCGCTGTGTCCAGAGAATGCGTCTGCTCTTCCGCTTTTTTTTGCGGAAGAGCAGACACACTCTTTCGGAAGCCTTGTCTTCCTCCTGCCACGAGGAAGAAGGGCTCTTCCAAAGGAGGAGCATTTTCTGAAATTTGGCCCAGTGTAGACGGGCCAAATTTTGGAAAAGCCTCTTCTGAAAAAACTATCGGAAAAAGGTACGCAACTTGCGGAGTGCAATTTGCGTACCTTTTTCCGATAGATCATTGTAGTCTAGACATAGCCTGTTACATACAAGTATTCCCATTCCTCTTTCTTTCCCATGTTCTTACTCTGTCAGTCTTCCTCTTTCTCATTTGTCTGACCTGTGATATTGTTCTATTTTTTGTTTTGGAACTTCATACCATGCCACTATAGTGCTATTCTTCTATTCAAGTAAAGCTTTATGCAGCATATGTTACATCCTTACCCTAAGATCTGCATAGGCTTTCACATAGTTTCAGTGTGGATTTTAAGGTGGTGGTAAGGTATGACTACTTATGTGCTTAAAGTTAGGTCTGTGCCTAAAAACCATCCTGGATTAGGGCCTTAGACCTCTTACCCAATACCTTGCATTTTCTGCTGAAACTAATTCAAAACCAATGTAGAAGTATCTTGCTGAACTGAGGCTTAAATGACTTGGGTTTGGTTACCTGAAGGAACTTCTCTCTGATGGATACCATAACAGTTGCAATCAATGGAACTGCTTGAAAGGTCATCTCCTGGTTTAAAAGGGAGAAGGGACTGCAACGGTAATTTTAATGAGAGGACTGCCACTTGGACCAACCGATCCAGAATTTGTCAAAGCATGCTGTGGCGCATCTCTGTTCTTTTAATATTTTTTCTGGGGGAGAGAGGTTGTGCAATTTTGGGAGTCATTGGTGGGATTAAATGGTATCAGTGGCAGATTCTTTTGTATTAAGCACATTTATCTTGTGTGTTCTGTATTTGTACAGGTGCATAGAGTTAGCTTTTGCACTTTTACTAATACATGTAAAGAAACATAATAAAATTGGAGGCTGTGTTGAGCCCTCTCTAAAAATTTGGCCTAATAATGTTGAATGTAAAAAATAAAATAAAAATCCTTCTCCTTCTCCCACTCAAAATAGTTCTCCGCCAGGTGTGGTGGTATAGTTTCCTCCCACACAGCAATGTTAAGGCTAAAAATAGTGAAAGTATTCTGTATTTTCAATCAAAAAGATTTCTTGGCATAAGCTTTCTCTTATAGTATATGTTATTTTCAAGAGAAAAAAAACACTTGGTGTATAAGCGGTTCAGGGTTTTTTTAAATTGGTTATTGACTTCATTTGAGACTTACCTTAACTGTATTTGTTCTTCCTATTTTTTGTTAAATAAGTATTCTAGCTTCAATATTACAATAAACCACTACCGTAAACATTACTGTTACTAACTTAGTATTTTAGTCCTCCACAATATTAATGCCTATTATGGTAGGTGGATGATTTTAGGCCTGTTTCTGAAAACAAGGCATCAGTGATATGCAAGGAAATGCAACATGTGGAAAAAAGCTCTGTATTGACCAATGTACGCAGTATAAATGGGGTATAGGAATCTCATCTTTAGATAAAAAATGTTGCAAAAAAACCCTCCAGAAGCTTGCAAATTAAAGACCTCCAATATCATTTTTAAATAAAGCCTTTTATGTAGTATAAGACCATTTTTTTAGTTGATAGTCAAATGACACTATTATGCAGACTTACTAGATTTGCAAATTTACAAGTTTTTACAAGTCAGTTGGGTCCCTTCCTCAGGAAATCAGTTTAAGTTTTTTTTTCCTGTATTGACTCAAAGAGCCTAGTTGTCCTTAAATCCTCGTGAATATATTTGCCTTATAATTTGATGGCATTGAGTCAACACCCTTATAGGGACTGTAATGCAATAAAAAGAGAAACTGTTCAATATAGCTTCCAGTTACTCAAGGATCAGATTTGCAGAAATTGGAATGTACACAATAAAACCTGTACAAGACTTGAGCTCCATGTTGTATTTTAAGCACCCAGGGCTTTTCAATGAAACATATTGTTTAAAAGTTTTGCTCTGCTTCCAGTGGGTATATAAGGGTAAAAATGAAAATAATGCTCACCACTCTAAAATATGCATTTTATGTTGTTTAATACAGTTTTTTGAAGTATATCTTTGTGGAATTTAAAACTCCACTTCCAAATAAACTAATGTCAATATTTTTAGTGGATTTTAATGTAATGGATATGTTTGTTACACCACTCTTTATTAAAAATCTTTATAATTTATGTTTTAACTTGGATGCAAACTATATAGAAGCAGATATGTATCTGTAAGCTTAACCTTTACCTGTAACAGTATTTGAATTATATTAGAATTTTCATAGTGTATCACATTTGCATGCAGAGCATTTGAGACTTAGTTTTACTCTGACTCATGGACATGGCTCTTAATAGAGACAGTGGGAGCTCCATGTATGCATCTGAGCATAGAACTAGGCTCTTATTTTAAATGAGTTTGTTGCATTTCAAAGTTCAACTTTTATTGTAATTTATTTTTAGATGTACACACAGAAATTTAAGTAATAGGTTATTTTTCCTAAAGGAAGGATTTTATCTGTTGTAAACATTTCCAAGGAGTAACTGTTGTCACTATGGGCTCCATTACAGTAATTTCTCCTTTGAACCTTTTATAGTTGATTTGGAGCATATGCGAACAGTGAAAGCTGACAAACATCAACGATTTTGCCAGGAAAATGGTTTCAGTAGCCATTTTGTGTCAGCCAAGACAGGCGATTCTGTAAGTAAGACAAAACAAATAGTTACAGATTTTTTTTTAAACTATAATTTTGGATTGTGATTTGGTAATTTCACTGCACTCCATTATCATGCTATACAGAACTTCAGTCACTACAGGATGCCCCTAATAGTGTGGATCATTACTATAGTATGTTATAATTATGCTTTGTTAATTAAGTGACGTCTTGTTTGCTTTGAAATTCCACATATTGTTTCTAATCTATAAATAGTTTGAGATCTGCCTAGTTTGCACACTGTCTCTTTCTTCCTCTGTGCATATAATGACAGATAAAATAAGCTGAATCTCTTTTTGCTGATAGTCTAGTCTCTGGGGGTATGTTTACACTACAGAGTTTTGTCAAAAAAATGGCCGTTTTTCCGACAAAATATGAGTAATGTCCATACTGCAGTTGTGTTCTTTTGAAAGTAAATCGAAGGAACAGAGGGGTTTTTCTGGAGTTGGTAATCCTCTTTCTATGAGAGAGAAGCCTTTTTCCGCAAAGAGCTTTTTTGCAAAAAGGCATGTGTAGATGGGGAAGAGAGAGTTCTTTCAAAAGAAGAGGAAAGAGGAAAAAGCACAGGTGCCCTGGTGGCCATTCTCCCATAGCAATCACAGCTTACATGCGAGATGGTGTCCATTGAGAGTGGACGCTATCTGTCGAAAAAGCATATCGCTTTTTCGATGCTCTTTTGCAGTGTGGACGCTGTCTTTCGGAAGAAGTTTTTTTGGAAGATCTCTTCCAGAAAAGCTTCTTCCGAAAGAAGCCTGCAGTCTAGACATAGCCTAGGAGTATTGTCATTTCGGTGGAGAGTCCCCAGCCAAGTAACACGCTGAATTTGGTGGTTCATGGAAGTTTAATTTACTGATTTTCAGAACACAGTTAAAAACACATTATTTATTAATTATTTGACTATGAACCATAACTGGGGCTAGTATGATTGGTTGGATGAGACAGGAAGAACTTTTGTTTGTGCTAACAATAACAGGCAGTTTAAATAAACATGGTGTTGTGTTTAACTTTTGTTACATACATTGATGTTGTGGCAATGGGCATGAAAAGCCATTAAATCAATCTCCCTGTCTTCTTAATGGAAGTCATTACTTAATAAATGATTTACTACCCTGGCTACATCATTGAATAATCAAAATACCTTTTAATGTACAAAATAAATTGTTTTAAAAATGGAGTAATCAATGATTGCGTGTTAAGATCTTTATTAAAATATAGAATTATAATAAAATTATAATAAAATTACAATTAGAATAAATTATAATAATATTATAATACTTAACTTCTATCACAAATCTATAAGATTATGTGATGACTGTCAACATTTCTGTTATAAAGTCATTACCAGGGGTTTCTAAATCAACCATAACACTTGGTTCTCCTTAATTTTTGTATAAAAGTCTGCACTCGAAACACTTGGTCAGATTTAAATTTTTTAAATGTAACTTTTTGTTTATTAGAACAAACAAAACTAATACTCTTTATAGTAGGCACATTCTATATGTCCTTTTTACTAATAGGCAGTGTCTCCTTTTCAAATTGATTTGATTCACTGTTAGTGATCAGCAAATTAACAGTTCCTTTCCTTGTAATTTATGTTAATGTTCAAATCTGTGAAAGTGTTTTTAGCTTTCTTTTTCACTAATCCCCTAACTATGGAAGCGTTTAACAGATTTTCGTTGAGTTTTTTAATTTATTGGCTAAAAACTGTAAAGATAGTTGAACCTAAAAGAATACATTACACTGAAGTATCATCTCTTGTGAGCAGCTACTTATAAGGTTAAAGCTTCTACTCCATTCTTAAATCTCCGGGATGAGTGTATTCAGTCTAAGAGTTCAGTACTACTCACATTAATGCCAGTGTAGATATGGACTAGCTGAAATAGTTTCACTCATTCTCAGATGTGAAAGTTAAGCAGGTGTGCCCTGATGAAGGCTCTGGCAAGAACTGGCTGAGCTGTGGCAAAAGCCAGCTGGGAGCTATTTAAAGAGCTGGCAGGGACCTGGGTTGCAATAGGACAGTACCTGTAAGAAATTTTAAATTTTAACTTCCACCACTGCTAATTCTTTTGCTACTGTCTCACAGTAGAGCAGAGGACTTTCAGTTCTTTTGGGAGCTGTGCTGGGAAGGGGTAATAGATATCCATAGAGCATTGCAATGGAAATTGTTTAGATTCAGGGATTTTTGGTAGCAGGGTAAAAATGCAAAGATTTTTAAACTGACTCAGTGTGAATGTGATTAATTTTGTTTAACTGTCTGTATCCAACTAATTCAAGGACAAAAGAAAAATCTTATAGCTTAGGTACAGCCCAAGTATCTGTCTAGGGAATAATTTCATTTTTTAAAATGGGTTTTATGCAACATGCCCATCTTGTTTTATTGTCTAAATCTGATTCAGTGCCAGGCTGCCACATATTTTAAATGCAGCATGTTAGTAATGAGATAATGCTGTTTCTTAAAACCTTTGTGGATTTAGGATAGTATTTTACAAATGCATGTTTGCCTAACTTTAAGTGCAGAACTAATCGCATGCAGAATAGGGGTCCCAGTGGTGTATCTCTAAACCTTATTGTTCAGAGGTACAGAAACTGTATTTCTGCTGCACAATTCAATGGTAAAATATTTTTCAAGCAAACATTAGTGAATACCCATGTGCATATTTTGCAAAGCTAACCATCATATTTGAGAGGGGTTTGGTATAAGCACTTGTTTAAATTTAAGTCTCTGGAGATAAAGTAGAAGTGTTGCTTAACAATCCAGAGTGCTGTTCATACCTTTATATCATTGCTGAATTATTTTAAACAGTATTGAATTTACAAGATGAAGTTATTTTCAGATCTGCTTTGCACAGATCATATTTTTGCATATCTCATTGTTTACAGTTCAGGAAAGGTCTGATGTATTTAAAAGTAACTGGAGGATGTCTGTTTTTAATCATTTAAGCTCTATTTTTTTATGTAGGTCTTCCTGTGTTTTCAGAGAATTGCTGCTGACATACTTGGCATCAAATTAAACAAAGCAGAAATGGAACAATCACAGGTAATTGTCTTGCATATGTCGCTTTTACTAAAATATTTTCTTGGTGTTAAAAAAAAATCTGAAATGAATAATAAATTTTCCTTCAAGGTAAGCTGCATCTCATTCGTGCTTGAGTCAGTTCTATGTATGGTTACAGCCTTCCATGTATGTTTGTTCTTTATTTATGCATAGATTTAAAACATTCTACACTTAAAAAATTTGTGTTCTACTAAATTAGAAAAAAGATGAATTCAGAAGATTTTTCTGGTTAAAAATAATGTAAGTATATTAATATACATTCAAGTGTATGTTTATGTGGCTATATATAGTTTTATTGTATCTTTAAATTATGGTGCCAGTACACTAATATTTCATTTTCAGTGTTCTCATTAATTTACATGGTGTAAAGAATGTACAGCTCCAGTCCTCAAAAACACAAGTCAGAATACATTGACAATTCCAAAAGCAGGAACAAACTTGAAGGGTTTAATTAGATATACATATAAATAGATAATTATCGATATAATATATACAAAAAAGGGACATTATCAAATGTACATATGCTTTCATTAAACACCAGGTATGATTTTATTGCACTTATGTTCTTGTTTGTAATTCTGGACATTTTTAAAATAACATTAATTTTAGAGAATTATGAGTTAAAAGAAAATAAAAAAAGAGTGTAAGTCTATGTGGGTAGAAATGTTTCATATTTATATAATTTAAACAATATTTTGTCAAAGTGGAAAACGATCACACGCTTAGAAAAAAAAATCCCTCCATATGCTACAGTAGGTTAAGGCAAGATTTGATTCATTCGTTGTATCTGCACAAGGAAGTGAGGGGGCACAAATCTCTCCTTTTTGCTTCTGTGCTGACTGCCGATCACAAGGAAAGAAAAGAAGCCTCTGCAAAGTAACTATTCCCCTCCATACAATGGTGGGTGGATGGGGAGTAGTTGGAGTTTTGACTCCAGAGCCTCTACTGCCAATGCTTTAGGCAGCCTAGTTGTACTAGCACCCCTTGTAGGGTTGCCACCTATTCAGTTTTTCTGTGGATCATCCCTTTTTGAGGTAACACCATAAGGGTGTTCAGTCTGCACTGTCAGCTGTCCTGTTTTATGGGTTTAGGGTCATCCCAGAGGGTCTGGTCTTTTGTACCTCAGTGGTTTCAACACTAACTGTGCTGTGCTAGGTATAGCATAGTGTTACTGACTTCAGAAAATGAACATAATTCCATTAATGTGGCACAGATTTATATCTGGTGAGAATAAAGCCCATCATGTTGAAAACGGCTGTGAAGAAGTTGCTTCTTTTATTAAGAATTTGTATTATGCATTTTAATTACTGTCCTGGAAGTACCAATTCTAAAAAATCTTCTGTTTCCTCCAGTTTCAATAGGGACTGAAGGGGAAAGAGTTGTTCCAAACAACAGTTTTAAGATTGATCTCCTAAGGAAGCCTTTGTTAGGGATGTGACTATGGTGACTTCTGTATAAGTACATAGTTGACCTTCTGTATTCCTCTTTGGACTATGACTGTATTTAAACAATAAGATGAACATTTTGTGTCATTCAGTGTTTGACACATGCAAAATAGAACTAATTGAGAAAAAATAAATTTTGTCTTCATTTTTTTGTCCCCAGAATAGGAAAAGTAGTTAGTTCACATTAATGAATACAAACTCTGTAGGATAAAAACGTGAAAGACTGTCAATACTCTCATTAAAAATATTCCTATTTTTTCTAAATTCAGTTTAAAAAAGTAATTTCCCTTTCCACTTGACTGTTCCACAAACATCCAGCCCAAAAGGATTTTGTACACACCCTTTCATAAACACTAGAAAATAAGAATTAAAATACAGAGTCTAACTTGTATTGTATCGTGATGTTATGATTTTATAATATATATATTTTTAATTTACTTATTATATGCAAAGGATTCTCTTCTAGCAGTTCAAGGGGCTACATTGTTGGCCACTGTTGACTTAGTAATTATTAAAAAATAAAAATCAGTCAAATATGTTTGTAAAAATTTTTACACTTTTATGGACATCCTGCTCTTTAGTTTCCTAAATATATAATAAATCTATTTTCTAATCTTATAATAAGAAAATAAGTCTTTCCCAATGCAATATTTTCAATTTGTGTTGAAATATATAGCTAGCTTTTTTTAACAATAGAAGTGGAAAATATATTGTGCTGTACACACTTTAACAAGCCAAACAGAATGGCTATGAAAAACTTTCGTATGCTACACAAAAATAGCAATGTTTTTTGCCTTTATATATGAGAAAAAGAGAGGTGCCTGCTATGTGCTTTTCTCAGTTGCATAATGATTTGTGTGTAAATCAAGGTTGGACAAAATACGACTCGTGGGCCAGATCTGGCACACCAAGCCAGTGGGTCTGGCCTGTATGGATGTTAAATTTTGATTAACTAATCAAATAGTTGATAAGGGTGCCTCTGCCTTTGAAGTGTAGCAACAGCCCCAGGTCTGTTCAAAGGTGAAAGCACTGCGGGGAGCACGGGGCCAGGGGAGGGGGAGGGACTCAAACAGTCCCCCGCTGGCTCCCTGCTATTGTGGTGGTTCAAAGCGGCAGTGCCTCATGGAGCCTGGGGTTCCAGCTGACCCCGGGCTCCATGCAACGCTGCTGCTTTGAAGCACCCTTTCCTCTTCTGATACAGGCAGCAAGACAGGGATAGTTGACTAGTCATTCACATCTCTACTGGCTTATGGACACAGCGACAGCCTCAGTCAGGCTCCCTGCAGTGCCCCACCCCTGCATGTTGCTCAGATCTGCAGGCTGCGGGGCCCCGTTTGTTTGTGAACAGCTGCAAATTCGGCCATAGGGAGATGCCTATTTGTGTTCGCAGCACATGACCCTGCATCTGGCTGTTCTGAGCTGCCTGCCAGGTCATGGAAGGCAGGTAACCTGCTGGGCTGCTGGCTGCAAGTTGCCCAGATAAGTGTCTTCCGATCAGAGCCTGCCTCTGGAACCCAGCCCCTCCCTCTCCCGAAACCTCTGCCCCTCTACCCCACATAATCCAATCCCTCTGCCTCCCTACCCCTTCCCAGTCACTGCACTCAAATCCCTTGTCACAGGTCACAACTCCCTCCTGCCCTTGGTCACAACCCAAATACCTGCTTCCCCTCCTGCACTCCAGTTCCCTGCCTCAGGTAACAACCCGCTCCTTCTCCCAAACTCCCCCTCAAATCCCACACCTCCTCCTGCACCCGGATCCCTTACCCCAAGTTCCCTTCTGCACCAAACCTATATCCCAGACCCCACATCTCCATTATTATCATGAAAGAGTGCAGCTCTTGACCACTTACCAGACTCTGAGTGGCCCCCCCATCAAAAATTATTGCCCACCCCGATATAAATAGGAAATCAGTTTTTTCTTTAACTCTACAACATTGAAACACCATTCTTATCTCAGATCTGCACGCAAAGATGCCAAAAGCAGTTACATATTCATGCTTTTTTGATAATCTAGATGTGAATTCATTTTTCATAGAACTATGAAATAGATTACAAAATATCGCAAATTAAAACGAGGGCATGGGAAATGGGTCAAATATTATATAAAATGTTGTAGATGTCTAAAATAAGCCCATCAGACATATAGTTTGCTATATTAGATCCATATCAACTTTAATAGGCCTCCTCTTACCTCAGTATTATATTTTCAGTTCATAATTCTTCTGGCCAATTCCTTGTAACTTGTAGTTTCAGCCAAAGATGATTTATAATGTAAATTTCAGCTCCTTTTCTTATCTGCTATATTCAGAAAAGAAATAACTCAGCAGCCTTTGTTGGTGAAGCAGAACAAGGTAAATAGCAGAAGTTAACAGCCTACATGTGGCTCATAACTATAAGTGGAACATTCACCATGGTCCACATACTAACTTCCAGTGTGAACTCAAAGTAGAGAGGAGCCAAAGCCCTGAAGTTGATAGAACAGCAGCTCAACTGTATTGTCCTATGATTTCAGTACACTACAAACTGTGGTGTTGTGACTTCGGGAGCGGAGCTGAGGGGTAAGAGCTCTAGAGCACTTGCTAAACCTGCCAAAATTTCGACCTACATTGAGTCAACAGAAATTCCTTCTAATAATATAACTCCTATTGATGTTTATTTTCTTAGATAAGCATCAGTGGGGCCCAGATACAAAAAATAAGGGAGGATCCTGGGTATCTGTACTGAGGCTAGTACAGGGGTGGACGATAAAAAAACAGTGGCTCACCATGGTTAGTCTGTAGCGAGTCACCACTGCTATATTTACTTGTGCAGCTACAGGTATCAGGGCATCACAGTTCTCGTTGACTGTGAATTGCTGTTTGTGGCAAATAGGAGCGGTGAAAAGTGGCACGGACCAGGACACTTTCCCGCCACTCCCATTGGCCGCGAACAGTGATCCACGGCCAATGAGAGCTGTGATCGCCTGATATCTGAGGAGGCGCAGGTAAATATAGAGGTGGGGGTGGCCAGGGACTAACCTTGTGGACCAGAATTTGCCCACCCTTGGGCTAATGCCTCCTTCTTGTATCTTGAAATCTGTAAGTCTAGGAGACAGAATACTTTGACCACAGGGTTGGAGTGGGGAAAGGACAAGCCTCAACCTTGTGTCTGCAAAAGAATTGGAAGGAAATATCATAGCAGGAAAACAGTAGATTTTCTAGTTCTTACATTGAAAAACTCTCACAGGCTGCATCTACACTGCACCCTTACCTTGAAATAAGCTATGCAATTTGTGCTACTCAAATTGTGTAGCTTATTTCCAGGTAATTTCAAAATAGGTTATTTTGAAACATCCTTTAACTCTCATGGAACGAGGGTTACAGAGATGCTGAAATAGCACACCCATTATTTCAAAATCTATTTAGAAATAACGGGCTGCTTTAAAGATGCGGAATAGCTATTTTGGGATACTTCTAGTATCCCGAAGTAGCTCCGCAGTGTAGACGTAGCCATGGAGTAGCATATGGCTTCATATTTTTTAGAAGCATGGAACTGTGCTCTTATCAGGGAGGAAGGATCATCTTGATGTTGCAGCACTGGATGGGGAGTCAGGAGGAGCTGTAGTTCTCTTTCATGATCTGCCACAGATTACCTGTGTGACCTTGGGCAAGTCCCTTACTCTCCTGTATGTCATATCTCCACCTGTAATGAGTACGAAACTTCCCTATTTCACAAGAGGGTTGTGCGAATACATTCTTTCAAGTTTCTGAATCACCCAGATTCAAGTAGCATCAGGTCAACGTTAAGTTGCACTTATAGCAACACAGATACTATTTGTATTTTTAAACAAAGATCAGAACTGGGTTCTATTTATAAAAATGTTCATTGTTTAAATACTGGAATGATGCCTTTGGAATTAGTCCAGTGAGTGGAATATCTGCTTAGGTACGTAGCGAAAAGAGCAAGAGAGTGGAACTGCTGTTTTATCTTTCTAACTCTCACAGAAGTAAAGATTTTTTTAAAGTTATAGATCCAGTCTTTGATGTAACTGCATGTGTATATTGAGCCCAACATTGAATTCACATAACCACCAAAATTGAAAAATGCATATGTCTGAGAAACACAAACCAGAACAGAATCATGAGATCTGAAAAACTGTCTGATTACTTAACACTCTGGCACTTTACAAAAATAACATTGTGGACTTCCATGATTTTATGCATGAGAATCTCAGCTTTCATTTAAAAAGTTTATTATTCTTATGGAGAAAAACTGAAAATGTGACTCAAGTGCATCCAGCAGGTAAATTAAAAGCAACTTTAAACTTATTTATTTATTTTTGGGAAAATAGTTTCTAAGTTAATATCATGATTTTGCAGGCCTTCACACTCAAGTGTTCAAAGATTAGCCATATAAAACCTTGTGCCATGATGGAAGGAGATCTTGGTCCCATTAAAATCAACAGCAACTTTTTTGTTGTTGACTTTATTGGGTACAAGTGCAATCTTTTAGAACATGGTGCCTCCTAATCAAACCCAAAGTCAAACACCAGATAAAACAAAAGTAGACAGCTATCTACATAAGCCTGAAACTTGAGCATGTTTTCAAAGCGAAAGAGCTCCAAAACAAAGAATTTACACATTACATCTTATTTTCAGCCATCAAATTCCGTACTCTTTTAAAACACAAGGGGCTTTTGAAACTTAAGGAAATGGCTCTTTTACTAATTAAATGTTTTTCTTTCAATATTTTTTACTTCCAGCATAGAAACTGCATGAGGTACAACTTTGTTTTTGTTCACTGGCAAGAATTAACATATTTCTAAGTGATACATGTTTTTTTCTTTAACCAAATGCCAATTCAGCATAGTAATATTAGAGTGCCAGCCTGCTACAATAAAGTGTTTGGCATTAAAGCAAGATCTGGAATTCTGCACACCTGCACCAAATAAACTTACGGATCTGATTTTTGATAGAAATTGGAGCCTTGGCTAATACTTCCAATCTAATATAGAGACGAGAGAGAGTATGTGTGTAGCTAGTGGGAAAAAATTGTGCATGCTGTTTCTTCACTTATTTAGCTGAAATGTCTTTAGAAAATCCAAGTCATTTATGTTAGTCAGTCTCTTGCCACAAAGTGACTTAAACATAGGTCACTAACCTAGCTATGTTTACATGATGGGATTTAAACCAACATTTGGGGGAGCAATTAATTGCTTACTGATTGCAAGGATCCTTTTTCTTCAGTGTAGCAGAGAGCCTGGTATGAAGAAATTGGGTCCTGTGAGGTCAGATAACACTGTTTAATGCTGAATCCCTGCTAGTGCCTTGCATGGGATTTGACAACCCTTTCATTGATAACATCAGGCCAGAAGTGTAGTGAATCATGACTCTTGTCCACCAGATAAGATATGAAGTTGATCAATTAAAACTTAAGCAGAGTATTTCAGCAGCTAATAAATCTAGACCCTCAACCACCTAGTTCAATTACTATTGCTTGTTTTACATATTTTCTTTATTTACAGAGGTTATGTTCAACAATGTTTATGTATTCATGTCCATATTAAATGGTGTTTCCTTAAAAAATATAAAACCATGTTCCTCCATTTGTGCCTTGCTTGTAACAAACATATATTTTAATTATGTCAGAACTAAAATATTAGGACAGAGATAGTCCAGTAGTCTCAGTCCATATAATAACTATCTGTAGGTTTTCCCTGCCATTTTGCATTACTGTTTGATGTGTATATTTGTATTTTTCTCTTGTAAGCATAAATATATTTTTTTATTCTGAAGACTTTTTAATTAACATTTTCGTAAAGGGTAAAAGGTTTGGGCAGAGGATTGATTGTTTTTACTATAGGCAAATATTTGACAAAGAACATTGAAGGAATTCTTTTATTAAGCCTGAGTGAAATCTTCATTTAGAGTCATTGGAGTTCAACCATAAAATTCAGATAAGCACATCCTCTACTTTTCCTTTTGCAAATTGCTTCAGGAAAACTTGCATGTGATTAAGAATGGTTGACAAGTAAAACATGTTCTGACTGAAAGCGTAAGGTTTCACTTTGTCATTTTGGAAATGTTTTTAATTGTACTACATTTTTGTAGTGGGAATTTTGCATGCATATTTTTAATACAATTGTTACAATTGTGAATAGAAGTGGATTTATGTAGCATTTACATTGTTTAGAGGCAAAGAAAATATCTGTCCTCTTTCTCTCCTCGCCCCCTTTTTCAATCCTTTTTTGTGTGTCAGCTGTAAAACATTTTTATTGGGTGCTTAACCTGATTATTTTGTATTGTTTGTGGGGGGAGGGCATGACTGGTGATGAATTTGAAGAGCTACTCCAACTCCAGCTATAAAACTTTCTGCTAGGTATATTTCCGTCTCTTATTCAGCACAGCATTTTTGTTTTGGTTAATTGGCTTAACTTTTGTGCTGACATTTGTGTCATTCATTCCTTCTTTTCAGCTATTGATCTGTCTCTTCATTGTCTTCTTTTTGTTTTTCATTCTCCTCCTTGCTATTTGTCCATTATATTGACATGTGGTTGACAGCATGTTGTCAGGGCAGAACTAGTGAAGTATCCCGAAGAAGATAACCAACACTCCAGCACTGCCAACTGTCAGAGTAAAGTCTGTTCAGTGCAATAGTTCAGGTATCATGGTAAAAATTAATGTTTTTTATTACTTTGCTTTTCTATGAAGTAGTAAGTATGACAATGAATGACACTCTGAAATATTCTGTACTGTATGTATCTACTAAAAGTAAATGTGTTGTACATCTCTTTACAACATGTACCCAGATTAAATCAAATTTCAAATACTGATTAATTCCAAGCAGCTCTGTAGTAATATCATCTATTAATATTTTGGTGGTAGTTTTCAAACCCGAGCAGTCAAACTGACAAATACTAGTTTAAAATGGACACCTTATTCCTTATTTGAGCACTGCATGTGGAATTGCATCCTCTAGATTTGTTGTCCAGATTTGAAAACTGGGTAAGCTCATTTCATGTTTATGTTCTAAAGGGCTATATGTCACAAATAGTAATATACAAAAATGTAGCTTATGGGCCAGTTAAAATAGGATGATGTTCAAAAGTTAAAGTTTTAGGTAGTTTATCAGTTATTTGGTAGAAGTCATTACTAATAGCAAACACGTTGATAATAAACTGAAACTGATTTTGTAGAGATATAGTCTTAGATAAAATACTCATGTGTTTTAAATCTTTTCTGCAAAAATACAGACTGAGATCCCTATAGAAATTCTTTTGTAAAGTAGAAGGCTTACACAGTATACAGAACACACCAAAAAACTCCCATCAAAAGTTTATTAAATTCTTAATGAATAGATTCACAAATAGATATGTAGACTATATAATATGGAAGATATCTAGACTTTGTATTTGTTTTGCTCTTTAATTTTTCTTCCTGTTACAGCTTTGCTGAAAGGTTATTTTGTTAAACTCGATTTTATTTTGGTTTTAAATTTCCTATGAGGGCAATAAGGGTACGTCTAGATTACATGCCTCTGCCGGCAGAGGCATGTAAAATAGGCTACCCGACGCAGTCAATGAAGTGGGGATTTAAATACCCCCGGCTTCATTAAAATAAAAATCGCCACCATGCTGTGCCGGCTCAGCTGATCGTCGGCACAGCACGCGAGTCAAGACGCGGATCAGTCGACAAGGGAAGCTTTTGTCGACCGCTCCCTTATGCCTCGTGAAACGAGGTTTATGGGAGCGGTCGACAAAGGCTTCCCTTGTTGACCGATCCGCGTCGTGACTCGCGTGCTGTGCCGACAATCAGCTGAGCCGGCACAGCGTGGCGGCCATTTTTATTTTAATGAAGCCCGGGATATTTAAATCCCCGCTTCATTGACTGTGTCGGGTAGCCTGTTTTACATGCCTCTGTAGGCAGAGGCATGTAATGTAGACGTACCCCAAGAGAGAAAAATTTCCATTTCATGCGAACAATAAATACTAAATAATTTCCAGTTCGACCAATAGAGTGTTATTCAAAAATACCACATACAGTGCTCTTATTAAACAGAAACTGTTTATTATTATCCACTATCAACACTTAAAACAAAAAAACTCATGAAAAAAAATACCGTTTACTGATTGTAAAGAGTTATGTTAATACAAATATCAGCCTTACAAAGTGTCATGAAAATTTAGCAACAGATGCACTCTTTTTCCATCTAGTATCAAGAAATCAATATCTAGAATGAGAATGCATACCTAGGCAAGTCTTTCTGCTTCATTTCCAGGGAAAGAGTACTACAGTATATGTCTACTCAGACTGATTGTTTATTAGCCGAAACATTTATGTTCCTAGGTTCATTAAAATAATTGCCATGTTAAATGTTTTTAGTAGTACTTTGAACAACGTCTGCTTCTGATATATTGATAACTGTTGTGTTTTCTTTTTATGACAGAGGGTGGTGAAGGCAGATATTGTAAACTACAGTCAAGAGCCTGTGTCAAGAACTGTTAACCCTCCTAGAAGCTCAATGTGTGCAATTCAATGAAGATATTTTTCTTTGTATTGATGCTGTTGGAAGCCTTTCTTCCCTTACACAGGCCTAGAAGTTGCCAGGAACTTTGTTTGAACAGTGACCATCACTGTAGTGCAGTTAGAGGTTTTGAAAGCTTGCTATGCCATTGTGTGTTGAAAAGCAGCAGGCATTTTGTTTGATTGGCCAAGATTCAAACATTGGACCACACACTTTGAAAAATTAAGTATGTATACTTATGAATTATATTCCCATAAAGCAATGTAACTGTGTATATATATGCCCTCCTATCTTTTTAATTGATGTTGAAGTAAAATTGGATTAGAATTTCTGTATTCAAAATTGTTTTAAAGACATTACTGCTGTAAGGTATTTTTGCCAAGGCATTTTGTCTTTTTTTCCTGTGATCTAAACTGACGCTCAACAAAATGTAACTTGGAGAAGCTATTGTGAGGTTAACATTTGAACCAGTAATATATGTTATGTAGGAATAATTTGGAAGATATTCCATTGTTATATAGTGCAAAAATGTATAAATTGTATCTAATGAGAAACAATCCTTGAAATAAACCTATGATAAGAACATACTTTATTTTTTCTTAAGAACCCAAGTTGTCCCCATTGCTACTTGCAGGATGCCAGTAATGAATATTAGTGTACCATATCAATGTCCTTTCTTGTATTAGATGCAATGCATGTGTGCGTTCAGGAATTTGGATGAACCTTGGTAGTTTGGACTTTATGATGAGCAATGTATTCAGCATGTATTAGAATCTGTTGTTGAATCAGTTAGGATCAGTCAGTTTTAGTTGGTTCATGGTCCCCAGGGATGTTAAGTTCCTTGGCAAGATGGGCTGGATTGGGTTTGGCCTGGCACCTTTTTCTTTCCTTATAACCCAATTTCAACAGCAATTCTTGCCAATACAGTTCAGAGTAAAAGCCACACATAAAAAGTTAAGTCACTCAGTCTTATCCTTTCTGTGACCAAGACATTTCTTCTCAGTTCCAATGAATATTACTTATTTCTGGAGAGTCTTTCACACATAGTATACTCTGGGGCACATCTAAATGGGAAGCCCAAAAAAGAAATGAGATTTAAGACAGACTGCTCGGTTTCAGCAGAGAGCAATAGATAGAGTCTTTCTTAGCCTTCTGAAGTTGGGGAAAGCCAGTAGAATTGGGCAGGAGAATCTTGTTAATGTTATAGGGTGAACAATATGAGAGAGGAAGTAATTGAAGAGGAAATGAAGCAAGTAACGGGAGTGGACAATCCCAGTGCCTTGGAACCAGTCTGTGAGAGGTAAGATTCCAAAAGAGTGTTACAAATAGCATGTGTGTCTGGTGTTTTAATTATTTGGGAGCGGGGGGGTTGGGCTTCCTGTACTATTTTGATCAATATGCAGTGTGAATGGTAGCTACAACTGGATGGTAGAAAGTGAAAAAGGGCTATGATTTATTATTTCTGAACGCTCACCAGTGTGCTAGGTACTCCACAGAAACAAGCTGAGTACACAAATGAATAGGCAGATTTGCAGCATGAACACGCTCTATTTAGGGTCAAATTGAATAGAAATTGTTTGTTTTCCAGGCTGGAGAGGGGCAGTTTAGGCATCTCAGTCCTCCCCCCCGGCCCAACAAGTGTACTTTTGAAGTTGTACCATCATATTATGATGTAGATGCTGAAAGGAGCTTTTGTTGAATTGTCCCCTTTACACAAATATTAGATTTGTTTTAAATTAATGGTCTCTCTGGTTATTAATCCTGTTACTGCTGGGTTTCCATATCACTTGCTGTTCAGTTAAAGGAGGAGGAATGGTCATGTGGCTGAAGCACAAGACTGGGAATCAGGAGATCTGGGTTTAAATTCACAGTCTACCACAAACATTTTGGACAAGTTACTGATGTTTCATTTGTTGAATTTATTTCATTTTTACTGCTGTTTCCTATGTTTCAAATGGGATTAATATTTCAAAGTGGCTTCTTTGTATTCCTGCCTTTGGGATGCCACTCTCTTCATGGTGTCAAAGCATTTCAGAAAATTCTGAACCCATGCAATGGACAATGAATGTGCTTTGACCCTCCTCACTTGTAATAACAAACATCCAGTAGGCAGATTTATTAAAAGGGATATGTGGCCGCAATTACCTCAATTCCTTATACTAAATTTGAGTCCTTCATACTTCCAGAAAGATATGAGGGCAGGTGGGGATTGTTAAGATGCAGAGGACAACACACACAAAGAACTACAATTTCTGCTGGTAAGTAATCTCTCCCTCCTCCCCCCGTACGTCTAAATCTAATGGGATGCTGAATAAGTTCTTACTTTACTGCACTAGGCCTTGCTGCTCTTACAAGAGCTAATACAATGATTGTTGAAGTCAGTACCACCTCCCGTTGATGTCAGTGGGAGTTGGATTTATTGTTTTTCTATACACTTAGTATTTTCATGGCTTGTGATAGCAATATTGACCTCCAAATTGGTCCTTTCTTGTCTGATATGGGGCACAAGGGTAAACTACTGGCCCCACTGAATTCACCTCTAGAGTTTAGCACTTCCAGTTGCTCGTATAAATACAAAGAAATGTCTAGTCATCTTATGGCATTTAATTAGCAAACATATATAAATGTTAATTCTTCTTCCCACATCCTCCAAAAGTTATGTAATACACTTTGCTTATTTGTTAGTATTGTTAGTCCTTTCTGTAATAAATTGGATAAAAAATAAAAACTAACCCTTCTTTGCGCCTGTTTAAAACCTCTGCTGACTTGTTCTTCTTTTCCCTTTTTTGCTCTCTGTTGAGTCCCTCACTCCCTGCTGCCAAACAATTAAAACAACAAAGCAAACCTTTACCTGCCCTTTTCACAAATGAAAGGGACATTGCCATTTGTGCTCATGTTACTACTTAGCATATGCGTAACATGCCTCCTGGTGTTATATGACCAGGATTCATCACCGAATTTGGTCCGCTGATTGGATTATTAGCTTTCCTGGCCCAGGGAAGAGAAAATAGTTAATTAGAAATAACTTAATTTATGCATTTAAGCATTAAAGTTTAATGCTTTAGCTTTTCCATCTAGAAAAATCTATAACAGTAATGCTATGAAAATGATGATTTTATAGTTCAAGCTTTTTAGCTGCTGGAAACAGCCACTCTCCCATAGTACTCTTGTGTTCTGCATTTTTCTGAGAGTCTTGGTCCTCCTTTTTGCCTCTCTCTTCTTTTTTGGTCCTTTCTCTGTGTTGAAGTTTTTCTCCTCCATTCTGTTTTTTCTTCCATTTGTAACTTTTAGTCTTTATTGTCTCAATAGCATGCTTTTTTTTTTAGATCTGTAAAATGTGTCCAATTATGCATTTTAAGATCCATGTATATTATTTACGTAACCTATGCATCTCTTGTGTATGCATCCCCTTCCCTTCCTTATGTTGCCCCTCTTAACCTTTCCATATTTGTCTTTGTTGTGTATTGACTCCTACTCCCTCCTACCTCTGCCCAGCCTAGCAATACCATCTAGCTCCATTACCTGTCTCTACTTTTTAATCCTTACAAATGAGCTTTGCTCTTTTCACTCTCCCCCGGAGGCCCCACCTTGAGCTTTCAGATTCCAGATGCAGTTCTAAATCCTTAGCTGTGGTAACCTCCTTTGAAGTAGTACAGCAGCTGGTGTTAAGGATTTGGGGTGCATTTGGAATCTTTATAGCCAGTGTTCCACAAGCTTGAGCTGAGAGGTCAGAAATAATTCTTGAGGATTAAAGGACACACAGAGGGGAATTGGGGTGAATGGTGTGCTGTATAGAAATCAAAGGCTATCCAGTGTTTGAGGGGATATAGAAACACATTGTTAAGCAGAAGTGTGTGGTGGGAGAAGGAGCTGGAGACTGATTGCATTGTAGGTGCCTGCATGCAAATGCATATCATTTACTGTCACTCAACATGACATAACTTTAGCACAGTTCAGTGTAAGTGATGGATTCCTTGGCCTTCTTTCTAAACCAAGGCCCAAATTCAGAAAAAACAAGTAAGCACATGCGTATCTTCCATTGACATCAGTGGTAGTTCAGCATGTGCATTCCTGAACAGTGGCACATTCCTAATAGGGGCCCTATAAAGGGGAAAACACGCTCTATGCTAGTGCAGAGATCTGTCTGCTCTGAACCTCGCCCAGGATAGAGCCTTTTGCTGTATGTGATCATTTTGATTATAGCTCTGTAGCTTAAAATCACTGAATTGTTCTGTTTGTTGTTCTGTTTAAATCAGCCTCTCACGATGTCCTATAAATCAATAAACTTACATGTCTGTTTTATATTTAACCAAGCCAGTGTGTCTCTTAAAAATATTTGAGTAATTTAAATTTTACAGCTTCTTTGCTTTGTAAGGTTAACATTTTATTGGGGTCAATTTTGCTTTTTTCGCAAACATACTGTTAATACCTTGATTCTCATGACCACCTGAACTTAAAGTGCTTGCCTTTGACCATTCTATGTTAGGTGTGCATGCACCTTGTGCACAGTCACCGAACAATTTTTTCGCTCAGCAGTATCTCTGTCAGTGCTAGTGCCCACTGGTGCAGCATGCTGATACTGAGCCCATGCTCTCTTAGACCTTCTTTACTACCCCTGTGATGATCACTGGAACTGCTCCTCCTGCTTTGGCAAACACCGTTCCCTTTGTTTCTGTTGTCCCAGTACTTTATTTCCTGTTTGGATTGTTGTCCATTTTTTATACATAGTTAGCTGACATTTTTTTACTGTCCTGGTGCTGGGGCATGCCTTGGTTTCTGGGCTGGACTCTGCACTAAGCTGGTTGGACTCTGCACTAAGTACTTTGAGTTTGTACAGAGTGCTCCTTACGTCATGTGTCTCCCAGCACCATTCTGCTTCACTAATGCTGTTCCCCTTAACTAGTGCAGAGGAAAAAATCATAAGCAGCTGGCTGAGCAGGGGCATTCCTCAACTTTAAAGAAAGCCAAGTACAATGGAGTACAACATCTGGCTACTGCTCTGCCCCTTCTGACTACAGTACCATTAACTTCAGCCTGATCCCAGCCTCCATTGAGTCTGGTCCCAAACCAGCTATTGGCACCGACGGACAATGCTGCATCAGTTGGACCATTGTACTATCAACTTCTGAGACATTTGTTACATCCAAGGACTTTCTGGTATTTTTGGTACCACTGCCGCCATGCCAGCAGTACAAGTGTCAGCAATAGTGAGCACAAGGGAGCATGTTGACCCAAGCTTCCATTTGCTACTGGAACCCTCAGTACCATTTGGAGGGAAACTCTTCCCACCTAAGTGCTATTCCCCAGCAGCATCAAGTACCTTCATGATCCCCAGAGGAAGGCTCATTATTGGATTTGGAAGTGGAATCGTACCCCCGGCCAAGTAACCAATGCCAATATCCCCCACGCACACACACAAACCATCAGCCCTATCTGGTTGTGGATTCAGGTGCACAGGCACTCCTTAGTGCTTGGCTCAGTGTGCATTGGCCTTCGCCACGTAGAGGCCATTTGGGAACCCATAGGGTGCTTCATCCCCCTTCCAAGAGCTCATATTTGGTGGTTTTAGAGAGGCAAGCACTTCCATACCTTTGAACAGCTAGCTGGCCCACTCAGGTACCCAGGGGCAGCTGAACAAAACTTTTGAAGGGATGCCTTTGGGTATACCATGTCGCTGGATTCTGTTCTCTCTCTCCCCCCCCCCCCCAGCCCCGCTTTTGTTTTTAGACTGCTCAACATGGACCACGTGGTGCTGAACACTGGAAAGTAGTTATGTTCCATTTTATTTCTCTCCCCTCCTCCCACACATGCACCTCTCCCTCTCTCCATCCCTCTTCAGAGACTCTTCTCGTGATCAATTTCTGGAGGAGGAGGAGGTGCAAGCCCTCCTCCTAATGGGATTGTGGTGGAGGCTCCTGGGACTTCAGAGGGAAGGGGTTTTACTCCTAATACTTCCCAATTCCAAAGGCCAAGGCCAAGGGTCTCTGGCCATTTTAGATGAGCACTGTCTCAACAGCTACCTCAAAAAGCTAAAGTTCCACATGGGCTCCCAGGTCTCCATCATTCCTTCCCTTGATCTGGAAGACTGGTTTGCTGCCCTCAACTTGAGAGACTCTTATTTCCATTTCTTGATTCTCAAAGGCCACATGGTTCATTATAAACCAGGGTTCATTATAAACCAGACTCACTACCAGTTCAAGTTTCTCTCATTGACCTGTCAATAGCCTCAAAGGGTTGCATGAAATGCATAGTGGTAGTGGCAACCTTCCTTTGAAGAAGAGGGGTACAAGTCTCCCTTGATGATTGGCTGGTCAAGGGCCAGTCCCAGGCCCTAGTGGAGACCACATCGACTATTCAGGTGCTGGGCCTGCTTATAAATAAGTATCAGAGGGATAGCCATGTTAGTCTGAATCTGCATAAACAATGAGAACTCCTTTGGCACCTTATAGACTCTCAGATTTATTGGAGCATAAGCTTTCGTGGGCAAAGACCCACTTCGTCAGATGCATCTGACAAAGTGGGTCTTTGCCCACGAAAGCTTATGCTCCAATAAATCTGTGAGTCTGTAAGGTGCCACAGGACTTATAAATGAGTGGAAGTCTACCTACAGGATCGGGTTTATTGGAGCAGTGCTTGATTCTTTGCAGGCCAGGATTTCCTCCCAGAAGCGCATTTCCAGACAATAGTGCAATTCAAGGCCCATCCTGTCATAATAGCCCATTTCTGCCTCTGTCATGACCACTTGCACCGTATGTACTACATGACCATTTCAAGCTTGGTTGGCCTCACTGAGCCACCTGGACTTGATGCTTGCAGTTCCTGTCCTGCTCCTTGCCTTCTTTAACTTGTGCCTGCCCTGGTCCTTGCCTTCCTTAACTTGTGGAGGGATCGACTGTTGATCTGTTCAGGCTTGCTTTTGCCAGATTCCAGTCCTTGTTATCCCTAGTTTCGGATGCATCAAATCTAGAATGGAGGGCTCACCCTAGGGCACCTTAGGATACAGGTCCTGTGGTACCTGGAAGAGCTCTTCCTCCATATAAATGTCAGGGAGTTAAGAGTAGTCCACTTGGCCTTTCATGTGTTCTTACCTCACACTGTGAACAAGAATGTGCTAGTACTCATGGGCTATATGGCAACCATGTTTTACCTCAACATGCAGGGAAGGGCTTGCTCTTGTCCCCTGTGCCAGGAAACTATCCACCTATGGGAATTCTGCATAAGGCACTTTATCCATTTCAAACTTCTCACCTTCCAGAAGCCCAGAATGAGCTAATAGAACACCTCAGCAGGTATTTCTTCAGTCACCACTAATGGAACCTTTGTGCCAATGTAACACAGGTAATTTTATTTTTGCCACCAGGCATGGTGACCAGGAATTGTCACCAGTTCTGCTCCCTGCAAGGCTACACCCCAGGCTCACTCAAGGATGCTTTCCTGTTCCCTTAGACAAGGCACCTGTTCTATGACTCCTCTTGTGCACAAGCTCCTGCTAAAGCTCAAGTGTGATAAAGCGTGAGTCATTCTGGTAGCTCCACCCTGATACTGCCAGTATTGGTTTGCTAAACTACTAGGCCTTTTGGTAGAGGTCACCCACCTGGTCATCTCTACAGACCATTCTGGAGTATTTGCTACATCTGAAACAGCAAAATTCAACCATTTCATCAGTTAAACTCCATCTGGCAGTGATTTCAGCAGTCCTGATGGATAGCCAATCCATTTTCTTCCATGAGAGGACCATTTGTTTTATCAATGTCCGAGAGACTCACAGATACCCACAGATTTGGGAGCCCATTCCCCTGTGGGACCTGAACGTGGTCTTATCAAGACTTACAGGCCCCCCCATTTGACTACTGGCATCATGCTCCTTGTTGTACCTTTCCTGGAGGAGGGTCTCAGCCAGGAGGGTCTCAGAAATCAGGATCCTTATGTCAGAACTCCCAAACATGGTCTTCTTTAAAGACAAGGGACAGCTTCATCCTCACCCTGCATTCCTGTGGTGGTTTCATAATTTCACAGTAATCAGGCTGTTGCCCTGCTGGTTTTCTTCCTAAAACCACAGGCAATCAGGGAGGAGCAATGTCTTCACACTGAAATTAGTAGCGTCCTAGTTTTCTATATAGAGGATAAGACTGTAAATCCATGCAGCTCTTTATGATAGTAGCAGACAGGATGAAGGGCCTCCGTAATTTAGCTCAGAGGATTTCATTCTGGATCATCCACATATTCTGTGAACAGGCAGCTGTTGACTTTAATGGGTGTTGTATCAAGCCCCTCAAAATTAATTCGGACTGTCTAAGCATTTTATTTGTATACTCTATAAATCTGATCTTGCTTCACTGTAGTCAATGAGAGTTGTGTTGCTGATTTAAGAGAGAAAGGGGTCAAGCCTTAAGTGGGAAAGAATGCAGGTCCCTTAAACACCTTTGTAGATTAATGCTAAAAATTATCTGCAGAATATTGGATTTTTTTGTATTAAAGATTGAATAAACTTTGTCACATTTATATTATACATTTACTTGGCATATAGCAAGTTAAGCAGCAATGCTTATTGGGATTGTACCAATAGCAGGGAACATATTTTCTGTACTTTAAAACACATAAAATCTCTGATGCTGGGTTTAAGGTTTGATCTTATCTGTCAAGATACTGAATACTTCATTTTCATTGGCTCCAGTCTTGAAAGGAAGATTGTGAAGCACTTGAGGGACTTAAAGCTAAGTGATGAAGCAGCACAATGGCACAAGTAATTCAGTCTCAACAAATACAAGATAATGTACTGAAAACAGCAATTTGAGCTATCCATACACTGCTGGATTCTAAATTAGCTATAAACTCAAATGGTGAAAAAAGCAAATGAGTTTCACTGTGTAGAGCCACTTTTATTGGCCACCGCCAAGAGACATGAGGAAGAGGATGGACCACTGGCCCGAGCCAGTTTGGCAAATTATGTTTGCTTTTAAAAAATGAACACACAAACCTTAATTCCATTTCCCTGTTCTGCCAGAATAAACTCTGTGTTGGATTTGGGAAGAGGACAAATCAGAGATTCATTACAGGTCTTTATAAAACAATAATGCCACAAAGCCAACTGACCAAAAATCTCAAGATACCTAGCGAGAATTGTGCATCACTGTTTGTTTTGGCATCAACATAAGATGTAATTGCTGTACCATAAGATAGTGACCCTTTTCTACTAACTAATAGGACTGTTCAGCTAAAGTACAGGTTGAACCTCTCTAGTTCAGCACACTCTGGTTTAGCAACATCCATGGTCCAGCATGATTTTAGTTATCTGGATGACCACTTTTGATGGGGGTGGCCAAGATTCCCGCAGTCCCATAAAGTTTGTTTACAGCCACCAATCCTGGATCTCAGTTTTCTGTGCTATTATTTAGCTCTAGGGGCCCAGTAAACAGTGGGAGTGTTGGTAGTAATGCTGCTAGACAATGTTGACATCCTATGGTTTGGCAAATTCTCTGGTTTGGCACCAGTCAGGTCCTGAGGGTGCCAAAGTAGAGAGAGATTCAACCTGCGTGTTTAAAACACTTACCTTCATTGTCTTATCATATGTCACAAGCATAATACTGTAGGTGTTAGGCTTGTATACTGAAGTAGTAATGTAAACTATATGCACATTGTTTACCTAACTACTCTGATTAAATATTTTCTGTTTTTCAGATCTGTAGTACCATTTCCCAACAAGAGAGATTATTTTCTAGTGCTTTTCTTGCATTCTTATTGGTCTCAGTCCAGCAATCCGTGTATAGCTTGAACAAAGCAACTGTGGTGCTATCTATATTGTGTGAAACACAACAAATGATCAGATAGTGTCAAAACCTTGGAATGTTGCTAAAAGAAGGAAATCTAAAGTTTTCCTATGTTTGTAAGAGAGAAATCACATAACTATTAGGTGATCAAAACACAAGTTCAATTATTTACCTCTAGAAAGCAAGGGTTGTACTCTAGCTTCAGACCCTATGAACAGAATGTGATTAGAATTTAGTGCAGTTAAGTTTTGTTTGTAAAATACATGGAGTGTATATAAAACCTTTTTTGTAACCTATTTCCCACGTTCCTTAGGTATCCCAATTTAACTTGCAAATTTGGAAGTTTGATCTTCCCCAGATAGAAGATAGGGAAGCTCTGAGTTCTACCGGCTGCTTTCTATTTTCAGCTACCCATAGAAAGCAGACTGTTCAGCCAATTTAAACTTTTTTGTCTACCCTACTTCATCTTTGTTCATTTTGGCCCTGATGGGATTTTTAAACTGGAAGGTTTCCAGTTAACTAATTGGCCGCCTGCCTTGTTTTGTATGGGGGTGATGTCAAGAGCTGAAATAACTAATTGACTGAAAGCAATGTTGTTTCAGAGGCTTTCTAGAACCAAAGCTAAGGAGATACCAATTCAGGTTTGTTTTGTATCTTACCACTACACAGAGTCCCCTATCATGGTGCACAAACCTCTGAGAAGAATATAGAGTTGAGGTCAAGAGCAGGAGTTTGCTCACATTCCACATACAGAGCACTGAATTCTGGAGGAAATAGCTAGGAATGTAATGATTTTTAAATTTTACTTTTAAGACTTTTTCCCCCCCAAAGACAAATTGCTATTTTTATACACATATCACTTGCAGATACTTTGTTTCCCCTTTAAAAATATTCTTAGTAATTTATACATTTATTAGAGAAAATATTTTCTTCTTTCATAACATACGCCACATTTTGCTCTCAAATCTACAATATCTCATCCTTCAGGTTTTTGCAAGTTATTGCCAACTAGATATTTTTCCTATTTGTCTTGTGATTCCAGTCGATAATGGACACTACCAGTCTGTGTAAAAACTGACTATAGCATATCTGTGTCCCAAAACCTTGATGTTGCTAACTGCTCGAGGAAGATACTTCTGCCTGCAAAGAATATTGTTGTGGTCCATGTCTAAGGTAGTTTAGAGTAGTTTAGAATCATGTCTACATATGTAATTCTCCTACAAATTCTAGCAAGCATCCAAGAGTAAAGGAAACAGAAACAATGAAGGAAATTGTGAAAATTCACAATTAACTCTGAAAAACAAACATGGACCTATCCTACATGAATTTCTCCAGTTCTTTTTTGAACCCTGCCCTGGTCTTCACAACATCCTTTGACAAGGAGTTTTTTGACTGCACTGTGTGAAGAAATACTTCCCTTTGTTTGTTTTAAACCTGCAACCTATTAGTTTCATTTGGTGACCCCTAGCTGTTGTGTTATGGGAATATGTAAATAACTCTTCCTCATTTACTTTCTCCATACCAGTCATGATTTAATAGACCACTATCATATCCCTCCCCCCTTAGTCTTCTCTTTTCTAAGATGAAAAGTCTGGGTCTTTTTAATCTTTCCTCGTACGGTAGCCGATCCAAACTCCTAATAATTTTTGTTGCCCTTTTCTTAACTTTTTGAAGGCCACAACATTTTTTTGAGATGAGGTGACCACATCTGTACACAGTATTCAGGATGTGGGCATATGATGGATTTATAGAGAGTCAATAAGATATTCTCTGTCTTATTCTCTATCCTTTTTAAATGATTCCTAACATTCTGTTTGCTTTTTTTGACTGCTGCTGCACATTGTGGATGTTTTCAGAAAACTATCCACAATGATTCAAGATCTCTCTCTGGAGTGATAATAGCTAATTTAGTCCCCATCATTTTGTATGTATAGTTGGGATTATGTTTTCCAATATGCATTACTTTGCATTTATCAACATTAAAATACATTTGCCATTTTGTTTCCCAGTCACCTACTTTTGTGAGATCCTTTTGACGCTCTTCACGGTCTGCTTTGGACTTCGCTATTTTGAGCGATTGTGTATCATCTGCTAATTTTGCCACCTCACTGTTTACCCCTCTCTCATTTATGAATATGTTGAATAGGATTATTCCAAGTGCAGACCCCATGGGATACCACTAGTTACATCTCTCCATTCTGAAAATGGATAATTTATTCCTTCCCTTTGTTTTCTATCCTTTAACAAGTTATCAGTCCATGAGAGGACCTCCCCTTTTATCCCATAATAGCTTACTTTACTTAAGAGCATTTTGTAAGGGACCTTGTGTGGCGGCGCGTCGGGGTCCCCCGACTCCTGCACCCCCCGTAATGGCACGGACAGACTCCACCAGCCCGTAGAATAGAGGGAGTTTATTGCTTCTCCAGGATACAGCACATCACAGCACAGATGTCATCTCGTTACAGGAACCGGGCCTAGGATGCCTCAGCCCCCCTTGAGATGGGGGATGCTGGGCCCCTAAATTCCAGCCCCTCTGGGTCCTAGGCTGCCTAAATTCCAGCCCCTCTGGGCCCTAGGCTGTCTCCTCCATGATCCCAGACAGAAACTAACTCACTCACTTCCAGCCCTGCCCCCAGCCAGGTCTGGCCTCGCCCCCTTCCTTTCCATTGTTCCGCTCCATAGGAGATACCTGTCTGACGAGTTTCGAAGCCCCCTTGCATAATGACTCATCCCCTGCCCTGCTGGGCCGTGCTGCAGCCAGCAGCCAGTGGAGGTCACTGACAACCCACTGCCCAGCATAGCAACCAGCAAGGTACCCCCACTACGTCACAGTTCTCCCCCCTCCGAGAGCGAACTGAGCAGGGTCACTCTGCTCGTGACCTAGGGAAGTTCGGGTCCTCTGTGTGGGAACCCGCCCTGGGGCCTGGGTGCTCCCCTTGACTCGGGCCGGCCATGGCAATGCCCTGCAGGGGCCAGCTTTCCCCTGTCCCATTGCTGCACAGCTCCGGGGGGGCCGGCACGGGCCTGTCTTCGGTGGTTGTACCAGCCCTTCCACTGCCCTTGATCTTTGGCCCGGTCTCTCTGGCCGGGCCCATGAGCCCAGCGAGCTTTTCCCGGAAAGCCAGGACGTCTTCCACCCCCAACGCTCCATCCAGGGAGGTCTTCCCCTGCCATAACTCTCTCAGCAAGCCCAGAGGCTCCTCTATACAGAGTAGGGGCCCCCGAACAGCTTTCCTCCTGTCTTGGGCCTTCCTGCCCCTCTGGCAGGAGTTGCAGGACCGGCAGTACCGCTGCACGGCTGCAAATATCCCCGGCCAATAGAAGTGTTGGAGCAGCCTCAGCCGTGTGCTCCGGATCCCCCGGTGGCCCACAAAGGGGACATCGTGGGCCAAATACAGCAGCTTGAGGTGATACTTTTGGGGGACTACCAGCTGCCGCTGGACCCCCCCATGCCCTCACCTTCCTGGCAGGAAGCCATTCCCGGAACAGGAATCCCTGCTCCCACAGGAATCTCTCCTGGCCACCTCTCCCCAGGGGCTGAGCTGCACGGAGGCCAGCCTGGTCCCTCAGCTTCTGCAAGGAGGGGTCTGCCTGCACCGCAGCCTGGAATTCAGCTGCTGGGGCAGGTATCGGGACCTGTTCCCCACCCTTGCCTAGGTCCGGAGTCCCAGCTTCACTGGACCCCGTGTCCACTGCTATGGGACCCTGAGGACCCTGCTGGGAGTCCTTCCCTGGATCCAGGTTGCCAGCCCCTCGCTGGCTCTGGCTACGGGCGGTGACTAGAGCCCGCTGGGATTCATGGAGCCACTCCTCTAGGTCATTCCCCATCAGCACTTCCGTGGGCAAGTGTGGGTGCACCCCCACTTCCTTGAGACCTTCCTTGGCCCCCCATTTCAAATGCACCCTGGCTACAGGCATCTTAAACGGGGACCCGTCTATGCCCTTCAGGGTTAGCTGAGTGTTGGGTAGCATACGGTCTGGGGCCACTATGTCAGATCGGGCCAGCGTTACCTCCGCCCCCATGTCCCAGAAACCCATCACCTTCCTACCATCCACCTCCAGGGGTAGGAGGCACTCACTCCACAGGGGCCGCCCTGCCCCCACCCGGTACACGGAGAAATCCGCCTCCCGAGGGTCAGACCTCCCAGGGGAGGTGCACTGAGCATCCTTCCCCCCACTCTGAGCTGAGGTTTGCCTGCCAGCCCCTGCCTCTGGGGCAGCCTGCCCTTCCTCCAGCTCCAGCCAGTTAACACTGGAAAGTCCCAGGTCATGGGACCTGGTGCACTGAGCCCTCTTGTGGCCTTTTTGCCCACAGCGATGGCAAGTTAGGCCCTGCGGGCCCCTTTGGGCTGTCTCTGTCCAGGCCCCGGCTGGTTCTCTGGGGCGCAGACGACTTGTCTCTTGGGCTCGCCTCGTAGATGACTCTCTCCATTGCTCAGCCCAGATCCGGTCTCGGCGCGATTCCCTCTCTCTCCGGGACTCCCGTTCACACCCGGACCAGCTCTCTGTGAACTCGTCCGCCAGCCTCCCGGCTTCCTGGGGGTTCTCTGGCCTCCGGTCCTTGAGCCACAGCCTCAGGCTGGGTGTGCACGCTTCATAGAACTGCTCCATCATGATCAGCTTGAGCAGTTCCTCTGCGGGCTGGGCTCCGACTCCAGACACCCACTTGCAGCAGTATTGCGTCAGGCGTGAGGCCAGATCCACATAGGTCTCCCGTGGCCCCCTCTGCACCCCCCGGAACTTCTTCCTGTACATTTCGGGGGTCAGCCCAAACTTGTGCAGCAGGGCCTCCTTGACTCGGTTATAATCCCCGGCTGTAGGTCCTCCAGCTGATTGAGCACCCCGGCAGCCTCCTGGTTCAGTGCGGGGGTGAGCTCCTGTAGCCAGTCAGCTAGGGGGACCCGTTGCAGTCCACAGGCCCTCTCAAAGGAGCTGAGGAACCCATCTATGTCACCCACGTCCTTCAGTTGGGCCACCACGAGCTTCTCTAAGTGTCTGGCAGACGGGGGCCCTGGGGGCCCTGTCTGCACTCGGCGCAGCCGGGGCCCTAATGCTTCTCCGCTCTGCCATGGCCAGCTCATACTGTCGCTGCTCTCTGCGGTCCTGGACTTCCAATTCCTTCATCTGCAGCTGGATCTCCAGCCGCCGCAGCTCCGCTGGGTCGGACCCTCCCCTGGGTGGACTACGGCTTGCAGGGTTCCCCTGGGAGGCTGTCCCGTCTCTCCTGTGGGTTCCACTGCTCTGCCCACCCTCAGAGCCTGACATGCTCCCGGGGGGGTCTGGCTGCTCCCCACAGGGACAGGAACCCAGCCCTGTGGCTGGTCATTCTCTTCCAGCCGGGCAATCAGCTGGGCCTTGGTTGCGTTCCGCACAGGCAAGCCCCTCTCTCTGCACAGCTTCACCAGCTCTGCCTTCAGAAGTTGGGTGTAGGCCATCTCCCCGCTGGTCCCCTCGGTGCAGACTCACCAGTCTAGTGCTGCTGCGCGCCATGATTCTCAAGAACCGCTTCGCTCTGTCTCCAGCACGCCTGGCTCTAAGGCTCTTGCTTCTACTGCACCTTGTCACTTGCTGCTGGAAGCTCCATCCACGGGGTGCAGTGCATCCCACTCCTGACACCACTGTGGCGGCGCGTCGGGGTCCACCGACTCCTGCACCCCTGTAATGGCACGGACAGACTCAACCAGCCAGTAGAATAGAGGGAGTTTATTGCTTCTCCAGGATACAGCACAGCACAGATGTCATCTGGTTACAGGAACCGGGCCTAGGATGCCTCAGCCCCCCTTGAGATGGGGGATGCTGGGCCCCTAAATTCCAGCCCCTCTGGGCCCTAGGCTATCTCCTCCATGATCCCAGACAGAAACTAACTCACTCACTTCCAGCCCTGCCCCCAGCCAGGTCTGGCGTCGCCCCCTTCCTTTCCATTGTTCTGCTCCATAGGAGATACCTGTCTGACGAGTTTCTAAGCCCCCTTGCATAATGACTCATCCCCTGCCCTGCTGGGCCATGCTGCAGCCAGCAGCCAGTGGAGGTCACTGACAACCCACTGCCCAGCATAGCAACCAGCAAGGTACCCCCACTACGTCACACCTTGTTAAAGGCTTTCTGAAAATCTAAGTACACTACATCCCTGGATCCCCCTTGTCCACATGCTTGTTAGCCCCCTTCAAATAATTCTAGTAGATTAGTGGGGCATGATTTCTCTTTTCAGAAATCATGGTGACTTTTCTCCCAATAAATTATGTGCATCTATGTGTCTGACAATTCTGTTCTTTACTATAGTATCAACTGATTTGCCCAGTACTGATGTTAGACTTACCAGTCTGTAATTTTCAGGATCGCCTGTGGAGCCGTTTTTAAATATTGGCATCACATTAGCTATCTTCTAGTCATTTGGTACAGAAGATGTTTTAAAGGATAGGTTACAAAACACAGTAGTTTTGCAATTTCATGTTTGACGATTTGGACACTGGATGATCAAGATGCTAAAGGAGCACTCAAGGATGATAACTCTTTCAGAACTCTTGGGTGAATGCTATCTAGTCCTGGTGACTTGTTACTGTTTAGTTTATCAATTTGTTCCAAAACCTCCTCTAATGACACTTCAATCTGGGAGTCTTCAATTCCTCAGATTTGTCACCTAAAAAGAATGGTTCAGGTTTCGGAATTTCCTTAACATCCTCATCTGAAAGAACTCAAATGGGAAATTGTGGAACTATTAACTGTGGTTTATAACCTGTCCTTTAAATCGGCTTCTGTACCAAATGATTGGAAGATAGCCAATATTTAAAAAGGGCTCTAGAGGTGATTCTGACAATTACAGATGGGTAAATCTAACATCAGTACCGGGCAAATTAGTTGAAACTATAGTAAAGAATAAAATTGTCAGACACATGGATGAATATAATTTGTTGGGGGAAAGTCAACATGGTTTCTGTAAAGGGAAATAATACCGTATTAATCTGCTAGAGTTCTTTGAGGGGGTCAATAAACATGTGGATAAGGGGGATCCAGTGGATATAGTATACTTAGATTTCCAGAAAGCCAGACTTTGACAAGGTCCCTCACCAAAGGCTCTTAAGTAAAGTAAATTGTCATGGGATAAGAGGGAAGGTCCTTTCGTAGATTGATAACTGGTTAAAAGACCGGAAACAAAGGATAGGAATAAATGGTAAGTTTTTCCGAGTGGAGAGAGGTAACTAGTGGGGTCCTCCCAAGTTTCTGTCCTGAGACCCATCCTATTCAACTTATTTATAAATGATCTAGAGGAAAGGGTAAACGGTGAGGTGGCAAAATTTGCAGATGATACCAAACTGCTCAAGATAGTTAAGACCAAAGCAGACTGTGAAGAGCTTCAAAAAGATCTCACCAAACTAAGTGATTGGGCAACAAAATGGCAAATTAAATTTAATATTGATAAATGTAAAGTAATGCACATTGGAAAAAATAATCCCAACTATATATACAATATGATGGGGACTAATTTGGCTGTAACTACTCAGGAGAAAGATCTTGGAGACATTGTGGATAGTTCTCTGAAAAACTTCCACTCAGTGTGCCATGGCAGTCAAAAAAACAAACAAACAAAAACGAATAGAATGTTAGGAGTCATTAAAAAAGGGATAGAAAATAAGACAGAAAATATCTTATTGCCTCTATATAATACCATAGTACGCCCACATCTTGAATACTGCATACAGATGTGGTTGCCTCATCTCAAAAAAGATATATTGGCATTGGAAAAGGTTCAGAAAAGGGCAACAAAAATGATAAGGGGTTTGGAACGGGTCTCATATAAAGAGAGATTAAAAAGACTTGGACTTTTCAGCTTAGAAAAGAGGAGACTAAGGGGGGATATGATAGAGGTCTATAAAATCATGACTGGTATGGAACAAGTGAATAAGGAAAAGTTATTTACTTATTCCCACAATAAAAGAACTAGTGGTCATCAAATGAAATTAATAGGCAGCAGGTTTAAAACAAGCAAAAGGAAGTTTTTCTTCACTCAGGATACAGTCAACCTGTGGAACCCTTTGCCAGAGGATGTGGTGAAGGCTAGAACTTTAACAGGGTTAAAAAAAGAGCTAGATAGATTCATGGAGGTTAGGTCCATCAATGGCTATTATCCAGGATTGGTAGTAATGGTATCCCTAGCCTCCGTTTCTCTGGAGGTTGGTGACAGGGGTGGGATCACGTGAGGATTACCCGTTGTAACCCCTCCCTCTGGGGTATCTGGTATTGGCCACTGTTGGCAGACAGGATAATGGGCTAGATGGACCTTTGATCTGATCCAGTATGGTCGTTCTTATGTTTTTATGTTCTCAGCTGTAAAGACCAGTGCAAAGACTTCATTTAGTTTTTCTGCAAAGACCTTATCATCCTTGAGTTCTGCGTTACCATCTTGACCATCCAGTGTCTAGATCATCTTATGTTCTATTTTTATAAGATTACTCTAATCCTGAATAATATAAAAGTTGATAATGGTGAAGTACACTTCAGCTTCATTTGCATGCTCATAAAGTTTGCTTATTTGTTGGGGGGTCTTTTTGGAACAAATGTTCAGAGCCTTAATGAAGCAGAAACAGAGGGAAATGTGCTTAGCTAGCTGGAATATTACTAGTTAGTTAAGATCTGAATGCCAGACTGATAGAGCAAAACATATCAAAATCTCATTTGTATTGTCTGGATCAGAGCCCTGACATGGAGGATAAGCAAGAACTGGTTCATCTTGCTGGGATTTGGGGAGGTATTTGATCACCATCTAGGAAAAAATGAAGTGTGATTTCTGGATATATTCCAGTGTTTGTCAAAGAATGGTGAGGCAATGTTAAACTGCTTAATGGAAACTTTAGAGAAATTTTGACATCCCACTCAATCCAATAGCTTTTTTATCTCCCCACTGTCTTGGAAAGAGAGCGAAACATAAACCAAAGTTTGGCACAAATGGGCTGCCTGTGCCATTTAGCAGCAATTTGCATGTAATTGGTAACAATTGTACAGACAACCCATTTATAACAGTGAGTGAGCCCACAAGCTAGCATAAACTACAGAAAAGTTAAGCACATCTCCTAAGAATCACTCATTGATGTAAGGAAAGAAAATGGAAGCCTTTTGGCTTGACCTCTTTCCTAGCATTGCCACCCATAAATTCACAGATGCAAAACAAGTCATATCAGACAATTAAGCCTCTCAAAGTGAAACTCAACAATTTGTGTAGCATTTGCCATTTTTAATCAGTTTTAAAGGACAGTAAGATATCGCTCAGATTGGGAGAATTATTAGAAACCACAATCAGAAAAACATTTTAAAATTCTTTGGTTTCTACCCCCACCTTGGGAAGGTCGAACTTAGATCTGTTTCCATACAGTTACTAAAATAGAGATTAGGTGGATAGTGTTCTGAGGATGATGAGAACAAGGCCCTTATAAAGATTTGGAATTGTACCCAGGACTGATACCAAAGTGCAGCAGCGTCTGCTCCAGTATGAGTCAGATTCTGAGCTCACAAGTTGTAACTCTGGAGAAACTCAGTTGACTGCAGAGGAATTACTTTGATTTATACAGCTGTAACAGAGCAGATTCTGTTCCAGTGTCATTTGAACGAGATGTGACACCCAGTTCCTTTTGGCAGTTAGACTAGCACAGTTTTTATTGAGGAAGGTGCTGAGAGTCATTGAACCCAACTGTAACCCCTGTATATAATGGAAACCACTTCAAATCAGGGAGTGCTGCAGCATCCCCCATATCTCTTGTTCCAGGACTTGTGTGTCCAAATATAAAATTACCATATTTGCTCATGAAGGCTATGTCTAGACTACAGAGTTTTGTTGGAAAAACTGGAGTTACGTCCACACTGCAAGTGCATTCTTTCGACAGTAAATCGAAAGAACAGAGGGCTTTTTGCGCAACTGGTAGTCCTCATTCTATAAGGAAGAAGCCTTTTTGCGAAAAAGCTCTTTCACAAAAAGGTGTGTGTGGATGGGGAAGAGGGAGTTTTTTTGGAAGAAGAGGGAAGAGGAAAAAGCATAGGTGCCCTGGTGGCCATTCTGTCCATAGCAATCACTGCTTACATGCAAGATAGCGTCTTGCGCAAGAAGCCTGTAGTCTAGACGTAGCCAAAGATAGCAAATTCTCTGTACTATTCAGGGTCCTTGAAGGCCTATATCTTTGTTCAGACAGTCAGTCATGGTATAAGGTACAGGAAGGTGACAGGGCCAGAGTATACTGCATTCTGGCAATCCTCAGCTGGCAGCTAGTCCTGGGGGCACCCACTTTTGTCAGACAGAGTTTAGAGCAGCCCACACTTGGCTGTAAATATCACCAGGATTGTGGTAAGTTTTAACATCACAAGAGACTCAAGGAGCCATAAGCAGCTCTTCCAGTGGGCAAGCAGAGGAGCTGGGACTGCATCCCTCTCTTTGTCAGTTTATTAATGGCCAACAGGAAGAGAGTGTCTGCTGAAGCCCAGTCACAGTATGTCTACACTCCAGTTAGAAACCTGCCGTTGGCCCAAGTCAGCTGCTTCAGGCTGTGAGGCTGGTTAATTGTGGTGTAGATTTTTAGGCTCATACACTTCAGGGTCTTTGTGCCCAGGCTCCAACCTGAGCCCTAAACAACAGTCCTTTAGCACTTGCCCCGTGAACCAGAGTCACCTGGCATAGGCCAGCTGCAGGTGTCTACTTGAAGTGTAGACATACCTTCATCCACCTGCTGGCCTTGCTCTCTCTCTACCATTTTTATTGAGCACTAACAATTTTACATTCATTTATCTACTCGAGGGTGCAAATTCAATTTTATTAAACCTGTGTAAATCTATTGTGACTCCAGTGTAGTCAGTGGAACGGCACTTTTCTTACATCAGCTATTTAAACTGGTATGCCCAGTTTATGCCAGCTGTTCTCTGAGAGCTAGAAGTGTTCTTGATAAAGTGAATTCAATTTATATCTAAGAATATTGGAATCTAGGCATCAACAAGAGAAAATGTTGTTAGAAGAAACTGATTAATACAATCCCCTTGCCCTTCCAAGATCAGAGGTTTTCCTTTAAACGAACAGCTCTTATCAACCATTTTATTTCTAAACCCACAAGACAAGAACAATGTGAATTTTTTGTACGATGAGTTTTAAAGAGAGCTGTTGGGAAATCCTTTGGAAACTTTCCTGACAGAAACTGTACAGGTAATAAGCACAACTCCCATGCAGCTCATAATAATAAATCTCATGCAGTCTGCTTGTGTTACTAACTCTGACATGAACCAGAAAGACTGAATACTGTATATTACATTTAACATAATGCAGCAGTTTGCAAAGAGGAATGCTGTGCTCCATCAAAAATATTGAATATTGTGGGACCCCTCTGACTCCCAAAACCCAAACAACCTAGCTGCTTAGCAATATCATCACCCTAAAGGAAACAATTCCAAATGAAAATACAGGTTTTATTTGTCTAACTATGCAGATAGATTTATGAATCTGCACAGTGCAAGAAATAAACTATAATCAAATAAACCACCCTTGTTCAGGGATGGCCCTTCATTCCCCAGAAAGCCAAACTGTGTTTGAATAAGAAGGGTGGTTACCTAAGAAGGGTCAGCTATTGCGGAATGGGCAATTGATTCGGTGGTCCAATCCCCTTTTGCACATGGTAGGGAGGGGAGACAGAGTAGCTGCCCAAGGTAGACACCATCCTATGCAACTCAGGTAATATTCACTGAAGATCTTTTGTCAGGAAAAATTTAACTTGCAATGCTGAATATATAGCTTTAGTAAACTACTGTTTACATTTTCAAATCCTGCAAATGGTGGTTTCATTTTTAAAAGGGTTGGAATATCAGGATGAGTCCAAATTGTGCAAAACTCAGTAGACCAGAATTTTAGGCCTAGAGAGGGAGATAATGACACAGAACTAAATCAGATTTAATATGCTTTCAGAGAATATTAAATAACTAATTGACTAGAATATACAGTTTGCATCTGCTAGGGAGTGGTACTGGGAACGAACATAAGATGCAGCATAATAATTAACATTACTAATAAATAAAAAGTAATAGATAACCCATTTTCCCCATGAATGAACAAATTCAGGCAAATGTTTATGCCTATGAAATGGTAAAAATATTCTTGATTGTGGCAACCTTAGCGTATATGAATCCCCCAAAATCACCATTTGCTTTAGCTACAGCCATAAAACCTCTCTGTCAAATTGAGCACATGGAAACTAAGCTCTCAGTGGTTCTGGAGAGGGCTAGGAGCAGCCTCTTAGGAGCACCAGTGTCTTTACTGGATTTAAACAAAACCACTACATGCCATCTAAGGTTGGATCTCCCACAGTTAATTGAACTGCAAAGAAATCAGAAAGCAAAACAGTTATTGGCTATTAATTGACATATTGATACCATGTTTTGCAGATTGTACATCTTATTTCTTGAAAGATTTCCAGCACTTTAGCTGGAGTCCCCTTACCAGAGCTGAAACAGAGCCAAGATCCTTATTAAATATTTACCATTAAAGCTCAGCTCATGACTAGAGGAAGGTTTTAACCAGACCACTACATGTGACCTACCACCAACTTTGAGTAAATTTGAGTTGAGATCCTTACCTCGGCATTTCCACACAGGCCCTTCTCACCTTATAAAATCATGGCCATTTTGATTAGCCCCACATACACAGTGGTCTGACTGACTTTGGCAATGTCTAGTAAATTGCAAAGTATTTGTCCCCTGAAAATAGATTTTCTAACTCCCTTTTAAAAATGAATAAAGGTACCAACTCTTATTACTATTAGCCATCTGAAATTAGGGATTTAATACCTAAATTTTTATGATTATGTAGACTTGTACTGAGCAAATTGGGATTTCAAATGCAAAGAGTTAGGTATTATTGTGCCTGTGCCAAAACCTTTATAGGCTCAAAGTAAAAGTTCTAGTTTCACAAGAGGGAAAATTGGTCTTTGGGAGACTAGGACTCAAGGGAGTTGATTTCAGCTAATATAAGAAATACAGGAAATCAGTGACGTAGCTAAGTCACTTGCCTTGTTTGTGTGTTGTACTTCTTTACCTGACTGGGCCCGCGTCATAATTAGTCCATTCATATTTCTATAGCACTCATGTTATGGCACTTGGAGCCATAAAAATACCTTATGTAGATGCATTTTAATTTTGATAAAGCACAGGTAGATTGAAATAAAGTTACTTTGGATCATTATTTTTTAGTTTTTCTGCTGCCAAGTATGCAGTGGATTCATAAATCAGTTTTAATTTATAGCAATCTGAGATCAGTCATGTGTCACATCACAAGTAGTTGTACATTCCTAATCCTTGGAGGTTGGATGGTTACATCACATAATCACTACAAACAATTTTAAAAGTATTGTCCTAGTCTGCTTGAGAGGCATAAATGGAATCCAAAGGCTAATGCAGGTGATGACTAGTGACTTTGCAAAGCAATATGGGGAGGATTGCACAGCATCTGGATAAAGTCCGTCCTAGATCCTCAGAGGTATTTAGGACTAAATTTCCATTGAAATCATTGTCATTTAGATACCTAAATACCTCTGATTATCTAAGCTACTGTGCCAGTCTATAACTAATGATACATTGTTAGTTCTGTCCACACTACACAAAGTCATATTGCCAAAACGAGGGGGTTTTCTCTGATATTCAAACTGGAGTATTCAGAGCTCTTGAGCATTGAGATCTTTAAGCTCTTTCTTAGGTAACGTATGGTAGCTATCATCTTTCTGGCAAATATAGGATGCGACTTTGGAGCCCAGCAGCCCTATTCCTCAGTCAGCCATAGGAGCAGTGGCCAAGTAGCATCCAGAATAAATAGTTATATGTATCATGTACGGCAGTAAAAACATATGCTGCCAGCTATGGACGCTCTGTTAATCAGGTGGACAGCATTTGAATCTCTCCTGTGGAGCTGTCCAAGCACTCAGCTTAGACAGAACACTAGTCCAAAGCCTCTGATAACAGGAGGGTAAAACCTAAGGCTTGAACTTTGGGTTTCCCAGGCCAGCTTCATTTCTGGGAGCTAAAACCCCCCTATTTTGTACTAAGTCATTTCAGTACATAACCGAGCCTGATGTTCTTTTCCTTATTCAGGTTACATTTGGAAAATTTTCGGAGGGGTAGCTATGTCAGTCTGTAACGGAAAAAACTTTAAAAAATAACGAATAGTCTTGCAGCACCTTAAAGACTAGCAAAATTGTGGATGGTATCGTGAGCTTTTGTATGGCTCACAAAAATAAGGATTTGTGGGCTTTAAATGATAGAGACTGAGTGGGTGCTTTCCCCCACACTTCTCTGGAAATATCCTAATTGCAAACAGCTCTAATATTTCAGTGCTGTTGAATACATGTATCACAATATGCAGCTTCAAGCCAGGCATACCTACTCTTAGTGGTTCCAAGGTTGGCACAGCAGGTACGATGCCTCTGGGATCCATTATAATGCACTCAACATCTTCAGTTGTTGATACTCTAGCTTTTTATATTGCTGACGGGGTCCCCGTAGGCTGTATTACCTATGACTTAAACATGATAGGAACCTAGACTAATAGATATTCTGGCTTATATTTTACTTATAGCATAGCACAAAACCCATGGTAGACATAAAGGAGAGCAAAATCTTGACCCAAAGAGCTTGCATCTTAGTGGTAGCGATGATCACAATGGAGAGCTACAATAAGAAGTAGGGAAGTGGGAGGATGGATAACTCAAGGTTACAAAAATAAGGTTACACAGTTATTTAGTTATTATGCGGTTTGTTACCGTATGTATTCCCCAATATTCCCAGACTCTCTTACCTAATCAAATTACTCTCAAGGACAAAGTGCCTCCTTTCTGTCTTCCAAAACATGCATTCCACCCTTCCTGACCTTCATCCATTCTGAACGTCCAACCTCAGCTTTATCCTAACTCCAGTTAGTGACCCCTGACAAGTCAATCTGTGAATACTCCACACTCTCTCCCTAATGATTGGCACAGGTCCCCTTCCTTTCACATCACTCTTAGGCTATGTCTACACTGCAGGATTTTTGCGAAAGAAGTCTTTTGCAGAAGAGTTCTTGCACAAAAACTTCTTGCGCAAAAGCACGTCCACACCTCAAAGCGCATTGCTTTTGCTCAAGAAAGTGTCCACACTGCATGGACGTTCTTGCTCCTGTGCTTGTTTGAATAGGCTCTGTTTGCGCAAGAAACCCCTGCAGAGTGTCAACACATGCCTTTTTGCACAACAGCTGTAGCACAAAAAGGAGTTATGCCTCGTAGAAGGAGGTTTACCTATACTAGAAAAAGCCCTCTGTTCTGCTGTTTTACTGTTGATTTACTTGCACAAAAGTGCACTTGAGGTGTGGATGCTCTGCGGGTTTTTGCGCAAAAACCTTGTAGTATAGACATAGCCTTAATGTCAGCAGCTGTCAGGGTTATGGAAGGCATTCCCATGCTGTCATGTCAACCCTTCATGGAAAAGCTGCCTGCTTGAACAGAGCATTGGCAATATGTCCCAGGCAAGAGCTGTCTTTTCTCTTTTTGTGCTTTCTAATGATGATTGAGGTTTGGAGGCAGGAAGTGTGCTAATGCCACCACACTTCCTCTGAGCTGAATTAGAATTTGGCACATACATTTCCTTTCACCAACCAGGAAGACTCTTATCTGATAAAAATTTGCACCTGATACACATGGGCGAAACTTTATAGAAACCAATGAAGTTGTACCTACATATACCCAGATCTGATGTTAGTCTGGTTTCTAGAAATTAGAACCCCACTCAGTGCCTGTTAAGTGACACTGAGTTGATTTTGTGCTTTACACTAAAATAATATACATGTATCGTCTATTGTGTTATTAGTGAGAGCTTGTTCAAGCACACATTGGCCCTTCCTTGTGAGCAGCTGGCATAGGGTTATTTTCAGATTTGGAGCAGTGGGGAATGAAGGAATGAAATGGAAGGAAAATATAACCTGTAATGTGATCCACTGTCTCCGGATAGATACAACCCATCAAAGGGTATCTGACCAAGCACAGTCAATGAGGAGTTTATGCCCCCAATTGCTAGAGTCTCTGTGATAGCCTAACGCACAAAATGGGAGAGTGCAACATAGTGGCCAGAATTCTTTGGGTTAGCATATCCTAGTAGTCAGGGTAGATTGCCCCTTTTCCCACAGAATCCCAGGCCCTCTGGCAGGGTGGAGCAGCAAACACACAGTCTCAATATTTTAGCATTCTGACTCGGGTGAATGGTAGAAAACCACAAACTTCTATGCCTAAGGTGGGGAGAAGCTGCCAATCTGGGTGTGGGTTTGGCAGCAGAGGGTAAGGGAACCCAGACCCATCTGCTCCATCAGGACCCAGCCTAGGGCCCTAAGAATGGCAGGAGTTATGGTCCTACCAAAATATACCAGTGAGTCTTCCGATCCTATGCCTAGATTAGTAGCTATTTACATGGGCTACACTGGGCTAAATATGAGTCAATAGCATGACACTGTTGCAAACAAAGTAAATATCATTCTGGGATACATTAACAGGAGTGTTGTAAGCAAGACACAAAAAGTAATTAATCTGGACTGATTAGGCCTCAACTAAAATATTGTGTCCAGTTCTGGGCAACATATTTCAGGAAGGATGTGGAGAAATTAGAGAAGGTCCAGAGAAGAGCAACAAAAATGATTAAAGATCTAGAAAACATGACCTGTGAGGGAAGACTGAAAGAACTGGGTTTGTTTAGTTTAGAAAAGAGACAACTGAGATGGAACATGATAGCAATTTTCAAGTACCTAAAAGGGTATATAAAAGGAGGAAGGAGAAAATTATTCTCCTAAACCTCTGATGATAGGACAAGAAGCAATGATCTTAAATTGCAGCAAAGGAGATTTAGGTTGGACATTAGGAAAAAACTTCCTAACTGTCAGGGTGGCGAAGCAATGGAATAAATTGTCTCAGGAAGTTGAGGAATCTCCATCATTGGGGATATTTAAGAGCAAGTTAGATGAAAATCTATCAGGGATGATCTAGATAGTGCTTGGTGCTGCCATGAGTGCCAGGGCCTAGACTTGATGACCTCTCAAGATTCCTTTGGGTACGTCTACACAGAGTGTTATTTCAGAATAACTAATGTTATTCTAAAATAACATAGTGTCTACACTACAAGTAGTTATTTCGACATAATGTCAAAATATTGTCAAGCTGGAAGACTTCTTACTCCAACTCCTGTAACCCTCATTTTATGAGGCGTAAGGGAAGTTAGAGGAAGAGTGCTCTTTCTTGGACTTCCTGATGTGTAAATAAACTATTTCGACTTAAGCTATGCAATTGACATAGCTCAAGTTTCGTAGCTTATTTAGCCTTTAGCACTGCTGTGAAGACATGTCCGTCCAGTTCTAGTATTCTATGATTCTACTTCTTATCCAGTCTCCCAGTACAGAAGTCCATGGACCATTAGCAGACCCGATCCTCTGAGGTTCTGTGAACAACTTCAGTTCTTATTGCCAGCAGCAACAGCTGAGGGCACTGTGCCCCTCAAGAAGTACTCAGCACCTGGCAAGGCAGACAACTCACTCACTTTAAGAAGTAAAGTGTTGTAAGAAATCATATAAACAATAAGTGACCATTTCCTTCTGGAATACACTGGCAACAAAATAACTGGTCTGGGTTTACTTCATCTAAGTATCTCAAATCCGAGTGCCTTTTCACAACATTTATTCAGCTGGACTAGATAAAAAGTAATGTCCAAAATATTTTGAAGTATCTTCACATATAATACTCTCTTGCAAATTACAAATTGAAAGGTCAATGGCTTTACTAATGTAAATAGCAACCAATTAGTAATAGAGGGCAGGAGTCCAGATTTTTATGAATTCCATTTCTCGACCACATTAAGTTAAATAAAAGTGCTGTACAACTACACAAAAAAGTCCTTAGTCCTTCAAATGTGTGTTGTTAATAATTTGAGAGTGTTTTGAAGGCCTTACCAGCTCTTATCAGATCCACGTTTTTGCCCCTGTATCTTGCAGTGGTTCAGAGGTGCTAAATTGTAATACAGAGCCATAACATCCATTTGCTGGTTCAGGAGAGCGGTCCCAGGCCCTGTACTTTGGGGGGCCCCATGGGGCCCAGGGGAGGCCTGGTGCCAGCAGCAGGGACTGACTGGTCCTGGTCCCCTCTACTCACCGGGGCGGTGGGAAGTGGAGCAATCCAGCCCCAGCCCACTCTGCTGCCCCAAGCGATGTGGCTGGAAGCTGGGCTTGAGGGAGTACTCTGCTTCCCACCACCACAGTGAGTGCAGGAGAGGCCTGATCCCTGCTGCCAGGGCCAGGCTTCCCAGTAATCCCCTGGTTGCGCCACTCAGGGAGGTCCACTGAACTCAGTCTTAAACACAATTACAATAAAGCTTAACTTTACTCATTAGAGTCATCTCAGTGGTTACATCCATGCAGCCTGTGGCAGCAAGACTACACCTGGGATGACAGGCTTGGCTTTGTGGGGCTCACACCACTTTGCTAAAAATAGCTGTGTAGACAGTGATTTGATATTGCAGCTGGGACAGGAAGTTGGACTCTGAAACCCTCCCCTATCTCTCCCCCCCTTTCAGGATACAAGTCCCAACTATTTTTAGTGCAAGTAACAGGAGTCTGAGGCTGTCCACTGGAGTTGGGAGGCTTGCTGCTGTGGTCTGTGGAGATGTACCCAGTGAAGACAATGTGCCAAATTGTTTTAAAAGAACGTTAACCCAGATGTGTAAACCTTGGTCATCTATGGGTTTCAAGGCATAAAGAACACAGGTGACAGGATTTTAAATGAGGTGTCTATCCTTCAAATAAACATAAATGCTCTCAGGATCATTGCCAAAGATGATCTGAAATTCCTGAATACTCAGTAATGATCATACTTGGACAGTAAGAGAGACATTCTCTATGAATGCCACTTTATCAATATGGAATCTTAATTTAGATGGTAGGTAACAACAGTTATACAATCTCAGATAACTTTGTAATGGTACAAATAAAGCCATCTGCTGCCCTTGATCCATGCATAAAGCTCCAGCTCTTCTATAGTGCTTTTCATTAGTAGATTTCAAAGTGCTTAGCAAAGGAGTTATGTGCATTTTTTCCTTTTTGCAGATAAGTAACCTGAGGCATAGAGTGGGCAATGACTTTCTAAAGGTCATGCAGCAGACCAGTGGCTTAGTGGGAAAGAGAATTCAAGTTTCCCACCCTAGTTTTTGGTATGACCAGTAGCTGCTACTTTTATTATATAACTTTGCTGTCATGGAAAGGTTTTTTTTGCAAAGGAAGGCTATAATAGAAATAATGCTAGCATGAAATATGATTAGATAAAATCCATGGAAGCATTCCTTTATAACCATCTGAGTCTTACTATTAGTCCATACTTCTGGATTGACCTTTAATAGGATTTTGTTTCCCCCAGAATGTTTTACTGGGAATTGTCCCTTTAAACTCTGCACAATTAAGCACCTGTAACTCTAAAGAAGCCATTTTGCAATTGATTGTTGCTGCAGTTTCCTGTTTTCTAGCAGGTAAGTGCTTCTAAACCTGGACAAGAATTCTTCCAGTTTCTTGATTCTTAAGGAATAGTGTATTTTACATAATATTATAAGCAGTGTTGATAGTACTGTCTATTCTTAAAATTGCCTGATACTTCATATGATCAGATCCTGTTTTTAGTTCCTTGTAACTTGGTAAAATGTAACCATTTGGGCTAAAATTTTCTGTGCTGGATAGCTGCCTCAGGCTGATTTTCGTGAGAAAGTTTCAGCAAAAATTCTTCTGCAATTTCCAGGAATTACATTAGGTTAAAATATGTTTTTTGCTCTTTTCATGATTTGGAGTGAGAGTTAATGGGTTTGTGTGTGAGACAGTGAGAAACTGAGATCAGCCAGCAAGTTGGAAGGGGGTGAACTGAGACTGGCAATAATCAAGTAATTCAGCTAAGGAGATGCAAATACCCTCACAGGGTTTTGTGAAATATCCTATAATGCATTCAGATACCATAGTGATGAGCAGGCCTGCCTACAGGGGGGAGCAAAAGGGAGCAGTTGCCCTGGGGCCTGATTCTTAACAGTGGCAGCAGTTGGAGCCCTGGGCCCCTTTGATTTGCTTCTGGAAGACAGTGGCTTCATGACGCTATGCACTTCAAGGTGTGTGTGTCTGTGTCTGCTGTGGTCCAGGCGGCACTGTGGGCTGGCTACCCCTATTCTCACCCCTTCTGGGAGCATGGAGCCGCCACCCCCTCACCCCTTACCCCGGCACCCTCAGTGGCTGTAGGCTGCACTTGTGATGAGTACCACAGAAAAGCACACAAGGAAAATAATAATAGTAATAATTTTCTAACATAGTGGGGGTTTTTATGTGCCACAGTCTAGAAGGCAGCTTCAGACACAATTTGACCAGTTAACATGGCTTCAAACATGTTAGCCTGCCTCAACAGGGCTTTTCAATCATGCTGTGCTCCCTTGATTGAACTAACACATTTGAAATATATCTTTTTGCCTGTAGAGACATTTCATGTGCACAGTATGCACTGTTTATGAACAGATTTTTGGAGGGGGGGTGTATCCATTTCCCCTAACTGTTAAATCAGTAATTTGTGAAAACTCATTTTAACCTATGGTCTCTCACAAATTGGTTGCCACAAGTGTCTGCTATTTGTTATGCAGGGCATATGATTGGATGTCATTCTTTCTGTTCCCTAGTTTTAAGATTTAAACATGTAATCCCATTCTCTGCTTGCTGATTGTGAACATTTGGAATAATTCAAATCTACTATGTGATATAATAGTTTTTTCTATCCATAAGTAGAACACTCTATAAGTATTCTCACATACATGTTTCACATTTCTCTCCACAAACCTTGCAAATAAAATGTTGCTAACACAAACAGTGGAACAACAATGCCTTGATCCCGCAGACACACATGTGCTGATTTTAAACCTGTGAGTAATCCCATTGACTTCATGTGAGCAATGGTAAACTCATGTACAAGTGCCTGCAGGATCAAGGCCTAAAGAAACAAATGGTGGTGAACAGCAGTGAAATGAATCAGCAGAAGAAATAATTGGCAAGAGAATTTTTGAAATAAATCTTGCTATAGTTGCCCAGCACTACTAAATAAAAGGACTGGAAAAATTAACCAGTGTGATTATCTGACAAGCATGTGAAACTGCCCACAGTCAGTAACATTTAAGCTTAGAATTTGTTAGTCATAGCAGCATCATTAAAGGGAAAAAAATTAGAATACTATCATGAAAAGCCAAAAATAACTGCAGAAAAAAATCCTTAATGCTTCATCATCTCTCCCAGGCCACTTTTGCCCCTTTCCACCTGGTATTAATCTGATTTTTATTTTATATAATCTTAGGAGCACTATTGGCTTTATGACCTTGTAGTGCAAGTTCTGCTTTCTCCATTGGTAGTCCCTTTGAAGCAGGCAGGCGGCTCAGAAGGGAATAAAGTATTTTTTCTTTTTTTTTAATATTACAGCCAAGTTTAAATGTCTTTAAATATTGTTTCCAATACCCTAATGAAGTCTTAATATGCCTTGGAACAGCTCTGTTCCCTTCTTAGGCTCATGTCAGCTTTAAGGGGGATGCTGCTGACTCAGAGATATGGAAAAATACAAATTAAGAAAGGAAATACTGAAATGAATTGCTCTCACCCAGTTCCACACTGAGCACACTGGATTGCATTGCTGCAAACCTGCTCCCACCGCAGCCAAAAAACTCCTATCAATTTGTATGGGAACAGAACCATGTCCAGAAAGAAAAAAAAAAAATCTCACACTGAGTGACTAAATTTTCCTATAGGGCAGGCTTTGCTTCCCAGCTGGTTTCTTTTGCTGATGGTGGTTTAGGAAGCAGTATGCAATGCTGTCATTCAGATAGAGCTCATCTGAAATTAAAACCATATTCCTACATCAGCACAGTAGAAGGCTATAAATCAGCAAATAATTGTATTTGCATAGATTCTAATAGCAGGAGGAATGACTATGACCATTTTGTCTGATCTCTAGCATAATCCAGGCCATAGGACTTTCCTGCATGAATCCCTGCTTGTTTAAAAGATTAACATGCAATTTTATTAGGACAATTAGACACTTAAAATGTTGTATTAATTCAATAGTGAGATAGTGTTTTATTGAGGACCAGGTTAAACTAGGTGCCAAAATTCATCCTGTACACGGGGAACAAAGTGTAACTGCAGTTCCCTGATTTGAAGGCTGGGTCTCCACGGCCCAGCATAGATTAGAACAGCTTGAAGACAGCTGTAAAATATACTGATGGGCTGTGTTTTCTGAAGGGCCACCTGACTTATGTAACACTCCAGCTAGACCTGGTAGCTCTCAGTTGGGTCAAGATTCAATTAGTACAATAGATTTCACCATGGAACTAACTACAAAAATAGAATGGATTTTACAAAATGTGCACTGCTTTTTTTTTTTCCTTTCTCACTTCTTCATCTACTCTCCATTGCTATTTTATCTGATATCTTATACCACAGCCATCACTCTGGCATCTGAGCTTTTCTTAAACCCATGTCTGTAAGTTTCCTAATAGGAGTTTTGAGCACAAGATCTTTGAGTCTCTCTCTTTTCCTTACTCTGTAGAGACTTTTTCACATGTAGTTTGGTTACTGAGGACAGATTAGGTTGAAGACATGAGTTTACATTTTCTGCTGAAGTGTTTTCAAATCTCTGTCCATTCTGATCTAACCCTTTCTGTGCTATATCAACTACAGTAAGCCCTGGCCTACACTAGGGAGTTATTTCAAAATAACCCTTCTTAGGTCAAATTTATAAGCAGAGCGTCCACACAACCAAGCCTGTTGTTTCAAAATAATGGGCTGCTTATTTCAAAATCTGTACTCCTGCTTTCCACAGGGAGTAATGCTAATTTCAAAGTAGTTACTTCAAAATAGCATTAATGTGGAAGCGCTGGTGCTACTATTTCAAAATAACGACTCTCCAGAGTAATTCGAACAAATTACTCCCCACTGTTTCTTGGGGCAATAAGTCAAGGTAGTGTGTCCACATTAATAGAGCCTACCTCGTACTAATTTTGAGGCTTCCCCATAGTGGGGACAAGCTAGTTCAATTCTGTAAAATCAGGAGTTAAGTTGAATTTAGTTATTTTGAAATAATTTCCTAGTGTAGACATTGCCTAATAGTGTCAACACTTTTGAGAGTTCAGTGGTAATGGAAATTATATCATCAGGAAATCAGTTAAAGGAACAATGCGGTGATGTCCTATGTTAACTGTTGTATCTGCCTGTTTGGAGACTCCAAATATATTTTCATCAATGTTAATGAGCATAAAGGTGTAGTAGAGCAGCAACATAGTTTTCTACATGAATAAAATAAAATGGTTAAATAGAGTTAATGTTTCCTTAAATCAGTCTCTGACAGAGAGCTGGCTGTAGCACTTTGATCTCTGAGGTTGCTGCAGCACAGAGAGGGCTGAAAGTTGAATGGGCAGCAATTAACTAACTGATGTTGTGGAGTGATTACTGATAGTTGGGTGGTAATTACTGGGCTAATGAGACTACTGGCTTAGTACATGGGAGGGCATATAATAGGCAGGAACAGGAAGCAGTGGAACTTGGAAGAGAGAAGGCTGTATGTAACACTGAGAATTTTCATTGGTATAGCCATGTCTCTCATGAGTGTGAAATAGTCACGGTCCTGAGAGTTAGGCCAGCTTAACCCCTGGTGTAGACAGTGCTAAGCCACTGGAAGAATTCTGTCAATCTCGCTACTGCTTCTTGAGCATGCAGATTAACTACAGCAACGGGTGGATTGCTTGGGTCACTGTTGTGAGTATCTATGCTGAAGTGCTACAGAGGTCCATCTGTGGTGTTTTAAGTGTGGATGTGCCCTGCTGTATACATGGGTCATCTTCTGCTTTCCTTGGGAATTAAAGACTGTATATTTGGTGAAAGAGAAACAGCTTGGCAGTGTGCATCGCTAAGAGACCATAAAAACAAGTTTGATGGAACTGCTAATTGGGTAGCAAGTTGTGGTGCCATCCTTTCTTTGTCATGGATTAGAATTGTGCACCACTGATGTTCCCTATACAGTAGATAGTTTTATAAGAAACAGGTATTATTACAATCATAGGTTGGGTAATTCCTTTGCCTGACTTTGTGAAACAATCTCAAGTTCTCAGACTACTGTCTAAAATAAAACATGTTACTGTTGAGTTATAGCCTCTGGTCAAATGCTCGCATTGAGTTTGATCCATCTGCTAGATTGTACAAAGTTATGGGAAAGATTAATTGGAGTATGTAAGCTATATTTTGTCAAGGTCTTTCCCTGTCAAAGAAATAATTACACTGATTAAAATTGCCAGAGAAAAGGAATACTAACCAGATATATGATTAAATAAATTGTACTGTTATAATAATTAAAAGCTTTAGTTGAGGTACTTCTTCAGGAAGGGTTAAATTTATTATCTATGATAAGGAGCGGATGTGGCGATGATTATACTGCACATGACATTTTATAGAAATCAAGTGATCTTAATTTGAAATGTAACAATTACCCTGAAAAATCTCATGTATTCTATAAATGTGTTGTTTCCATAGAAATGGCAAGGCTTAACCAGAAGCATATTAGATTGCTGTCATGCCGGTTTTTGCAGGTATGACACATCAATCCAACTTGTCTCAGCATTGACCTTATATCTAAGGCTGAATCTGTGGTAGAGACACTTATACCCATTGACATCGTTGTGTTAGCTACCAAAGTCAGATTTATTGACTGATTCGGTATTGGTCTATTAAGATTATAAAAAGGAACAAGAATAGGCCCAGTGTAGTTTAAGTGAAATATCTTTAAATAACATATATGCATTGTGTGACTGATAGAAGACTATGAAACTTTGGAATTGCCCTACTGGGTATCTAGGTTCATTTCATCTGATATCCATGTCCACAGCCTGATACTCCATAGGAAGGTAGGGAAGTATAAGAGCCTTTGAGTAGGCCAGTGTAGGGTAATCTGTTCCCCCAAAAGTTCTCATTGTGCTCCCCACCAGAGATTGGCTTACACCATGAAGCACAATATCCTTCCCAGTTAAAAATTATTAGTGTAGTATAAATTTATGAGATACAGATTATTCTGTAGACTGTAATGGCTTTAAACTAGCCCCTATAGTTACGGACTGAGTTGTGACAACCTAAGGTAATTTTCACTCTTGGGAGTTTAATGTTAACAGTTGCAGATTCTAGGGAAATAGATTGCACAAAAGCAGACATGGTGAGCTCAAGCTCAAGGAGTGAGTGCAATATGCAGTCAATAAGAGCCAGATCTGCACAGGTATATCGGTACCTGAGACCACCCGTAAGCTGCCCCTGGCAGTCGCAAACCAGCACTCTGTTACCACCTACTATGGAAGACTAGAACATTAACAGGGTTCAGAAAAGAGCTACATAGATTCATGGAGGTTAGGTCCATCAATGGCTATTAGCCAGGATGGGTAGCAATGGTGTCCCTAGCCTCTGTTTGTCAGAGGCGGGAAAGGGATCATAGAACCATAGAGCTGGAAGAGACCTCAGAAGGAGATGACAGAGAGAGTTCACTTGATGATGGCCTGTTCTGTCAATTCCTTTTGGGACACCAGGCATTGGCCACTGTCAGCGGACAGGATACTGGGCTAGACGGACCTTTGGTCTGACCCAGTATGGCCATTCTTATGTTCCTAATTTTCTGCCAATAGACAACTTTACAAGTGCCTCGGTGCTGACATCACCCACAACTCAGAGCCCTTCCAGAAGCTGGATTCACACACTAGGGCTGCGTCTAGACTGGCATGATTTTGCGCAAATACTTTTAACGGAAAAGTTTTTCCGTTAAAAGTATTTGCGCAAGAGAGCATCTACACTGGCATGTGCCTTTGCGCAAAAGATGTGCTTTTGTGCAAAAGCATCCGTGCCAGTGTAGACGCTCTCTTGCACAAGAAAGCTCCTATGACCATTTTAGCCATCGGGCTTTCTTGCGCAAGAAATTAACGTTGCTGTCTACACTGGCCTCTTGCACAAGAGGGCTTATCCCTGAGCGGGAGCGTCAGAGTATTTGCGCAAGAAGCACTGATTTTGTACATTTTAACGTCAGTGTTCTTGCACAAATACTCGCGGCCAGCGTAGACCGGCGGCAAGATTTTGTGCAAAGGCGGCCGCTTTTGCGCAAAATCTTGCCAATGTAGACACAGCCTAGATATTTTCCTGCCCATGTCACCAGCAGGGCCCAATGCTACAGGCATTCTGTGAGCACCCTAAGTCCTGATATTTGTCACAACAGCTAGTCAGGGATGAGCAGTCTGAGAATGTGCATGTCCTGTACTAGTTGTTTGGACACTTACCTGGGTTGTGGGGAACCCAAGTTTACATCTTTGTTCTGTCTGATTCAGGACAGACTTGACTTTAGGTGGTTCATAGCCTCGATGAGTGTCCTGCTGGCAGACTGCTTGTAGCCCACTGCTCAGGAGTCTGGCTTCTGAGGATCCTTTCCACAGCACTTTCCTCCCTCTCTACAATGCCTGTGGAGGCTGGATGTCTATGTTGGGGATGAGGATTCAATCAGGTAGCAGGGTTCTTAGGGCTTAGATCAGGGGTGGGCAAAATATGGCCTGCGAGCTGGATCTCACCCACCAAGCTGCTGTATCTGCCCACGGGAGCCTCAACCAGGTGCCCTGCCTGCTTTAACCCCGCACATTGCTTAGACCACCTCTCTGAACTCTGCAAGTCCAGGGGGAGGGGAGGGAGGCCTTGTGCACTGCCCCCGCCCCCAGCATAATATCACAGCTCCCATTGGCTGCTTTCTAGACTGTGGGAACTGCTTGCTTGCAGGACAGGCAGTGTGCAAAGTAGGGATGTAAAATCCTGGTTAATCAGTTAACCAGCTAAACGTTCTTTTTAACCATTTTAGTGGGATCAGAGCAGAGACTGTTCTAGCCCGGCTAAAGCAGCTCCTAACCTGTGGGTCTGGCAGCTCCTGGCATCGTGCAGGGCTCCCGGCTCCTGTTGCTGACCACCCACACTAGGGGGGCCGGCTTCTGCTGCTGGCCCCCTGCATGCGCAAGCCTTCCCCTGCCTTCCTCCCTCCCCCCCACAGGGCTGGGTGCTCCCTGCAATCAGGTAACCAGTTACCTGTTCACATCCCTACTGCAAAATGCCCCTCCCACTCTGGGCTCACAGCATTTAGAGCTGCACATGGTCCCTGCAGCTGGTGCAGAGGCATGGAAGGTAGGGACCCTGGCTGAGGAACCTGCTGGACTGCTGGCTGGGAGCCACCCAGGTAAGTGCTTCCTGGCCAGACTCTGCCTCTGGTTCCTCACCACATTCCTCCCTACCAACCCTCTACCCCCCTCCTGCACACCTGCCCCATCCCACACCCTGCACTCCAATCCCCTGTACCTCTGCTCCAAGTCACAATATGCTCCCAGACCATGCACCCCTCCTTCCAGGTCACATTCCCTTCTCAGACCTTGCACCCCTGCCCTGATCACAATCCAGATCCCTGCCCCTACTCACAAACCCCTCCCAGACTCTGCACTTTCTCCTACAGGTCAGAATCCTCTCCTGTACCCATACCCCCACCCAGACCCTGCACCCCCTTCTGTGCCCCAGTCTCCTGTCCCAGGTCGCAACCCCCTCCTGCAAATCCAAACTCCCTCCCAGACCCCACCACCCTCCTGCATCCTAATCCCTTACCACAAGCTCCTTTCTGCACCCAGCCTTCCCACATATCATGGAAGAGTGCAGCCCTTACCACTTCTGAAATTCTTGGTGTGGCCCCCATAAAAAATTATTGCCCATCCCTAGCTTAGATGCTGAAATCCCTAAGTATTTTGGTGATCTGGTCCTGGGAATCAGCTCTTTCATCAGTTAAATCAATCTGAGTTTTGCTTTTGACTTCAATGTGGTAAGGGCTTAAAACTATTGGTGATGATAAAGCTCAGTGGTAGAAATCAATATTGACAAGTGTGCCTGTTAATGAATTACATCTCTTAGTTACATTCCCTGGAGGAGAGGGAGGGGCCGGAGACCTCTGTTTTAGAATTAGAGTAGTTAATCTTGACTGTGATACCCAATATACTCCAGCATTAGCATCATCTTTATGCATGCCGCAGGGTGGCTGGCCCTTTAAGGGGAGCTGGTTCCAGTCTGACCTGGGATGTAGCTGATCCATCACATCTGAGACTGATCAGATGGAGATTAGGGGATTATAAAAGACAGGCAGTGGCTCAGTTGGGGGTAGAGAGCTGCAGGGAAATTGAGCAACAGAAAGCAGGTGACTCAAGTGGCTGAGTGGGAATGTTGGGGCTAGATAGGCTCCTGCAGAAGGTCGGGCGTGGAAGATGACAGATGTGCTGAATTTGTGTTATTTGGAGGAAATGAAGCTGAAGCCCTGAGGAAAAAGGGCCTGACCAAGACTCTGGGGGTGGTGTGTAGCTTTCCTTGGCTGGAGAAACTGGCTAGCAGACTTCAATGTACTAAGCAGATGTAAATTTGGTCTTACAGTGAACATCTATTTTCAACTTCAACATAACTGAATTAAAATCTCAGTCTGCAGAGTGCCAGAAAAGCCAGGCAAAACAATTGTTGTGAGAGATGGATAGTTACCTGCTGATTACATAGGCTTCAATTCTGCAAATGTTTACATATGTGTTTCAAGGTTACTAGTGTGAATAGCTCCACAGATTTCAGCAAGACTACTCCTATAGTAAAGTTTAACATGTGTGTAAGTGTTTCCAAGATTGGGACCATATTTATTAGTCCACCTACTGTGCTTTTATAGTTCAGATAAGATACAGGAAATGAAGATATATCTACTCTGTAATAATCCTTCTCTCTTCAGGGGCTGTGCTCATTACAGAAGGTAAATGCTCCAAAAACTTGTTTCAGTGTTTACATATAAAACCCCTGATTCTCCATCAGTGCAATTCAGTTCAGCCCAATCTCTGTTTCCATTGCCCCCCTATAAAAAGGGGATGACATTTTCTTACCTCATGGGCGTGTGGTGAGGATAAATTCATAAATACTTGGGAGACACTAAGGTCCAGATTCCCCAAAATATTTAGGCGCTTAACTTCTATGAAAATCAATGGGAGTGAGACACCTAATTTCCATCTAGGCCATTATTGTAGTAATGGAGGGGACCCACAGAAGTACCTAGATCAGTGGTTTTCTAGTTGTGGGCCAATTAGCCCGCAACTGCAGCCCAGTTGTGTGCTAAAGGCTGCTAGACCTCCATAGGCTCCAGTGTTAGAGGGTACTGGTGGGCAGGTAAGCTCCATGAGCTTGCTGGGCCAAGGTAGCCACACAGCTGTGGTTGAAGACTCAGGACTCCTGGCTGGGTGAGTGGGCCAGGGCTGTCACCCCACCCCAGAAATATCAGGGCTACTGCCTGGTTCCACACAGCTGAGGGTATGGGGCTGCTGTCTGGCCCAGCAGAGTCCCAGATCTGGCCCCACAAACTCTGTGATCTACAGGGTCAGGGGTTGGGAGCTGTAGCCATCTCTGGGGGTCTGGGATTACCATTTGGCCCCATGAGCTCTGGGGCAGCCAACAAGCTCTGCACTGTTGGCAGCCTGAGGTTGACAGGGCAACTAGTGGGCCCTGTGTGGTTGGGGATCCTGGGTTGACAGGGCAGCTGGCTAACTCAGTGGGGCTGGAGTCCAGCAATACCACATGGCCCTGCAGGGTTGGGAGTCTGGGGCAGCCAGATGGCTCCATGGTGGGTGGGGAAGAAGGGGAAACTGATGACCTACAAAAAAGGAAAAAAGTGTCATAGGAATGACTTTATGGTGTACTTCAGTTTGGATATGTGCACAATTTGATGGCTGGGTCAAAAGTAATTTTTATTAATTCTTATTGAACTATTTCTTGTGGTCTCGTCCTGGAAGGGGAATGCAAAGGTGAGATTTGTTTATATTTATAACTGACTGATTAAAACATAGATACCAGATCTGAAAGACCATAATACCCACATCCCTCTTTAATACAAATGTTAGATCCTTGTTTTCCCTGTTTTTAAAACTGTTTGTACCATAACAGAGCATTGGGATACTGTTTTGTGGTGATCTGCTTTCCAATGATTGTTGAATAAAGCTATTAAAATCCTGTACCTATTTTTTTTTCTTGTAACCTGCTGTTGTTGAGCTTTGTTCACCATCTTCATTCTAGTGTGATACTTCTCTAACTCCATCTCTTACAGCATAATTATTAGTTGTATTTTCTCTTGTCACATTGTGGCTAAAATTCAGTCTTGCTGGAACCAGACAGCAGGAATGAATGTGACCCAAAATGCACCATATGTACATGTGTGTAATAAATACTTACCTATATATTCATGTCTGAATTCCTACACAATTATTGTATTTATTCTTTGTACCAAATCCAAAAGTTTGCAAGCAACTTTACTACAGTCTCTGACATATTGAAATAAGTTTTATGTTCAATAGCCCCTGAACGGAAACTTGCTCTAGTACTATTTTAGGATACAGTCATAACAACTGAATTCTATTGGCTTATATAGCATAATTTTAGAAGCACACAGTTCATGATAAAATAGAAAATGCAACCAGATTGTTTCAATGTCTAACAATACACTTAAAACAAAGTAGGTTTGTTTTAGTCCTGTCTACAGGTTGATGAGGCAGAAATTGCCATTCTTCAGTAAAACTGAGATGACCTTTCCTTGTCTACATTCTTCATAGTCCCCTTTATTAATCTGACAGCTCAACAAAGGTGACCAGCTTCTTTTGCTTTTAGAAAAGTTCAAGTGATCTCTGTCAAACAGCTGACTGTCTTCTGCCATTAACAACTGGCAATCATTGTGGTATGTATTGTTGTGCATCTTTTTGCAGGTGTGCCGAGAGCACCTTAGAGCTACTACATGGCCAAAGTTTATTTTGTTTGAGTCGTCAACTAGTTAGGACTTGAAGTTATTATGTATTCTTAGTTTCTTCGTGTCAAGAGAGCTTACACAGCTGTTTTGATGGTATAGTGCAAAGATGAAAATCTAGACATGGCAGCAACAATCGGATCAGAATTTTCCCCACATCTTTAATGTGTTTGGCAACTTGGGCTGTAGTAGATCATTCTGTATAAAAGAGCGTACTATGGTATCAGAATTACAGGTAGGTTAGGAGAAAGTATTATGTACACTTAATCTTGGTGAGTTTCATATTAATGTGCTGAAGTACTTTATACATGATTTGTAATTTTGAATATTCTTCAGCAGTCTACTGAAGACATTACTGATAGTCTTTGCCCAGACATTTACACTCTGTTATTTCAAAGCTATGACATACTAAGAACACATGGATGAACCAACTGGTTCCAATGGTGTTCCATGTCTGTGCAGAGAACTTCCTACTTGGAGCTCATTGCAGGATCAGGGCTTTGGTTTTCACCTTGGAAGTGTGTTGGGTGGCTGGTTATTGGAAGAGAAGCTTTTCCTCACCCATGTGTCTCAGTGAATCTAGGCAACCATGATAATTCAGAAAGATTCCTACCCAACAGTTTGCTCCATGAGTTCCAAATTTAACAGACTTTTAAAAAGTTGCCACTTTCTTGCCTTGCTGGTAACATCAAAGGATTACTAAAAATGGAATAATTAACAATCATTTGTAATCTCCGCAGAGGCTTGTGTGAGTATAAACAATGAATTATGATCTTAGCCCTATACATGATCCCTGCAGAATGTTAAATCATAAAAATATGTTGGTGGGTCATTGCTATTGTTTCCCCTCAATCTGCTTTGTTCCAGTATAGAATTTAGCAATGGATACTTGAGATGACACATGCTGCTATTAGCATTATTATTTCTTATTTTAAGTGATAAGAATATGCTCGATTCTGTACAAGACACAAAGTGCAGACAGTCCCTATCCCAGAGAAATGAAGATCTTAAAATGGTGGAAGCAGAAGATGGAAGGGTTAACTCTGACTTAATATATTTGGGTGTGTGCATGTTTAATTTTTGTGGAGATAATTAGTCATAGGATGGATTTGAATGTTGAGCAGCAGGCTGTGGCTTGGCAAATCAAGATGTTGTATTCTTGAAAAGTTTCAGCATGGGGGCTGGGAGAAAGAGGGAAAAGTGTGGAGATGGCAATGGGAGAATATGAACATAGCATTGTGGGTGGCAACATTGGTATTTATCATGTACTCTTTTTGTTTCTTACTCATGAAGTGTGACATGTACTATTCAGTAGGGAAACCATGGCAGTCATGTCCTCCAGGGAACCTCATACAAAAGTTCGCACACAATCTGTAACAGAAAAAGTCAGTTCAGTACAATATAAAAATGCGCAAGGAGCTGGTCATTTTAAGGAGTTTTTCGCATGTTAGGGGGTTGATTCAGGTGCTTGCAGTTGCATCAAAGAAGCCCAGAAATAAGTAGAGGGAACAGTGTGGTAAATACTAATTGTTGAGTGAAGGAAAAAAAGATGATCATTGAGGAGTGGGCAGGGGATGCTGTGCAGTGCCTTCCAGCTATAGAGAAGTTTGTTGATAAAAGATTGTATTGGTCAGTGAAGGGAAGGAAAGGGGTTGGCATCTGTATATGAACATGAGGAAAGAGTTGTGCATGTTTTTAAAAGCTGATTAAAAATAGTTTTGTATTGCATTGTTCTTACACTTTCAAAACTGTTATCCAGTCAATGAGGTAAGCAATCCTTAGGGAAGATATGTAATGCGCACAGCTAACTCAATATTTAGATCTCTTTGCTTTTGGAAAATAGAAGCAATGATTTAATTTCAGTTGCACATTCTGATTTGTAAGCTCTGTGAAACAGGGACTTATCTCTTTGTTAAATGATTGTACGCTCCCTAGCACAATGGACCCTGGGCTGTACGTGCTACCGTAATACAAATAAAAACTGGATAAATGTGTAGCTACAAAAAATTCCCACTTCGTCACAGAGCTTCACCACACTTTATCTAAAGATGTGAAGTAAAAACTTCAATGGCATTGTTCATATGTGCTTCCTAAGCAACCTTAATAAAAGTAGGAATTGTCCTTTCAGAGGCACTTGGACGAGTTCCACTCTGATATTATGCTTTCCCTACTTGTGCAGAAATGCCATTGACATCAACAGATTTACCTCTGTAGGGGAAACAAACTATATCAGAGTCAAAACCCGTCATGCATGTGTAAGGGAATTTTGCCTATGGCATCTGGCATTGTCATGATAGGCTTAAGATAAAAGTTGTTTTTGTTTTGGGAGTGCAGCTGTGGGAATACCTGACCTAAGGCCCAAATACTAGCAGGGACTTCCAATATCATCATTCAGTGGTGTAAAATTTCAAACACAGAAATTCTGCACGTGTAAGATTTCTTTAGTGCAGACATAATTGAAACAGACTCTGTGTGTGCATTTTCTTTTGGGGCTGGGTATGAATTCAGGTGCAAAAGCTCTAGGGCGTTCCTCCTCACTTTACACTTTATGGAAGATTGACACCAATACAATATGGGGAAGCACTATAAGCAGCCCTTCTTAAAATTCTCCTTTGCTATGGTGCCTACAGAAAACTTGACAGCAGTTAAGCTTAAGCAGCTGGTGTACTGAGACAGCTGCCAATCATGCTGACCAACATCATCACACTCTTTACTTGTACTCCCCCATCTATCTGCCTGTATCCATCTGTTGTCTCCTGTCTTACGTTTAGTTTGTGAAGTCTTTGGGACAGGGAATCATATTTTTTTTCTCCTGGGTTTGTACAGATCCTTGTACAATGGGTTCTGATCCTTCGCTGGGGCTCCTGAGCCATTCTCCAGTGCAAATGTCGGGGAGGTTGATAACATTTTCCACCAATTGCTGTACAGATACACCTGCTTTAACTATACACACAGTCATTGACATCCATGGGCCTACTCCCGTTCTTAAAATTAAGCAAGCGTTAAGCTAAATATGAGACCACAGCATATCTGTTGTGAAAAAAGTAAACATTTTTTGGGGGGATGGATTAGTAGGAGTGTTGTAAGCAAGGTACACAGTATAATTCTTCTGCTTTACTCGGTGCTGACTAGGCCTTAACTAGAGTATTGTGAGCAGCCGTGGGCACCACATTTCAAGAAACATGTAGACAAACTGAAGAAAGTCCAGAGGACCTCTACAGAGATAATTAAAGGTGAAGAAAAACATGACTTATAAAAGAAGACTGAAAAGAGATGGGTTTGCTTAGTCTGAGAAGACGATTTATGTTGTCACTGGAATAAATTGACAAGGGAGGTTCCAGAATCTCCATCACCGGAGATTTTTAAGAGCAGGTTAGATAAACACCTGCCTATGATGATCTAAATAATACTTAGTCCTACCAAGAGTTCAGAGGATTGAACATTCAAAGTCCCATCCACTCCAATGATTACATGTATAAATGTTTATAGGATCAGGGTCTAAATTTGCAGAAGTGGCACGCATACTATTTTGTTTAATGTTTGTTGTCTTCTTATGTAATACCTCCATTACTAGAGGTTTGCAACCTTGGTAGCCTAGTCTGTACAGTTCTCAGCTAACCTGTCTGGATGGATAGTCCTTTTACTTCCACTCTCCCTGGATAACACATTCTCCATTTAAGAGTTTCTTTTTCTCATTTTTTTTCTGCCATCAATTTTCATTTTCAGCTCCTGTAAATGTGCATCGCCTGCTGAATCTCTTAAAATGTGCTCTGCAAATCTAATTAATCAATTCATAAATCTGTAATGCTAGCTGAGTTCCAGTAATCCCCTATACACTTTCATTGGTTATACATGTCTAACCCTGATATTTTCAGAATTCTCTTCTATTATAATTCAAAGGATTGTAGGCTCTTTATTGATAGTTTGAATGTCCATGTTTTATAGCCATGACTTAACACAGACCAAACGTATGTTCTTATTAATCATAATTTAGCTTTCAGATTTATGTCTCTTTTTACCATATGTTCTTCCTGAACGGATCTTACAATCTTGCTATTCTGGTGCTGACTTCAGCATTTGATCATCTATCTTCTGAAACAATATGTTCTAGGTAGCAGTAAGTTCTCACTTGCTGTACAGCTGTAGAGTTCACTGGAATCTTGCATGTTTTCCCAGGATCCTAGCATTCCATTCTAGTTTTTGTGTTGTCTAGAGATGAACAGACCATACTCTTTGCCATATTTATATATACTCTACACTAACATTATCAGACGACCACCTGAATCAGCCAGTAGCACTGTGTTACGTACATAGAGAATGTTATTCATCCATTTTCTGTTCCTCTTAATATCTTGGGTCCTGCAGTGAGGGCAGAGGACTGGACTCGATGACCTCTTGAGGTCCCTTCCAGTTGTAGTGTTCTACGATTCTATGATATTCTGTTTCTTGAATTACATTAAGCAATTGCTATAAATGTTGAGTAAATTCAGAGAAACTGTGCAATTTTGTCTCTTTTCTCCTTGATCTCTTTTAGACTTTCATGTTCACCTCCTACTATGAGTCCAGTATACTTGTTTTATTATGCAGAGTTCATAATTATCAGTCCTCACAGATCTATATATTAGGGATGTGACTAATCAACTAGTCACTTTTCCTCTTGCTGCCTCTATCAGAAAGAGGCAGCAAGGGTGGGGGAAGAGACGAGGATGCTGGGGGAAGCCGGCTTAAAAGCCGGTTCCCCCCAGCTCCAGCTCTGTGGGAGGGGGCAGGAGCGTAGTGGCGGCGTTCCACCTTTGAAATGTACAAGAGTCCCCACTGGTGTTCTTGTACATTTCAAAGGCAGAATGCCATGCGGCACTTTCACCTTTGTAATGTAGCAAGAACTCACCCAGCTGTTGTTGTTACATTTCACAGCGGAAGCCCCTTATCAACTAATTGAATAGTCAATGGAAATTCCATTGACTATTCGATTAGTTGATTAATCTAATTTTAACATCCCTTCTATATAGTGAAATATTTGTAGTGGTAGATTCTGTCAAATGTTTTTTGGAAGTCATTGAACCCAAATATATTATTTTTCCCTATTTCAGTTGATCTTCCTAATATGAGCTTCGAATTCATAATGGCATTCATTGTGCCATTTCCATATTTAAAGCTGTAATTTTCACTTTATTACATATTATTGACAATTTGTGTCAATACACTGCCACAATCAGTGAGGGGAGAAGAGAAGTGTATTCTACCTTGTAGACTGATTCCCGTATTCAGAGCCGATGCTGATTAGAAACTTGGGCACAGAGTATGATATCAATCAGCCTTGTCAGCACTCATGGTGAGGTTTTGCAGTCAATGAATTTGGACAAACTTCATTGACTTGTAATTGAGCAGAACCCAGCTCCCAATATATTATTTCCTTGTCAATCAATCTTTCTTTGTATTCCATCTTGAACAATGTACAAAAATATCTTAGAGGCATATGGTACTAGGCTGATTTGTAGATTTTGCAATCTGTAGAATCATAGGGCTGGAAGAGACCTCAGGAGGTCGAGTCCAGACCCCTGCCCATAGCAGGAACAACCCCAACTAAATCCTCTTAGCCAGGGCTTTGTCAAGCCAAGACTTAAAAACCTCTAGGGATGGAGATTCCACCACTTCCCTAGGTAACCCATTCCAGTGTTTCACCACCCTCCTAGTGAAATAGTTTTTCCTAATATCCAACCTAGACCTCCCCCACTGTAACTTGAGACCATTGCTCCTTTTTCTGCTATCCATCACTATTGAGAACAGCCTCTCTCCATCCTCTTTGGAACTTTCCTACAGGAAGTTGAAGGCTGCTATCAAATCCCCCCTCACTCTTCTCTTTTGCAGACTAAATAAGCCCAAATCCCTCAGCCCCTACTCGTAGGTCATGTGCTCCAGCCCCTAATCATTTTGGTTGCCCTCCGCTAGACCCTCTCCAATGCATCCTCATCCTTTCTGTAGTGGGGGCCCCAGAATTGGACGCAATGCTCCAGATGTGACCTCACCAGTGCGGAATAAAGGGGAATAACACTTATCTAGATCTGCTGGCAATGCTCCTCTTAATGCACCCTAATATGCCTTCTTGGCTACAAGAGCACACTGTTGACTCATATCCAGCTTCTCATCCACTGTAATCCCCAGGTCCTTTTCTGCTTGAACTGCTACCTAGCCAGTTGGTCTCCAGCCTGTAACAATGCTTGGGATTCTTACATCCCAAGTGCAGGACTCTGCACTTGTCCTTGTTGAAGCTCATCAGATTTCTTTTGGCCCAATCCTCTAATCTGTCTAGGTCACTCTGGACCCTATCCCTGTCCTCCAATGTATTTACACCTCTCTCTAGCTTAGTATCATCCGCAAACTTGCTGAGGGTGCAATCCATCCCCTCATCCAGGTTATTAATAAAGATGTTAAACAAAACTGGCCCTAGAACCGATCCTTGGGGCACTCTGCTTGAAACCAACTGCCAACCTGACATCGAGTCATTGATCACTACCCGTTGGGCCCAACAATCTAGCCCGCTTTCTATCCATCTTGCAGTCTATATCCAATCCATATTTCCTTAGCTTGCTGGCAAGAATATTGTGGGAGACTGAATCAAATGCTTTGCTAAAGTCAAGGTATATCACACCCACTGACTTCACCATGTCCACAGAACCAGTTACCTCATCATAGAAGCTAATCAGATTGGTCAGGCATGACTTGCCCTTGGTGAATCCATGTTGACTATTCCTGATCACATTCCCCTCTTCCAAGTGCTTTAAAATGGGTTCCTTGAGGATCCCCTCCATGATTTTTCTGGGGACTGAGGAAAGGTTGACTGGTCTGTAATTCCCTGGATTGCCCTTCTTCCCTTTTTTTTTTAAAGATGGGCACTACACTTGCCTTTTTCTAATTATCCAGGATCTCTCCCGATCTCCACGACTTTTCAAAGATAATGGCCAAAGGCTCTGCAATGACATTTGCCAACTCCTTCAGTACCCTTGGATGCATTAAATCTGGACCCATGGATTTGTGTATGTCTAGCTTTTCTAAGTATCAGAGGGGTAGCCGTGTTAGCCTGAATCTGAAAAAGCGGTGAGGAGTACTGGGGCACCTTATAGACTAACAGATTTATTGGAGCATAAGCTTTCGTGGGCAAAGACCCACATCGTCAGATGCATGTAGTGGAAATTCCAGAGGCAGGTATAAATATATAGGCATAAAAAAAGAGTACCAATCAAGAGTAAAGCTAGAGATAACAAGGTCAATTCAGTCAGGGAGGATGAGGCCCACTTCTAGCAGCTGATATGGAGGTGTGAACACCAAGAGAGGAGAAACTGCTTTTGTAGTTGGCTAGCCATTCACAGTCTTTGTTTAATCCTAAAATGATGGTGTCAAATTTGCAGATGAACAGTAACTCAGCAGTTTCTCTCTGAAGTCTGCTCTTGAAGTTTTTTTTGTTGAAGGATAGCTACCTTTAAATCTGCTATTGTGTGTCCAGGGAGATTGAAGTGTTCTCCTACAGTTTTTGTATATTACCATTCCTGATATCTGATTTGTGTCCATTTATTCTTTTTACATAGGGACTGTCCAGTTTGGTCGATGTATAGCTTTTCTAAATAGTATTTAACCTGTTCTTTCTCCACCGAGGGCTGCCCACCTCCTTCCCATACTGCGTTGCATAGTGTAGTAGTGTGGGAGCTGACCTTCTCTGTGAAGACAGAGGTAAAAAAAGCATTTTGTACTTCCGCTTTTCCCACATCATCTGTCACTAGATTACCTCCCTCATCCAGTAAGGGCCCCACACCCTCTCTGATCACCCTCTTATTGCTAACATGCCTGTAGAAACCTTTCTCGTTACCCTTCACATCCCTTGCTAGCTGCAATTCCAATTGTGCTTTCACCTTCCTGATTACTCCCCTGCATTCTCGAGCAATATATTTATACTCCTCCCTAGTCATCTGTCCAAGTTTCCATTTCTTATAAGCTTCCTTTTTTAGTTTAAGTTCACCAAGGATTTCCCTGGTAAGCCAATCTGGTCGCCTACCATGTTTGCTTTTCTTACTGCGCATCGAGATGGTTTCTTTCTGTGCCTTCAATAAGGCTTCTTTAAAACTAGCCAATTAGCCCGTCATAAGACAGGATTTTCAGGTATCTCCTCCACGTTGGTTTTCTCTCCTGAGCCTCTGGTCTCTCTCTCTCTCTCTCTCTCTCTCTCTCTGTCTCCTCCTATTGCCTTCCCCTCTCTCTCTCAGCTCTCCTCTCCCTCCTGCCTCTCACTTGGGGGACTGCGGAGCCCAAACGGCCATTTGGGCTCCGCACTCCCTGTGCTGCATGGGGAGCATGGAGCCCAAACAGTCGCTTGCACCACTTGCTCCTATGCAGTGGCCTGGCTGAGCGGTGCAGAAGTCAGCCAAGCGCCACAGCGGGAGGCGAAGGGGGGCAGTGACGTTCACGGCCAGGGGGTGGGGCCTGGAGCTGCTGTCATGCCTCACGTCACCCCCCTGCTCCCCTTCACCTCCCGCCGTGGCACTCAGCTGACTTCTGCACCGCTCAGCCGAGCCGCCGCGGGGGAGCAAGTGGCCATTTGGGCTTCCCTGTGGCAGCCCAGCTGAGCGGCGCAAGAAGTCAGCCGAGTGCCACGGCGGGAGGCGAAGGGGGGCGGCAGTGATGTATATGACCAGGCCCACCCCCTGGGCATGTACGTCACCACCCCGCCCCCCCCCTTCCCCTCCCGCCATGGCGCTCGGCTGACTTCTGCGCCGCTCAGCTGGGCCGCCGCGGGGGAGCAAGTGGCACAAGCGGCCATTTGGGCCCCACAATCCCCATGCGGCACGGGCCGCCCAGAGGGAACAGCCAGCATTTCAGCGTTACAGACTCTCAGACATTGGGCTACTATATATATGATACTGCCAGATCTCCTGGACTCCTTTCCCCTTCATGTTACCATCCCCGGGGATCCTGCCAATCTGTTCTCTGGGGAGGCAAAGTCTGCTTTTCTGAAGTCCAGAGTGTGCATTTTGCTGCTTTCCTTTGGTCAGGATCCTGAAATCTACCATTTCATGATCACTGCTTCCCAGGTTGCTACCCACATCTACTTCCCTTACTAGTTCCTCCCTGTTTGTGAGCAGCAGGTCAAGCTGTGTATGGCCCCTGGTTGGTTCCTACAGCACTTGTACCAGGAAATTATCCCCAACGTTCTCCAAAAACTTCCTTCGTTGTCTGTGTAGCATTGTTCTTTTTGGGAGATTCAGATGTACGGCAGCATTGTAAAATCAGGCAGTTTCACCTGTCTCAAACATTCTTCATTATTGCTGATGGGGTTTTTGGGAATTCATTCCTTATGCTTTTTAACATTCAGCCATCACAACTTAGTGCTTTTCTATTGAGAAATCTTTTTACTTCAGCCATAATTTATTTATTTGCCTTTGGAGGGCTTATTTGACTGATCTCTAGTTAAGCTTTCTCAGTACTGTTACCACCGTATAATTCCTTGATATCTTGTCACCAACTTTTGTTCTTCAGGGTCTGTCAACTATTGTCGCTTTGATCCTATGCTCTGGGTGTCCTTAAGCCTCTGACCACCAGAGGATGATGGGATGAATCACTTGAGATATGCCATGTTCTCCTTTTTTCTCTCTGATGCATCTGACAGAAGGCAGGATACTGGACTAAATGGACCATTGGTTTGACCCAATATGGCCATACTGATACTCTTAGCTTGATCATATTTCTTCTGCAATTAATGTCTCTTATCTTTTGATATATTTCAATTTGGTCTCTTTATTCAACTGTTCAATTTTAGATTTTGCTCTTGTGATGATTTTAAATCAAGATTGGACATTTTTTTTCTAAACGACTATTCCAGACGCTCCACAGCTACTTGTAATTGCATAACCGTGTGGTTTCAAAATATAACCCAGTCCCCATATCTGTGTAAACAGCTTGACACCTTCTTCCAAGCATTTCAGTTAGGGAAGAGAACTTGTTTTGTTTAAATTCAAACCCACTCAGATATTGTGGGTTTCAAAGTTCAGCTCAGGCTACAACATTATTAGGTTCATGTTTCATTTGGAGACTGTGGTAAAGGGGCAGAGAGGGAAAAATCCAATGAAAATATAAAGTGAACAAGGGAGCATGCAGTTTTTCCCTCTGGAAGAAAAAATATAGGGATAGTGGGGAACAAAGGAGCAGGGCTGAAAGTGAATTAAATTCATATGAAAAAAAGATGCTGTCTAATATACTCGCCAGTTGCGTGTGAATGGGGAGTGGAATTCTTCTATCCTTACTGTATAATTTGTTTCCCATTAGCTAGGAACTTAAGAAGATGAACTCCCTGGGAAGGGTAAAAATTTTAAATCATAGGAGGAGACTGTAGTTTGTTTGCCTTTTTTTACTTCTGAGAACCCTGTGAATCTCAAAAGGTCATCTAAGACATTTCATACCCTTCACTTGGGTTTTTCCATCTTACCTAAAATCCTTCATCTGGAACAAACTATCTTTAATCGTCCTAAGCAGTATCTCCATGAAACATCATTCAACCCACTTCAAACATGATTAAATCACTCCATCTATCCCTCATGTATTCAGAAACATATATTCATTCAGTGTTCAAATGTTTACTTTTTCAAAGTATCTTTGGCCATAGTTTGCAACTCATCGCTGATATGATATAGTTCAGCTAAATCCAGGGGGCAGGCTGGGAATGGTAGTGGAGTTTGAAGGCAAGAAAACTCCCCTTTTCTCAATCTCTGCTTTAATCTGAATTCTGTCTAGATTCACTGCAAAAAGGGAATGTGGAAGCTTTTAAAACAGGATTGGAAAACTCATATTCATGCGTTCAGCTCTTCTCTCCAAGCAGTTCCATCCTCTGGGCTTAAATATGTCATGTCTACTGTATCTGTTTTGTAAACTGTAAATCTTTTTGAGGCGGGGCAATCACGAATTTGTATCAGTACATGTTGCCTGTACACCACTGCCACCATCAGTGAGGGAAGAGAGAGTGGGTACTCCCTGTAGATTATGATTTCCGTATTCAGAGCCGATGCTGATTAGAATCTTGATGTACATTCTGTGCCCAACCAGCCTTATCAGTACCTATGGCAAGGTTTTGTGTTCAGTGAATTTGAAGAAATGTCATTGACTTGTAATAGAGCAGAACCCAGCCCCCTTATATACTAACCCTGAATCTATATATCAACATGAGGCAATGAGTGCTCCTCCTGGATGCCAGAGTAATTAATTTCCTACTTTCTTTAAACTCCAGCTCTTGAGATCACTGCTGATTTTTGTCCAAGCGTCTTCATCAGACTGGTCCTTATTATAACACCTGGACCTGGCAATGGGTTCCATGAATGAACAAGCAAGAGCTGTGTTAGAGCCACTAGCCACTTTCAGTTGAAAATGCAACACAATCTAAAGCAGAGTTCTTGCCTCCCCTATTCCCTCAAATAGTTTAAAAATAACCCTCAATGTAGACTACCCCTTGGCGGTTTGGACCGAGGACAGTTTGTTTATTGATTAAAACAATCAGTGTTTTACTGAGGCTAGTGTGAACAACTGCCTAGAACTGGCAGTGACTCCTCTTGGAAACCTTAATAGTGCTCTACTTGAAATTGGCCAGTAGGTGTCAAAGTAATCTCCTATTTGAATATTACAGTACGTTACTGAAGGGAACCTGGTGATCTTTTGTCTCATGCGTAACCTACCAAGAGTCCTGAATCAGACAATACCTGGTTTCCCTCTTCCCAAGAACAAAATTCAGGCAAATAGAGCCTGTCAAGTTTGACCTTGCCAGCAAAAGACCATATGGAAGTTATTGTCCCACTTTGGATGTTGATTTTCATGTTGTTATGTATTATGAAACCAGTAGCTACTGTGAGCCCAGACCCAGAGACTCTGCAGAAAGCCTGTGCTCATACTTCTAGAAGTTTTCATTGAGAGCAGAATTATTTTAACTGATCAGTTTCTTTCCCTTTTATTTGCTTCCCTAGGTTTTAGCTCAACACAATGTTCAGTTGTCTCCTTACTCCTCTCCACCACTCACTTGCCCTCACCAGGATCTCCTGCACTTACTTCAGTGGGCTTTGGAGCAGGGCTCAAAAGACATTTCAGCCTCAGGGGCACATGCATGTCTTCTGTTGGCTTCAAGGGCCAGTCTCTGCCCTTTTGGCTTTAACTGTTTACAGCCCTGTGTGTGTATGTGTGCGCGTGCGTGCGCAAAGAGGGCAACTGCCTTGGGGCCTGGTGATTCAAGATGGCCTGGGACTCCTGGCTGCTGCTTCTGAAGCAGGGGCAACACCGAGAGTCCCGGGCCCTTTAAATCACTGCTGGAGTGCCATGCATCACGGTCCACAATGTTAGGGCTGGGGAGGAGGTGCACAGCCATCTGAATCAGAGTTGGAAGAGACCTCAGAAGGTCATTAAGTCCAGCCCCCTGCCCTAGGCAGGACCAATCCCAACTAAATCAACCCACCCAGGGCTTTGCCAAGCTGAAACTTAAAAATCTCTAGGGATGGAGAATCCACTACTTCCCTAGGTAACCCATTCCAGTGCTTCACCACTCTCCTAGTGAAATAGTTTTTCCTAATATCCAACCTGGACCTCTCTCACCGCAACTTGAGACCATTGTTCCTTGTTCTGCCATCCGTCACTACTGAGAACAGCCTTTCTCCAGCCTCTCTGGAACCTCCCTTCAGGAAGTTGAAGGCTCCTATCAAATCCCCCCTCAGTCTTCACTTCTGCAGACTAAACAGACCCAACTCCCTCAGCCTCTCCTGTAGGTCATATGCTCCAGCCCCCTAATCATTTTGGTTGCCCTCTGCTGGACCCTCTCCAATCCGTCCACATCCTTTTTGTAGTGTGGGGCCCAGAACTGGACACAATACTCCAGATGTGGCCTCACCAGAGCCGAATAAAGGGGAATAATGACATCTCTGGATCTGCTGGCAATGCTCCTCCTAATGCAACCTAATATGCCATTGGCCTTCTTGGCTACAAGGGCACACTGTTGACTCATATCCAGCTTCTCATCCACTGTAATCCCCAGGTCCTTTTCTGCAGAACTACTACTTAGCTGGTTGGTCCCCAGCCTGTAAAAATGCTTGGGATTCTTCCGTCCCAAGTGCAGGACTCTGCATTTGTCCTTGTTGAACCTCATCAGATTTCTTGCGGCCCAAATCCTCCAATCTGTCTAAGTCTTTCTGGACCCTATCCCTGCCCTTGAGTGTATCTACCTGTCCACCTAGCTTAGTGTCATCTGCAGACTTGCTGAGGGTGCAATCCATCCCCTCATCCAGGTCATTAATAAAGATGTTGAACAAAACCAGTCCTAGAACCAAACCTTGGGGCACTCTGCTAGAAACCGACCGCCATCCTGACATCGAGCCGTTGATCACTACCCGCTGGGCCCAACCTTCTAGCCAGCTTTCTATCCATCTTTTCCAATCCACATTCCCTTAACTTGCTGGCAAGAATATTGTGGGAGACCGTATCAAAAACCTTGCTAAAATCAAGGTATATCACATCCACTGACTTTCCCATGTCTACTGAGCCAGTTACCTCATCATAGAAGCTAATCAGATTGGTCAGGCAAAACTTGCCCTTTGTGAATCTGTGCTGACTATTCCTGATCACTTTCCCCTCTTCCAAGTGCCTCAAAATGGATTCCTTAAGGATCCCTTCCATGACTTTTCCAGGGACCGAGGTAAGACTGACAGGCCTATAGTTCCCTGGATCGTCCTCCTTCCCTTTTTTGAAGATGGGCACTACATTTCCCTTTTCCAATCATCCGGGATCTCTCCTGATCTCCATGACTTTTCAAAGATAATGACCAAGGGCTCCTCAATGACATTTGCCAACTCCCTCAGTACCCTTGGATGCATTAATTCTGGGCCCATGGATTTGTGTATGTTTAGCTTTTCTAAATAGTTCCTAACTTGTTCTTTTCCCAATAAGGGCTGTGCATCTTCTTCCCATCCTGCGTCACTTAGCGCATTAGTCCGGGAGCCAACCTTGTCCGTGAATACAGAGGCAAAGAAAGCATTGAGTACTTCAGCTTTCCCCACATCATCTGTCACTAGGTTACCTCCTTCATCCAGTAGGGGCCCCACACCCTCTCTGATCACCTTCTTCTTGCTAACATGCCAGTAAAAACCTTTCTTGTTGTCCTTCACATCCTTTGCCGGTCGCAATTCCAATTGCGCTTTTGCCTTCCTGATAACTCCCCGGTATTCTCGAGCTATACGTTTATAGCTCTCCCTGGTCATTTGTCCAAGTTTCCACTTTTTGTAAGCTCCTTTTTTTTTTGCTTAAGTTCACCAAGGACCCTGTAAGCCAATCCAGTCTCCTACCATGTTTGCTTCTCTTGCTACGCATTGGGATGGTTTCTTTCTGTGCCTTCAATAAGGCTTCTTTAAAATACTGCCAGCTCTCCTGGACTCCTTTCCCCTTCATGTTAGCATCCCTGGGGATTCTGCCCATCAGGTCTCTGAGGGAGTCAAAGTCTGCTTTTCTGAAGTCCAAGATGTGTATTTTACTACTCTCTTTTCTTCCTTTGTTCAGGATCCTGAAATCTACCATCTCATGATCACTGCTTCCCAGGTTGTCACCCACCTCTACTTCCCCTATTAGTTCCTCCTTCTTTGTGAGCAGAAGGTCAAGCTGCGCATGGCCTCTGGTCGGATCCTTCAGCACTTGTACCAAGAAGTTATCCCCAACATTCTCCAAAAACTTCCTGGATTGCCTGTGTACTGCCGTATTGGTCTCCCAACAGATGTCAGGGTGATTAAAGTCCCCCACGAGAACCAGGGCCTGCGATCTGGAAGCTTCTCTCAGTTGTCTGAAGAAAGCCTCATCTACCTCATCCACCTGATTCGGTGGCTTGTAGTAGACACCAAGCACAAGATCACTGTTGTTGTTTGCACCTCTAAACTTAAGCTATAGACTCTCAACAGGCTTTTCTCCCTCTATATACTGGAGTTCTGAGCAATCATAGTGCTCTCTTACATACAGTGCAACTCCTCCTCCTTTTCTCCCCTGCCTGTTCTTCCTGAACAGTTTATGCCCTTCCATGACAGTGCTCCAGTCATGCAAGTCATCCCACCAAGTGTCTGTTATCCCAATTAAATCATATTTCTTGGATTGGGCCAGGGCCTCCAGTTCTTCCTGTTTGTTACCCAGGCTTCTTGCATTGGTATAGAAACACCTCAGATCACCAGTTGATCACACTACCTTCTCCGTTTGACTCAGGGATCCTCCTTTGTTGCTCGTTCCTCTTTGCATTTCTTCACGGTACCCGAATTTCCCACTTGCCTCAGGGTTTTGGTCACCGTCCCACAATGAACCTAGTTTAAAGCCCTCCTCACTAGGTTTGCAAGTCTGCCTGCGAAGATGCTCTTTCCTCTCTTGGTTAGGTGGATCCCATCTCTTCCTAACAATCCTTGTGTCCGGAACAGAGTCCCATGGTCAAAGAAACCAAAGCCCTCTCTCCGGCGCCACCTGCGCAACCACGCATTTACTTCCTCAATTCGATGATCCCTGTTCAGTCCTTTCCCTTCAACAGGGAGGATGGACGAGAACACCACTTGTGCTCCGAATTCTTTGATCCTTCTTCCCAGTGCTACATAATCCGCTCAAGGTCATTCTTGGCCATATTGTTAGTTCCCACATGGAGAAGCAGGAAGGGGTAGCAATCTGCAGGTTTGATCAGTTTTGTAAGACTCTGTCACATCCTGAATTTGAGCTCCTGGTAAGCAGCACACCTCTCGAGATTCCAGGTCTGGATGGCAGATGGATGGCTCAGTCCCTCTTAGGAGGGAGTCCCCGACCACCACCCACCTGTCATCTTTTTTTGGGGGTGGTGGTCATGGAACCCCCATCCCTAGGACTACATATCCCATGCCTTCCAGTAGATGGTGTTCCCTTCCGGTTTCTTCCTTGTGAGGTCCCTTCCAAAGCATTCACCACAGCAGAGCCTGTGGAGAGAGCCTGAAAGTGATTACTTACCTCTATAGCATGTGGAGATTCCTGTGCTGGCGTTTTTCTCCTTCTAGAAGTTACATGCTGCCAGTTCTTTTCCTGGTCCTGTACTGCCCTGTCTGGCTCTTCTGCCTGCCATGCTTGGAGGATTAAATGCTGCCTTCTATTGAGGAAGTCTTCATCCTCTCTGAGTGTAGGGTCGACAATTGGGCTTCAAGTCCTCTTATTTTTTCTTCCAAAATGGCAACCAGCTTGCACTTAGTGCAGATGAAATCCCTTCTTTCTTCCGGGAGGAAGACAAACATGGCACATGCTGTGCAGGTAACAACAGCAGACCTATCACCATCCATACCTGCTGTCCTGGAAAAGATTTAAAAGAAAGGCAAGAGTACCTTGCCCCCTTCCCAACTCCTTCTCATCATTCACCTGTTCACAAGCTCCTTGATCACTTGCTCACTGCTTTATAAAGCCCTGGACTGCCTGAAAGTCCCTCCCCCTACCAAGGCTCAGCCAATCAGCAGAGGCTTCTAGAATTCAAACTTTAATTAGAAGTCAACAGCTTCCAGCTGCCAGTCACAGCACACACTCCATGGGGGAGGGAGAAGGGGAAGGGGAGAAAAAAAAAACGCTCACTCTCAAACACAGAAAGAAACCAACCTCAGTCACAAACACAAGCTCAGCACAGAGCAGGAAAGCCCCAAACACAACACACACTGCAGACAGCCACTTCCCTCAAGAGTCCTGTATCTGCTTCTCCTTTACCTGGAGAACTCCCTCTCTAAACTTCCTATTAGCACTCACCTGTTCACAAGCTCCTTGGTCTCTTGCTCACTGCTTTGGGCAGCATTGAGGGCTGGTTGGCCTGACCATGCCTCTTCCGACCAAGGCCCCACCCCTTCTGGGAGCATGGAGCTGGTGCCCCACCTCCATCTTTCTCAGGAGCCTGGCAAGGCTGTCTTCTTCCGTATTGTTTAACACAGGTCCCCTCCATTCAGTCTCAGACTGCACATTTGTGTGTTTCTTTAGGGAGCTGCATGGATAAGCAGTTAGGACAAAAGGCTGAATTGCACACTAGGAAACTACATTCTAATGTTATTTTCTGCTGTTGACTCCTTCTAAGACGATGGGTATCTCCCTCTTTACTTCGGATAATCCAGTTTGAAAATAGAAAACCAATTATTACATCTGAGCTGCCTTTTCACAGCTCAGTAAGTCACAAGTAAACTGTCTCATACCATTCAACTTTCACAGCCTGGACTGCAATGCTCAACTTTGCATAAATAATGATCAGATCTCCATATAACTGAAGTGGATTTTATATGCAGATTTTCTGCTATGCGGGTAAGTATGCTTTGGTATTGGGAAAGGAAAAGATTATCTGGAGCCATATGTCTAGCTCTTATAGTCCAGCATTTTCATTTCAATTGCTGAAGTGCAGTGTTGGTAGTGCAGAAGAAATACATGAATGAAGAATGGACCTATTATTCTGGGAGTGGAGGTTTGCTTTGTTTGCCATTTTCCTTGCCATTTTGTATGCAGTTGTGTAAACTAAAGATCTTATTTTTTTAAAAGTGCTAAGGATCTGCGTCTGCTATCGATTAAAGTTCATTTTGCACTTGGTCAGTTTAAATATGTGCATCCCTTTGACTTCAAGGGGAATTCCAAACACAGAACTGCTTGGTGGCTTAGGCTTCTGCACATCACCCCCAAGAGCTATCATCATGGGGCTGACTGAATTATCATGAATATTAGAGGATAAAGCCATGCTCCCCCTTTGCTACTTCCTGTTTTGTTAGGGGGAGGTGCCCTTCATGCCTTATTTGATGCAGGGAGTTGAATAAAGTAGCAAGTTCCCAGCTTGCAGTCATAAATAAAGTGGTGTTTTTAGTTTAGTGTGGAGTCCCTTTTCATTGCAGACATACCTGGTTTCTGTCATTCTCCAGTCTTTTATACTACAAAAGATAGACTGCTTTGTACCTTGTGAGGATATTTATCATTCTATAGGCCCTCTGGATCCAGGAGAGGCAGTGGGTGCCATCTTGGATTGTGAGTATGTTGGCAAGCTCTCTATTATATATATTTACATAGCATCACACAGTGGCAGGAATGCAGAATTAACACTGCCTTTTGATATGATGAATAAATTGCCAGCTTCTGTTTTGTAGTTTGACTTGCTCAATTTATTTGGTTTGTGTGTTTCTGGGTGACTGGTGTATTGGTGGCTCCCATGTGCTTCCTTTTCAAAGACAAATTTGTCTTCACTGATGACAAAATAAAATAAAGTGTGTAAGTGTCAGAGAGGCAAGAGGGAGGTGTACAAGAAGTTATAATGCAGGTCACTAGCCCACTATATGGAGTTTGGCTTAAACTAAAGTTCTCTAATCAACTGGGTCTTTAGACAGTAATAATCTGATTTGGTGATATTTAAACATTTTGCTATCTGAGCTTTTAAAGCCAAATGTAACCTAGTATAATGGAGTTTTAAATTAAAGTTCTGTGCTTTCATATGTAATGGACTCCTTACTTCCTCTCTGCCCTCACAGTTTTGGAAGGAATCTCTGATCCATAATGCCAGCATACAGCAATGATAAAAGCAAGTGTTGTACTAGTTCCCTGGTATTAACAGTCTGTAATAACACTGGCTTACAATGATGCCAATGGATACTGAAAACTGAACATTTTGTGAAGTCAGTAGAAAACATTCAACCACATACTAGAGTACATGGGCTTCTCTTCTAAAGCAATTAATTGTCTTATGAGATGCAGATGAAATCTTTCAAATGAACAGGAAGTATGTGTGTGGGTTGCACAGTAGGACTCATTCATTTGTGAAAGGAAACAACTCCTCTTGGTATACTCATCCGAGGTATTCGTTCAATATTACTCCAGCAGAGTTTTTACCTCAAAAAGAGAAGTGTCAGAGGCTCCATCCTAGTCCACTAGGAATTTTGCTAATACTATTGATTGTATATGGAATATGCCCAGATACAAGGGTGACACACACAACTATACAACCCTAAAAGACAGAATGCTGACTGAAGCCAGAAGAGTGCCTGCTAGTTATTTAAAAAGTCACTATCTGGGTGGTTTCTTCTCTTGCTCTCCATCCACATATTGATCTAGATTGATGCTGGTTAGCTTAGCTATTCTATTTATCCTGATAGGAATGCCTGTAGGGGCAGTAGTTTCTCTTGTTTTCTCCCTCCTCCAAGGAGCTCAGGAGCCAGGATAAGAACAAAGGGCACAGCCCTTCTAAAGGAGGAGAAAACCACTGTTTAGATTTTTTTTCTCTGGTGAAAAAGATACAGTAGCCTCAAGCAGAGCTCCATGCAAGTCCCTTCATGATGCCCCTAAGAGCCTGGAAGGAGATATGTACAGCTTGGGGGTGTTTTCTGCTGGAAATTGGAATTGGCATAGACAGCTCCTCTTCCCCATGGTCCCTGCCAAAACGGGGCCTGCCAAAAGTGATTCAGTGATGAGAATGGGCAGATAGTTTGCAAGGGAACTGAACTAAACTGAATTAAGGCCACTTTAAGTCTTAATAAGAGCATCTACCCAGGGGCTCAATGTGGGTTAACTAATCCAGTTTAGAGTTGCACCTTTGTTAATTTGGATTAACAATTCCGAGTGTCTCTGTGTAGATTAATCCTGAAACATACATCATTTTTATGATTTTATAGATGTGTAAATTCTGGATCTCTTCAATTCACTACATTAATGATAACTGCGTACCTCTAAAATCATTGCAGTTATTTTATTCTAAGTGCCCCAGGTGGGAGCCCTACTGTGCTAAGTGCTATACAAATGTAGAATGGACAATATCCTCTGCCCTGTGTATTTTACAGCTTCAGACCAGCAAGGAAATAGTGCCAAACAACAAAAAAAGTTATTTGTCAAAATTACCACTGTTAATAGTAATTAGTTAGATCTAATCCATGTTCCCATATCAGCATTCTGTTTCATAATCACAAATAGTAATTTAACATTTTAAAGTTCATAATTGACTTGGAAGGCTGCTATCCAAAAGCTTTGCAGACTTTCATTAAACAATTCTAGTTTAATAAAGCTAACCTAGACAGACAATATTTCTTGTGTTATAAATGGCTATTTACCACTTGTTTGTCAATTTGTCATTTGAATAAGACCTTGGCATCTTTTAATTAGTCTTTTAACCTTGATGGTGGTGTTTGTTTTACTTGTGTTTTAATCATGACCCCAGTCAAGTGGTGATGAATAAGGAGTAGATAACAATGACAAATGAATCTGAGTGTCATGTCAACTAGGGGCCTGATCCAGCTCCCACTAAAGTTGGTGAAGACTCCTATTGACCTCAGTGGGAGCTGGAGTGACTCCTAGCAGAGCAGGAGAAGAGAGACAAAATGATCCGATTAGAATTTGCTACTGAGACTATATGAGGAACCAGTCTGAAGAATAAAACCCCTTTGAATTGAATACCATAAAAAAGCTCAAACTGGTTTCTTTGGGACCTGAAGAAGTCAATAGCTAACCCTTGCTTTTTTACTTCCTTGATCGTAGCTACGGAACAGATCTGTGACGATCATGGTGGTTCAGTGAAAAGAACAAACTTTCAAGAGTTATGACAGATTAATAACATTTTACACATGGACATGATATTCTGCAATAGGGTGCATTGAGGAAAGAATAAGAAAAGAATAAACATTTTTTCTAGAGGCTGTTGATAATCAACATCTAGCTATGTATAACAATCTTTGTTTATTTTACACTTTGTATGGAAGTGGTATTATTGTGCATCTGGTTTCTTTGTTTACTAAACACTAGTTTTCATTTTCATTTTGATACTGCTGTTGGGAAGTGCCTCTTCCCAATCATAATACACCTTATATTCTACAAAGGAAAAAAGCATTGTAGAATTAAATGTGTTTTCTTTCTTTGTATATCCATTTTCAAAGTTAAATTACTGAACCAATTGTTGCTGTGTTGAAGTGAATGATGTATTGCACTCCACCTTACTCCTGAATCTTAATAGTCCCATTCACAGTAGTGATGTTATTTGTTTTTTCTGACTCTTAGGCAAGAGCTACACTAGGGGGCAATGTCGAACTAAGGTATGCAACTCCAGCTACATGAATAGCACAGTTGGAGTCGACATACCTTAGATTGAGTTACTATGGCAACGTCACTGCGGGGTATTGACGGGAGAAACTTTCCTGTTGACTCCTCTTGCTCTTATCAATCTGGTGGATTATTGGAGTTGACAGGAGCATGATCAGCAATCAATTTAGTGGGTCTTTACTAGACCTTCTAAATCAACCCCCTCCCCCCCCAGGAGATCGATCCCTGCAGTGCTGATCTCCGAGTAAGTGTGGAGAAGGCCTTATGTAGGTGCCAAATCTTTCACCACCAACTTAGGTAACCCATGCTGGTACTTCTCCACCCTCCTAGTGATATAATTTTTCCTAATATCCAACCTAGACCTCCTCTACTGCAACTTGAGACCATTGCTGCTGCTTGTGTCATCTGCCACCACTGAGAATAGCCTAGGTCCATCCTCTCTGGAATCCCCCCTCAGGTAGTTGAAGGCTATTAAATCTCCCTTCACTCTTCTCTTCTGCAGATTAAATAAGCTACAGCCTCTTTCCCCCAAAAAGAAAATACTAGTTATCTCATTTTCTCAGACCAATGAGTACAGTGTCACAGTGTTTGTTTCTACACAGATTGCAGATAACCAACAACTGCATCCATATGTGACACATGGAGGCTGGGTTCCATGTTGTATGCCCCCTCACCTGTTGACACTGCATTTGCTATACTTACAGAAGTATGAGGAAATTCTGTTTTTTTTAAACATGGTAAAGTAGAAGCAATAAAAATGACCTCACCTGACACACTTGATGAGTTCACTGCTCTGACATGCTAACCTAGTGGCACATACAGCAAAGCCATTCTGTCAGAGCTCGCAGTGTTGGGGGCTCACAAGTTTTAACTCTCTCTCTCTCTCTCTCTCTCTCTCTAACCCCAGAAGAGATAATCTGACAAAGGACTGGTCTTTCTTTCTGTATAGCATCTCTGAGATGAGTTGGGAAAGGAGATCTATATGACTGTCTTTTCCCATCTTCTTCTCTTTAGGGTACCTTAATTCCACTTCATGTCTAATTTGAATGGGGTAAAAAGAGGATGCCACTGAGATATTCAAATTGAATTTGAATGTCATAAGAAGGGACACGAAATGTGTATTCCACCAGCAGGAAAGTTAGTCCAATAAAAATGTTGTTTCACCTATCTTGTGTCTCTAATATCCTGGGTCCAATATGGGTACGACAGCCCTGCAAACATAGGCAGCAAATTTTGCCATTTCAAGTGGAAACTTCATAATATGAAGGGGCTAGACTCTGAGCAAAAGCAAGAAATGAAATACCATCCATAACCCTTCAATCAAAAAAGATTAGGGTCAAAAGAGACCTCAGGAGGTCATCTAGTTCAACCCTTGGCTCAAAGAAAGACTAACCTCAACTAAATCATCCCAGCCAGAGCTTTTTAAAGCCTGGCCTTAAAAACCTCCAAGGATGAAGATTCCACCACCTCCTGAGGTAACCCATTCCAGTACTTCTCCACCCTCATAGTTAAATAGTGTTTCCTAATGTCCAACCTAGACCTCCCCCACTGCAACTTGAGACCATTGCAGATGCTTCTGTCATCTGTCACCACTGAGAACATTCTCTCACTATCCTCTTTGGAACCCTATTTCGGTTAGTTGAAGGCTGCTATCACATTCTCCCTCATTCTTCTTTTCAGCAAATTAAATAAGCCCAGTTCCCTCAGCCTTTCCACAAAAGTCACGTGCCCTAGTCCCCTAATCATTTTCATTGCCCTCCACTGTACTTTCTCCAATTTGTTCACATTGTTTCTGTAGTGGAGGGCCCAAAACTGGAAGCAGTACTTTGGATGTGGCTTCACTAACCCGAATAGAAGGGAATAATCACTTATCTCTATCTGCTGGCAATACTCTAACTAATATGCCATTAGTGATAGAAATGTAGCCGTGTTAGTCTGGTGTAGCTGAAACAAAAAACAGGACTACGTAGCACTTTAAAGACTAACAAGATGGTTTATTAGGTGATGAGCTTTCGTGGGCCAGACCCACTTCCTCAGATCAAATAGTGGAAGAAAATTGTCACAACCATATATACCAAAGGATACAATTAAAAAAATGAACACACATGAAAAAGACAAACCAAATTTCAGAACAGAAGGGGGATTGGGGGGGGGAGGTAAATGTCTGTGAGCTAATGATATTAGAGGTGATAATTGGGGAAGCTATCTTTGTAATGGGTGAGATAATTAGAGTCTTTATTCAAATCTAGGTGTAAAGTGTCAAATTTAAGCATGAATGACAGTTCAGAGGATTCTCTTTCAAGTGTAGTCTTAAAAGGCCTTTGAAGCAGGATGCAGGTAATCAAGTCGTTGAGACAATGTCCTTTCTGGTTGAAATGGCAAGAAACTGTTTTTTCTTTGTGATCCTGTCTAATATCTGTTTTGTGAGCATCGATCCTTTGGCGAAGTGTCTGAGATGTTTGTCCAATGTACATAGCAGACGGACACTTTCAGCACATGATAGCATAAATTATATTTCTGGATGCGCAGGAATATGTGTTCTTGATCTTATAACTCACTTGGTTAGGTCCAATAATGGTATCAGCAGAGTGAATATGTAGACAAAGCTGGCAACGGGGTTTGTTGCAAGGGAAGGTACCAGGGTTGGTATTAGTGTGGTATGTCCTGTGGTTGTTGGTAAGAATCATCTTGAGGTTAGGTGGTTGTCTATAGGAGACTATGGGTCTGTCTCCCAGAGCCTCTTGGAGTTTAATATCCTGTTCCAGTATAGGCTGTAGTTTATTGATAATGTGTTGGACAGGTTTAAGTTGGGGGTTGTAGGTGATGACAAGTGGTGTTCTATTGTTGGTTTTCTTGGGTCTGTCTTGAAGTAGATGGTTTCTAGGTATTCGTCTGGCTCTATCAATTTGCTTTTTTATTTCTCCGGGTGGGTAGTTGAGGTTTATAAATGCTTGGTAGAGATCCTGAAGTTTCTGGTCTCTGTCAGTGGGATTAGAGCAGGAGATCCATTTCCTGGACACCACGGTACAAATCAGCAATGGAAAATTAGACACCACTCTCTACAGAAAACCCACTGACTCATACAGTTACCTACATACTTCCAGCTCCCATCCAGAACACACCATACGATCCATCATCTATAGCCAAGCCCTTCGATACAACCGCATCTGCTCTAATCCCACTGACGGAGACCAGAAACTTCAGGATCATGTGCCAAAAGTGTCCGTCTGCTATGTACATTGGACAAACGTCTCAGACACTTCGCCAAAGGATCGATGCTCACAAAACAGATATTAGACAGGATCACAAAGAAAAAACAGTTTCTTGCCATTTCAACCAGAAAGGACATTGTCTCAACGACTTGATTACCTGCATCCTGCTTCAAAGGCCTTTTAAGACTACACTTGAAAGAGAATCCTCTGAACTGTCATTCATGCTTAAATTCGACACTTTACACCTAGGTTTGAATAAAGACTCTAATTATCTCACCCATTACAAAGATAGCTTCCCCAGTTATCACCTCACAGACATTTACCTCCCCCCCCCATCCCCCTTCTGTTCTGAAATTTGATTTGTCTTTTTCATATGTGTTCATTTTTTTAATTGTATCCTTTGGTATATATGGTTGTGACAATTTTCTTCCACTATTTGATCTGAGGAAGTGGGTCTGGCCCACGAAAGCTCATCACCTAATAAACCATCTTGTTAGTCTTTAAAGTGCTACGTAGTCCTGTTTTTTAATATGCCATTAGCTTTCTTGGTAGCAAGTGCACACTGTTGATTAATATTCAGCTTCTCATCTACTGTAATCCCGAGGTACTTTTCTGTTGAACTGCCATAGAGCAAGTTGGTCTCTCTGTACTACTCCAAGGCTACGTATACACTGCCCTCTCTTCTGCAAAAAATACAAATGAGGCAAAGCATGTAATATTGCCATGCCTCATTTGCATAATTAATGAGGCTCCATTTTTGCGCAAGAGACTTTTGTGCAAAAAGGAACCGTCTACACGGCTGTTCTTCTGCTTTTTTTCATGGTTCCCAAAGTATACAAACAAGGGAAGCCAAGCAGATCCATCTTATCTTGCAATGAAATGCTTACTGAAGGAATATCAGAACTCATAGGCTACGTCTATTTTGGGATACCGGAAGTATCCCAAAATAACAATTCCACATCTTTAAATGTGCCTATTTTGAAATATATTTAGAAATGATGGGAGTGCTATTCCAGCATCCCTGTAGCACTCATTCCACGAGGATTAAGGGACATTTTGGAATAGCGCTTTATTCTGAAATTTGCTGCTGTGTAGACAATTTGTGTAGCTTATTTTGACGTAAGGGTGCTGTGTAGACACATCCATAAATACCATCCTTTGATTACTCATCAAACAAAACCCCAGTTTCCTCCAAGACATTGCTGACTTCTTACAGCAACTCACAGTATCAGTAATCTTCCTCAGAATGTATAGGTAGTAAAATGATAGCCTTTGCCAAGATGGTCAGAGGCAACACCAAGATCTAGGTGTTCTTAAGCCTCTGAGTGCCAGAAGCTGGGACTTGAACACTCAATAATTTCTTTATTTTCAAGTGGTGAGTTTGCAGTAATTGGTGTGAACTAATGGAATGAGAGTTTCAGTATGTGGCCAGGGAGAAAAGAAAGATAATTCAAAGCTGTAGAAAAAGATCATCAAGAACAGCCTGAGTATGGAGTTCAGAAAGAGGGATACACTGAAAGAGATATCTGACAGAGAAAGAGGAGAGAAGGTTGGGGGGGTAGGGAAGACAAAAGGTTTAGTTTTGGTCATGTTAAATTTATTTTGATACCTGGACATCTACAAAGAGATGTTGGAAAAAGTCAGATATTCTGGTTTAGACAGATGGTATGGAAATAGGTATGGAATGTAGAGGTAGATTTGAGAGTCCTCCATATAAAAATGTTAGTGAAAGCAGTGTAAGCAGATGATATTATTCAGGGATAAGACTCAGAGTGGGAAAAGGAGTAGGAAAAGAATGAAGTCTTGCAAGTCTTTCACTGTAAGAGGGATGGGGAAGAGGAAGGCCTGTTAATAAATAAATCAAAAGACTAAGTAAGTAGTAGGAGAACCAGGAAAGAATGAAAGCATGAGAGCCAAAGGAGGACAAGATTTCAGGAGAATCATGGTTGACGATGCCTAAGATGACAATACCGTCATGCTGATAGAACTGTTGGCTAAGACCCTTAGGTTTGGATTGGAAGAGATCTTTGATGAAACCATTTCAGAGTAGAAGATGGACTGGAGAGAGAATCAAGTTGGAAGCTGAAGAGGGGTCATTGTATGTGGCATGCGAAGCTGGAGCGAGAGAGTGGGCAGTAGGTTGAAAGGGCTGGGTTTTTTCCAATATGGATGATGAACACTTGTTTGTCTTAAGATGGGAAGGAATTGGATGAGTTAGAGATTAAGAGGGACTTAGAGAAGGAAGCATGAAGGAAGCAAGGATGCAGGAGAGGGGATGGGGTCATTGTATGATGTGGAGGGTTTGTGGTGGAGAACAGGCAATAAGTCATTGTGTCTTGCTAGGGGAAGAAGGAATAAATATTAGTAGCCTTTGCTTTAGGATGATCCATTCCTTGAATGTGCATTCATTTCTCTAATGGGTTTCCTTTATGACATTGTTGATGGCCACCTGACTCTTCCCAGTGTCATTGCCAGAAGTATAGGCCATTCTCTGGTACACACACAATACAGACTCTGTTTCAGTGCTGTGCCAAAGACTAACGCTAAAGGAAGGGTCTGCTTTTTATTTTCAAGGACTCAAGCCTTCAAGGCTTTGGAGGGGGTGCCAAAAGCCATTAATCAGGAACACTTTACAACTCAGCAATACAAAACCTGTTAGGATGCAGATCATCCACAAGCCGGGGTTTGGGGAGGAAACATGTAAAGCACTGGTTGACCTCAACATGATTAATGATTTTTAACACAGTGATCTCTGACTTCAGTAGGAAATTTTACATTGACTTGCCCATGTTTATTTGTTTGGTTTTTTTTGAGGGAGAGGGGAGATGTTCATTATATCGTAAAATATATTTTGATAGCATAGTTAATGACGGTTCACGTACCATGGAGAAATATTTACATTCTGACATGATTGCCACCACCAGAACCTACTCCTTTTCAGTGAAAAAAGCTCTTCCTCACAAAAAGCTGCCCCAACCACTGTAGTCTTAGCCATGTGTGTGTCAGTCATCTTTCTCCAAATGGTCATTTACTGGATTCTTCTAAAACTTCTAAAGAAGAGTGCAAAGAATATGAGGTCATGTCTACAGCTAGGAAAGCAACTTCCCCCAGCCTTGGGTTTATAGTTTTTTAAGGTCAGCAGGGCCCTAATATGATCATCTCGTCTGATCTCCTGTGTAATTTTCTCCAGGTTATTCCTGCATCAAGCCTGACTGAGCAGGGCGATATCTACCATCCTCCTGACTCCATCCTCAATTGGTGGCAGCTTCCTTGCCTGCAGAAGTTTACATTCAGCTTGAGTAAACACCATTTAATTTGCATTATGTAAAAATAGAATGGGGCCAAATTCATCCATATCAATTCAATGGCATGAAGATTAATTTGGCCCATTTATTATTAGCAGGTCTCTTGTATTGGTAATGCTTTGCACAGGTGTATAACCTTCCATTAATAAATTTCACAGTTCTTTTGAACACTTTGATATATCAAGCCTCTATGTCCTCCACCCCAATGGAGAAACTGAGGTACGGAGACGTTACCCCCTTCAAGCTTCTACCACAAGAACATGGGAGTGTCAGGAATACTGCCCCAGTATGCTGACTCCCAAGCCTCTGCATTAATGACTTGGCCACTCTCTTAACTATCAGCTGGGATCTAGAAGGGTATGATAACAACCAGGAGTATGTATATGCCCTCGGGGCTAGGGACAGGAGAAGAATAGAAAAGACCAGAAATTATTAGACCTACAGCAGACTGTTTTCCCTAGCAGCAAGATGAAGCATATGAAAGCTCCTGAGCATTAGCACGTGCCTTCTGCCATGCTCTCAGTAGGATTGTCTTGCATTGCATGCTTGAGTGCAACCTTCAGGCTAAAGTCTAAAGAAAACATGGAAAATGTACATGGACACAGGGGAAATGGTGAGAAACTAAAACTTCTGCAGTGTGGAAGCTAATGGAGGTGCTGAAATGAAAGGTCACAGTCAGGATGAGATCACTGCCAAGTGGGATATTTCTTGGGAGGGTAAGACGAGAAGAAGGGAGCAAATAGAATCTGGGGGGAGGGGCAGAGAGGGGGATTGGATTGAGCCTCCTTTTAGAACCATTAACAGCTTGAAAAGCCAAGTCCTCACCCTGCTGTAGCTTTGGAGCAGGGCTCAAGCACCATGGTGAGGCAAAGGGAGGGTCTGTCACCCCAGCTGTGATTGGGATAGTCCCTTCAGAAGTGGCCATTGAGGTGCTTTGTGAGTTTGTCTGCCTTCAAAAGTCTCATCTTCAGGAGAGAGAGAGTGAGTGTGTGGCTTATTCCCAGAAATAATTCACAAAGCCAGGGGAACACAATGGAGAAACTGAGTAGCAGCATCTGTGAGCTTGGAGTGCTTTCTCCCTCTCTCTCCTTGTACTAGCCCAGGGGCTATCTTGGGACTAGGGAGAATTGGCTTCAATTCTCTGCTCCATGACAGACCTCTTGTGTGACCTTCAGCAAGTCACTTAGGGGATTTCTATGCTTCATCTGAATGTGTGCCTAGCTGCCCAGGTAGCTAGCTCTGCTAGAGCGATGCTGGTATGCTAAAAACAGTAGCTTGGAGCTTGCAGCACAGACTAGTTTCCTGGGCCACTGCATCCACATTGCTAGTTTTAACACACTTGCTTGATCAGAGCTAGCTGGTGTCTGTTTTCCTGGTCTAGAGGCATGGTCCCTGCTACAGTGTAGACATATCAGAGTGTGTCTCTACTTCTGTTGGGGGTGCAGGGAGGGAGCACTAAGGTAATATTCTATATAACTGTATACTCAATTCCCTTCTTCCTGAACCTCAGCTTAACTCTTTGCTGAAACAGGCCAGAGTTCTGTCATTTCAGGACTTGTGCAGAGGTAAACCTTAGGCCTATTGTGTACACAGACTCTGAGAAATGGATGTTTATAGTTCCCAGTTAATTTTCAAAGAGGGAGCATCATATATTTTCTTAGTAAAACCAACATTTAATGCACAGAAAACTGCATGTTGTGAATAGTATTAAAATATTGTGAACAGAGTTTGGAGTACTATGAATAATTTTTAAACAAAGGCTATTAGACAGTAAATTTACTGATGTTCCTTAGACAGACTTCCTCCTTCTTACAAACAGTCAAATAAAAGGTTTCAAGATAACTTTTTTTAATATTCTAGTGCACTCACCACAACACAATCCACTCTGATTTTCTCTCACAGATGAGTTTTCAGTATTTAGTGTGACCATAGTGTCTGTGAGTGCCACAGGGACTCTTCAGAGCTTCAGAAATGGCAGCATCTCTAACCTTTCCGACCTTTAGAATCCTGTCAACAGACAATTTGCAGACCTCCACAGTTAGCAACAGTCTGGCCCTTGAGTTAAGAGTTGATTGGTCCTCTTGGTTGCTGATGAAACACAAATCTGTAGTCTACATCCAAATTGGTAAAGGGATTGCGATAGGCATATAAAATATCAATTTCCTTTATAAAGTGCGCATTGTAAAGGACACCATCTTCTCCCCAGAAAGCTAGCTAAATCAGGCAAGAGTTCACAAGCTAATACTTCACTATGCACGACCCCCATTTGTTCTATTTAACTGAGAGAGAGTCCCAGTTTTGAATGGCTGGCTGAGAGCTCCATCTAAGTTCTGCAGGCTCTGTTACCTTTCAGGGAAAAAATGCTTCTCACCAACTCACCCTCTACATCTATAAAACACACCATGATGGACAAGACATGATCCTAATAAAGGGCTTTTCTAGTAAGTAAAGTTGTAACAGCACAGACTTGTATCCAAAGTGCTGAGATGTGTTAATTATGAACAAAAGCTGCATTCGATTAATAAATGTTAAAGGTGAAAAAGATCTGTGTCTGATCTAGGTTCCGTTATAGTCAATGTTAATATTCCTAACTGACTTCAGTTATGCTGAATCTGGCACTGATAAGTTATCTAGCCCTTTTCCTTGCCAATGTAGGGTTGCAAATGGAAACAAGAGCTGGTCAGAAGTTTTTTGATGAAATGGATTTTTGTCAGAAGATGTCAATTCATTGAAAGGGAACCATTCTGGGAGAGGGTTGGTTTTGATGACTTTCCTGATTATATATTTTAAAAAAGTTTCAACATTATCAAAGTCCTTGTTTGAGATTTACAAAATGAAAAATTTCAGTTAGAAATAACATTAAATTTTAAAAATAAAACTTGAGAAAAAGCCAACCAAACAAAATAAACCCAAGGCTGAAATAGAAATTAAACGTTTAGAAGTTATAAAAATGAAATGTTTTGACTCAGTCCTTTTAGATTATTTGTTCATGAAAACTTTCAGGATTTCTATTTTTCATCCCAATTCAGGGTGGGATTTTTTTAAAATTATAATTCTTTTGGGATGGGAAAACTCTTTCTGCTCACCTCTAGTTTTTACTTGTGCTATACTTGAAAGTAGTTACCCACAGGGTGAATATTTTAGAAATAACTTGTTTCCCATCCAGTCTGTCAGTGAGGAGTAATGTAGGAGATTTCAATCTGCCTACATTCTTCAAGTTAAAAAAGCATGTAATGATTACTTTAACCATAATTCAATAATCAAACTCAAAAAAACTATTTTAACTTGACGTAAGCTCATGAACCTGGCATAGGTAGAGAGGTGATTTTAAATATTATATGTATGTGTTTCTCAGCTCAACATGCTGGCGTCTGTATTATTTCTGAAGAGAAATGCGTAACTAAGCCAAAATGCCTAGTATGTATGCACTCTGTTTGTTTTTGTTATATATGTGGAGCACTTCAGGAGAGGAATGGCAAGTGAGAATGTGTTCTGTTTTAGTTTACCTGAAGCTCATAACTTGTATGTATTTGCTACTTTTGTTTAAAAAGCTAGCCAAAAATATTTGGACTCTGCCTTGTGGGTGTGATATGTGGTGGGGAGAAGTGCTATGGCTGGAAAAGGGAATTAGGGGTTTAGATCTATTTTGAATTGCAGATTTTTTTCCATAGGCTTCCAGCAACACATGTAAAATAGATGGCTTTTTAGCCTCTGGTGTTCAAACCCTTATAAAACAAAACAAACCCAAACACTGAACAGTGAAACATACTTACTGATGGTAGTGCAAATATTTATGTGTAAGGGGCACAGTAGCATAGGGAGATGGGTTGGAACATACTACCTCTGGGTTAGAAGGCCCTCAACTACTATAGTGATGCTTGGCACAAATTCTTTGTTCTTCTGCTTTGAACTCTTCATTGAAGCTAGTGAGACAGCAACACATCCCCTCTGACTGGTTTCCAGATCAGGTCAACATTATTGGATTATTTGAATTGGATTCAAATCTGAACTTTCCCAAAGATCAGAGGTCGGATGCTGGTGAGCATTTGTAGTAGTGCTAGGATCTTGGTTCGTTATTTGTTTCCTGGTGTTCTGCTATTGGCTGTAATGAGAGTAGGATTGAACTCTAAGGTCAGAACACTAACTCCTGCAGGACCCTGGACTCTTCCTGCATACTTCCCCTCCTAGCTGAACAGTTTCAATGTAAAGTTAAAATGAAGTCATGTCCCATTCTATCTGCGTCTGGAAAAGAGAGGCAAAGGGGTTAAAATGAGGAGCCTGAATCATGCCAGTTATGTAACTGCATAATGATGATGGGTGCCATATAAACCTAGCTAGGTGAGTATAACTTAGCTTGTGAGAACAGATGCAATTGCAACCCTGACCTTTGGTGCCCCCTTCATTTGGAATGAGATTGGACTCTGGGGTATACGAAGGATGCATACAGATTCTACTTTTTATTTGTTAACCTGGGGACTCTATGATGTCATGAAACCAAAATATGTAGTTTTCAGTTGTGGACATGTATGACTTCTCCATATTTGTTATGGGGCAATTAAAAATACTTGTGGGATTTTTTTTAATTGAGTGCTATCTGTGAATTGAAGACAGGTTTCATAAGCCTAAACTAAATTTGTAAAATTGGCTGCTCTATTCTATTAAGAATTTGAAGATTATTAAGCTATTCCCTTTAGTACAAGTCATGTACTCCGCAAAGAATAAATATGAATGTCTTCCCCATATAAACCACATAGTAAGTGCTGCAGGAATGTGTACCTGTCATAAGCATAACTGCTATACAGAAAGCAGAACAGGAATGTGAATTAAATGTCCTCGCAAAGGACATCATTTTCCCCTTTGGTTCTCTCATAGGCCATATATGGGCATCTTCTACCAAACAAACCTGCAATAAAAACTCTGCATTAGAAGGTCACCTTTAAAGCAACCAAAAGATAATGCTTGTATAATTTAGGTGAGAGCTCTTATTTATTATCCTGAAATTATAGTTCATTTTAAAGTACTCCATATGTGCAGATGGGAGTAAAGATTCTTAAGTTGTTAACATTTGATCTCCTGTTATAATTAATCAGATCCAGAATATAACTTAAATAATATGTTTACATAGAGTTGCCTAAGGGCTTTACTGTGTCTTGCTTTGAAACTTTCTATATCGAATGGGACTAAATATAGATGCACTGTTTTTTTTCTTTTGACAAAACACATTCCCACTGGATGTTCCTTTTATTTTAAGAACTGACAATTTCAGTAGAGTTAAAACTAAGTAAAAAATTCTGTAAGTATTTTATCAGTTTAATAATTCCCTTAATTCACTCAGTAGGGTCCTGAAATGTTGCATGATGGGAATATGGTTCTTGGATTAAAAAGCTCCCATTAAAATAAACCAAGGTGAGAGAGAGTACAACTTGTTTAACATTTAACAAACCTCCTGATCAATTTTGTAACAGGACAAATTAAGACTGGATATAAGGTACAGTTTTATAACCGTGAGGGTAATTTAACCACTGGGATAGTTTATCAATGGTTGTGATAAATTCTCGATCAATGGTAATTTTAAAATCAAGATCGGATATTCTTTTCTAAAAGATATGCTCTATTTCAAACTTGAATTAATTGAAGGAGTATTATGGCCTGTGCTATACAGAATGTTACAGATGATCACAGTGGTCCCTTCCGGCCTTGGAATTTATGAAGTTTCTGGGACAGTTGCTACCCTTTTGAGAATAAAACAAATTACACTGAACATTTGGGTATTTCTCTATGCATTTTAAGGAGAACAGAATTTTGGTCCTGTTCTTCCTTTCCACAAACAGAAACTGTATAGGCATCTATATCCATGTTTCAGGAGCACATCTGGTCAAACCAAAGACTCACTGAAGGCAATGGGAGTTTTGACTTCAGTGGGGCCAGGATTTCACCCATAAATGCTCCAGTTAAGTTTTCAGTCATTAGCTAGCTCCAGATATGGAGCTAAATTTGCACCTCTTTATATGTTTATGAAATTTTCCTCATTTTATTTCAGACCTTGAAAGGACTTGTTAGAAATCTTTCTGAAAAGTATGTTGGTACTGATCTCCACATGCAGTCTCATTAGCAGAAGTAGATGAGTATTTGTGTTGATGGAGGAGTGTCCCAATAGTGAAATCTTAATATTTACTGCATGATGGATTGCAGCAATGTAATATTAGAGGCTTGACATTGCTTGGGGCCAGCAAACACTACTGTAATAAATATTAATAATAATGTGTTATATAGATGAGTTGAATTGGACAGTGGAGCAATATTAATTGCTTATAGAATCATATTTGTAACCTTAATTTTTACTGAAGTCACTTTTAAAAAGGAACACAGCAAAGTGATAACACAACAGGCACATTATGTATTTGCATTGTGTCAGAAGAATACTGCCTGGAATATTGTATACTGTTCTTAAAAATATAACTATTGCTCACAAAATGAAGTTGTGCTTTATTTTACATCAGCAAAGACTCTAAGCAATATGTGTACAGGTTCTCTTATGTTTCTATCATGCTTTTACCTGGAGAATAAAAGTGCTTGCTTGGAAAGAACTTTGTGGTAACTCATAACTGTAGAAATTATACAGTGTACTGTCTCTGAGCAGGCCTGCTGAGACAATTTGTCTTTTGCTGGGAATATCACTGTACAGTGAGGAAATTGTGCAACATGGAAATACCTTGGTTAGGAGGGAGATAGAAGCATGTCTCCACCCAAGAGCAGTGATGACTGAGAAGCCTAGAGTGGGTGTCCTTGCTGGGCCATAGAGGGAGAATACAGGTGCAGTTGCCCTGAACTGTGTCACCCAGTCCTATGGAACATGGCCACAGCATACTGTGCAGCAGGACAAGGAGGTGGAACTGGCTGCAATATTTGAGCGGGTCTAATGGAGTTGAAAATAAGGTCTAATAGAAATTCACCCTCCTGTGCTAAATTCTTTGTCTTTTCCCCATTTCACACATGCAGCTCTCCCCCACATCAACCTCCTTCCATGCCTGGGGTGGTGAGAGCTCACTTTCCTGTTTCACTCTCCTTTAACTACTGTGCATGAAGTCCCATGTAACACAGTCTCTGGGAGCTCTGCTAGAAGTGACTGGAAAGGTGAGTGAGTGATCGAAATTAATGTTTGGTAACTTGTATCACATTTTATAAAAGGATTTAAGAAACTCATCCCATTTGGAAGACATTATGTAATCTCAGACATTCCAAGTTTCTTCTTAATATTGTATAGGGTTCCTCATTACTATTTATTTTGTATCTCCTTTCTTCAAAGTGTTTATTTAGGGTAAGGCAAAACAAAAATTGCTCTGTCTGTCTCAGTTATATGATGATAAATGCATACATTTGGACCAAGTTCAGTTGAAGTTCGCATATTGAATAAATAGAGTTCTGACCATTGAGTTGACATATAATAGCTCTTTAATGACTATTGTCATGAGAAAGTAGTTGTTATACTCTCCAGCAAAACGGGTATAGCCTTGCTGGAGTCAGTAACATATCAAAATGTGTATGTGTATGGTGGGGGGAAAATGGAAGGGTTTGAAGAATTGAGGTATGTGGCATGGAAAAGATGAGTATTGGAGCGAGTCTTATCTGTGTGTTAAATGAAGGGGGAAATTTGAGTGCATGGGGGAGCAAATGTGTCACCATAGACTGATGAAGTTGTGTAGAAAGCTAACATGTAAGTATCACCTTATGGGGTACAGTCTAGTCTAGTGAATTGGTTGTGTCACCACTTACTCTGCAACCTTGAGTTCCTAACAATGTTTTTCTCTTCTAGTTCCCAACTTGGTCACTCACAATCAGCCTCCTAGCATGTATGTCACACTATGAGTGTCTGTGGTAGCCATAGCCCAGGTCTAGCAACTCTGATGCTAGCAGCTTACCAGCCTTGGTAGCTACTTGCAGAGTGACCCCAACATACTCCCAGTCCTGAATTTTTCCCCTAAACCTTTGTTTACACTGTACAGCTTAGACAGTTGAGATACCATAGGTCCATTGGCCTAAGGGTCAATATGCAAAAGTTTGCTACTTTAGAGTTACCCAAACAGTTCAATTTAACCACACCACCACATTATATATGTTTAAATAATAAAACCAGTTTATTTCACTATAAAAAGAGATTTTAAGTGAGTACAAGTATAAGGCATTAAAGTCAGAAATGGTCGTAAGCAGGGACAGCATCTGCTGTGGTGGCCTATATAGAAAATAACAGGAGGCTGTGATACACATCTTGTGGATACACATTTATTTATTTTTTACAATACATGTGGTTGGAGGTGACATGGGATCTCTCCCTCTTTTGCTAGGTTGTGCCACTTGGGTGAGAGTCCTGGATTCCTTGCCATATCTTCAGGTACTCCTCAGTCACTGTGGCATTCAAATAAGTTGTATGTACCAGCCCCTGTAGTGGCTGCTGGGAGAGATGGTTATGGAGGTGTGGGGAAAGGCATATTTTGTGCAGGGAGGGGCTAAGGGCTTTGCAAGCTCCTCTCTAGTGCCATCTCTGGTTACAAGAGAAATGCTTTCTAGTGAATGAAACTTAACAAATGAAACACGGTTCAAGGTATAATCCTTACCATGTGTCCCTAAAAACAGGGCTGACCAAATTCTCAGGTCAGAACCCCTCCTGAAATCCAACAACAGTTTCCTTTGTGAAAGAGAGAGAGAGAGAGAGAGAGAAAGAAATACAGAATACTTGGGGTGTTTTTGTCACTCACTTTTATTGTCCAGCCCCTCTTTGAAATGCATTTCACTGGAGTCACCACTACATGAAGTTCATTTCCGCTGTGAGGACAGCGACATGGAATCTTGTGGCCAAAGAAGTTCCATGCCGTTGCTGTTAAAATGAAGATAGATTTGTTCCCATTCCCCTCTGTTGCCAAAGAATGGACACTTGACCAGTGATCGCCTCTCAAGTTTGAAGACACTTGGCTAGAGGTGTTAGCCTGACCTTTGTCTTTAAGGAACAGGTTTAGCCTGTCGCAAGATTTGCCTGGTAAACACATTTCAGTCAGAGTTTCTGCTCCTGTTCATAACATTACATTTAATATTGTTCACGGATTTCACCATGATATTATTGATGAATGAGTTGTTAGTTTTCACAGCACATATTTTGTACAAGGATTATTACAATGTGAACACTTAAGAGGAAATTGTCTGATGCAAGGGGGTAGTATAATGATGCAAAGTGAATGTGCACTTACTATTCAGATTATCATTAGACTCATGCTTTAATCTTGTGGTGAAGCCATTGTGAATAAAATATTCTTGAATGTTGTGAGGAATCTCTCATATATTGGTAGACTTCATAGGGTTAGTATTTCTGTAAGTGGCGTTAGAGAGCAAAGAGATGCATTCAATATAGTTTTGCAGGGCCTGAGATAAAGCAGATATGTTTTCATTACCTCCCATGATTGTATGACTTCTGGAGTAACACTTGGCAGACGACAAATGCTGTATGCAGTTCTTATCACTTTACAGCAGGGAGAAGAACTGCTGACCTTGAAAAGGTGCAGACAAAACCAAGCAAAATGACTCATGGTTTGTAAGGCATTTATGTTATAGAGAGAGAGATCAGTCAGATTTGGCCTAGAAAGCTCAGGGAAAAAATGGGGACAATGGTATGTTTCACATGTTGTAATTAATAACTGGCCAGAGAAAGTCCTTAGAGGCCTTGGGCCAAATTCAAAGATGAGGAGTTAGGAGAGGTAGCTATTATTGTTGTTCATTATTTTGTTTCTGGTAGATAGGGTCTCTGCTACAAAGTACTAACTCATCAGTAAGTTGAAGCTAGGATATCTGAGTGTGAAAGTGGTGTAATTTTATACAATAATGTCATTTAGAAAGGGTTGTAGTAGGAAAAAGAGACTTAGGAAAATGTTGAAAAGTGTAAGTTAAAACATCTCCTTAAATGTGCGTTGCAGCTACAGGTTCTCTGTTGTTTAAACTCTTTTAGACTCCTTTATACCCATGTTTTGTTGTGTAACTTACAGTACTCTGTCCATCCCTACTGAATTTGGCTCTTTAACTCTTGTTAGGGCAGGTTTGATTGGAATTTTTCAACAAGAGTACACCATTGCTTAGCTAAGAAAAGGCTTGGTAAGAACTGTGGCTCAAACTCTTTGGGCCAGTACAAAAAGAACTCTGTTCCTTGAAAGAGCCAGAGTAGCCAGGAGAGCTCTGACTCTTCTTCTCATCCCCTGCGGGTGGTGGAGGCACTTTATCCTCCACTGGCTCTAATTTCTCTCCCATCAAAGATACTCTGTCTAATTTGAACATGGTCTGAAATTATACCATGTCTATGACTACTATCTGGATTATATTGGTGGGTTAAGGAGAGAGACATGCTTCAATTTCTGAATCCCTTGCTGCCTCTGAAAGAAACCTTCCCCTTTGAAGTGGTCTAAGCCACCACTCCCAGAAGGAGTAGGAGAGGAATAAAACTCCTTTCCACTAGCAGGAAAACATTCAAAGGTGATCTGAGCATAGTGAATGTTTTATTGACCCACCCTCATAGGTAATTAGCATTTACCCCACTGAGATGAGCCATCTGCAGAAGTCTTGAGCAGAAGCAATTGCAAACATGGATCATTCATGAAAACTGGACAAAAGTGAGTTAGAATAATATTTACATTCAGTAGCCTTAAGTATATCTACTTGTTAGTGGTGTGGGGTCAAACTGCCTCAAAAACCTTTTAAAAGAGAGTGACCAACCAACAGAAGGCCAATTAACTCCAACAGCTTTCTGTAGCTGCCAAGAGAGCTATTTTTAAAAGCATTGCAAGACTTTCTCTCTCTCTCCTCTTATATGTTTGAGTGCCAAAGAGGCATACTTCTGATTACCAGGTTGTAAGGAAGTTTCAGTTCCAACCCCTTATCAGTGCTTTACAGTATACCCATAGTCTGGGCATGAAATCTGTTCTCTCTTTTATACATATAACAAGCACACACCTAATTTTCAGCTGTTCTGAGCATCTGCAGCACTAACTGAAATCGAAGGGAGCTGTGGATGATCAGTATTTTTGAAAAATTAATGTCTGAGTATACACAGGAGAGTCCTTGTCCTGAAGGATCAAAAACCCAGTCATCATACTATAATCCCTCTCATGTGGTGCTTTCTGACTGAGACATGACCATTTTATGTATGAAAAAAACTGAGGTGAAGAGAGTCCTGTCTTCACCTGGTGTAAATCACTGTAACTGAATTGGACATTATCTTGATACCCATAAATAGGGCCCTATCAAATTCACAGCCATGAAAAATGCATCATGGATCATGAAATGTGGTTTCCCCCCTGTGAAATCTGGTCTTCTGTCTGCTTTTACCCTATACGATACAGATTTCATGGGGGAGACCAGTATTTCTCATCTGGGGGGGAGGGCTGACCAAAAGGGACTTACGGGGTGGTTGCCAGGTTATTTTAGAGGGATCATGATGTTCAGGGCCGGATTAAGGGGGGGGCTAGCCAGGCAGCTGCCTGGGGTGCCAACCTATGGGGGGCACCCAATTGCAGCTGTACGGCGTGCAGCGTGCCGGGGGGTGGGGTCGTGCATGCGCCATGCGCCCGGGGGTGGAGCCGTGCATGCGTCGTGTGCCTGCTGCCCGGGGCACAGGAATGGCTTGAGCCAGCCCTGATGGTGTTGCCACGCTTATTTCTGCTCTGCCTTCAAATTTCAGTGTCCAGAGAGTGGCAAATGGTGGCTAGGCATCCAGATCCGAAGGCAGTGCACCACCAGCAACGGTGCAGAAGTAAGGGCGGCCTTCCCATCCCGTCCTTACTTCTGTACTGCTGCCTTCAGAGCTGGGTAGCTGGAATGCGGCAGCTGCTGAAAGAGGGCCAAGCTCTGCAGGCAGCAGTGCAGGAATAAGGGTGACAACACCATACCAGGCCATCCTTACTTCTGTGCTGCTGCTGGTGGCAGTTCTGCCTTCAGAGCTGGGCTTCCAGCCAACAGCTGCAATTCTCCAGCTGCTCAGCTCTGAAGGCAGCACCACTAGCAGTAGTGCAGAAGTAAGGATAGCAATACTGAACCTCTCCTGCAATAACCTTACAGCCCCCCTGCACAACTCCTTTTCAGGTCAGGACCAGCAGGGCTGACAGCCACTGTGCGCTCTGGGGCAAAGGGGGGATGCGTGGGGGGGGGGGGGAGGAATGGGAGCAGGTCCAGCTCTGTGCCTGGCCTCAGGCAGCTAGATCTCATCACCAACTGGATGTTGGCAATTCAAAGGGGGCTGGGGCTCCAGCCACTGCCACAGTAGCAGTGGTGGCATCTGGGAACCCTGGGCCCCTTTTAATCACAGGGCCTTGGGGAAACAGCCTCCTTTTGCACTCCTGTCAGCATGCCTGTTCAGGATTCCTACAATTACAATAGCTGAAATCATGACATTCTGAATTTGACAATCCCTTTGTGACCATGTGATTGACCAAAGTGGACCGTGAATTTGACAGGGCCCTACCCATAAGCATAAGTCCCTAATTGCTAACTATGATAGGTGATTTCAACAGAGCTTTGCTGATTTACACTCTCCGGACATATTACTTGGTTTCACATAAGAGTTCTGTCACATAGCCAACAACTGAACCGAAATCTTCCAGTCCTGTGCTTTAATGGCAAAGCTTGCGAGCATGTCTGTTTGAGTGTATAAAAGCAATGTTAGAAAGGAAGGATGCTCTTCTAGTATATGCCCTAGGCTGAAACATAGGAAAATGGGGTTCAATTGCTTATTCTACTAGATTCCTTACGTGAACTTGAGTAAGCGGCACTGTGTCTCATTTCCTATCGTAAAATGGTAACAACTATATTTCCTTTCTTCTACTGTTAATTTGCTTGCCTATTCAGATGTGAGATCTTGGAGTGGGTGGAAGAGCTCTCTTACTGCCTTTTGCATAACATTGAGATGACATAGGTACATATACAAAGTCCCACTTCTGTTCTCATCTCTTTCTACTTCGCTGTGCCAAAACCACAACTTGTATCCTTCTCTCACTCCTGCCAGAGTGAGAGATTCAATGGAGTGCAAAGGCTACTTTTGCACATCCTCTCTTGAGCTGTGTTGTGCTCTCCTTGGATGGGTCCAAGATGTTGCCCATTTTGCATAGGTGTTAAATGACTACACAAGGCCTTCATTCTTGTGCCACCTCTGGGCCACTGTGTTGAGAAAATACTGTTCCTTGGGAAATGGGCCAGCTGTTTAGTCATTCAAAATCAATGGTCCTAAATTGTAATTTGAATGATTATGAGTAACAGTCCTGCAATGAGATGTCAAGTTCCTCTCCTGGGCAGGAGAGGAGCATGGAATACCATTCCATGGGCTTGACTTGGTCATGTTTAGAGATGTGTTCAATATGTAATCTCCACTCTAATGCAATGGGTTTATCTGGCTGAGTTAGCTTTGCAGAATTTGGCCCAGTGTTTCAAAGCCTGATGAGAAAAATAAAGAAAAGGTACCATAATAGGATCACAAACAACTGAACTGTCAAAAAAAAAATAAAGATTGAGAATTCTGGATTAAACAAGGAAGACCATTGTATCCACGTATATGATATGCTATTGGAAGGCGTGACCATAATGACTGTAAGTCATACCTGTTGGGTTAAAGGAAGTTTCCAAAAACTCTAACATTTTGGCTTTTGGTTTAGTTTATCTCTCTCTCTCCCACACACACACAAAACCTGAAGGGGGAAAAAAAACTTTCATTTCAAAATGTTTCATGGAAAATACCATTTTCTGACTAACTCTATCATTCTGCAGCTGATTCACCCTGGCTTCTAACAGCCTGTCCCTCGAGTCTTCCATAGCTATAACTGGCTCATTCACAACTACTTTCCTAGCTGTAAGTGCTGGATGAACAATTTTGAAATTCAGGCTTGTTCCATTGACCGCTATTTGAAGAGAACTTGTCCTAAGAGAATCATCTCTTCAAAATAGACCCCTTAAATTGCTTTCTGTTTATTTGCAGAACAGAAGAACTTAGTGAGTAACTGCCAACACAAGTTTGTGAAGCACAGATTGTGCCAAACTAAGTTGATAGCCTTTTTGTGTATAGTAACAGTCTGGAGAATGGGGGAGGGAAAGCTATAAAAGGAAGATGGTTGGCACCTAACATTTAGAAAGGCCTTTGGCACAGAATTGCAAAGGAAGTTCAAAGGCATATCAGAGAAGTATTGCTTGGATGATAATACAAGGTGGGCAAAAGTAGCTGACCATAATAAATGGTGTTCATCAGAGTGGGAAAAATTCTTGTAGAGGTTAGCATGGAACATAGTATAAATATTACAGCCATCAAACATAGATGCTTCAGAGCTGGGAGGTGTAGCAAGTACAGAATGTGATTCAGCTAGATCTTGGCAGCTGTGAGATGAGATTTAACGGAAAGAAGAGTGAAATGTCACACTGGTGGAATAATATACAACATAAATAAAATAAATCAAGGGGCTGTGAGGTTTAACTTATCTCCTGGTTCAGCTGAACGTTGGTTAAACCCTTTCCTTTTGCTCTGTGCATCTAATTAAGGTTGTGAATAGCTTCTTTTTCTGAGAAGTTTAATCGAGTTCCAGGTGTTACATTTGCACTTACTGACTTTTGTAAGTTGTATCACTTACGTTTTTACAGGAAAGACTAGTGACTGGAGTGTTAGAGACTTGGATATTCTTCCCACTGATTCTGTTACACGTCTTAATTTCTGCGGGTATCAGACCCTGGTCATCTGCAGGCAGAATCAAACCTGGGACGTGTAGAGCTTGGTGCATTGAGATAACTGGGTGATGGGCATTGTACAAGCCTTCTAGTGTTCAAATCTGTGTGCTGGTATCTCATTTCAAGCTACAATCCAGAATAGTGAGGGGTTGTGTCCCTACCTACTCTGCAACCTGGGGTTTTATTTTGCTGTTGTAACTCCCAACTTGGACCTCCTTCAGACAGCCTACAACAGACACCCTGAGTGTCTGTGCCTAGCAACAGCCCTGGTCCGGCAGCTCTGACTCCAGCAGCCTGTCAGTAACACTCCAGTCACACTTTGGCTTCCACCAGCCTTGGTACTTCTTGCAGGGTGGCCCCAACCACTCCCACTACTGAATTTTCCCAAAAACGTGTGTTCTGCACTATTCAGCCCTCTCTTGGGCAGTTCAGATATTAAAGGTCAATAAAGAGTCAATATGTCACAGTTTGTTACTTTAACGGCAGTTTCCATATAGTTTAGTTTAAACACAGCTCTGGATTAGTGTAGATTAGGGCTGTCCAACGATTAAACATTAATTGCAAGATTAAAAAAATAATTGCAGTTTTAATTGTACTGTTAAAAATAACAGAATACCATTTATTAGTGTTTTTGGACTTTTTTTACATTTTCAACGACACTGATTTCAGTTACCACACAGAATTCAACGTGTACAGTGCTCACTTTCTATTTTTGATTAAAATATTTGCATTGTAAAAAGATAAAAGAAATTGTATTTTTCAATTTACCTCATACAAGTACTGTAGTACAGCCTCTCAATCATGAATGGCAACTTGCAAATTGTAGCATTTTTTTTTTACATAACTGCACTCAAAAATAAAATAATGTAAAACTTTAGCACCTACAGGTTGGACCTCCCTGGTTCAGCACCCTTGGGACCTGACCAGTCCTGGACCAGGGAAAGTTCCCTACCACAGCCCCCAGCCGCTGACTCTCAGCACTGCCAGCTTGGGGCAGGGAGAAGGAGACGGGAAGCACTGCTTCCAGCCCCAGCTGGACTGCCTGCTGGGTTGCTGGCCCCACTGCTGCACTTTGCTGGTCTGCCACAAGGTCCAACTCTGGCTCTGTGCTGCTGTGGGTCCGACCCTAGCCCCACTGCCGTGGGCTGCCAAAAGCCCTGGTTGGGATGCTGAGGGCTCAGGCTCTGGTCCCAAGCCCCCTGGCAGCTCGTGGGCTCTGGCCCTGCTACTGCAGGCTGCTCAGAGCTCTGGCCCCACACTGCCATGAGCTGCTGCCAGCCTGGGTCCCGGAACCTCTGCCATGGGCTGCTGAGGGTTTGGGCTCCTGCCCTATGGCAGCCCAAAGGCTCTGGCACCACTTCCATGCTGCCATGAGCTGTTGCTGGCCCAGTTTTGCACTGCCGGGAGCTGCCCCTGACTCAGTCCCAGTGCCACAGGCTACTAGGGGCTGCTGCTGGCTCCAGTCCCACTGCTGCGATCTGCTAGGGGCTGTCGCCAGCTCTAGCCCCTGCCCTCTCCCACTGCTTCAGCCCAGCCAACTCCTGCATTACCTTCCTGACAGGAGGCTACCATGGTTTTCTGATCCAGGAAATCCGTCGGGGTTCTGCTGGACCAGAGTGCTGGTTTTGGGAGGTGGAACCTGTACAAACCCACACAGGTATTGTTCAGCCAAGTGCTAAGACAAACAAATGTATTTACATTTGTGGGAGATAATTCTGCCTGTTTCTTGTTTACAATGTCCCCTGAAAGTGAGCACCAGTGTTTACATGGCACTTTGGTTGTCAACATTGCAAAGTATTTACATGTCAAATATGCTAAACATTTGTATGTCCCTTAATGCTTCAACCACCATTCCAGAGGACACCTAATTATGACCAGCCATGTAGATGTATGTTTGGAGAGATGCTCGTGCTCCAACTTCTAGCTTTTCTTCTGTTTTTTTAAGAGTGTCAGCCATCCAAATGGGAATCAATCACAGCAGGCCTAGGAAATTACAAATACTGAATTCTTACAGCCAGGATTATAACTGAACCAAGGAAGAGAGAATTAACGCACAGCCAATGAATTGTTGAATGTGATGGAGTCACTAGCTACTTCGGAAGGATCTAGACAAACCAATGATCTGCTGGAATTCCAAAGCTTCATGCAGACATTATCTCCCACATTTTTCAGACCTTTATCTCCTTGCATATTGGGCTAATGAATTTTGCAAAATTCTGACATGAGTTTCAAGTAAAAATATTCAGACAGAATCAAAGGGAGTGCCTGAGCCCCTGGGAGGTCCCCAAGCCCTCCCGAACCTTCCTCTCCACAAACACCCCAGCAGCTACCCCCTATGAGGCTCCGCTTTGCAGGGCTGTGTGAGGGCAGGACTGCAGAGCCCCCCAGGGACAGGACTTCCCCACCTCCCAATCCCAGCACCCCCTTTCTCTAGGGTACCCCTTTCCAGTACTCTCCCACCCCCCAGAGTGCCATACCTGCATGAAGAGGGCCCTGACAGTCAACTTTCCCATGCTGAACTGGTTGCCCATGGACCGGTAACTGTCTGGTATGGCGAGCTTCTAGATGGCGATGGCGACCCACTTCTCCAGGAGGATGGTGGGTCACATCTGGGTGTCACGTCATTGGAGGGGTGAGTCAGGCATACAGCTCCAAGAATGTCTCCTTCCTCATGCAGAAGTTTTGGAGCCACTGCTGGTCATCTCACTGCTCCATCACCAGCCAGTCCCACCAGTCAGAACTGGTGCCCGGTCTCCAAAAGTGTCACTCCACCTTGGGCATTGCTTCCGCACACAGGCAGAGGCTCTCAGTGATGAGTTCGGGGTCAGGCTCATGCAGGGCCATGAAGGCAGTCTGCAGAAACTGCTGCAGAAACTGCAGCATGGCAGTGTGGAGCCATCGCATGCCCAGAGGCAGCTCTGGCTCCATGGAAGGGAGTGCCGTGGTGTCCAAAGGCAGGGCAATCAGAGCATGTAGAGGAAATGCTTTGCTGTCCCTCAGAGAGGTAGGCAAGCAAGCAGCAGAACCTGAGAAATGACTGTCCAGGGAGATCCCTTTAAGCACCTGTTTCAGCTAGCCTTAGGCAGCAGCTACTGGAAGCAACTGCTGACCTAATGCCCTGCCTGAACTGGTTCCGGGTGGCTTTAAATGTGAAGTAGTGTCCCATCAGTATGGACGCTATCTTTTGAAATAGTACATTGCTATTTCATTGCGCCTTTTGCATGTAGGCGTGCAATTTCAAAATAAGCTCTTCTGGAAAAGCTTCTTCCGAAAGAAGTTTGCTGTCTAGACGTACCCTAAGTAGTAAACCTGTCCTTGAGACAGCAGGGCAAAGAGATGGCAGGAGACAAAGCAATTTTGCATTTCTGCAAACACAGGTAAAAAGAAGGAACATGGAGTCTCCTTAACCACTATTCTCCATGTCACGTTCTTTACTGTTTGGATAAACTTTCCTTAGTCAAACGTTTCTAAAAATGGAGCCCAGATTTCTTCAAATTTCTGCTGTTGATCCAAGTGGTGGAAACTGTAGTCAGTCAATGCCTGTCTCTCTTTCTCTCTCCCTCTGTCCCTCCCTCACCTTTCTCACCATATGTTTGATTGGTTTCCAGTCTGTCAGTGAGAATTACCCTACAAAGACTTTTGTATGATGATGGAAATGAAAACAGAATCTATTGGCCAAAACAGGGTGAACCAAAAAAAAAACAATCAAAAATAAAAACATCTTATTTTAAAAATGTTCATTAATACACATTTATGTAAAAAACTATTTAAAATTAAATGTGATGAAACAAAATCTTTAAGGGCTAGACTTACTATAATATTTTTAAAAATTAGATTAAAAAACAGCCATTGAAATTTTAAAGAAAATAAAACCACTGAACTAATGGACATCATAGACTATGCATCTAGAACCAGAATTTGTTGAAAAACTAAGACAGTTTTTGATTGCAGTAGTTCTTCTGTAGTTACAGAGAGAGTATTTTCTTCATTTTAGTTTATTTAACTAGTTCAGTTTAATTACTAGGCCATTTCAAGCTAAGAAATCACTGTGCATTGAAAAAGTAGGAAAGCTTGTTTTCCTCTTCCAATCTATGAATAAATGGAAATGTGAGAGGGAGTGGTATCCCAGGAAGCTGGGCCCTAAACTGCACTTTCCTGGGACCTAAAGAGGTTCAGTGTCTGCACCGTTTCTCAGGGAGGGAGCATTGATCTCAGATTGGGGCCTTGGCTAGGGGAGACCAGCAGAGCTGGCCCAGCAGGACCAGGCAGTGAGAAGCCCCAGAGAGCAGGAAGGTGAGTGGCGGTGGCTTTGCCAGCACTCTGGGAGGCACCCCCAAGGGGCCTTCACCCCATCACACACATGCCACATGTTAAGTTGTCTAGGGCAGCCCTGGCAAAATCCTACAGATTGAAAGCCACCACTGTGCAGTAAAGATTAAAAACATGATATATAGCACACGTTATCTCAGAGATTTTCAAATCACTTTATAGGCTATGTATTTGTTAGAGCATTGCTTACCCACCACTGAAATGCAGCCAAGCCTGTGTTAAAACATGGGTGTTATTTAAGGGCATACAGCAAAACTATACCGCAGGTCAGGGCAGGGCAGGGCAGGAGCAAAAACTTACAAATAAAAGCCGCAGGAGAATTTTAAGTATGCAAAATACATAGTACTTACCAAATTTGGTAATGATACATTTTTTTTATCTCAATTCTTCTTTAACATCAAACTCTACAGAAAAATCTCTTTTCCCCTGCCCTTAATTACTTGGGCAAAATACTTAATCATTTTCTTTGACTTTCTATGAATATCAGCCTTCATTTTGTTGTCACATTTTTGGTACTGAAGTGACTGGTACCATACATAGTGTATTAAGTGCAGGCTTGCCTGTGCCTTATAGAGAGGGAAAGCTGTTTGCCTGCTCATCACACGCTGCTTTTACACAAGGCTTAAATTCAGCTGGAGCTGTCCAGAGCAGAGCTCCAGTAAATATTTTCAACCCCTCCGAAGTTTTCTTAGCATGTTGGGTGAGGGTGCTGGGAAATACTCGGAGAATTTAAGCCCTGCTTTTACATGTCTCCAAAAACCATTGGCCCTTGTTGACATCAACCCACACCGCAAGCTCTTTATGAATTTGCTGTTCACTATCACCCCCATAGACCTTATTCTACATTCCTCTTTACCCTAAGTGCCTTCATTTGCCTTTGTTCAGTTCAAGTCTCACTTTGCTATATCTTTTGGCCCTAAATTCTTATCTCTTTTGGTTCTTTTGCATTTTTTGGACCTCCTTTTCAATAGAATATCAGTCATGATGTCTTCTGCACTGATTTTTCTTGTTCTTTTGTAAATGTTTGAATCATTCAGCTAGTAGGTGAACATGACAATTCGTAATTCTTCAAAGCCACATGCAGGAGAGCTAATATTTTTATTTTATGTTCCCTGAAACCAAATCTCGGTATTTCAGATTCAAGTACCAGAGAGTCTCAAGTTTCTCTGATATCATCACAGTGTTAATTGTTATTGTCCAATCTGTAAGAGAGTGATAGAAAAAGGACATGAAACCCAGTTCTTATAAAATGAAGGCTTGTATTCTGGGGGAGAAGGAGCAAAGAATGCAGAAAGACCTAGAAACATGAAGCAATATTTTCCTCATCAGTTTTCCCGTGTCCATAGTTATAACAAGATAGATTCACTGATAATGCTCAAATATATAGCATTGATTATAATCCAGAAAGAATATGGATTCTTAGTTCTGATGTAATAGAAAGATACTAACTAATTCCAGCTTCAGCAGTTTTAAGCTATAGCAGTGTTTTTCACTCAAAGTCTAATGACACTCTTGGAGGAACTACTGTGTGGTCAGTGGAAATGAATGAACCTCTAAAGCTCTGCAAGTGTGGAAATGTTCAGTTGCTTCAAAATGCTTGGATTCTTCTAAAAAATTTCTCTTAGCATATATAAATTTACCATGCAGCTAACATCCCCCTAGGAATTAGCAAAAAACGTATTTTTAGGACAAATGGATTGGCTGGTAGAGAGAAATATGCTAGCAACATTTTTGATTTGCATTTAAAAGTAGAATATTTCTTCCATTGGAGTCAAAAGTCAGCACTGCAACTATGTTCTTTCCAACAAACTTATAAAAGACTTTTTCTTCCTGCAGGCATCCAGCCACACCACCATGGGCTGTGATCTTGTCAGTTCTTATAAGCTAGCAACAACCTAAAGGTAACAAAATACATTCCCGAGTTGTAGGACATAGATTTCCCTGAATCAATTTGGTTCATCTCTTATATGCGGTATTTGATTTTTTTAAAAAAGCACTGAAAAGAAGTTTGAATAGTTTTCTCAATATTAAATCTAGTCATAAAAAATATGCAATTTCACACAACCTGCCTTTCTTGGCTCAGTATTTTCAAGTATTTATTGCAATCTGAATCAGAAAATCTGAATAGTATCTTACTCTGTGAGTAGTCCTGAATAGTCAACCTGACCAAAGGACACAGCACAGACCCAAACCATGTTAAAGGCTGTCAATTAATGATACAGGCATTTGGAGTTTTCTGTAAAATAACTTACACCTAAGTACACAAAGATGAATAAACTAAAGTACACATGACAACTAAACTAAACATTCACCAAGACAATGAACTAAATGAGGACAGTCTGACATTCTGTTGGATTTAAAAAAGGGATTTATGAACGTGGTAATTGGTGCCATTCATTAATGTCACTTCCCCCACAATTCAAATCCAGCCACAGGTGGAGGGAACTATGGCAACCATTCGACAGCAAACAGCTACATTCTACAACAATAACAGCACTGAGGGAAGAAAACTATCTCCAACTGAAATTACACAGCAAATGTATGGAGGTGGAATAATAATATCCAGGGCTAGATCTACACTACAGGGTTTTTGCGCAAAACCAGCCATTTTTGCACAAAAACTCGCAGAGCATCCACACTTCAAGTGCGTTTTTGCACAAGTAAAACAAAAGAACAGAGGGGTTTTTCTGGTGTAGGTATTTCTCCTTCTACGAGGAATAACTCCTTTTTGCGTAAGAGCTCTTGCGCAAAAAGGTGCGTGGGGACAGGCAACGCGGTTTTTTTTGCACAAAAACAGGAAAGAGGAAAAAGCACAGGTGCCTTGGTAGCCACTCTGTAGATAGTTATCAGCACTTTTTTTCGAGAGAGCATCCATGCAGTGTGGACGCTCTCTGTGCAAAAGCACATTGCTTTTTCGATGTGCTTTTGCAGCATGAACGCTCTCTTGAGCAAAAGCCTGCAGTGTAGACATAGCTCAGGTTGCATTTATCCAGTTCCCCAGACTTTGGCTATGAAATCATTAGTAACTACCACTGGTCACAAGCTTGGCTTAGTCTGATTTAAAAGATGACAGCTGGAGCATTGCAGTGCTCCCATCACCATGCTGGGGTACTGAATAGTTATTTCTGATTCAAAGGGAAAAGAACTGATTTTTTTTTTTTTACATCACCACCACCATTGCTAGATGAATCATCTGTCTTTTCCCATAGATATCTCTCCCCTAAATACTGCTGAACCCCAAAATTGCTCAGCATTTCAGATTTGATGATCATTTTTCTTGAAAGAGTATGATTTTCAAGCTTTAAAATTCCCTAGAACAAATTATTCATATGGTGCTATACTCATTTTTGGTTATGCTGCAGCAGCAGATATTTCTTTATATAAAAACAAAGCATTATGAATGCAAAAGATTTTTCTTGCTAGCACTGTTGAGATGATGCAAATTCTGGTGGGAATTCTTCCAAGGGAATCTTTGGCTTCACTCAGCTGGAATGACACAGTCTCCTTACTAACAACACCTTTTTTTTTAAACACCACTAACTTCCTAGTGTCACAGCTCTGTGCAAATACTTCCCACATGGCAGCTGGCTCATCTGGTAATCACTTAGTGCTTGAGAGTAAATTACACAAGCAGCAGCATACACACACACACAGGATGCTGTAAGATGCTGCAATTCAGCTAAATTTGCCTAGAGGGGATCTAACTGACTTAGATTTTTTTTTTTAATTCCTTTTTGATTATAAATGTCAGATCAGAAGAGACCATTAGATCATCCAGCCTGATTTATTGCATAGCACAGACTGATACAGGAGATTAGATAAGATGATCTAATGGTCCCTCTCCTCTGTGTACCTGTCATTACACATGGATCCCCTTTGGGGAGGGACTGACCCTTTTTGAGCATCAGGAAAGTGCCTAGTGTAATGCTGATAGGCAGAATCAAACCTGGGACTTCTGGATCTTAGTGCATGAGCCTCTACCCCATGAGCTAAAAGTGCTGACTCTTAGTTAACCGCTAACTCATTAGAACAGACTCATTACTCTCGCTGTAAGGGGTCTCAGTGCTAGATGGTACAGTATACCATACCCAGCAGGTGTGTGGGTTACACCAGCATTCTTTAGACAAATAATCTGATTGTGACTGACATCTTGAAGCCTTATCACAATATAAATATAAAGATCACCATCCTAAAATTAGCTGGCCTATAGACAAGTAGAGAAAGCCCTTTAGAATGGAAATCCTTATGCAAACTTAACTATGTGTTTTGCTAGGTGCTTCCTCTACAATTTGTCACACATGACTAGATTTCTCCTCGGCATCTGAGTTATCTTCTGTGCAGGGGTAAGGTCTGGTTAAGACTCCTTGATCCTGGTTGTCAGTCTTTACTTGCCCTGCCAATGAATGTTTCTTCAGCTTATGACACTGACCAGTAGGAAGTTCAGAATAGCAGAGTGGAGTTCTCCTACATTTCCTTGATGTGCTCTCTCTCCTCAATGTAGAGAGAAGCATGGGCCATTGGAATCCTCCCAAAACTGGGTGGGACTGGTTAACAAATGGCAAATGAAATTTAATGTTAATAAATGCAAAGTAATGCATATTGGAAGCAATCCCAACTATACATACACAATGACGAAGGCTATATTAGCTGTTTCCACTAGAGAGAGATCTTGGAGTCTTTGTGGAGAGTTCTCTGAAAACATCCACTCATTGTGCCATGGCAGTCAAAAAAGCAAAGAGAATGTTAGGAATAATTAATAAAGGGATAGAGAATACAACAGAGAATCTCATATTGCCTCTATAAATTCATGGTATGTCCACATCTTGAATACTGTGTGCAGATGTGGTTGCCTCATCCCAAAAAAGATATATTGGAATTGGTTCAAAAAAGGGCAACAAAATGATTAGGGGTATGGAACAGCTGCCATGTGAGAAGAGATTAATAAGAGTGGGACGTGTCAGCTTGGAAAAGAGTTAACAAAGGGGGGATATGTTAAAATTATCACTGGTGTGAAGAAAGTAAATAAGGAAGTGTTATTTACTCATAATTTCATTTGATGGCCCTGAGTTTTTCTGTTAATAGGCAGCTTGTTTAAAACAAACAAAAAGTAGTATTTCTTCACACACCACACAGCCAACCCACGGGATTCCTTGCCAGGGGATGTTGTGAAGGCCAAGAATATAACAGAATTCAAAAAAGAATTAGATAAGTTCATGGAGGAGAGGTCCATCAATGGCTATTAGCAGGGATGGACAGGGATGGTGTCCTTAGTCTTTGTTTGCCAGAAGCTGGGAATGGGTGACAGGAATGGATCACTTAATGATTACCTGTTCTGTTCATTCCCTCTGAGACATCTGGCATGGGTCACTGTCTGAAGACAGAATACTGGGCTAGATGGACCTTTGGTTTGACTCAGTATGGCCGTTCTTATGTTCTTATCCTGAATCTGGCCCCCTTGCCCCACTTGTACAGAGCAGAGACTTGCTCATAATGGACCATCATTCTTACTGCCAGCCCTTTCTAATACTGCTAATCTACCTTTTACTTCAGACCTAAATTCTTTACACTGAATATAGCTCTTCAATATCCCCTGCTATAAGCTGCACATTAAAACAATCTTTTCCTCTGCCACCCATTTTCCTCCTCAGCTTTCTATTATTTTTTCAGTTTTTTGCACCTGCATTTTCTCGATGGCCTACTCTTGTTCTTAGTCTTTCTATTACCCCTCCCCCCCCAAGTCTCTCATTATTTGTGTTACCAGAGTACTTAGACACCTGAGTCATGAACTAAGCCCCCAGTGTGCTAGGTGGTATACATGCACACTAGACAAAAAGCTGGTTCCCCTTCAAAGAGTTCCCAATACTCCCCAGCTCACTTTCTTCCATCTATTCATTCATTCCCTTTGAATATGAGAAAATAATTTGCAGTGAATAATGTACTGAATGAAGTTAGCCTGGGGAATAGCCATAGGCAGATCACAATTTCCTTTTTGTTGCTCATATGTACTGAAAATAGACTGTGAATAGGTGAAACTTGAGCTAAGTTGCTTACTTGTTATTGGTTTGATTCTATTTTATAGAGGCTTTTGTACTGTGCTCATCACTGTAGTAGCTGAGGACCTTCCAGTAGTTCATTAAGGAAGGTGAAGACACATCTGTTGCATGTTGTTCATTCTCTCGACCTGTCCCCAGAGGGAGAATTGTGTGCAGTGGGGTGTCTTGTTTGTTTCATTATTAAATAAATAGACCTTCTGCCATGCATTTAAATGAGAGAGGGCAAAGTCAAAGAAATGTGCCTGGCATTTGGATGGAATGTGGTGAGCAGGGGCAGCAAGTTTGCAAAAGTGTTGGTGTTGCCTAAAATTCCCAGAGCCTATACACCGTTCTCCCAGTCAAACTCTCCCCCTGCCTGCCCTAAGGCTTTTGGAGGGAGTTTGGGTGAGGGAGACGCCAGGCTCTGGGAGGCTGGATGCAGGCTCTGGGATGGAGCAGGGGGCAGTGTTTCCATGCTGTGTGCTGCTCCAGCTGCTGGGAATAGTGCATGAAGACACCTCCACCCCTGGACCTCAGAGACATGTGTGCTGGCAGCCATGGGAATAAGTGTCAGTGCTGGCAGCAGGGGCCCCTAGGGCATTTTAAGTCACCCAGGGGCAGCAAGCAGGGCCAGGGGGTCCATGGGGGAGTGCGCAGGGTGGCAGGGGGCTGGGGTATTAATCACAGAATCATAGAACACTAGAACTGGAAGGGACCTTGAGAGGTCATCGAGTCCAGTCCCCTGCCCTCACGGCAGCATCAAGCATTGTCTAGATCATCTCTGACAGGTGTCTGTCTAACTTGCTCTTAAATATCTCCAGTGATGGAGATTCCACAACCTCCCCAGGCAACTTATTCCAGTGTTTAACCTCCCTGACAGTTAGGAAGTTTTTCCTAATGTCCAACCTAAACCTCTCTTGCTGCAATTTAAGCCCATTGCTTCTTGTCCTATCCTCAGAGGTTAAGGAGAACAATTTTTTTCTCCCTCCTCCTTATAACACCCTTTTAGATACTTGAAAACTGGTATCATGTCCCCTCTCAGTCTTCTCTTTTCTAAACTAAACAAGCCCAATTCTTTCAGTCTTCCTTCATAGGTCATGTTTTCTAGACCTTTAATCATTTTTGTTGCTTTTCTCCGGACCTTCTCCAATTTCTCCACATCTTTCTTGAAATGTGGTGCCCAAAACTTGACACAATACTCCAGTTGAGGGCTACTCAGTGCAGAGTAGAGTGGAAGAATGACTTATTTGGAGCGTCTAGACTACATTCCTCTTTCAAAAGAGGAATGTAAATGAAGGAAATTGAAAATGCAAATGAAGTGCAGATTTACAAATCTTATGTTTCATTTGCATAATCTGATCCTATTGATTTTTCGAAAAAGGTTATTTTGCAAAAAAAGCAGTCTACACACTATTCTTTTGGGGAAAAAACCCTTTTCCGAAAAAACCCTGTAAACCTCATTTTTTCAGGAATAAGGGTTCTTTTGAAAAAAATTTTTTTCCCAAAAGAACTGCGTTTAGCCTGCTTTTTTTTTCGAAATGACCTTTTTCGAAAAAGTGATAGGACCTGATTATGCAAATGAAATGCGAGATTTGTAAATCTGCGCTTCATTTGCATTTTCGATTTCCTTCATTTACATTCCTCTTTCGAAAGAGGAATGTAGTCTAGATGCACCTCTTGTGTCTTGCTCACAACACTCCTGTTAATGCACCGAAGAATCATGTTTGCTTTTTTTGCAACAGTGTCACATTGTTGACTCATGTTTGACTTGTCATCCACTAGGACCCCTAAATCCCTTTCAGTTGTACTCCTTCCTAAACAATCACTTCCCATTCTGTATATGTGAAACTGATTGTTCCTTCCTAAGTGGAGTACTTTGCATTTGTCCTTATTAAACTTCATCCTGTTTACCTCAGACTATTTCTCCAGTTTGTCCAGATCATTTTTAATTATGACCATATCCTCCATAGCACTTGCAACCCCTCCCAGCTTGGTATCATCTGCAAACTTAATAATCATGCTCTGTATGCCATTATCTAAATCATTGATGAAGATATTGAACAGAACAGGCCCCAAAACAGGTGGGGAAGGGAACACAGGGAGCAGCAGGTTGCGAGCTTTGGTGGAGCCTGGCCCCAAACCAGGAATATTCTGGTGCTGGAGCACTATGGCCCATGTAACTCACTGCCTATGGTGATAAGGTTTGTGATACTTGTCATCTCCTGGAAGAGTTTCATTACTCAGCCTTCGACCACTCCCCTGAAAAAGTTCTGTCTCCCACACAGATAAGTTTTACTCTTATTGCTAAGAGTTTCATTGTGCAACAGGAGCAGGGTCCTTGGCCCAGAGCTTTAGGCAGTCTTTTTGTTATCAGACTGTGGAGTGCTTTGAAGATAAGGACAGAGATCTTCAGTTTGATTCAGAATTACATGAGAAGCCAGTATAGGAAGTGGAGGACAGGCATGATGTGCTCAGAGGAGCCTGTGTTCTTGAGGCTGCATTTTGTACAAATAGGAGTTTCTTAAAACCATATCTATACTTACCATGCCAGAGATCAATCTTCTGGCATTTGATTTAGTGGGTCTAGTTAAGACCCACTAAACTGAACACTGAAGGTGGCTCTGGTTCGTGCCAGTACTCCTGACAATTGTGAGGAGTAAGGGAAGCCGATGGGAATGTTGGCTCCCATTGGCTTCCCTCTGTGAAGACAATGGCAAGCTCGGCTTAAGGTAAGCTGACTCCAGCTACGTATTTTACATAGCTAGAATTGCATACCTTAACCTAACCTTCCAGGTCAAGTGTAGACCTGGCCTCCATCTCAAAGGTGTCATGACCAGGAATATTTAAAACACCCATGTAGATCTCCAGCTACAAAGTGTTTGCAGTGCTGACACTCATAAACATGACCTCTTGAAAAATCTCAGGCAATGTTTTCATAAATCACGCAAAAAAATTGGTCACTCATAGAAACACACCAAACTCATCCTTGATCTGAAACCAAGAATAAGAATAAACCAAGAATCCCAGCAGGTTGATGGAATACAATTCCCTTATTCCCCCGTTGGTTTTTATTTGAACCAGTTCAGTAAATGACTGACAAGAGAACACTGATTTCAACGTATCCATGTCTGCCATGATACATTAGGTGTACCTTTGAAAAGTACAAAGGAGGCTGCAAACATTCCTCCACTAGGAAGCTGGCACATCCCCAAATACGGGCAACATTATGCTGAATCCCCATGGTAGCATCTGTCAGTGGATGTGGAGCCTGTGGTAGAAACCTGTCATCAGTGGGACTTCCAGGAGAGAATGGTGATTGAAACTCCATCTGTCCTTCCTTGGATAGACAGGGCAAATCCCCACAGAGTGCATCAGGCCTTGCAGCTTGTGCCTTCACACACCAGCGTCTCCTTGCATTTGTAGGTGTGAAACTGGCTTGAGACTCTCTTTTGTATCTCTTTAGCAATGCAGTGGGAAGCAGCTATGAAAAATAACAACCTTGTTCTCATCAGTAGTGAGAGTGCAGAGCCTGTAATTTGCTACAGGGACTTCATAGTAATTTTAGATGTGTGTTTTTCTGGCAAAACCCCATAAAGATACACGGGGGCCACGCTGAAATGGTACAGTGGCAACTACTGCAAAACAAAGCACTCCCGAGAGATGAAAATCAGCCATTTCCTACTGAGTGCTGGACCTAGCTGTGGAAGGAGGAGGAATAAAAGGTGATATGAGTTAGATTTATGCTGAGGTATGAGGTGAGTGTAGATTTTTTGCATAGAAGTTGCTGGAAGGTCATGGTGTTTTACCAGCTGAGATTTATACATTTGAAAATGAACCTCCAAATGGGAACTTTTCCAGAGTCTAATAAAGCAGGGCTATGCTCACACACTGACCTTGGCAAGTCTACAGGTAAGTTCCACAACTTCTACCACCTTATAAACACTAAGATGGGTTATATAGAAAAAACTATAGAGGCTCTATTTAGAGACTTACGATAGCAAGTAGGCAGAAAAACTTCAAAACCACCAATTTAATTTACTGAAGGTCTCTACAGGAATATATAGGAAAGAATTCTGTCTTCCACTGCAAATATTCCTCTAGCAACCCCATCGACCAGCCAAAAGTACCCATAAAGTTAGAAAAAAAAAACCCTCAATATGCTAAAGCTGTTCCGTAATACCACCAAATAAACCTAAAGGACAAATATGGAGTAGAGGATGTATTTTTGCTCATGAACTGGGGAGGGGGACATACTGCCAGTGAGATGTTTCACACTGTAAAAATACTTACCCACCTATGTCATTATAGATCCTTGCAACAATACAACAGAACAGCAACAGTGATTAAAATATAAGTTCTAGGGGTTCACAGATCGTAAAGCCAGAAAGGACCACTAGATCTCCTAATCTGCCTTCCTGTGTACCACAAGCCACACTCAGCACTCACACACTTAATCAAACAATGGAAATGAGACCAAAGCAAAGAGACCCACGGAAGACTAGACTATTATGTGCCACAAGTCAAGTACAGGAGGAATGATGGTGCACTAATTCTTGAGGCTCCTAGGAAGGCAGACAAATGATTACATGAGATATATTCAGTTTATCCCAACAAATGACTTGCACCCACACACTGAAGAGGAAGGCAATCTTCATCATGGTCTCCATCAGTGGATCTGGAGCCCACCCAAGTGTCACTGCCTACCTACTAATAGGGAAATATCCTTCCTGACTCCACACAGGTTGACCAGTGAAACCATAAGCAGGTGAACAAGAACCCAAGAGAAAGAATGCAGGGTGACAACTCAGAGCCCTGCCTCCCCCATATTGCATCTCCAGCTATGGCCATCGCTGACGCTTCAGAGGAAGGAGATTAAAAATACTATCTCAATATGCATTGTCGGGAAGGGCAAAGAGAAATCCCTTTCTAACCCCTGCTGGTGGCTGGCTGAAACCCTGAAGCATGAACTGTGGGAATATAGGACACAAACCAGAAAATCTAGGCTCTTGAGCTCCGTCCCCTACTAGCACCAAAAAACCCTGCTGTACAGTTGCACTCATAACTGTTGTCCAGCTCTCCTTTAAAATTAATTGTTTGCTCCCACAACTTCTGCTGGGAGGCAGTTCCATAATCACACCCTCCGGTGGTTAGAAACTTTGATTTGCAGCCTGAATTTGGTTGTGGACGTTTTTTCTTGTGCTAACATTGCCCTTTAGTTGAAGCAGTTCTTCACTTTTCCTGATATTTACGCCCTTCTAATATATTTATAGAAAATACTCATATCCTCTCAGCCTTCTTTTTGCAAGACTAAACAAGCCAAGCTTTTCTGGTCTCTTCTCATAAGGTAGGTTCCCCATTTCCACGATCATCCTAGTAGTTCTTCTTTGCACTTGTACCAGTTCAAATTCATTTTTATTGGACACAAATGATCAGAACTGGAAACACTAGTAGTCTTACAAGTACCTTGTACAAAGGCACCAATATTTCTCTACCTCTACTGGAAATGCTTTGCCTAATGCACTTTTAGATGGCATTCTCAAAAGTCTGTTTGACACCAAGTATCAGAAGGGGGTGAGATGTGAGAGCAAGGGGTTCTACTTGGTTTTACACAAATGTGAATAAGAGCACTTTGAGCCACATTCTGTGCTCTGCCTCTCAGGTGGTAAAGCAGAAATGGGGCAGTCTAAGGGTAGATTCTGAGCTCTACTGAGACTTAGACTTTGGCATGAAAAAGAGTAGCCTCGTGAGTTGGCCAGTCTCCCAGAATGGCCCTACAGCAGGGGTTGTATGAGAGAGGCACTGCAGATCTGCTGAAGTTGGCTTTATGCTGCCTCTGAGTTGGAGGAACTCACAAGGGGCCAATTCCACCTATTTCATGGCTCCCCTGGAGCAGCATAAAGAGGCCCTAGTGGCTGACAGAATATGCCCCTATAATTCCAGAAATTAATAAGAAAGAGAAAGCTTAGCAGCCTATTCTTACAAGCAGCTGAAAGACGGTTTGGAATCATTTGTAATAATTCTATTTATCAGCTATGAGCATGGCTTAATAATAATACATGTGTGAACTATTTTCTTGTATGCTGCTGTGTAGCATTTTGAGAAATTCTAATTTACAGTATTTTGAGACTGATAGCAAGAATGGGATTGATTGCTGAGCTGACATACCTGAGCTGGCTTTATTCAAAGTTCAATAGCAGTGAACCTGTAGCAGGGCAAGATAGCACTGCACGTGGTTATCCTGTGCATTTTGGGTGGGTTTATACAGCTCACACTGAAATTCACATTTTCACAGCCTCACACAGCTAGATAAAAACTAGCTCAGATATGTCATTTTGAAATGTATTCACACACTCTGTGACTGCAGTATAAATACATCCTAAAAAGTATATAGTATACAATGGGAAGATGTTGCTTTGAATTTTACTGTGTCTTGTGCTGGAATGGGTGGAGTTTTTTTGTGTGTTTTTAAGGCTAGTGGTGATTCCTGACAGCAAAGCAATATCATTCAGAAGGGCACTCTGTACAGAGATAAAAATGGCAGCTTCTGCAATAACTTGTTAATAAGGGAGCTAATTATTTGTTTTGCCTGTATGCACTCTCTGTGAACAACTGAGGATCTACTGTCCTGGGTGTTTAATGTTTCTCCTGGCTTGTGGGAAAGGAGAGTCTTTTTTCACAAGAACACAATATTTTTCTTTGGAAGTCACCTTTCAGGAAAGAAATCTCCTGTTGTGCCAATTTACAGCAGTCAAAGATTTAGGCAATAGGTTTCTGGGGTGATTTAGAACCCAAAGCACAAAGCATATAAATAGCTATCTACACCATGACACTCTGTACTGTCTTATCACCTCTGTTGACATGGCAGGGTTATAGATATTGGTATGGTGCCAAGTATAATTAGTGCATTAAATAAACGTTCATAGTCAGTTTTGAATATTTTGTATTTTTAAAAATTTCAAGGTTACTTTTTGGTTTTAGTTTAACTTAATCAAAATGTTATTTATTAGGTTCTGTTCAGCTTAGAAGTATATCTATTTCATAACTTTGACATTTTGGTTCACATTTCTGGTTTGGGGTTTAATTTCCAGCGTATGTTCCAAAATGGGAGACTGATATGAGCTGTGGACTATTGCCAATGCTAGTCATAAAATGGACTTCCTCCTAACAAACTATTTAGGCTAATCCCACATCTGCAAGTAGTGATTTGTGGAACACACACACGCCATGGGCTGCAGGATGCGTGGAACTGTCAGCTAGATTCTTTTTATGCGGTATCCTGTTCAGAAAGGAAAGTACATTGTGTGTTGGTCTGTTCAGTGTGTGTTTGTGTGTTTAAAATGATCTGAGCATTTGTAACAGGAGAGTTCTGAACTGGCAGGATTTAGCCCTGAGAACCCTTTTTTAAAATGCATTTTCATGTGTTATATCATGTTACATAAAAGATGCAGAGACCTACCAGACCTAGAAAACAAATCACCATGGACCAGTGTAATGAGCCTCATGAAAACGCTGGCTATATATTTTTGCCACATATAAAATTGACTAAAATACAAATAAAGGTGTGAACTGCTATTAGTTACAATAACTTACTAGAATATTATAGTTGTTTAAAATAAAATAAAACCTCTAATCAGTAGAGCCTGGAAATCCAAAGTGACAGTTAAATCAGCAAGCCTAGATGTGAAGTCAGGAAAATTATGTAAGAAGAACCTAAGAATGGCCATATTCAGTCAGACCAATGGTCCATCTAGCCCAGTATCCTGACTTTTGCCAAGTGCTTCAGAGTGAATGACTAGAACAGGGCAATTATCAAATGACCCATCCTTTGTCATCTACTCTTAGCTTCTGGCAGCCAGATGTTTAGGGACACCCAGAACTTGGGGCTGCATCCGTGACCATCTTAGCTAATAGTCATTGATGGACCTCTCCTATTTGAACTTATCTAATTATTTTTAAAACCTAGTTATACTTTTGGCTTTCACGATATCCTCTGGAAACAAGTTCCACAAGTTGACTGTGCCTGGTGTGAAGAGTAATAGAGAGGTAGCTGTGTTAGTCTGATCTTGCTAAAACAAAAGGAAAAACTATGTAGCACTTTAAAAACTAACAAGATGGTTTAATAGGTGATGAGCTTTTGTGGGCCAGACCCACTTCCTCAGATCATATTCTGGAAGAGAATTGGCATGACCATATACAATAAAGGAATACAGTGAAAAAAGTGAACACATCATTAAACTGACAAATCAGATTTAGTACAGAAGGTGGGGTGAGGGAGAGGGAGGGAGGGAAGGAATAGCTATTTATGAGTCAATGAATGGCTAATCAGGGGTGATAAGTGGGGAAGCTGTCTTTGTAATGGGTAAGGTAATTAGCATCTTTGTTAAGGCCCATTTGTAAAGTGTCAAATTTAAGCATGAATGAAAATTCTGAAGTTTCCCTCTGTAAACTGGTGTTAAAGTCTCTTTGAAGTAAGATGCATGTAGTAAGGTTGTTAAGACTATGTCCAGGTAGGCTGAAATGAAAAGCAACTGGTTTTTCCTTGTGAAGATGTCTGATGAATGATTAGTGGGCATTAATTCTTTGGCGAAGTGTCTGAGAAGTCTGTCCAATATAGATAGCAGAAGGACACTGTTGGCACATGATGGCATAAATTATATTTCTGAATGAACAGGAAGATGCGTTCTTGATCATATTACTGATATGGTTAGGTCCAGTGATGGCATTACCAGAGTAAATATGTGGACAAAGTTTGCATTGGGGTTTGTTGCAAGGGAAAGGAAGAAGTACTGCCTTGCCTTTTTAAAAAACCTGCTACCTATCAATTTCATTGGCTGACACCCCAGTCCATGTGTTACGTAAAAGAGTAAATAACAGTTCCTTATCTGCTTTCTCCACACCAGTCATGATCTTATAGGCCTGTATCCTATCTCTCCTTAGTCATCTCTATTTCAAGCTGAACATTCTGAATCTTTTTAGTCTATCCTCATTTGAAAGCTATTCTTGACCCTTAATCATTTTTGTTACCCTTTTCTGTACTTTTTCCATTTCTAATGTTTTTTTAGATGGCTTGACCAGAACTCCATGCTGTATTCACAATGTAGAAATGCCATGGATTTACCCAGTGGCATTATGATATTTTATCTATCCTTTTCCTAATGGTTCTTAACATTGTTATATTTTTTGTCTGCCGCTGCAGAGAGCTAGAGAGCCATAATGACTCTAAAATCTCGTTCTTAAGTGGTATCAACTAATTTAGACCCCAACATTTGGTATTATTTTTTCCAATGTGTATTACTTTCCATTTACCAACATTAAATTTCATCTGCCATTTTGTTGCCCTGTCACCCAGTTTTGTGAGACTCCTTTGTAACTGTTTGCAATCTGTTTTGGACTTCACAAGCTTGAGTAATTTTGTATCATCTGCAAACTTTGTCATTTCACGAAGTACCTTTTTACAGATTGTTTATGAATATGTTGAACAGCAGTAGTTCCAAATACATTTCCCCAGGGGATGCTGGTATCTACCTCTCTATGATTTCCCTTTACCAAAGACATGTTGACTGTTCTCCAACAAATCATATTTATATATGTGTCTGATAATTCTGGTCTTTACTAGAGCTTCAATCAATTTACCTGGGACTGAAGTTAGACTTCTCAGCCTGTAATTTCCAGTATAATCTGTAGTCTTATCTGTGTCTTCATCTGGACTGTGATATTGAAAGGATGATCAGAGCATTCTACATTGTTTTGGCTCTCTCCCATAAAATCCATGAATCCTGACTAAAACAATGCAGGATTTTATATGCATTGCATGTCTCATTCAGTTCTTTGGTGTCATATATTCAACAGCATGGACCACTAGTGTATAATTATATCCAAAATACCAATACAATGCCATAACTCCTATTTTTTGTGGGCCTGGTCATGCAAGTGGCTGAGAACTGCTGGGAGGTGCTAAAATGCCTTTGTTGTTTCATGATTCCTTTTATTTTCTTAACTGCTTAATCTAAATGTATTCCCATTGGCTTTGAACTGAGCACAGCTCACTGCTCCACACAGAATAAAGAGTCACGTGTGGCAGAAGCCCACTGATATAACTCATCTATAATTAAAAGTAACCATATAATCAGGCTCAATTCTTACCTTCTCAGCCCTCGAAGAACCAATTACCATGCCCCATGGTGATGTCCTCACCAATCCTTGGGATGCATCTGTAAATCTGCAAAGACGTAGATTTCTTGGTCATATGTGACCATGGAGACAGCACTCACTAGTACAGAATAGTGGTAATACCAGTGATGAAAGTGGGGCTGGTGCAGTGCATAACCTCCTGGCACTGAAGCGATTCAGCTGCCTCAACTTGAAAATTTAGCAGTCTCTGGTGGTTGAGTATATAACTTTGTTGAACCACAGATCTCTGGCTGTTGCTTATATTTCCTACAGCACAGCCATCTGCTTGCTGAGCTTATAAACTTCAGCAAGAGTTAATGAAGTTCTTAAATGCTCAAACTTTCATACTGAATAATTCCAGAAACTCCCAATCAGTCATGAGAAAAAGACTAAGAGATAGTTGTCAATAAACACTTGTGAATAAACCACATTTAAAATTTTAGGCTCATGCCATTTGAGGTTTTCAAGATATTATTTTTCCAAAGATATTTTTTTTCACATTCTCATGTCTCCAAAATGCCATGTCTAAATAACCTAGATCTTTCCCTAAACCTCAGTTAAGAGATGAGAAATGAGAAATTTCACGTGTGGAAACAAGTTACTTTATGAAGAAATGAGTGGGATAGATCAACCGCATATATAGTGGAAAGTTTAGATTCTGAACTATGAAGTCACTACTGTAGCTTTCTTTCTCCTTCCTCCCATGTCAAGTCTGGCATGTAGCTTTTATAGCACACTGATCAATTCTTTAGTCAACATTTCCCACAATGCGTATAGCTCTACTTTAAAGGTGGAATTCTCAGACTGAAGATGAAAATCCTTCAACATGTAAAATGACCAAGCTGTAATAGGATCTTCTTGTAGGGTGCAAATTTGTTACTCTGGGTCAGCCTGCAGGCCTGGGTCATTCACCAGCTGTGATACTGCACAGGTTGTGTTTTTTTGCAACATTTGGTGGAACATTTCAGGACTGAGGAATTATCTGAACCAGATGTGAAAAGCTCTTTCTCTGACACAAGTGTGCAGCCAGTCATAAGTGATTAACCATGTGATCACTCAGGGATATTGACCTGTTGTGTACAAGGGGAGTGAGAGTTAGGGTTAACTGCTGTCTGCACCTTAACTGAAGAGGAATATAAAGGTTCCTGTAATTTTGTTTTGGTTTTTTTGTGTGTCACCCAGGCTTCAGTTTTGTGGGATTTGTAGAGTCACTGGAGAGAGAGAGTGAATATCCTAGAGATCTGAGCCCACAGCTGGGGGATGTGATGCAGCAGTCAGTGAGCAAGTGAGTGATTCTCAATAGCTCTGCACTTTGTGTCATGAGTTAAACCCATGGAAAGAGCAGTAAAAATATATTCAGTCAGAATGGTGAGTAGACAGAACTTATTGCAGAACAAGTGAGTGAAACAAGTTGAGGAATGATCATGAGAACACCTGGCCTGGCCAGCAGCCTCTCTGGTATGCTGAGTGGGCTTCAGCTTGATTACCACAGCTGCACAGTCTGACCTGGGGAGAGGCGATCAATGAGGTAGCAGGTCCCTTGAGATTTAGGGCTTTATATGTCATAATCAACACCTGAGATCCCCCTAGAAGTCAATAAGCAGTCAGTGCAGTTCACGGAGCACTGGGGCTGTAATATATTAGCTGGGAGATTCACTGCTTGAACTATCAAGCTGGTTCGACGTCTGGATGGATTTAAACTTCAGTCCCAGCCTTATGTTTGTACAGTGCCTAGCACAAAGGAGCACAGATCTCAGCTGGGATCTGTAGGCACTGTGGTAGTGCAGATGATTTGAAGATAATGTTGAGTGCCGTGTGGTGATCTAATCTGGAGGACACATGTAGGCATGGTTGAGGGTAACAAAGTCTGTACCTGAAAGAAAGGGGTCACAATCTTGCCAAAGGCAATCATACTCCACTGACATCCATTCAGTGTTGCTGCTAAGATAATTTCTCTAGCTTATAGCTTTAACCAAGTCACCTCTCTCTTTGAATCCCTCGATTGGCTTCACTTTCTCTAACACCTCAGACAGAAACTACCCCTTTGCTTGTAAGGTCATTCACAGCCACTCTCCCTCTTCCCCCTGTGACCACTCATTGAGTACCAGTGGACTCTTGCTTCTGATTGACCCATGTCAGCCTTCATTACCCATGTGTTAATTTTTCAAATAAGACCCTTTTTGCCTTCTCCCATGCTCCCCCTCATACTTGAGAGGAGCTGTGAACATTCACAAAACTAACTCATCCTCCTTCAAAAATCCTCCTTAACGCTTTAGCTGGCCGTGAAGCCAAAGAACTTGACAATGGTTAGGCTGCTGCTGTGCTGCAGCACATGACCACTGGCTGTCATGCTCACTGATATTGTCTCATTGTTTCTGTGTACCCTCTGTGTATCTGTATCCAGTTGTTTCCAGTTCTCTTTGGGGCAGGGACCATCTCTTTTTTTCTGTGCAACACCTAGCACAGTGAGGTCCTACTTCATCACAAGGGCATCCTCACAGTTATGATGATGATGATGATAATAAAAAAACCAGTTTCCACCAGACACTGAATCAGGAAATCAAAAGTTTTGACTGGGTTAAATGATATGGATGTATAGAGCGGTGACAGACTCTGTCAGGGGATCCATGTAAACTCTGGGCTGGAAGAGAAATATGACACCTCTCCTGAGTATCTCCTCAGTGGCAAGCAATGTTTGCCCACCACTAGGTTTTGGCTACGTGTAGACTACAGGCTTCTTTCTGAAGAAGCTTTTCAGGAAGAGATCTTCTGAAAAAACTTCTTCCAAAAGACAGCGTCCGCACTGCCAAAGCAATCTGCTTTTTCGAAAGATAGCATCCACACTGAATGGATGCTTTCTTGCATTTAAGCTGTGATTACTATGGATGGAGTGGCCACCAGGGCACCTGTGCTTTTTCTTCTTTTGAAAGAACTCCCTCTTCCCCATCCACACATGCCTTTTTGTGAAAGAGCTCTTTCAGAAAAAGGCTTCTTCCTCCTGGAGGTTTACTGATGTTGGGAAAACTCCTCTGTACTTTCAATTTTTTTTTTCTCGCAAGAACACGATTGCAGAGTGGACGTAAGTGAACTTTTTTTCGGAGTTTTTCCGAAAAAACTCTGTAGTGTAGACATAGCCTTTGGCAGCACTTTGGAAGAGCATCCTGGTCAGTCTTACTATGGTCTGCACACCTGTACCAACACTAGTAGTGAGTGTTGCTGAAGCCATGATGGACCCTGTATTTTTTACCTACAGCCAAGAGGAGATCTGCCAGTGAAAGCAGAGCAGAATCCATGTCATTCTCAGAATGCAAAAGCTCAAGAGGGACTAAAGAAACTACAGTCTGTGAAACTAGATTGTCTCACCTCCACCTTTTCAGTTACCTCTGCTGACAAGGGAAGATAAGTTACGAGATGGGGGTTAGTCAGGTTGTTAGCATCCGGTGATGGATGATTTTTTTGTGTAGAGTCCATACAGGTTCTACTTTAAGGGAAGCTGATATGTAGCCTTCCCTCAATGAGGCATCTAAAATCTCTACCAGTGATGAAATTTTACCCCATTTGCCTTCATCAGTTAAGAAGATTGTGCAGAGATGCATTTCCAACATCTTCAGCATGCCAAACAATGACACTGATCAGTACTCCTACAAAGAAAAATTGGCATTTGCCCTCTCAAGAAAGCTCTTTTCCCTCAAGGCACAGACAGCTGTGCCTGAATCTGCATGATGATAAGTAAGGAGATGAAGTTTATGCCTTCCATCATCTCTCTCCAAGGGGGACTAAAACTTTTAAGTTCTTACCATTGAGGTTAGCCTGCATAAAACATATGTAGTTCTGATTTTTCAGACACTGGTTGCACTGTTACATTTAATAGACATCAAAGGAAGAGTATTTGTTGGTTAAACAACATTTTGTGTGATTTATAGGCTCTATCACTCCTGCATATAACCTTCCCCTGACCCCATGACCTTTCTCAGCATGAAGCTTATTTTTTTCCAGTTTCATAATATACTTGGCCCTGGTCTATGCTAGGGAGTTATTTCGAAATAATCCCCCTTATTTCAAAATAACAAGTGGAGCATCCACATTGCCATCCCATGATTTTGCAATAAAGGGCTGGTTATTTTGAAATAATAACTGCTGCTTTCCACACAGAATAATGCTTATTTTGAAATAATAGCATTGGTGTGGATGCGCCACTGCTGCTATTTTGAAATAATCACTCACTCGAGTCAAAGTAATTACTCCCTAGTGCTTCCTGCGGCTCTAAGTCGAGATAGCGCATCCACGTAAAGGGAGCCTCTCTCAGACTAATTTTGAGGCTTCCCTGGGGTGCGGACACACTATTTCAAAATAGTTATTTCAGGAGTTATTTATTTAGAAATAATTTCTTAATGTAGACATGCCCTGGTAGTCCCTGAGAATTCTGTAACAAAGAGCTGAGTGATCAGTTGAATATTCTAATGAATATGGGATGGTAACGCTGTCTTCTGTCAATAGACAAAATAAAACAAACAAACGTGGAGACTGAAACTTGTGGGGTCGGTCCATGGACCCATGTTCTCTAATTTGAATGCATGCCTTCAGTAACAGCCCTATATTGCCCTTATCTATAGTGCAACTCGATGCAGCAGAATGATCACTTTATGCACTGCCCCACACCAAGGTAAGGCATGAGGTAGGGGACTGTGGGTGGCAATACAGAATTAACTGAGGGGAAAGGAGTAGTGATAGCCATGACTGTTTGGTAGGTGTGTGTACGAATACCCTCAGTGCACGACCCCTGACCTCCATACTCCTTTTCCCCTAAATACCTGCCTTACAGGATTAGAGATGGCATAGGAGACATCACTAAGCAATCCCTCTACCCCTCTCCATTGGTCCTGTTCTATCTCTAGTGAAATTGTAAATCACTGGCTGGTTACTTTCCCTATACCAGATCCAAGCTAACTTTATTTTGTTTATTTCTCCCACTCACCTCTGTTCATTTTTTTCCTCTAGAGCTTGACTCACTGTTTCTGCCCCTTTTTGTTGTTAACTGCTCAGTTTGTAACCACCAAGAATATGGAATGATTGTTGTTTCTATTTGTTGCCCCCCTCATTCCTCACGGTGGAATAGCTAGGGGTATGTCTACATAGCAGGGCTAAAGTCGAATTAAGCTATGCAGCTTCAGCTATGTCAATTGCGTAGCTGAGTTGAAATACCATAATTCAGCTTTAGGTGCTGTCTACACAGCAGGAAGTCGAAGGAAGAACACTCTTCCTTTGACTTCCCTTACTCCTCGTGAAATGACCAGTGAGTGCACTGGCTGCTGGCCTCACTGCTGGAGACTATAGAATAGTCGAGTAAGTGATGAGAATTCATGAGGTTAATTGCCTATTCAGTTAACCAATATTTAACACCCCTATTTGTAATTGGCTTCTATTGGTCTGAATTAAATCTGCTGATCGGAATACTACTGAGATTTTGGGAAATCTCAGAGCTGTAGCCAAACTGAGATTTGGGAAATCTCAGAGCTGTGAAGTCTTAGCCATATACTTCAATTTAGATATATGAACCGTCCAACTCCTATCGTATTACTTGCAAATGTAACATTAAGCAGGTGCTTAAGCCTTTTGCAACATCTGGACCTTTGTGTTTCATGCTCACCTCTAATTTAGAGAGAATGTTTATTGGGCAATAGCACAATCTGATGTAGGAGAGGCTGTTTTCTATAAATATAACAATTAGTAATTAATGCTAGAGTGATTTAGTAAAATCTGAAGTCAAAGAACTAAGAAGAATTGTCATTTATTAGATTGAAAATGGGAAATATTATTTCTCTTTGCTATCCCTTTGATTAATCTAGCTGCAGAAAATTTCCATAGGATGCAGCTACGATAGTGCTGGTGTCTTAAAGCAATGATGGCAGCATGTTTTACATGTAACTATTAACAATCCCAAGTAGAAAATTCACCATGGCTGAAACACATAGGTAGCTTATAATATAACAGAATCAAAAGTACAGCAGTATTTTCTGTGAATTGCTTTCAGGATAAAGGTTTTTTTTCTAGTTACTTTTACTTTCTGTTCCTAAGAACTATTACAATTTTTCAGTTTAGGTTGCAAACATAGCAAGGGAATGTTTACATGTAAATAAAACACAACAATTGTTCTTTTAATTCAAAAGAACAATGACTCACGAGTATTTGTAGTATTGAGTTCTATAAAGCCACTGAACATAAACTGACACTAAATCACCTGAGACAACCTCTTTGATGGATTTCTGAGTCTCCTATTTGTGGGTGTCTGGGATGGTTATATTTCCTACAATAGATCTTCCATTTTGCCTAAGTGGGTTTATTTTTCATTCCATTTTTGTTGTTTAGGTAGGTGTTTAGGCAATAATGGTTTTCACAGCACTGTCAGCTGGAAACACTGTCAGCTGGCTTCCCTGCTTGTCTCATCCTTATTTCAAAATTAGGAGTTATCTTCATATGGCATAGCCTTGAATTCCTACTAAGTGGACCACTTTATATTGTAGATTAGCTTTCATGAAAATATAATTTTTCCTCCTATAGCTAGAAAGACATATATTAAAAATGGCTGACCTTTAATCTTTGGTGTTCAAGAATGTATTTGTTTTTGGCTGGAGATGGGCAATGGAGGAAGTTATTTGATCTTGCTTTGCTGCCCTGTGTCTGGCAGGGGGTTCTGCAGATGTACCAGAGTAAGATTATGTTCCTTCATGTCCCAAACAAGCTTTTTGTTTGTTTATCATGGCTTCTGTGCAGCTTTCAAGCCTGAATCTCTGAGTGGGCTTAGGTAAATTTCTGTTCTCTTTGAAGTTGACCAGTACAGGTAATCTGCTTAAAACATGGCAATTCTTGTTGTGTAGCTACTAATCTACAAAACAATGATACTGCAAATGCTTGTTGAACAGACAGTAAGAATAATTTGTGAAAAATAGGTAAAAGTAGATAAGTAATATGAAAAAAATAAGAATTAAAAAGCTAAGCTCATTTTCCGCTGCATAACAAATCTCGGGAAAATGGTTTCTGAAGAATGTATGTATGTACGTATGTGTATATGTAGGTATGTATTAACTGTGAGAGCAGCAGAACTGTTAAAAGAATATTTTCCCTTTCTATCCAGGGTACTTATGTCTCCCCTGACTATAGTATGTTAATTCCTCACACTCATTAATGTATTAATCCTGCAACATCCATATGAGAGAAAGATGTGTTATCCTCATTATACAAGTGGGGAACTGAGTCACAGAGAAATTAAGTGACTTAGCCAAAGTCACATAGGAAGTTTGTGACAGAGCAGAAAATTGAACCCAAATCTCCCAACCCCTCTAGGTCAGTGCCCTAACTATTGGGTTGACGACTTAACAATCTTTGTATAAGTTTATCCCTATGTAAAATCTAGATAAAATTTAATGTGCTGTAGATTAATCTAATGGAATCTGAGTTCATTTAGCTTAAGGTAAATCCCGAGTAATCCTCTTTACAGGACACATCATTGACAGTAGAATCCAGCCTATTGCCTTTACTTTGGGAATTGTGATGATGGTTTGCTTGACACACGCTTCCTGCCAATGGTAAAGGGACTTACCCAGGTAGTGCACATAGCAGTGTCCGCCATTATTTTGCATGAGTTGTGCTAAAGGATTCAAAATGTTGAGTAAATACTCATGTATAACTAATTTTACAAGCTGTTCTGTGAATGTGCCTTTTTGGAGAGAGAACATGTAAAGCATTCCAAATATTTTAATATTGGTCTTTGAAAAGGTTTCTTTTGATTTCCCTACCAAGTTTTCCTTCATCTACAAATTCTTCAGGTAGAAGCAGACATTCGCATCAAAAGCTTTTATTTCTTTTTACTCTGCCAGATTGTCACCTTAAAACCGATGGAAGTTCTACAATTCCTTGATTCCTTGCTGGGGAAACATATGAAAGGTGATATCTCGGATTAGAAATCCCAGCTGAAGTATCACCATTTCATTGTGTACTTAGATTAAGCTAAAAACATTTGTCATTAGAAACACAAGAGCTAATTTCCTGCCAGCACACCCAAACCTTTGACATTTTTCCTTCAAAAATCCTTAAACGTTTGGTAGCGTATCAAAGCTTTCTTCCTACCATCGTCAGGGAAGGTCAATGGTCTCTGACAGATGCATATTAGATCTGACTTAATTATGACTGAGTGCCACAATATGTTTTCAACATCTGGTACCCAGTCACTAAAAAGCGCCTATATTTTTAATTTTATTTTTAAAAGGACTAGCAGATGAAAATGACAATTACAATGGGGAAATCTGGACTGGCAGCATAAAAAGGCTTTCCCGCCCCCCTCGGAATATTTTTAGTAATTGCTATAATTTCGAAGCAAGTCAAACTTTTTAAAATTCCCACACGTGGCCTTGACAAGGTCAGTGAGGCCCCAGTAACTTTTATGTTTCCTGTGTATGATCCCTGCAGGTTACAGAGGGTGGCAGGGATGACAGTAGGGTGGGGGGGATTCATGAAGGGCAGCCTGGAAAATAAATGCTTTCCTATTGCCCCAGAGAGCAGCTGTGCCTGATATAAGCACTCTCCAGAAAATCCCTTCTCAAAACTTAGGCAAAAAACTACCTGTTACATAATCAGAATGTCAGATGGCTCAAGTCATTTACACCATTTCTTATGTAAACGTTGATGGATGACCTTTAACATGGATGTTTTGCTGTATGTATCAACATTGCTCGGGCGCAGCATCACAGCAACTTTCCATTATTATATTCTTTCTAGTGGTCTTACGGTTTTATACTGCTTCTTGCCACCTTAGCTTCTGAGTACCTACCACATAAAATCAGCAATGGTAAAATGCCTACTGAACTTTGTGGAGTTTCCAGTATTTATTCTCTTTTTGGAATAAAAGCTTTGCTTGGGGTCATGTTTTTATTGTTTTGTTTAAGATCTTATTAATTTCCTTTTAGAGGAAGAGGTTAAAGGGTGAAAAAGTCATGAATAATATGAATGCCATTCTTATGATGGAAAGACCTTTCTCAGGTTATTTTAATAGTAAAATGTAAGAATGAAAATGTTAACACTTGATATTCTATTAACTTTTTCTCTCTTCTTTGCTTGTATTAGTCAAAGTATTTAGATTTGATACTGAGAAACACTGTAGGCTTTTGCAAAACAATTGCATCTTCTTTTTTTTCTATGAAGATTTTTTATGGGAATGCCTGCTATTGCTCCATGGTTCAATAGTCTTCTTATTTGATGTTTGAGCTCCAATACGGTATTTCCAATATACACTGCCCAATAGGTTTTGTAGCTAAGGCACAGGACAGAAAGATTGGAAATAAGGAATGATATCTTGGCTTCATACAAGTTTTGCTATTGATTTCAGTAGGGCCGGGACAACTTCATTCCTAATTTATATTTTTGGTTTTCCCCAGAGTTTCTCTGTAATCCTGGATCCTTAATTTTTTTCCACTTCATTTTACGTCACCTATGAAACAAGATAATTATTTGTTATTTATATTTTGATAGTACTAAAGGTTACAATCAGGTTGGGTCCCATTGTGCTAGCTAGGTGACAGAAACTGTACAGCCTGTGAAATACTTAGGTATTAAACAATACTTAGGTATTAAACAAGAGATTAAATGTATATTGCCCTCTCTTTTTTGGATAGTATGCTAGTAATAGGGGCTGGAATCCAAGAGGAATTTTTCTAAATAGCATAAAGAATCTTGCTAGTGAAAATTACTTTATTTTGTTGTCTCTGAAGGAACTCAATATGAAATTGCAGAACTCAACTGTGACATGCAATTTATCAATTCTGCTTCTATGCCAGAATATGACTGGAGAATAGGTAGTGTGATGCCAAATTTTAATAAAAATTCCAGAGGTGATCCTGGTAATCACAGCTTGGTTAGCCTAACTTCAGTACCAGGAAAATTGGCTGAAATTGTAGCAAAGCATAGAATTATCAGACACATTGTTGAATACAATTTGTTGAAGTTAACTTGCATTTTCAGTTCACCATCACCCTTCATTCCCATAACTTGCTGGATAAAAGGGCTTTGTTGTCATAGGCAGCAGGTTTAAAACAAGGACTAGGAAAAACTTCTTCACGCACATGGATGGTCAACTTGTGGAACTCATTGCTATGGAATGTTGTGACAGCCAAAAGTATAATTGAGTTAAAAAAAGTATTAGATAAGCTCATGGAGGAGAGGTCCTTTAATGTCTATGATCTTCATGTACCTCCATGGTCTGGCTGTCCAAAAAGCCTCTGACTGCCAGATATTGGGATTGTGACACGGGACGGATCACTTGGTAATTGCCTTGTTCTCTTCACCCTTTGAAGCATCTCATCAGGCTTTGGCCGCTCTTTGAAGACAGAATACTGGGCTAGATAGGTAGTGACCCAGTATGGTTGTTCTTATGTTCTTATGTTGTTTTACTGGCAAACCTTGAAGTTGTTACTGTTTTTACTCAGTCTTTTTTCAGGCAACTCTTCCATTTTCTTCTGTAGAAAGATGAACAAATAAAAACTTCAGAATTTGATCACAGTGAGATAGAATGGAAACAGCTGAGTGGTGCTCACTCAGGATTGCAGAATACTTTATTTTTTAGTTTGTAAAACTCTATGAATTGCAGGCCTTCCTAATTATCTTGGAATAATAGATGTACAATCTAATGAGTTTAAATGCTGTGGGATCTAGTGGTTGGAGAATGGAAGAGACTACTAATTTAACTTCTCTGTACTTCAATTCACGTATAGTGAATTGGGTATATTATCATTTTGCAAAGTGCTTTAAGATTAAAAGTGCTTAAATGTGCTATAAGTTCAAAGTCTAATGGTGATAACACCATGTATTCCTCAAGAAAAAAAGAAATGGAAAGGAAAAAAAAACTGTATTCAAAGGTATTTTTGTCATTGTAACCATATTTTAAGAAGTCGTTACTCAGCCATCTCCATAATTCTGCATATTAGTTTATGAATATTTTCATTACTGTAATAAGAGTCTGACACATGAGGCCTGGTAACATTGGACTTTTTATTGCTCGTCCTAGTCATGTGATCCTACGGTCAATATTCTGTCATATGACAAAATCTATAATCACAGGTTCATGTAGGTACTTTTGCAATTATTCATATAAGGTAAAATCCTGGCCTCAATGAAATCAATTGCAAAAAATCTCAGACTGTGTCTACACAGCAGCATTATTTTATTATTTGGAATAAATATTATTCCAAAATAACAAAGAGTGTGTCTACACTGTAAGCCATTATTTTGAAATAATGACGAGCTGGAGGACTTCTTACTCTGACTCCTGGAATACTCATTTTATGAGGCGTAAGGGAAATAGAAGGAAGAGTGTTCTTCCTTCGACTTTCTGTTGTGTAGACAGTGCCAAAAGCCGAATTAAGCTATTGCGACTTAAGCTATGCAACTGACGTAGCTCAAATTGCGTAGCTTAATTCAACTTTTGGCCTGCTGTGTAGACATGCCCTCATAGACTACACTGGGGTCAGAATTACTCCCATGAATTTTAAGATACTGATTATTTTTATTATTCTCTCATCTGTACTGTTTTCAATTCTGTTTTCAGTTCTGTCTCTACTGACTGTGGTGGATTGCTGATGTTCAGTCTGATGAGATTTGTTTTAGAAAACTGGCATCTATGCATGTCCTGTGAACAGAAATATAAGTGAAAGAATGAATTATCCTACAGGTGGCATGGGCTGTGTATGACAGACCTCTATTCTTACGACCAAGGTCATAATTGAGGTTGTAGAATAATTGTGTAACAAGGTGTCAGAAAATATTCCACAAATAAACAGTGTTGGGTTAACCCAACACTTTGAATTTATAGAAAGTCTAATTTAGATCCTTAAAACAACATGATTATTGCTAAGGTTTAGCCTGAAGCTAAACTTGGGTTCTACTTTGAATGAAGGAGCTTCAAACTGGCAGGAACTTAAAAGGTAACCTAATATGCTACAGTAACAGAAATATAACAGACTGCTTATTGGGACATGTTTGAAAGGAGAATGTATAAATGTTTTCTGATGTCACTGATACATATTTCTACAAATAACACTAGAGACAAGTGAAACCTGTTTTATAGTTCACAAAAAATCAACTGAACGAAACCTGAGTTTCAGTGTGAGCTGTTCCTCATATGCAGAGGAATCCCAGCAGAATATTTTAAAATAAGCATATGTTTCCCCAATGACATCATATTCCTGTTATCTGTATTGTACCACAGTCCCTTTTTTCTAAATAAAAGACAAAGAGAACCAGAGAAAAGTTAGAGCCTGACATTTCAGTTTAGTTCTGTTTATTCCTACTATTGGGTTAAAAATATGTGGCTATGAAAACAAGAACAATGGACACTTTTCAGTGGGATACAGAGGATGTAAAATAGAGCAGAATTTGGCCTTTATACTCCCCCCCCCCCCCCACAGACTATCAAGAAGAGATTGATATGTTTGCTAACTAGAGGAGATAAGCAGCAATAAATAGAGAGTTGTTCTTTTAGTTCTCATTTGAACCTTTAGTTTTGTTTTTAATCTAACTTCAGTAGTTGGGATTTGATAAAGGGGTTTCAGCTTTTGTTAATCCAATATGTCCCATTCAATCAAAATACAAATACACAACTAAAATACAGTGCACAAGCATGCACATTTGTGCACACACTTGTGCGCGTGTGCGCGCGCGCACACATTGAACCACTGAACAACATTCTGAGTTGATTATTATAGTACTTACATCTGATCCTACAGTCTTCATGTGTGCATATACTAACTGCCATTGAAGTCAATTGGAATTTAGCATCTGGAATGTCTGCAGGGTTATTAGTGGGCACCTGGGAAGTTGACACATCTCTCCAGCAGTAGAGACATTGCATTTATCTGTTCTGTAGTTGACAGACAGGAACTGCTCCTTTCGTTTCAGTTGCAAGCTATTTCTAATAAAAATCCTTATGAAAGAAATTTGGTATTAATATTGAAACCACAATTTCTCATCTGTTTTAGCTTTTCTTTTCCAAATGCCAAGAGAAATTAGACTGTGTGAAGGATTAATCAGTTGCCAAATTCCATTTTTAAAAACCAAGCTGTTTCTGGGTTAGGTGAGTACAGAAGAGTGTTTGAACCTGAATTCATTTTTACTGGCTTTTAGCAGGGAGAATTTCTAAATCACTTTTCAAAACAAGGGATTTGGTATGGAAATGCTGCCATAATTTGAAAGAAATATGCATAAGAGGCATCACTAAAATATTCCATCCAGGAGGAAATTCACCTCTAGTGCAGAGTACAAGACTCTCTGTACCACTAACGTGTCACGTCAGGGCTACTGAGTACAGGGATATCATCTTGAGCCCTACACACTGTGGAAAGAGACTCCATGGCAGACCCATAGAGTCCATTACAGAAGACAATGACGGAGGTGGTTTTCAGATCCACATAAAGAAGGGGCGGCAGATTTATATTCATGCAGACCATGCATTCCTGTTTACTGGTACTGGACAATTATTTTTAAAAAGAGTTGTTTTATCAGAGAAAAATGCATTTGCTGAATTCCAGTTAAATTGATAGATAGTTTCTATTGGGAAAAAATCGGAAGTCAAAATGTTTCATTTCAACTATCCTGAAACATTTTGTTCTGGCTGTTTTGTTGTTAAAAAAACCCCACACAACATGCTCAAAAATGAACATTCAGAAAAACAATTTCACGACCAAAATGTTTGTCAGCTCAAACTGAATGCTAATTAATTTTTTTCCAGATCAACAGAAATTTGTAATGTTTTGATTCAAAATGAAGTTTTTGATTCAATGGAAAACTTCTGGGAAAAAAACCTGTTTTGATTTGAATCAAATTGTATTTTTAATTTCATTTAATTTTTCAATTGTGCTTATGTGCTGAAAAATCTTTCTCTCAGATTGTACATGTATCAACTTGTGGGTGAGGGAGGGGAAATATTGCTCTCAGGTATGCATATGTGAGCCCAAACACATTCACTGAGAACTGCATGCATGTATCTGAAGCAGAATTTACTGTCTGAGGAGTTGGGGACAATAGCATGACCTTAAACAAACTGGAATAATATTGCAGGGAAAAACAGGGAGACAGAGTACACCTCAATCAGCAATCACTGCTATAGTCATGATCAAAACCATATCATTGGCCAGAATAACAGCATATTCCATCGCCTGCTTTTACTGGAAGTTGTCCTTGGCCTGACTGCACTCTTAGAGGGTTTGGACAAATAAACAGCATCCCTCTTCATTATGTATTTGCTTTCAATTTATTAATATTCATATAATCAGTAATAATTTATTGAATTTCTGTTCACAGAAATTGGCACAACACACGTAGAAAATAGCCTAATCTTGTTGCTTTAAATAACAGGTTCTCTATATCCATAAATTCAGCAAATAAATTGAAATATTCAACTTTGGAGGTGAATAATTAATAGGAATATGCCTGTTTGAGCCTTGACTTTTAAGCATTTGCACTTGCCATTTTACTTTTGGGTGCAAAATTTATAAAAGCCTTTTCATGAGAAAATGCTAAGGCCTTACTCAGCCTGCTTAAAAAGCACTATTTGGGTGAAGAGTCACAGAGTCTCTCTCTTTGACTGGTCTTGCTTCCAGATAAAACAGTTGAACCAAACAGAGTATAAAAATACTGATAGTTTTTAACCTGGCTTAAGTGTGTGTGGCGTGTGAGGAAGGTGGGGTCAGAGAAGCATATTCATTTGAATTTGCATTGAGTTGAGCAAGGCAGCTGCTGCTCTACACCTAAGCCAAACAGACAGAAGTCTTTATACAGTGGTTTGTTAGAAGAGGGAACAAAATGCCAAAGTCAGCAACAGAAGTAAGTAGAGTAAATCAAGTTAAGAGGGAATAGGACAACATTTTGGAACAGGAGGGAATATAGGGGTAAAACCAATAACTAGACTTTCGGGGTTAAGATGATGAGATATAAATTGATTGGTATTTCCTGGATTTATGAGGACAAGCCCTGATGGATTGCATCATCATCTTCTGGCCTATAATGTTTCTGTGTGCCTATTTGTACCGCCAGGATGTTACCAATCCTGCTCTCCTTAATTTGGTAAAATTCCTGTTGAAATCAATGGGATTTTTAGCTGATTAATGACACCAGGATCAGGCCCATGATGAGAAATTTTTAGCAAGCTGCTGAAAGATGTGAATGTGGTTCTGTATCTATAATGTATTTATTCCTAAATCTATTTGCGCCACTGCTATTTTAACCTGTACTTTTAAGCCTGGTCCATACACAAACTTTCACCAGTTTAATTATAGCAGTTTCACTAAATCAGTGCAAATCCCTATGTAGATGCTTTCATTTCTGTTTGAGCAACTTATTTCAGATCAGCTTAAGCCTCTTCTAAACAACTTAAACTGAACCAACATAAAACTGGTTTGAATCAAAACAAGAGCATCCACGTAGTCTTTTGCACCAAGTTAACTGTCCTGTTTCCAGTCACACCTTAAACTAAATTAGTGCAGCTCTTATAAATATTTAGGCAGGTGTTCATTCTACATGCAGTTTGAAATGTATGTAAAGCCCATTTACATGGAAGGATTTTAAGACAGTATAGCATTAACAAGGAGAGATATGTTGGAATGTTAAAGATGGGGATAGATTTACGCGGAAAGGAGGTACTTAGAAAAGAGCATTGCTAAAGGACCAGAGAACTTTTCATCTTCAGATTGCTGATTCAGATTAGGGCAGTAGTAGTGATATTAGATGGCTAGTCAGTGTCAACTGGACACTGGAGCTTCCTTACCAATCATCTGATAAGAAGTAAAGGGCCCTAGTTAAGGATGTGTATTTTTTGCAGGATCCTGAAGGGTCTCCTACTTCAATGCATTAATCCTTCTGGGGTGCTCTTTTCCTTGAGGTTTAGCTTCTTAGCAGCTGCTGTAGTGGAGAAAGTTTCTCGCTCCCATTTCTACATGTAGGGACTGCAGGGAGCAGGCCACTCTCTCCTCCCAGAAGACCTTTGCAATAGCTCTGTCTTGTAATTCTCCCCCAGCCAATAAACAAGAGGTGGAAGGGCAGACATTTGATGCAAGAGCTAAAGATGCAGTCCCAAAAGATAGGGGGAGGTAGTACGCAGTTTTCCAGGACTGTCTGGAAGGACAGAGGTTGGGTGAGGGAGCAATCTCAGGTTTATATGCTGTACAAATATCCTTTCCCCCAGGTTCATCAGACCTGGAGTCCAGGCTTGGAAGGAGTTGGTTTGGGCTTCAATACAAATGCTTATATTAACGCTAATGTTCTATTAGCCCAAACATTCAAAGACACTTGCCAAGAGAAAGACACTGTTTTGTTAGCTGCCATGAATCCTTCATTAGAGTATTTCAGAGTCTTAATAGTTCAACCTCATGCTCTTGGACAAAGATTGTTTTAGCTGGAGAAATATTCCCAGCTATGAAGTAAGTTATTTTACATGCATGCCCTTACACATTGCAACATACCTCAAGTTCCAAAGCCCTCTGCCACTGAATATGTGGAATTAGGTATTTTATCCCATCAACAGATGTATCTGAAATATATAGTAAGAAAGATATATTTCTTTCTTGCATATTTCTTTCTTGCTTCCATTGTTTTGAAATGCAAACAGTTGTACATATTAGGGTTATCAAAATATTTGCATATAATATGTGTCACATTACTAGTCACTGAAAAGCTGTCATAACTAGTCATTACAATGAGGCTACATTTACACTGCAGTGCTATTTCGGGATACCTCCGGTATCCCATAATAGCTAGTCCGTGTCTTTTGAGCACTCCCGTTATTTCAAAATATAATGGGCTTGCGAGTCTGACATCCCTATAAACATCATTCCATGAAGAGTAAGGGACATTTTGGAATAGCAATTTATTTCCAAATAAGTGCTGTGTAGACACTTATTAGGTATTTCAAAATTAACTCGAAATAAGCTACACAATTTGTGTATCTTATTTCGAGCTCTGGGTGCAGTGTAGACACATCCTAAGAGTCCTAAATATTGCATCAGGATTTCCAAAATAGCATATGGTTTAAAAGTAGATGATTTTGCTAAGACATTGGAACATGTTTTTAAAATTATTAGACGTGGCTGGAAACCTACTTGCCTTAATATGACATATTGCCAGAACTAACTGCTTTGATTTCTTAAGACTAGATGATGATTGTTTGATCTTTTCATTTAAAAAGGTCTAGGTGTCAAAGAGTTTCCTTATGTCTAAACAAGTGTTATTAACTTCAATTATGGCTGCCAGGTGGAGAACTGTGTAGTTCTTTTAGTGTGTTTCAAAATATTTCATTTAGACATTTTGGAAAAACATACATCCCTATTCATAACCCCTGTTACTGTTCTGATTTATAAGTTCTGCTCCACTGTAAATCATTGAAAATGAAAAAAAAAAATCCAAATTTTATAGCATCAAATTTATGTGGCATCCTGCCTGGGCAAAGGACGAAGCAATGTGTGATTCTTATACTGCCCATCAACATTCAGCTTCACTTTATTTTTTTAAGCAGATGGTTGAGGATACACAGATAGAGGAGGGGACAGTATTCAAATTCTCTGTTAAGCAGATTATTTGGATTTTGAAAAAAACAAAACAAAAGAAGTTCTCTTCAGTCAATAACTCCTTTTAAAATATGTGATAAAGATTTGTTTCTAAGCCACATTAGACTGTTTAATTTCAGATAATGCATTTTAATTGCCATGGGTGATTAAATGTATGTCAGCTAATTTGACAGATATCTCAGACCTCTTTGAAAAAGAAGAGGTCAGTCTATTGTTTGGGCTTCACAGCTGGTCTACGTTTTCCAGGGGACACTATGGCCAGTGACTGATACAGTGTACTCTGTCTCTTCTCCTAGCTTGCAAACACTAGTGTCTCACAGTCCAATGAGGGATGAGAGAGTGGGAGAATGAGGCACTTCAACCACAACACCCATGAAGCACCACAAAGTCTTTGAAAATGAAAATATTTGGTTTTTCAAATGTTTGGCCGCAAAAGGGAAATATTCTACATAGAAAAACCCCATTTTCCAACCAGCTGTATGCAGGGCTAATGTCAAAGACAATTTTAGACCTATATGTGAAATATTTATATTGGGAAAACATACCAAGCTGATTTTTATGGTCAAGTTATAGTCTTGAATGGCTCTCTAAAAATAGCATCCATTGGGATCCATTTTTGTGTTGTAAGGTCTTCTGTAACAGATTTAAGCAGTTCCATGGGGCCCAGAATCCTCAAGACCAGAATATGACAGAGCCTTGTTTGGGACATGTGCTGTCTGTGCATGACCCCATCATGATTGCAGTATCTGTTCTTTGTTGGGGGGAAAGCAAGGACTGTTCCTTTGCTGTACCACCTCTGAGGAGCAAGGGAGGAGGTGTGGCTATGGCTCTGTGCATGAGTTATGGAGTGGACCATATGCACCTGAGGGAAGTCTGCACCATTATAAAAGAAGGTGCAGTCTCCACAGCACCTCTTTCCATCATGCCACAAACGGGCCCAAAAATAAAGGTTTCTCAATGGGATTTGAGCAAAGAAAGGCAGAGAAATGTGTTTTTTTGCTTTGGGGTAGTAAAGTCAGATAATATTGAGAATGCAAACAGGGTACTGAAATATTAACTAAATCAGATGTTAAAGATGCTCTGTATTTGGAAGAGTGCAATATGATGCAATTCATGAATTGGTGAAAGGCAGATGACATAGGTTAGAAGGGACCACAAGGGCCATCTGGTCTAACTCCCTGCCAAGATGTAGGATGACAGGTGGCTATCCAGCCTTCTTTTGAAAACCTCCAGTGAAGGAGCTTCCACAACCTCCCTAGGCAATTTGTTCCATTGTCCTACTGCTCTGAGAGTTGGAAAGTTTTTCCTGAGATTTAATCTAATCCTGCTATGCAGTGAGTTTGAACCATTGTCTCTTAGGCTGACCTTTGTGACAAAAGAGAACAAGTTTTCTCCGTTCTTTTAATGGCAGGTTGTGATGTTATTTGATTGAAGTATTAGACATCTGATTAAAATGTGGCACGTGTCTAGAAAGGGTTAACCATCTCATAGGCTGAAGTACACAGGATCAATGTATTGGGAATATGTGATAGTTGGGCTATTACATTAGGATACAGTAGAATTTGGAAATTTAAACTTGCATTGATAGAGCACTAGAGTCGCAACTATTTGCTCAGGTCTTGTGTTGTGAACAAAAAATCCTTGTGTATTACTATAGCTTTGATTCAAGATCAGAAGGGAATATTAACATTTATGATGAAACTTGATTGAAGAAGCATTATTGTTAATATCGCTCTTTGAAGGTTGTGATAAACTATATGTGAACTGTTTAATGGCTAAATTACCTTGTGCTAATTGCCACCGTGTTTGGGAGAAAGGAGATTATGTCAAAAGCCTATTGAGCTCTCCCAGGCCAAGAAGCTGCTAAGAGGTATAATGTAGATTCTTTTTTGTCTTAGATCGGCTGGAGGTTTCACATTCTTGATATACAACACAACAGCTCCTTTTTTTCCATAGCTATCCTTTCTGAAAAAAGCTATATCCCTTAATGCTGGTATTCCAATCATGGGAGTTGTCCCACTATGTCTCTGTAAGGCCAATTAAGTCATAACTTTCTTCATATGTCTTCAGGTTCATCCTGCTTATTCCCCATACTCCTTTCATTTGTATACAGGCATTGAGGATATTTTACAGACTGCCCTGTTGCTTCTCCTCTTGCCTTTTTAAAGCAATTGTTATTTTTGGTCCCTTCTCCATAAGTTAGCCCTATTTGATTGCATTTTATTATTTGTGATAGAAGAGAGTTTATAAATGATAGTGCTGCTACAGTCCACAAAAGTTACAGGCACTGAATGTTATAATGATATAATTAGCCAAATTTTACAACATATGTTGTGACCAGGAATCTTCAGATTTCCAAAGGTTTTAGTTCGGTCTTCTTTTTCGCATGTACATCAGACATTCATTACTTTCCCTGTGATATTTACTGAATACATTCTTGTGCTGGAGATCTCAGAAATGCAAATTTTGCCATGGAAAAAAATATTTAAGCTTCCATTTTCCTGTTGGTGAGGTGATTGTCAGCACTTTGAGAGCAAGTTTCAGGTCTACTGGGATGTTCTCATTTTTATTAATAATGTGATGTGATGTGGGGTGTTTACATGTCTGTCAAATCACTGATTTTCCTACCACTCCATGTTACATGAACAATATAACTGTCCTCTGCATGACCTCTCCAGCAACTGCTGGCATTTCAGCTTTAGGTTTTTTGGAATGTAAGGAAAATCAGGAAGTAAAACTGCAATGCTTTGTATTTTGCACTGATTGTTTTATTGTGTTAATAGTGCAAAGCTATATTCTTTTATTCACTTTAATATCCCAATTATGCTTCCTATCTGACTTCTCATATTTAAAAATAATTTTCTTCAGTTATCACTGAATGTGCATGGCCAGTATACACGGTGACCGGTGTTCCTTTTAAATTGCGTGGCAGCTCTTTCTGCCTTAATATCTGTTCACTTTGCAGACATAAAAGAGCTGAAATGTGTAAAGGGTCTTGAGATCAAGGGGCCTTTCTGTTGCTTTTGTTTCTCCTCTCCATACCAACCCTTCCATTATTCCCTTTTCTCCAGCTTCTCCTCCTCATTACTGTTCATGCTATATTTTTTTCATAAATTTATAGATTTTAAGACCCAAAGGCCTCATGTAATGTGACTTGCTGCTTAACACAGGCCATAGGACTGCCCCCAGTAATTTCTGAATCAAGCTCATAACTTGAACCCTGCATGGATGTGAATTTCCATCATTTGAGGTCTCTAAATCAAGACAGCATATTCTTCAAAGAAGGATGCTATTGGTCGACCAGAAGTTATGAGTAGAGCCCTATGTAAATACAAATTGTTATCCATGGATACAGTTATTTGCAAATAGAAATCAGTACCCATGCCCAGGAACCACAGCACCCCACACTGGCTGCCAGCTGCCTGGCTGTATTGTCGCCCAACTTGGCCCCCAGCTGTGTCTCCTGTCTAGGGTCATGCAGCCCCACTGGGAATAACATGGGGGCAGTATAGTTGCACAGCTGGGAGAAGCTGTAAGCATGGGCACTGCAGTATTTAGGAGTAGAGCCTTGCAAATCCGTGGATATCAATTTCTATCTGCAGATATCTCCACGTGCAGATAGCAATTTGTATCCATGCAGGGCTTGACTCATAAATTCTGATTGAGCAAGAGCATACTTTTTTCCTTCCTCACCCCCCAGTTTTACTTCACTTACCAGACCAAAATAGGATATGTAATCAGTCAAATTATAGTCGAAGGCCTGGATTAGGCTTTGCCACTAGTAGAACGATGGAGTCTGACACTGTTTAACTGGGACTCTTTTCCCTCTATTTTCGATGACCCCACCATGCTTGCTTGGTCAAAGTACCCTGCAATCTATGACACAGACAGAGACGGTCTCCAACCTACACTGCTCACTCTCAGTGACTCATCTCTGATACAGAATGGGGATTATGTGAAGAAATCAAAGATGAGTTTGCTTCTGTGAAAGCCTGGATTTTGATGTTATTGTCAGCCTTGCAATATGCATTGACAAAATGAAGACAGGAAGGATTCCACACCGCCAAGTAGCTGATGTTCCCTCGTATCTATCTCCAACCCAGTCCCAGAATTTATGCAAATTGATGTAGTCCATTGTCATATAATCCCTAAAGAAAGGAAGTACTTACTGCTAATGCTGTGGCTTGTGCTTCTACCATGGAGAATCTGGCCATACCATTTCCAGTGCCCTTTGCAGGCTCTCACACAGAAAAAGTGTGAAAATGAGCAAGCCCAAGCCTAAGAAGGGAGACCAGCCTGTGTGGATTCTCGGACATCCACCTGCTGGCTATCCTCTACTTCTTACCAAAGTATGCTCAAGAGAGGGAGAGCCCATTGCATTTACAAGTCCTGCCTTACAGGGAAATGCCATAGTGGATGCTCATGGGTTGAGGGAAATTCTATAGATGCCAATATGGCACAAGCATGGGGCATCCCACCACAGCAAAAACTGTGCCTGACCTTGTAGAGGCTATAGAAGTCTCTCTCATGTCTTCAGGCCTAATAACACTGAATGATACCCCTGGGATAATCTGCTTTACTGGATTTCCCCATGATTCTTGATGTCTTATAGCTGGCCAGTCATGGCCTGGACATGTTGTGGTGTGAGCAGAAAGTCAATTTGCCCTCAATTTTGTCAGCAAGTATGTTGGCATGCACCACCAGATGAATCCTGGTTTCAGGACACATTCCTCCATCCTGAGTTCAGAACAGTCCTGAGGAGCCCGCAGGCCCAGGCTGCAGCCTAGGTGGGTCATCCATTGTGATTAATTCTTCCCACCAAATCCCATGATTACATAGATGTATTACAAAAGATTAATTCAGACACTTGACCACTGCACTCTTTTGTCCAACTGGGTTGCAACTGAGGGACGAGATACCTTTTGGCTGAATGTATGCCTTGTTTGAGTTACATCGGGCCATGCCATGGACTTATCTCCAAGAAATATCAGGCCATGGAACTTAGCCATGCCTCCACATCCCCTGCTGGGGCCCCAGTTCTTTTTCTAAAAAAGAAAGATGGGACCTTGTATTTATGTGTGGATTATTATCCCCTGCCACCCAGGAGCCCAGAGCAAGACAGCCAACATTCTGTCCCAAAACAAAAAATAGTTTCCTGATCATGATCGCTCCCACCTAGAGCCACCATGCATCCTCAAGCCTTGTAATTGCTTGGATGCTATCTTTTTCCAATACCTCCTGCCCTAAGCCACTGTGCTAGGAAGGAGGGACAACATCAGGTACAGGATAGTTCGCTCTATGTCAAGAACTATTTAATGATTCCAAGAATGTTCCCAATGCTATGGCTTTGTCATGACTTTCCATTAGCCAGCTACTTTGGCAGTTTCAAGACTTATCACATGGTTCCCCATGCCTCCTGCTGCAACAGTCTACTCTTACATCAAATCCTGTGAGCTATGCTTTTATGCCAAGAAGCCATGCACAAATCCGCTTGGCACCTTAATACCTGTAGAAACACCATCTAAACATTAGGCAGACATATTACCCTGGATTTATAGTCAAATTCCCCATGTCTGACAGGTATATAGTCATCTTCACAGTGAAATATCAACTAACTAAAATGGTCCATTTTTGCTCCTGTCACACATCAGCCTTCTGCAAAAAAAAAAGAAGAAGAAGAAGAAGAAGAAGGAGGCGGAGGCAGAGGAGGAGGCGGAGGAGGAGGAGGAGGAGGAGGACCGGTGATGTATTTCATCTGTCTACATGGACTCCCTGAATTGCTGATGTTTGATGAGGGCTGGAATTCTTGCCACAATTTTGGTGTGAAGTTCTACATTTGCTTGAGGTTCACTCTCATTTGTCTGTCATTTAACATCCACAAATGAATGGCCCATCTGAAAGAGTAAATCAAGTTTTAGATCAATAACTGAGATAATTTGTAAAGTATCACCAGAATAACTGGTCTGTCCTTTTATCCCAAGCAGAGTTTGCCCACAACAACATGGACCATGGCTCCACTGGGCAAAGCTATTTTAATGCAAATTTCAAGTCCCACTCCTGTCTCCACCTAGCCATACCCACCACCTCTGTGAACCCTGCAGCTGCTGACTGGGTCCATCAACAAGGCATAGGAGGAACTTAAAACACATCTTGAAAGTGATCATGGTTAGTTGGTATTGGGAAGGACCACTGTTTGCTGTGGGATAGAAGGTGGGTCTTTCTGCACAACAGCTCTGCATAAACAGGGGGTGCATAGACTGTACCTGGGACCATACTTGATCAGTCCGGTGATCAACCCAATAACTAGTGGGTTTCAACTACCCAGATCCTTCAGTGTGTCCCCACTGTTTCATGTGTCTCTACTGAAGCCATACATCACCAACTGTTTTGCACATTGAATGTAACTGGCTCCCTATCCAGGTCCAGGGTCATGATGAGTATGAGATCTGCAATATATTGAACTAAAAAAATCAAATGTTCTCTCTCTGTTATGTGGTGGTCTAGGAGGGTTATGATCAAATCTTGGGAATCAGCATTTCAACTCCATACCCCTGACATTATGGCAGTCATGTAGGCCAGCTACATAAACCCAGGCTGGCAGAGAGTGCCTCTAAAGTGGAGGATGGGGGCAAAATGTCATGGAAGGCCCCAGGGCTCTTGAAGCTGAGCCTATAGAGTTGCCAGGCAGTGAACTCCTACACCTGCCACTGAGGGACAGCTGTTACTATCTTGTGCTCTGCTACCCAGGATCCACTGTGGGCACATGTAACCCACATACCTAGTGTGGTTCACTGTCCTATGTAGTGGCACTTAGACCACTTACAGCAAGAGAAAAGAACAAGGGAGCTCTACAGCCTAAGCTGAGAGCCAGCTGGCTTTTAGCTCAAGCGGTAGAGGCTCCCACTTTTAACCAGCATGAGGTAGATTTGAATCTGGGACCTCGGGAACTTAGTGCAAGATCCTCTACCAATTGTGCTAAAACCTAGCTGGTTCTCAGCTCAGGCTAAAGCGCTCCCTTGTTCTTATCTCTCACTGTAAGTGGTCTAAGTGCCACTACATAGGAGAGTGAACTACACTAGTTGTGTGGGTTGGGTTACACACAGGCTACAGAAAGTTGTGCCTCAGGGGATTCAATGGACACAAATGTAATGGTGCCTGATTGGCTCCCGGTTCCATATAAACCAAAAGGGCATTCCAGGAGTATTCAGGAAACAATGAGAGTCATTAGCTAGTTGCCTTGACTACCTTACATTCTCTGTTCCTGAACAGCTAGTATTGGCCTTGCCTCTGACTTAGACCCGCTCTCCTGCTAGAACTCTGGAATACTCACATGAATCCTGACACGTGATACTGACACGTTGTCCCTGACCTGGCTCTAGCTCTGCCCTTTGGCCTGATTATTGACCTTGATACTGACTCTAAACTTCTGTGGTTGTTCTTGCCTCTTGAGCTCCTGCCACTGGTCCTATAGACTTCACCCAGGATCCTGACAGTACCAAGATTGTAGACACCTTAAAAAAAATATTGCATCTGGATAGGGGAAAGTTGAGCCTTTGCAGATGGTTTTAAAAGGGATACTAGTAATTCAGTAAAATTGGCATGACTAATATTTTATCCCATATAATTTCCAGCTGTGAATGTGTCATCATCAGTCTTACGGGGACAAATTATTTTCCAGCACATATTTGCACAATTTATGCATAAACTAATGTCTTGCACTCCCGCTACTTTACACCTGCACAAGTTATTTCATTCCTTTTGTAGATGGACAATGAACATGCATGCCATCTTCAACAACTATAGATAATTCATGTATTCCCAATGTAAGTATTTTCTGGGCCCTGAGAGACACCGAATAAACTACATGCAACATGGATTTTACTCACTGAAAAAGACCATGCAATGAAGAATACAATTTCCAGAATCTACAGGGAAACTTCAAAACAAAGCTGCTGTTTGCATAAAGATTTTGGTTTATATCTTATAAAATCAAGACTATCCTTTTGAGCTGTGATACTTTGCTTTCCCTGAAGCCCTAACTGTATCAGACAAAGTCCAATTATATATTCATTTAAAATATAGTGTACTGAAGTTTATACTAGAAATTTCAACATGTCACTTTCAACCAATTGTTATTACATATGTATAGTTACAGTTCTGTTAAAATATTCAGGTAAATAGAAAGAAACTGTGTTATAAGTATAGTATTTAGTATTATTCGAGAGAAACCCATTCATTGTGAAGATGATTTACTTCACACCACCTTCAAGGTCTTCTTTGAGTAGACATGCCTTATAACTATGACAAATTGAAATTAGCTCTGTCATATGTTTAGATGCTTGACTAGTAGGAAAATGGTATTTCTGCCTCTTTGTTTTCCATTAGCATAGTCCCCAGCTAATTGTGATTTTACCTTTATCTTAATTTAAAATGTTCTTAACCCTCCTCTGACCTGTCCAGACCCTGGTCTCCCTCCAGTAAACTTCCACTTATCTGGAGACTAGTGTTGGGAGAATCTGTGGGAGATTTATGATGCAGAAGACTAGATTAAAACATATGTGATATCAGAACCCAGCCTGAAACAGATTCTCTCTTTGGCTGGAGTTAGATGTGAATTGCACCAAATAGTGATAGTACCAAAGCTTCAGACACCAGTGACTTTATCAGGCTCTGGTACTTCAATCTGATTATTCTTTTCACTCTGATAAGTGATTGCTCCAGCTGTTTTAAAACTGGACTGAATAATGCCTTAGAAAAATAGGAAATGACCCTATACTGGCAGAGAGAACTGACTGAACCTTTGTGAAATTAATGCAATAAAATAAATAGCATCTCACTTTTTGACATGCCAAGATTAGAACTTTTAGAATTTTGTGATCATAAGTTACACTGTATTGAGTAGGGTGCAATTTTGTATACCTTGTTTACAATATACCTGTTTCTTAATTTAAAGTCTCTTTGAAATTAATGTTTAAATTCAATCTATAAAATGAAATAAATATTAAGGATTCTGATTGCCATGTTGTAATAACTAACACAATATAAATGTTAACATTCTCTTTAAACACAAAATTAAACATAGTAGCTTGGGGTTAAGATATTAACTCCCTTATATATTAACATATAATATAAAATATCCTCCTTTCCTTCATGAACACAGATAGATGAAGGAAATTTCCTTTATCATTAATAGGTCACATTAATGTGATAAAAATGTCTACACACCCCATAAATTTTATTCCCAATTTAAGCAGTTGCCAAATACTGTGCTTACATTTCAATTTTTCCAGAACTCTCCATGGCACTTTATATGCTTTAATTGAAACAATAAAGAGTGGAAAAAAAAAAAAAAAAAAGCAATGAATCCTCCCAAGGGGAAGAGGAAGACTAAACCTGCCAGATTTCAGGAAGACTAAGCCTGCTAAACTCTAATATATTTTCACCTCTTTTTGCAGCATAAATAGTTAAAAGAACGTCTCTGATGCAGGATCTTTAAACAAAACACAAAAAAAATGATAATGTTAGAGACTGAGCCCTACCATCCACTTCCTCCATTTCCCAAAACAATCAGCTTCCCAACTCCCCATCAACTCTATTAGCTGGAAAGCAGTTGGAGACAGATTTTCATAGGTACTTAACACTACAGCTATGATTCTAGTTAATTAGAGCTGCAAGAGCTGAGCACCTCTGAAAGTCAGGTCCTATTACCAGCTGTTTATTGACCCCAATCCAGCTCCCTTTGTAGTCAATCCCAAGCTTCCTGTTATTGACATCCACAGAAACAGGATCAGGCTTGTTATGTGTGGTAGACCAACAAACCCTGCATGCTGAACATTTTGGTAATCTGTAGAGAACTTGCTGGTGGTCTGCAGAGAGTGGGTTGGGCATGTGATGCTGGCTTTGCTCCCTGTTTCCAGCTGTAGCAGCAGCTATTCAGGCCAATTGGTGTGAAGAAGATCCCAGAGACCTGGAAAAGCAGCTGGAAACAAGAGGCCAATGCTACATGAGGCAAGAGGAGATGATGATCAGTGTCATCAGTGGGAAATGCTGAGCATCAGTGAGGGAAGAATATGCAGGGAGGAAGGCAATGAAGCAGGCTGTCCAGGGCAGAAGGCAACCAGCTTTCACTGAAGCAGATGTATAGGGAACAGGAGAGTGAGTGAGTGTGTGTGTGTGTGTTCTAGAGTGCATGTGGAGGGGGCACAAAGACCAGCTGGGAAGGGAGATGAAATAAAGCCTGAAATGAGATAGTGTTATACTCTTTTTTCCAATGGTACAAAAATCCCTTGTCACAATAAAGATAACTAAAAATGCAGACATTTCCTAATTACAGCTGATTGAAACTTTTACTATATGTTTTCATGTTGGAAAATGCTAATTGATTGAAATCAAAACAGTCTTGTGAGAACATATTGATTTCAACAACATTTTGTTAAGGGAGTAAAAAAAACAAATAATGACCAATTTTGAGACGGAAAGGGTCATTTCATCTTTTCGTTTTCACATTGATTCATTTTCTGTTGTCTATATAGTATAACACTCAAATAAAATAAAACAAGTCAAAATCAAAACAAATTTTTTTTTTGAAAATTTCATTTCATGAGAAATTTCCCCTTTTTCCTGCTTTGGAATGATTTTTAATATATATATACATTTCCCTTGGAACTGAAATTCTAGTTTCTGATGATCTGAATTACTATTATAACATTTCTGTTTAAGTAATTACTTGTAACTGCCACAGAGAGGTGTGGTCATGGAAAATGGGTGCTGTCTATGATGGCTGAATGATAGGGATAGTCTACAATTTTTAAAACTTTGAGTTTCTCCACATGATGCCCATAATCAGTGTTCAGTTCATTGGATCAAATCCTGTGTAGCACCACATGGCCAAAATAAATATGTTAGTGGGAAGATCTGAGGTAAAATTGAAAGTTACATCTTAAGTATGATTCCATCATTTATATAGAGTGGGAGCAGAGCTGGTCCAGTTTTCTACAGCACCATTTTGCTGCTCTTCTGCTGGGTTTTGAGGTTATATTGCATTTCCTTTTGTCCCTCCACAGCTGATGTTGAGCATCCCCTAAAACTATGCACTGGCTACATGTCTCCACTGGGTGAAAGAAGAGGAAACACTGAATAAGTGTTTAGCATTTACTTTGATGTGCTAGTTTTTCTGAAGGAAATCCATAGGGTCAATTATAGTAACAAATTAATGTGGCCAAATAGCAGACAGCTAGTTCAAGTATTGTGAAAATTTGGAAGGAGGAGAGGGTTTAATAGAAAAATCTATCCATAGGGAGAGTTAAAGATTTGGGAGAAAACATTAACTATCTATGGACCATTTAAAAATGGTTCTTTAATAGAGATGTAAGAATAACCGCCCAGAAACTCCTAACCATACTTCCAGGTCCATGCCAGTGATTAGTTATTATTGGGTCTGGAAGAATAAGAACCTTTGGCAACAGAGCAGTGAAAATATATATTTTAAATGCAACAGAATACATGGAAAGCAATTTTCTTTTTTTTATATCCAGGGAGCTAGAAATAATACACCTGCATGTATAAATGATTAGTATAATATTGGCACTCCATAGGGCATTAAACAATTTGTGCCACATATATAGATTCTTTCCTGTTATTAATTTGAAATAAAATAAACTTTTTTTCAAACCCTGTGTTGTATTTCTGGCTCTCATTTATTAGTCACCAACTTTGCATTTCTGCTTTGCCAGCTTTTTCTGTTTCCCTGACAATTTTGTGTGTGTGTGTGACTGTGTGTTAGAGAGAGAGCGACTCATTCTGTCAACTATTTCTTTGACTTCTTTCCACTTCCTTGGATTACGTTCCTTTCTCTAGGGCTCAATCCTGCAAAGACCACTCAAGGTCTGATCTAGCAAAGTACTTTAGCATATTTACAATTTTAAATACATGAGTAGGTTTTCTTCACCTAAAGCTGTTGTGCAAATCATTGATAGTAAAAATTGAATAGGACTATACTTTAAGTTAATCTAGAGGGCTTTTCTGAATTTTTCAAACAGTCCTCACATATTAGCATATATGTTTTTCAGTGTTGAATAAAACACTTTTTTTTTCAATTATTATTGAAATTTGCTTTCTGAACATATTTTTCCCTTCAGTATCTTGTGTAACTTTGGGCTCATCTACACACAGTCCTTGTAATGATTTAGTTACATTCTTTTAGATATAAACACCATCACACTGGTATAAATACTTCCACAGTAGGAGATTGCACCAACTTAACTATATCAATTTTCTAAACACAAATGCAAAATTATAAAATACAAAAACTGTTTGCAGACCAGGCTTTCGTTTCCTCTGAACTGAAGACATCAGACTATGTTTTGATTAAAGTTATTACATTCTGCACTTGGAAGGTAGCAGCATATAAGAGAAGTTGGGAGGCAGAGAAAGAGAAATGCTATTTGCTTCTGCTTCACCTGCAGATGGTATTGATGTCACCATGGGTGGAGCTTAGGTAATTCTCCCTCAGTTTCTACACAAAGGTGAAAAGAAAGGTCAGACCCATGATTCTCTTATCTTTAAAAAACAAACAAACAGGTTTTGAAGAATAAAGCAAAAGTGGATCTTTATAGACCAGGAGTTTCAAGCTGAAAAAATGAGCAAACATATAACAGCTTTGCAGGTCACCTTTCATCCTCATGGAGCCAAAGTAGCCTGGTGCCTCATGGTGGGGAGAAATCCTACTCATGATCACTATGCTGAGCTACATCATGGTCTCTGATCCTTCCTGCTGGGTTGAATAACAGACTGTGGCACCGTCTATGTCCCTGAAGTGTAAAGGCCATGTGTAACCAACTGACCTTCTCTGCCTGATTTGGATTAGAGATTTAAATGTGAGTCTTCCACAACACAAGGGAGTCTCCTAACCTGTTGGCTATTCTTGGGTGGATAGAATCTGTGTCTTTAATAGCATTTTGAAAGCTCCTTTTTTCTTCCATATTGGAATGGGAAACAAAGTCTGAAACTTTGGAACTTTTTTCAATAAGGAATTCTTATTTTTTCTAGTCAGCCATAGCTGTATCTACAGGTTTCAATTGAAACCTGTGAGTCTCATTCTGCTAGATGCTGTGCATGAATATGGAAAGAGTGTTCTTGCCCTGAGATGATTGTAGTCTAAACAGACAAGATAGTCAAATGGTAGGAGGAAGGAAATATTCTCCCCATTTTACCATTGAGAATCTGAGGCACGGAGATTAAATGATTTGCCCAAGATCACGGAGAGAGTCTGTGACAGAATCAAGAACTGAACCCAGATCTTCAGCATCCTCACTTTCGCTTCAAGTATTCATATAAAGCAAATATTAGTAGGCAGTTGTAAATTTAGGTTGCATATTTCTAAGCACATCAAAAATTAATTTTTAACTTTTTGCCAATGGTCATGGATATCTTTTTTATATATTTGCTTGTCTCTAATAATTATATCTCCAGCTAGCTAAATTCCTAGGTCAAAAGAAGGATATGGTTAGTCCAGTATATGATTATTACTGCACCAAGAAGAAGTTAAATTCACTATTATAATGCTTAGTGGGTCCTCATTTTTCTACTTTCAGTTGATGAAAATGCTGAGGGGGCCATCTGTGACTGTTATAGGTGCATAAAGGGTGAGTTCTGAAGGCAGGATTGAATCTAGCTATAGAGATCTGCTTATTGTGTGGCTGTGGACCCACTGTGCAGTTTAAATTGTATGTAAGTTGACTGTGCTGAGCTACTTTTCAGTTGTGAATAAGTAACATTACAGCATTCCTTTATATTCCTTGGCTTTCACATATTCTGTAGTCCCACAGCTGAAAGCATTACATTAACAAATGTGTTACCAATATCTCACCTTAGGTGTCCCTCAGGAAAGCATGATTGAGTATATTCTGTTAATATACACTTGTGTCATTGGGGTAAAATATGCCTAAATGTCTAGTTTTGCAGTTGTGTTCTCTAGAATTTTCAGTTAATAAATTGGAAAAATGTTATTTTCAAAGTGAATCTCTTGTGTTTGTGTGGTAAATCTTAATGTTATAATACAAAAGACAAACAATGTTCTTGTTATTTCTGAAGTCTTAAGGAGATTACTATATCCTGGGATACAATGGCACTGTTCAACTATTAATACTTTCAAAACTCATTAAAAGTGGTAATCAAGTCCAAGAAAGATTACCAAGTATCTTGCACATATTAAACAATTCTATTGGAGTAAGCTCAAACATATGAGTTCTTTCATTGCTAATACAAAATAATAACTAAAGGGATTATACGAGAACCTGCATAATATTTACTTACATTGAATACATTAAGTGATCAAGAATAAAATACCAAACAGCAAATGAGGATGCGTGTTCTCTTTTTTTTGAAGGTAAAATACAAAGTTTAGGCAGCTTCAGATTATAAAGGGGGACTAGTGGACAGAGCAGTTAAGTATCTTCAGAAATATTTCTCTGCTACCCTCAAAAATTAAATTGGGGATTTGAAGCAGACTCCTAGAAGGTAAAATACAGAAAAAACAAGAGCTGGCATAAATTCAGAAATCATGGTGCTATCAACATCGGATAATGTCTCAGTTGCACTAGCCTGTGTGAGTGTATGAAGTTGGATGCAGAGGATAGAGAGGAAAAATTAGCAAGTCATTAAGGAAATGACTGGTGAGCAGTTCATGATACACTGCCAAGAACAGCTTATTTGCATTGCTAAAGGTTGAAACAGGATGCTACCTGTAGCCTAAACTTTGGGAAAGAGGGCTAGGCCTTTTACATCTGTAGGCTTCACTGTTGTTCTGTCATTGTTATTTGAACTGGAAGCACTATGGTATGAAAAGGACACAAAACAATCTTAGATAATAAAACATGGTGAAAACAAAGAAAAGTGGAATATATATATCATACAGTAAAATAAATGACTAATGAGAAGCAGTCTTTACTCATGGATTATTTGTTGCAGAGGCAGGACAATGGGAAGTGACAGGATAAGACTGAATGTATTTCTGAAAAAATGCTTTAATTCCAATTCTTGGAAAGAAGTTTGTACCTGGAGTTTGGGCTGGATAGATGATGGCCCCATATAGACTGCAGAGTTAAATTGGAGAAAGATACACAATTTGCAGTATGCAAATTGCATATCTTTTTCCGATGTTCTTTCGAAAGTGGCTTTTCCAAAATTTAGCACGTCTACACAGCGTCAAATTTTGGAAAAACCTGCTCTTTTGACACATCCCTTATGCCTCGTAGAATGAGGTTTACAGGGGTGGCGAAAGAGCGCGTCCCCTTTTTCGAAATTTTTTTTGGAAAAGTGGACGCATTCTTTGGACATGACATTGCTTTTTGGGGATACCTCTGGTATCTCGGAAAAGCACTGCAGTCTAGACTTAGCTTGTGAATCTGTGAATATATGAGTCTCCCTGTTCATCCCCTTCCTTCACAGCTTTTAAGAAGAATGGGATTGCAAGATGATGTCTATAATCTGATCTCACGCTTCAGCCTATGTATAGAGGTCAGGAAGCAATTTTTCCTCCCAGTTCATATTTGTTATCTCTAGGGTGTTTGTTTTTCTGCCTCCTACTGAAACACTGGAGATTAGCTACAGCAAGAGATGGGGCATTACTGGGGATAAATCAGTGCCTGCAATGGTACATAAACTTCTTTAAAATGCTTCAGGTTAACTGAAGTAATTGGACTCATCACAGAGTTATTTAGGTGAAATGTAATGGCCTGTGATATACGGAAGGTCAGACAAGATGATTGAATTGTTCCTGCTCTATGAGTCTGAGACTTTTACCAGCCTTAATTTAAATCTTTCATTCAGGTTTCGGTTTTGTGTGGTGATGGGATTAGCTCTCATCAGAACACAGTGGAAACAGTGTTTGTGTTTAACGAAATAGGTTGGAAGGTACAAAGAAAGGATTTGTGTAGGTTGCTCTCACCAGATACACAGAGATAGGTGCTAGATTTGGAGTGAGGAAAAGTGCCTGTGGTTTCAGTTGAAAAGCAATATGCTTAACTTCTGGCATAACAAAAATTAAAAGCCAAGTCCCTTACCTGATCCAGAAAGATTGCAGGGCTGGGACAGATTAATATTTGAGGACTCACTGGAGCTTTGCCTTTGTTTCTTGAGGGTTTTATTTTTATCTTAAATTCTCAGCTTCTGATTCTTGACTGAACTACAAATACAAAAATTTACCCATTCTCTCAGCAGAGCCTGGGTGGGGAAAGGGAAAGGGAGATGGAAATGTGGCCAATCATCTGTCCCACTCAGACATACCCTTTGAAGCCTAACAATCCTTCTCTTTGCTGAGAACTAAACTATGGTAGCTTCAGATAAGGGGAGAGATAGAGCTCTCTGCACTCTCTCTCCAAACTAGCACTTGCGAACAGGCAACCATAACACAACCCATAGCTAGTAAAGCACTTTAAGATCTTCTGGGCCGCAAGATATTTTATGATGAAAGAGGGACTTATTTCTTAATTTGGTTTCACAGTGCTTGCTGCTGACATATTTTGGGACATCATTTCATTCTTGTAGAAAGTACCACATGCTTTCGAATCTCTTTTCAGAGTTGAAATAGTGGAAGATGTAAGTGTACACTGATCCCTCAGTTTAAAACATTGATAGAGACAACTTTGCATTTCCTTCAGCATCACGAACAAAGTTCTTCAGTGGTTCCACAAACTTTTTCTCAATTAAATGCAAACGGGTACCTCCCCTACCCCCCAGTCACGTTGGATGATATATTCCAGCTAGCTTGCAAGCCATTTTTATCTGTAGAATCATTTTCTGATCTCCTTTGTCACAGTCCCTGAAGATGCATACATTTCTTATGATGGTTTCACAGCATCAGTTGTCTTTTCTATAGCAGTCAAACTAGCTATGTGATTCCTTTCTCTAAAGTTAACATGCCTGAGATCACCTATATAGCTGTATCCCCTGGGTCCTATTGAATCTTTCTTTTCCATTAACTGTGTCCTAGAATTTTAATGTCCAAGTCTGTTTCCTGATTTAGGTAAGTCTCAGTTAACAAATTATATCATGTTTCTTCTTGCACACATGTGGTACAGTTGTAACTCTCTGCTTTGTATCGCCTTTACGTCTGTCTAGGAAATCATGTTTTGGATAAATGAAATTAAACATTATTAGTCTCTTTTTGTCTCCCTCAATATGCTCTTACTTAAGCCCTTTTACTCTTTATTAATGTTTTAATTATTTAGTCCCTTCTGCCGTATTGAAATAGCCCCCAATGTGTGCCATACAATATTGACCAGCACCACAAGTTCGGCTCAACAGCCAAATAGGAAAAAAAAAGTTCTTATATATTTTACCCTGGTGCAAATGATGGTAGGCATCCCTAGTCAAAGGTGATTCACCAGGCAAGGCCACAGGAAACAATGAATATTGTAAAAAAGTTGCAGTTTAAAAGTGGCCCATAGTAAAGCAGCACCAAGAAGTTCAAATGCTGCTTATGTCACTGTGAACAAGTGAAACAGGGGCCTGGGCTCAGTGAAAGTCTTAGGATCGTGCTTACACTGCATGGACACAGATATTGCCCACACTGGGACAGTATAAGTTTAGCACTGCAGGACAAAGCTACAGCATCACACTGCTTCCCAGCACTAAGGATTGTTGAGAGGAAGAATGATATTATGGCTAGGACACTAGACTAGGACTCAGGAGAGCTGGGTTTTATTCCCACCTCTGCCATAGAGTTTCTACATGATCTGTAAGGCCCAGTTTTCCATCTGTGAAATGAAGCTGCTGCTTTTCTACCACACAGGAGTGTTGATAGGTTAAGATTCATTCCGGTATGTGAGCTGTTTGGATATTCCATTGATGAGTCCCATAGGAAAGTCTGCAAATAAACAGTGCCCTGCTGAGATAGTGCTTAGTAACTGACACAGAGTGATGATCACCATCCAATATGTGCCTAACTTCATTTCATAACTAACATCCCCTATATGACACACACCACAATGGTCTCCTGTCAAATCTGTTGATCCATACCTATCATGCTTAGTTTGTGAAATCTCACGGAATTATAGTGCAATGCTTGGGCCAAAATATTTCAAGGCTTTTTTGCATGCCCAATTTGAGACAACTTAAAAGGGCCTGAATTTCAGAAATTGCTGAGCACCCATTTTTATTTAAAATAGACCCCTTTCAGGTGTCTCAGGTTGAGCATTCAAAATCACTGGTAGGTTTTGAAAAATCTGTGACTTGGGCATTTCTCCAGCTCATATATTGGCAGACTTGTGCTGATTTTTTTTAAGCATATACATTAGAGGTGCATACATCCATTCATGTTACACATCAGTAATTTATCAATATGATTAGGCTGTTTAATCCCTGAGATCTATGAAGCTTGTACCTCTTTTTATATACAATATAATTATGAAAGCTGCAAATGCAATTAATTGTACCCCATTATATAGAGAATTTCACAACTAGGTGTTTTTGTACTGGCTTATTATGAAGAATGTTGTAAGTGTTGAAATTTTTTAGAGAAAATCCAGGTACACAGTAATTCTTAAAATGCTCAGTGGCATCAGTCTTTCTCTTAATTGCTGTTATTCAAACTGCCTCTCAATGTCAAACCATTTTTCTAAGATATTAACAAATCAGAGTAATATCTTGGAGGGTTGTACCTCCTGTCAAAATGAATCCCATATGTCAGTAACTCAGGATTCATTTATGTCACTTTGAAATTATTTGCCACTTTTGAAATACCTAGGAAATCCATGTGAAAGGTAGGGTTCTGCAATTTTTGACCATTTAGCTGATGGGAATTTTGAGTGCAGAGTGACTGCAGAAATGGGACTTAAAAAGTTAAAATACTTTCCATGGGAATGAGAACTAGGCTCAGTAACGGTTAAAATCTTTTTCCTGATTTCTGACCTAATGTTTTACTCCTGCATATAGTAGCTGTAGGTAACCCACAATATTAATCACATTAACATGTTCCCCAGAAAGGTCAAATTACACCATTACTTAAGAAAACCCTTAGGGGGAGGGAGGGGCTGTGTGTGTGTGTGTGTGTGTGTGTGTGTGTGTGTGTGTGTGTGTGATATCAATGCAACAAGACAGTAAGAAAGATTGAAAAATGTTATAGTTTTTATTTTGCCAACAAATCTGTTGCTCTTTGCAATGTTTAAGTGGGCTTATACAACATAAACATTTTGGACATTTAACATATCGAGCTCAAATAAAAATGACACGCAAACCATTCACTTCTGAAGCTGCCTTGTGTTCAGTTATTGGAACACTCCATCCTTGTGGTTTCTGAAATATTATATGTCTATATTCCAGGTTAAACTTTCTATTTTCCTCAGGGTAAGGTTGCTTTTCAGTCTTCAATGGCTTGGTTTTTGCCTAAAGAATCAGGTCCTATCAGTAAAATCAAAGGCGATTACACAGCTCAGTAGTCATTTAGGATTTCTGTGGCTCAATTAAGCATGTATAGCATGCCACAGCCACTGAGACTCTGTTTATTCAGTGAAAGTGCTCTGTAATTTATTTAAAATAATCCATCTTTAACAAATAAAGAGGCCATTGACTGCCCATCGCTGCAGGCATCCATTTAAATACTGCCTCCTTGATGGTCTGTTTTGCTGGTTTAAGTTAAATACCTGACAAAAGTGATTCAGTTTTTTTTAAATAAGATTTGTATGTGCAATGTTTGTTTTCTTTTACACCAGTAATCAGTTAGAACTTCTTTTTAACAGATTGGCCATTAAAAATGATTAATGCTGTTCACTCTGATAATAACACATTGTGATTGCCAGTCATTTTGTGTGTGTGTTTAAAATTGCCTAGGAATTGTGTTCTTTATTGCTCTCTGTTAATGAGGAATCGTGTAAGACCTGTTACTGTATATGCACTGAAAAGTTGATGGCATGTCTGTGCCCTATAACAAAAAGTCTTTTCTTCCCTAAGTGCAACACAAATGAGAGCTGATTTGTTTTCTCTCTCTCTTGAATACTTCAGAAATGATTCATTCATCAAAATTAGCGAGCTGGCCCAAAGGCTTGCCAGTTTCAGTGGGTCATCTTTGAGCATCAAAAGATTGCAGTTTAAGGCCCTGGTAAGTGCTGCTACTGGTAACGTTCCAATGTAACAAAACTCAAAAGAAGTTTTCTCTCTGTGATGAAGAACAGCCATTAATATCTGCCCTGGGAATAGGAGAAAGTACAGTGGTAAGTTTTCAGGGCACAGGGAAAGAGTTTGTTATTGGTTAAAGAGTCATATTTAGGGTTAAGGACAAATAAAATATTGGCAGCCATAATGAAACCTCCTATCCAGCAGCTACACAGCATTGCCTGTTTTCTCTTCCTCTGAGAATAAGAAACTTGGGGGGAGGGAGGTGAAACTTTGCTGTTTGTTATTTAGCTACTATTTTTTGATCACAGTTAAACAGAACTGTTGATTGCCCACACAGCTTTCTCATAAAAGCAGCAAAGGAAAAAATATCAGATGTTCAAGGAAATGCAGTAGGATCAAGACAGCACAAGAGCTGGAATGTAGTAAGTTTACATATGATGCTTATGAAAGTTATGAGTGGTTATTTTGTCACCCGCTCAAATGTACATTAGTCTTCAATTGATACAAGAAAAGTTACCAATGCCTTTTTAAAATAAGACCAACTCCTTTTCTGTTAGGGAAAGTCTATTCTGCAGCAAGAGATCTTTCATAGGACTTCACATTTCTTCTTGGAGCTTCGTGGTGTTATCAGTCGAGCCTGCAGGGATAAAAAGTTCTGTATGTGCATCTCCAAAAATGAGTGGCAGATATCCACATCCACATTTGTGCACGTGGACACACCTGCGTATATATAGTAGATATCGGCAAATTTGCAGAGTTCTAGATATAACATTTGTATCAGTGGATTTAAGACATTGACCACTCTTCTTCTCTCACTACGTAAACATAAGTCCCACTGATGCTAATGGGAGAATACTAAGCAGTAAAAATAATAGTACTTTTTAGCTAGATAAAACACTGATATTTATAGATGTTGAGAACTATATAACAAATGGTTAAATGAGGCAACAGATAACATAATAGGCCAATATTGTGTAAATCAAAGAGAGAAACAGGAAAAGAACGCAGGTGACCTGACTCCCAGCCATATGTTTTATTCACTGGAGCATGCTTCTATCCTGGATCTTTGTTTGGATTATGACATTTTGCACGCACCGTAAAGGTGAAAAGACTTTGATTTTCTCTGCACTTATAAAAGATGTTACATTTTAGCCACAGCATCATAAATCTATTACCTGGGTGAGGAGCTGGGGAGAAGAGGAACTATGTAGCCAGAGCAAGCTTATGTGTATGTGTGGGGAAGAGAACAGAAGTTATGCTGTGTGAGGCACTGGAGACCCTCCAAATATTTTTATTCATCATTACTATTTTTATGTGAAAACGAACAGGCTTCCAGGCCTGGCTGGTTGGCCTCAGGCAGAGATTTCGGCCAATTCTAATTCAAATCCATTTCAGGGGATGGGGGAGAGAGGGAGAGTGTGTGTGTATATATGTGCACACTTTGGTGTGTCCAGGGTATTTGCATAAACTCCAGAATGTGCAGCTCTTTATCTGCTGCTACTTACATTTACTCAGGCTGTGCCACCTTCCTTGCTTTAGTGCAACAAGCCTTTTAATTAATCATCTGGACCTTCAGCTTCCAAACTTTTTAGTGTTTTTAGAAGGGAATTCATTGGATGGTCTTTTTATTGGAACACGTGTAAAAATACTAAACGAAGTGATTAGAGCATAGTTTAAAAGCACACAAGCTTTTTTTTATATATAAACAGGCAAAATTTCTTTTATTGCATCAGCTAAGGTAAAAGTGCTGATTTCTTTTCTTTTTAAAGTCTGTTAGCATTTCACTGGAGATTATTATAGTTCCAAAAAAATGTGGGAATGAATGTTGCTGTGACTTAAAAAATCTAATTTAACAGAAACAGTTTTATTGATAGATGTTGTCAGAAATCTGTCTGGCTTGACAATCAGTAAATGCAGGTACCAACATCATGTTCCAGGAGAAATATTTGTTCACATATTTAAAATGATGGAATGCTTCCTACAGTGTTCGAAAGCTTTTCTGTCCTTTTGAGTACCACACAAATGAAGGACCTGATTCAGTAAAGAAAATACACCTGGCATTTCACTCTACAGAAGTTCACAACAGATCCACTGGATTTAATCTTAAAAACTAGTTTGGTAGGGCTTCCATGTCCTTTTGGGGGCTTTTGCAAAGCAATAGCCAGACATGTTTTTTACTGAACAAGGCTCAAAGAAAAGAGAGATGGGGTGGACATTATGGCAAAAGTTCACTTCATTATTGTTGCCAGACTGATCCAATTGTGAGCAAGGGCTTCTCTGGAACTGCCCAAGGTACAAATACTTCCCACCAATCCTCCGATCACTTGGAAGGGCAGTAATTCCCCTACTCGTACATGGCCATCTGGCCAATTCCTATTACTCCTAGCTCCATCCAGATAAACCTTCCCCTTCTTTCCCTTCTGCAACAATTCCCAGGGAAGCCCATATGCAGGTAACAACCTTATTTCTTCCAGCCAGTCAGCCAAAGGACCCACCACTGACCTATAATTTCTGCTAAGAATCATAGAGCTGGAAGAGACCTCAGGAGGTCATCAAGTCCAGCCCCCTGCCCAAGGCAGGACCAGTCCCAACTAAATAAGGTTTCCAACAAGGCTTAAAAATAATCAGAGAACTGATTTGTAAAGCAGAAAAGGCACTGTCTCATAGTTCCTCTTGTAAAACTTCATCTGTAAACCAAGGCACTGAATATATTGAGGTAGCTTCCCAGCTAGTGTAACTTGTCATAGTTTCATGACTAACTTCAGTGGAGCTATGACGATTGACTCAAGCTGAAGATCTGCCCCTTCAGTATTTTTTTTTAATATCTTAAACCTCTGCTTCTGCTGGAGATTAATGTTAGTCATTTAAGATACATTCATATTAGAGATTAGGCCAGAGTTGCAAAATTCTCTTTGCCCAGTTACTGAAGACTTGCTGTGTTGCTTTGTGTCATGTTACATAATTCTTTTCACAGGGGCAAAGGTGCAGGTTTTGTACGTGAACATTTCATGGAAACATTTCATGACAGTTCAGGTAATGTGAAAAGTGGGAGGAAATAAGGTAGTTAACTTGAAGCTGATCCTAACCAGAGGTGTGACCAATGAGTTGCCTAGGACTTCCCACAAATTTTTTTTGGTAGGAAGAACTCTCTCCCTCTCTCTCAGTACCCTATTGCCAGCCATCTGTTGATAATTACTGTCCAGTCTCTACTGAGAACTTGTGATATTTAATATTTCCTCAGCACTTGAACAAATAAGCGATAATAACTGCAAGGTACTTGACCACAGGAGTAGAAAGATGTATAGCATGAAAGAGTCAGTGTACACCTTGGTTTATAAAAAAACCTTTCCATTTTCTATTAAGATAAATCCCCGTCCTTGAGACCTGGAGAATAGGTACATTCAGTTGTACAGTATTTCAGGAAAACCTAAGCTTTTTAGAATCACAAATATCAAAGAGCATAACAAAAATCTCCCTACATTTTTCAATAGTTCAGTTTCAACATGTTTTCTTAAATCATTGCTGACCTGCCAACATTTTACCTGTGAGACTTTTAGATCAGCTCACCTGAAGAAATCCTTCTACCCAATGTAAACACTTCTTTGTCTTATCTGTAATGTATATTCTTCAGCATTTTTACAATCGCACTCTGCTTTGCACAATAGAAATAATGTATGGTAGTAGGGTTCATTAAGCCTGCTTTAAAAATAATCAGAGGATATAAATGGTCTGAAATAGAAGAAACTGTGTACACTCTCTTCTGAGAATAATAATTTAAAAAGTTTTCATATAGAACCTTTCAGTGCAGGGGTTTCACATGTTTTACAATAATTATCTAAGCCCTGCAACACCATGATAGGAGAGATTATTTTACAGATGATCACAACAAGACTATTTCTGCTTCTGAAGTTTTAAAGGGTAGATCTTTCACAGTCTCCCGAGTGATGCCAGCTTCCATTAGCTACATTGCTTAACACTTCATAGGAGTGGGGCATAAAGCTGAGAGTTTCAAAAGCAACTAGTGGTTCTGGGTGCCTTGAATTTTGGATGTACAACTCAAGATGCTTTTCAAGTCAGAAGTCATCTGAAAATCTTGAGTCCTGTCAGGTGCAGCCCAATATGGAAGCAGGACTCCATCTCTAGTCACTTTTGAAAATTTAGGCAGGAATGATTAGGTCACAGTCACGTAGGGTACAGCTACACAGCAAGGCTAAAGTTGAGTTAAGCTACGCAACTTGAGCTACATCAATTGCGTAGTTTAAGTTGTAATAGCTTAATTTGGCTTTTGGCACTGTCTACCCAGCAGGAAGTTGCTCCTTGTGAAATGAGGGTTACAGGAGTTGGTGTAAGAAGTCCTCCAGCTCGCCATTATTTTGAAATAATGGCTTGCAGTGTAGACACGCTCTTTGTTATTTCGGAATAACATCAGTTATTTCAAAATAACGCTGCTGTGTAGACATAGCCATAGAGCCTGATTCTGCATCTAGTGTGGTCAGTGGGAGTTTTTCTGTGGATCCAGATTTGGGTGCATAGCACATGATCCAAAGCCCAATCAAGTCAATGAAAAGATTCTTACTGATTTCAGTGGGCTTTGAATCAGCCCCAAAGCCAGTAAATAAGTGGCAGAGGCAGCAATATAGCTCATAAATCCTGATTCCTAGTCTTTGGCTTGTGTTTGCCCTTGATACAGTTACCAGCAAAGAACTGAACTATCAGTGATGTTGGTGTTGTGACTGCACACGGAGAGAGGAAATGACAGCTCTCAAAGACCCATACCCATGCCATTATCCCTGATATTATGGAGAGTGTTATGTGTCACACTGTTGTGCTGAATGCTACTTTTGAGGTATAAGAAAGCAAAGCCCTTTATTTAAAGAAACATTTTTACAACTGTGCCTTTTGAAAATGCTTTCTGTGCCAGCAAGCATTTGCTGTTCATTGTTACACCTGATGTGTATCCTATCTCTCACTTTTCTGGTTTAACAAACCTACCATGGGATTATATATTTATAGGCTTCTGCTTTTGTCAGATGCTTTTTGTGAAAAATGAGAATGGTGGATGGGCCCGTTAAAAATAATAAATAAAAGATGGAAATGTGGTGAGTCAGATTATTTGAGGTGTTAGTTTAGTTCATGCTACCTTTTTTTTTTTGCTGCTGGAATGCAACAGATATTAACTGCTACTGCTATAGTTCATTAAACAAATATTTGTGTAAATTCACATGGTGAATATGTGAAGTGCTTTCATGGGCAAGAGGAATATTTGCCCATGTGCCCATTTCTTTCTTATATGAGGCTGAAGTACTGTACACACTGACCTAACTTCCACACTCATGCTGTTACACATCAGCTTGAGTTCTCTGTTCTTTTTTTGTTGTTGTAACTGGTTTACAGTTGAATTACTGGCTGAATATATAACAGTTCTATTGCAACACAGCTTTTCCCGTAAAAGCACTCAGAGCCAGCACCTGGGAATTTCAGCCATTGATTTTGAAATGAGCCCTGACACTGAGGACATTCTATTCCTTTGCGTTCTTTATAGGATTAATTAATATACTGAATGCCACGAAATTACTCAGAATGCATCCACAACATCTAAAACCTTCCAGCAGGCCACACCCCAGCTTCTATCACTTCCATTTTCCAGAAGATTCTTAGCATTTCCAAAAAATGAGCCCACCTACTTTCTTTTGTTTCCTGCTTCTTTATTGTTGTTTGTTTTGTACACTGTCTGGGACCATATCCACCCATCAGTCTGCATGCAGCAGTCAACTGGGAGTTTTGTATAAATTACTGGAATGATAATTGTACATATATTAAACCTACAGGCATTTCTTATACCCCCTCTCCCTACCTTTAGTATATAATTAGATGGTAATGTAACCAGCAAAACCTTAATCTATAAATATATGAATCATATCCTTCTATGAATTCACATCTGACTTATGAACAGCTGGCCACCTTCATTAAGTCACTTTTGTATACTATTCATTTTGGTGCACTTCCATTAGCAACATGAAGAAGAAATATGATTGTGGAGGAAAGGCTTTCCACCTAAAAACCCATGGATCAATGTTACTTTTGTACTAGTATTTTTCACTTAACATTATAGTGAGGTGAACTGTTCACCAGGAAAAATTTGTTTGTCAGGTTTGGCCTTCTCCTCCATTGATGTCCTATCTACAAGCAGATCATGAGTTTTACAAGTTTGTTCATTCCTTATGACCTCAATTCAGTACCCTTGTCCTTATGAACCCTTTCACAATCTTTAATTATATAATCACATGCTGTTTTTTCCCCCCCAGGCCAATTGCTTAAACCAAAGTTCTCCCACTTGGTCACTAATGGTGTGTTCCCTACCTTCTGATGACCAACTTGATACCTGGGGTTGGATCTGCAGAAGAGCTGAATACTCACAACCGTAGCTGAAGTTAATGGGAGCTGTGAACATACAGAGAACTGTATCAGGGGCTTGCAACCAGTGGGTCAATCAGCCCTTAGCTGCAGCCAGCTGTGTGCTAAAGGTTGCCAGGGTTCATGGGCTCCAGGGTCAGGAGCTCCCGGTGGGCCCTCAGGTCGGCCCCATGAGCTCCAGGGTCTGGGGCTGTGTAGCTGGGGTTGGAAGCCTGGAATTCCTGGTCAGCCCTACAGGGTGGGGGGCCTGGGTCTGCTGGCCTGCCCCACAAGCTCTGAAGTTGCCTCTCAGCCATGCATGGTTGGGGCTCCAGAACTGCCACCTGGCCTGACAGAGTCTCAGGTCCAGCTCCACAAGCTCTGGGATTCAGGAGGCTCCAGAGGGCTGGTGGTCCAAGGCTGCTGCCCAGCCCAGCCAGTTCTGGGGATCTGGAGCACCCATGTGGTAGGGTCTTAAGGTCTGGGATTCCCAGTCCTCCCCAGAGGGAGGGGAGTCCATGGCTGCAGTCTGGCCCTATAAGATCCAGGGCTGCTGGCTGGCCCAGCACAGCAGGAGGTCAATGGCAGCCATGTGGTGGAGTTCTCAGGTTGGCAGCTGGACCCACAAGTTCCGATGACTGGCCCCACACAGCAGGAGTCTGGGGTTCTGCTGGCTTGCGGTGACCTGGGATTTGGTATCAGCAGGGCAAGAGGCCATCCCCATGCAGCTGGGGCTCCAGGGTTGCTGAGGCAGCTGGCTGGCTGGCCCAAAGGGTCTGGGGTCCAGGGCAGGTGCACAGCGAGGCTCAGAGGCTCCTGCTCAGCTCCTCAGTGTTCGGGGATCTGCGGCAGTCATGCAGACCCACAGAGAGGGTGTCTGGAGCTGCCATTCAATTCTGCAGGATTGGGAGTCCAGGGCATTGGCAAACCCTGAGTGCTCCAGCGTCTGGGGCAGGCAGCTCTCCCCACACAAGGGGATTGGATTTGTGGCTCACAATGATAAGTTGAGAAAAGCTGAGCAAAATTCTTTGAAAAATCAGGCATTTGCGTTTCAGATTGGGCATCCAAAATCAGTGGACATTTGCAACATGAACCTCTCTGTGCCTGCCTCCATTTTCCATTTATAAAATGGGAATAATATTACCTCCTGATCCCATGAGGGTGTTGTGAAGATTGATTTATGATGCACTCCAATGCTGTAGTGAGAAGTTCTATAGAAAAGTCCATGAGGGCAGGGTTTGAATATCACACACTAAATAGGGCTGGGGCCACACACGGAGCAATGTGTAGAAAACAAAAAACATTGGCTAGTTGCTCATCAGGTGAGGACTGTCTCTGAACTGAATGTGGTGGGGTAGGTCTGCTGAGAAGGAGAGCAAATGGAGCAGGTGCCCCGGGCCTGGCAATTATAATGGGCCTAGGATCCCCCAGGTTGCTGCCGCCACCTCTATTGTGGCAGTGGTGGTATCGGAGCCCCAGGGCCTTAAGAATCTCCTCTGGAATGCCACACATCAGGCTCCAGAACCCCGTGCCATGTGCTCCAGCCAGCTCTGGGGAGGGGAGGGGGAGGTCCAGCAGGGGGTGCTGCACCCCTGGGTGGTGCTAGGAGTTGGCTGCCCCCATAGAATCCTAGGTCTGGAAGAGACCTCAGGAGGTCATCGAGTCCAACCCCCTGCCCAAAGTAGGACCACCCCCAACTAAATCATCCCAGCCAGGGCTTTGTCAAGCCAAGACTTAAAAACCTTTAGGGATGGAGATTCCACCACCTCCCTAGGTAACCCATTCCAGTGTTTCACCACCCTCCTAATTAAATAGTTTTTTCCTAATATACAACCTAGACCTCCCCCACTGCAAGGTGAGACCATTGCTCCTCATTCTGTCATTTGCCACCACTGAGAACAGCCTCTCTCCATCCCCTTTCGAGTCTCCCTTCAGGTGGTTGAAGGCTGCTATCAAATCCCCCCTCACTCTTCTGTTCTATAGACTAAATAAGCCCAAATCCCTCAGCCTATCCTCGTAAGTCATGTGCTACAGCCCCCTAATCATCCTTGTTGCCCTCTGCTGGACCCTTTCCAATGTATCCACTTCCTTTCTGTAATGGGGGCCCCCGAATTGGACGCATTACTCCAGATGTGGCCTCACTCGTGTCCAGCCCCACCCCTTCCACCTGAGGCTCCGCCACTTCTGGAATGCAGAGCCCAGCAGCCTGGAGATTCTTTCAGGTCCCCTGAAGTGGGATACTGTGGAAAAATAATATGTGATTGTATAGTTAGCAACCATCGTATAATGCAAGGATGCCAAATTGTACAGGCAACCTTAATCCTGGCATTTCCAAACTTTAGAGTGTTTAACTTTGCAACTTTATTAATGTGCTTTTTACTTTTTTGTGAGTCTTTTTTTGTGTGATTAAAATACATTTCCACCTATGAGAAAGTTTTGTTAATTAAGGCAGGTCGACCTTGCCATTGGGAGATATGATTGCTCTATGTGTAGGCAGACCTGAGAGAGGTTTGATCAAACTGAGCTCAAGTTGCAACTAAGTGAAACCACAGTGAAATATGCAATGACTGCTCAGTACAAACCCAGGATCCTGGCTGGGTGAGGCTAGTCTGTGCTTCTGTGCTTCACTGCTCTAATTACTCAACCTCTCTTTGATTGATTGTAATCAATGCTAGCTTGGATACATCTATACTTGTGTAGTCACAGTTCCTGCTTACAGTGTAGACATAGGTTATGTCGGCACTTCGTCATTTCCATCTCAAGCAGATGCACCTGCTCTAAAGCTGATCAAGCTAGTACACTAAATCTAGAGTGTGGCCTTGGAAACACAAATGGCAGGAAGCCCTGACTACACTGAATTTGCTCCTGCCTGAGACCCAAGGCCTGTATTTGGGGTAACTAGCCTCTCGTGCCACTGCAATCTCATTAGTGCACTAGCTTGATCAAAAGTAGTGTGACTATGTCCTCTTCAGTGGTGAATTACACTCCCAGCTCAAACCGTCATCATAGGTATAGTGTTCTTGGAAGAAAGTACAATCTGAGAATGGAGATCGTCTGTCCATGGTGGGAAATAGGATTGCAAACATATGTTGGTATGTCAAGTGAAACCAATTAAACAGTGAGACTTTGGGGTTTTAGGCCAAATACAAATGTTTTCAGAAAATGATATTCCCCTGTAGAAAGATAACCAGTGCTCTTTCAAGGGAGGAAATTTAGTGAGGTGTAATTCAAATAGGTTTTTATTCAGAAAAGGGAGTGATGAATTATTAATGATTCATGTTATAGGATACAGCAGGTTCTCACAGTACAAATACAACTACAGATGTGTTCAAGACTAAGCAAGGGCCATTATCCCCATACTTGGAAATATGAGCAAAAGATTAAAAAAAATAAGTAAATCAAAGAACAAATCCAGCATCTAGTGCAATCTAGGAGCAGGATAGCCTCATAGACATCCATCAATAGGATCAACCTACTATCAGCAGTCTGCTCACTTTAGGAGCCAGCCCACAAACCTAGATGCCTAGATGTTGCTTCTGGAAAATATATAATACAGCTTCACATCAGAATCACAGGCTGCTGCCAAATATACCTCAAGAGTGGCCTTAACATTGATTACTTTTGATGGAGGAGGTAGAGGAAGCAGCCTCATGTGCCAGCAATACTAGGAGAGAGGATCAAGCCAATATTCAAATTAAACTACATCCACATGAGTTTTTATTCTGTAATTGAATGGCAATTTTTCATAGGGTGAGTTATGCTTACGAAAGTCTCAAGTGTTGTTCTGCCCAGCACTACTGTGTATGTGCAAACAAATGGTATCTTAATTATGATGGAGAGGCTACATGACAAGGAAATGTTTGAGGCCCTTCAAGACAATAAACCCTGTAATCATGAATCATCATTATGATGCCACCAAGCTCCTGAAATTCCCAACTGAGCAGATTATGTTTTACCTACCTGCTAAAACTGGGCATGTCTTTTTTGTTTCACATTTTAATTAGAAAAAGATTGACCTTTTAAACAGTGACAAATCCCTCTGCTAATACTATATTTTCTGATGAAAAGAGAAGGAGAACTGTAAACTACAATCCTGTGTGTTAGTTTCTTTAGAGCTTTGCTAAAGCATGTTAAAAAGAAATGTAGTTTATTCCTGTATTTTATGTTCAACACTAATTTTTTGGAAAAACGTGTCTGAGCTTTTAAAGTTTTTGTTTTTCACTTATGCATTGTATAAAATAGATATCCTGTCTGCAGAAAATCAGTGCAAGGCCTATGCACAAATGAAAGCCTATTTTAAAGGCTTGCGTGATGCACTGGACTTTATGGTAGCTCTCTGCACAGAAGTGATGGTCCCCCACAGAGTTCGATTCCAAGCATCGGAGTGCTTGCTGAAGTCTCTCTTTCCACATAATTCTGAATATGCAGAAAGTCTGCTAGATAGAACTCAACTCTGAGTTGGGAGGAAAGCATTCTTCTGAAAAACAGAGTGTGAGAGAGTGGGACAGAGACTTCTGGAGCAATGGAATGGTGCTGCATTTAATGCTGGCTAAATAAACAAAACCACTAAAAGTGAATAAGAGAGTTTAGAGCTTGTAAGTATGAAACCCAGTCCTTCTCTCTTTAAAGCTACAGATATTTGGGCACAGCTGAAGACTTCAGTCAAGGAATCCAGCTTTCTGAACATCTGAATTTAACTATGTGAAGATGCTTCATGAAAGAGTAAAGCAGGGGGCTCCTGGCCCATGGACTATCTACGGTCTGGAGTATATTTGCAATCCAGCCCGGGAGACATGGCAGATGAAGGGGGGGAGGGGAATGTGTTCAAACCTGTCCCCCAAGCCTGACCCCTTCCTGTCACTGCCCCACCCTCTCCCCTCCATGCCACCCTGACTCCCGAGGAACCCACCCTTGGGGATTGCTGGAGGACCTGGAGCAGGTCAGCTGCAGTGGTTGGGCCCCCCTCATCCTCACATTCCTTGCAAGGGCAGGAGGCACAGGGAAACAGAGTGCAAGAAAGTAGATATGACAAGTCTGTGTAGGGGAGAGCTAAACAGTAACTTCAGTGAGTCATTTGGAAAATTTGAGGAGAGATGCTGCAGACAATCTTGTTTTTATAAGGGATAAGGAGGAAAAATAAGTATTGAAAGAAAGAATGAGTATGAGGAGAAAAAATGGATGCCTATTGGGAGAAGGTGGAATAGCGGCATTTGGGCTGAGTATGCTTATCCCTGAGGTGAACAGACTAAGACTCCCACTCAGTCATTGTCCTAAGGTTTCAAATAGAGGAACAAATTCTGATTTCATTATGTCTGAGTACACCTGGAATAATTTCACTGATTTCACAGAAGCTACTCTAGATTTGCACTAGTATAACTGAGAACATATTTTTGCCCATTGTCTAAGCAATCTGGCTATGTCTAGACTATAGGGGTTTTTTTGAAAAAAATTGCTTTTTTGAAAAAACTTCACCTGCGTCTAGACTGCCGCCGTGTTCTTTCTAAATTAGAGCTAAAGAACGGGTCCATTTTTTTGACAGTGATAAACCTAATTTTACGAGGAAGAATGCCTTTTTTCGAAAGAGCTCTTTTGAAAAAAGGCATTCTTGATGGCAAACAGGGCTTTTTCGAAAGAGAGCATCCAGATTCCTGGGTGCTCTCTTTCGAAAAGCCGGTCGCTTTTTTGAAAAAAGTTGTGGATGTCTAGATGATCTCTTTTAAAAGAAGCAATTTCGAAAGATTATTTCGAAAAAGCTTCTTTCAAAAGAAGCGTGTAGTCTAGACATACCCTCTGTAGCCTGTAGAAAAGATAGAACTAAAATACTATATAAGGAGAGAATATTTTGTATTTTGGGGATGCCTTTCAGACTCTGAAAATATCATATCTTCTGTTCATAATTGTATAGTAACTACTTTGTGGCTCAAAATCAAAAATGAAATATAACTGTCATGGATCCTGAGCTCTCTCGTAACACAACCATTTACCTGAAATGCAAAAATTCTGTGGGAAGTGGAGGAAACTGTTTTATTTACCATCAGAATGTGATTAACAGAGTCAGACCTTTCTGCCCAATGCTAGATTGCACAGGTAGTAGTATTGCTGTGTAGTGGGTCAGAGTGGCCGCCCACTGACATGAAGGGGAGGAGCCCCTCCCTGAGCCTTGGTGGGCAGCACCTGGCACTAGCAACCCATCTGACAGGAAGCAAGGAGGCAGGGCCAGGGATATAAAAGGCTGACCAGAGAGCCCCGTCAGGCCCCAGCGGTCAAGGAAGCCAGAAGCCTCCCCTGCACTCCGAAGCAAGGAACTGGACCCAAGGAATGCCGAGGACTGGCCCACGACTAGAGGACTGCTTGGAGGGTTTGTTTACCTGGCTGGAGGACTCCAAACCACGATGCCCAGATGACCTGCTCTGGACCCAAGTACAACCTGAGGGGGGAAACGGAAGCAGCCCAGGGATAGCTGACCCTGCAATAGAAGGTCAGTGTGTTGCTGTACGGATCCCCTCTGACCCAGCAGCCAACTGCTCTGCTGTTAGGGCCCTGGGCTGGGATGCAGTGGTGTGGGTGGGCCTGTGTCCCCCCTGCCACTCTCAGGTGGCAGTCTCCCCCCTCGGCTGTTCCCGTTCAGCAGCCTGCATCTTCCGGACGCCCGCCTGAGCAAGGGGACCCAGCAGGGATTGTTGCAAATGGGCCTTGAACTACTTGTGTGTGTTTCTCTGCTGCCCCACCCTGAACCAGGGCTCGGGCCTACAAACTGTTTCCCTACAACCCCACCCTGAACCAGGGCTCAGATTGATAAACTGCTTTCCTGTTACCCGCCAGGATCCAGGAGCTGGGCATTGAACTAACTGTGTAGTTGCCTGTTACTCTCCCCCGCCCTCCCCGAATTAGGGTTGGGACTAAGGATGGTCTTTGGGGTGTATGGTTGTCCTGCCCAGAACAAGGGCTGGCACGTAGAGACTTTTTTTTTATAGACTGGAGGTTACTGTAGTGGGTCGGAGTGACCACCCACTGACCCTGCAGGGGCGGAGCCCCGCCCCGAGCCCCAGTGGGATACATCCTGGTTTGGCAATTAAACCGAAAGCATAAAAATCACTGAACTTTTTAAATGGTGTTAAAATCACAGAACAAGTTGCAATCTCATCCTTTAACAAAATTTCACTATGCGTTTAAAGACTACTTTTAATGAATCCAATAAATGTGTCCCCTGATCCCAGCTAGAGTCAATGTTTGGAGCTCTTTCTGCACACAAGTGTAATATCTGCTCGTTGCAAAAACATATGACTCCATGGCCACTGTCTTCCCAAAATAGCTTTTTCAGGTTGCACAGTGCTACCATCTGTTTCTCCATATCATGCATTTTTAGCACAGTGATGAAAATTTAGACATTTCCAAGTTAATAGCAAACAGAAGAAATCAAGCTTTCAGCAGACTGCCTTGTGTATCTGGCCTACTGCCTAAGTCAGTAGGGTTGATGGAGCAAAAAATGGAGAGCAGTCCATTATTGTTTATATGTTTATACATTTTGACTTTGTTCCATGGATGTGAATGGGCTTGATCCTATTCTCAATTACACAGATATAAATCTATTGAAGTTGGTGGAGTTACTCCCATGTAAGGCTGAGGTAGACGAACCAAAAGCTGTCACAATAGCTATTGTAGGGTTTTTTGTTGGTATTGGTTACTTATTGAAGATCAGTTGTCTTTCTTGCATATTTATATATTATATAACGGTATAATATATTATTTTGCAGAATTAACCCCCCCCCCTTTTGTATACTCATGCGGAAGTTATGGGTGCACTTACTGGTGCAGAGTGGATCAGTCTTCATGTAATCTCGGTGCAACCACCACGAAGAAGACAGATAGAGAGAGTCCCTTAGCTCCTTCGGTTCACTGCATTGACAGTGAACACAGGAAATGTGCACTTTCTTATTTCTTTCTCAGGTGCAGGTTAAAGTAATGCAATATGGAGTGAAAAAACAATCTGAATGTCTGAGAGAGAGACAGATAAAAGTACCAAACACTCTAGTCAGAATTTACAGGAGCGGGGACATAAAGTACAAGCAATATCGGCCCAACCATATATACAATCATCAATTCTATCTACATCAGTATTGTAATAGTTTGGTTGTAGAGTCACAAAAATTTGTTAGGACATAGAAATACTAATTCAAATACTCACAGCAAGCCTAGTTCAACTACATAACATACAAGACAACTTGAATTTAAGATAAGGATATATCACCATCTAATCTACTGGTGAAGGTGCTATCTACACTAATAATTACAACATCCCCCTCCAGTTAAATAGGTACTTAAACAGTAGTTCCTAGGAGTCCAGGTACTCTGCCATCCATATAGGATTCCATATTGTGAATACCTCTTTGAGTCCTATTTTCAGTCCTGGATACATCACTTGTAATTGGATCTAGATTGTCAGTGAGAACAGAGTTTATGTCTTTGAGGTCCAGCCTATCTGTTGTGAACAGTCAGCCTGTTGTAGACAGCAGTGTGGTGAGGGCCAGAGTACACCCTGACAATCCCTCTTCTACAACCAATCTTCCACTATGAAAAACAGGTATCTGCAGGGAGAACCTCCAAATCCTATGCTGCACCACTCTGGGCATCCTCAGTGTTTGCTCTCCTCATTCTTTCAGTGTATCTTGATGCACTACAAAGTGGAGAGTGTTTGCTTTTTTATCTGCAAGAATAAGTTGTTTAGTTTCTTAATTACTATGTAAGGTCCAAAAAGGAGTAAGTTTGGAATGTGCACATTCTAGTAACTTGAGCCTAGCAAGCTTGTTTCTCTCTCATATGTTCCTCCATCTTCTGTAAAGCTGTCCTCAAGCCACTGATATAAGGCTAGCCATGGCACCCACCTGTGTAAGTGGAGGGAACCTGGACAGTTCTTGCTCCTGAACATCAATTCACAGGGAAGTATGGGATTGTGGAGTCCAAAAATAACTCAGAAGAAGAGTAATGACTGAGTGCTGGCTGGGGTTATATGCAAAGATGACAGAAATTCATTTTGTATCCAGTGTGACGTGGTGGTTACTTTGCACTGGAAAATAAGGGGTTAAACAGTCCTTTGAGAGGATTGTGGCAGCAGCCAATCAGAAGGAGGCTGAAGGCAGCCACCCTGGGCTAGGTTAGGCTCTATAGGAAGGTCCATGAGCAGTTTTCCCTCTAAGATTTTCCAACCGTGAGCAGAGTAAGTTTTGGCTTGTGCACTAATATTGAGGTTATGTGTGCTGGTTTGGCTGTGTGCCACTGTGGCACCCTATTTATTCACACGCACATTCCTGGCCACCAGAGCAGAGTCCCCCCCTCTCACATGCAGCATGTCCCGTTCCCAGTCCCAGCCGCTAGAACAGACCTCAGCCCCACCCCTCCGGCCACATGGCAGCCCTGGCCACTGGTGCAGGCCTCTGCCCCCGCCGTGTGGCCATGGCAGATCCCAGCCCTCCATGCCAGTGGCTCCCTCACCACGCTATCTCAGCCAGCCCTGCCTGCTGCAGGAAGAGGAGGTGGGTGAGGGAAGAATTTCTTGTGCGCGGCCATGCAGGCGTGCACCTTAGCAGGAACTATGCTGCTGGGCAAAGGGAATGTAATCTCTCTCCAGCTCAGTAGGGAGAAGGAATTGATGCCTTTATAGAGATACCATGGACAGAACAGTGCCAGGGAAAGTCAGGGAACGTCAGGGGAGCTCTGGCTGGACCAACTCCCAAGGCTGAAACCTGGACACAGGGGCCCAAGAGGGTACTCGGGCTGCATAGGAACAGACGGGGAGAAATAGGCAGCAGGCCCACCTACCTTGCCAATGATGAGAGTGGCTAGTTTGGACTGCTGTTTGGTGGGACAGGGCTAGACCAAGGACTGCAGTGGTTCACTGAGATGAGAGGTGTGACTAGGCATAGTTGGTTCCCCAAAGGGGAGGTACCTGGGGCGGACACTGCCGAGTACCCATCGGCAGTACCCAGCGGAAGGGGTGCTGTGGTCTGGGAAGGACATGGATGTTGGTGTGATGGAAACAAGTAATTGAGGGAAATACACCACTTGGAGAGGGTGCTCCAGAGCTGGAAAGAGCTAATTCCCAGGACGGATAGCAAGAGGTGCCACCAGGGAAAGTCAAATCTGTTATAGACAGTGTCTTTGATCTTCATTAACTAAGATGCTAAGCATGAAAGCTATGGTGCAATTTACATTCTCCACTCCTTCATTACTCACAGGGTATGAGACGCTAGTTCTCCCACTGGTTATCTGGTGCTTACCGGTTCCAACTCATACCCCCACACCACTTAGCACACAGCACTTAGATATGTTTATAGTGAAATTTAGTATGAGTTTATTTAACAAAGCACAGAGATTCCAAGTAGCAAGTAGAAGTATTTGAAACAAATGATTCCATTAAAAAATGAAATCCTAACCTTCATTCTAGAGTGTAGATTCAATTAACAAGATATTCTCATCTCTAGGTATTGTTTACCCAAAATCCTTACAACTCTTCACAGCCAGGTTTGTTTGTGACCCTCCTTTCACAAGACAAGCCCAATATCAGCTTGCTTCCTAGGTGAAGAACTCCATGTATTTCCTTAAACACCAAGACATACCAGAACAATCTTTTATCTTTAGTCATTAACATGTTTACATATGACTTTGGTGCTATATCATTAAGAGAAAAGGCACATCTTATGGTTTTCTCTGTGTAATATCAATTTAAGTGTACTCACATTTTGGGGAATTAGTTGTCACAATAAATAAGCATGAAGTGCATTCCAAAGTCTTTAAGATCTTTCTGGAAAGAGTCCCCTCAATGTGTATTGAAGATATCGCTGTGACACAGCATGAAAATTTATGTTACAGCTACCTAAAAAGCCCTCTCAACCCCTTGCAACATGTTTAGATTGCTTTTTTAGACTCTATAAAACTTTAGCTAGCACTAAACATAGAACTTCATTCATCATCTTGCATGCAAGGGCTGCCAAGGGAAGCCTACTCTTCCTGAGCTAAAAGTGGCAACACTCCAGTATTGGCAGAAATCAAATGAATCATTTCCTGCTTTTAGTTTTAGATAAATAATCAAAAAAAGATTGTCTAGATTCTGATCCAAAAGATATTTTTTTCATAGCAAGGACTAAGAGCCCAGCTACAGAGAGTTTAAGTGGAGTGTGTTCTCATTCTAATTACTTGACTGCAGAGGCTTTAGGAGCATGCGGGTAAATCAAAACATCATAGTCTTATTTAAAATAAAAGGAAAAATATTGGCTTAGAAGTAGAATAACATGCAATATTCTGATGCAGAGAAAAGATATTGTTGAAACACTAACACATACAATCATAATGGATAAAGTCTGAGGATGACACAAATATTGGGGGAAGAGGTAAATAATAAGAGGCCACTCATTCAAAGCAATGGATTACTTGGTAAACTGAGCACAAGCAACCAATATGGATTTTAATAGGGCTAAATGTAAATGTATATACATAGGAACAAAGAATGTAACCAAGCTTACAAAATGGGGGACTCTGAAAAAGATGTAGGGGTTGTAGTTGATCATCAGCTGAAAGTGAGCTACTGGAGCAATGCTGTGGCCAAAAGAGCTAATGTGATCTTGGAGTAGTGAGGTTATTTTATCTCTGTGTTTGATACTGGAGTGACTGCTTCCAGAATATGGTGTCCCATTCTGGTGCCCACAATTCAAGAAATATGTTGGTAAATTGGAAAGGCATCTGAGAGAGCTATGAAAATGATTAAAGCATTAGCACACATGATATAATGATAGACACTAAGAACTCAATGTATTTAGCTTAACAAAGAAAAGGTGAAGGGGTGACTTGATTATAGCCTAGAAGTATCTACATGGAGAAAATATTTAATAATGGGGTCTTCAGTCTAGCAAAGTATAACCATGATCCAATGGCTAGAAGTTGAAGCTACACAAAGATGGGAAAGAAGCTGTAAATTTTTAAAAGTGAAAGTAATTAACCATTGGAACAATTTACCAAGGTCATAATGGGTTATCCAGCACTGACTAATTTAAAATCAACATTGGATTTAAAAAAAATATGTGCTAGGAGTTATTTTGGGGAAGTAATACAGTGTGTATTATATAGGAGGTCAAACTTGATAATCACAGTGGTCTCTTCTGGCTTTGGATACTATGAATTTGTAAACTAACTCAACTGACTCATACTTTGCTACTGGAATGTGTCACAAAATTTCATTGGGAAATAAAACTAGTCCTTTTGGACAGATTATCTATATTTCCCTTGACATTGTTGAAATTTAGCTAACCAACCTACTCCCATCATTATTGAGGGGTCCTAGATAGCAGCAGTGCCTAAAGCTGAGGTTGCCCATCAGGTTACATCAGCAGATTCCATTCTCTTGTGAAAAAGCTTACTCTGTGATAGTCAAAGAGGCTCTACCTGCGAAGTGGGCCATTGATGTTTTGCATTACTGCCAACTGGGGAACCCCTTTTTACTCATCACAGAGCATGTGCCCCTCCAATGGCTAGACACAGTGAAAGAAACATATAGTAGGATCACATGTTCCTACGTAGTCCTCCAACTACATCTATTCAAGCTGCTACATCAGGCTGATAGGGCCCACACTAATGCTGATTGCTTTTCACAGAGTACAAATGCTGTTTTGGATAAAGACGAGCACAAGGAGTAATACCGCTATGTTGTTTGTGTGGGGGAGGGTATGTGATGGGGTTTATGGCCCCCCACATGGATGAGAAAAGGGGTCAGAGGCATCAGGGATAGCTCTACCCCTTCAGTGCTGTCATGATAGGGAAGAGATCTTTAAAAGAGAGGAAATCACAGTCAGTGGGAGGGCGAAGAACGTGATTGATCTATGCAGCAGACTTCAGGCACAGCTCCTGAAGCTGTGGAGGGATCTCTTAGGCAGGAAATGTTCACCCTGACCCTGAGGAGAGTACAGCAGACCCCCAGGGTAAGACAGAGAGGCTGAGCCTCTCTCAGGGTGTAGCTAGACTACAGGGTTTTGTTGACAAAAGTGGACTTTTGTCGACAAAACTATACCTGCGTCTACACTACTGCCGAGTTCTGTCGACATAATGTCGACGGAACTCGGTAGTTTTGTCAACGGTGGTAAACCACATTCTACGAGGAATAACGCCTCTTCTCGACAGAGTTCTGTCGACAGAAGGCATTATTGCATCTACACTGTCCTTTGTGTCTACACACTCATGTCGACAAAGCGGCTTGCTTTGTTGACAGAACTGGATATAGTCTAGATGCTCTTTGTCGACAGAAGCTTTGTTGACAGTATCTGTCGACAAAAGCCTGTAGTCTAGACGTACCCTCAGAGACCTGACCAGAGAGAATTCTCCATAATCATTGTCCTGGAATTGGATTGTTGGCAGCATGATAGACTCATCCCTCCCCTTTCTGCTCTGTGAGGACTTCCGGGAGGGATGAGTCTATCTCTAAACTCTAAACATGAATTGCCCCCTACAAATAATGAGGAAGCAGAGCCCAAGTTGTAACCACACAGTGTAGCTAACTGGGTGTAGGCAGGTTTCCCAATCCTGAGGGAAGAACCCCCAAGGACTCTCTTACCTGACCGATCACTGAAATTCCCTGAGATGCATTAACCCTGTGGACACTCCACTATCCACGTTCCTCGCCTTTCCTTCAGAGATCCCTTGTGCTGGCTAGGTTTCGTAGTAGAGAAGGAGCCAGAAAGACATCAGGTCCGACTTTTCCTATATACCTTTAAGCCAGAGCATGAGGATTTGTTTGGTGCAGGAACAGATCACTGGATACTGCTACTCAAACTCTCTAATGAAAGGCACACAGGTCTTCATGCTCATCTGAAAAAAATCCTCCAGTTACTGGGTAACTAATCTCTTTTTTTCCAGATTGCTTGTTTGAAAAAAACTAGGAAATAACATTGAAAAAATGACATTAAAAGAATATTAAGATTGCAACGCTAAGAATTCAAAAGTTAGGAGACGGGGAAGAAATCCTATGTGGAGCAAGGGAAGGATGTGATCCTATTATTAAAGACTGTACAGGTTGAACCTCCTAAATCTGGGATTCTCTGCTCCGGCAACATCTATGGTCCGACAGGATCAGGGATGTTGCTGGACCAAAAAGCCTTGGCACCCAGGAGTGCGAGCTAGTCAGGAGTTCAGCACCAGGAAGGCCCACCATTGGGACTGGCGAGCCTCATCCCAGGGAGCCCCAGCTGGGTATGGCACAGTGGGGCACCTGTGGAGCCCTGACCCAGTGTGGCAGCAGTGGGGCAACTGTGGAGTCCTGAACCTGGGAAGCCCGGGGTGAGTAGGATGGAAGTGGGACAGCCACGGAGCCCTGTCCCTGGAAAACCCCAGCCAGGCGGGACAGAAGGAGGGCAGCTGTGGAGTCCCAGCCCCCAAAAGCCCCAGCCAGGCAGGACAAGCAGGTCAGTGTGGAGCCCAATAGCTGGGAAGCCCCAGCTAGGCAGGATAGAAGCAGGGCCGTGGTAGCTGGGGAGCTCTGTCCCCAGAGAGCCCCAGCCAGCTGGCAGAAGCAGGCCAGAGCCAAGCCCTGTAGCAGCAGGACTGAAGCAGAGCAAGGTGGAAGGATGGTCAGTGTCCTGAGAGGTGGGTGGCAGGGGACCTCCCCATATCCAGAAAATTCCCTCATTTGGGACAGGACTGGTCCCGAAGGTGCAGGACCAGGGAGGTCCAACCTATACTAAAATATACATGCACAAAGTGTCTGAATTAAGGTTACTTTGGTATTTCCTAACTTTTGGGAGCTTGCTTTTGCAACCTTAACTTGTGTCCTAACTGCATAGGATTTTCTGTAAAGTATCACGGTGACACTGCATATGGCTTTGAATTAAGATTCTGCCAACCAACTGTTTAATCCAGTAGTTCAGACCACAACATACAGATTCTGTAACCATAACTAACTGAAATTTCCAATAACTCTCCTTCCCAAACCTGAAATGGACAACTGTGACCTGCTGCTATACTCAATGCTCTAAAAACAAACCTGGCACAGATCACAGAATAAATTCTCCATAAATACTACACCTACGTTAGGGAACCCTTTGCTCTAGCTGATGGAGAATCACTGATGAGGCATTTTGACCATGCCTTAGACCAGGGAAACTAGTGGTAAATAGTGGCCCAGGAAAGGAGCCCTGAAGCACTTGATAGTGTTTGCTATCTTTGTATCTCATGGGACCCTGGAGCCTGGTGGAGAAGAAGGACATAGGTGTCCCTATCAATCACCCATTTTCGGGAGATGACATAAACTCCTTCCTCTCTTCTACCTCTTTGGAGAGAAGGACAGGATAGATACATTGTAAACCCTGAGTCAAGGGTATGCCACGTACATGGGCCCAGAGGAGGGCTTAAGACCCTTTCTTTTGTTGGGCTTGGTTACCCCCAAAAGGTATGTACTCAATTAGTGACCCTACCACATGGTGGAATCACTACCTACTGAAAGGCAGACTTTGAAATGATTGAAACAAAAGACAGGACTATGTAGCACTTTAAAGACTAACAAGATGGTTTATTAGGTGATGAGCTTTCGTGGGCCAGACCCACTTCCTCAGATCAATATATGGAAGAAAATTGGCACAACCATATATACCAACGTGATACAATCAAAAAAAAAAAGTGAACACATATAAAAATGATGAATCAGGTTTAAAAACAGAGGAGGGGTGGGGGGGGGGGAAGGTTAGTGTCTGTGAGGTAATGACATTGGGGTGATAATTGGGGAAGCTATCTTTGTAATGGGTGAGATAATTAGCATCTTTGTTGAGACCCATACAAAAAGTGTCAAATTTAAGCATGAATGACAATTCTGAAGCTTCTCTTTGAAGTCTGGAGTTAAAATCACTCTGAAGCAATATGCATGTTTTAAGGTCATTGAGATAATGGTCATTTTGGCTGAAATGGCAAGCAACAGCTTTCTCTCTGTGAGAGAGTCTGATGTCTGTTTTATGTGCATTGATTCTTTGGCGAAGTGTCTGAGAAGTTTGTCCAATGTACATGGCAGACGGACACTTTAGGCACATGATGGCATAAATTACATTTCTGGATGAACAGGAATATGTGTTCTTGATCTTGTAATAGGCCTGGTTAGGCTGGATTGGAGAGCCACAGCATTGGAGCGATTGCTGGAGAGGGACGCTGGAGACAGACAACAGCTGGGACCCACTGACATAATTACCAGGCAGCACCACAGATAAGCCCCCATCACAGAGCTTTCCTAAATAGATGAACTTGTGAGCCAAAGGATGGGAGGAGAGATGCAGATTGATTTACCTGGAGTCACAAAGCAGGTCAGTATATAGGGCCTAATCGAGCCAGGAACAGATAGAACCCAGCTCCCGGAGTCACATTTGGTGATGGATAAACTTTCAAGGTTAGTCATAACTGGTAAGTTTTTTATTTAAATGTTAAAATCTGATAAAAATCAGCTTTTGGATTTATGTGATACCTGTTGATTGCGCACTTTTGATGCTGTTGCCCATTACAAAGTACAATTACTGTGATTTGCCAAGTAAATATTGCTAATGTTCTTAATGACATTTGTAGACAATAACTTGTGTTACTTGTAAGTATTCAAAATAACTCCTACTGACACTGAGGCTATGTCTACACTGCATTGCTCTTCCGAAAAAAGCTACATAAATTGAGGTTCACAATTTGCGTAGCTTTTTCCGCTTCTTTTTTCGGAAGAGGCTTTTCTGACATTTGGTCTATCTACACTGGCCAAATGTGGGAAATCCCCCCCCTTTTTTTTGGAACATACCTTCTTCATAAAATGAGGTTAAAAGGGATACCAAAAAAGCATGTCTGCTCTTCTGATGCATTCCCTGAACGCGGCAAAGTTTTTCTAGGATACCGGAAGTATCCCGGAAAACCTCTGCAGTGTAGACATATCCTAAAATTGTGAGGCACTTTCTACTTTTGCTTTGTGAATTTTCCTATGAAAAAAGGGGATTTTTGGTCAGGTTTTTCAGAGAACTCATGAATTTTACTTGTAGTGAGTTTTCAGTATTTTTTTCCAGTGAGTAGTTCATTTTGTTTTCGCCAGGGAGAAACAGACAGATTGCACCATGGAATAAATTACAAATGTCAGAAAATTGTTGTATGAGAAAATTTGCCATTTGCACAGAAAAACCCTCCCAGTTATTTGTTTTTTTAAAAAGAATTGCTGCTGTGCATAGTGGCCCCAAAGCTGTAATCCCTACATAATGAGAGCACTCACGGAGTTTAATGGTAACACTGGCCACATACAACAGTAAGATTGGGCTGAATGGTGATACATGTTATCCTACAGACTCTTTTTCCAGTCAACAGTGACGGAAAACCATTGGGCAGCAGGGGTTCTCAAACATTTTAACAGTGTTGAGCACAGTTAAATAGATTATCATGGACCACCCATTCACAAATGAACAGCCCCTTCCCTCTTACTTTTTCAATCACAGAATATCCATGTGGTAATGAATGTCTGGGATATTATGTGTAGAAATAGTATAACTGATTGTCTAAGGTAGCACAGGTAGCCTGTGACATAGTAGGGAATTTAATTAGCCCCAGGCTAGCACCATTGCCAGGGGATTATTTTTCCTTTGTACAGAAATGACTTAATAGAAAATAAATATGCCCTAGATGTCAGGTCTGAGACCAAATCAAGTCAAGATTTCAGGGGACAATTTTGAGGGTGGGGGTAAAAATTCACAAACTGTTTTTGAAAATGTTCAGCTCAAAATTGCAAAAGATTTGTTAGTTTGGATGAACCCACATTTTCAAGAGATTTGTTTGGCTCTGAATAGGACATAGAAAATAACCCCCCTTCTTTTGGATCTAATTTAGAATGCAGATCATAGGGGCATTTTTGGCTGTCAGCTCTGAATCTTGAACATTTGGAAGCATGCAGGAACACTGACTTTGATAGGTTGCAAAGAGGCTGGAGAGAGGCTTTTCTCAGTAATGAAGGATGGCAGAAGAAGGAGCAATGGTCTCAAGTTGCAGTGGGGAAGGTCTAGGTTGGATATTAGGAAAAACCATTTCACCAGGAGGGTAGTGAGGTACTGGAATGGGTTACCTAGAGAGGTGGTGGAATCTCCATCCCTTGAGGTTTTTAAGTCTTGGCTTGACAAAGCCCTGGCTGGGATGATTTAGTTTAGATTGGTCCTGCTTTGGGCAGGGGGCTGGACTCAATGACCTCCTGAGGTCTCTTCCAGCCCTAGGATTCTACGATATTCTGGTTTTGGACTATATCTAAAAGTAAATGGTGCGACTGGAAGGTATGACTGGGAGATGAAGTGAGATTAATGCCTCTCATATCCTTGAAAAAATAACAACATTTTTTAATTAATCAGCTCAACAATCTATATACTTTGATGTTAACATAATTTCCTTAGCACAGGAGTTGGCAACAATTTTTTGCCCATGCCAGACAGGAAGGGGTGGGGCATCGAGCAGAAGGGACAGGGCCAAGATATTTCTGGGTTCCCCACCCCCAGACAATGATTGGCATTGGGGTGAGGGTGTGCCTTTGTCCCCACCCCAAGTCCCCCCAAGGTGCCCATGCCTTGTGAGAGGAGACTTCCCTCGCTCCCCTGCCCCAAGGCCAGGGGTGGGCAAAAGGGCCTCTGCGGGCCAGATCCAGCCCACCAAGCTGGTGGATCTCGCCTGTGGAGATCCTTCTGCTCCCCCGCCCCCCAGACCAATTAAGGCCTGGGGGCAGGGGAGCGTGTGAAGCCTCCTCCCGCCCTGCCAGGAGCACACAGTGCTATGAAGCACCCCGAGCTGCTCGTAGGGTGGGGGCAGAGTAGAGAAGGCTTTGTTCGTTTCCTCACCCCCAGGCCCTAATTGGCCTGGGGGTGGGGGAGCGCATGAAGCCTCCTCCTGCCCTGCCAGGAGCACGTGGCACTTTGAAGCGCCACGCGCTGCTTACAGGGGTGGGTGGGGGGGAAGCGGAGGAGGCTTTGTATGCTCCCCCACCCTCAAGCCATAATTGGCTTAGGGCAGGGATGGGCAATAATTTTGGAAGGGGGGGCTACTTCACAAATTTCAGAAGTGGTAGCAGGCCAACCTGGAAGGGGCAGAACCTCAGGTGGAAGGGGCGGGGCCTTGGGTGGGAGGGATGGGCTTGAGAACTCCCCTGCTGGGTACAGTGACCTTATTTTCTGAACCAGCTGCATCTAGTAAGAACAGTTTAATTTTATCAGTTTAATCTCGATCACGGGATGCTATTCCAGGAAGGACTGCTAAGCAGGGATGGCGTTCATCTTTTGAGGAAGGGGAAGACAGTATTTGGATACAGACTGGCTAACCTAGTGAGGAGGGCTTTAAACTAGGTTTGACAGGGACAGGAGATCAAAGCCCATGGGTAAGTGAAGAACATGGACACCTGGGAGATGGGGCGGAAATGGGAGGGATTGTGGGCTATAATAGCATAGAGAAAGGATGGACAAGGTAGAACTGGGAGGCAAGATCAAATCAGTATCTTAGATGTCTATATACAAATGCAAGAAGTATGGGTAATAAGAAGGAGGAATTGGAAGTGCTAATAAATAAATACAACTATGACATCATTGGCATCACAGAAACTTGGTGGGATAATACACATTATTGGAATATTGGTATAGAAGGGTACAGCTTACTCAGGAAGGACAGGCAGGGAAAAAAGGGAGATGTTGCCTTATATTAAAAATGTACGCACTTGGACTGAGGTGGAGATGGACACAAGAGACGGGAGTGTTGAGAGTCTCTGGGTTAGACTAAAAGGGGTAAAAAGCAAGGATGATGTCATGCTAGGGGTCTACTATAGGCCACCTACCCAGGCAGAAGAGGTGGATGAGGCTTTTTTTAAACAACTAACAAAATCATCCAAAGTGCAGGATTTGGTGGTGATGGAAGACTTTAACTGCCCAGATATATGTTGGGAAACTAACACAGCAGGGCACAGACTATCCAATAAGTTCTTGGACTGCATTGAAGACAACTTTTTATTTCAGAAGGTTGAAAAAGCGACTGGGGGGAAGCTGTTCTAGATTTGATTTTAACAAATAAGGAGGAACTGGTTGAAAATATGAAAGTGGAAGGCAGCTTGGGTGAAAGTGATCATGAAATCATAGAGTTCATGATTCTAAGGAATGGTAGAAGGGAAAACAGCAAATTAGAGACAATGGATTTCAGGAAGGCAGATTTTGGTAAGCTCAGAGAGCTGGTAGGTAAGGTCCCATCGGAAGCAAGAGTGAGGGGAAAAACAACTGAAGAGAGTTGGCAGTTTTTCAAAGGGACATTATTAAGGGCCCAAAAGCAAGCTATTCCGCTGCGTAGGAAAGATAGAAAATATGGCAAAAGACCACCTTGGCTTAACCACGAGATCTTGCATGATCTAAAAATAAAAAAGGAGTCATATAAAAATGGATACTAGGACAAACTACAAAGGATGAATATAGGCAAACAACACAGGAATGCAGGGGCAAGATTAGAAAGGCAAAGGCACAAAATGAGCTCAAACTAGCTGTGGGCATAAAGGGAAACAAAAAGACAGTTTATAAATATATTAGAAGAAAGAAGACGACCAAGGACAGGGTAGGCCCATTGCTCAGTGAGGAGGGAGAAACAGTAACAGGAAACTCGAAAATGGCAGAGATGCTTAATGACTTCTTTGTTTCGGTCTTCACCGAGAAGTCTGATGAAGGAATGCCTAACATAGCGAATGCTAGTGGGAAGGGGATAGGTTTAGAAGATAAAATAAAAAAAAGAACAAGTTAAAAATGACTTAGAAAAGTTAGATGTCTGCAAGTCACTGGGACCTGATGAAATGCATCCTAGAATACTCAAGGAGCTGATAGAGGAGGTATCTGAGCCTTTAGCTATCATCTTTGGAAAATCATGTAAGACAGGAGAGATGCCAGAAGACTGGAAAAGAGCAAATATAGTGCCCATCTATAAAAAGGGAAATAAGAACTACCCAGGAAACTACAGACCAGTGAGTTTAACTTCTGTGCCAGAAAAGATAATGGAGCAAGTAATTAAGGAAATCATCTGCAAATACTTGGAAGATAATAAGGTGATAGAGAACAGCCAGGATGGATTTGTAAAGAACAAAACATGTCAAACCAATCTGATAGCTTTTTTTTGACAGGATAACAAGTCTTATGGATAAAGGAGAAGCAGTGGATGTGGTATACCTAGACTTTAGTAAGGCGTTTGATACGGTCTCACATGATATTCTTATCAATAAACTTGGCAAATACAACTTAGATGGGGCTACTATAAGGTGGGTGCATAACTGACTGGATAACTATTCTCAGAGAGTAGTTATTAATGGTTCACAATTCTGCTAGAAATGTATAACAAGTGGGGTTCTGCAGGGGTCTGTTTTGGGACTAGTTCTGTTCAATATCTTCATCAACGATTTAGATATCAGCATAGAGAGTATGCTTATCAAATTTGCAGATGATACCAAGCTGGGAGGGGTTGCAACTGCTTTGGAGAATAGGGTCATAATTCAAAATGATCTGGAAAGATTGGAGAAATGGTCTGAGGTAAACAGGATGAAGTTTAATAATAAAAGTGCTCCACTTAGGAAGGAACAATCAGTTTCACACATACAGAATGGGAAGCGACTATCTAGGAAGGAGTACAGCAGAAAGGGATCTAGGGGTTATAGTGGACCACAAACTAAATATGAGTCAGCTGTGTGACGCTGTTGCAAAAAAAGCAAACATGATTCTAGGATGCATTAACAGGTTTGTTGTGAGCAAGACACGAGAAGTCATTCTTCCGCTCTACTCTGCACTAGTTAGGCCTCAGTTGGAGTATTGTGTCCAGTTCTGGGTGCCACATTTCAAGAAAGATGTGAAGAAATGGGAGAAGATCCAGAGAAGAGCAACAAGAATGATTAAAGGTCTAGAGAACATGACCTATGAAGGAAGACTGAAAGAATTGGGCTTGTTTAGTTTGGAAAAGAGAAGACTGAGAGGGGAGATGATAGCAGTTTTCAGGTATTTAAAAGGGTGTCCTAAGGAGGAGGGAGAAAAATTGTTCTTCCTGGCTTCTGAGGATAGAACAAGAAGCAATAGGCTTAAACTGAAGCAAGGGAAGTTCAGGTTGGACATTAGGAAAAAGTTCCTAACTGTCAGGGTGGTTAAACACTGGAATAAATTGCCTAGGGAGGTTGTGGAATCTCCATCTCTGGAGATATTTAAGAGTAGGTTAGATAAATGTCTATCAGGGATGGTCTAGACAGTACTGGGTCCTGCCATGAGGGCAGGACACTGGACTCGATGACCTCTCGAGGTCCCTTCCAGTCCTAGTCTTCTATGACTCTATGATTCTATGAAACAGATTAAGCATTTTAACTTTCTCATGTTAGTTTATCAAACTTCATTTTAAATAAAGTAAAACATTATGTCCAACACAAAAGGTTTCAATGTTTTCTTTCTTTATTTTTTGGTCTGGGGTCACTGACCCACAAAAAATCAATTGGGGATCACACAGGTGAGAAGCAAAAAAACCAAAACACCTCTTCCAACCCCCCACCCCCAGTGCTCACTGATGTGGCCCAAGTGAGACACCTCATCCCTCTGGTGCCCCAACCTCACGGGGTGAGGGGAAGGGAAGGGGGAAACTGAGGTTCAGGGCTTCCCATAGACCAGATTTACTTTTCTGGTGTTCTGGAGTTAGTGGATTTTATGGACCTCCTTAGGCTCTGGGGTAGGGACAAAAATGAGGGCTATAGTGTGCGAGACAGAGCTGCCAGAAAGTAGGATAGGGATGGGGTGCAGGATCTGGGAGGGAGCTGGGGTGTAGAAGCAGGCTGGGAGTAGGGTGTCTGGCCAGGTGGAGGGAAGATGCAATGTTTGGCCAGGAGAGAGGGTGCAAGAACAAGAGAGGGTGTCGGAGCAAGCTGGAGGTGCTGGGTCTTGGGGGAGAGGTAAGTGATGGTATTAGGATGGGTCTGGGGGTCTGGGCGTGAGGGGGAATCTTACCTGGCTTCATGCCCCCTTGCAGCAATGGCTGCAACCACACTGTCCTGGCTGCCCCAGAGGGAGGTCCCACTACCACTGTCATGAGGTTCCAGAGGCTGGAGGTGCCGCTGCCACGGCCCCGCAGCCACGTGGCCGGCCCCAAGGCACTGTGGCCACAGGCTGCCCCAGAGCTGGCCCTGGAAGTGCTGCTACTGCAGCCATGCTGCCAGGGGCTGGCCTCAGAGGCACCATGGCAGTGGTGCCTCCAGCCTCTGGGGCTGGCCCCAGGCTGTGTGGCCTTAGTAGCAGCGCCTCTGGGACCAGCCCTGTTGTGGAGCCTCAGCCCCAGTGCTGCCTCCTCTCCAGTGGCGGCGTGAGGCTGGAGGGGCGGGGCTGAGCTCCTTCCTGCCATTTTCTTACAGCTTGAAAAGAAAAACAGCATCAATAGGGTAACGTCATTCCTTCATGGCTGAAGAGGACGACAGTAGTGCATTCTGGGATTTGAGCAGAAGAGGCACAAGTAGGAAGATCCATGAAGAATCTAACCTTGTATATTAATAGGGCAATCATCACTTTAATGCTCTGTACTTGACCTAGTACGGCAAGATGAGACAGAGGGAGAACACATGACAGACGATGAACAGGTCAGACGTGTGTGATATAACAATGGCTTTCTCCTGATTATAGCCCGGCCATGTGTCAGAGAAAAGAGTATGAGTCAAATAATTACCCAGAGCCTGTTGAAAAACAGATGAAAGAACATTCAAATGCAACAAGAATCATTTAAAAGTCTTCAGGTTAAATAGATAATCAAAAAGTTCTACTATTCATGTGATTAAAAAGGGAGAGGTTGATGTGAAATATGTAGAACATGCTCATAAATACCCAAGCCATCTGTGTGTCTTGTGTTCAGATGGGCATGCTAGAAATCTATAAATAGCAATATTGCCAACTCCAAGCATTTAAAAATCATGTCAGGACTCAAATATAATGAGAATGGCTTAAAGATGATGCTATTGATATAACTATGTCTGTATAACTAGTGGTTTACAGCGTAAAGTTTAAGCTTTTTTTTCTGCAAAAACGAGGAGTAAAAACGAACTCTTTTAAAATGAAAGCTGAGATTCTCACCTAATCACATAAATCCAGGTTTGGTAGCTTTAAATATCATATCACAAGACTTGAAATCATGAGAGTTGGCAACACTGATGATTCATGTAGATGGACTATCATAGTTGTAGCAATTTTATTATCAGCTGTATTCATGCAACTGAAATTATGGATATAAAATACATAATAAAAATATCAAAGGAGTAGCCATGTTAGTCTGAATCTGCATAAACAATGAGAAGTCCCATGGCACCTTATAGATTAACAGATTTATTGGAGCATAATCTTTTGTGGGCAAAGACCCACTTCATCAGATGCATCTTTGCCCATGAAAGCTTATGCTTCAATAAATCTGTTAATCTATAAGGTGCCACGGGACTTCTCTTTGTTTATTATAAAAATAGAATCTTGAATATAACTGGTAGAATATAAAAATGGTATTTGTCTCATTCACAAGCCATTCCTGATTTCTATTTTTGTTCATGAATTAGTTTAGCCCTGTAATTTTCAGAAAATGGATTGTTTACGATGAACGGTTAACTTTGTATATTTGTTATTTGGTGTGTGAATGGTCTCATGGTATGTTTATCTGTCCTTGCCCAGAAAACAATTTTTAAACAAAAGAATAAAGGCAAATAATAAAAGTTGAATAATGCACATTTGGTATAAATTTACAAAAGTTTTAGGAGAGGTTAGAACAGTGAATGGATATTTATGAATAATGAAGTGTATAATACTATGAACAGCATATGAACGTATCCAATTTAAGTATATTTGTTCATAAACATATTAGTAAATGTATGCTTTCACTATTCATATAGTTCCAGTTTGGTAAAATCACAAAAGCATTACAGAACTGGGCCAGATTGTCAGCTGGTGTGGACTGGCATTGCTCCATAGAAGTCAACAACTGGAATCAATGGAAATATCCTTATTTTGCTAACTGCCAGTCCAATCTGGTAATTATTTCACCTGCCCCTGGAATGGAGCCACAGAAATCCTCTCAAACTGGAGTCAACATGTGCATAAAGATATTGATATCTGTGACTTTTTTATTGTCCCTTAAAATATCAGAACTGTTGAGTTTATTTTGTACACTAAATGAACAGAATGTCTTTTTCTGAATGGAGCATTTTTTAAAAGTCCAAACAGAAGAGCCAAAACTCATGCATTTCCCCTTACCCTTTTACATCTCTACATTGAAAGAGTTGAACACTCCACTCCCCACCCCCATTTTTGGACTGGGAAATTGCATGCCAAATTTCTCCTTGAAGGAGAAGCTTTATGGACAAGTTATAAACCCCTGAAATTAGAAGTTTGTAATGGAAAATCTGACAGAACTGTGGCAATGCAAAAATATATTCTTAACACTTAAGACATACAGGTCTATATATGAAATGTATTTCCAATATGCCATATGTTAATTACAGATTAAACACTTAAAAATGGAAAAAAACAGCACATACTCCAACTGTTTCTAAATATTTGCTTAATACAGCCAGAACACATTGAAAATGGTAAGGCTGAAGAGTACATGGTAAGTGTTTAAATAACATCAAATGCAATAAAAAAATTTCATTTGAAATGTTAAGCAGGTGATAAAAATGTCATGTGGCATTACCATTCCATGTGGTTTAAAATAATATAATTAGGAGAAAATGCATGGGGAAAACTTGATTACTAAAACTGAGACTTGTGTAAATGAAAAGTGTTGGCATCTGCGTGGGCTTTTATGATTTGCAGTGGTATAGAAATGTATCTTCTCTTGAACATGGCACATGTGTCTTATAGTGATGGAAGACTGTATTTTCATCCTCCCTGGCTAAGGGATGTCATGGCTCTCCTTGCATACTCACACACCAAAGCAGTGTGAATGGGAACAGTGGTGATAAAATAAGGTTTTATTTTTCAGAAATAGGAAGAAGATGGAGGGTGGGTGGGAACCTTCTCAAGAGGAGTTCATGGACAGCAGGAGAGGAGGCTGAAGGGGAGGAAATAAAGGAAAGGGTGGCCCCATAATGGTCACGCTTCCTCTTACAAAAATGTGGCAGGCTGACATTGATATAGAGGGAAACAGAATTCTGAGGGCTATGTCTACACTGCAACGCTATTTCAGAATACTGGAGTTTCCCGAAATAGCTATCCTGCATCTGCACAGCAAGCCTGTTATTCTGGACTCACTATTCCGACATCACTGTAAACTTCATTCAGAATAGTGGGTTATTTCAAAATCTAAATTATGAAATAAGCTATTTTGAAATAAGATACACCATTTGCGTACCTCAAATTGCGTATCTTATTTCGAACTACGGTGCTGTGTAGACGTAGCTGAGGAGACAAAGTCTTGGGTAAGTAATGTGGGATCTTTCTCCTTCCACTCATTAAACAAGTGTCCAAAAACATCTGCTCTGCATGTTGGCCTCTTTGATTGTGGCTATTTCTGGGATGGGGAAGGACTGAGCTGGTTTGAGGGACTATGGGAGAGTTTTATATAAAACTCAATAAAAATTTGACCCTGGACATTTAAGGGTCAGAGAATAAAAAACTGAATTAAACTCCACTAATTAAATAATCAGATCAGAATTCTTGGTTCCCTTCTACTATTTTCCCAATTTCCCTATCTATACATTGATTTATCATTATTTCCAAGTTAATGAGCATGGAAATCCCTTGACTTTGGCCCTTATCCTAGCTATATCTTCCTAACTGCTCCTGATCTCTCCTGCACGAGGACATGTGCAGAAATTTAACTTTGACCCTTTTTGGGGTGGCACATTCTGTGCCTGTCTCAACCCTAGGAGAAGATTGCTATTGCTCCCTCCCTACTCTGGCTCCTGCAGAAGCTTATTCTTTTTCCCCAACCCTGTCCCAACAGGAGCTGACTTTTTCTTCTTGTGACCCCTGGCCTGGGAAGACCTCATTTATTCACCCATCACCACCATGGCCCCATAGCTAGAGGAGTTCTGTGCCTCTGATAATTATTGGGGACATGCCCATGCTTGCCCTTTTGCTAATGTCCTTGTTCCCACCAAATCCTTACTTCTACCTCAGTGACCTATCAGTCTCTGCCATAATATTCCTCCTTTACCCATCTCTTTTCCACCCCAATTCTGCTCCCTTCAGGACTTCTCTAATGTGCACCTCATCTGCAGTGATCCATTTGGGCCATTGCTAGTGGCACAGAATCACTAAAGCTCAATTAAATGCAAAATAGCTGAGGTACAAGTCCACCCCGGCTGCTGGCTCCCCACAACACATTTTTCCAAGTCATACCCAGCCCACAATGTTATATCGAGCTGGGAAACATAGAGCTGCAAGGACTGGCTCTGCAGTTCTCACAGAAGGCCTATTAGGCAAGTTTTTTCCTAGGGGGTGCCTGCAATCTCTCTGGACTGATTTAACTGGCACCAGAAGTCCTCAGTGTAGGGGCAAGTTCTCTTGTCTTACTTTTTTTTCAAAGAAACACAAAGATTGTCTTAATGTTTATAACGAGAGGGCAAATCATGATCACCATGACTTCCTCTTTCAGGTCTCATCCAGAATGCATGCCTGTTTTAATGCATCACCGTTTCTTCTTTTCCTCCAAGATGATTCTGTATTTAGAATGGATGTACTTCTACAAACCTTGGCCTTGGTTCAATGAAAATTACTGGGTATTTGGCCTCTGTATCATGGAAGCCCAGGCAAGGCAGCTAAAAGTCTTGGAAAATTGTTGTTCTGTGTTTTCCCTGGCTGTCGTGGAGTTCCACAGTGCAGAAGCTCAAACACTTTTTTCTTTGAATTGGGCCCACTGTAATTACATGATTTGTGGTCATTTGTTAAATTGTAGACAAAATATAAACTAGCTCCTGCCTCTTCCTGCTCTTCTGTCTTGTTATTTTTTCATGATGGAACCTAGTCTAGGATTCAGCCTCCATGACTGGACTCAGGAATGAGACCGTCATTAAAGACTTAATTGTGACTAGCCTCTGACTGCATGTGCATGGAAGACATGAGACTGAGCTATGTCTGGTTCTTGATCTCCCCTAGGCAACAGGGCTCTGCAAGTGTTATCACCAACTGTCAGGCTAGCCTCCCCAAAATAGCCAGCAACTTTCAACACCTGCCCATCAGAGTTCTTTGAGTGTTACAGTGGCTGCATTCTCCTTTTGCGCTGTGGACTTTTAAATTAGGCAACTCTTGCTAGAGCAAGACAGGTCCATCGTGCTCCTAATGCTAGACTGTTTCTTAAAGATATGATATAATCCTAACTAATTAATCCTTCCAATAAGTGCATGTGTGATTGGGGGAACAAAAAAACTAACACACAATGGGGCTAGTGACTTGTCCAAGTAGACATGTTGGGCCTGTTTCAGAGAGATAGCCATGGTAGTCTGAGGAGTCATGTGGTACCTTAAAGACTAACATATTTATCTGGGCATAAGCTTTCATGGGCTGGAGCCGACTTCCTCAGATGCATGAAATTGAAACTTCAGTTTGGCTGGGATACGTACACATGCAAAGATGGGATGTTACATTACTGCGCAGAGGACCACTGCTAATGAGGCCAATTCAGGGTAGACGTTACCCACTCCCAACAGTGGACAAAAAGGTGAGAATACCAAAAGGGGGAAAATTACTTTTTTTAGTGAGCCAGAGTCAGTGTGATAGTACAAGTTGAACCTCTCTTAATTAGGACTCTCTGGTTTGGTAACATCCCTGCTCCAGCAGGATGGGGCTAGAATCCATCCTGAAACGGGGCTAGAACCCAGTAGTGGGGCTGCCCTGTGGCAGCAAAATGGGAGCCCAGCAGTAGGGCTGCTGCTTGGTGGCGACACTAGAGGGGGTAGGAGTGGAGGTGGGGGTCCAGAGTCAGTGGGGCTGGAGCCCAGCAGCACAGCCAGGAGCCCAGCAGCTTCGCTACTGCAGGCAGCTCAGCTCCTGGTGGGACTAGAAGGCAGTGGGGCTGGTAGCCTGACCACAGGGCTGCCTGGTGGCGGGGCCAAGAACTCGGGAGTGGGGCTGTTGCTTGGCGGTGCAGCAAAGAGTCCAGCGGCCCTGCTGCCACCTGCAGAGCTGCCCAGTAAGCCCTGGGGGCAGCTGGGCTGCCGATGGAGGCTAAAGCTGAAGTAGGGCTGCCTCCAGTGGTGCAGCTGGACCCCAGCAGGGGGGCGGCCCTGCAGGGCTAGGAGCCTGGCAGTGGGGCTGTGCATGTGGCACTGGGGCTGCCATGATGGGGCTAGGAACCCTGCATGCAGAGGGGCCATTGGCAGGGGAAGCTGGCTAGGAGGCTGGCAGCAAGGATGAGGGGGCTGGTGATGGGGGCTCAGAAGTAACTTTCTCTGGTCCAGCAAAATCCCTCATCCAGGACTGTTCAGGTCCCGAGGGTGCCACACCAAGGAGGTCCAACCTGTATCAAGTTGCATATGAATTCTAGCATTGCAGTTTCACGCTGCTGTCTGGTCTTGACATTTTTTTGCTCAAGTATGGTACCTTTCAAGTCTGTTACTGAGTGCCCAGGGAGATAGAAGTGCTTTCCTACTGATCTTTGAATGTTGCCGTTCCTGATACCTGATTTGTGTCTATTTATTCTTTTCCATAGAGACCAGTCTGGTTTGACCAATGCACATGGCACCAGGGCATTGACAACACATGATGACATCTATGACATTAGTAGATGTGCAGGTGAATGAGTCCCTGATGGTGTGGCTGATGTGGTTAAGTCCTACAATGGTGTCCCTTAGGTATGTGGACAGATTTGGCAACAGGGTTTGTTGCAGGGATTGGTTCCCAGGTTAGTGTTTCTGTTGTGTGGGGTGTAGCAGGTGGTTAGTATTTGCTTGAGACCGGGGTGGGGGAGATGTCTGTAAGCAAGGACTGAGCTGTCTCCCAAGGTCTGTGAGAGTGAGGGATTGTCATCTAGGATAGGTTGTAGATCCTTGAAGTTGCCAGTGGCATTCTGTTGCCTTCTTTGTTGGGTAAGTCCTGTAGTAGGTGACTTCTGCATACCCACCTGTCTCTGTCAATCTGTTTTTTCACTTTCCCAGGCGGGTATTGTAGTTTTAAGAATGCTTGATAGGGATCAAATAGTTGTTTATCTCTGTCTGAGGGATTGGGGCAAATGTGGTTGTATCTTAGGGCTTGGCTGCAGACAATGGATTGTGTAATGTGTTCTGGATGAAAACTGGGGGCATGTAGGTATAGCGGCCAGTAGGTTTCTGGTCTAGTGTGGGGTTTATTTGACCATCATTTATTTGCACTATAGTGTCCAGGAAGTAGATCTTTGTATGGACTGGTTCAGGCTGAGATTGATAGTGGTATGGAAATTGTTGAAATCCCATTGGAATTCTTTAAGGGCCTCCTTCCTGTAGGTCCAGATGATGAAGATATTGTCAATGTAGTGCAAAGCAAAGGAGAGGTATTTGGGGACAAGATCTGAGGAAGCGTTCTAAGTCGGCCATAAAAATGCTGGCATACTGTGGGGCCATGAGGGTACCCAGAGCAGTGCCACTGACTGGGCCTGATTCTTCAAGTCCTGTACCTTGTGTCATCATTAATAGCTATGCAAAGTGAGTACAAAACATTATTACTAAAGCAGAATGATGACATTTCATACTCACTTTGTATGGGTGTACGTGACTGCACAAAAGTACAAGGCTTTGGAGGATCAGGGCCAGAGGTTCATTGTCAGGCAAGGTTTGGAATTCAAGAGTATGTGTCTCCCAGTCTCAAGAGCAATCCACTAGACAAGACCTCTTCATCCTCAAGAGTATCTGCTGTCCTTTATTCTTTGCTATTCTATAGCTGTTGTGAAGATTATCTCTGATGGTACAGAAGAACATATATGGAAATGAAAGATTCCCTTGTAACTACCATACTTCCTTCTCTGCTTCAAAAAACAAAAAGAAAAACAAAAAATGAGTTGTGCAACATTTCACTTGCAACAATTGCCAACCTGGGTAAGTGGCTTTGCCTTTGTTCCAATTACTGAAGAACTTACATTTGTGATTTTTGCTTTACATGTGATCTTTTTGCACTGAGCTCCAACTTGCACCAACCAATTTGGCCTCCATTTTACTATTAGGTTATGAAAAATGTGTGTTTGAATATTATGCACTTTAAATTGCTTTGGGGGAAAGCAGCATTTAAATTGTAAATGGATGGCTAACTAAGACTTATAATTTTACAGAAAAAATTAATGGCTAATGCTGACTTATAAAAATAGAACAATTACATATTTATTACTAGCAGCAGTATATAGGCCATAAGTACACTTAGTATTTCTCCCAGATGACTTTTAGCTAGCCACACATGAAGTTATTGTAGGAAAAAATCCCTCTCTTCAATTGTATTCTCCCAAATGCTGTGATTCACTCATTTATTTTGACTGTATTTCAGATTATTTCATTATGGTAATGGTTGTACAGAAAATGATATGTATATTTAAAAAAATGAGGTACTGGCAATCAAATCTGTTTATAACCACTGTGGTAGTAATCAGTAGTTTGCTTCAAACACAATGGTGTTTTTATTTCCAGACGATCAGAAATGTTGACATTGTAATACCAAGTATGATTTCACTAGGACTACTTGTGGCATAAGCGAATTGTAAATGCAAGAAAGGAAGGATATCAGAATCTGACATGAACAAAAATGATGAAAAAATCAAGGATCATGCACATTTCTGGTGATTTTCATTTCATTTTAATAGTTTATGAAAAAGGCTTTACAATGTGCCCAATTCTGAAGTACATTTCTGAAAAGAAGCATGAGATGAGACCTTGCCACAGCGCTTGCTCTATTACATCTTTGAGATGTGAGGGGCAAAGTGTGCATGCTTTCTAGAAACACAAGTTAGCAGAGTTCCATCACAAAGATTCGAAAGAGCAGACACACATCAGGCTTTGCATCTGAATGTGTTTTTCTCTGTGTCCTTCATTTTGCCACCCTCTGTCATAGATTCAGCACCTGGAATGACCTGTGCTGTTCGCAGGAAGATCTGAGGAAGATCTCTGTGTAAGCTTGAAAGCTTGTTTCTCTTACCAACAGAAATTGGTCCAATAAAAAATATTACTTTGCCCACTTTGTCACTCTAAACAAGTATAGTTTTAGTAGAATTATTCCAGATTTACAGTAATGAAAGCAGAATTCGGTCTACCTCTTCCATTCACATAGCAGATGTGAGAATATGAAATATTTGTCTGTTGCACTCTTCCTCTAAAACTGAAAGCGTTTCAAATAGCCTAGCTGTAGGCTTGCTCAACATCTGTTTCCCCTATTTTTCCAGTTGTTTTGAACCACTTACAATCAGTGTTTTGAGTGCTACAGACATATATATTAATGTACACTGGAGACAGGTCTAACCTATAGAAATCCAGGTACAACAGGGTTATAAATGTTACTTGATACATTATAAAGCCCAAGATACCTGATGATTGTGTGGCCTCTGTTACTTGATGTAGGCAGGTGATAACATGTGTACACTTATGCTTCCTATTTCAAAAAGTGCCAGAAGTTCATGCTAAGTACTACATAAATTATCACCTAATTAAGTGCTGTTACAGTTTGCATTGGGGGTGAGTGTAAACTTGATTCTCCTTGGAGAGCAATATGTAGAAATATGATGTGGAATTAATTGTAGGAATATAGGTCAAAGATCAAAGTACTAAAGTATTCATTTTTCATAAGGAAGGAAGAATTGAAAGGTAATCTTGGTTTTCCTTGATTAAATCCTTTTCTGTTAATGGAAATGCTAAGAGTGGTTAACTTTGTTTATGATATTTACCTCCTATTGCTAAAGTAAATGTTTAATCTCTATTGGGATAATGACAAATTCTGTTACTTTTAGGATTTCTGGACCTCCCATCAGTACATTTTTCTGTACAAGGATATACAGGAATTTTAAAATCAGTTTTGATAGAGGTAATATGCAAATAGTGCATAAATATTTTAATAGTTGTGGTTAAAACAGTTTCTCTTGAATTTATCCCCTTGAAGATTAGGCTCCATCCAAATAATTTTTTCCCATTGCTTTTAAAAGAAAATGTCAGTATCCTTAGTTCTCATTTGATTAATGATCTCTGTTGCATATGTGTGTGTGTTCTTATAAAGCGTATGTATCCATCTTCTATCTGAACTTGTTTATAGAACATAATTGGAGAATCTGTCTCAGTGCTGTTGCTCCTCCTGATAAGCACTGCAGTTAAATTAACCTGACATGTATAATACCATTCCAGGTACATGTGTAAGATCGAGCAATAACCTCTCACACATTTTACATCAAAGGACATCAGAGTTCTGGGATAAGCGTGAAAAACTGTATTCAAACATACAAGTTGTATGTATCCCTTCCCAGGTGAGGGACAGGCCATTTTTGTAGTGGAATGAGCAACAGGAGAGATTGTGGGGACATTTATTTTCAGGCCTTTCAACAGTAACCAAATGCATGCTATAATGGCATAGCAAATCACTCTCTGATGTACCTTAAACTGTAATTACAAAGCACTGGCATATGTATCAGCAGTGAGATGAGTATTGCTTTGTATGGGACAGATGGGGGAGGGGCAAATGTTACTGGATTATATTTTCTCCTTAAATCTCATTCTTGGAAATGGATTAAGTGTTTTTGCTAAAACTTTCAAATACATTCAGTCTGAGGCAGAGACTCTGAATAGAAAATGTCTGTCTAAATCTGGGGTGGGGAACCTTTTTTGGGTCAAGAGCCACTGACCCAGAAAAATCAGTCCGGGGGGAGGGGCAAGTGAGAAGCAAAAAAACAAACAAAAACCAACCAAACAAAACCCACAAACCCTCACTGATGTGGCCCCGGACTGAGAACAAGAAAAACGTTCCCCTTGAACACCAGAGCCTAGGGAGGCTCAGTCTCATATATTTTGTGTGCTCCAGCCTTGCGTGGGAGTAGTGTGGTGGGGTGGGGGTGGGCATGAGGGTGGGAGGGGAGTGGGGAGGCTGGAGTGTCAGTATGGGCTTCCCAATGCTAGGGGGAAACCCTGAGCCTTGGTGGCCAGATCCAGGCGAGCTGGTGGCCGTATCTGGTCCCTGGGCTTGAGGTTCCCCACCCCTGTCCTAAATGGTTAATGTTTGGCAAAAGTTGCAAGCAACTGAAAACAGTCTTATAATGGGAAGGATGAAAAACCTTAATAGGTGGCCCTGCCAGCTCTGCCTATAACAGAAGGGGGAGGGCATATAGTATTGCTCTTAAAACACAGGATCCAATTCTCTGTAGTGCTTAGGCAGCATACAGGCAAGCCTTAAAGACAAGAGAAGCATGCCTCCGAGGATACATCCTGTACAGAATTGATTTTAAGGTTCCACACTGGCCTTGCTCTATAGCCTTTTTTGTTTACTCAAAGACCATGGGAAGCAGAGTGTTTATTACAGCAATCCTGAGTCTGCTTTAACCTGGCCAGGCCCCCAGCTTTCCCAGAACACCTGTTCTCTCCCTAGTGCACAATGAAGGAACTGAGAAAGGAGTTTATTCCAAAGAAAGCATGTTCAGGCCCCAGAATTGCGATTTGGGATATTTAAGCTCTGCCATGGACTTTGTATCATTCTGAGCAAGACACAAAAATCACTGTGCTTCAGTTTCACCACATGTAAAATGATGAAAAAACTTTGCTCCCTTTGGTGATTCATTCTGAGGCTTAATTCATTAATTAATGGTGATTTCTTTGAAATTTTTGACTGGGAGGTGCAATGGAAATGGAAGGCATGACTGTTCTGTGTGTATCAATGGAGCATTTCCACTTTCTGTACTGACAATCTAGCCTCTTTCGTCAGTTCTAAATTCTACTAAAAAACAAATTAGGTAACACTGGTACATTGACATGAAGACTATAAAGACAGATAAGACAAGAGAGACATGACAAGACTCTATGTGCTTGTCATTTTGTAAGACTAGACTTCATTCAGTGAGACTTCTGTGTGCCTTTGGGCTGAAATTGGCTCACCAAATTTGTTGTTTTTTACTCTTGAAAAGGTTCCAGAAGATTTTGATGTTTTAGCTTCATTGTGGCGGGATGTCTGAGAAGCTCCTTAGCAGCTGAAAGCTTTGAATCAGTCAGTTTATTGGCAAGTACTAGGTGGGTTTTGCTTCTAAGATGTCTGCTATCCTTTAGGTAAATGCAAACTGAATTTGAGAGCTAGCAAGACGCTGATGCAGTTTACTGGCAAAAAAACAACCCTCTCCCCCCACATACAGTATGGCACATTAGCTCTTAAATTGTCTACAGACTCCAGAGGAAGTGAACTGTTTGACAGAGAAATATATTTGTTTGCGGCGTTGCTTGATGCATATTCCAAGGAACGAATTGAAGTCATACCCCAAGGGGGTACACACATCGATCATGGAGAGGATGCTGTATTCTACAGTATGTCATCTGCCACCACTACCTCCTCCCCCGCTTCCCTCTGGTGGCCAAGCACATTTCAAGAAAAGAAGACTTTAGACGAGGAATGTGCTGATTTTCATGGAGACAAGAACTTTTTAGCTCACAATGGACTCTGTGCCAAGAGCTGCCCTGCATGAATTTCAGCTATGAATCATCCCATCAGGATGTGGGAGAGGCTTGCTCAATTGTGAAGTAGAACACGCTAAGCCTTCCTCACTTGGGAATGTCCCAAGTCCTGCTACGAAATCCCCTGGACTGCAGACATCTACTGTAGTGACCACTCCTCAGCCACGGGTCTCTCGAGGCAGCATAGCTATGTGAGGGAACATGCTGCTTCCATTGCTTCCTCAATGGGGCCTGTGTATATGTCCTGTCCCAGGGCTTGACAGCATACAGTGTGATTCTGTACAGAACAACGGGGAGAGGATCAGTTTTATCTTACATGGAGAAATCTTTCTCTGCAGTCCTGACCCTTCAGCACCCAGCTATCCCTCCCCAGCAATATAAAGAAGTAGAGACTGTGAATAGAGGCTTCCACAGGGCTGGAGAGATTTTTCCATGTGAGTCCAGTTTCAAAATTTGGTCATTTGTGTGTGTGTGTATGGTTTTTGCTTGGCTTTCCTGCCTTTGTGCATGATGTGTCTCATTGAAACTAGAACTAGATAATCCAGTAACAGTAACGTCCACTAAAAGGGCTGTGAATGCCTCTATACACTAGTCAGTAAGCACTCATTAAAGTATGTAGCTGGCTGTAAAGATCTAATGCATTCAACAAAATTCACACTACTCAACATTTTCCTATGGTTCTTGTATGTTCTAATTTCTTCTTCTCCCTGTAGTAAGAATAGCTAGGACAACGCCATTAGAAACCCCAGCTTTAACAATATTAACATTTAAAATATCTTCAAAAGGGGCTTAAACAGCTATCTGATTAAATGAGATGTTTCAAATACATATCTAGTGATCCAGTTAGAAACCACTCCAGTGCTCTATTCCCAATTTTGCCATTGGACTGCTGTGACCTTAAGAAAATTACTTTCCTTCTATTTCTTCTCCCACTCTTTGTCTTGTGTATTTAGACTATAAGCTCTTTGGGACAGGGACTCTTACTGAGTATATTTAACAGTGTCTGGCCCCAATCTCAGTTAGGACATGTTAGTGCTATTGTAATATGAATAATGAACTTACAATACAAATAACATACATAATCTACTAGTGGATTCATACATAAAGCCTTAATGCTTTCTCATCAACCAGATTGCTGTGCTGGTCAGCAGAAAAGGTCTGATTCTCTTGTCTCACTGGTGTAAATTAGAAATAGCTTCACCTAAATTAATTGGGTTATGCTAGTGTATAATCATCAAAGCTGAGAAGAGAGATGGACCCAATGTGTAATTTTAAAAGTTGTTTTTATAAAATATTATTTACCCAGATGGAAAAGAATCTACACTTCACAAAATTAATTGTAATCTGAGTTTCCAATGTTTATTGGAGTCACTTTTTAAAACTTTTCTCTTTCTCCCATTCTTATTCAGACTAATCTCCAATTGAGCTCAGGAGTTTTCCTGGGTAAGTACAACCCTCAATACAGTTCTCAATCCACAGCCTGAGGACCGAATCCAGGCTAATTAGAACACATCTGAGGCCCATCTGTGTGCTAACGGCTGTTGGGCCCCAAGGGCTTCAGAGTCCTAAGAACATAAGAACAGCCATAATGGGTCAGACTAAAGGTCCATGTAGCCCAGTATCTTGTTCTCCAACAATGGCCATTGCCAGGTGCCCCAGAAGGAATGAACAGAATAGGTCATCAAGTGATCTCTTCCTTCTCACCTATTCCCAGCTTCTGAGAAGCAGAGGCTAGGGACACCATTCCTACTCATCCTGGCTAATAGGCATTTATAGACCTAACCTCCATGCATTTATCTAGGGTTTTTTTTAACCCAGTTAAAGTCCTGGTCTTCACAACATCCTCTGACAAGGAGCTCCACAGGTTGACTGTGAGCTGCATGAAGAAACACTTCCTTTTGTTTGTTTTAAACTTACTACCTATTGATTTCATTTGGTGTCCCCTAGTTCTTGTGTTATGGGAACTAGTAAATAACTTCACTTTCTCCACACCAGCCACTCTATCATATCCCCCTTTAGTCTTTTCTTTTCTAAGCTGAAAAGTCCTAGTCATTCCAAAACCCTAAAAATTTTTGTTGCCCTTTTCTGAACTTTTTCCAGTGCCAAGATACCTCTTTTTTTTAGATGAGGCGACCACATCTGAACGCAGAATTCAAGATGTGTGTGTACCAAGGATTTATATAGAAGCAATAAGATAGTCTCTGTTTAATTCTATATTCTTTTAAAAAATTATTCCTAACATTCTATTTGCTTTTTTCCTGCTGCTGCACATTGAGTGGATGTTTTCAGAGAACTATTCACAGTGATTCCACAAGATGTCTCTTTATGGCTAATTTAGTTTCCATCATTTTGTACATATAGTTGGGATTGTGTTTTCCAATATGCATTACTTTGCATTTATCAACATTAAAATTCATTTGCCATTTTGTTGCCCAGTAGCCTAGTTTTGTGAGATCACAGCACTTAACAGTCTGCTTTGGAGTTTACTATCCTGAGCAGTTTCATATCATTTGCAAATATTGTCACCTCATTCACCTCCTTCTGCAGATCATTTATGAATATGTTGAATAATATTGGTCCCAGAACAGACACCTGAGGGACACTAGCAGTTACCTCTCTCCATTCTAAAACAGAACATTTATTCCTACCTTTTATTTCCTGTCTTTTAACCAGTTATTAATCCATGACAGGACCCTCCCTTTTATCCCATAAGCCTAATTTACCTAAGAGCCTTTGGTGAGAGACCTTGTCAAAGACTTTCTGGAAATCTAAGTACACTATATCCACTGGATCCTCCTTGTCTACATGCTGGGTCTGGGGCTCCCATCAGGGGCTCCCATCGGGGTCGGTTAAATGAGTTTCAGGGGTTCAGGGCAGCTATGTGGCTGCAGATGGGGGCCTGGTACTCCCAGTTGGCCCCACAAAAGTGGAGGGTATGGGGCTGCTGCCCATGAGCTCTGGACCTGACATCCAGTGTGGGGGGCTGTCACCCAGTCTGGCACAGTCCCTGTCTATGCCTGCAAAATCTGAGGTCTATGCCTGCAAAATCTCACAGGGTCCAAGATCCAGGGCTTTCTTCCAGCCTAACCACGTCTGGTGATCCAGGACTACTGCTTGGAGGGGACAAAGGGTCTGGAACTGCCAGCTAGTTCCGCAGAGTGTGAGTCTATGGCTGCACCCCAGTCTCATGAGCTCCCAGGCAGCTACCTGGTCCCACACAACAATGGTCCAGGGTCTCCACATCCAGTCAGTCGGCCCCACAAGGCCTGGAGTCTGGAGTTGATTGGGGCACATGGTAACCATACAGTAGGGTTCCATGTCTCCCACCCAGCCCTACAGGATTGAGGGTTTAGGGCAGCTGTCTAGCCCCTCAGGGGTAGGATATCTTGGACTGTCTTCCAGCCCTGCAAGCTTGCGGTTGCTGCCTTGCCTTGCAGGTTTGGGGGTCCAGTGCAACTGGCTGGCCCCACAAACTCTGGGGGAGGGAGGAGTCCAGACAGCCACTGCCCTGTGGCCCAGGTTACACACTGTGAGCTGCTTATATGGTCCACAATGATAAATAAATTGGGAACTGCTGGCATAGATACCCTGATGAGAGGAATTATAGGGAGACCTATGGTACTAGTTCATAAGCCATCATTCTTCCTCTCCCTTACCCCTTTTCTGCCTTCACCTCAAGATCTACTTCCTGATTTCTTCCCATTTGCAGTTCTTGGGCTAACAGCCAACCACCATACCATTACCTGAGACACTGATAAAGATTCCAGGGATAGTACATTTCCGCTGTTGCTGATATCGGATTAGGGCCTTTTGATATGAAGGAAGCAAAGATAAGGCAAAATAAATTGACGTTTGTGGTTTTATAACTAAACTACATCTTTAAATAGCTAAAGCAGATAAGCAATGTTCTAAATGCCTTAAAAATAAATACATTAAGCTTCCTCACAGCACCGTTGTATTAGTAGGGGAAGAGAGCTGGGAGGCTATGTCTAGACTGCAGGCTTCATTCAGAAGAAGCTTTTCCGGAACAGATCTACCAGAAAAACTTCTTTCAAAAGAAAGTGTCCCCACAGCAAAAGCGCATTGACAAAAATCTGCTTTTTTGAAAGATAGTGTCCATGTTGATTGGACGCTATCTCACATTTAAGTTGTGATTACTATGGACAGAATGGCCACCAGGGAACCTGTGCTTTTTCTTGGAGGCCTCTTCTTTCAGAAAAAACCCTCTTCCCCATCCACACACGCCTTTTTTCTGAAAGAGCTCTTTTGGAAAAAGGTTTCTTCCTTACCGCTGTCAGAAAAACCCCTGTGTTCTTTTGACTTTCTGTCAAAGAACACAATTGTAGTGTGGACGTAAGTGTAGTTTTCCTGGAAAAACGGCATTTTCCGGAAAAACTGTGCAGTGTAGCCATACCAGGAAAGGGGATGTCTCTTCCTTCTGACCTACATGCAACAGTACAGTGGGATTGCAACCCCATAGTCAAAAGAGGTCTGGCTCCCTGTCACCAAGCCAGCAATAAAGGACCATAGTCAGCTAGCTTGAATATTTTTCAGGTTTCTTGTCCTCTCAGAATGAATCCTGCCATGATCAACATAATTTAAGGGTTCCCAAACTTATTCATAGTAGGGGATTACTTTTTAGACTGTCTCAAGGATGATGTCTCCTCAAATCCCTTCAGAATCTACCCTCTTCACAATCACTTAGCATCCTCATGGCAACTACAGCAATTGCTTACCTGGAAAAACAATTCTAGGAAAGTATATGTGGAATTTTGACTGCCATTCATTCTTGTCCTTTTTGGAAAACAATTAATCACGTTGTCTGCTTGTGCTTCTTGCTGCTGCTTCTCCTTCCCCAACCCCCATCCAGCTGTTTTTTTTCTCGCACCCTGAATCAAGGAGGGAGCCAGTGCCATGTGACCAGCCAGTTCCCCAGGGAGCAACAGAAATACATGTTGCTTCTTTCAAAAGGAGCAGTCAGAGGTGTACCAAATATGTCTCTCCCAGCTGACTTGCACTCTCTACACTCTAAGTAAACAGGATGGCTGTGTCCCCACTATGTGTTGGAAAGTGGCTGCATTTTGATATTCTCATGGCTCTCTGTTCTGTAGCAAGAGAAGGATTTTACCCTTTGGCTTTAGAAATAAAGCTTGGGTTTAGTATTCAGATTTGGCCTGTTTATTTGGAAAATTTGAGCTGTAAAGTATGATCCAATCCCATATTCAGTGTTCTGACTCAGGAGCAATTGTACTGTATTTATATATAATCAGTTATTTATTATTGTGTGTATGAATAAAGAGAATCAGTCATTTGTTATTGTACATACACATGCACAAAAACAAACAACAAGGTATGTGTGTCAGTGAATATTTGCTCGCCTGCTGCAAAATCATTATTTGCTTTATGAAACTATTTAAATTGGTTTCATTTCACATAAATCAAAAGTTCTGGTTCTACTGTAACAGTGAGTCGAGGGGGAATCTTCAGTATTGATTTTATCTGTGACTGAAAGTATTGTAGGGAAAGCAATAATTCAGGAAAATGTTATATTCCATAAAAAAGACCCCCAAACAAACATAAACAATAGCACCACACTCTGCCTCTGCCTTTAATATATGTGAACACATTTCACCCCGTTGCTTTTCTGAAACAGAGATCTGCAGAACAAGCCACTCAAAATCAAATTTCTCCATAGTGAGGATAGCATCGAAGTGTAAGGGTTTGTACTTACCTGCGCCCATTTTGATGTAAAAGAAAATTATGAATTTGGATAGGCTGTAAGACTGACAAGAGGCAACATAACTCAAGAAGAGTGGAAATTTGACCTAGCGTATCTTTTAGCAAGGGATCTTTAATTTATACAAGCAATAAACTGAAACTATCAACATATTAAGAATCCTCTTCAATAAATGTTCTTTTTTTAGCCACCTAAGAGTGACTGAATTAAAAATAAAGTAATCAGTACTGGTATATACTCACAACACAAATATTATTAATGAATTAATATTTTCATTTGGATGTCTCTCCACTAACTCTACTGCTACTTTCAGAATTCTTTGTGACATCACAAAGCAGCTGTTCTTTACTTCTCTGACTATGACATTTATATTAAACCTTGACATTTTAATCTAATAAAAATGCTTTTTGCCTCCTTGCAGTATAAACAGAGAACCTCTATATAATGGGCATCTGTGGAATATGGAATTAATCCCACTAGTGCGGAAAACCTTCATAACTCTCTTGTGGCTTCATCACTCTTTGAGTTATGAGGTCTTCCTCTCACTTGTGGGATAAAGTCCAAATCCCACAGAAGCTTATTATGTGTCCACTATTTATTAAGACTTCATCATTTAAAACAAAACACTTAAGAAAGACACTATGAAACTTCTGAAATCAAAGAGGTTTTAGTAAAATATTTGTTTTATTTGAAAATTTTTCCAAGTAAAGGAGGAGTGGTACATTTTAGCCCAAATAGCCATTGAATTCATTGCTGCCTCTGCTTATTTTTGGTTTTTATCCCCCACAAAGAAATCCTCAGTGTTTTTCCCCTCTCTCCTATGCTTTTTCTTTCTTATACTTTTATCATTCTTTAAGGGTCCTTTGGGATCATTCACTAACTTTCTGCTGGCTATGCTGTCAAATGATTAGAGCCACTGATTGAGAGTCTGACCCTGAATTCTAGTTTTTCTTCACTAAAGTGACTTGGGGCAAGCAAGGCTGCTGACAGGGGGAGCCAAAGTAGACAGCTGCCCCAGGGCCTGGTGATAGAGTTGCCAGGTGTCCGGTATTGGCCCAGACAGTCCGGTATTTGCAGCCTGTCCTGTAAAAAACGCAGAAAATACTGAACTTGTAAAATGTCTGGAATTTTCTGTTTTTTTCGGCCGGAAGGCTGCATGGGACCTTCTTCCCTGCTGCGTTTGGTGGGGGGAGATTTAAAGGCTCAGTGTCCCTTTTTTTTAATTGCGTGGGGGTTTTTTTTGCTCAACCAATTTTTTTCCCGCCATGTTCGGTATTTTTTGTGAAAGTATCTGGCAACCCTACCTGGTGATTTAAAAGGGTCTGGAACTCCTGGCCATTACTGATGCTACCTCAGCAACTGCAGTAGCTAGAACTCAGGGCCCTTTAAATCATTGCTGGAACCCCTAGAGGCATACACACTGCAGCCCAGTGGTACTGAGGGGCTGGCTGAAGAAAGCTAGCCTCAGACCCACCCCTCCACCCAAGGCCCCACCACTTCCTTGGTGCCCTGGAACCAGCTACCCCCAGGTCCTGGGAAAGTCTTTCATCAGCCCTGGGAGCAAGTCACTTAAGTAAAATTGATCCCTCCACAAAGGAGCAGCATCAGATGTATGCTCTACTTCAGTCCTCAAAAGAGGAGGTAAATACATGTGAACAACATTGTCCTGTGGGTAAGAGTTAAAACACTAGATAGGTACTTGAGAAATTGTGTTTAGTTTCTCACGCCACCATATACTTGCTGTGTGATCTCATTCACATCATTTAATCCTTGTGTACCCAACCTATGGTCCATGGGCCATATATGCTCCACCAGATTATTTCATGAGGCCCGTGGCTACCTCAACCCAGTACGCTCATGGCAGATTCATTAGCATTTTGTCATTACATTTATGTCATATTAGGTTAAAATGGGGATATCAATGCTTGTTTGGTCTGTATTATTTAAACAGGTTATACTTTTTGGTGGCTGTTTAGCTTTTTTTTTTTTATTTGTTGGCACATTCTGTCATACAATGGGGACCTGATCTCAAGTGGTGCTTCCAAACATTGCTGCAATAAAATTAATAATTGTTGAATTGGCCATCAGCGCAGGAGTGAATTTCACCCTTACCCTCTCTCTGCTTCAGTGTTCACATTTACAACATTGTGTAAAAAGCATGAAAAATACATGACATCAGCGTTGATTTTCAAAGCGGCATAAGAACCCCAAAGATACGAACACCAGCATTACAGACTGATCAGACAACTGGACACCAAGTGGCAGGAGAGCTGATAGCCACACCAGGCTTCTGGGCAAGGTAAGGGGAGGGGGGCTCCATGCTTGTGGAAGGGGCAGGACCTCTGGTGGAAGGTTTGGGGTTGCAGCAACCTTCCCTCAGCGCCATTCTGAGCATGCCGCAGGCCCTCCACCCTTAGAGATGCCCAGAGTGTACTGCATGATGCTCTGGCAGTGATTTAAAGGACCCAGGGCTCTGGTGCTGCTACCGTAGCAATGATGGTGTCCGGGAACCGGATCGGGCCATTTAGAATCGCCAGGCCACTGGGCAGTTGCCCCCCATGGCCCCTCTTGTCAGCAGGCCTGTCTAGTAACCAATCAGGTAGCAACAGAGAGAAAAAAAGCAAATATTGTACTTCATTTTAAAGAAAGCAACACCTGTCTATAGCCCCTACCCCTACCCCTATACCTAGAGCAGCCATTTACAGCAAGACACTGATGCTGTCAGCGCAAGGAAGTCAGAGGGAGCCAGAAGAGCAGAAGAAGCATGGGGGACTGCACAACTTTCACCCCCACCCCCAATGTTGAGCTGTTTTTAACTCCCCTCCCCCAGGAAAGGGACACACTGTTTCCACACTCACAGACCCCCTGTTGGGAAGGGGACAAACTTGCAAACTCATGCTGGGACTGAGTAGGAAGCTCAGCTACTGCTGAAGCCAGGCCTGGAGTGTCAGCTGCTGGATCTGGAGCCTGACCTGTGCTTTGTTCAGAGTTACAAACATTTCAGATATTGCAAACCTTTCTGGGTAACCCCCATTCCTGAGATGTCCATAACTCAGAGGTTCTACTGTATTATTATTGCTATACCCCCACGTAGAAGTTTAGTATTTTCTGTTATGTCAGTGAATCATAGTCACTGGGGCAGATCCTTAACTTTTTATAGCTCCATTGCAGGCCAAAGATCTGCCTCTACAGGGTTTGCTCCTAAAAAAGTGCTGTGTGTCCTCCTGCAAATTCCTGCAAAATGCTCAGCAGTGCACATCACTAAGCTCATAGTTTTTAACTTATTAGGTGACTATGTTTCTGATAACTTGAGAGTGGATTCTGATCCACTGTAATGAATGTTATCATGGGCTCCATGTAATCATGATTTTAATATGGTTAATTAATTTGTTTTTCATAAAATCCAAAATAAAGAAAAATGGACTTGTCAATTTAGACGTGAAATAATAATTCTATGGTAGAACTGTTCACCTGTACTTTTGAACTACTTTGTCCACATCAAGAAATCTCCTAGATTCAGAAAGTCAAGGAGTTGTCAGTAACTTGAAAGACAAATTATAAACACGTTATTTAAAAATCGAGCCAGTTGTTCTTTTATTCTACCTGTACACATGCAAAAATATTTCAGCCCAATCTTAAAACTAAAAGATCAGGAAAGGCAAGCAAAACATAGACTGCAGAAGCAACAGGAAGTAAAAGGTGGAGAGTGTGAAGCAAGAATGTAAATCAAGTTTTTTTTATGAGTGGCCACCCAGACGACAGAGTGCAGAAGCAGGCCTGAGTTGTTGTGAGAAATAACAATGAAGAGTGCACATGCAATAATACAAATAGCTTAAAACAGAGGGGAAGAATATCTTAGAACAGATTTTGATGCTTCATGAGGCCAGTTGCTTATACTCCACACCTTCCCCCTTTGGTAACTTTTTTTTTTTTTACAAGCTTGGTTTTGAAAGCGATAATCCAAAAAACCCACTCTCTTGAATAATAAATATGAATGACCATGGTGGTCCTGTCAGCTTTGGATCTTTGTAAATTAACCAGTGGTCCACAACACGTTCTGGAAGTGATTTCACAGGCTTTTCATCTCATCTTCTCACTAGCAAGCTGGAGAAAAAAAATCCTCTACCACCTCTGAATATTATCCATTTTCCCATTATTGTAAATTCCAAACTGTAAAGCATTCTAAAGAGCAAACCTACTGAATCAAAAGCAATCTCACTACTGCAGAAGTAACAAATCAAATACTATGCTTACAAACTCTTACATTTTTTTAAAAGAACACTTCTAAACGATTAAATATTTATGCATGGCAAGTACTTGAAACTTTGATGATTTATGCAAACTTTATAACTTATAGTAAAATATAATTTTTTGTGAATAGTGGCATGAATGTTAAAAAACATGCTTTTCAATGTATAGGGCTTCCAAGATTTTGGATGAAAAAATGCATCTGTTTTCCTGTATGTTTGCTTTTTTTTTATAGTCTTCATAAATCCAGCAAACTTCTATTTGGACCACTAGCCTCTTTCAATAGAAGCATGTTTTCACTAGGATTTCCACATTCATAATTATTCCTCTCATTTCTCTGCTGTAAGAAGACAAGCTGGTATTTCATTACTTTGGGGAAGTTAATAATATGGTAGGCAAAACATCAGGAAAAATTATAATGAATGAAGCTATACAAATTGTAGGGAAACACATGCTGCTGTTAAAAAATGTTCCCATCATAAATCCTGGAAATTTCACTATATTCACAAGTGAATAAATTTTAAATGCATAAACACTCAATTAATTAAAGGTAATATACTATCTAGATTTGAACTAGTGTGACATAGACAAGAAAAAGTCCAATAATTATATTCAATATTACGGGTGCAGTCATGTCTACCAGAGCTTTCCTGAGAGATCTGAGGATAATAACTCTTCAAAGTAGCCCTAATGTCTTTGCTTGGGAAGAAAAAGAAAACTCTCCCACTAGCTTTCTGTATTTTACACTATTGCTTCTCCCTTAATACTGTGCATATTAGGCACGAATTGAAAGCTCTCTACTTTTTTCCTCTGTTTATATTGCACCACATATTTACTAAATATTTTGATTACAAAGGGTCTTGAGAGACATGGTTCTCTCCACTATAGATTTACTGTATCTTAATAATTGACATTTTTCTTGCCTAGCTCAAGACTTCTTAAAGAGTATTTCATTTAAAATGTTAGTTTATTAGTCAGTTAGGGTATGTCTACGCTAGCTTGTTAGTTCGAGCTAGATAGGGTAATGAGGGCAAGCGGAGTTGCAAATGAAGCCCGGGATTTAAATATCCCGGGCTTCATTGCATGTTCCCGGGTGCCACCATTTTTAAATCCCCCTTAGTCCGAACTCCGTGCCCGCGGCTACATGCGGCACAGACTAGGTAGTTCGAATTAAAGATCCTTATTCTAACTACTGTTACTCCTCATTCCATTATTAGGAATGAGGATTTTTAATTCCGTGCCATGGGCACGGAGTTCGGACTAAGGGGGATTTAAAAATGGCGGCGCCCGGGAACATGCAAATGAAGTCCGGGATATTTAAATCCCGGGCTTCATTTGCAACTCCGCTTGCCCTCATTACCCTACCTAGTTCAAACTAACGAGCTAGTGTAGACATACCCTTAGTTTCTTCTCAATTCCTTCTGTTAAACTTATTCCGGTCCAGATGCATCCAAACACATCTATTCATGAGTACATGCTTTTGCTATGAAATAGATGAACTTTCCTCTGGCTGATATCGTTGATATAACTGTTCTCTGGCTAATGTAAAGCTGAGGGATATCTGCATACCTAAATGGAAGAGTTTTCCATGCTCTGACCATTACAGTCAGATATCTTCTCTGGCAATTAAATAAACTGAATCTGTGTTAGACCATATATACATTATGGACTAGAAGAGAATTATGGAATTTGCTCCAAATTTTCATCATACTTCATCCGTTCTCACATCTTTAGTTTTTACCATTTCACATGTAGCTTTGGCTCTTTGCTTGCCCCCTGCTCATTCACTAAAATATTCTAAGACCTTCAGCAGGTCTTGCTATAGCATACATTTTTCTGAGTCCAGCAGACTCAAAAAATCAAAAAATGTGAATGAAAACTAATTTTCCTCAGAACTGAGAAAGGGACTTCACCTTACCAAAGGCTATATTTTCATGGCAAATAGCAAACTCTGGCTGTTTCAGTATTTCACACAGTTGAAGAATTAAAATGAAGAAAAGAAAAGGACACAATTATTTAGGATCCCACTACTAGTGGGGACTCTCAATTTAATTGGGAATGTTCCTGGTCAGAAGATCCTGAATACTGCAGTCTAGCCTCAGAGACTATAATTCCCATGATGCCATGGAGAAGAGAGAAAGAGATTTCCATTTCCAGAGAATGAGAACGAGCTTGCTGTGGGCTCCATGTTGGAGGGAAGTTGAGATTGCTTTGTGGAACTCTGTTCAAGTCTGGAGCTGCTGATAGACAGCCAGAAGCAACTGTTGCATCTGCTGGGGCTTTGACCAAGCAGGAAGACACAGAGGCCATTGCTTGGTTTCATTGGTCCAGAGCATATTGCTGTGCCCAGAACTGAGCCTACAGTGTAGGAAGCATGAGTGACCACCACCTTTGTTGTATGGGAAGGAGTTTGAGGAGAGACAAGGTGGTTTTAACATCTAGCCTAAATCCAGATTGTTGATCTTTACATAAGAACATAAGAACATAAGAATGGCTGTACTGGGTCAGACCAAAGGTCCATCTAGCCCAGTATCCTGTCTGCCGACAGTGGCCAGCACCAGGTGCCCCAGAGGGGGTGGACCGAAGACAATGATCAAGCGCTTTGTCTCCTGCCATCCCTCTCCAGCCTCTGTCAAACAGAGGCCAAGGACACCATTTTATCCCCTGGCTAATAGCCTTTTATGGACCTAACCTCCATGAAATTATCTAGCTTCTCTTTAAACTCTGTTATAGTCCTAGCCTTCACAGCCTCCTCTGGCAAGGAGTTCCACATGCTGACTACACGCTGTGTGAAGAAGAACTTTCTTTTATTAGTTTTAAACCTGCTACCCATTAATTTCATTTGGTGTCCTCTAGTTCTTCTATTTAGGGAACTAATAAATAACTTTTCTTTATCGTCCCTCTCCACACCACTCATGATTTTATATACCTCTATCATATCCCCCCTCATTCTCCTCTTTTCTAAACTGAAAAGTCCCAGTCGCTTTAACCTCTCTTCATATGGGACCTGTTCCAAACCCCTAATCATTTTAGTTGCCCTTTTCTGAACCCTTTCCAAGGCCAAAATATCTTTTTTGAGGTCAGGAGACCACATCTGTACACAGTATTCAAGATGTGGGCGTACCATAGTTTCATACAGGGGCAGTAAGATATTCTGGGTCTTATTTTCTATCCCTTTCTTAGTAATTCCTAGCATCCTATTTGCCTTTTTGACCGCCGCTGCACACTGCGTGGAAGTTTTCAGAGAACTGTCCACGATAACTCCAAGATCTCTTTCCTGATTTGTCATAGCCAAATTAGCCCCCATCATACTGTACGTATAGTTGGGGTTATTTTTCCCGATGTGCATTACTTTACACTTATCCACATTAAATTTCATTTGCCATTTTGTTGCCCAGTCACTCAGTTTGGTGAGATCTTCTTGGTGAGATCTTCCTCACAGTCTGCTTCTGTCTTGACTATCCTAAACAGTTTGGTATCATCTGCAAACTTTACCACCTCACTGCTTACCCCTTTCTCCAGATCATTTATGAATAAGTTGAACAGGATTGGTTCTAGGACCGACCCTTGGGAGGACACCACTAGTTACCCCTCTCCATTCTGAAAATTTACCATTTATTCCTACCCTTTGTTTCCTGTCTTTTAACCAGTTCTCAATCCAAGAAAGGACCTTCTCTCTTATCCCATGGCCATGTAATTTACACAAGAGCCTTTGGTGAGGGACCTTGTCAAAGGCTTTCTGAAAATCTAAGTATACTATATCTACTGGATCCCCCTTGTCCGCATGTTTGTTAACCCCTTCAAAGAACTCTAATAGATTAGTAAGACAGGATTTCCCTTTACAGAAACCATGTTGACTTTTGTCCAACAAATTATGTTCTTCTACATGCTTCACAATTTTATTCTTTACTATTGTTTCAACTAATTTGCCCGGTACTGAAGTTAGACTTACCGGTCTGTAAGTGCCCGGATCGCCTGTAGAGCCCTTTTTAAAAATTGATGTCATGTTGGCTACCTTCCAGTCATTAGGTATGGAAGCTGATTTAAGGGATAGGTTACAAACCACAGATAATAGTTCAGCAATTTCCCATTTGAGTTCTTTTAGAACCCTTGGATGAATGCCATCCAGTCCCGGAGATTTGTTAACATTAAGTTTTTCTATTTGTTCCAAAACCTCCTCTAATGACACTTCAATCCGGGACAGTTCCTCAGGTTCATCACCCACAAAGGACGGTGCAGATTTGGGAATCTCCCCAACGTCCTCAGCCATGAAGACTGAAGCAAAGAAATCATTTAGTTTCTCTGCAATGGCTTTATCGTCCTTGATTGCGCCCTTTATAGTTCGATCGTCTAGGGGACCCACAGGTTTTTTAGCAGGCTTCCTTCTTCTAATGTACTTAAAAAACATTTTGTTATTTCTTTTTGAGTTTTTGGCTAGCTGGATAAAACAACTCCAATCTTTGAGGGGTTGGGCAGCTTGGAATGATCCAAGTTGGAGTTGCTTTGCCTCTTGATGCCTTGGCTGGACTGATTTACTGGATGAACAGAATATCGTGCACAGCTTCAAGAGCTTCAGGTCCACCCGTGCAAGTGTCTAGAACTCTGAAATTCAGAGGAGGTCACACTTTGGGGTGAGAGTATGTGGTGTGAGAATTGGTTAAGTTTAACTTACTACGGTAAATTGCATTTGTTAATTGATTTATTGGAGTGCTCTCTGCTGATTCAAATGGGTTATGACATTTTAATTAATCTCATATCATTTAAAAAAATAGATTAGATTTAACACATCTTTACTTAAGTGTATATTGTTTATAAATGGTACCTTTGAACCCATTGCATAGATTAGCTCAGATTTATTCCTAGAGGCTCCCAAGGCACAAGACTGAGCGTGTACAGAGCCTAGCTAGGTGGAGGAAACACCAAGATTAATTTCTTTTACAAGTAAAAGGACTGCAGCTGAAGGTAGAGGAATCCCATGTATCCAACATCACAACTGGGATACTAATGATCTTCTTTGCTGTCAACAACATTAGGTGTCTCTGTTTTCAGGTGGGTGTTGACTGTTCCCAAATAAGCAATGGAGGAAAGGGGTATGTGTATGGGAGGTTACCATTGTATATTAAATATAGTTTTCTATTTATTCTTTTTTCCACTTACTAAAAAATGGCTGAATAATTTTTTCTCAAAGTTTCTAGTAAGTTCACTAGACAAAGACCAAATCTGGAAAATGTCATGTTGACAGATATAATTTTAGAATATTATGGATAGGTGAAAGCAGGGGACGAGAATAGAAACCATAATGCAACTTTTATGACAGTTACTGTAAGTGCAATATTTTAAATGGGGAAGAAGAGAATAAGAGGATCAAAAAGGAGACGGTGCAAATTATCTAGATGACATGGGGCAATACACTATATAACAAATGCCAAGTGAAGCTTGAAATAAAATTAAATGGATTTATATTAATTTGATTTTTATCTTAGATTTGTCAGTATTTTTCTAGTTAACAATTAATGTTTTATCTAACATCTTTCAAAGAAAATTTCCAAATACCTTAATTTCATAGAGATTGCTTCACCTTATTGAGATGCAGCCACCACAGAGGCGACAGACTTTCAAATAGTGCACAGCGGCGTTATACTACCATTCAGGATAGAAAGAGAATAATATTATGTCGGCAGCAGGCAAAACAGAATTAACCCAAATGAAACTATAGGGAGTGTGTTAGGTAGCTGGCATACGATTACTCACTTGGAATGCATCCAGGACACCCAGGCTAGCTCTCTTTCTCTTGTGAAAAATATCATGAGATTTCTAATGATCTCAGGTGGTCAGGACATTGGTTTTACATTTCATTTGACAAATAAGCATTTCAACAGCATGGTTGCTCCCACATGCCATATTACAGCATTGATTCTGTACTGATACAAAAAGAAGAATGCCAGCTACTGAATCATCAGCACCTGCTTCCTCTGTCTGCTGCAGTTAGGGTGCATCTATACTGCACCTGAAGCTCGAAATAAGCTACACAATATGAACTACGCAAATTGCGTAGCTTATTTTAAGTTAATTTCAAAATAGCTTATTTTGAAATTTGGCACTGTCGACACGGCACTTATTTCGAAATAAATCACTGTAATCTGAAATGTCCCTTACTTCTCATGGAATGAGGCTTACAGGGATGTCAGAATAGTGAGCCCATTATAGTTAAAAAAATGGGCACACTCAAAACACATGGAATAGCTATTTCGGGAGATCTCCAGTGTCCCGAAATAGCACTGCTGTGTAGACATAACCTAAGTGTCCCATTGAAGTTACTTACACAATACTGAATGGGCCGAAGTCTCCCTAGCTCTCAGACATGACAAGATCACAGTTTGCGGTGGCACAGCTAAATTCCACAGGTCAATGGGAAAACAGCTCATTTCTGTTATTCTTGAAATCTTACCAGACAAGTTAATATGTTTTAAAAGTTTTACAAAGTTCTTCCAGTCTGAATGGCAGAAAATATTTAGGTGACATTTACAAGCATACTAATTGGTAAAAAGTGTGGTTTTTAACTCTAATTTATGGGAGGACAAACAGGTAGGAAAACATGCAGAGTGATGTTCACCATGGAGTATAGCAGGCAAAAGATAGCAAAGTAAAGGTCAGTTGTGGTACTGAGCAGCATAATTCTTAGGATGATCAGAGATTGTATCTTACCAGAATGAAATCAGGTCTATATTTTTGATCAAATTATTATAACCTTTTATCCCTGTTACTAAATGTACCCAGTGAAAATAAATCAAAGCACTATTTGTGGAAATGCCATTATAAGGTGCTGCATTTGAACCATTACTGTAGAATAGTGTAGAGAACATATAAGGGTATGTCTACATAGCAGGGCTAAAGTCAGAATACACAACTTCAGCTATGTCAATTATGTAGCTTAAATCAAAATAACTTATTTCAGCTTTTGGCGCTGTTTATGCAGCAAGAAGTCGAAGGAGGAACACTCTTCCTTCGACTTCCCTTGCCCCTTGTAAAATGAGGTTTACAATGAGTCAGAGTAAGAAGTCCTCCAGCTTTACATTATTTTGAAATAAAGGCTTGTAGTGCAGATGCACACTATGTTATTTTGGAATAACGTCAATTATTCCGAAATAACACTGCTGTGTAGATGTGCCCCCAAGAGTGTAAATAAGAGGTCGGGCTTCTCTTTCCCTCCATCCAGGGGGATCAGTATTAAGGTAAAGTAGGTTTTACAAGATAGATACAACTATGAGTATGGGGAATTCAAAGCTACACTTCATGGGCACCGGGGGAAGTGCATCCCTCTCTATGGTCCCAGGGATGAACAGGTCCAGCATCCCTTTGCCCATTCAGTTTTTGCCCTCTGGTGTGGGAGTGGGGATGGGGCATGACCCTACTTCTTCCCTACCTGCACTGAAGTGATGACCGCCTGGAAGGTCCATAGAATGAGCAGCTCCTATTCCCCCCTGAGAGCAGACATTGTATTTGCAACTGGTCCATGGTGGGCGTATGCAGATGTTCAGTGAAGGTTCCTTGTTTGTTATGCCCTTGTGCAACTGTTTACAGGCCAATTGCTATCTGCAGAAAGACATTTTTTAAATGTCACTGCTCTTGACACAGGAACAGCTTTTACTCCCAACAGCTACGTAGCTACAAAGGCATCATCTATACTGCATGCTACTGAGCGTGTAGGGTCTGTGTAGTTAGACAATGAAGTGAAAAGCAGGAAGATGCTGGAGCCTTTCCTCTCTGCACCCCCTGCCAGAGACTTTGCCCACTGCTGGAGCCTTTACTTGCAGTGGGGAAAGTCTCTGGCAACGGGGAGCAGTGTGGATGTGGGAGGCATTGCTTATGCATGTAGAAAGCTCAGTAGGATATGTATTCACTGGATTCAGGTGTGTCTTTACTTGCCTAAGTGGGGCCTCACTGTCTGCACTGCTGCATATACTCATTCCAAGGTATACCATGGCCAAAGAAGAAGAGGAATACATGTATTAGGAATCGTATAAATACACATAGACTTGTACATTGAGGGCCTGATGGTGTTGTCCCCAATCCTGCAAAATTCCTGCTGAAAGGTGACTCATGTTTTTGTAAGGTAAAAACTTTAGGGACAATAAATCTGGTTTCTGCTGCAGGAACTGAAGCTCCTACCTTTAGCCTCACCTAAATTGTGTACTGTTTTGGATCATTTCCTTTAATAGTCTTTTGGCAGATCTCAGGTGCAACTAATTTTGTTTTTACTTGTTCCTTACTACTTAATGCTTCCAGAGTTCCCTGAGATGCTTGGAATGAATTGTGCTAGCTCAGTGCCAAAAAAGATTTTGTAGCATACAAAATATTCAGAGCACAGTGTAAGTCACATCATGCAGGTTAAATGCTACTTGATTATGGATCATGACTAGGTTACAACAATGTTCTTTCGGGTGTTACCTGGAAGAGGCTGGAGGTTGTGAACAGTGTAATGTAGTGCATTGGATTATGGTGACTTTTAAATTGTACACTCATATCACAGCTAGAGTCACATAAAGATCAGTAACTAAGCAACCTTTATGTACTTTTGTGTCATATATGATACACACATAAACATATTCCATATATGTTCTAGTGACATTGTTATGATACATAGTGTCACGCGTGTTTGATTGCTTAACCTGCACTTCACCCCCAACACAGTACATTTTTGGGCCTCTAATGAGAAACAGAATGATTGCCCTCTGCCTGGTTTTTTTTGTCTAATCAGGATTTTTTGATAGAGTGTATGGCAGGAAGGAAAGCCAAACTTGGACAATGCTGAATGTTTCAGAATAAAACAATAAAACAATCCAGTTCTTATGGCTACTTATAAGATAAAACTATTTGCTATGGATAGACAAAGAAGTCAGAGTTCTTCTTTGAGTGGTTTTAAGCATGTATTCCATTGAGGGTACATGCGCACAGTGCGCTGAAGTAAGAGAGCTTTGCTCAGCAGTACCCATTGAACTAGCGCTCATGCCCTCCGGCCCTTGTAACCCTGATCATGGCTGCCCCTGTCCCCCTCAATTCCTTCCCAATACCTATGGCCTAAAGGTGGGACCTGTTCCAAACCCCTAATCATTTTTGTTGCTCTTTTCTGAATCTTTTCCACTGCCAATATATCTTTTTTGAGATGAGGCAACCACATCTGTACACAGTATTCAAGATGTGAGCTAGTTTTATATAGAGGCAATAAGATATTTTCCGACTTATTCTCTGTCCCTTTTTAAATGATTCCTAACATTCTGTTTGCTTTTTTGACTGCCGCTGCACACTGCGTGAATGTTTTCAGAGAACTATCCACAATGATTCCAAGATATCTCTCTTGAGTGGTAATGGCTAATTTAGTCACCATCATTTTGTACATACAGTTAGGATTATTTTATCCAATGTGTATTCCAATTCTTTTAAGGACGTTAGGCCAGGGCCATGTTATTATCCTTAGGAGTTTATCACTCAGAAGTTAAAAGGCTTTTTGGGGGATTCGCAGCAGCAGCAGCAGCAGCAGCATTTCTATGAGTATATCCAACAGTATTTCAGACAACCTGCTTATTCTGTAAGGCAACAGGTCTTTTTTAAAAGAGGACACAAGTCTCACAAGAGAAGGCCTTCTGATTTCAACTTTAATCAGCCAGCTCATCCTTCAAACTTTATGCTTGAAGTTACAAGGCCATATGGCTTCATGCATTGATATAATCCAGTATGGAAAACTAAGATTTTGTTATCTTCAGTCATAGTTCAAAACTGGTCTACAGTTGAAGTTGTTAGTCATTGGACAGATTTGACTGAGTGTCTCTAGAGATAATGGACTCTCTAAAAATGGTGTCTGGAACAAAGGAATATAGGTGAGATGTTTCCTTTACAAATCATCTGCTGACCAGGACTGTAGTTAGCAATGTCTCCACAGAAAGTTGGGGAGTGCAATCTAGGGACATTAAAAGTTCAGGGTTTGTACCTGGAACAGGAAGCAACTTTTCCTGTCAGATTACTGGACCTTCAAGTAATTTATAATACCAGCTGAGTCTTCTCAGATAATGTAGAGGAGCAGCAATTCATATGCTTACTGACAATACCTCTGTATTATGTGAACAAGTAGAGAGGAGTCTGCTCCAACCAGCTTTGTCAGGATGCAGTGAAGTTTTGGCACCTTTCCATCAAGAAATCCATTGTGCCTCAGACATTCTCAAAACCAGATGGTTGATCAACTTTGGACTTTCTCTGAGAATCATGAATGAGTCTCAAAATCATGATTCTTATTGTGGCAACTTGGTCAATACAGCATCGATTCTCTCCAACCTTTTCAGTCTGTCTGACTTCCCAGATCTCTTTCTGACATACTCGCTCAACACCATAGCCATGTTGCACATCCGGTGCTGAGCAGTCTACACTTCATGGTGTATGATGTAAATGGTACATATTTAAATAGAGAGCTTTTGTGCTCACATCTCTCCTCTATGTCTGTGAGACCTGGACACTTTACAAATGGCATATCAAACAACTGGAGGCCTTCCATATGTGGGCTCTGCATACCATTATGGGTATCTTCTGGCAAGACAAAGTTACCAAGTTGGAGGTTCTCCAAAAGTCAAATGCCACAAACATTGAGGCCATGCTGATAAATGCCAAACTATCCTGGGCTGGATACATCATTAAGATGTCTGAACACTGATGCCACAGAAAATTTTTCTATGGATAATTAGCACAAGACACTGGGATCAAGGTACCCCTGAAAGCATCAAGAACAGTAGGCACTTTGATGCAGTACAGCTGGATAATTTTGACAAGTCTGCATCAAATACATCAGCATGGCAATACACAACACTCAGATCCTTTCAGACCTCTGAAGAAATAATTGATTGTTAGTTATTAGGGAAAAATGTTATACCACTGTGATATACAAAGATATTCACAGTGGCTTCGACCTATCTGCTCATAAGCATGTGCAGAATGCTTTGGTCTTCAGAGTCACTCCAGAATCCACAAAAAGAGAGAGCCTGATAGCACCATTTTTTCTTACCACAGTTTGCCATCCTATTTGATCCTGAGCTGCTCCTGAAACAAAGTCAATGCTACAGAACCAGAATGAAGAGCACTCTAGTGTTGACTGGTATGCTTGGCTGAAAAGGGAATCAGACTAAGGGAATGTCTCCCTATCTACTTCTATCATTCTAAGTTTGTCTCAGCCCCTTGGGAGAAATAAAACCAACTAGAATGTGGGTGCTAACAAACAGAGCTTTTATTTAAGAGTTCAAATACAGTAAATCAAAGGTAAACCAAAGGGTAAAGAACATAGGTATAGCGCAACTAAAGCTAAGTAATAAAAAGGTGGTGTGCTGACCGCGACTCAGGTGAGTTCCTTTTACCAGGATGGGACCCAGGTAAGGAAGTGGAGGATTATAAAATTGCTACCATTTCCTGCTGCTTGAGGACCCTCACTGAGGTGGGACAGTCCAGATCCTGTCTCCAGATGGTATCACAGGTAAAAGGTGATTAGGCTGTTTAAGCTCTGCTCTCGCAATAGTTGTCCCACTCCTCTCCCTGCGCCGTCAAGGAGGTGTGTCTGTCTTTGGTGACAAGGGGTGGCAGCGAGTAGCATATCCCTTGCGTGCAGATAAGCTCACCCTCCCACAACAGAAACCCATATGCGTGGTGCTGGCATACACTTCTAAGTAGCTCTGGACTCTGCCACTCAGAAGGGCAGCCCCTTAGAACTGATGAGCCAGTGCTTAAATAAGCTGGGCGGAACCTAGGTCATGTGTCTGTCTAGCTTTCTGCCAAAATGTCAAAAGAGCAGGAAAGTGCCCACAGGGGAGTAAGGAGAAGGGCAGCCAAGATAGAGTCCAGGTTGTTATTTGGACTTTTCCAAAATGGTGTACCCGTGTTGCTGATTACCAGAACTTTCCCCCTACACTAGGCAGCCACCTTCTCTGTAGAGAAAACAAACATCACTATAAGTATCTTATTCTCCCTCCGAATATGGGTTTGCAGAGCTAAATGTCCATATACAATAATGTTACTTCAACCTCACCCCATGTACTTTTACAATACCAGGCTCAAGCACAAAGAACCTCACTTTTCAGAAATAAACTAGAGTGGGAAGGTATGACTATGATCCTATCTATTGCATTCAGAGGAATAAAGGGAGTTCATTGAGAAGTAATTATATTTGTTTTAATATACTAGTTTCTACAACAGTGGTGTGAGCAAGAGAGTTCTCAAGCAAAGTTAAAGCATCTTATTAATACATTCTTAAGTTGGAATGTCTTTATTTTCAAATATTTATGTTATGTTCTTATAGCTTCCTTGTTCTAATGAGTTTTTTTCCTGAAATAATGTGTGTGTCTTTAGCTATAATCCTAAATGAATTAAATTTTTTCTTGACATGGGAATATTCTGGTAGGATATTCCAGCACGTGTCATAAAATACAAGTTGCTAAATCAGTGATCCAACATGTCTGATGCATTGCACTTAGTATAATTTCTGATGATAAAATATTATTTATCAGGTTCATAGCAACGCTACACGTAGTGCGAGAACTGACTGGAAAATCCTTCCCTTATTTACCCATGTACAAAATGATGACTGATTGTCAAAACATTGAAAATATTGGTAACAGAAAACTGAAATTTTTCAGGGGCCCCAAATTAAAAAAAATGCAGTGAAAAATGGTCAAAAAAAGAGATGGGTTCTACATAAAAAGCTTGAGGTTTGGGATTTCAAGTAAAAAATCACAAAAATTGTTTAGTTAAAAACTCATTTTCTCTATTTTCAAAATGTTTCATTCTACAGGGATTTAAGCTGTTAATCTGGTTTTCACTTGTCATCGAGAGCAGTAGGTATAATCAATTAAATACAAAGAATCTTGAGACAATCTCACAACTATAACAGAAGATGCATAACAGGAGGCACATGGATAACACTGGGTGAAATGGTTCCTCAGTGAAATCTATAATCAAATTTTCATTGACTTCAGTGGGGTCAGGATTTTACAGCCAGTATGTGACCACACCTGTGCTTTTGCCAAATAACAGGCAAGAATAACTTATGAATCACATCTGGTGACCCCTTTGGTATCCTAAAAGAGAGAACATCAAAAAAATTAACCAGTTTATTATATAAATTTAACCACAAGGCCATTCTGGATATGGCTGCACAGCATGTTGGAGCCAGCTTCCCAAGTCAGTGCTGACAGACTTGGGCTAGTGGGGCATGTGCAAATGCTCTAAAAAATATGGTTTAGGCAGAGCTTTGAAGTTGTGGCTTGGGCTGGACCTCAGGCTTTGAAGTATACTCCCCTCCCTAGGCTTCCAGGCCTGAACATCAACTACAACCTCAAAATGTTGTCTACATAGAAATTATTAGAGCACTAGTGTGAATACTGTTAACCCAAGTTTGTCATCCCTGGGCTGGAAGGCTTGCTCTAAAATGCTGGCTAGACATACCCTTTTAGACTCCTTTATTGCTGACAGAGCAATGTAAAAAAGTCTTATGGTAACTGAGAAACAGGCCCCAAGTAAAAGCCTTTTTCTCTCTGTACTCAGGCTCTGTAATTACGAAGTTAAACTATAAACACGTGCTTTCAGTTAATTTATTGTATGTATTTATTGATTACAGACTGCTACTGAAGTAGTTTGACAAACGTATTTGGTTTGTTTCCACTTCTCCTCAGTGAGATGAGCTGGCAACAGTCTTTGGAGGAATTTCACGGTCTCTTAGGCCAGACTGCTGATTTTCAGTCAAAACCTCTTAATTTTTCAAGAGTCTCTTTATTTTCCATTTCCTCCTTGGCACAGCTTAAACCATATCCCAAATCTGTATTAGCATTTTCACCTGAGATGTTGATATTTCCACCGTCCCTGGACTGAATTCCATTTTCTGGCTTCCAAAACTATCTTGTAAAAATGGGCCCAAAACAAAAGCCAATTGCACCATTTTAAAAATTATTATTTTTAGTTACTTAAATTTTTTTGGATTAGGGTGTTGATAATGGATGGATTCTTCATTACTAGAAAAATTTTAATCAAGATTAGATATTTTTCTAAAAGATATTCTGTATTCAAAACAGGAAATATTTTGGGGGAAATACCATGGCTTATGTTACATAGGATGTCAGACTGGATGGTCCCTTCTGCCCTTAAAACCTATGGATATATGAAGCTAGACCTAAATATTATAATATCTGTATCATGGGCTGAAGCAGCATCTTGGATAAAAACCTTCCTAAAATGGGACATTTGAAATCTGGATTTAGAACTAAATGTTGTGTCTCAGGATGTGTATTCTAAATGGACCAAGCAGTAACAGCAACAAGAGACATAAACCCTATGTAGTACTGGTGATGTCAGAAGTATGTATGAATTTGCAAAAAGTGGAGAAGTTAATAGAACGCTTTTGCCACCAGAATACGTGTGAGGCCCCAAGGGCCAGATCTTTAGTTGACATAAATGGGTGTGACTCCATTTACATCACTAGACCTTTGACCTCTAGGGAGTCAACCTACTTTACTCCATTTTAAAATCTGGCCTTCCAAGTTGATCCTGTCCATAAAGATGTTTCATTATGTGTAAGTGATGATGCATTTTGATTTAGTACATCTGTTAAGGCATGTGAAGTCACAGCACTGAACTCCACAGGAAAACCCTCATTTGCCAGAACCACCAAGCCCTGTAAATTATGGATGACAGAATATCAGTAGTTGGAATATTTTTGTTTGAAGTTGTGCTTCTTCAGATTTCTCAACTTTCAGTCAAGTCCTTAAAATCAGAGATTCTGGCACTGTGCACATTCAGAACCTCATTTTCCAGAGGTATTCAGATATTAAGATGAGTCCAACAGCGATGACTATAAATAATTAAAACTGCTGAAACCCACAAACACAACTAAAACACATTCTCTTCTAGTGTCCCTAATTAGGATGTGTGGTTTCTATGGGTATGGACATAAATGAATTATTTGTAGAGGAGCCGACAGCTTCCATGAGCACCTGGGCCAGGTATTGGGGGGGGGGGCAACTCCAGCCCCAGAAGGGGTGGGGCCTTAGGTAGAAAGTGTAGGGCCTCGGGCAGAAGGGGCAGGGCTGGAAGCAGCCAGCCCTCAGTGCCACCTAGTTACAGTTCTGATGCCCCCCAGCCCTCAGAGCAGTGTGGAGCATTCAGAGCAGTTCTCCAACACTACAGCTCTGATTTAAAGGGCTTGGGGCTCCAGCTGCCACTGCTGTTAGAGTAGCGGCAGCAGCTGGGGGCTGCAGATCCCTTACAATCGCCCAGCCCCAGGGCAATTGCTCCCTTTGTTTCCCCCCATTGGTGGGCCTGGTTATTTTCTTGCAAAAATGATCAGCTAAATATCCCGCTGGCTCTTTGCACACTATTAGTGTGTCATAGCCAAAAAATGAAAACTGTACATTTTACATATCAATTCAAGAAGCTTTAAGGCAAAAAATAAATAAAATGGAATTTCTACCAGAGAATCTTGACATAATAGGAATTTCTGAAACATGATGGAATGGCAAAAATCCATGGAGTACTATAATGCCTGGTATAACTTGTAGAAAAGTTAGAATCATTTATAGGAGCAAGGCACAACATTATCCTCCAATCATTCCAGAAAATCTAATAAGATAACAGTACAGAGAAGGCCATACGCTGAAATCTGCATATCTAGAAATCACAATCTATCAGAATATAAATATACTAGCAGGTTAAACTACTGACTCCTAGATCCTGAAAAAGATATTGAGGATGGCTGGTCAGGAATTGCCCATCAGTGTGGCTTTAAAAAAAATTCAGAATGACCTTTTTCAACATTTGCAAGTCTATTTTTTTGAACATTTTGTTCTCCAAAAATTTTTGATATTTTAAAATTCCAATCATAAGGGATGAAATGGCATATCACATTTTTTATAAATAATAATAGTGGTATTGCACTTAGGATGGAAAGTCATTTTTTCAGTCTGTGATAATGTGGAGTGTACAGTGTTGAAGATCATAAAAGAGGTAACTCAGTTTAATATAATAGTAAAAATGATACACTTCAGACTACTGTGTAAAATTTCATCCTCTGCAGGGCAAGGCTTAGAGCACATGTGTGCAATAACACGGTTGCAGTTTGCCAGAGCTAGCCCTTGGTGGGCCACCACCACTATATTTACCTGCACGGCTGCCATTACCGTCATTCGCAGTTTCCGTTGGTTGTGGATCACTGTTCCTGACCAATGGGAGTGGAGGGAAGCTGTGTGGACCAGGACACCAATTCCCACAGTTCCCATTGGCTGGGACAGCGATCTTACCATTTTAAACTATTTCTAAAGTACATAAGAGGAGAAGCTATTCTTAGCTTGACATAACACATGAGTTGTTTCAAAAAAGTAACTATAGCTGAGCTGCTGAGCCACTAATTAATTGTAACCACAATATAAATAAGTTCAACATCCTAAAGGGAGCAATTGTACCAAACACATCATTGTGACACTAAACTTTTGATAGGGAGATTAAAAAAATAAATTAGTTAGATCCTGAAGTCAAAAGTGAGGAAATTAAAATCCTTAGACTCAGCATGAAGGCTGCATAGGCATCCCATAAGAATCACAGAAGGCATGAATTCACCTACATAAAAAAAAAAAAGAAAATAGTAAAGTAATTGAAAGTCAGTATAGCTAGAAGGTAAAGTTCAAGAGGCTGCTGAAGTCAAACTGGTAGCCTCCAGTAAATAGTAATCCAGTACAAGTGAAAATAATAAAAAGGGTCATATGTTATGGCAGATAAAATGGAAATTAGGAGGGCTAAGAGGTATTGTGACGGGCAAGTGACCATAGACAAGACACACAAGCAAACAAACAAAAAACCAAAAAACCCCATCAAAACCTAAGGGCTGTGTCTACACTGGCGCGATCTTGCGCAAAAGCGACCGCTCTTGCGCAAAAACTTGCTGCCTGTCTACACTGGCCGCGTGTTCTTGCGCAAGTAAACTGACGTTCTAATGTATGAAATCAGGGCTTCTTGCACAAGAACTATGACTCTCCCGCTCAGGAATGAGCCCTTTTGCGTAACTGTTCTTATGCAAGAGGCCAGTGTAGACAGGCAACATGAATTTCTTGCGCAAGAAAGCCCTATGGTTAAAATGGCCATCAGAGCTTTCTTGCGCAAGAGAGTGTCTACACTGGCATGGATGCTCTTGCACAAAAGCACATCTCTTGCGCAAAAGCACATGCCAGTGTAGATGCTCTCTTCTGGAAGAGTTTTTGCAGAAGAACTCTTCCGCAAAAGAGTTTTTGCGCGAGAACGCGCCAGTGTAGATGTAGCCAAGAAGTTGCTGAAGTGAACTAGAAGCAGGAAGCCTGTATGAGAATGTCTGGAAAGATTCTGAAAATATCAGTTGCGAGCACCTAGAGATCAATAAGGTTATAAGGAATAGCCAGCGTGCATTTATCAAGAACAAATCATGCCAAACATACCTAATTTCCTCCATTGAGGTGGAGGGGAGATGGATGAGGGGAAGCTGTAGACATGATCTGTCTTTACAGAGCTGTCCTTAGTATTTATGGGGCCCTATGCAATACAATTAAACCCGTGTCCCTATGCCCAACGGCAGCTTGGGGTGGTGGTGATGATGAATTTTTACAGATGTGATTTTATAATCTTCAGCAAACGAATTAATGAAATATTTTTAAATCAAATTTTAAACTAAGTTTCTGTAGAGTAACAATAAATTCAGAAACTGACAATATATACCTGGGGTTGCCAAATGTTTGTTAAATGGCTTAATTACCACTTAGCTGGCTCTTTCACAGGTTCAGTGTTCTGGTAATAGGTCTGGCAGGCTTTTTCACTTTTAAGTTAACTAGATCCTCTCTGGAGAAAGCAGAGACACAGAACAGTGATAGGAAGAGATGGGAGGGCACACATTAAGACTCAATAGTGTCCCAAATTTTCAGGTACCCTACACAATCATGTATTCTGCATATAGGTAGGGATGGCCCTGTACCTTGATTTTAGTAAGGCTTTCACATGGTCTTATATAATAGTCTCATAAGCAAGTTAAGGAAATGTGGCCTAGATGAAATTAATCTAAGATGGGTACACAACTTGTTGAAAAAGCAGTTATCAATGGTTTGTTGTCAAACTGCGAAGACATATCCCGTAAGTTCCCACCAAAGTCAGTCCTGGGTCTGGTACTATTCAATATTTTCATAAATGATTTGTCTAATGGAGGGGAAATATGTTTATAAAATTTGTGGATGACACCAAGCCAGGAGAAGTTGCAAGTACTTTGGAGCAAAGGATTATAATTCAAATCAATGTTGCCAAAATGGTGAAGTGGTCTGAATGCAACAAGATGAAATTCAATGAAGATGAGTGCAAATTGCTTCACTTGGGAAGGAAAAATGAAATCTGCAACTACAAAATGAAGAATAACCGTTTAGACAATAGTACTGCTGACAAGGATCTGGAGTTTATAGTGATCATAAATTTAATATGAGTCAACAATACAATAGAGGTGTGAAAATGCTTACATCATTAACAAGACTGTCATATATGAGACAAAGGAGGTAATTGTCCACTCTACTCAGTCCTCAGCTGCAATACTGTGTTCAGTGAGTGCAGAGGAGAGCAACACAAATGACAAAAGATTTAGAAAACAACTGAAGATATTTAGCTGTGAGAAAAGATGACTGAAGGTGATAGATTTTTCTCCATGTCCACTGAAGAAAAAACAAGAAGTAATGGGCTTAATTGGCAGTAAGGGAGATTTAGGTTAGAGAGTGGGAGCAACTTTCTGAACCATAAGGATAGTTAAGTTCTGGAATAGACTTCCAAGGGAGGTTGCGGAATCCCCATCACCATTTTTAGGTTTTCTTAAGAAGAGGTTGAGCTAATGTTGTCAGGGATGACATAGGTTTATTAGGTCCTGCCTCAGTGTAGTGGAGGGCTGGGGGAGGAAAGAAGCTGGACTTTTCAGCCCTACATGTCTATGATTCTGTAAGTTTAGTAAGCCAGTTCTAGATTCATTATCCTGTAAAACATAATGACTAAAGGAGAAACATCAGTCTATGTTGTGATAGAAAGGCTTTATTTACTTTCCTTTTGGATGACCTGCATAACTCACTTACTTCTTGGTCTTTCATGAGTAATGCTCTCGTTCCAAAGTCTTGTCAATCATAAGCTCTTTGTACCAAACTGTGTCATCACTTATTACACACATGAACCACATACAACATGTGGCATTACTCTCTATGTGATAAATTGTGAAGAGGTGATAAATTCCATTCATCTTGCACCTTTGACTGCCCCACATGCATTAATCCATCTCCATGGAGATCATTTTTAACAATCCAGCTCCCCAGGTAATGAAAAACAGCTGCCAATTTTTTTAAAAACAACCTGCCAGGAAAGTGTTTCTTTCCTTCCTCTCAAACATGGCATTCCTATCTACACTTCCATCCCCAAATTACATTGAACAGCTTCCCAGGAAATGTAATGTTCAGATCTGGGCTAATGACCAGTTTTCGTTCCAATATTCCATGATTCATTTGCACCAGAAAAAGTTTAATCCATTGTAGGCTGGGAATCCCCCTCTTTCAACAGGATAACACTTTTTTTTTTCTGATAGGGTGTGAGATTTTGTATTCTAAAATCAAAGATAGCATAGATATTTTGAGGGCCTTTTATTTTATATTACAACAGCATCCAGAGGCTCCAATCAAGACTGAGGTCTTATGGTGCAAGCCCCTGTACAGAAACACAATCCCTGTGCTGAAGAACTTACTGGGGAAATGGTGAGATAGATGAAGAGTAAGAGGAGAGAGGCACAGAGAGTTGAAGTGACTCGCCCAAGGTCATACAGCAGGTTATTGTCAGTGCTGTGATTAGAATACGCATCTTCTGACTCCCCAGTCAGCCCTGGTTTACACTAGGGTATTATTTTGAAATAACCCCCTGAAGTCAAATTTATATGTGGACCGTCCATACTTCCAAGCTGTTATTTCAAAATAATGAGCCACTTACTTTGAAATCTGTACTCCTGCTTTCCTTGGGGAATAACACTAATTTTGAAATAATTATTTTGAAATAGCATTAGTATGGACACTCGATGCCGCTATTTTGAAATAACTATTCCCCAAAGTAATTCGAACTAATTACTCCCCAGTGCTTTCTGGCGCTTAAGTACAGGTAGTGCATCCACATTAATGGAGCCTGTCTTGGACTACTTTCGAGGCTTTCTGTAGTGGTATTTTGATTTTGTAAAAGCTAGAGTTATGAAGTCAAATTTAGTTATTTTGAAATAATTTCCTAGTGTGGCTATGCCCCCAGTGTGTTATACACTAAATAGCACCACTTCCTAAGCTAAGCTATTAGCTATATTTCTCCACCCTCTTAGTTCTGTTTTCTTGGCAGTTTTACAGACAGAGGATTAAACATTTATAGTAATACAATTTTTAAACCTCTAAAACACAACGATGCTCTTTGTGACATGTAAGATAAAAAACATGATGATGCACTGTGTATAAAGGTTTAATCAACAGTTCTTTGTATTGACCTGCTTAACACCCTTGTAGATTCATTAATCATGAATAGCGTGGCCATAGTTAGAATAAAACATCTATGGTTTCTGTACAACACTATCATGTATTTCATCACTCTTCCCTCATCTATCTAACATGCTATTTAACTTATCTGTCCATATATACATACAGAACTGGTGCATTAAAAGGTAATTGTTGCTCTTTTATATGGCAATTTCCCCCATACACACTCCTTAACAATGCTAAAAAAGCCCATCTTGATTAATTTCATTATGTTAGATACCCAGTGAAGCAATAAAGCTCTGTTGTAGATGCACACTGGTCATGGGCATGTGGTAGAACAAGTTGGGCAGGGAGAAGGTAATGATAAAATGACTGGTGAAATAGGCCAGCTGGAGAAAAGTAGTGAATCTAATTCTCCAGTATGAATTGCCCCAAATCACTGTGATAACGTGGTCCTGAGGCAAGTTTAACTGGTTTGCAGAAGATCACCCCTGTACAAGGGTGACAGTCTGGTGCTACAGGAAGAGTATGGGCTCTTTAAGAACTCCATCTTCTGCTTATTGTTTGGAAGGGGAACGGGGCATGGGAAGGATGTCTCTTCATCATGATTCTACTCAGCTGTGGATCTGGGATTATTATAGACTGGGGTATGTAAAACCAGTTTTCTAACAGGGTTTGAGGAACCCAGCCATACACAGAGGTTGTAATGGGGTCTGGATAGTGCAGAGGTGAACGTAAAGTTCCCCCTTCGTGCAGATTCCTCTGGACCTATGTTTTGTGTAGTGAAGCTACATCCCATGCTCCAGTCTAGTAAATCTAAATATAATCGGTTTTCACATACTATTCAATAATAGCGGGTTGGGCATCTTTGTGTGATTCCCCCCCCCCCCCCTTTTAACATTTACAAAATGTTTGTAAATACACATTTGGTTTCATGCTTTCATGGCTTTGTTTTCACCAAGTCATTAAATAAGTGATGATTTACTGCACTGCCTTTTAAATCTAGTCACAAACCACAATCACTGACAGGAAATGGAATGTTTACTTGAGTTTATTATACAAGGGTCTGGATATGAGCTGTGGGATTTTTACACCTCATAGCAACAGTATTACAATTTATTTACATCTTCATGTTGGCAGCTGCACAAACTCTTATGAAATAGGACAATCACACCTTAGGGAGCAGTAATTATAGGCAAAGGTATAAATAGCATAAAGAAGTGCAAGCGTTTGGCACTTAAATTGAAGAGAATAGAAACTATTTTGGCAAATCTTCAAAAACACAGTCTCCTGTTCATTATGAGGGCATGAACTAATTAAACTTAACTTGTCAGAATAGGCTAGGTGAATGAATTCAAGCTGATTCTGGGATTCTGGCACAGACATACTCCAAACCCATGAAGAGCAAAGTTGTTTTAGTGATGTCATAATTTGGAAGTTCTAAACATGATATCACTTTTGACAGAATTAATGCAGAATTAATACCATATGTATAAGCATTAATGGCTAGTGAACTGAACACTCAGTGATAAGTCTGTCGGTTTCCAGAGTAACAGTCTGTTTTTTTCTTTCGGAGCACTTACATTAATTTGGTATCAGAAGGTAAAATTAAATACATTTCAACACTTTTACAAAAATGAGTTAAAGTTTTACATCTCTGCCTCCTTTTCTAAATATGTTTGGATAAGAAAAGCAATTCAATTTCAGTGCTACATTTTTAGTACCGACAAAATTGGTGTTGTACGGGAAGCAATTGAATGCAATTGTAAATTTATAATAAACTTGCATTTGTTATGTAGAAAGAGGAATTTTACTGAGGGCCATGTCCTCCATTTAGAAAATATTTGTCGTTTAAGCAGTGAATCTGAGGTTATCAGCATACTAGCTTCTAGTCACAGATGGCACGTATGCGTTACCCCTTTCCTAGTGTTTTGGCTTCCTCCTATGTCTGTTCCTTTCTAGCCCAGCCAGATCAAATTCCATCACTTTCGTCTTCAATAGGCTTTTGCTGTCCTTAAGGGGCTTCATCCATGGCTTGTTTTCCTCTTCAGGATGTGGTCAAATGTCTGTATGTGAAATACATATTCACAATTTAGTCTTTAGGGGCAAGGAACATTTGTAGCTAGAGCAAAAGATATAGATCTGGGTAAGTCTTTGATCGTTGGTGTGTGTGTGTAGGTACTTGGAATGGCTATGCTCCATGGGAGCAGAGTAGAGAACATATTGTAATTGAGTCACAGAGTAATAGAGACTCTCAGCACCTAGTTTAGCCTCATGTATATCACAAGCCATCAGCACCACCCAGGACATTCACATGTAACTCAACAACTGAAATTAGACCAAAATATTACAGCTCCCAGGAGACTAAACTATTTTGTGCCAGAGGAACATAGTCATGGGGAAATCACAGTTCCTGCCTTGCACCCTCTTTGCTTTTGGAAGTGGAGGATCAGCTACTTCAGTTCTTTTTATGGAACAGCTTACATCCAATGGTGTGCCTGATCAGGTATTCCATGCAGTGAGTAAAAGGAAAGATGGAGCCATAACTGTTCCTACAGCCCACCCTACTCTGTCCCTTCCTCATCCACCTACTTGTTCACAGAGGTGAATACAAGATAAATAGCCCTTGCTCTTCCAAGCACAGCCAGAGCTACAATCTGAACAGGGCAAACACAGGAGCAAGGACCAAGTTATGGGCGTGGCAATCTAGTCCAAAGTGATCTCTTTTTCTCTAGCTAGCTAGACTCTTATGTAGCCCCCATTGTTGTATTAGCTGAGCACCAGTATAAATAATCACTGGAAAATGAGCTATCCCTCTGCAGTAGCTGGTGTTTATCAGATTTGCAGTTATATTTCTGTTTGTCACTGGTTATATAAGTTCTGGATAGATTCTGCATATGGCATTAAAGGAAGAATTATTACAAATACCTAGAAAAGTATTAAAGGATTTGATTTCCACTGTGTATTCTTATCCAGATCATTAAAACGCAACCTTAAAAAAGGGACTATTTCCAGTGTCCTCTGATATGTCTCTCAACTTTGACTCCATTCTTAGTTCTGTAGCTTTAATACACAGTACAAATAATGATAGTAGAGACAGATCAGTGTTCATTGCACCTGCACCTGCTTTGGATTCCACCCCTTTGTTTTCATACTACCCCCTGGGTTTTGTAATAAATTCATAATATTTTCCAGGCTACCTTTTCATCGTGTAGACATAAAAACACAGGTCCACATGGGAGGTTTCACAAAGTGCATTAAGTATGCTGAAAGTCTTTATTGGTTAAGTAAGAAAAACAAACTATCTTTTACAAGGAAATCAGAGCATGAAAGAAAGAAGAAGGAAGATTTAATTATACAGTAGCTGCACATTTGTTGCATCCAGTTGAAGGATATCCTCTTATTTTAATTTTAAAGATTTTTTTAGGCTATAATGTGTAAGTAAAACAGACAAAGACTATGGGGAGGGAGTGTGGATTTTATATTTCAACAAAATGCAGCTGGTTATTTATTTCTGTAGCCTGTCTGAAAGTGATTTGCATAAGGAATTTAAATTTAAGTATTTCTAAATGTGAAGTCTGAAGAGTGAGTCTCTGCTTTAGTTTATATAGTTTATTAATCTAATGTTAAATCTCAAATAGTGCAGATATGCCAACTTTGAATTGTACAGAAACATTAATCAAATATCCAGTGTCTTGGGTGAATGTTCTGATAATTATATAGTATTTTTCAAAGGTTGATTTTCATGAAAATCATTATGAATTATGAGGCCAATTCTTCACAAGGCCGCCCTTAGGGTCCTTTACATTCTCTTCCTAAAATTAATTTCAGAAAAGTTAGTTATCAAGACTGTCCTCAACCCTCCTTAATAACAATTTTCTTTACTATGCTTGCTTTTTTTCTCTCTCCCTTTACTTTTTCTGCTTTTCTCTCAAGAAGCATTCCAGAATGATTTTACAGATGGAGTAATTGTAGGGAGACTTTTGTCAAGATTTAGGTCTTATGTTTTCCTTTGAACATGGCATCATTTTGGGTATTTCAGGGAATTATTTTTTTTCTCTTCTAGTGAGAGACTGAGAGAGAAAACTCTGCCCTGAGATGATGCAAGCTTTATCTTGAATTCTCTCAATATCTGAGCTCTTTTGTGAAGTCCTGGCCTGGCAGATGAACATATCATTCATAATGGTTGGGTCCATGTCTGGAGGCAAAGCCTTTATGCCAGCTGGAGATATCATAAGTCACATCTGACAATTGGTAGTTTGCTACTAAATGTAGTCCAAATGACTTTAGTCACTTTTATTCTGAAATAAGAGTGTCCACACAAGGACTTGGCTTGAAATAACTTAATCAGTTTTAGAATCTAATTAAAATCGTGCATGCTTGTGTGTGTATAACAGTCCTCAATGGAAGCTTTTATTCTTGCACTGAGATACAGACATTCCAACTGCCATTGTAATTAAAATAATTGTACTGTAATTTCCTCAACACATTTAGTAAGTACAAGAAAGTCAGAGGTTTTTCAATATTATATTTCAAATATAATTTTGATATTTATTTATGTTACAACACAGAATTTTATTAGTATATGTGGGTCAAACCTTGAGGTCTACATTTAGTTTTCACTCAGTCTTTACTCAAACTCTCATTGACTATTTGTAACTCCCACACTTTCCAGGTGTTGTAGTACTATGTGTGTGTGTGTGGTGGTGGGGGGAGGGTTACATGTTTTGTACTCTGCTTTTAGCTCTCTATTGTCACACTGTTGACTCTTCACTGATATAAATGACTTGACCTGAATAAAGGAGTTATTGCATGCAGTGAAACTTAGATTAAAAGCTGTCCAATTCTGCATTTCAGTGCATAGATGCTGAGGCATCTAATTATCTGCTTTAGATGCCTGGGAGCTGATGTCAGCCTTTAAATGTGGAGTTGAGCACTTTAATTTGGTGCTCATATTTGAAAATCAGACTCTGTCATATGTGTTCATATGCAAGCTGAAATGGAGGTCATTATCACTGGGTCTGATCCTGCTTCTACTGAAATTACCTGGAGATTAGTCAAAGACTCCATGGGAGCAGAATTAAGCCAATAGTAAAGAAGAGAGAACTGGTCTGAATATGTAATAATGTCAAATTCTCATAATGAAAATTAGGATTGGGTGCCATCCTTGAGTAACACAAGTAAGAGTTAATCCAAGATTTTACTTTCCTGGGGAAATAAAATATTTTTTCTGGCCTGGGGTCATTTTCTCACACAGTTTTTACAATGTTTCATGTATTTTTGGAGGTTTTTAGGAGGCCTGTCTTTTTATAGTCTGTTTGATATGTTTTGTTTTAAATGTGTGCTTGTAATGGGTTTTAGACAACTAGAGAAACTTAGAGGCACTGCTAGAAAAAATTCTAAAGAGACAAATACATAAAACAAATACATAGAGTACATGTTTTTCTTCAATGTCAACCTGTCCACATTAATAAGAGAAACCTGAAGAGAACACACAACCTTCTTCTGACCCATATAAGAAAACTGTCCCTGCTTCCTTGGTCAAGTATCATGCAAAATTTAAAACAATTAAATTTACCTCTTTGTATAATAAATCTAAATTGTATTCCATGTAAAACTTTGTATTAAAATTCACATCACAGTTTGTAAGTTTGTAGATTTCTATCTGAAACTCCAATTCTTTTGATAGGTAGCAATGATTATTATGCATTGTACAAGAAATTAGTCCTTTTCATATTGTCTGTATGCAACAACAAATATGGAGCCCGGAAACAGTTTAAGCAGTGTCTCCTCGACTTCAGATTTTTCTGTCAGGAGAGGACAAGAGGATGGAGAGTATGCTTCCCTGGGAGGGACAGGTCAAAAGGGACCATTGTGGCAATTTAAAGGGGCCTCGGGCTCCCGGAAAAAGCTGCTGCTTCTGTGGGCCCTTTAAATGCTCCCCTTCCCCCCACACTTTGTCCTGGGGCCCTACAGGCTGTTGGCTCCCCTGATGGAGAGTACTCTCTCAATTCATAATTGGGAAGGAGGTGGAAGAGGGGAAGGGAGGAAAGATTCTAGATTGGAAGGATAGACGTCTGATCAGGAATTGAGAAGTGAGGGACAGACTGGAAGAAAGAGTTTGTCTTAGCATCTGGAAGTGAGTGCCCATGACTGGCTAATGAACTGCAGAACGACTTATTTTGTATCGTTTTCTGCTTTTTGTGTTCTTGGCTGAACAGAACACTCATCCATGTGTGCATGATCATGATTTCACGTTGTAGAGCATCTATTGGTTTGCTCTGGAATGTGTACGTTTGAGTATGAATGTTTGTGCTCTTTATTCCCTTTCTTCATTTGGGGTTTTTGTAACTGATTTCTTCAAGCTTTTTTGAAGATCCTTGTTACCCCCAGAGCAAACCAACAGATGCTCCACAATGTGAAATCATGATCATGCACACATGGATGAGTGTTCTGTTCAGCCAAGAACACAAAAATGTTATGCCAACTCAATGTTATTCTCAAGGATCAGATCTAATTTTGATTGCACATTCCCTGAGAAATCATTATCAGAAATGTGAGTTATGTTTCTATCTCTGGGATGCTCACTTTTAGTAGTACCAAAATTGCAGTGTTTCTCTAACTCAGGGCGGAGAATAACTATAATTTAGGTATGGCCCAATACCTAAACAAATACTTTGTCTCAGATTTTAATAAGGCTACTGTGGAGGTTGGGTGCTGAGACAGGATGGCTAATGGCAACAAGGATATGGAAATAGAAATGACCACATCTGAGGTGGAAGCCAAACTCAGAGAATTTAATGAGACCAAATCAGGAGATTTGGATAATCTCCATCCAATAATGTTAAAGGAGCTGGCACATGAAACTGCAAACTCAATAGCAAAGCTTTTTAGTGAATCTCTAAACTTGGGGGTCATACTGTATGACTGGATAATTGCAAATATGGTACATATATTTACGGAAGTAAAAGAAAATGATCTGGGAAACAACAGGCCAGTTTGTTTGACCTCAACTGTATGAAATTTCATGGAACAAAGAATTTCTTTCTTTGAGAAGATAACAGATTTTCCATAGGAAGGAAATGCACTAGATCTCATCTACCTAGATTTCAGTAAAGAATTTGATGCCATTCCACATGGGAAATTAATAATTAAATTAGAGAAGATCAGAATAAATAAAAGAATCAAATGGTGGGTAAATAACTTTAAAGGGGAGATTACACTGGGTCATACTGAAAGAGAATTGTCAGGGTGGAGGGAATCTACTAATGGAGTTCCTCAGAGATTAGTCTTCGGACCAATCTTATTTAATATTTTCATTAATGGTTTTGGCACAAAAAGTGAGAGTGTGTTAATAAAATAAACAGATGACACAAAGTTGGGAGGCATTGCCAATCTGGAGGAGGGCTGGTATATCGTACAAGAGAACTTTGGCAACCTTGAAAACTGGAGTAATAGAACTGGGATGAAATTTAATAGTACAAAGTGCAAGGCAATGTATTTAGGGACTAATAATAAGGGGTTTTGCTATAAGCTGATGATTTACTAGTTGGAAGCATAAAAGAAGAAGAAAGATTTGGGTTTATTGGTTGATCACAGGATAATTATGAACCACCAATGTGATGCAGCCATGAAAAAGGCTAATGCAATCCTAGGATTCATCAGGTGAGGTATTTCAACTAGAAATAACTAAATATAATTATCATGATACAGGGCACTAGAGAGACTTCCTCTAGAATACTGTATGCATTTCTAGTCTCCCATGTTTAAGAAATATAAATTCGAACTGGAATAGGTGCAGAGAAGGACAACTAGGAGTATCTCCAAATCCGTTGCTGCCGCTGCCGAAACTGATGAGCGGCGGACTTGGGGAAGCGGCGGAGCAGAGCAGCTGGGGTGCTGCCAGGTTGGTCCCGCAGCGCTGCCCCTCACCCCCCTGCTCGGCGATAACTACTGCAGTCTGGGGGGTGGGGAGCCCGCTCCCCTCCCGGAAACTCTCGGCGGCGGCGCAGGGCTGAGCACAGGCAGAACGGGGCAAGTTCGGGGACTTAGTTCTCGCCCCCTCTTCTCCACTGCTGCTTGCAGGCTGGCAGCTGCATGGGGCTTCCCCCTCCTTCCTGCAAAATGGTGGAGGGTTCGCCCATCGCCGCGCCGTTCCCCGCCCACCCCCCGGCCAGACGCAGTGCAGGTCCCAGCAGACCCGTCACAGGGGTATAATCCCCTTCTCCTCTTCTCCCCTTCTCTTTCCCAGCCGCGAGTGCCCATGGGGCTCATAGCAGCTCCAGTTGTTCGGCTGGCCGGAGCACTTCCGGGTTTCAGTTGGTGCCGGACTATCAGGAGTGCTGGACCACTGGATGCCAGACAATTGGAGTTTTACTGTATTTGGTTTTATTGGTAAATGGGGCATAAACAACCAGTATGGCTAAATATAAATGTATACAACTAGGAACAAAAAATTTAGGCCGTATTTTCAGGATGAGGGATTCTACCTTTGGGAAGCAGTGACAATTTGGAGGTTGTGGTGGATGATCAGCTGAAGTGAGCTCCCAGTGTGATGCTGTGGTCAAAAGGGCAAATGAGATCCAGGGATGCATAAACAGAGTAATCTCGAGGGGGAATAGAAAGGTTATTTTACCTCTGCATTTGGCATAGTGTGACTACTGCTGGAATACTGTATCCAGGTCTGGCAACCACAATTCAGGCAGAATGTTGATAAATTGGAGAGGGTTCAGAGAAGAACCATAAAATGATTAAAGGATTAGAAAACATGTCCTCTAGTGATAGACTCAGGGACCTCAATCTATCTAGTTTAACAAAGAGAAGATTAAGGAGTGACTTGTTCACTGTCTATAGGTATCTACAGGGGGAATAAATTTTAATAACGGTCTCTTCAAACTAGCAGAGACAGGTACTTTATCATGCAGTGGCTGGAAGTTGAAGCTAGACAAATTGGGACAATTGCCCCAGGGCCTAGTGATTCAAAAGGGCTCTGGGCTCCTCAGTGCTGCTACTGTGGCAGCAGTGGTGACCGGAGCCCCATGTGGGGTACTTCTGGCAATGTTGAGGACTGGCTGGGGGACACTAGTCCCAGACCCGCCCCTTCTACCTGAGGGTTTGCCCCTTCTGGGGGTATGGAGATACCGCACACACACACTTTGCCCGGGGCCTATCAAATTTGTCAGTCCTCCTGGTGACAATTTACCAATAGTTGTGGTAGATTCACCTTTGCTGACAATATTTACATAGGTTTTCTAAAAAGTACATTCTATGTTCTAGGAATTATTTTGGGGATGTTAAATTGCCCATGTGATACAGATGATCAGATTATTAGATCATCACAAGATCCCCTTCTGACTTTGAAATCTATGAATTTAGGAGAGTTGATAAGTCAGTGTAACAGTGGGTGAAGGTAAGTTATGTACAATCATTATTACACTCCTGTTTCCTACAACTTGTCTTAACTCTTTTCTAAAGTACAGTCACAGTTCTGTTCTTTCAGGCCTTTTTGGAAAGCATAGCACAGTGTGTCATCCTGGATATACTGTATATAAAATACTTAATATAAGTATTAGTAACAACTTCCAGTCTGCTTCCAAGAGAGAACACCACACACTTATTTAGTACACCGACATTTACTTTGAATAAACACAGTCTAAACTATATTTCTTCTATAAGTGTAATATCACACCTGCCACTGTTCCTTTTTTGTGCAGATTTACAATGCAGCTGTTGTTATTACCAAATTCACTACTTTAGTTCAAACATATAAACATGTTCTTGACCCCCCCACCCTCCGGCTTCCCCTCCTAAGTTTCAAAGATGATTTCTCAATGTATGTGGTGGCCTAAAATGGAGTGTGTGTCACCTGGATTTCCTCAAAGTTGAAAATTCTGTCATGTTCTGAATCCTCATCAAAATGCCTATTTCCCCACAAACAAACATCTGATTGGTCTTTATAGCTACAGCATCCAGTTCTTTGATTCATAGGGGATATGCTTTCTTCCTGTTGTAGCAAAAAGGAAGTCTGTAGTTTGTGTCCAAATTGCTACAGGTATTGGTACCTAGCCTGATAGCGGATGATATGCAGTCTTCCACTGATTCCAGAGAGCTCTCATAACTCCTATGCTTGTACACTTCCATGCTCTTCAAAGCTAAGTCAGTCACAGTTCTGGGTATAATGGTGGTTGGAAATTCAACCCCAGAAACATATTCTGACTAGAGATTCTGGACTGGATCCTGGATACAGATATAAGAAATTCAATAACCGTATCCCTATTTTGGTCAGACCATTTCTGGTGGAAATAAGAGTTACCCATATGGCCTGGTAAAATGAAACCATGACCTGCCCTCAGAAGCTCCTGGAGTCTGCCAAATTCTGAAATAACATTTACAGAAAGCTGTATTCTCCTCTTGGTTAGGCTACTGCTGAGAGCAGAAACTTAGCTTAATGCAGATTGGGGCAGGTTGTTTGTTAAAGCGGGGTATTTTGCCATGACATTACTTCTCAATAATCTGCACTGGCTGACTGTTGGTTTATGGATAGAATTTAAAATGTTGGTTTTGACTTAGAGTACATAGCCTTAAATGGCCTGGGAATAGTCTACCTGAGAGACTACAGCATACCACAAATCTTCCATTGTTAATGTGCATAGTGCTCACTCACTTTTCTGTTATGCTTTTGTTATGCTTGGCTATTAGGAAATCTGTTTTTATGATTATTTATTTTATTTAGTCCTTGGTTATTTTCCTTCTCCTTCTGTTTCTTTTATAAGCATATACTCATCCCTTTCTTTTCCCTCATCTGTTTCTTCATCACTGGCTAGGAGTGATAAATGCATACTGTGGATATAATTATTTTTCTGTTCAAATCCCTGAAATGTGGATTTCTTTACTTTGGTTTAAACTAGACCCTTAAGGTTACCTTGGCAGAGTTTTGTAGTTTCAGAGGGTAGGTTTTTCTGTTTTGTTTAAGAACGTATCACAAGCGTCTTTTTTTTTTTTTTACAACTTCAAGCATACAGTTAAAAAAATAGAGATGACTAATAACTATTTAGCATGTAATGATGGCTTAGCAATATTTACCACTCCGATTTAGCCTCTTTGGCTCCATTACTTAGGATATTTTCCTGAATTAAATTTGTCTCAGTTCTACAGCCAGCAGCTGTCCACAGGAGAAACAAAATACCCTGAATCCTCCTGAAATAATGATTTCATATTTCTAATAGGTTCCTTTAACTTTATAATCAAAAAAGGTCTCTTGTGTCCTCTAACGTATACAACAGTGTGTCATATTAAGAGAGTCTGTGGCAAACGCAGAAATAAGGACAGAATAAACTATAGATTAGATCTCCCTGGTCCGGCACCTTTGGGATCTGAGTGGTCCCAAAAGAGGGAGTATGCTGGACGAGGGGAGGTCAGGCCCTATTGGCTAGTGTGCTGCCCCCAACCACTAATGGGGCTTCACTCCTGGGAGCCCTCCCTTGTCCTGGGCGGTGGTGGCTCCACGCCTCCGGCCACAGAGGCTTCCCTGCACCTGGCTGGTGATGGCTCAGTGTCCCTGGTTGGCGGAGTTCCCCACCTGAACCTGCTCCAGCTCCTGGCTGCTGGCCAGACTCCCTGACCCCAAGCCAGTGGTTCTCAAGGCTGCCTGCTGGCTGAGCTCCCAGCTTCTGGCAACCTTGGGACTGGACCAGAGATTCCCAGACCAAAGAGGTTCAACCTGTAAAACCTTTATCTTACTTAATAGATTTTCACCTAGCTTCAGTTCTATATGTTTTGAGTAACCAATACAGAATTGATCTTAGCCCTATAGGAGGGAATGTGACTTTTGTGATAGACCAGGGGTGGCCAGCCCATTAAACGAAGAGAGCCAAAATGTGGCTTAGGCTTTTTGGCCACATCAGGCTCCCGTCAGCCATCTTGCTGACGCCATTTTGCTGTGCTGGATGGCTTCCTTGCACCCGGTGAGCACATGGGGCTGGGGGCCATTTGTAGGGGCACATGGGGTGGCTTCACGAGCCACAGGGGAGGCTTCACGAGCCGTATTTTCAGGGGTGAAGAGCCACATGCAGCTCACGAGCCACGGGATGGCCACCCCTGTCTGAAAGGGCAGTCAGATTGAGCCTCCTAGATCAGGGATACCAACAAAAAAACAACACAGAACTTGCTAATTTGGCATCTGTAATTCACTGTTAACCATCTTATTATTTCTTATTGTATTATTTTATTTTGTCACCATCTATTCTAAATAGTTTAAAGAAACCAATAACATGTCCACTTTAAATAGTTTCTCTCTCAGAAGCAAGCTACCCTAATAAAGATACCTTGAAAAATCAAAGGTCAAATTACCACTCGTCACACCAGGGGAATCATACCGTGTATGAATTTGATATAAGGTGCAGTATTTTTGTTACCTATGCTTTTATTTGTGTTTAGGTTTGTGTCTTGAGGTGTTTTAGCAGGTTTTATGTCCTCCCCCACTCTGGGGTTCTGTATTGTACGTGTGTGTGTGTGTGTGTGTGTATATATATATATATATATATATATATATATATATATTGTCTTTTAAAAAATTTTCTAAGCTGCCTCAAATATTTTAAATAGAGAGGCAGAGTAAGAATATTATTAATAAATAAATAAATATTGTGAAGTTTTAGTAATATTACTAGCATTTCATCTTATTTTTTTCCATTGGCAGGAAAAAGTTCATGCTTTTAAAATATGTATTTCTAGTGATAGTTAAATTTACATTGAAATATTTACCAAAATTCTGCCAGTGCAAAGGAAAATAGTATCTAAATATCCCAACATACATTTTAAATAAAAAAAGCTTACATATTAAAGAGAAAAAATGTGTTTCTTCTAAAGCTTTAATATTTCAGAAAGGAATATCTAGACTACATAGTGGTAATCTAAAATATTGATGATTTCAAAAAGTTATCAGAAATGTTCTGTTATATGAAAAAATGTATAACTAATTTTTGCATGTGCTCTCTTGAGAGTTAATTGGCTCAGTTAATTAAGCCACTATTGATTTACAATAGTATTTTGACTTGTACTAAGTTGTAATTTAAACTTCACACTCACTAAAATTGTGACAAAACTGATTGCCATCAAAACATAGTATAAATTTCACATTCTATGCATTCTGAATTACAAGTCCTCAGATACAGTAGACTTCCCAAAATACCCTCTAAAATAAATACAGGTGTCAGATTAGACTTTTTAAGAACAAAGTTATTTTGTAAAGGCTTGAGAAACTGCAGCTAATCAAAAGTCCATTGGAGTCACCCAAAAAACTCACATTGACTTCAGTAGAGGCTTGGGTTAGACTTCTGGTAAATAAAGCTCCAAAGGCTTACTGGGGTTGGTGTGAGACACACAGTTTCAGCTCAGCAGTTTGGAAACTTAACTCTAATAAGAACATGTTCATTTAAAAGACATAATGGCTTTTAAAACTACATATATTTTTCCGTTTTATGGATACAGTCTCAATTTACACTGTGCAGAGTACAAAAGCTAAAAAGTACGTTTCAAAAATATTTGCCTTCCAAAAATATTAGGAATATGAATTATGGTTTTTGAAAGTCCTATGAGTTCCTACTGAATTATTTTGTAAAGGTTACTCAGTAAACAATCCATTCTACTTTATCACTGGACAAGGTTGCATTGCAGCCTAACAAAACAAAATTGAAGGTTTTTTATAGTCTTGTGCAAAGCTGAAACTATTTCTATTATTTGGATCAGATTATTAGTTTTTAGCAGCAATAGAAGAAACTTAAAAGTTCAAAGTTATAGCAGAAAAACATTCTAGACTCTCTGTAGCAGAAGTATCTAATGTTGATGATGTTGAGCATGACCGTGCAACTTTGATTTTGGTTTAAACTCATGAAACATGAATTTCCTGCTTTTTCTAGTCCCGCAGTACCCAATAATATGGAAACTGTTTCAACTGTTTCTGACCCTCATGAGTGTAGTAAAATTCAGTGGTAAAACTTTATAAATTTATTTTTAGGAAAAATTAATTTTTTCCCCCAAGAAATTATTACTTTTAATCTGTGAACTAGGTTTTTTTGGCCTAAATTAAAAATACGCCATATTTCTGAGCATACTCCTGGTGGTGTATGGAGATGCATGAGAGTAGGGAAACATTTGCAAGCATTTCAAAAAATCGGTATCAGTTTCTGTTGACACTTAGTTTGCATCTCTTTCTATTCCCTCACTTGTGATGAGAAATTTTATTTCTGTGAATGGTCACAAAGTGATTTTTGGGTCTAGAGCCAAAATTTATTTAATTGCAAAACAAAATGTTTGTTAGGCCAATGGACCTGTGTATGGAGTCAGATCAAATGTTAAACATAGGAATTGCCACACTGGATCAGAACAATAGTTCATTTAACCTAGTATCCTGTCTCTGATAGCCCTGGCCTACACTAGGGAGTTATTTTGAAATAACAATCAGAGCGGCCATGCTACCAAGTATGTTATTTTGAAATAAGGGGCTGGTTATTTCAATAATAACTCCTGCATTCCACGAGAAATAACGCTAATTTAGAAATAGTTATGTTGAAAGTGTTAGTGTGGACACTCCACTGCCACTATTTCAAAATAACTACTCCCCAGAATCATTCAAAGTAAATACTCCCCAGTGCTCCCTGGGGGTTTCAGTTGAGGTAGCATGTCCACATTAAGAAAACCTGCCTTGGACTAATTTTGAGGCTCCCGTGTAGTGTAGACGCACTATTTTGAAATAGTTATTTCCAGAGTTATTATTCCAAAATAAATTATTTTGAAATAATGTCCTTGTGTAGACATGCCCATAGTGACTAGTACCAGCCAATTCTTGTAACATAAATATTGAGTTTATTTTAGACCAGGTCAAAATATCGGCTAGATTTGATAACTTCTTGAGGTCTCTCCCTGCCCTGTATTTCTATGATTCTTTGGTTATACATATTGTTCAACAAAATTGGGTTGAAGAGCAACAATCAAAGCCTCTCATATCACGAAGCCATATTCTGGAAGATCTGACAAATTAAACAGCCTTAATTGCCCATAGGGTATGTAAAACAGATGTCTTCTCTAAAGTGTCTCTCACACTTCCTGAACACTCAGCTAGTTGGTAAATGTAGCTGAAATTTTGATAGAGATGAAGAACAATAATAATCAGTGAATTATTTTTCTCTTTTCTGGACAGCTCCAGTTAAATGCTACACAGATTCCATTCACCAACTTGCTAGATACTCATTCAGAGCTACAAACTGTAGGTGTTCCCATAAAGGATTCCTTCTGTGGTTTCAACAAACAAATCACTTTTTACATTGGAAATATCTGAAAAAAGAAACAGCTCGATCACGGTTCTCAGAATTGACAGCAAAAGGAAACATGTATCTTTTAGGATCTAGTCAAGCTTGACTTCCAAATAGTGATAGGAGAAAAAAAAATGCACTGAACTGTATGAACCCCATTCCTATGATAGCATCCATAATTCAACCTAGGTCTGATATTCAGGGATGTGATCTTCATTACAAATATGTCTGGAAAGCATGCACAGCTGACTCATTTATTCTTCTCCTCTGTCCTGGCCAGGCTGTAATCCAAACCAATGTAGCAGCAACCCTGGAAGCTGTCTTGCTAGAGCTCTCATGGGTAAAACATTTTTCACCATATCCTGCTTAAAAAAAATATTTTGATGTAACTAATCCTTTTAAAATTACACCCAACAGCTCAGGGATACCACATAGAAATTTTGACTGCAGCTAACACTTTTTGTAATCCTATGCTATTTGCTTGCTTTTTAAAACAACACTTAGCAGTTAACAGATATAATAAGTGAATATATTAACCAATATCCCACCTAAAGACTGAATCAAAATATAAAATGCCCCCGAGTACTGCCTAATTCTTTCTGAGGCTATTGATTAATCTATATTTCCTGAAAAGTTAGTGGTTTGATGTTACTATTAATTACTCAGTTAAACCTCCAATATGGCCAAAATTTCAGAAAAGGGATGCCAAAACCTACAATGGTCCTTAAATCCCTAATCAGGGTCCTAGATCAAAGGCCTGAATGTATAGCGTTGAAAATAAAGCAGTTCCCACCAATGTGAATAAGGGAAAGTAGGGTGCTCAGCACTTTAAAAAATCAGATCTTTTTTTAGGCATAAAATATAAATTTTACAATCTCTCCATTTTAAAATCAGATCTACATATTGTATTTGATATGATCATTAAATTAGGTTTATAACAATCATTTGTATTAAATATTCCATAAAAACAAAGAAAAATGATTAATCTAAACAGTTTGTGTGATATGATTTAGGTTCTAGGAGTATTTGATACTAATGCTAGGTGACATTTTCAAGTCTGTTGACCTGAATTTAGAATTACTAAAGTGCATGTTTCTATTTCCCTTAATCACTATTGTTGGTGAAGGAGTATATGAGAGAGAGAGTTGTCTTTGGTTCAGTTGCACCTCAGACAGAAAACAAAAATCTATCAAATATTTTTAGAATATTATTTCAATCTTCTTACACAGTTGAGTTTATTCCCTCCTTGTAGACTATTTTCTGTCCCACTTGGATTGAGATTCTTATGCACAAATTAGAAGTATTCCACCGAATCACAAAATTTACCACATAAGCTATAAACTATTTATATATTTACTTGAAGATTTATCTGGTGTTGCTCAGGTCCTTAACTCAAGTAAGTTTTGTTTTTCTTCATTTAAATCATTGTTCTGGGGTGGGGCTGGGAATGAGAGGTTCAGTATTCAGGCTGTCCTGGGAGGAGTGCCTGTCCCTCAGCTGGGGGACAGACAGACACACAGAAAAACAGACACGTAAGTAGACAATATCTGAAATATATAGTAGATAGCTGTCCCTTTCTCCACACCTGCCTCCTGTTGGCCCAATGGGGTTATAGCTGTCCTGGTCACTATCTCTGGCCCCTTGCTGCTCCCTACCCTGTGGTCATTCTACAAGTATAACTCCCTTCTAGTAAACCCTTTCTTTCCATTTTATGAGAAATCATTTCAGCCACATCCCATTGTCCTGGCACAACCAAACCTTTACCTTGCTTTTACATTATGTTAAGTACAAGCTGCATACTAAATTTGGTGGTCCTAGCTCTTACTGTTTAGAAAAAAGTTATTGAACAAATGGACAGACAGACAGACAGGCAGATGCACATTTCTAAAATATATAGTAGGACTGCATTTGCTAAATTCCAAGCTATGCTCCTTTCCTGTTTAAATAATGTGATTGAAGGGAGAGATGTGGAAAAGGACAAAGAGTTCAGCAGAATTCAGGTTGATAATCTGTTCAAATTTTCTTGTTTTATAAACTCAGTGCCCAACCTGGCCAGGTTCCTGTTCCCTTAAATATCACTTGTGTCCAGGGAATTATTCACTTAGAAACTGACAGACTGGTCACTCAAGCCCCAGTTCAGCAATGTATGTCAGTAAATGAGTAGTCCCATTAATGTCAATGGGACCAATTATATACTTAGAGTTTCACAGGTGCTTAATTATCTTGCTGTCTCAAGGTCAAATACCTCAGAGGAAGGGGAGAAGTGAAGACTGATGTGTTAAAGCATGAAAAATTTACACTGACAGAAAATTTCATTTCTTAGTGTCAAAACAATGATTTTGGCTAGAGCAGAATATGTTCTGTAATTATTGTTACAATTCCAAAATATTACTCTTGTTGGTGTTCCTCACATACTGTAGATAGGTGTCTGTACCAGATTTGAGATAGAAAGAGCTTCATTTGAATGCACTACGGTACTTCCTATGTTACACATCCATGAAATTGGCAATTCCCAAACTATATTTTCTCAGAACAAGCTGTACTTCATTGTTCATTATTAAAGACAAAAGAACTAAAGCAGCAAATGTATTCATTACACCGCACTCCTCGTGGTCAATTTACACCATTTGGATGTTAACAGTTTTAAAAGCTGCTATGACCAAGAATGTTTTTAGAGCAATAGCTGTGTACGCATTTCGTCCTGGGATAAAAAGATAACACTGAAATAATGCCCTTTGCTTTAGATATGAATGGAGAGGCAATAGTATCTCCATAGTTAAAGTAGCAAATTCTTTACATTATAAAAACCTGTTTTAGCCACTATGTAACTTTAGCTTTGAAAATTGGTTTGGTTTGAAAACTCACATATTAATTCTGAAGGAAAAATAATGTTTCTGAAAAGTTTGGATAGAATTAATTGAATGGTTTGAGTTACAAGTCAACAAATAATTGCTCTGATTTGAAATTCTGGCTTTTGTTTAACATTTTCTTATAATTATTTATTACTTGTACTGAGCTAGCACTTGGGCCCTCCGGCCATGGACCAACATCTCTTTGTGATAGGTTCTATAGAAATATAGTGCAAAGCTGGAGTTCAAAAACAGTTGCATAGTACACCTTTTATATAGCACCACATTGCATGCTGTTGTAACTCAGTATGGATAAGATTTCATCATGGCCTGTTACTACATTTATTTGAAATGGTGGCTTAAAAATATGAGTTTCTTGATCATTTGTGTTATTAAATGCTAAATTTACAACTGTTGTGAACTTTTGCCGTCTTAAATAATTTTTTTTCCAAATTTGAATACCACACATTTGATTTTCCCTCCTTTGAGGCTATCTTTTGTAGAAGTTGTCAGTTTGTTTCATAAATATTAATACTAATTTCATTAACTATATTTACTCACTCTACCACAAACCTATTTTCAAAGAAATCAAAGTGTGTGCATAAATACCAATCTCTGTATTGACCAAAAGAAACTCTAACTCACAAGTGTTCTCTGGGAAGTCGCGTCATGGTTTTAAGTTCCAACAGCCTGAACTAAAATTAATATGTGTAAATGCGATCTCATTAATTTTTTCAGGTGTTAAAATACCCTGATAATACGAGATCCAGTTGGATTGGGATTAGTGTTAGTGTTAGATAAAATTATTCATTGTGTAGATATTTTATGTGAAATCAACAGCTTGATCATACTTTATATATGTATGCACAAGGCTCAATTCATTTTGAGCGGACTTTTTTCTTATCCATCAACTACAGTAAAGTTCTTACTATAGCTCCTCTGTAGATAGGATTTAATATAGACTTTCTGAGCTGAATACCATTGTTACTAAAATAACTGG